>CAXKWD010000005.1:60568397-62024230 GCA_964059195.1 Ectobius pallidus
CTTCTGGACTCCGTCATTCCTGTTCTACTTCATTCCTGAGTTTAGTGCTTTTCTGCAAAGTTGTTTGGACACTTCTTTTGCTAGAGCAAATACTGATAAGCTCTAATATTATCCCAGTGCGTCTTCAGTATATAAACTTCCTAAAGACAGTGCAGTGCTCCCGTTACTCTGGAGAACTTTTCTAAAGCCAGTGCTCTAAGTAATACTTTTCTAAAGACAGTGTTGTCGCCCTGCTCCCCAGTTACAAACTTTCTCCGATCTATAAAACACTACCCCAGTGATAAACTTTCTCCGAGCTATAATACACTACCTCTCCCAGTGAAAACTTTATATAATCAGTGCTGTGGTCTCACTCTCATAACATAGAAATTGTGCTCCCAGGACTCATGAACTATTTTACGTCTCCCGTATGCTTGTCTTGTGTATTGAACTGTGAGTCAAGACGCACATTTCAATTCTGTGGCGGGGAGATTGAGCTGATATTTTCGATTCAAAATAGATCACTCAAGTGTTTTCTGCTGCTGTGCTGATATTTCTACATCCTGTGACATCTAGTGGCTAATATCTGCTTCTCTCTCTGCTCTTCTCTTCCCAACGTATGTTCGCTACGCATCTGACCTCTACCCGCTACTTCTCGTACTTCTGTTTTGGTGCAACTTCGCCGCGACAGATTGCGTCAGTGGTCCGTAATACCAGCCGACCTCATCATATGTTCGCTATGACTTGACAATTCTTGTCGTGCTGCGATGTTTTGACCTCTTTCATTTGTTTACACAACAAAGACGCTGTAATATAATAATCTTTTGTATTGGTCAAGGAAAGTTCATACACCTTCTTGATTGGATAATTATTCCCGCGGCACTCCGTTAATTCACAGGTGAAGCCCCTGGAAAGCTATCTCTTTTTGGACGGCGTCCATCATGTCGGTATGTACTATGCCTTGCTCCGGCAAAAAACGGAGTATGGATATTTTTCTTGGTTTTAGAACTTAACTGCAATCTTGTTTTAGAGCCATTAGCTTGTCTGGTTAGTTTGTGATATAATTTCGCTTCCCTTGTTATCTTAAAAATGAGTAATAAGTAATTTTAATCACTGCCCGTGGAAGCGTGGGCTAGCTTGGTTCGGCTCCATTAGGTTATTTTGTCTTGAGCCGATTATGTAGTCTTTCTATCTCATTGCATATTTCATTCCCCTTTTATCTTGTAGTTTTATTTCTCTCCCCTTTATTTTCGGCTCTCATGATGGATGAAAGAGAGATCCGCTTCTGATTGGGGTGGCAAACAGAAGTGTTAGTTTGAAACAATTTGATTTGCAATTCTTTTCTCTTGTTATTATTTCACTAAATTCTCCACCCATGTAAATATGTAATTAGAATTAAATGAAATGAGTATGTCGGGGATCCCCTCTTTTAAATAAATCGTTTTATTTAGGTACTTATTGTACTATTATATTCCGTTTTAATTTTATCAGTCTATATTATTATTCTTAATGAATTAATTTATGTACTTATTTGTTCCTCTTCTTTTAATTTAAAAATCAATACTTATAATTTCAAACAGAATGTAACTTCAGTAGGCCTAAAACTTTAGTAAATTTGTCAAATTCTTCCAGATTGCTTTGTTTAACTTTACTTGCAGTTTCATTAACTAATGAAACTGCAACAAATTGTTCCCTCTGCCTCCTTTCCTGTTTGTCCTCTTTCTTGCTCCCTTTGGGTTGGGTTTCTTCCCTAGGTATCTACTTGGGACCGCTTCCACGGAGGGCCATGCTGGTGTATGGGATGAAGAGCCCTTGCCTGCAACCTTGGCCTGTTCTGGTCCAGTCCGGGAAAAGGGTAAAGTACTTTGGACGCTAGGACCTACTGAGGGCAGACATCTATCAGGTAAAAAGGGAACCCCACCTTACCTGAACCAAACCTAACCTGTGTGCGTGGAGGGGGACAGTATTTACTATTGTAAATTGTGTCGTATTCCTTGAAACTATTTTGGTCTCTTGTGGCGACCAATTCATTTAATATACACCTCACTTGTTATTGAATCAGTGTGAATATATCCTTCTGTAAGGTTAAAATATTGAACCAATTATTTGAACTCCCTGTGAGTCTAGAATTTGTTGTTCTGGCCCACATATCAGTTGGGTTAGATGATGTTTACCCTGATAGTTAATTTACATTTATTCTATTGCGAATAACATATACCTGGGTAATCTACCTTATTATTATTGTTGTGGCCATTGTCCTCCAATGATGATTAGCATATTCTAGAGTTGAAGAGTCCTAATTGGATTTTGACCTTAAAATTGTCAGAATGAATGACTTCGTTTACTATTTAAATTCTTGGTTTCTGCACTTTAAAAAAAAGAATCTGGCATAGGCGTATTGAGTATTTACCTTGAACTAGGTTTCTCCCTTTGGAAGTTTAATATTTAATTGAAATTTATTTTCACGTACTTAACATAAACATTCTTGAGTATTTACTATTGTAAATTGTGTCGTATTCCTTGAAACTATTTTGGTCTCTTGTGGCGACCAATTCATCTAATATACACATCACTTGTTATTGAATCAGTGTGAATATATCCTTCTGTAAGGTTAAAATATTGAACCAATTATTTGAACTCCCTGTGAGTCTAGAATTTGTTGTTCTGGCCCACATATCAGTTGGGTTAGATGATGTTTACCCTGATAGTTAATTTATATTTATTCTATTGCGAATAGCATATACCTGGGTAATCTACCTTATTATTGTTGTTGTGGCCATTGTCCTCCAATGATGATTAGCATATTCTAGAGTTGTGAATGTCTCGTAAAGAATATTGACAGGCTGATTTCTATTTAGTTTTGATATGGAATAATTCACTGTAACCTGCGTTTTCTCTTGTATATTTTCTAATTTAAATAATATTATATGATAATACTAAAATCTTATATGGATATAGAGTTATATCATGGTTTCTATTGTGATCTTGTAGATTTTATTGTTGTAAGTTGTTGTTTTTGATAACGTTGTTCATACTCAGTTATAATTATCCTAAATTTTCTTGGGATTAAATTGTTATCACTCTTGGAAATCGAATTTGCTTTTTGGGTAGTTTAAACAATTCCCTTCCTTCTCCCCTTGCGCTTGAGATTGTTTTCATCGGTCAATATCGATCTCCTTCTCCTTTGAAGTTTAAAACTAAATGTATATTGGCCATTAAGCTTAATTATACAATCCAAACTTAGAGAATTCCCTCTTATGAAGTCATATTGCAGTTGTGCTAAGTTTTTTGAATTATATTCTATATGAGGTGCACTGTTGAGTTGCATAACCCTTTGAAGTTTAAAACTAAATGTATATTGGCCATTAAGCTTAATTATACAATCCAAACTTAGAGAATTCCCTCTTATGAAGTCATATTGCAGTTGTGCTAAGTTTTCTGAATTATATTTTACATAAGGTGCACTCTTGAGTTGCATAACCCTTTGAAGTTTAAAACTAAATGTACATTGGCCATTAAGCTTAATTATACAATCCAAACTTAGAGAATTGCCTCTTATGAAATCATATTGCATTTATGCTAAGTTTTCTGAATTATATTCTATATAAAGTGCACTGTTGAGTTGCATAACCCTTAGAAGTTTGAAAGTAATGCATATTGGGCATTAAGCTTAATTATACAATCCAAACTTAGAAAATTCCCTCTTATGAAATCATATTGCAGTTGTGCTGAGTTTTCTGAATTATTTTTATATAAGATGCTCTGTTTAAACTTGCATGGTTTTTGAAGTTTAAAACTAAATGTATATTGACCATTAAGTTTAATTATACAATCTAAACTTGGAAAATTCGCTTTTATGAAATCTTATCACTCTTATGCTAAGTTTTCTGAATTATATTCCACATAAGGTGCACTGTTGAGTTACATAACCCTTTGAAGTTTAAAACTAGTCCATATTGGGCATTAAGTTTAATTATTCAAACTAATATCAGAAAATTCTCTCTTATGAAATCATATTACAGTTGTGTTACTTTTCTGAAATATATTGCCCATGTGTAGTTTAAAGCTAATGCTAACTGAGTATAAGTTTAATATTATATACTCTTAGAAAATTTCCTCTTATGAACTTGTCTCATAGTAACCTCAGTTGTTCTGAATAAATTAACCATAAGGTGTTCTGTTGCAATACATTCCCTATTTGAAGTTTGAATCTGAGGCTGATTGAGTGTGGGTTACTTATACCATCGATTCTCTGAAGGTTCCACTTATAAAATTTTCTACTGGCCATTTGTATATGAGATAGGTATAGTGTTGTATTCTTAGGGTTTGGTCTGGGTATTTGCCATTCCTGTGCGCAGAGTTAATTGACCAATAATTACATTGTGTTTGGGACTGTTTTTAAATATTTTGGTCCTGTTTGTTGTCTGTGATATTTGCTAGGTTGTGACTTCTAATATTTTCATATTGTCTTGTATTTCAACTTGTAGTTTATATAAAGTTTATGCTGTTATATTGTGTTTTCCTTATCGTTCCTTGGACAATAGTTCCCAGCACGCTAGGTTATCTAATATAGTGGTTAAACATTTATTTATCTCACCTGCAATAAATTTTACAACTGTTCAATACTACCTGCAAATTCTTAAAAAATTGCAAACAAACACCGGGGAGCAGGTATTATTTAAATACCGGACTCCTTATCTCAATTTTGATATTTGGTACCATTTGACATTTGGCAATATAGCATGATACTTTGTAGTAGCATCACAGTATAGTATAACAGTAGCGAAGCTGTAATGAAAGGAAAATGAGACAAAGAAGATGCTTTCTTATCCATGGTCCACCATTACCGGTGGTGAAACAAAGCTTTACACCTAGATACTCCAAGTAAGTGATGAATTTCCACATGACTTTGACCTTGGGTCGGAAGCACTTCATGGTGTGTGGATTTCAGAAGATTTCGGCTGCCTGTTACCAAGCATACAATTTAGTCTACCATATTTAATTCTTTTATGATATGTAATGTTAATTGTAACTGTTTAATTAAGAATAAAATTGGCAAAATAATTATTTTTATATATGGGCCTATAGATTATTTTTTTAAATTTCCTTTCCAAAAATTTGGATGCAGGTATTATTCAGGGTCAGGAAGTATTTGGGTATAGGCCTATATGGCACAAGCTATTAATACTATTTCTTATCTCCATAGTTGTTCAATTTGAAACTGTTCAATAAAATATTCATTAATTTGAGCCTTCTTCTAAAACTGACTCTACTAATTCCTTCTTTTATTAAATCTTATGCTTCTGGGAGAAATAGTACTTTCCATGTCCTGCGGTTTTAAGTGTAATGTTTACACATTAAAATATAAATAAAGATAAATAAAATTAAAAAAAAAATAAATAAAGCCTTTTAAAATAAAATAAACGTGCAAAATACAATTTCCTAATCCATGAGAAAAGTTTTATCCTACTTTTAATTGAAGAAGTCACATATAAAACTGTCCTCTGTAAAGTAGACAGAACAAATTCTACTCAAAATCTGGATAAAACTTGTCTTTCCTTCAACAAATAACTAATAAACTATTTTCAAATGATCTCATCCTTCAGTATGCAGAAGTAGGAATTATTTGCGCCTTTCTTCTTATCATGGAAGTTTCAGCAAAAAGCCACTGCACACCCTAATCCAGGCATTTTTACACTTGTAATACACCATACATATAAAAAAGTAAACAATCATCACATCACAAAATACATACGAATACCAGTACCTAATACTTGTGAATACACACTAAATAAAGGTACCATTCTTCCGGATGGATATGGTTAACATCACACTCTCCCTCCCCCACTATCCCCGCACCACCAAACCCCCGGATGAACTTTGGTTTCAACCAAAATTAGCTTGCCTAAAATTTTCTCCTGGTTCCATTAGGGTAAAGTCTGGTAAAATTGATAAAAAGTAAATGTAGATTTAAATAAAGGTCATATAATAGGGGTAGAAAAATTAAAGTGGTTGTTTGTCCCAAAATTAATTTTGCTTACAAGTTTTTCCTGGTTCCATAGAATCAGTGTGTTAAGTCTGCTAAAAATTGGTCAGAAATGTACATTCAAATAGAGGTCAAATAATAGAGATTAAAAACATTTAAAGGGTGGTTTTCTTCCATTATATAATTTTTCCTAAAATTTTCTCTTGGTTCTACAGGGTTTCTGTATAAAGTTTGGTAAAATTTGGTCAAAGAATGTAGATTTATTTTGTTTAACAGGGAATTGAAAAAGTAATAAGGGGTGATTACTGTCTTTATTCCAAGAGCTATGTTGTTAACCATTATTTCTTACAGCAGTGTCACAAGGTAAGTGGAGTGCCTCGAAAAAAAACAACAATGCTTGTGAAGTCAGATATTAGTTAAACTTTTAAGACAGGTTTTTTCCATACCTAATAATTAAGCAGTGCCATAAAAACTCAATTTAAACCATCTTGACAAAGACTAAACAAAGAATAGTGCCACAAAACTTGACCGCCAACATCTTGAAATAAATTATACTGAGCTATAATAATATATAATAGCATCGGGGCCACAACAGCTGCATATAATAACAGGATTCATGAATCGATGGGAATAAGCCCATATGAAGCTGTTTTTGGACACCCTATGAGATTGTCGCATGATTTTACAGAAACAGATCAGTAGATTTTGCATCCAGAAGTGAGGAACTTGGCAAAGAGATTGCAAGAAATATGGAAACTAGTGAAGGCACAAAGCCACCATGCATTTGAAAAACAAGCCAGTCAGCAAGATAAGACAGAAGATCAGTGAATTTAACAAAGGGAGAGTGGGTATTGCTTAGTGGTCCACTGTTGAGAGAAAACTCTCTGTAAAGTTCAAAGGGCCGTACCAGATAATACGAGTGTTACCCTTTGAATTTAGAACTGAAACTGCCACACAGGAATGTTATAGTTTATATGAACCGCGTAAAGAAAAATGAGCACTGAGAGGATTATGGGCAAGAAGCACTGCACTAAGAATTAGAGAGGCCAAGAGAAAGACTTTGAAAAGACCAGTGATAAATCAGCAGGTTGGTGGTGGAACTCACCCTGAATGAGGAGCTTCTGGAGAGGTAAATCAGCAGGTGGCACTCACCCTGAATGAGAGGAGCTTCTGGAGACATCTATTTGGGACCCAGAGGATGATCTGCTGCTTAGCACATGGAGGGATCAATCTAGATCAGGCCTGTCCAACCCGCGGCCCTCGGGCCGCATGCGGCCCGCTGTCACAGTTTTGTGGCCCGAGGACAAATAACAAAGAAATTAGAAGATATGGTTGGAAAATGCAGCTACTTTTCACTATGCTTGGATGACAGTGTCGACCAGACTGACAGCAGTCAACTCTTGATTTTCATATGATTGATCAACAATGAATTTTCAACACAAGAAGAAATTCTTCAATTATGTTCTTTA
This sequence comes from Ectobius pallidus, assembly GCA_964059195.1. Lineage (NCBI taxonomy): Eukaryota > Metazoa > Arthropoda > Insecta > Blattodea > Ectobiidae > Ectobius > Ectobius pallidus. The sequence goes on from CAXKWD010000005.1 coordinate 60,575,832, forward strand.
CGTGGATAACCAAGGGTGAAGATATATTTAAAACAGTAAACGGTGGAAAGGACTGGTAGGATTAATTAGGGATAAGTTTCCTCATGTTCCATTGCATAACAAAGCGATGCAATGAATATAGTGGTTACAGTTTCCAACAAGATACGTGGTGGCACTAAAACACAGCTTCACTGCAGATACCGGGAATTTTTGGATGAGAGATCTATCACTCCTCGCAAATGTACGCTGACTGAGTGCAGGTAGTGAAAATCTTGTTCAACGGGTTGAAGATCCAGACTTTCTAAGGCAGCTTGTTTTCATGACTGACCTGACACAATACTTGAATGAGTTGAACCAGAGACTTCAGGGCAAAAATCAAAGTGTTTGAAGGTTAGAGGTCATGTTAATTGTTTTAAAATTTCTGAAATCAACCTTATCAAGAAATGATTTAACACACTTTCCATGTTGTCAAGAGCTGTCTGATGAAATTGAACATTGTAATTTTTCTGAGTTTTGTGAAAATATTGAAGTTATTATTTAAGAATTCAATGAAAGATTTTCTGACTTTGAAAATATTAAAGGTAAACTGCTGCTTTTTAATGACCCCTTGAATATGGATAATGAGAATCAGCCATCCATGTATCAACTGGAGCTCTGCGATCTTCAGGCTGACCCTTTTCTTCAAACCAGGTCTGAGAGAGGGCTCAACTTTTTCAAGCTACTTCCAGAGGGCAGGTTTCCTCAGCTTAGCGATTTTTGAGACTGGCAGTTACTAACATAGAAGTGGACAAACATACTTTAGTGAAGCAGTCTGAAAATCTTCAGTGCTCACATTAAGTTCTAATTTCGGCTTACTGGTAATGAATCCTATTTAATCAATTTGGTCTGCTGTACTTTACTGTTATATTTATGTGAGCGAAACTTTTACTGTTTGGCCCTCAGCATCAATTGTCGAAATATTTTGGCCCCCAGTACTTATGAAGTTGGACAGGCCTGATCTAGATTAACCCCATGTGAGGACTTGGAGAGCGCCGCATGGGATGGTGTGTAGTAGTCACGCACTGAGGCAGAGAATGGGAGGCAGCAGTCCAGAGAAGCATGCAGTTTCCCAGAGGAGGAGATACTGGGGGACCCTGTATCCAGTCGAGGAATCAGGGAGTGGGAGCAGACAGTGGATCCAGGGCATTCATGGGTGTCCGTTTTGACGGAGAGGGAGCTGCTGGGGCTGGTAGCTTTGACCCCATTGCCCTACCCAGTCCCAGAAGGCAAGTTACAAATTATGACCCAGTGAGGGAGGAAGAATCGACTAGGGATTGTGTTCCAGTGGTGAGTGACTCTGTGACGTCCAGGTATGATGTACGACCTAGGAGGGCAAGTCAGTGAACTTTTTTATTTTATTTTTTTGTTACTTACTAATTTTGTCATTCACTTTATGTTAACAATTTGTGCTTGGGTATTGCCGTTACGGACAGAAGTGAACATTGTGAAGGAAGTAAATCAATCTAGCAGAAACAACTGTGAGCATATAAGAGTATTGTATTCATTTTCTGGTTTTATTTTGTTTTCTTGTTTCTTTTCAATTAGTATGGTAATGGGAACAGCAGGATATCTGTTTATGATAAGGTATGGGAATGCTCTGTGGAGGTGTTATTTATGCTAATGGTGTCTTATTCTTTAATGTTTATGCCAAATTTTTTAATGAATCAGAGGCTAATAATGCTTTGATAACTTAATATTTCTGAGGTGTTTCAGAATCCAAAATTGTTTGACAAGTATTTTTTTTTAAGGATTGGCTGCTTTAATTAGTGCTGCCCCTTGGTTGAGTATGAAGGTGTAGTTTTTGGGAATCACAGCCTGCCGAATCATATGGGATCGTCAATCACTTGCTACAGGTGCATAGACAGTTGGGGTCATGAGCCGATTTGTCCTGTGCTAATGGCACTTGATCGTGGGACCTGAATTTTTCATAGTGACCTGACACCCTGAATGATAATATTTTAAATAGTGAAGCTGAGAAGGAATAAGCAAGTCATTCACTATCAGGAAAATTTAGAGTAGCCACCGATAAATTTAGAGGAGTTATGTCTGATTCCTGATATCTGCTGGATAGCAGAACTGAGTTGTAAATGTTGAGGCAGGCTTTGTGTTAAAGGGAGTAGTCAAACTGCAGTGAATATTGTAAGTGTGATGGGAGATGAGATGGAAGGCCTTTCAAGGAGACTAGAGGTAGGAGAGTTTATTATTTCTGAGAGATGAAGGCTCTGATTCAGGAGGAAGTGGTGACGTCACCAGGAGGACGAAGGTTAAGGTACTATTCATATAATGTTAAGGAGATCTCCAGGCTTATGTTCCTTAATGCGCATCTTGTTTTCTCTATTTGTGTTTGTAAGGTTGATCATATGTGTATTGTTAAATTTAAGATGGTGTAGTTTGTTGTCGGTGCATATCATATCACATGCTGAATAAAGTCTTATTTTATCTATGTGATGTAACCCTGCTAACTGCAACTGTGTGTCCCTTCTATACTATTAAGCTGCTTGATTGGCGAAGAAAATGTTGTAGAGTATTGCACATATGAAGGTGATCTTTCAAATTATTTTAATAGTAACCCTACTAATTAAGCTGGAAAGTCAAGTAATGGTACCATTCTGTTTTGCAACATTTCCCTTTTACCATTCTTAGGGGTTTAATTTGTTTTTGTTGTTTTTTTCTTTATGATTGTTTTGTTGGTGTGTTCACTATGTGGGCATGGCCGCATGGGTTATGAATGCTTGACATGACTCTACCACTGGTAGATCCAATTATTTTAAGATCCAGGTCGTATCTTCCTCCTGGGGGAGATATTTGTAAGGTTGCAAATTGGCAACCCTTAATCCAAAGTCCAGCAGCCTTGACTGACTGGCATCCATTTTAGCATAAAAAGTGCTGAATAGTGGAATCTCAGCGGATGACGGGATGCTGGGAAGAGCTAGCAGAATTATATTCAAGAATTTCATGGTATCCAAAGAGGGTCCGTAGTAATAGTTTGTGTTTTTAGTGCAGCCTTATACCCTCTATTAACTTGTAGAATGTTCCAGGATGAATGTATATTGCCAATATCAGTTACATATATTTATTAATTAAAATTACAAGTTATAAAAATATATCACTAGAATGATTTTGTCACTATTTAAAATATTAAAATGATCAGCATAGTGTGATATAAAAAGTTAAAATGATCTTGTCAGATTGTAACAGCTAGAGAATATAGCTTCAGTTATAAAATGTGTTCAGTTATAAAATAACCTGCTAAATAGGTTCGTTATACAGGCGTACATTTATCTAAAATACACTGCGTTAAAACTCACTATTGGAGTAGTCCTTGTAGGCTAGGTGGTTTTTTGATGGGCAAGAAATACCTCTTGTTTCTTCTCTTGAAGCTAGTGTCGAGATTGCCTTTGCTTGATAAAAAAACGTTGTTGTTTCTTCTCTCGTAGCTAGCTGAACTGTTAGGATCTTGTTGTTCCGTTAGTGTGTTGTGATTCTTACTATCTGGTATTGGCAATCTTTGTTCATCGCTGGATTCAATTGGCAATTCTGGATTCAATTGAATCCAGCGATGAACAAAGATTGCCAATGCCAGACAGTAAGAATCACAACACACTAACGGAACAACAAGATCCTAACAGTTCAGCTAGCTACGAGAGAAGAAACAACAACGTTCTTTTATCCAGCAAAGACAATCTCGACACTAGCTTCAAGAGAAGAAACAAGAGGTATTTCTTGCCCATCAAAAAACCACCTAGCCTACAAGGACTACTCCAATAGTGAGTTTTAACGCAGTGTATTTTATAACTGAACACATTTTATAACTGAAGCTATATTCTCTAGCTGTTACAATCTGACAAGATCATTTTAACTTTTTATATCACACTATGCTGATCATTTTAATATTTTAAATAGTGATGAAATCATTCTAGTGATATATTTTTATAACTTGTAATTTTAATTAATAAATATATGTAACTGATATTGGCAATATACATTCATCCTGGAACATTCTACAAGTTAATAGAGGGTATAAGGCTGCACTAAAAACACAAACTATTAATAGCAGAATTATGTTAGAAGGTGCGATAGAGTGAAGTGTGCTAGAGGCACAGGGTGACAGCGATGTAGCTGTAGATCAAGAAATGTATTTTTATTCATCTATTTAGTGGGTTAGCAAATAAATGAGCATAGAACAAGGAAAAAGTGATTTGTTTACTTATTTGTTAGAATTAGCATCCTGATAGCCATGAGGGTTCGTTATAAGGGCATCAAGAGGTAAGAGTGGCAGAACATCACAGCATCCAAGGTGGTGAAGGCTGAGGGAGCCCCAATGCTGGAAAGGTGATCCAGAGGATCCTATCAAATTTAATACCTTCTCCTCTTGTTGAATGAATGGGAAATAAATAATAAATAATAAGGTGATCCAGAGGATGGCGCCTTATACTCCTATCAAATTTAATGCCTTCTCCTCTTGTTGAATGAATGGGAAATAAATAATATTGACATATGGATACTACTAATGACACAAGTACAGGTAAACTTTTCTCTAGGGGAAAAAAAGCACTGTGTATAAATATAGGATAAAGGAATCAACAACTCTTCCTCTTAAATGTTGAGATTGAAAATTAGAAACAGCAGTTCATGCATAATGCCATTATCTGTTACCTATGTGGAGTGAATCAAACAGCTATAATGTGAAAGCAGCAGGATCTGTTCATGTGCAACTGTTCATGTTGCAAGCGAAAATCTAGTCAGCAGGAACATGAAAGAGCATGGTGAGTTGGGTCTTGCATATAATCTTCACTTTCTGTACAGTTTGGATTACTTCTGATGAACATGAAAAATGATGGTCTTTGAAAGTAGTTTAGATATTTATACAGAAAATGAAGTTTATGTGCAAGACCCAACTCACCGTAAATCTCATGTTATACAACTTCACTATGTTAACTTCCCGGTATATTGTTGACTTAACAAAAGAGCTATTTTACTATGTAATTACTTCTTGTACCAATGAGGAAATATAGATGGTATTATTGATCAGCAAGTTCAGAAATGCAATCATAAAAGCTCAGCTTGAAATGGAGTCCTAAACAAAGCACATGTTATTAAATAACTCCACACTGTATTCTGGCAAGGTCCCCTCGCAGCTTCTAGCTGCCCCATGTTTACCTTGGGCTTAGTCCTGTTAATTTATAGCAGTAATATTTTCTTATCCTCTAGCGATAGTGAAAAAAGCAGAAGAGGAAGAAGGAAGACAATTGGGGGGGGGGGAGAATGTTGTTACATACCAGAGCCATCTTTATGCAAACAAGATAAGAGATTCCTAACAAAAACAAGATTACCAGTTTGTATAAAAATATAAACTAGGCATGTGAACACCAAGTGATATCTCTGATCACATTATCTTCCTTGTGACAAGTTCATTGCACTTTATCTCATATTGACCTACTTTAAGTGGGAATCCGATAAATCTGTTTGTATTCTTATCTCAAATGCAACTGACATTATCTAACAGTAGAAAAGAAATTTCATTAGTAATATCAAAATTATCTTTAAGATTTTTAATTTATTATCACTAGTTTCATTTATTTTTAGAAGAACTGGTAAGAAACAGAACTCTTGTATTGATACTGCATGTTTCAAGAGTTTAGCATCTGGGTCTATTCCATGGCCCTCTTCCCAGTAGTGTGCTGCTATGGCTGACTTTTCTGTTTGCTGGTATTTTATGTTCCCAAAATTTTCATTAACCTTAATTCCAAGGATCCTTTTTGGTTTGCCCAATGTATATTCTATCACAATTTCTGCAGTTAATCTGGTAGATTCCTGATTTGTTATTGGGAGGTTTTCAAAATCTATTGATGGCCCAAGTTTGACAGGCGAACGTCTTGAACACTGTTTTATCTTTCCCTTTTTACTTCCTCTGCCCATACCATAGGTACAATAGGTAGAGGAGGTATTGTTTTCGACCCCTAAATTCGAAGTTGAATTTTTAACATAAATACATGTTTTGAGGTCCCGGAATCATGTCTGTGAACTGCCTAGCTCCAGAACAGAAAATCAAATGAAAACAAAATTTGAATTGAGTTAGGTACCTTTTGAGAATGTGACAGGAAGATTGGCAAGAACTTTCTCTTACTTTTAAGAAGACTTTACATAAAGAAAATGTCTTTTTTTTTGTGATTTTCTCGAAAATGGCTCTAATGATTTTCTTTAAATGGGGTAGGTCTACTTATACCAAGACCTAAAACTTATATCTAAAACATTTTTTTGTAAAAATTATCTGAGGGTAATAATAAGCCACTCAATGTTTACAGAAACTGTTTTGCCTTGTGAACAATAAAGCTTTGCTTCAGGTTGAAACAACTGAAAACAAGCACTTTAATGGCCTCTTATTCTATAACAGAATGTGAAGTGAGAAATGTGTAGGCCTATTGTTGACCATGCCTAAAATAAAGAAAGTTACTTGAGTGCATTATTCAGAATTTTTAGGCTTTGTATTCTTCAGGGAAATGATACGATGTGGTAACGCCATTCTCTTCATTTTTATAACCAATTTACATGAAGAGAATGTCATGCATAAAATATTATACTAAGAGGCATAGAGTTTCACATCAGATTTTTTACAGTGGTAATTTCTTTCTTAATCTCTTTTTTAATTTCTTTCTGCATTTTAAATTTCTTAAATTTTCTGTTGTCAACCAAATCTTTTCTGAAACAGTTAATTTTTGCAGTGTTTACAATATGATTCTACTCTGCAGTATACTCTGTCTGGTTCGAAGGAACATTTGCAATCCTGTGAGCTAGGGTATTGATAACTGCATGTTTGTGAGGGACCAGGTTATAGCTATTTTCTTTAAAGAAGTACCGGTAGTCTAATGGTTTCCTTTCTGTGTATACCAAGCTCTGTTCTGGTAGAATATCTTTAGATCCATTTAATTACTTTCAACTTCCATTGTGAAACTGATGTTGCTGTCCTGAATGTTGAGCAATTTTAGAGCTTCTTGGAGATATTTAATTGTAGAAATTGTGACAGGATATATATCTGGCAAACCAAAAGGAATCTTAGAATTAGAGTTAAGAAACATTTTACTAACATAAAATACCAGTAAACAGAAAAGTTGGCCATAGCAGCACACCACTGAGAAAGGGCCATGAAATAGATACAGAAGCCAAACTCTTAAAACACGCGGAAAAACACACAGAAGTAATATTGTGGGGAAAATTGTTCATCCAGAAAAACAGAAGAAAATCAAGCAATTTCGACATCCCAGCAGAAGACAACCTCAATACTAAGTACATCCATCCACTACCAGAGGGACGGTACTACACCCAGCAATTGAGATCAGCTGATGATGAGACAAATGTCTTGAAACTTATGTTCTAAGGTAAAATACCTTCCAAGTGAAGTATGTGTGTTCAAAAATAGATTATAGATATTCATTACCACTTCACTATGTGATTTCCCCTCACTAGTTATATATATATATAGAATATATGTATTACTGATATATAGCCTACTGATATTATATGTATTACTGTATTATTGATATATCAGTGATCAAGTTCACAGATAAACTTTCAGAAACACATTACAGATCTGAATGCAATCTAGGATCACTACGTAATCTGATGATAAGTGCATTGTACTGGATACGATGCCACAGAGTTTGGTTTTTGCAGTAATTTTCTTTACATACCTATTGACCTGTTGTAACTACCAGCTACATAAATATCTGGCATTGCTGGATTTATACAGATACAAGAAATTATTCCAAGCTGTTTTTGTGTGGGACATGGTGTTCCTGAAACAATAATTTGTTTATATTTTGTATATTCCTTAGAATAGATTACAGCTTAAATACAAGATACTGAATAAGTTGACAATGTAAAACTTACGTTTCAAATTCCTGCTAATGCAAGTTCGGCCTGGAATGTTGGTATCAAAAATTCTAATAAAGTTTCTGAAGCCACAGTATAATTTCTCTCCTGAAGGACTAAATGCCAAGCTATGGGCAGATTCAACTTCATCGACTCTGAAATCATATCAATACTTTAGTAACCATACAACATTATTAGATGTGCACAGGGTTGGCAACAATTTTCCTGCCCCTGGTAAATATCATGGTAAAAACCGGATACCGTCCTGGGAAATATTTAGTTTTTTCCACATGGGAAAAACTGCGAAGAACTCATTACTGAAACGATTTTAATTACAACATTTTTAGTAGGCCTAATCTATACTGTTACTGCAACTTTTAATGCAGAAAAAATTTACTTTGTAAGTCTTATTGTCATTGTACAATACCATTGTAAATGTATCGTAATTAATGACTGCATATACCCAGGACATCCAGCTGTTGAAATAATTGTATGTGACTGTAAAACAGAGACAGGCTACAATAAGTTGCAAGTGCCGTGCCATGACTTCATTTCATTGAGTACTTCTATAAAATATAGAAAAATCCTGGCAGTACACAATTTCCATATATACTGACATTTTTTCTTCAGTCTCAGAAATTGTAACCTACATAAAAGTAAACTTTTTGAGGATGAACACTAAACCAAATGAAGTTTGTCAGGTTTATTCAAAAGCTTCAAGAAGTGTACATAAAATTTTTCTATTTAAAATTGTACTGCATTCCTTAAAATATGACAAGAAAATGTGAAATAACTCCAAAATTAAAAATACAGTAGTGCAATTTCTTAACATTTACCAATTCAAAGTTTCAGTTTCCGTTTTGGACTTCAACATCACGAACAAAACACTAATTTAGAAGCTGTTTGAAAGTCGAATATGTTCTTAATTTTGTTATGAATAAATAAGAAATTTGAAAAAAATACGCTCCCAACATGCTGATGATAGACATCCTTGACGGTGTTCCATTAGTTAGAGAAAGTTTGTATCAATTCCACTTTTTTTTAAGGTTCTTCCACCACACAGAAGGTGACAAACTAATAATAATATCAGATGAAAAATAAAATAATAAAAAGTAAAATAAAAGGAAATATTTCTGAAGGTTTATTTATTGCAAAATGGAATCATAAAGCTTGATATGATTACATTATAATTATGAAATTTGTTTTAAAACTATGTCTCGAAATTACACAGAAAAATTTTGGTAAAATAATATAATCCATAAAGTTGGAATTTGTTAACATTTAATGTTTTCAAGTTTCTCCAACTCTTGCCCGGTATTTACCAGTTTTTCTCACTGGGATGGTATATATTAGTTTTGGATGGGAAAATGCCAACCCTGGATGTGCATCATCTATAATGTTTTGTCAATATTATGGTTAGGAATGATAATGTCAAACAAGTATTTTACAATTGTAATAATTTTTCTCTTCATTTTTATGCATTGTGTCAGATTGTTTCTTAACTGACTTCACAAAAGAAGAAGGTTCTCAATTTGATCTATAATTATAGTATTTTTTATGTTTGATTAATTGATCATTAATTGCTTAAAACTGACTGCATAAATTTCAATGGTTTTCGTAAGAGCATTTGGAGCTATGAAGTGGTGGTCCCATATAACTTCTTTCCGAAATTGGTTCAGTAGTTTTATTGTAATCCTGAAATAAGTTGTGTTCATGAGATTAATACTACTCCACCATGCATGTGTTCATAATGTTATAGCCGGCTGTTGAATCAGGGCCAAGGATTTGTGAACTGGTTCTGCTCTGCATCACTTCTGAAGCCTCTGGAGTAATACGTTGGACATTTTTATTGTATTTCAATTATTTTCACTTTCCTACTGAGCTGAGTATATATATATATATATATATATATATATATATATATATATGTTAAAATAGGATTTCCACCTATGCTTAGAATATAAAATAATAAATACCTAACCTACTCTACGAACATGACTTATCTTATTATAGTCTAATATATACAGTATAATTAACATAAGCCTGGTCCAGAAATATGAAACTTATGTACAAACAATAAGTTAGTCATTTATATTATTAAAATTTCTTAAAACTGTTAAAAATGTGTTTGATGTCCATAAAAATAAAAGTCTTATGCTAAAATGCAGCTGTTGTCTTCTTCCTATATTATACTGCGTGTTTCGACGATAATTCATCACCTTCAGGTAAAATTTCTTCATGAATTGTAGATAATCTGTCAAGCCGTGAGCTGCATGTTCATCTTTCTGTCGTTAGAGGTGCACTGGTCATTGTTCTGCTTTGCATCACTTCTCTTCCTGTTGCACAATTCAAATAGAGGGTTATGTGCAATAGGTCCTTCATTTATTATGTTGTTATGTTTTCTTTTATACATTTCTAATCTTTCCATAGTATTTAATTTACTTCCTTTGCTTTGTGAGTGTAATATATTCATTGTATTTTCTAAATTATTATCAAAATCTTGTGCTTCATTCAACAAATATTTGGTATAACTAGATCTATCTCTTTGGCCATTCTATAGTCTTTCATATGCTCTTGAAATCTGGTTTTAAAATTTCTTCTCGCTTGGCCCACATTCTACCAAGTGCAGCAGTCACTGGACTGGGAAACAGGATTTTATCGGGAGGATTTGTTGTATGAAAGTACTTACTTCGAGTCCCCGTCACTATTGTTCTTCTTTGACGCACCACTTCCCATGACTAGTGTGCTCAGCGGAGAAACATGAATCATCTCAGGGTTTATATTTGATGAATACTTACTTATTAAGAATGAAAACAAATTATTGAGCAGTTTACTATTGATTTTATTTTAGACTTTATGATCACTTGTGAGTTTTGGTTTGTAGAATTTATGTGTTAGTTCCAACCACCACCACATACTTACATGATATCAAAATCACTTTTCTGCACTATTGTAATTATACTCACACGGCATTATCAATAGATATATTTTATAAACTCTTTCAGAATTTGAGTGGGATACGTTAACTGCAAAGGCATTTTCGCGAGCGTGGATGCGATGCTTGTCACCACGACCCAAGCCAGAGAAGAAGTGTGTTAGTCCATAGCCTACTGGATATTTAAAGGCCATGACAAAAGTACTAAATGCTTGCACAAAAGAGGGTCTGCTATGTTGCTCAAACTTGCCGCTAGGATTGTGATCTTGTTCTGTTCATTCATATGCTCTGTTAGGAAGCACATGGCATAGCAGTTCATTCGCGCCTTTTTGAGTGGTGTGCTTGTAATAATTATGTCATCATTAGTTTTATTGTTCGTAATATGTACAAAACATACATGAACATTGTTAATATTTATAAAATATATACCATACACTACATACATAAAAATAATACATACATGTACAAAAACATGTAATACATACATGTACATTGAACATTGTTAATATTTATAAAATATATACCTTACAATACATACATACAGAAATAGATAAAGGATAAGCTTTATTTACTTTAGCTTTAGGTCTGGCAGGATCTATTATGAAGTTAAGAAGTCTAATGTTTAATAAGGTCCAGACTGAAAACAGAAACGGTAAAATCTGGTCATGTTTAATGATTTTCAGTTGGGTGTTTTATGTCATCTAGTGAGTATGGGCAAAGTTTTATAAGCCAAGATTTTAATGAAACTTTAAAACGGTTCCCTATGAGCTCTTTTAATTCTTTCAGAAGCAGGTTGTAGGAAGCACACATTGTAGAACAATGTGTATTTAGAAAAGTTGCTATGTACATTTTCACGTTTTCACGTAATTATGAAAAGCCTGAGGCTTTGGGTAAGTTAATAAAACTTTGTTTTCTTCAAATTGTTTACGTAATAAATTATATGTTCAACACTTCTGTTAGAAAAAAAAAGTGTACATGGAACGCCACGCGACAGAAGTGAAACTTGTTTTAATTTTTGGATTTTTTCAATTTTGGATTGATGGACTTTTTAATATTGGGTTTTTGGACTTATTTAATTTTGGATCTTTTAATTTTTTTAGAATTTTGGTTTTTAAAGTTTGAATTTTTGAATTTTTTATTTTTAAATTTTTGAATTTTGGATTTTGAATTTTGAATTTTTAGATATTTTGAATTTTGGATTTTTTAATTTTTAAATTTTGTTTTTTGGATTTTCTTATTTTTTAAATTTTGGATTTATGGATTTCTTTAATATTGGATTTATGATTTTTTAATTTGGAAATTTTGGATTTTTTAAAATTTTGGTTTTTTAAGATTTTTAAATTTTAGATTTTTTAAATTTTAGACTTTTAAAATTTTGGATCTATAAAATTTTTATTTTTTGTACTTGTTATTTTTGGATTTTTAGAATTCTTTAATTTTGGATTTTTTATTTTTAAATTTAAGATTTTTGGATTTAATTTTGGATTTTTTATTTTTTAAATTTTGTATTTTCTTGTTTTTTAAATTTTGGATTTCTTTAAATTCGGATCTTTGAATTTTTCATTTAAGAATTTTGGATTTTTTAAATTTTGTATCTTTGAATTTTTTTATTTTTAAAACTTGGATTTTCGATTTTCTCAATTTTGGATTTATAGATTTTTAAATTTTGGATTTTCGACTTTTTAATTTTGGTTTTTTAGATTTTAAACTTTAAATTTTTTAATTTTTTATTTTTTATTTTTTTATTTTGGATCTTTGAAATTTTTATTTTTGGTTTTTCGATTTTTTTATTTTGGATTTTTAGTTTTATTAAATATTGGATTTTTAATTTTTTAATTTTGTATTTATTTGGTTTTTAAATTTTGGATTTTTCATGATGGTGAAGGGCTCACCACGCCACTAGCTCGAAGCAGTAATAGCCCCCCACTCAACGCCTGATACCTTTCCCCCGCGCGCTCCTGTAACTGTTTTTAATCTTTGAACTTTTGAATTCTTTAATTTTGGATTTTTGGATTTTTTAATTTTGGATTTTCAGATTTTTTAGTTTTGGATTTTTAAAAATTTTTGATAAACCTAATCATTGTTTTCTGTGCAGTTCATTCCGTCACAGCCTCACTAATTTTGTGACGATTTTGTGTGTAACAATTTTGTGACGATTTTGTTCGTAACTCAAGTTTGGGTTGGCTCTCGATTTAGTCCTAGTGCGGCTAAAGAAGTTTCACTCCAAAAATAGTTGTGTGTTATTATTTGGCCGTAAATCAGCCTTACTTTCAATATAAAACTATGGAAATACTTTAAATTTGCGGTTAAATGAGTGCAAACACTAGGCATTTAAATGAACAGAGCATGTGATAAACAGAACAAGAGAGTGATTGTAGCGGACAACACAGGAAACTGACGGTCTCATCCGCCATTACCCTTTTGTCAAGGCCTTTAAAGATTTAGTAGACTATGGTTAGTCCAACGGATTATTCTCGCGCGAATACAATGCCTGCATCTTACTGGCTGAAGCCTTATGACGTTTTTCTATATGATTGGTTGAGCTGAATTGCGGCTTGGTATATAAAATATTTACGTTATAATTTAAATATTTCCGTTCTAAATTGAATTTTACAGTTATGTTTCGAATTGCTGCCAGCATAACAATAATGATAATTTCCAATAAAATTCTAATACCGAAATATGTTTAATTATAATTTATGTACTTTTCTAAGACATTCAAATTGATGATTATTATATCAAAACAATATGGGGAAAAGGGTAACTGTTTCACAAGGTATTACATTCTTTGCACGTTAGCTTGTAAATTCCATTTTTATTATACATGTCCTCTTTTTCATTTGTCTTGTATAATTTATTTTTCATGTTGTTAGTTGTTTTGTATGCTATGTTTATGTTGTGTTTGTTCAAAATATGACCTTATGTATATTTTTATCTATATACTCAAATGTTGTATATTTGGTCTTCTTATTTGCATTATTTATTGGTCCAGTTTCATTATGTTTGTTATTGTGCTGGTCTTCCTCCTTTGTTGTTTGTTGATTAGTTTGTACACCATATTGATCTGTTTAATTATTTCTAGTTCTTTCTGATAGTTTCCTTTATTTAGTGGCATGTTCGTTAGTCAGTAAGTCAGAGATGATAATGCTGCTAATTTCATTTCTTGTTTGATATGTTGCTTATTTTGCAGATTGTGTACTTATTTTTTATTTTATTTATTTTATTTTATTTTTATTTATTTATTTAACAAAAGGTCCCAACGAGCCAATTGCTCACATTAAGGGACAGTATTACAAGGATGACAAAATTCAAAGTTATGATAATAAAATTGTTACAATAATTTACACAAATACAGTAAGTATAATAGAAATATTGTTCACTTAATCATTTAATAGAAAAATCTTCAACTTTTTTTTGAAACTATTTAAGTTTTTTACAGATCTTATTTCCAGTGGAATTTCATTAAAAAGATTTGCAAGATAATTTTTCACTCCCCTTAATACATATGTAACCAATTCAGAATGCGTGACGAAAATATTTGATTTGTTTCTCATGCCATAAGAATGCACATTTTCAAGAAAACGCAATGCAATGTTATTATGAACATGTCTGTTTACTACTTTATATATAAAGATTGCAGCACTATACTTTATGATTAATTCTAATGGAAGAATTCCTGATTGCTCATATAATACTTTGACTGGTGTTAAGTAATGACAGCCTAAAAGATTTCTTACAGCCCTATTTTGAAGAATTATTATCTTATGCAAATATTTCTTTTTTGAACGTCCCCATATAAATACCATATACAATATGTAAGAGTGTACAAGGGAATAATAAAGAGATCTCATACTAGAATGTGATAATATTCCACCCAGTCGTCGTAATACTCCAATTATCGGCGCAATTTTACTACAAAGGCTTAAAATATGCATATCCCAGTTTAAATGTTCATCTATTATTAAACCTAAATACTTTGCATTTAAATACTGGGATTACTCGTGAAATTTTACATTTTTTAGGGACTGCTCCTATTTTAAACGAATAATTTATAAAATCTGCAATATACCTACTAATGGATTGCATACATTTTTTAAAGAAAACGTTTGTTAATTCATCTTTAGTTATATTACATTTGTTTTTCAAGTTAGAAATTATATTTTTAATTTCAATTTCCATAACTGGTGCAATGAAAAATGAATTCCTTTCATTGTATTGTTTTTCAATATTTAAAATGTTATTGCAATGAATCGATTCAGCTAATGTAGATCCTATATTTACAAATAGAAAATAGATTTCAAAAATGCCTTTAACACTGTAGAGTGAGATAGGTTGTTGTTGGCTGTAAAAGAGAAGACACCAACTCTTTACAGCTTTCTTTGGCAAAATTATTCATCTCCTACTCTGTTGTTTTTTGGTAAGGATACAATTCTATCTCAAGTTGGAGCCCAGCAGGGTGATCCATGTGGACCACTTCTGTTCAGCATTACTATCCAACCAATCATTGAACAATTAAAATCAGAATTAAATGTTTGGTTCCTTGATGATGGCACTTTGGCTGGTCCACCTGATGTTGAACTAAAAGATTTTCATTATTTAATAGAAGAATGTCGTCAGCTAGGTTCACAGATCAACCCATCCAAATGCGAATTGTATTTTCTTTCCGAAAAGTCTGACTCTGTTATCAAAGAGTTTGAGATTCTCTCTCCTGGAATTAAAACTGTGGATGATCTTGAATTACTAGGGGTTCCTCTTGTTTCTGGTGCTATGCAGAGACAATTCCAGAAGAGGCATACAGAACTTAGCCTTCTGCTAAACTATCACGTTGCTTATTACTTAGTGAAACATTGCTTTGCAATACCCAAGTTAACATATTTTCTCAGAACGGTTCCTTGCTGGAAGTATAGCGACATAATTGCCAGGATAGATACAGACATAAAGATGGCACTTGAAAACATCATGAACTGCCAATTAAGTGATCAACAGTGGACCATTGCATCTCTACCCGTACGTTTTGGGGTACTTGGAATCCGAAAAGTGAAGGATATTGCTCTGCCTGCTTTTTTAAGTTCAGTGGTTTCGGCGACAAATCTCGCCAATTTGATATTATCCCTTACTTCAGACAAGATCTCTGTCCCTGATTAAACTGAAGCATTGGAAGAATGGAGCAGGCATGGACGTGATATTCCAATAGACAAGTGTTCCCAACAAAATTGGGATGAGGTCAACATTCAAATCATTCAGCACAATTTGACCCTTAGTTGTCCTAAGGAAAAGGTGAGGCTCATAGCTGCCATGAAACAAGAATCAAATGGTTGGCTCACAGTACTCCCTTCAAAAAACCTTGGTACACTACTGGAGAACAATACCTTTAGGATTTCAGTTGCACTCCGTTTAGGGTGTAATATATGTTCCCCTCACACCTGTGTGTGTGGCGAAAAAGTTCATAGGAAGGGACTCATGGTTTGAGCTGCTCTAAAAGTGCAGGAAGACACTCAAGGCACCAGGAGTTGAGCAACATTATATGCCGGGCATTACAATCAGCCAAGATTCCTTCAGTTCTGGAGCCAGTTGGTTTGAGCAAGGACGATGGAACATGTGTCAATGGGATGACCCTCATTCCTTGGTGCAGGGGTCAACATCTAGTGTGGGATGCTACCTGTGCTGATAACATTGCCTCCTCGTACTTGGAGTATTCATCTCGTCACGCTGGAGCAGTGGCTTCACGAGCGGCAAACAACAAATCCACAAAATATAGGCATCTTATGGAACAGAACTACAAATTTGTTCCTTTTGCTGTTGAAACATTAGGTCCTTAGTGTAATGAAGCTATCAATTTTATAGATTCCTTAGGAAACCTCCTGCAGACAGTGACAGGAGAGCAAAGATCAAAGTTCTTCCTAAAACAAAGGCTAAGTCTTGCAATCCAGTGTGGAAATGCGGCCTCTGTCATGGGAACATTTTTATCTTCTTCCACCATGGCAGAATTTTTTTTACTTTTTATAGTTTAATTTGTTCAACAACTTGTTTGTTCTTATGAGTGTTTTGTATGTGATACATCTTAATTGTAAATAATTAATAGTTTCTATTTCTATTAAAATATACACAAATATAAAAGTGAAAAAACGATATTAAGCATTCATCCATGGTTATCATGTATAATAGAATATTTTTATTATTTATTATGTTTTGGATATATTTTTCTTCGAGGTTTTGTTGATATATTTTGGATATGAACCAAGATATTGGTGATACCATGGCTAGGCCTGTGTTCTGTTTGTAATATTTATTGTTGAATTTAAAATAGTTCTGATCTTGCATGATTTTCAATAACTTCTTTATTTATTGTATGTGTTTATTACTTTCTCCAGCATTCCGCAGTACTTCTTCTATACATTCTATTACATCTCTGACAGGTATATTGGTGTATACTATACGATAAACTAAAAACTGCAAACATAATACCTGTGTACAAAAAAGGGAGACAAAGAGAACATGGATAACTATCGACCAATATCCATACTGCCGTCAATATCAAAAATTTTCAAACAAGTAATATAGAAAAGACTAGTCAGTTTCCCGGATCAATATAAACTATTTCCTCATAAACAACATGGATTTGTACGGAATAAATCCACAACAACTGCACTAACTAGTATCGTAGAAAGAATCATTAAGGAAATCGATTCGGGAAATCACACAGCCGGAGTATTATTAGACCTATCGAAAGCTTTTGATTGTGTAGATGCTAACAAATTAATGAATAAACTACCTCGACTAGGTATAAGAGGGAAAGGATTGGATCTTGATCAAATCATACATGACTAACAAAAAACAACTTGTTTCATTAAACACAGATGAAGGTACAAGTCAGTCCCCACTAATGGAGATAACATCAGATGTACCACAAGGATCCATTGTAGGTCCCCTCTTATTCAGTAAGGCAAGATGGCGCCTGGTAGTGCGAGCTACAAAGCGAAGCTGCGTAATTTCGTTCTTACTGGACTGTGAAAACAATGTGAAACTTCCAAATGAGGAACAGTTTGACAATATCATAAGTGTCCAATGTACATGTGGAAATGAATGTGAGCACGACAATAACAAAAAAGAGTCATACTTCAACGTATTGTGTAGGTCTCGAGAGAACGCGGGAGAAAAAATGGCAGGCACATCTACCTCGATAATTACTGAAGACAAAGAAAGTGCGGCGTCTCTTCGACTAATAATAGACATTCTGGTTAAGGATCTGAAAGAAGCAAAGGAGCAGATCACATATATAAAGGAGAAATACAACAAATTGGAAAGAGAAGCAGCAGGAAAAGACGAAAACAATGAATGGCGAAAACAACGCCACCATGTAAGGCTGAGTATTCCAGAACAACCCAAACCAATCCAGATTTTCATGCATAAATAATGTGAGTGTTACTTGTGAAAATGAAGATCCTCCTGTACGAGAAGTAAGAATAAAAAAACAAGCAATATCCCAACCAAGAAGGAAGGACAAATTACACAATGTTAAAGTAATCGCGGATAGCCACGGAAGAGGCATTAGTGGCATTCTGTCAGATGAACTTCAAGAGGAAGCACTGGATGGTTTAGTTAAACCTGGTGCCACATTTGAGGAAATAGTTAAAAACCACAAAAATTTTGCCAAAAACCTAACCTCAAATGACCATGTAGTTATCATAGGAGGGACCAATAATGTGACAAAGAACAATAGTGATAGTGTAAGGAAATCTCTAAAAAAATGTTTCCAAAATCTACAACACACAAAGGTGATAGTAGTTAACATTCCTAAAAGACATGATCTAGACACCAAATCTTGTATCAATAGTGCAGTAAATAAGTGCAATAGTGACAAAAAAACTTGTGATCTGTTTAGCAATGTAAACATGATAGATATAAGCAATCTAGACAGGTCATTTCACACTAGGCACGGCCTACATCTGAACTGGAAAGGCAAAGAATTACTGGCCAAGAAAATTGCACACATCATTGAAGAGAACAAAATGAGGAAGCTGACAAAACCAGTTGCTCCAATCCAAACAAGTAATAGATTTTCATGCATAAATAATGTGAGTGTTACTTGTGAAAATGAAGATCCTCCTGTACGAGAAGTAAGAATAAAAAAACAAGCAATATCCCAACCAAGAAGGAAGGACAAATTACACAATGTTAAAGTAATCGCGGATAGCCACGGAAGAGGCATTAGTGGCATTCTGTCAGATGAACTTCAAGAGGAAGCACTGGATGGTTTAGTTAAACCTGGTGCCCCATTTGAGGAAATAGTTAAAAACCACGAAAATTTTGCCAAAAACCTAACCGCAAAAGACCATGTAGTTATCATAGGAGGGACCAATAATGTGGCAATGAACAATGGTGATAGTGTAAGGAAATCTCTAAAAAAATGTTTGCCAAATCTTCAACACACAGAGGTGATAGTAGTTAACATTCCTAAGACATGATCTAGACACCAAATCTTGTATCAATAGTGCAGTAAATAAGTGTAACAGTGTCATTAAGAAAATTTGTGATCTATTTAGCAATGTAAGCATGATAGATGCAGGCAATCTAGACAGGTCATATCATACTAGGCATGGCCTACATCTGAACTGGAAAGGCAAAGAATTACTGGCCAAGAAAATTACAAACATCATTGAAGGTAACAAAATGAGGAAACTGACTAAACCAATTGCTCTACCATATTTGCCTCATCAAACTGAACAGGGAAACCTGTCGCATGGACCAAGTCGAAGTCAGTAATGACTTGGTCTCGCACAGAAGTTAGACTGATTTGTGCAAGGAGTGCAAACTCAACCACGAACCCACTTATTATAAATAGGCCTATTTCAAATAAAACAATCAAACCCGTTAACAAGAGCGGTTTCAGTAAACATAAAAATCATAACATAGATGACAATAGCTTACATATTGTGCACCAAAATATAAGGGGACTGAGGGGTAAACTGGAAGAACTAATGCTTTCTTTCTCGAAAAAACCAGAATTTCTTTGCTTGACAGAACATCATATGGATGAAGATGAAATTGCAGTTTTAAATACTGAGGGTTATGTGTTGGGTTCACACTTCTGCAGAAAACAAATAAAATGGGAGGAGTATGCATTCTTGTAAGGAACGATACAACTTATAAGCCTATTGAAACAACAGTTATTTGTAAAGAACAAGATTTTGAAATTTGTGGGACATCTTTGAAGCTAGATTATATAAAAATAATTATTTTTTGTGTATATAGATCACCATCAGGTATTTTTACATCATTCTTAGCGAAACTCGAGAGTACTCTGAACAAATTCGATACTCCTAACACTGAGTTCATAATTTGTGGAGATATAAATGTAGATTACCTAAAGGATGGGAATCATAAAAGAGAATTATCCTCTCTTTTAGAATCATACGACGTACAATCTATATCCAACTGTAAATTTCCCTACATGAATCAAGTCTGCAATAGATAACATTTTTGTAGATAGGTCAAGATTGGAGAACTCCACTACTTCTCCTATAATAAATGGTCTATCTGACCACGACGCCCAATTAATAGTTATAAATAAAGTCAACTTTAATATTCACAAACCAGATTCTAAACCCAAAGTAAGAGTAATAAACAATGAAACATGTACACACTTCATCAGTTCTCTGTCAACAGAAAGCTGGGATATGGTCTATAAAAGTACAGATATGAACAGTCAGTTTAACACATTTTTACAAACGTTTTTACAATATGTTGAAGCTTGTTTCCCATTCAAAATTTTAAACAAGTCCAAAAACAATAACTGGATTACCAAGGGAATACGAATCTCTTGTAAACAAAAAAGAAAACTCTATCTGCAGTGCAGAGAAAAAAAAAACGAAATACTAATAAATAAATATAAAAAATACTGCAAGATTCTGAAAACTGTCATTCAAGAAGTGTTCGTGCAAGCTACAGGTTTTGCTAGCATTTTTAGTCATGTCCAGTTTGTCTTTCTGTTTAAATGCTCCACTATTTCAGTCCGCGTGCTAATTCAGCAGTTTGTGGCGGATTGATACTTTCTTACCGCCTGTTCTCCGGCAAGCCTTCCGGCAGGTGCATAATTGTGATGCCTCGCGCCTATGTATCGGCGTCATGCCAAGTCAGTCAGATTCTAGCATTCACATGAAACAGATGTGTGGATAGCTTCTCCAATTCGCGCCATTTCAAGACAATAGCCACAGTGGCTTTTGCTCTTAAATCTCGAATTAGTACACAATACTTCAAGATACAAGTAATGTCGTATTCGGGTAATTAATTGACATTAATTACAACAAATTCATTAGCATCGGCTTATTAGATCCGTCTATTAAGCTCGTAATAGTTCGAGAGCATTGTGCAACCCAAGCGTTCTTGTTGAATCAACTATTAATTGAAATTATTATCAAGATTTCAGTGTTAAATCATCCTAAACGGAATACCGCAATTATTCCAAGTATTTTGATATAAGAATCAGTACTGGCATAAATACAGAACATTTATCGCCACGTGGCCGCAATTCGCGCCAATTTTCAATACATTGGTTATTGCAAGTTATGCAATCATATTTCATCTCATTTGTTATTTAGTGCCTTAATCAGTTTTTTCAGTGCATTTATTAAATCATATCGTGTGAATAAAAGAGTTTCATAGTTTTGTTACATGTATGAGGTTTGTTTCCAATATTGCATCTGTGGACCTCTGTTCCCAGCGACCTGAGTTATATAAGTCCTTCTTGCTCTCCTTTGTTATTATTGCTTAGGCAATAATTTGTCCTCCGCTACCAGAGATTCTATTTATTATTTTCCTTATATTTTGCTCCTATCGTTCCGGTTCCTATGCCGTTACCTCACATTGTATGGTCCTCTATCGGCCAGGATGTAATTTGGATAAATCTTGAACTCTCACACGATTACGGTTTGCGCTTCTCGGATACTCCAATCGCGAGTTATTCCAGTGATCGTATCTTCCCCAACGGTCATCGAAGAATTTCAGCAACCCTGATTCTTGGCCCATGGTATCGTCTAGTTGGCAGTGCCCAGAAACTCCAATTAGCAGTAGCAACTAGAAGGCTCCGGTCTTACTACGTTCACCAAGACTGCAGTGTGCAGTGCTTCAAGCTATCGTCCAGCAGGCGGTGACTAGCTCAGTAAAAACTCTTCAACAGCGAAGACAGAATATCAGTAAAGATTCTTCAGCAGCGAAGAATAGCAGCATTCAACTTCTGTAAGTATTGTCTTCCTTTCAACATGGAAAAGGATCTTCGAGCTTTAATTAAACGCAGAGCTATCATCAAACGCGAGCTTACGTTTCTACAGAAGTCGTGTGATACTGCAAATGAAGAAACAGATGTGTTTCTACTAAAGGTGAAGTTCGACAAATTAGATGAAGTATGGGACAAATATGACATTGTTCAAACGCAAATAGAATCTATTGTGGAAGCAGAAACAGATTTGGATGAACATGCAGAACACAAGGAAGCTATGATGAATGGTTACTTCGAGTTAAAGGCTAAACTCAGTGCTATCATATGTCATCATGGGCAAGTGCATAGTTCAAGTTCTCGTCACAGTGAACAATCACAACACAACAGTGATACATCACATCACACCTCTCATTCTTGCAAAGCACAGAACAGAGTCATTTAACTCCCTAAAATTTAATTACCCACATTTGATGGAGATGTTACAAAGTTCAAACATTTTCATGATACCTTCAGTAGTCTTGTGGTAAACAATGAATCGTTAGACCCAATTCAAAAATACCATTATCTTTTAGCGCGCTTAAGTGCAACGTTTGATTGGTTTGGTTGTAATTATATAATACAGAATTAGACGAAGTGTTGCTTAAGAAAAGAATATACTGTATCACATATATATAAATAATGACTGCTTCTATTTACAGGACTACAAACCCATATAAATAATACACTTGAAAGCTGGAAGAGCATGAGGTTTGTGCCCTAGAGGCCGTAGATACCATCTCCAAAACAAAGGTCAGGGAAGGAAGTACAGAACCAAATAGCAGTCAAGCATAAACCGCAAAAGTTCAAAGTATAAGTTTAATATATATATATATAAACTGCACAATAGTATACAATATTAAAGATCCTTGATTAAATAAAGACAAGGGTAATGTGACTAGAATACATTGATACATACAATGTAAGGAATCTGACTCCAAAAACTACTCAATATAATAAGAGTAGGTAAAACAGCAATGTATAATTTCTAAACATCGTAGTAAACTTGTGACAATAAACTGATGTATAAAATAATTTGAATATCCAAAGCACCTACTTCCAAAATCCTGAGTTTGAGTATAATATCCTCTAAATAGAACTCACCATTAATTATAAGGTGAATTCTTTATGTTAACTATAATTAGGCCTATCTAATTTATTTCATTACAATTTACATAAAGGGGAGTTCTTTATATGTTAATTTATAATTAGGCCTATTTAATTTAAATAACAGCCCCAAGAATTATAACATTCTAGAATAAGAAACTATTATTCAACATCGATGATTTCATTACAATTTACATAAAGGGGAATACTTTCTGTTAATTACAATTAGGCCTATTTAATTTAAATATCGGCCCCAAGAATTATAACATTCTAGAATAAGAAAACTATTATTCAAAATCGAACATTTCATTAGAACTTACATAAAGGGGAGTACTTTCTGTTAATTACAATTAGGCCTATTTGATTTATGAAAATGACGAAGGACGGTTAAGAGGGAATACAACACTCACCCATAGAATGAAATAGTAAAGCAAGGCCTAAAACAGAGTCAACTGCTAAGATTTGTTATGCAAGGTAACTAAGAAAAAATATGTTTCATTTATAATAGGTGACAAGTCAATAGGCAAATGTATACCGCATGAAAAAGACAGGATTAAGGAAAATCCAAATAGCAATATTTCTAGAGCAAGGTAACTACACTTCGACACATTAAATGTAGGCAAGAATACATTTGATACTATAAGGGGAATATGTAAGCAGAAAACCAAACTGTAATATCATTGAGGCATATAAAATATTTATATATTAACATTGGTTTAATAAGGAACCAAAGGAAGCAGCTACACAAAATGTAGACTACCCCCAAAGCTTTATAATATAATACCAGAAAGACTAGAATGATCCGGGCAATATTACAACAAATCAGCAAATGGGAATTTAGCTTAAGTATCAAATGCTTAGTAGATACAGATACACTGAATATTGCTGCGTGAGCACGATTACTCACTTAAATGCACAGATAATCTTTTTATACGCAAGAATGAGAAAACTTTAAAACTACCTTTGGCCCATAAATATGTATAAGATACCAAAATATTTTATGGCTGACCTTACGGTAATCTGGACTAAAATAAGTCTATAGATTGCATACGATAAGTAAATGCTATCTGAGCAAGGATTTAACATAACGGGGCATCAGCCGCAATCGGTAACACTAACTGGAAAATTTGTTAATATGGCATAATTACGCTTGTGATAGATATTCCAAGAAATGGCAATTTTAGTTAACAACCTTGGTTTATATTCTATTTAGTTCATTTTATTTCGATACGTAAAGATCGCTGGATTATCATTTCTCAGCACGCACATTGATACAGGACCTTGAGTCCGGGCGTCGTGCCGTATCTTATCAGGAATTCCGATCTCCGATCGAACCTTTATAAAGCTATAAGTTATTTAAAGTCAAGCTGAGCCATAAGCTACGTCACCCATCTCACCCACAATGCAATGCACAAGGC
The DNA here is from genome assembly GCA_964059195.1 of Ectobius pallidus. Lineage (NCBI taxonomy): Eukaryota > Metazoa > Arthropoda > Insecta > Blattodea > Ectobiidae > Ectobius > Ectobius pallidus. Next base: position 60,600,430 of record CAXKWD010000005.1, read on the forward strand.
TAATGGCGACTACAAACCACTCGGAAAATTTAGAAGAAGGTAACAGCGAAATCTTAATGTCATAATAAATCTACCATTTAAATATTAACAGACTTGCCACGAATATACAGTAACAGAAAGTACATAAGCTACAGGAGAAGTTAATGCCTACCGAATATGAAGACACTACACGGTGACTGATACAAGGCCATGGGAATTTCAGCATGATTAAACTTATGCTTCTAAATGCCAAGATAAACTCAGTATAGACATGTTGTTCTTTTTCCAATGCTGACTTTTACAAAACGCATACTTCGAAGAATAAATGTATTAAGCTAATCTTGGTAATAAATATATATCTTGTCCATTTTCTTATCTAAACATTTTTCAGAATAATCACTCATATTTTCTCTTGATATAATGTGCAGAAGGCACGTAACATAGAAAGTGAACAAAGTAGTGACGATAACAGCTTACTCACACCAAAACCGAAGCGGCGGCCTCCATCCTCGGCTGCTCCAAACTACACCAAGCAAATGCTCAAGACAGTCTGGCAAGCCAACGGACAGCGTGTCACCACCTCGACATGGAGCGTAGCGGCGAAATCGTGCACTACTTAAGGCAACGAGTGTAGGCGGAGGGGGAAGGATTGCGGTTATTTTAAACAGCGTCACAGCCCTCCCCTCTGTCTACACTAAAGAAAAAAATTCAATTTTTTTTTGACATACCAAATCAGTAACCAAAACCCAAAATACACATGATCCAAATTCTTGGACTGATAGTTTTAAGTTTATGTAATATGTATATATACGTCTGAGACTAGAAGTTTCTGGAGTTGGCCATAGACACATGCGCCAAGCAAAACATTTACCACTCACCATGATTTACTACATATTTTAGTGAGCAACTGATAAGCACTCACGACAAATCGTCGCCAATATCCAAATTAGGCGCACGAAACACCAGATCATCACAAGGTCCATCTTGAGTGAAGGAAGAGGTGCGAACAGTTGACGTGAAGAGAGTTACATACGTTATAGCAGAAGATGGAGCGGGCTCGAAGGATGAAAACTGCTGGTTGAAATAGTGGCTCATGACTCCGGCCACCCATGTCGGATGACAAAATGCAAGTTAGGGCCGACGCCCCATGAGTCAGGCCCAACACGACGAGAGGTACCGCGGATACCTCCAAGCGGGCCAGCAGGAGCTCCGCAGAATCACACTGCCTAAGACGGTGGTATCTTCACAGAGTAGTCTCAGACATGAAACAAAATGTCGAAAATGGTGAGAAGAGTCCAACACACACACTCTCAGTGGGAGGGTGACTAGTACGTCCCACTGATATAAAGTTTCTAAATATCTGGGTTGGTTGATTAGTAGGTTCATTGTATATAGAAGATTTGTAAGGCTCATCGATGAAATTATCTCTTAACTGTCCAGATACATTATTTAAATATCGAAGCACAACAATTTCTTCTATGGGAAGACTTATTAAGAATAAGAGTTCACTTTTGGAGGTGCTCTGCAGAATGAATTTCTAATTTTCTTCTTTTTTTTTTTTACATAGTACATCCAATGTACATAATTTATTTGACTCCATATTAAAAATATAGTCACATTATTGTGTATATTATTTATTTCTTGGCCCGTATTTTTTTTTATTCTCTTTTTAAAACAGACTGTCTTTTCATAGTTAAATTGACATAGGTAGGTTTCATAATCTAGATTATTTAGTTTCTTTAATATTTTATCTTTTTTTTTGATGAGGGGCCCCTCAAAATAATTTGAGACTGGAGGGGAGGAGACAGCCCCCTCAGCTAAGGTAGGAGCAGCGAAATCGTCACAATCAAAAATTTCATTTACAACAATTACAATTATGAATTACTGTATAAATAATACGTACCAAAGAAAAGGACAATATCAATATAACTATGCATAGATAATTCATCTTAGCACTACAATTACAAGTGCTTGAAAACATTACCCTATATGAACACTACACAATACACAAAAAACTCTGGATAAAGAACAACATAAAATACTTAACACCTCTTTAATTGTGACACATGACAGCGTCTAATGGACTTGTCAGACAAATGTTCAACTAAGAAAGTTACTGAAAGTGGCATAAGGGCTGCATGGCGGAGTGACCAAAACTGCATATATGCAGAGCATACCTAATCCTAATCCTAATCCGCCCTGGACTATCAAAGAAAAACTAAGCAGCCCGACATATATAGAGAAAGACACCAGGTTCGGGAGAACACAGAGATTCGGGGCGAACGATGAGTGTGGTATCCGCCTAATAAAAAAAAATAAGTCCCTACGGCTATCGTTGCCCTTCCACATGTTCACTGCCGAACATGCAGGATCCCAAACAGTGTCGCTCATTCCTGCAAGCACAGTTCAGGCTACCACAGAAATCATCCGCCAAGGCACTCCAGCCAACCAAAACCATGGATATCTAACTAAATATATATCCAGGAGCACACCGACTCAAGAAGTGAACAAAATGTGAAATAATTAATCAATATAATATAATATATGTGAAGCATATATACCTCCTCCCTCCTGAATTGGAGAAGCCGCTACCATGCAACGTTTAGAACGCTGTTTTAAAAGAAAATAAAAAAAAAACAAGGGCCAAGAAATAAATAATATACACAATAATGTGACTATATTTTTAATATGGAGTCAAATAAATTATGTACATTGGATGTACTATGTAAAAAAAAAAAAGGAAGAAAATTAGAAATTCATTCTGCAGAGCACCTCCAAAAGTGAACTCTTATTCTTAATAAGTCTTCCCATAGAAGAAACTGTTGTGCTTCGATATTTAAATAATGTATCTGGACAGTTAAGAGATAATTTCATCGATGAGCCTTACAAATCTTCTATATACAATGAACCTACTAATCAACCAACCCAGATATTTAAAAACTTTATATCAGTGGGACGTACTAGTCACCCTCCCACTGAGAGTGTGTGTGTGTTGGACTCTTCTCACCATTTTCGACATTTTGTTTCATGTCTGAGACTACTCTGTGAAGATACCACCGTCTTGGGCAGTGTGATTCTGCGGAGCTCCTGCTGGCCCGCTTGGAGGTATCCGCGGTACCTCTCGTCGTGTTGGGCCTGACTCATGGGGCGTCGGCCCTAACTTGCATTTTGTCATCCGACATGGGTGGCCGGAGTCATGAGCCACAATTTCAACCAGCAGTTTTCATCCTTCGAGCCCGCTCCATCTTCTGCTATAACGTATGTCAACTGTTCGCACCTCTTCCTTCACTCAAGATGGACCTTGTGGTGATCTGGTGTTTCAATCGCCTAATTTGGATATTGGCGACGATTTGTCGTGAGTGCTTATCAGTTGCTCACTAAAATATGTAGTAAATCATGGTGAGTGGTGAATGTTTTGCTTGGCGCATGTGTCTATGGCCAACTACAGTAATTTCTAGTCTCAGACGTATATATACATATTACATAAACTTAAAATTATCAGAGTCCAAGAATATTTTTATACCAGCGGACAAATTGTATGCTCTTGGTTCAAATATTTCCCAGGAAAATCGGGATGATTTTGGCATAAAATTTAAGTAATTATTTGCTATTCTATATAATGGTGTTGTGTTTTGCCTGGCTTGGAATAAAGACACTCAAGACATCAAGATATAAACATTTTTCAACTTATAATATATCTCTATTTCAAACCTGTTGTGTATTTCAAGGCACTATGAATTCTTATGAACGGTGCAAGGTAATATTAAGTGCCCTGTGGTAAATTAGTGTATGTTGTTCTATTACTATTTTGCTTTATATGTGTTTTGAATCATGTGTATTTTGGGTTTTGGTTACTGATTTGGTATGTCAAAAAAAATGATTTTTTTTTTTAGTGTAGACAGAGGGGAGGGCTGTGACGCTATTTGAAATAACCGCGATCCTTCCCCCTCCGCCTACACTCGTTGCCTTAAGTAGTGCACGATTTCGCCGCTACGTTTCATGTCAAGGTGGTGACACCCTGTTCGTTGGCTTGCCAGACTGTCTTAAGCATTTGCTTGGTGTAGTTGGGAGCAGCCGAGGATGGAGGCCGCCGCTTCGGTTTTGGTGTGAGTAAGCGTTATCGTCACTACTTTGTTCGCTTTCGATGTTATGTGCCTTCTGCACATTATTTCAAGAGAAAATTTCAGTACTCATTCTGAAAAAATGTTTAGATAAGAAAAAGGAGAAAATCCATATTTATTAACAAGATTAGTTTAATACATTTATTCTTGAAGTATGCGTTTTGTAAAAGTCAAGATTGGAAAAAGAACAACATGTCCCTAATGACTTTATCTTGCCATGTAGAATCATAAGTTTAATCATGCTGAAATTCCAATAGCCTTGTTCCAGTCACCGTGTAGTGTCTTCATATTCGATAGGCATTAACTTCTCCTGTAGCTTATGTACTTTCTGTTACTGTATATTCGTGGCAAGTCTGTTAATATTCATTTGGTAGATTTATTATGACATTAAGATTTCGCTGTTACCTTCTTCTAAATTTTCCGAGTGGTTTGTAGTCGCCATTAGCCTTGTGCATTGCATTGTGGGTGAGATGGGTGACGTAACTTATGGCTCAGCTTGACTTTAAATAACTTATAGCTTTATAAAGGTTCGATCGGAGATCGGAATTCCTGATAAGATACGGCACGACGCCCGGACTCAAGGTCCTGTATCAATGTGCGTGCTGAGAAATGATAATCCAGCGATCTTTACGTATCGAAATAAAATGAACTAAATAGAATATAAACCAAGGTTGTTAACTAAAATTGCCATTTCTTGGAATATCTATCACAAGCGTAATTATGCCATATTAACAAATTTTCCAGTTAGTGTTACCGATTGCGGCTGATGCCCCGTTATGTTAAATCCTTGCTCAGATACCATTTACTTATCGTATGCAATCTATAGACTTATTTTAGTCCAGATTACCGTAAGGTCAGCCATAAAATATTTTGGTATCTTATACATATTTATGGGTCAAAGGTAGTTTTCAAGTTTTCTCATTCTTGCCTATAAAAAGATTATCTGTGCATTCAAGTGAGTAATCGTGCTCACGCAGGAATATTCAGTGTATCTGTATCTACTAAGCATTTGCTAAATTCCCATTTGCTGATTTGTTGTAATATTGCCCGGATCATTCTAGTCTTTCTGGTATTATATTATAAAGCTTTGGGGGTAGTCTACATTTTGTGTAGCTGCTTCCTTTGGTTCCTTATTAAACCAATGTTAATATATAAATATTTTATATGCCTCAATGATATTACAGTTTGGTTTTCTGCTTACATATTCCCCTTATAGTATCAAATGTATTCTTGCCTACATTTAATGTGTCGAAGTGTAGTTACCTTGCTCTAGAAATATTGCTATTTGGATTTTCCTTAATCCTGTCTTTTTCATGCGGTATACATTTGCCTATTGACTTGTCACCTATTATAAATGAAACATAATTTTTCTTAGTTACCTTGCATAACAAATCTTAGCAGTTGACTCTGTTTTAGGCCTTGGTTTACTATTTCATTCTATGGGTGAATGTTGTATTCCCTCTTAACCGTCCTTCGTCATTTTCATAAATCAAATAGGCCTAATTGTAATTAACAGAAAGTACTCCCCTTTATGTAAGTTCTAATGAAATGTTCGATTTTGAATAATAGTTTTCTTATTCTAGAATGTTATAATTCTTGGGGCCGATATTTAAATTAAATAGGCCTAATTGTAATTAACAGAAAGTATTCCCCTTTATGTAAATTGTAATGAAATCATGGATGTTGAATAATAGTTTCTTATTCTAGAATGTTATAATTCTTGGGGCTGTTATTTAAATTAAATAGGCCTAATTATAAATTAACATATAAAGAACTCCCCTTTATGTAAATTGTAATGAAATAAATTAGCTAGGCCTAATTTTAGTTAACATAAAGAATTCACCTTATAATTAATGGTGAGTTCTATTTAGAGGATATTATACTCAAACTCAGGATTTTGGAAGTAGGTGCTTTGGATCTTCAAATTATTTTATACATCAGTTTATTGTCACAAGTTTACTACGATGTTTAGGAATTATACATTGCTGTTTTACCTACTCTTATTATATTGAGTAGTTTTTGGAGTCAGATTCCTTACATTGTATGTATCAATGTATTCTAGTCACATTACCCTTGTCTTTATTTAATCAAGGATCTTTAATATTGTATACTATTGTGCTGTTTATATATATATTAAACTTATACTTTGAACTTTTGCGGTTTATGCTTGACTGCTATTTGGTTCTGTACTTCCTTCCCTGACCTTTGTTTTGGAGATGGTAACCTCATGTTCTTCCAGCTTTCAAGTGTATTATTTATATGGGTTTGTAGTCCTGTAAATAGAAGCAGTCATTATTTATATATATGTGATACAGCATATTCTTTTCTTAAGCAACACTTCGTCTAATTCTGTATTATATAATTATAACCAAACCAATTAAACGTTGCATAAGGGACAAGCACACACGCTAATTCAAAATCTACCTGTTACCAGTGACAATTTCTCAGTAGCATGGAAATTAATTTGTGCTCGCTATAATAATACAAGATTGATAGCCACAGCACATGTTCAGCAACTGTTATTATTGCCAACAATGAAAGCAGACAGTGTAACAGAACTGAGGAACCTTCTGAACAGATTTCAGAGCAACATAAACGCAGTAGAAGCTCTATCTTTAGAAGTTCCGCTACATGAAGTTCTAACGCAGCTTCTGTTAAATAATCTTACAGACAGCACGCGCCAAGAATTTGAGTAAAATCGACTCGCAGCATTTTACGTCTCTTCAAGAACTCATAACTTTCCTAGAATCTAAAGCACATTCTTTAGAGATTCCAGCGACTTCTAGCAACATGTCCAGCCCATCACCTACAAGAAAGGTTGAGCTGCGATCACATCAACACACTGTCCATGAATCGCGACAGTTGTATACAAGGTCAAAAAGCCTGTCTTGTTCCTATTGTCAAGAAAATCACAAGCTGTACCATTGTGATGAATTTCGACAGCTTCCAGTCAACGAGCGATGGAATTTTGTCAAGTCTCAGCACCTGTCTGTAAACTGCTTCTCATCGAATCATCAGGTACACCAGTGCAACTTAGAATCATGTAATTGCGGTCAAGCAATTGCCTGTCTTGTTCCTATTGTCAAGAAAATCACAAACTGTACCATTGTGATGAATTTCGACAGCTTCCAGTCAACGAGCGATGGAATTTTGTCAAGTCTCAGCACCTGTCTGTAAACTGCTTCTCATCGAATCATCAGGTACACCAGTGCAACTTAGAATCATGAATAGGGTTTCTCACTCGGAGAATCCTCTCTCAACGGCAGGCGAAGAGCCACAGATGCATTCTTTTGTGGTAACGAGTAAATCTTCACAACGTCAAGTCTGTCCTCAGTGTAAACAAAAGCATGCTTTACACAAATGCAACAAATTTCGCAAACTTATAGTACAACAGCGTTGGAGCTTTGTACGATCCAAGATACTGTGCTTTAATTGCTTCTCATCTGAACATAAAGTACAACATTGTTCACTACATTCTTATTGCAAGTGTAACTCAACACACAGCAAGTTGTTACACTTCTCACATAAGAAAGTTCAATCTGTATCCTACGCATTCACATGCTTTGATGTCAGCAGAAGTAAACAGAATACTTCACATCTCAGCAACTCTAAACCAGTTAGAGTTCGCATCAACTCAAGTACGGCATCTCTTCACAAGCAGAGCCAACGATTCGAGAGAAACAAACCTAAAGTAGTTTGTAATTCATTTCGCAGCAACTACGTTTCCTGCAAGAAGAGGAACGGACATTTGAATACATCCCATCACAATGAATCTTTCCACAATCATGAAAGGTTTAGTACAAGTGTCAGTGGAAACTCAAGGTGTAAAGTAGATCCATTTACGATTTCTCGTGTAATCTGTTAAAAAAGTTGTTGATTGTATAGTTGAGCCGTTAACATATTGCATAAATAAGTGCATAATAGAAGGAATTTTTCCAGACGTACTTAAAATTTCTAGGATAATTCCAATTTATAAAAAGGGAGAGAAAAATCATCCCGCCAGCTGCAGACCTATATCCATAACCCCTGTCTTTTCAAAAGTTTTAGAAACGGTTATATATTCTCAGTTGTGCTTTTATCTTGAACATTTTAATATAATTTGTAACCAACAATACGGATTTAGGAAATGTAGATCAACAATTGACGCTATGGAATTGCTAGTCAGAAACGTTCTTCATATTTTCGAACTCGGGGGCTTTGCCCAGGCCACCTTTTGTGATCTGAGCAAAGCCTTTGATTGTGTTGATCATAGGATACTGTTAGATAAGTTATATTATTATGGCCTGAGTGAACAAAGTGTAAAACTTTTCAAGTCTTTTTTGGAGAACAGAAAACAAATTGTTTGTATAGGTTCTGAAAAGTCAAATGTCGTAACTGTTAAGAGTGGAGTGCCCCAGGGATCTGTGTTGGGGCCTTTGTTGTTTATATTAATGATGAACGACTTACCGTCCTATATAAGCACTCAAACAATACTTTACGCAGATGACACAACATTTTAAAATAACAGTGTTGAATTTCAGCCTCTTCAAAATCCAACGGACAATGTGTTGTCCGAAGCATCAATATGGTTCAGATCAAATGGGTTTCTGTTGAATGAAAGTAAAACTAAACAACTGTATTTTAGTCTGAGAGAATTGCCTGCAGTAAATTATGACAGAAGTGTAAAGTGCTTAGGTATCTATTTAGATAACAAATTATCCTGGGAACCTCACATTAGATACATTTCGGCCAAACTTTCCAGAGTAGTATTTTTGTTGAAAAGCTTAAAGAGCCATTTACCAATTAATTATGTAAGAACGGCATATTTTGCTTTTTTTCAAAGCATAATTACATACGGAATCTTATTATGGGGCAACAGCAGTCATGTTTCACAAATATTGTTACTTCAGAAAAAAAGTTATCAGGATAATCTCGGATGAACATAAATTAGAACACTGCAAACCACTGTTTATTAAATTACAATGTTTGACAGTCACAAATCTCTATATTTTACAAGCTATATCATATGTTAATAACAATTTATCAAACTATCACACTGGACAAGAAATTCACAGTTACAACACCAGGAACAATAAACTTATCAATATTCCGTTTCATAAATTATCAAAGTCATTGAACAGGTATGAGGTATTAGGCATAAAAATGTATAACAAGCTCCCTCTAAAGATAACTCGGTTACCAGCAAAGCAATTTAAAAACAAGCTTTATAGTTTTCTTGTCAAAAATCATATTTACTGTATAGAAGAATTTTTTAGATACGAGTTTTCAAGTTGACGTGTGTGCCATATGGCCATAATAATGTGATTATCTACCTCTATTTTGTCATATAGGTCAGTGACCGAAACTTTTGTATGTATATTTTATTGTATTTACTGTAATATTATTTTAACCTTACTGACTTTGTCCATTGCAGTAATGCTTAATGGCAATAAAATTATTATTATTATTATTATTATTATTATTATTATTATATCATTCTACAGAACCTTAACTTCTCGAAACAACACCTATTCGTGTTTGTCTTCATCAAAGTAGTGAAAGTTATTTTCATACATCACAGGAATACAATTCCTACGAGTCAGCCAACGCATTCAACACATTACATTGCAATGTGTGAGAAAAGTAAACCAGCATGAATAGTGCTTGTACAAATTACATTCAATTGTGTGAAAAGGATCTTTCTCCAGTATTTCAAGATACAGTGACATTAACAAAATATTATCAGCTGTTCACTGATTAATATACAGAAATCATCATGAATTTCTCTAATAAGCTTCTACAGCTTATCATCTCTACAAATTGTGATTTCAACAAGCATTTTGATTGTCTTCACTACATTTGTTACTGCTCCAGCTGTTATGTACAAGTCGAAGCTTCTTCACTTATGGATCTACCAGCATCGTCTTGGAGTCCAGTCATCACTCGCATAGATCTTCACATCATTACGTGTGTTGCCAGTCTAGTAGTGTAGAGTTAGTGCTTTTCAGTGTTACATATAAGAGTGTATTTTATTCATTATAGCTTGCACTCCAGTTATTATCTTTTATTGAAGTAATACTTCAAGACCGCGGAGTATGTTCGTGCAAGCTACAGGTTTTGCTAGCATTTTTAGTCATGTCCAGTTTGTCTTTCTGTTTAAATGCTCCGCTATTTCAGCCCGCGTGCTAATTCAGCAGTTTGTGGCGGATTGATACTTTCTTACCGCCTGTTCTCCGGCAAGCTTCCGGCAGGTGCATAATTGTGAGGCCTCGCGCCCATGTATCGGCGTCATGCCAAGTCAGTCAGATTGTAGCATTCACATGAAACAGATGTGTGGATAGATTCTCCAATTCGCGCCATTTCAAGACAATAGCAGCAGCGGCTTTTGCTCTTAAATCGCGAATTAGTACACAATACTTCAAGATACAAGTATTGTCGTGTTCGGGTAATTAATTGACATTAATTACAACAAATTCATTAGCATCGGCTTATTAGATCCGTCTATAAAGCTCGTAATAGTTCGAGAGCATTGTGCAACTTAAGCGTTCACATTGAATCAACTATTAATTGAAATTATTATCAAGATTTCAGTGTTAAATCATCCTAAACGGAATACCGCAATTATTCCAAGTATTTTGATATAAGAATCAGTACTGGCATAAATACAGAACATTTATCGCCACGTGGCCGCAATTCGCGCCAATTCTCAATACATTGGTTATTGCAAGTTATGCAATCATATTTCATCTCATTTGTTATTTAGTGCCTTAATCACTTATTTCAGTGCATTTATTAAATCATATCATGTGAATAAAAGAGTTCCATAGTTTTGTTACATGTATAAGGTTTGTTTCCAATATTGCATCTGTGGACCTCTGTTCCCAGCAACCTGAGTTATATAAGTCCTTCTTGCTCTCCTTTATTATTATTGTTTAGGCAATAATTGGTCCTCCGCTACCAGAGATTCTATTTATTATTTTCCTTATATTTTGCTCCTATCGTTCCGGTACCTATGCCGTTACCTAACAAGAAGCAAAGAAATTACATTACAATGAAATTATACAATCTTCTAATAACAGAGTTAAGACAGCCTGGAATATTATAAAGAAGGAAACAAACAAAATTACAACACATGAAGGCATATCCAGTGTAACTAAAGATAACGAACAAATTTCACATCCCTTAAAAATAGCTAAATCATTCAACGACTTCTATCTGAATGTAACGGACAGCCTAATCTCACATCAAATGAATGGGGTACACCATTATTCACACTACTTACAAATCTCAAATTCCAATGAAATCCCAACCTTTCAGAACAAGAGAACTAATAAATCTGAAATTGAGAAATAATTTGGGGTCTCAAAAACAAACATTCCTGTGGATATGATGGCATTAATAATAAAATTCTTAAGATTTCAGCTCCTTTTATAAGTGGTTCCCTCGCATACTTATGTAATCAAGCAATGGAATTAGGCACATTTCCTGATAGATTAAAATACTCTATAGAGAAACCGTTACATAAAAAAGGGCAGAAATCCAATATCTCTAACTACAGACCAATCTCGCTCCTAACTGCATTCTCTAAAGTGTTTGAAAAAGTAATGTACACTAGACTTTATAGCCATCTACAGTCCAACAACATAATTATTCTCTCCAGAACAGTTTGGATTTAGAAAAAATGTCTCAACAAACAGTGCTACATTCCAATTAACCATGAAATCCTAAGGGCCCTAAATAATGGAGAGCAGGTTGCTGGGATTTTTTGCGACCTGTCAAAGGCATTTGACTGTGTAAACCATATGATCTTGCTTGATAAACTATCATACTACGGAATCAAAAATACTACCCTAAACTTGTTTGCATCATATCTACAAGACAGGAAGCACAAAGTAGGAATTAAATGTTCAGGATCATGTGAAGAAACTTACTCAGACTGGGGCACAGTGAAACATTGCCATGAAAATTAATAATTTAGCACAAGTCGTTCTATTCGCAGACGATACAAGTTTATTAATATCCAAGAAATCATTTAACGACCTCATTAATGTTTCTAATTTGGCACTAAAAGAAATAAACGAATGGTTTAAAGCAAATAAATTGTCACTTAATTTGGAAAAAACAGCAGCTTTGAAATTTCTAACCCACAAATCACAACTTTTACCTCTCAACATATCACTAAATGACAGTTATTTGGAAGAACCGTCAAACATAAAATTTCTTGGTTTACAATTAGACAATCATCTAAATTGGAAGAAACATATAGAGTATATCATACCCAAACTAAATAAAGCCTGCTACGCAATTAGATCCTTGGCCTCTGTCACAAATATGACTTCCCTAAGAACAACTTATTTTGCCTACTTCCATTCAGTTATGACTTATGGCATTATGTTATGGGGAAATACTTCAGATAGCAAAAGAGTTTTTCTAAAGCAAAAAAAGGTAATTCGAATTATTAGTGGGCTAAATAACAGAGATTCTTGTAGAAGTGCATTTAAAAATTTAAATATTTTTACTTTACCTTACCAATATATATTCTCAACTCTAATGTTTTTAATAGAGAACCAAAATCTTTTCACAAGAAACGAAACAGTACATAATATAAACACTAGAAATAAGATGGACTTTCATAGACCTTTTGCAAATTTAACTTGCTATCAAACCGGTGTTTACAATTCAAGCATAAAAATTTTTAACTCTCTACCACCACGATAAAAGAATTTTCACAAGATAGGAATCAGTTCAGTCGTGTACTAAAAACTTATCTTCACAGCCACAACTTCTACAGTCTAAATGAATTTTTCAATGCTTAATATTTGTGTTCTCATTTTCTTTTCTATTTGATACTGTAACTTCTCGGTCAATCTTAATGTTTCTCTTATCACTGTTATCCATCTGTAAATTCTGTATTACATATTGTAATCTCAGTGGTATGTCGCTGGTATTCTTTAATAATCTCAAATTATCATTTATTGCTGTCATCCATATGTAAATACTGTAAGATATTGTACTATTAATGCTATGTAGCTGTAACTCGCTGTTAGTCTTAATGTACCTTTAATTACTGTCATACTGCAAATACTGTAATTCATAATGTAATTATAATTGTACACTTTTGACAGGTTCCATATCTCATAGTTGTAAGACTGTTTTGAGATCTACGGAACGAACAAAGAATTATTATTATTATTATTATTATTATTATTATTATTATTATTATTATTATTATTATTATTATTATTATGTACATATATGACATAGAGGAATTTATCCATGAGGATATCTTTCTATATGCTGACGATACAACTCTGACTTTTAAGACAAGGACTTGCACGCAATGGACATTCAGATAAAAGACACCATATACACCATGTAAAATACTTCGCAAATATAAAGCTAAAAGTTAACCCTTCTAAATGTGAAATTAACCGTTTTGGACATAGAGCAGACTCAAACTACACACTAAATCTTAGGATAGACAATATCCAAATGGTTTGTAGTAAAATTACTAGGTTTAACGATTGACTACAAATTTACATGGACACAACACATAGAAATACTAGCAACAAAAATCTCCAAGGGACTATAGATTCTCAGATACCTTAGCAAAATGGTCCCAATTGCAACCGGGAAAATCATATACTTCTCACTTATCCAATCGCACATTACATATGGTTTAGAACTATGGGGCTCCACTTCCAAAGCAAACTTTCAAAAAAATTTTGTACTGAAAAAAAGAGTGATTAGATATTTAGCAAAACTTGAGCATAATGAGACATGAAGACATGCCTTCAGAGAACTAGAAATTATGACACTAGTCAGCCTGTACATCTTTAGAACTATAGTCTTCTTAAACAAAACCGAACTCTCCGTCAAAATGTCTGAAATCCACAACTATGACACAAGAAACAAAGCCAATTTTGCAGCAACCTCACATAAATTAAAACTGTTTGAAAAATTACCCACATATACTGGAGCCAAGCTATTCAATATGCTACCAAAAAAGTTAAAAGAAAGTGTAAATCACAATAGATTTCAGAGCATGTTATCCAAATACTTGCTAAGTAAAGTATATTACAGCATCAAAGAGTTTATGGAAGATAATAAATACAGTGAGTCCCACGCAAGAGTTGACGTGGGTTTCTGCGTCGCGGCTGGCACAGCTCCAACTCCCGAGCGATCGGGTGAAATATCTACGCAAATAATGCCGCGGTTGGTGTAATGATTCAGGTTATCACATTTACAGTTAAAATTACAACGAAAATAACCACTAACCACATCACAAGATATGTTGGAAATGTTCTCCTCTTGCATAAGCACAACACTGACACCTTTTTTAGGGAATTTTCTTTCACGCGCGTAAGTTCAGCTTCCGAGATAGAGTTAATTTCTCTTGTGATATTGCCTTTAAGTTCTTCTTGTGTATGGGAAATTGACCTAAACACTTTATTTTTCAAGTTTTCCCATAAATAATATTTACATACTGTTAGAAGAACTTTATGACAATATCACATAGGCCTATCACAAGAGAAAGTAACTCTGCCTCGGAAGCTGAACTTATGCGCGTGAAAGGAAATTTCCTAAAAAGGTGCCAGTATTGTCTGGATACAAGAGGAGAACATTTCCATCATCTCTTGTGATGAAGTAAATGGTAATTTTCATTGTAATTTTAACTGTAAATGTGATAACCTGAATCATTACAACGACCGCAGCATTATTTGCGTAGATATTTCACCCGATCGCTCGGGAGTTGGAGATGTGCCAGCCGCGACGCAGAAACCTGCGTCATTGGCCAACTCTTGCGTGGGACTCACTGTAGATTGAGACATGCCATGCTCACAACCCCAATTACATTTCATTATAGTAATTTAATTTTATTAATATTTAGCATTGTAATATTGTAAATAAGGAGAATCTGCTCCTCAACCTGACAATGTTCCTCTGTGTTATATGTTTATTATGTATACACTGTGTGGAATGAATAAATATTATTATTATTATTACATTTTTTATGTCGAGTGAGCACATTTTGGTTCCTTTGTTGATATGTATCTGTTTTAATTTCTCTGCTGATTCATAAGAATTTTTATTGAAAATCTGTTTTTAGTTCTATTTTATTTCTTAGAATACTTCTCAACATTTTAGCAATCTTGTATGTAGGAGCGCTTTTAAAATTTCACCATTGGTCTAATTGTCATTACCTGGTTTATGTATTTTCAGTTGAGGTCTTAATGTTGGAGCCTGGGGGTTCATTGAAATTGCTTCTTTCATTTCTCATTTGTTTAAAATTAAGGTTGATTCCTTAATAGAATATTTAATCTGTTTCTAATGTTAGTTGGTGGGATCCCTATCTAATTCTATTATGTCATTCTTATCTATAAACTTTTTGGTTTTTTTCTATATACTCAATTTGGTTGACTAGGATCAAAGTATTGCTTTTATCTGCTTTTATGTTTATTACATTATTTTCTTCCAATTTTTGGTTTAGTTCTTTAATTATTTTCTGGGCTCAAGGAGGAGGTATAAATACCAATGGTTTGAGAGCTTGCCAGCAGTTTGCAGCCGACCACCTAGTTGTAACCAGCTCTGAAGATGTCAGACATAGTTTGTGGTGAAATGTTAGCAGTAACAATGGACAGACCACAGAAATACAGCCCGGAAATGGAAATCTCATTGAAGGTCGGCCATGAAAGCCTTAGGAGTTATATCAGATGCCTCTACAGGGAGGATACATCCCATGTCATCAAAACACTGGAAAAATTCTGTAAGAAAAGATTTATACTTTTATCCTCCTGGACTTTTCTATAACAATGTCGTGACATAGGAATAACTCCAAATTGTATTAGAATGAGAAGATATTTTTATTCTGCCAAGGCCCACCAAATTTACAACCGCACTGAGAAGGCACTGTTGAGAGAAAGAATACATACGAATCTCAAGGAACTGGCAACCATAGAATCAGAACTACTGCAGGCACATATCAGAATAAGCAACACCCTCTCGCAAGCTGAATGGTCCAACATAGACAACCTGACATACCAGTCCACACTGTCTTCATACATGGCTACTTACAATAGGCAAAAACAGAATTACAACAGGCTCCAGAAAAACCAACACACACAAGCTGGATAGGACCCACTCAATTGTGAACCTCAGCGAACGTCCTTTATCAACAGTAGAGACTGCTCTGTTGGAAAAAGGAGGGAATTTTGCTATAACACCTACCTCAGTACCGGTCAGTTGAAAATATCTCTGATATTGAAGCTATTAAAAAACTACCAGCTGAGTAGTAGGCTGAGGAAGTAAGTAGGCTGAGGAAATTAGCATAGTGATCCGTAATATTTACGCTCATAATAGATTAAGATGTTTTCCTCTTAACTTCAATTGTATTTGTTAAAACTAGTAAAAATTATCATTTTTTGGCAGGTTAAGCTTGTGCTTTACTACTCTCTTCGCTTTCACTTGCTATACCGATATTATTTTGGTTGTATGCCTATACACAGTGAGGGAAGTGAGGCGGTATGCGCCGGTATGGAATACCGTCACTGGTTTTAAAATTTCAATGGCATACCGGTACTGGTTTCAATGGTAAAATAGCATACCGTCACCGAAAATCAATGGCTATTTAATACAAATTGTTAACGTTCCTTTGAGTCATAATATAATAATTACTTTTCATGATTATTCAGCAATTCGTACGCTTTCATCGGTAGCCATTGTCACTATAACTTGTGATGGTCTTTGTTGTCACCTTAATGACTACACCACTAGATTCTGTGTTATAAAAATATTTCTCGGTACCAAAATGTTGTGACTTTTATATTGTTTAAATAGGTCTTTAAATAATTTTAAAATATCTTTATTGAAGTAAATAAACTAAACCCAATGGCTCTACATCCCTGGCCTATCACCAGAGCACTGCTCATCTACCATAGATGGCAGGATGGGGCATGTGGTCAGCATGCCGACACCCCCTGCTGTTATTGATAGTTTCCGTGATGTGAAATAAATAAAGGTATGTCAATCGACAGTACATGACGTTCTAGTCTTGAGTTGTGCTCCTACTTTGCAATCATCTATAAAGCAGGGTTGGTACTCATGAAGGAAGTTAATGGTAAAAACACCACCAATGGATATCCCATAATTATCATCTTGTAACGGAGGCAATGTGCTTTTATAAATTGAGGTATGTCAGGGAAAAATTTCGGGATGGCATACCGCCTCTGGATTTTTCTCACTTCCTTCACTGCCTATACATGGCACGGTATTCGCACTGGTAAACATGTCTTATCCAGTGATGATAAAACAGAGCCATATTAACTTAAGTCTTTAAGTGTAAAATGCAGTAACTCCGCCTTGTCAATATAAAATTTTAAATTATTAAAGAACAAATATATTATAACCAACTTGTGGTCATCCTCAGTGATAAACATTTTAAAAAGTTAAAATCATGGCCACATACAGCACACCTTGTTTGTTTAATGTGGCAATGATTTTAACTTTTTAAAATTTTTATCACTGCAGATGACCACAAGTTGGCTGTAATATATCTGATCTTTAATATTTTAAAATTTTACACTGACAAGGCGGAGTTACTACGTTTTAGACTTGCACATGCCTTATGCTAATGAGTGGAAGGGGGATGGGGATGCCGGTTTTTCATGCGCTAAGGAGTTCTACTTAGAGAGACTCAGGCTAATGTTAGAGCTTGAAGTATTGCATCACGTCACAGACTTCGTTCACAATACATCAATCAATCAATCATATTTTATTGTCTTTGAGTTCAATGAACAATGGACAAAGTCAGGTTATAACATTTTTAAATAAGATAGGCCCTAGTTAGTAAATAGTTAAAAACAGCAGTGATAATAATTTAAAACATTACAATATATTGTAAGGAAATATGTCGACACCGCACGCTTGTACCTGGTACTCAACTGTTGGTGACGTCAGTGAAAGTTGGGTAGTGCCGCGGTTGAACATTGTGTTGCAGGAACAATAGAGACAGTACCCTGGCCGGGGCGCTGAAAGGTCCGCAACGGCGCATGTCCAACAGAGAGATCCCGTGCAGAAGGAGAAGTCGAGGGGGAGAAGCAGGGAGATCGTCATAAGAATTTTGGCGAGGAAGATCGTCGAGAAGTTGGGCCGGCGAAAGAACGTCTCGAGTAAGGTGGCTCGAGGAAAAGCTGTGTGGTTCAGCTGCATAACGTCTTGAGCAAGGTGGCTCGAGAAAAGCTACGTGGGATTGCGTGGTATAGCCATCGGGAAGTCTTGAGCAAAGGTGGCTCGAGAAAAGCTACGTGGGATTTCGTGGTACATCTGTTGGAGGGTCTTGAGCAAGGTGGCTCGAGAAAAGCTACGTGGGATTTCGTGGTACAGCCATTGGAAGTCTTGAGCTGGGTGGCTCGAGAAAAGCTACGTGGGATTTCGTGGTACAGCCATCGGGAAGTCTTGAGCCAGGGTGGCTCGAGAAAAGCTACGAGGGATTACGTGGTGTAAATTGGAAGTCGTCGTGTTTGAAGAAAAAGACACAAGCTGAGTATTCTACGAGAATATATTATTTTGATCAAAGACATTGAGATATAGACTCCATTTTTTTTATATACATTTTGATTAACGTAAAAGTAAGAAAGTTAAATATTCTTTTTGTTTGTTTATTGTTTCATATAATAACCTGAAAAGATAACTTCAGTAAAGTACCCAATTCATAAGATCTACTTTGTTCGAACACGCATTCTTTGCTGTGGTCTGGAAGTCAGGTTAGAAGCTCGAAAAGACATTCATTTATTTTTGAAGCTTAAAAATAAAGAGGCTTTATATTTGAACGTTACAGAAACAGTTCAATTATTTTATTTCTATATAAAGTTACGAAGTATATATAATCTTCGAGACAAACCTTATAACTGTATTTGAATCTGAATATATTAAAATATCAACCACTGTCAAACCTATGTTTTGTTTGTGTAAAATTATATACCTACTTAATCTGTCAACCTCAACACTGAATAGAATCCCCCCTAAAGAGATGACGAGCCAGTCTGGGCATAGACAAGTCGTAATGTGGCCGACGAGGAATAATAGACAAAAATAGGTCAAGTTATTGTTGTGAAGGAGTTTGACTTAAATAAGTGCTTATGGTGAGTTGTATTTAGATAATCTAGCTGGCGCCAAATAAATACGCTAGAATTATATGGTTAAATATTTTGTGGAGTCTATCAAGTTTAGTTTTGAGTCAAATTGTCGGAAGTTGTCTATTGTTCTTCTCGACCATCAAAGTTATCCTCACAGATAAATTGGCGCCCATAGCGCAGGGCCAGTGTTGCAGTGTTGCATAATTTCGTAATAGATTTGCATATTTTCGTAATAAAAATATTACTATTTTCAAGACAGTGGTTAGGGAGTAAGATATTAAGGGACAATACGGAAATTCATAATTAGGACATGAATAGAGTATATTCTTTTAGAATAAGAGAGATGATTCTGTGACTAATACACATATTCTTTTCCAGGAGGGTATATAAATGTTTAATGTGTATAAAACAGTTGGGACATCAGGTACAAGACGGGTATCGAAGGTTTAGATATTACGATAGCAGAGACGTAAGCTATGAGATGACATTCTTACGTTTGTATGGATCTAAGTTAGGATATTTGTAGTTATACTCCTCCTAGTATTACCTAGTGAAGTTGTGATATATAAAAAATATATATATATTGCTTTCATTCAAAGTTGTTGAATAGATTTTTGAGATCGTTGATGATTAAAAATGGCGACTATAACAAATACTGCAGAAGCTTATCAAAACCCAGAACTAACGACGGCCATTCGTAAACTACGAAAAAGAGATTTAGAATCAGAGTGTAGATATTTTCATTTAGTTACGACTGGGAATAGAGACGAATTGAGACAGAGAGTGTTACATTTTGCAAGACAAAATCCAAATTTATTTGAGTGCGTAATTTTAGCGTTCCAGCTTAGCGAAGAAGTTTTGAAAGAGGAACTTACAGAAAATTACATTCCCGTCCCAGGCTCGTATGGCGATATAGTGTACGCATGGATTATGTTAATGCGAGAAAAAGGAGAATCTCAAGATCAAATTTTGGCCCCGCAACCTCAAACTTTTACTATTCAGGTAGAACAACCTAAATTAAGTGTCATGGAAATAGTTCGTAGAGGAAATGCAAAATTTAAGCCAGGAGATAGTATTTACTTATTCTTAGAGCGCTTAGATGACCTGAAAAGAGGATCTAGATTGTCTGAGAACGATTTATTTCTAGCTATTCCCGAAATGCTTCAGGATTCTGCATTGCTATGGTATAGAAATAATGTTAGCAATTGGAATTCTTGGGAAGATTTTGTAAGAGAACTTAAATCTTATTATTTGCCGATAGATGCGGAAGACTCATTGTTAGAGGAAATTAAAAATAGAACTCAAGGGAAACATGAAACAGTGGCGGATTATGCTAATGCAGTACAAACTTTAGCACGTCGGTTAACTACGTCTATGGATCCCGGGCAAATGATTAAATTGTTGATGAAAAATCTTAGACCCGATTTAAGACTTTACCTTCGTCCCCAAGAAGTAGAGTCAGTGGCGGATTTAGTCAGAGTAGGTAGGCATTATGAGCAGATTTTGATAGAATCTGAAAAATATGTTCCACCTCCAGAAGTATCGAAGGCTATTGTTAAAGAAACAGCGTACAACCCCAAAGTTCAGAAGTTTGTACCAGGTTTAAATACAGTAGTGGGAATAGAACAAACGTCAGGTCGGGAAGGAGGTGAATCTGAAGTGAAATTAGGAGTTAAACAAAAGAGATGTTGGGATAAAACAAACAAACAAGATGGAGGACAAATTCATAGCTTAAATTCATCGGAGGGACCTAGTTTAGGCTTATCTGATGATAGCACAGTTAGAGAGCAACGAGATGTAAACAGAGGAAACGTTGTAGAAGTTCCGAATAAGGCAGAAAATTCTAAGCAGATCGCTTATAGTACAAGGAGAAAATTTAATTGTTGGAACTGCGGAGAAGTAGGCCATAGACATTTTGAATGTAAATTAGAGAAGAAAATATTTTGTTATAAATGTGGTAGACAGGGTAAAAGAAGTAATGACTGTACATGCGGAGGAGCTAGGAGAAACAGGCGATTATGACAATTACAAAGTCAGGGAACATTGACTGTTGATTGTTTAGGAGGTTCCACTCAAATTCAGTCAGCTGTAAATAGATGTATAACGGAAATTGAATTAGAAGGAACGACGATGTATGCTTTGATTGATTCTGGATCGGACAGATCATATATTGGTAGGAAAGGCAGAGAATTATGTGAGAATTTGGGAATTATCATGCAACCTTTAACAGACCAAGTGGTTAGGTTAGCGGACAAATCGTTCAGTAGATTGTCAGGTGAAGTGATACTTCATACGAAATTACGGAACAAGGAAGTTGAGTTAAGTTATAGAATAATGCCAAATTTAGCAATGGACGTGATATTAGGCATAGATGCACTCGCGAAGCTAGGCATAATAGTAGATGTGACGGAGGATAGTTGGTATTTTAAAGAAAATCCCCAATCAAGATTTAAGTTCCTACAGGTGGATAGGTCGAGTGTAGGCCATGAATTAGATGCCTTATTGAACATTCCTACAGAAAGGGAACAGGAATTACTTCGAAAATTTCTAGCAGAACAACTACCATTATTTGAAAATTGTACAGGGTGTACGAAAGAAATAACTCATGAAATTGATACAGGGTCAGCGAAACCCATTAAGCAAAGGTACTATCCAGTTTCGCCAGTTTTAGAAAAAGCTATCCATTCGGAAATAGACCAGATGTTAGAGCAGGGTATAATAGAACCGTCTAGTTCACCTTGGAGTTCTCCTGTGGTGATGGTTAAGAAACCAAACGGTTCTTGGCGTTTTTGCGTGGACTTTCGGAAAATTAACCTCGTCACAAAGAGGGATAGTTACCCATTACCTTATATTGAGCAGATATTAAGCAAATTGAGAAGGGCAAAATATATTAGCACCATTGATTTGAAAAATGGATACTGGCAGGTCCCCTTAACTGAGAGTAGCAAAGAAAAGACAGCGTTTACTGTGCCTGGAAGAGGCCTGTATAATTTTAAAGTCATGCCTTTTGGAATACACAATGCAGCAGCCACATTCCAGAGACTTGTTGACACGATTCTACGAACAGAGATAGGAGAAAAGTGCTTTGTCTATTTAGACGATATCGTTGTAATTAGCGAATCATTTGAGGAGCATTTGGAGTTACTAGAGAAAATCTTTAATAAGCTAAGGGCAGCGAACCTTAAAATTAATGTGGAAAAATCGAAATTTGTTAGGACTGAGTTAAAATATCTGGGTCATGTTGTAAGTCCATTGGGTATAGCAGTAGATCCTGATAAAGTTAACTGCATTTTAGATTATCCTGTACCGACTACAGTAAAGGAAGTCAGATCATTCCTAGGGTTAGCTTCGTGGTACAGAAGATTTATTCCTTGTTTTGCTGAATTAGTGGCACCTTTGACTAATTTGTTACGCAAAAATCAGAAATGGAATTGGACTAGTGATTGTCAAAGTGCATTTGATGATGTGAAAAATAGACTAATAAGTAGCCCAATTTTAACATGCCCCGATTATAGCAAACCTCTAGTGGTGCAGACAGACTCAAGTTTTTCTGGGCTAGGAGCCGTCCTCATGCAACCGGGTGAAGCGGGCGAGGAAAATGTCATTGCCTATGCAAGTCGTTCTCTCACTCCGACGGAAAGAAAATGGTCAGTGGTAGAGAAAGAGTTATTAGCCATACTGTGGGCTATACAAAAATTTAGAGCTTATATCGAAGGATATCATTTTGTAGTTCATACGGATCATTTCGCTCTTAAGTGGCTTCATAAATTAAAGAATCCTTCAGGACGTTTAGCTAGGTGGAGCTTGCTCTTACAAGAATATGATTTTACGGTAGTACATCGAGCAGGCCGTTTACAAAAAGTGTCCGATGCTTTATCGAGGATACACAATAGTGACGATTCGGATTTGCAGAGTAAAGAATTGTGTTTAGCCCTAAACCTAAGTAGTGAAAGGGAATGGGAAAATATACAAGATGTTTGGTATAAAAGACGTTTAGACCAAGTTAAACAAAATCCTCAATATTGGCCTGATTGGAGAGTCGAAGAGGGAAAATTGTTTCATTTAAGACTGGATCAATTAGGACAGGTGTTAGAGGAAGATACAGATAAATGGAAATTAGTAGTTCCGTGGGAATTTAGGAAAAGATTGTTAAAGGAATATCATGACGAACCAACCGCTGGACATTTTGGAATTACCAAAACATTCTTAAAATTGTCTAGGAAATATTTTTGGCCTAACATGTTTAAAGATGTTGTTAAGTACATTAAGGAATGTCTAATATGTCAGAAATATAAAGTAGTACAATCCAGACCAGCAGGACAAATGCATTTTCGAAGAAAGGATAGCCCTTGGGTCACAATTTCGACGGATATATTAGGACCGTATCCTCGTTCAAAAAGGGGAAACCGATATATCGTTGTGTTTCATGACTGTTTTTCAAAGTGGGTGGAGTGTAAAGCTTTAAAGACAGCTACCACAAAAACAGTGCTAGATGCGTTTTACGAACTTGTAATTTTGAAATGGGGGGTCCCGGAAAATTTGATAATGGACAATGGACCACAGTACAGTAGTAAAATTTTCCAGGCCGTGGCTAAAAACTTTGGAATTCTAGCATGTTTTGCTCCAAATTACTCTCCCCAAGTAAATCCAAGTGAGAGAGTGAACCGAGTGTTAAAAACCATGATCTCAAGTTATATTAACACGGACCATACTCAGTGGGATAGATATTTGAAAGAGTTTGTTCATGCCATTAACTCGTCAGTACACAAGTCGACAGGTTATTCACCCTCACTGTTAAACTTCGGTCGAGAAATTGAAATCAGCAAATCTCTAGTGTCTATTGACACAGCGACCGAAGGAATGGATAGACAAGATGAATAAACTACAAGAGTTATACTTGATAGTGAGACATAATCTGGAGAATGCATTTAAGGAGACTAGTCACTACTATAACCTTAGGAAGAGAGAGGTAAATTTTCGAGAAGGTGAAGCAGTGCTCAGACGAAATTATGTGTTAAGTTCGGCTGGACAGAACTTTACAGCAGGTTTTGCCCCGAAATATGTAGGCCCATTCTTGATAAAGAAGAAGCTTGGACTAAATGCATATGAGTTGGAAGATAGAAACCATAAATCACTAGGCAGGTGGCATATCAAAGACTTAAAACCATTTTGCCCTGTGAGTGATACGTAGTGGAAAGAAGAAAAAAAAATAAACGAGTTTATTTTTTTATTTTTGCAAGGGGGGTGTGTAAGGAAATATGTCGACACCGCACGCTTGTACCTGGTACTCAACTGTTGGTGACGTCAGTGAAAGTTGGGTAGTGCCGCGGTTGAACATTGTGTTGCAGGAACAATAGAGACAGTACCCTGGCCGGGGCGCTGAAAGGTCCGCAACGGCGCATGTCCAACAGAGAGATCCCGTGCAGAAGGAGAAGTCGAGGGGGAGAAGCAGGGAGATCGTCATAAGAATTTTGGCGAGGAAGATCGTCGAGAAGTTGGGCCGGCGAAAGAACGTCTCGAGTAAGGTGGCTCGAGGAAAAGCTGTGTGGTTCAGCTGCATAACGTCTTGAGCAAGGTGGCTCGAGAAAAGCTATGTGGGATTGCGTGGTATAGCCATCGGGAAGTCTTGAGCAAAGGTGGCTCGAGAAAAGCTACGTGGGATTTCGTGGTACATCTGTTGGAGGGTCTTGAGCAAGGTGGCTCGAGAAAAGCTACGTGGGATTTCGTGGTACAGCCATTGGAAGTCTTGAGCTGGGTGGCTCGAGAAAAGCTACGTGGGATTTCGTGGTACAGCCATCGGGAAGTCTTGAGCCAGGGTGGCTCGAGAAAAGCTACGAGGGATTACGTGGTGTAAATTGGAAGTCGTCGTGTTTGAAGAAAAAGACACAAGCTGAGTATTCTACGAGAATATATTATTTTGATCAAAGACATTGAGATATAGACTCCATTTTTTTTATATACATTTTGATTAACGTAAAAGTAAGAAAGTTAAATATTCTTTTTGTTTGTTTATTGTTTCATATAATAACCTGAAAAGATAACTTCAGTAAAGTACCCAATTCATAAGATCTACTTTGTTCGAACACGCATTCTTTGCTGTGGTCTGGAAGTCAGGTTAGAAGCTCGAAAAGACATTCATTTATTTTTGAAGCTTAAAAATAAAGAGGCTTTATATTTGAACGTTACAGAAACAGTTCAATTATTTTATTTCTATATAAAGTTACGAAGTATATATAATCTTCGAGACAAACCTTATAACTGTATTTGAATCTGAATATATTAAAATATCAACCACTGTCAAACCTATGTTTTGTTTGTGTAAAATTATATACCTACTTAATCTGTCAACCTCAACACTGAATAGAATCCCCCCTAAAGAGATGACGAGCCAGTCTGGGCATAGACAAGTCGTAATGTGGCCGACGAGGAATAATAGACAAAAATAGGTCAAGTTATTGTTGTGAAGGAGTTTGACTTAAATAAGTGCTTATGGTGAGTTGTATTTAGATAATCTAGCTGGCGCCAAATAAATACGCTAGAATTATATGGTTAAATATTTTGTGAAGTCTATCAAGTTTAGTTTTGAGTCAAATTGTCGGAAGTTGTCTATTGTTCTTCTCGACCATCAAAGTTATCCTCACAATATAATTTGTCACAATAAATAATATGACTATGACACCGTTCTCTTTATATACAGCAAACCGCACGCTATACCTATAGTTAAATATAATCTAAAAACCATCATACATATTCAGGCCTGAGTAATCAATCTATCATTATATTGAAACAGTTACAAGAAACTCATTTACACTATAATAGGGGTTTAGTATAAGCCAGTTATAAAGCTTGGTCTTAAATTCCTTTAAAGGTTTTCTGGTTATCTCTATAGATAGTTTATTATATAGTTTCATACCTAATATTTCATAACTGTTTGTTGTTATAGATAGTCTTTGGTATGGTATATTAATTTTATTACAATTCCTTGTATTGTAAGAATGAGTGTCTTGCCTCTGAATTATGTTGATTTGATTTTCTTTAATGTATATCAGAACTGTGTAGATTACAAATTCACTACCGTCATTATTTTAAGATGTATGAATAATGGTTTACAATGTGCTGTTATACAAGAATCTGTCATTACTCTGATTACCTTCTTCTGCAATAAAAGAATCTTATTAATATGTTTGCTATTGCCCCATAATAGAATACCATACGAGATTATACTATGATAAAATGCAAAATAGGCTGATCTTATATAACTTTGAGGAACATAGTTTTTTAGTTGTTTCAATAAGTAAATAGATCTTGATAATTTGCCTGATATATAATTGATGTGGGCATCCCATGACAAATTACTGTCCACGTATAAGCCTAAAAATTTTACATTGTGTCTATCTTCTTCAGAAAGTCCATCTCTGAGACTGAAATATAGGATTTGTGTTTTATTTTCATTTAATAAAAAACCATTTGCTCTAAACCACAGGGATGCATGTAGCAATGTATTCTCAGATAAAGCTTTGAGGGACTGTAAGTCTTGGTTGGTGTGAAAAAAGGTGGAATCATCCGCATACAATATTGAGTAGCAATCTAAAGCACAAGGAAGATCATTTATCATTAATAAAAACAGAAGCGGCCCAAGTATCGAACCCTGCGGTACACCATATTTTACTTCTTCTATTTCTGATCTTTTTCCTTCAACACATACGACTTGTCTACGACCCAATAGATAGCTTTCGAATAGCTTTAGGGCAGTCTCACCAACACCATAAAATCTCAATTTATCTATCAAGATTTTTGGGTTTACGCAGTCAAATGCTTTGCTGAGGTCACAGAATAAGGCCTGTGCATATTCTTTGTTTTCAAAAGATCTAAGAACATTTTTTATTAGTGCGTCTATAGCTCCTATAGTTGATCTTCCCCTTATAAAACCAAACTGTGAGTTGTTAAATAGATTAAATTGATGTAAATAATCATATAGTTGCTTATGCATGATGCTTTCCAGTATTTTTGAAAAATATGGTACCAATGAAATCGGACGATAGCTTGATGTGTTATCTTTTGGTCCCTTTTTAAAAACCGGTATTACTTTGGAGACTTTTAGTGCCTCTGGAAATTTACCTTCTGTAATACATTTATTCAAACAATGAGTAAATGGTTTTATAATACAGTCCATACTTTGTCTCAATATATTGTTGTTAAATCCATATATATCTGAACTATTTGATGGTTTAAAATGATTTACAATTGTATTTACCTCATGTGTAGTT
The DNA here is from genome assembly GCA_964059195.1 of Ectobius pallidus. Classification (NCBI taxonomy): domain Eukaryota; kingdom Metazoa; phylum Arthropoda; class Insecta; order Blattodea; family Ectobiidae; genus Ectobius; species Ectobius pallidus. The sequence continues at coordinate 60,627,910 of CAXKWD010000005.1, forward strand.
ACTGTTTGAAAAGCAAATTTAGGCAAATTATAATCTAAAATCTGTTTACAATTCTTATTCATAAGATCTAGTGCAGTTACATTAGGTACTAAGATATTTTCATGGACCTGTGATACCGAGTTCAAGAAATACTTATTCAATACATCAGGGGTAATTGGTATGGGATCCTTATTCTTTTGTTCCTGAACAGATTTAATTATTTGCCATGCCTTTTTGCATTTGTTACTGGAGGTCTCTATATTCAAAGAGTTGAAGGCCTTCTTTGCATTGTTAACAGTTTGCATATAAGCCTTCCGAAAATCTTGATATACTTTCATAGATACCTCAGTTTTTATTATTTAATTTATATCATGATATAACATTACTTTATTTTTCATTTTGACTAGTTCGGGTGTATACCATGAATTTGATTTAGGTCTGTTTTTACCTTTGTTATGGGCCTTTATTACTTTTTTTTTTTTCAGGGATGGATGCATTGAAATGTTGAAGTATTGTATTAAAAAATATATTAAAAGCTTGTTCAGAGTATAATAGGTTTGTACCCGTTACAAATTTGTCCCAGTCAACACTTTTAAGGGAGTTTTTGTATAAGATTAAATTGTCATTAGATATAGGTCTGGTGATAATAGTTTTGGATTCTGTATCAGACAAACCCTTTGGGATCTGAAAAAGAATGTTTACCCATACACAGTCATGGTCTGAGAAAGGGAGTACAGTTATGTCATTAGAGATTCTAGCTAGATCAATGTTTAGAAAAACATTGTCTAGACAGGCCAAGCCTCTAGAGGGTTTTGTATTAAGATAAGTTAAGTTATATTGTCTTAAGATATTATTAAAATCTTGTACAGTATTTTTTCTTGTTGTCATATCAAAGTCGGAGTTTAGATCAATGTTGTATAGGTGAAGTGAACCAACCAAACATATTAAATAATACTGACTGGATATTCATGCAATGCCTGCCTTCAATTCAAGAATACTTTTAGCCCCACATATTCTAAAAAGAAGGAAATGTTGAAACATAAGCATATAGCCTAAGAATTTAAGGTTAAGGTTTCAAGGTAATGCAGATATTTTCTACTCAATATAATTCACATTTGCCATTACCTGTGCTAACGTATTTAATAAATTTTCATGTAATTTTGTTTGCCTTAGTGAGTATAAGGAATTATTTCGTGTAACATTGAATACTTTCATGCTTAAGAGAGCGGCCATATTTGTTTACAAGCATCGTTCATCAAATGCTCACTAGAGGCGCTGTGATCGATTCAGCATCACAAACATAACACAAATTAAGCTGAAACTAGCTCAGCGCTTCAAATCTAGCGAATTATGAATTTCGATACATTGTGTGATCGGAATTTAGAAATTTCTTACGGATTCTTACAGAAGGTGATCAAAGGTCATGCAGTAAATGAATGCAACATTTTCCATACGTTAAATCAATAGTTTTCCGTAATGACGCCTCAGCATAAAGCATGTCAAATATCTCTGAAATCACTCATTGGAAAACTGAAACTCGTATGTTACTACAACACCTGTCCTTAACCTCAATTATTCATACATCATTTCAGTACATAGACTGTTTGACCAAACAATTAAAGGAAAGGTCTTTGTCTTTAATTAGGGACTTCAACTAATGAATTTTATGGTAATTCTGATAATGACGTAATGAATTAACCTTATTGGTGAAACCTAACTCAGGGCGGCAAATCTCGTCGAATCAGAATTAATATGACATAATTTGTTTCTGTTATACCAATTGCGCAATCAATGCGTATAAAAATCGCTCGGGGCGATTCACGCCCGCCTTTTCGCCAGTAATCTTCTGAAGAACTGCACGCAAGTTTGTCGCCGATTTTTCGACCAAACAAAGACATGGTTACCAGCTAGTCTCAGCTGCCATGCATCATCAATGTGGCTGTGTCGCCACTTACAACATGAATCTTAGTTTCTATTAATACAATTCATATACTACGCTTTGCCTGTATATATATAATATTACTGCTATAATGTAGTGTGTTCTACTACGCTTCGCCTTCATACAATTTGTAATAATGTAGTGCATCGCTCATAACCTCCAAGTGCTTCACAACACAACACTATGTAGTACGTCGCTCATAACCTCCAAGTGCTTCACAACACAACACTATGTAGTACGTCGCTCATAACCTCCAAGTGCATCACAATACAACACTGTACAACATGTAACTATTTCATTATTCTCCTTGGCAAGGTTGTACAACACTGGAAATTTATTTCACCAAATCTTGGTGATGGAAATCATTATTCATTGCACATGCCAACGTGACTAACATCAAGATTGTGTCACTGTCATCACATCAACCTCAAGTCAACTTCAAGAGAACAATACTCAAGAAGATCTAAATCCATCAATCATTCGAGTCAAGACCGTGTTTCAAGCAGTGTTGAATTTCTTCAATTTTACTTGTTTTTAATTTTATATTATGTAATCAGTGATTTTTAACAGTGATCAGTGCTTTCTCCGCTCACTTCACTAACAAATAGCAACCTCCAGTATTTAACTTAATAAATAAATTACTAACTCCAAGTTTTGTGAACTTCTTATTTTTTTTTTTTTTTGGTTTTCGATGTAGGGTCCAAATTCATTTTTTTATCCTTTTCCCCTTTCCTTCTCATACGGTCCATCTTACTAGAGGCCTTAAACCCTACATGTTGGTCCTCCGGCCCTTGGATCCTTCCAGTGCATTGTTTGATCCTTCAGGCGCACGTGTTCTCAGTGCAGCATTTAAATAAATCTGGAGCTTGCTAGTTTGTTAAGTTCACCTGTTCTTTTTTTCTAAATGAGTGCAGTGCAGTGAATAATTCTATAGGCCTAACGTGCATTTTTAAAGTGTTCAATTCAATTTATTCCTGGCATATTGCTTAGCCAGTTTGAGTTAAGGTAAGCAGTGGTATGCGCATGCCCAGTGAGTTGCATGCAAAGTGTTAGTTTTTAAGGTTAGGTTGTGCAGCCAACGCCTAACACAATACTCAAACACAAGTTACACTGACACTTGCAACATTACTCTCAAGTAATACATTATCATTACTCATGCCTTTATAGCTACAAAGTGCTAGGCAACTCAACACATAATCATTTTCACATCACATAGTGAAATCTTTGCTAGGCCCCAGTAAGCCAAGACGCAGGCGAGCGGGTTTTTAACTTATAGATATTTGCTCTCATTGTATTCATTTCAAAATGGCGACTGTAGAGTCAAACATTAATACTTTGAAGTCGAAGCGTGCTCCACTAAAGGCTCAAATTACTCGCCAAGTGAATCACATCTCAGGCTATGTGATCACTAACGAAGCGTCCTTTCAAGAGCTTCTCTCTCGAAAGGAAAAACTACAAGAAACACACAAGAGGTTTGAGGAAATCCAAACTCAAATCACTCAATTAGATTTCTCAGATGCCGAACTGGAATACGCAGATTCGGTAGAAGATGCAGTTCTTAAAGCTGTCTCATATGCCAAGGGCCTAATCAAGGCTCATGAAAACAGCTTACTCCAAGCCGCTGCCCATGAGGAAGCGCAAATCAATCTTGCTAAACTTAACCGTGTCAAGTCTCAATTGGACGAGTACATTCAAACCATATATGAATTTGTCATCCAAGACGAGCTTTCCTATCAAGAATGTCTTATCCTTCGCGGTGAGTTTCAAAATATATTTGATGAATATAAGATTCTGCGATCCCAATTTCAAGAGATTGAAGAGTATCAGGGTGTTGAAGTAAACAGTCGTAAGGCTCTGGCTTATCTCAATTCTCTAGTTACTAAACACAAGGAGATCTATCAACCTGAGCATTCCTCTAGTAGTCAACGTTGGTCGTTCGATACTCCACCATCAACGTTGCCAAAACTGCCAGAGATTAGACTTCCACGATTCTCAGGCGATCCAGCAGCTTGGATCGAATTTCGTGACACCTTTACCTCTCTAATTCTTAATAATCAGCATATTTCAGAAATGGACAAGTTTCATAAAGATTGGGAATCTTCCGTCAAACAGGACAGATTACCCTCTCTTCAGGATCTTTTCAACTTTCTTGAAACCAAGGTGCGGGTTCTCCAAATGACTGATTCAGCCATAAAGTCACAATCAAATAATAATTCTCAGAATAATGTGAAGATTACTCCTACTGCCCCCCCCCCCCAAATAACACTAGGAATAAATCCAATGATCATTCTCGTTGCATTTGTTGCAAGAAGCTCGTAGTACATAACTTGGCCTATTGTGACGCTTTCAGAGCAATGGATCTCAGGCAACGAGACCAATTTGTTCAATCCCACAAGATATGTAGCGTTTGCCTTTGGGCAAAGGGTCATGCTCCTTATTGCAACACTTACAAATGCAAAACCTGTTCCCTAAGGCATAGCACTCTTCTTCACGATCCAAATGCCCAACCGACTAATACTGCTGGTGTTGTAGCTTCTCGTACATCACAGCAGAGCTGTTTATTGCCCACAGCTACAATTCTCATCGTGTTCTACTACGCTTCGCCTTCATACAATTTGTAATAATGTAGTGCATCGCTCATAACCTCCAAGTGCTTCACAACACAACACTATGTAGTACGTCGCTCATAACCTCCAAGTGCTTCACAACACAACACTATGTAGTACGTCGCTCATAACCTCCAAGTGCATCACAATACAACACTGTACAACATGTAACTATTTCATTATTCTCCTTGGCAAGGTTGTACAACACTGGAAATTTATTTCACCAAATCTTGGTGATGGAAATCATTATTCATTGCACATGCCAACGTGACTAACATCAAGATTGTGTCACTGTCATCACATCAACCTCAAGTCAACTTCAAGAGAACAATACTCAAGAAGATCTAAATCCATCATTCATTCGAGTCAAGACCGTGTTTCAAGCAGTGTTGAATTTCTTCAATTTTACTTGTTTTTAATTTTATATTATGTAATCAGTGATTTTTAACAGTGATCAGTGCTTTCTCTGCTCACTTCACTAACAAATAGCAACCTCCAGTATTTAACTTAATAAATAAATTACTAACTCCAAGTTTTGTGAACTTCTTTTTTTTTTTTTTTTTGGTTTTCGATGTAGGGTCCAAATTCATTTTTTTATCCTTTTCACCTTTCCTTCTCATACGGTCCATCTTACTAGAGGCCTTAAACCCTACAGGAAAAGAAGAAATAATGACAAGGGTGCATCAATTATTGTGTGGGAAATATAGCACCCTGATTCCGAAATGTTGACGGATTCCGGGATACAGAATCCTATTATCAAAATTTCACATGAATGACACCTTGTTGAAAATCACTGGTCCTTATACAGCATAGGCCAACATAAATTTTCAATGTGAAAAGTAGTATTTCCAGCAGAGCCTCTATTGCTCTAATTTTGAAGTTGAAGTTAGTTTGAGGTTATGCCGTGGAACACAAAACCTTTTTTTCAGAGAAAGGACTGTAAATATATTTCATAGAATGAGAACAGTAATTTTAATTTCTTGAACATGTCTTGAATTGAATAGAATCCATATAGAAATCTAATTAAATGTAGTATCGCTCCCTGTATAAATTGCTCTAGCTGCAGTTGCCATTGAAAAATAAAATACATTCGACTTCTGTTCATCTTAGCTGATGTTGTGTGTTAAAAGTAACTCCAACTCAACTTTCATCGCGTCGCCATGATGACGTTTTGCCACAGAAATGTTGGCTTGCCATTGGTCTATAGATGTATAATGTCACATCGCTGTTGTAGCGTCATGGGTGTCACTTCATTGTAAATTAAGAATAAGAGTCAGACCCTGTCACGCACATAAATGTGGATGTAAATAAGTTTTAAGACTGTAAATAATTTTTAGGGATTTGTGAAAATTCTGAACAGGCTATTGGGCCATTTGTCCTAAAACTCTTGTGTATAATTTTAAATTACATATTTATTAGGCTTCTTGTACATTAATTTAGTGGACCAAGGGTCCTTTGAGCGTATTCTAAAATTACATACCGGTAATAAGTTAAAGTGTTTTTTCATGTTATCCTTTAACGTATTCAATCTTACTCGGAGGTAAAAGTTTTCCTGTTTCAAAATAAATCTATGCCTGAAAAGTGTCTTTCTAGTTCAAATTGTATGTCAAGCAAAAATTAAATTAATTAAAAAAAGACCTTTATTACGTAGGAAACAAATAATTATTTGAAATTAATATAACATCCAGGTCCAGTCATGAGCAGAACCATTTTCAGAGCTGGCCTACTATTTACTTAAGAATCTCTCTTCCTACATCCACATTCCTTAATTTTACTTGGCTTTCAAGGAACTGAAAAATCTGTTTTTCGGCACAATAGAAGCTGCTAGGGTTCTGAGCAGAGCAAAGGCTCCTAAACAGAATCTCAACAAAGAAGAAAGGAGTGCCATCCAATCACTGAATAATGACAGATCGATTATTATATTGGACACCGACAAAGGAAATGCCAAAGTGATCATGGCTCTGAAAGATTATAAGGACAAAACCATGACTTATTATCAGACCTATAGAGAACTATAGAGAGAACTGCCGAAGGACCCGACTAAAGCCATCCTGTAAAAAACAAATCAACTTATAAAGACAGAAAATTCTTAGAGCAACACAAATAAGTCAGACATTAGCACCATGGTTGTATGGATTACCAAATTGTGACCACTATAGGATCACCGACTTATCATTTAGCAAGACAACTCTCAAGAATGCTGCAGCCACTCAAAGGAAATCTGGACTCTTACATCAAAGACTCCACACATTTTATAGAAATATTGAAGTGAGTTTTGATGTGGTGTCCCTGTTTACAAATGTACCAGTTGAAGAGGCCCTAAAACATATTCAAGATGTCTTCCAGCATGACATAACATCTCTGTTTTGTCACCGCTTAACAACTAGTTACTTTAAGTGGGAAGGACATTACTACGAACAGGTGGATGGGTTGTGATGGGGAGCCTCCTAAGCACTACCATTGCTAATTTCTTTAAGGAAATATTTGAAGAAAAAAAAAAGTTGATGAAAAAGTCATCATTTGGCCTCATGGGGAAGAAAAACTGAATTAATTCTTATTACATGTAAACGGCATAAGTAACAATATAAAGTTTACCATTGAACAAGAACAAAACAATAAGCTGGCCTTTCTTGATGTCTGATGTTGACATGAAACTCTCACACACTATCTACAGGAAACAGACCAATACGGACAGGTACGTACATAAGAATTCTAACAACCATCCCCGTCAGAAATTTAGAGTAATCAAGAATTTAACCTTAAGAGCATATCGACCCCCATGTTTTGGACTAGGCCTGAAAAAGGCCCATTCAACTAAGACTATGAAACCCAGAGCCAAGGCAATTCTACCCGACATACGAACAGACACAGATTGTATTGGCAGAATTTTGGAAAGAAGCAGGAATGTACTGAATACCATGCAGTTGTGGGAGCATATACATCAGCACCACGAAGAGAAGCATTATTACTAGACTAAAAGAGCATAATGGTTAATGTAGATTGGGGAATATTGAAAAATCGGCAGAAGCAGAGCACGCACTCCAATCAGGTCATGACATCCATTTTCAGGAAACAGAAGTTCTCAGTTCTACCACACACTATCTCTCCAGGTTATACTGGGAAGCTATTGAGATACAGAAACACACGAACAACTTCAAACAGAAAAGAAGTAATGCAAAGAGTACACAGAACATGGATTCCTGTCATTTCTAAAACCAAATGCAGGCCCACAAAACCCGGACGTAACAGAAGAGAGGAGGGCTCATGACAGCCGGGCACCAACCAGCCAGAGCGCGAGGAGGAGGTATAAATACCAGTGGTTTGAGAGCTTGAAAGCAGTTCACAGCCGACCATTACTCTACATTTCTTCCCCAGCTCTGAAGATGCCAGATGTAGTTTGTGGTGAAATGTTAGCAGTAACAACAGACATACCATGGCCATATAGCCCAGAAAGGGAAATCTCATTGAACGCTGGCAGTGCAAGCCTTAGTAGTTATATTTGAGTATACAGATAAAACTATACATAAGGTCACAAATATTTTAAACAAACACAACTTAAACATAGCATACTACTAGTTGACTAGTAGTAGTCTTAGTGTTAGTAGCCTACTACAATGTTTATTAATTATTATCGAATTTTAGTGGATTTGGATTTTATACTAAACTAAGTTACATAGATTAAAAAAAATAAAGTATAAGATTCAATTTTAGAAAAACGCCTAAATCAAGCTTAGAAGTTGGCTATTACCCTTTGGTTCATATGATAGAGACAAAAATGGTGTTATCCATACCTATTATATTAAAACATGCAACACGGAAATAAGGATCACAATTTTAAGATAAACTAACACTGCACTCAATCCAATGACTGAGGAATGTAATGTTTATGTTACTGTACCCTTCCCTTAATTCAACCTATTGTCCGGCTTCATACTTGAGTGCTCTTCAAGAAAGCAGGTATCTGAAGAGACTACTTATGGCATCAATTCTTTTCTTCTTTCAATATTAACATAATATTATCTCTACACAGTCAATATTTAACAAGGTTATAAAGTCATACGAGAGTTGTCAGGTATGGAATAAGCCGCGAGAAAATAGTAGTTTCTATGCTTTACTTAGAGAAAGTTGTGCAAGTGTTCTAAGAGGTGAAATAAGTCACGAGAAAATTGTAATTTCAATGCTTAACTTAGAGAAAATTACATGACTGTTCTAATAGGTGAAATAAGTTGCGAGAAAATAGTTACCGGTACTTTAATGCTAAGATACAGAACGTTGTGTGAGTTTCCCAAGAGGAAGAATAATACGAAAGAAAATGACAAATAAATTATTAGGGTAAAGCAAGTCGTGTGAGAGCTCCCTGAAATGGAATAAGACATGAGAAAATAGTAATTTCAATGCTTCTGTTAGAGAAAGTGTGTGAGTCTTCAAAGAGCTGGAATAAGATGAAAGAAAATAGAAAAAAATTAATTAGGACAGAGTAAGTCATGTGAGAGCTCATGGAAGAAGACACGAGAAAATACTTATTTCAATTCCTATGGTACAGAACGTTCTGTGGTTTTTCAAGAAGTAGAATAAGGCTAGAAAAAATAGTAACAATTTTATTACAGTAGAAAAAGTCATGTGAGAATTCCCAGAGATGGAGCGAGAAAACTGTAATTTTAATGTTTAAGGTAGAGAACATTGTGTTGTGTTTTCTAAGAGCTGGAATCAGACGGGAGAAAATAGTAATAATTTTATTAAGGTAGAGAAAGTCGCGTATTTCAAGAGTGGGAGAACACATGCTGGGGGTTGTGAAATCTGTTTCTGTGAATTTAACATTCAAATTTGGTGGCGTGATGCAGGAGGTGATGTCACAGCCCAGTGCTGCCGAACAGTCGTAGCAACTCCTCACCGTTTCCCCCTAGACATGAGTGAAGAGACTAGCGTTCTCAAAAACCTCTCCAGTTTCTTTGGTGGTGACTTTATGCCGCTCTTGTGAAACAAATTGGCCTCTCTTCGCAACGAGTAAGTTAACGTTTAGTGGGAGAAGTCATATAACTCGCACTTGATGAAACTCAACTGGCTGAATCATCGCTCAGTCTCAGCTCGTCTTTACTGCCGCATCATGAGATTTCGAGGGTGCCTAAGCACGCGGCACCACAAGTTGAAACTTTATGCGTTGGGGTTGGGGAATGCAGTGGCAAAAAATATTTTGATGACACGACTAATGAGTTTATAATGATTAATGGCTTGGTTGTTGTTGCCTTCATTTATTCGCTTATGAATCCACTATTTCCTTATATTATTTAGATAGACTCAGTCTCAAAGTCCACCCTTACCCTACGCCACTGATACTGACTATAGGTGAAAATCCTATTTTAACAAATATTTTTATTGTAGTTTGGAAGTTGATGAGACTGGAACCAGCCAATATTAAAAAAACTGTTTACAGGGAGACCTAATGAACTATGAACCAGTCGCACGGTGTTTTTCCACTGGGGATGTGGACATGACCTCTTTGCTGCTGCTGCTGCTGCAATCAAGAACATATGGCTTTGCTCTGTTCTGCAGTATTCAGTTGACTGTCTGACAAATTTCTCAAAGTCATGAATTCCATTTACATATTATTTTTATATTTCTGCAGTCAGCAGTCATGTGAACGGACCTATATCCAGCTCTGCTTTCGTTTACATTATGGCTGTAATGGCTATAAATACATGTTTGTATAAATGTTCAAGGCTAAAGTTCTCAGTGGTTTAAAATGTTCCGATTGTGACAGTTATTTTCATAACAGTTGTGCTAAGCGGTCAAATAACATAATATTTCTAGAAGACAATATCATCAAGTGTTGTGAACGTAACGATGAATTAGTGGAACACGATGAAGATGAGAATATTATAGGAGAAAAATTCCTCCGGCACTGGGACTTGAACCCAGGACCTTTGGCTATTCGCGCCAATGCTCTACCAACTGAGCTAAGCCGGAGCTCAATTCACAGCGCCAGATGGAACTTCTCTCCTATGACTGATTGCCCTAATGGTCCACCTCACAGACAGACAAGTTATGTCATATGCAGTACTGTGAGGCACACTAAGTAGTGATTTTTGTGACCGGGCTCCCACTGTTATTGTACAGTTAACATTCAAGATAGATATATAAGCATTCATGAGCCACAGATTATTGTCTCTGTTGGACACTACATGAGAATATTATAGGAGAAAAATTCCTCCGGCACTGGGACTTGAACCCAGGACCTTTGGCTATTCGCGCCAATGCTCTACCAACTGAGCTAAGCCGGAGCTCAATTCACAGCGCCAGATGGAACTTCTCTCCTATGACTGATTGCCCTAATGGTCCACCTCACAGACAGACAAGTTATGTCATATGCAGTACTGTGAGGCACACTAAGTAGTGATTTTTGTGACCGGGCTCCCACTGTTATTGTACAGTTAACATTCAAGATAGATATATAAGCATTCATGAGCCACAGATTATTGTCTCTGTTGGACACTACATGAGAATATTATAGGAGAAAAATTCCTCCGGCACTGGGACTTGAACCCAGGACCTTTGGCTATTCAAGTCCCAGTGCCGGAGGAATTTTTCTCCTATAATATTCTCATGTAGTGTCCAACAGAGACAATAATCTGTGGCTCATGAATGCTTATATATCTATCTTGAATGTTAACTGTACAATAACAGTGGGAGCCCGGTCACAAAAATCACTACTTAGTGTGCCTCACAGTACTGCATATGACATAACTTGTCTGTCTGTGAGGTGGACCATTAGGGCAATCAGTCATAGGAGAGAAGTTCCATCTGGCGCTGTGAATTGAGCTCCGGCTTAGCTCAGTTGGTAGAGCATTGGCGCGAATAGCCAAAGGTCCTGGGTTCAAGTCCCAGTGCCGGAGGAATTTTTCTCCTATAATATTCTCATGTAGTGTCCAACAGAGACAATAATCTGTGGCTCATGAATGCTTATATATCTATCTTGAATGTTAACTGTACAATAACAGTGGGAGCCCGGTCACAAAAATCACTACTTAGTGTGCCTCACAGTACTGCATATGACATAACTTGTCTGTCTGTGAGGTGGACCATTAGGGCAATCAGTCATAGGAGAGAAGTTCCATCTGGCGCTGTGAATTGAGCTCCGGCTTAGCTCAGTTGGTAGAGCATTGGCGCGAATAGCCAGAGGTCCTGGGTTCAAGTCCCAGTGCCGGAGGAATTTTTCTCCTATAATATTCTCATGTAGTGTCCAACAGAGACAATAATCTGTGGCTCATGAATGCTTATATATCTACGATGAAGATGATTTATTAAAGCACTTTCTGAGATTGGTGTCGCTGATAATAAAGTAGACATTCACATATTCAGATATGTCTTGAAGCAAAAATATATGATCATATATGAACTACAACAAAAAGAGAAAACATTATTACAGAACCGAGCAGAACCTGTAGGATATTCAACCATTGCAGAATGTGAGTTAGCTAATCCCTCTTCTAACCCTGCTATGTCCACTATGCAGTTTTGCAACAAACCGAACGTCCTTCCTGTGTTGCTGATGGAAATATGATCTCTGATGCAATCGCAAAGTTTTGACCAGTGAAAAGTGTGAAGGATAATACTGATTCAAAAAGTGAGATTATACCAGGACCATCTACAAGTAAGCCAATGAAATGTTATGAACTGAAGTAGTACGAAAGAAATCAAAATGTCCGGTACTGGTAGGAATAAAAAATTATAGTAATAATGACATGGTCATCAAAGGTGTCCCGAAAACTGTATCCCTGAATGTGTTTCTACTATCACCTGACACAAAAAAAGATGAAGTTGTCAAGTTCTTGAAACCTATTTGTCCCGAAATTTCCTGTGAACAGTTAACATCTAGACATCCTGATCGAAATGAATCCTTCAAGATAAATATTTACGAAGAAAATGTCAAATCTGTAATGGAACCGAACATACGGCCTCAAAATACTCACATTAGGCATTTTTTGTACCCACATCAAAACAACGATCAGAAGAAACACTGACGATAAAGTGTCTTAATGATTCACTAATCCATGGCGATAGGAACACTATTTGTTTTATATAAATATTCAGTGTATAAGAAATAAGATAAATGAACTGGATCTACTATTCAGTAAAAATCAATTTAAATTTATCTGCTTTTCCGAACATTGGTTAAAGACTGATGAATATTTATTTTATAATATTAATAGCTATAACCTGGCAAGTATATTCTGTCGTACTGTTTTAAAAAATGGTGGTGTGAGTATTCATGTTCTTCACGGTATTGAATTTTCTAAACTAGATATGAGTCTCTTTTGTACTGAAGTACATTTTGAAGTTCTAGCTATAACAATTCCTAATCATTGCTAATTATTGCTAGTGTTTACTGCACTCCATCTGGTAACATGGATATATTTCTTAAAGGAAGGGTAAACTAAAAAAAACAGAATTTTATTTTATTTTAATCTCATCGCATGGAGCTTTGAATTACTAAATGAATGGTGATCTCCTGACCTTCAGGCGCCTAATATTACGCTTTGTATGGGTGAAGTAAAAATCTCCTGTGACGTCACACGCGACAATTCATTGACAGGACGATGACTGCTACCATGCTCGCACTTGCTGTTTCTGCATACACCACAAAGTCTCATTTGTGTTAGTTGTTGATAGAGATGTCTGCAATGTTACCTTATAAGGACGAGCCTCGGTATTCACAAATTAAATTCGCACGAAAAGAAAATGACAAGGAATTATTGAAAGAATTGCAAGGAAGAAAAGAAAATACGGAATGGTGTAAATGTGGGCTGTGTATACAAATGAAAACGGACCACGAAAGTGTGTATTGTTGGGACTGTGAAGGAATTTGTGCACAGAAGGGGGTTGTAGACTGTATAACACAACATGCCTCATTCGAGAGGGTTATTATAAATAAAGATACACTAGTTGCCAGTCGTTATCAGTTAATACTTAGAGCCAATACAGTTCAAAAACAAAATATCTCTCAAGATACGAACAGAGTCACTTTCAGATTCAGAATCATCTTTTGTGGTAGTAGAAATATCTGAAATGCTAAAAGAGCTATCTAAATCAAAATTTCTAGAAGAAATATTCAATGAATCTGTGAAAACATTAGCATAGGTTTAATTTCCTAGTTCACACCGAACACCTACGCTGTTAGAAACTGAATTTTCGTCATAAATACTAGATTCCACATTCATGATTTGTCCATTCCCGGATACTGATGGATTACTGTTTGAATCTTCGAACAACTCTCTCATTTCCTTCTTCCTCAAGTACGACGATTTTCTTTTCTTCATTGGTGGTGTTTCAGATTTCCCACACAAAAGCAGTGATGGCACAGCACTTTTTTTTTAAACAGATTGCGAGGTGTCTCCAGTTAACTGTTTTCGTAACTGTACCGAAAGCTCGTAATCATTTTCTTCAAAATGTTGTGAACAAGCCGTACTGCATTTACAAGGAACAAATTTTTCTCTTTCTATTTTGATCAGCCACTGCTTATAATGTTCAGGTCACTTATCTCTGTTGGGAAATCGATGGAGGGTCAATTCATATGAAATCATCCAATAGTAAAATAATTTGTTGCTGACCTATTTCATTTTATTTTTAAGTATATATTTTCTATTTCTATGTGTATCTGGGAGTACAAAACAATTTTTTTCACATTTTTATCACTAACACTTCGGCAACTAGTGGCCATTTTGCTTAGAAGGATCTGTCATTTTTGGCATTTTCAAAGGTTAGCGGTAAGTTAAATAACTATTTTATTTATGAAGATATCAACTTGAAGTAAAAACCATCTTAATCTTCAAGAAACATTCTACAATTCATGTTATGATCAAAAATTTGTTAGGTCTTAAGGAAATAATCTAAAACTTTATTAGAAAATGCAGTTCCGATTAGAAAAAATTAACAACTTTATAAAACTTTTTTCATAGAAGGGATGAAAACACATGTTTCATATTTTCCCCCCACAAAGATATAGTAGATCACTAGATGCTAGTAAAATTTGAGATCATTTATGTAAATCCTTTAGGTTTTATGAGTCTTCAAATATCGAGATTTTGCAGAATTGTTGATTTTCAAATTAAAATATCTCAAATGGGACTGAACAGAAAAATCTGAAATTTTCTCAAAATATTCTTCTAGTGCCTAGTAATCAACATATAAAATTTAATCACTGTGTTCTGACCAGAAGTATTTTATTTTTAATAAAGAAAATGCTAAAAAATAACACTGTCAAATGAGCGAATAACAGTGTTAAAATACAATAAAAATTGTCAAAAATAATATAATTACTTGTTGTTGCTAGTAAAATTAAATATGCCATAAAACTAACATATTAAATGTTCCATGGTAGTAGTCATAGTGATCAATACTTGATGAGGTTCCTCCTTCCTTGGTTGGGCGCCTTGCATAAACCAATTACTTGTTGTTGCTAGTAAAATTAAATATGCCATAAAACTAACATATTAAATGTTCCATGGTAGTAGTCATAGTGATCAATACTTGATGAGGTTCCTCCTTCCTTGGTTGGGCGCCTTGCATAAACCAATCAGTTTATGCTAAATTTATATTTTTGGAAGAGGTTGAGGTCCGCTCCAGCTAGGCAGACGGGTCTCGGAGCCATTGAGAGAGTGGGCAGAGAGTGAAGGACAGGTGGTGTTATTTATTATCACCAGTGCACCAATCTCGGTATTCAGAATACCGCGGTAAAGTTGTTTAGTTTACCCTGGTAAAGTCATATTTTCATTGCATCGTGCTCGATTTCGACTTTTACCGCGGTAAGATGCAAACCGGCCGTGAAGGACCTGTAAAGTGAGAAAACCGCTGTTTTCTTTCCAAGATGGAGATCAGCGTAATGTATCATATTTATGATATCTAGGCCAAAAGCTAATTG
The DNA here is from genome assembly GCA_964059195.1 of Ectobius pallidus. Classification (NCBI taxonomy): domain Eukaryota; kingdom Metazoa; phylum Arthropoda; class Insecta; order Blattodea; family Ectobiidae; genus Ectobius; species Ectobius pallidus. The sequence goes on from CAXKWD010000005.1 coordinate 60,643,349, forward strand.
AATATAAAGAATAATGAGAGACAGGTGGGATCTATTTGAAGTAGGAACGATGGTGCATATCTTTGCAAATACTGTGCTGTAACATCGATTGAAATTACCTTCCTTTCTTACCTCAACTAAACCAGGTCCATCGAGTAGGCTAGTGGGCGTAAACACGATTAGTACGATTAGTACAGTATTTATGGTGTTTGAATTCAAACTTTGAATTCAGACGACATATATACGCAATATAATAATCCATTTTATCCTTATGAACATTTATTACTGAACAAGAAGGCAACAAATAAATGAAATATGGAAAACTCGTGAGCCTAGGCCAACTTTGCAGTGAATGGCTACATGCATCACGATATAGCCTATGTACCGGTATATAGTGTATGTAATCAATTTTTCATACTTGCACACACACACGAACATAATTATAACAGCCCTTTCATGGCTATGTAGATGACTATGCACCTAAAATTTCCACTAGTCGAACGGGAATAAAAGTGAGGCTATGTCGAACTCAGAACAGAGATTTCATGGTATTGCTTTGCCTTAGATTGCACAGGTGTGAGAATTATTATTTAAAACATAAATGTTATTTTATTGAAATGTACAGACAGGTGGGATCTATTTGAAGAATGAACGATGGTACATATATTTGCAAATGTTGTATGTGACATCGATTGAAATGACCTCATCCAAACCAGGTCCATCCAGTAGGCGTAATCAACTGATTTTCACGATCGTTACAGTATCTATGGTGTTTGAATTCAAAGTCAGACATATATACCCAATATAATATACCATTTTATCCTTACGAACATTTATTATTGAACAATAAGGCAAAAAATAAATGAAATTGGGCCTACCTGAGTCACCGTGACTGGAAGACGTGCAGAGAGAGAGCGAACCTAGCGGCCATGGAAGAAACCAACACAAATCAACACAAACCAACACAAAATTTCTCCATGGGATTGGCTTCATAGCAGAGTAACCGCGATATTTCCAAGCATTAGCAAACCGCGATATTTTAGCAATGGTGCACAGAGATTTTGAGAATACCCCGGTATTACGTTTACCGCGGTAACGAAACGGCTGAGAAAACCGGAGAATGGTGCACTCGGGCATTAATATCAAACACTTCTAGATATAGTCCATGTGCCAGACCCATCAGTCATTATAATTTGGGGGGACTGAAAGAAATTTATACCACATATTCCTGGGGTCATGTGGGGCAAAAAAAGTCGGGGGGGGGGGGGGGGCCCATCATGAGGAGGTAGCTTTCAAACATGGCGGCCATTCAAAATGGCGGACGACTGTGAATCATTAAATTCAAATATCTCGGGACTGGGTTCATCAATCTTGAATTTTGTTTTTTCAAAATGTAGGTTATTCTTCTGGCTACATTTTTGTTTCACATATGTGTGACCAAAAAACCAGTATTTATTGGTGAAAACTCTAAAAATCGGAAAAATAGGTTTTTTGACATTAACGTTTTGCGGTTTATTACTCTAACCGTTGGATTTATCGAAAAAGTGTCTGAAACAAACGTTGTAGAGAAACATCTCACCTTTAAAACGCAAAAATGAAATCGAAGATCGGATCAATAGAATCGGATCAATAGAATCCGAGATATCTACATTCAAAGCGGGCGGGGCGAGGTTGAGCGTGTTGACCGAGTGCTCGGTGCAGCCTAGCGATAGGCGAGACTTGGCGTAAAATCTTGCGCTTTATTTATTTTCAGCCTCAGTAATTGATTTATTACAGATAAATTTACATTACCTACTAATGTGCACTATTTTTAATATGATTATTAAACACTTACTCATAAATACAATTAACAATTATATCATTTATCTGGGAAATGGACATCAATAATTACTAACTCATATAATATAAGTTACTGTCAAGGCTTTTATCTTCGATTTTTAAGATGAAATCGTTAAAGGAACTTCAAATAGTCGAAATAATTAAAAAAGGAAATAAGTAATACAATTTAGGTATGTATCGGAGACTTTTAACAATACTTTCAGAAATGCACACAGGGCATAAGGAACTAAGAAATAAAAATGCCTATAAAATGCCTTATACAATATTATTAACAATGTTGAATAAAATCATCTTCACTAGAATCACTGAAATCAGTTATTATAATTATTGCTCTGGTCCTCAACTGCCGTTGCTTCGGTAAACCCCTTGCACCCACAGCTCTCGATGATTCAGATTTGAGTTGCTAAGCACGAGTAATTTTCTGGTGCACAGTTGCTCTTGTAGTGGCACCGGAAAAAGGAAAGTGCACACGCCGGTACTGGCAGACCTTCCATCCACTTGAATGATAAGTTACTTGATGTGTCCTTTTCTCACCCATGAGCAAAATGGTCCAGAATTGGTGGTTTGGTTTCCAGGCTTCTGATCAAAATTCTGGCCTGGTAGTTGGCACGTTTATTGTGTTGTCTCAAGGTGTCTTTACAAAGAGACATTTGGCCCTCTGAACATCAGGTAGCGCAGCTCATAAACGGATTTCCCCTTGCATTTGGGGGCATACGACTGGAAGACGAATTCTTCTTTGGTGTCATCAACCTCATTATACATCATCCGATCTCTGCCTAACTTGCTGAACGCTTCAATAAATCTTTGTTCCTTTTTGCAGAAAAGCTTAAATCCTTTAACTTTTCCCTGGACAGCTAAAGCACTGATTGTGTCGCAGCCAGACCTGCAATAATACCCAATAAAAGCTGTAAAAAGCTGTTCGCCTAAGACAGATACTATCTGCAAAACTTGCATATCTGTTAAAAATGTTTTGTTTCCTTCCCGATTCAGAAGTTTTTGCTTTTTATGGTTTTTCAAAAACCTACAGCCAAAACTAATACATCTGTATCGATTGAAAAGCAAAGAACTGATTCAGATGATGTTGCGGCGTTCCTTGCATTTGGAATCAGCTTCTTCTTGAGTGCAGAACAGCTCAGGAACAGTTTCGCTCCTAATACAAATGATCCTAAAGCAGATTTCACCAACTGCTACGAAGATTTCTCGGTTTCCAATTACGTTTTCAAATTTCTCCTCTTACCAAATGTAAAAAAAGAATTTTATCATTACATTTTTGCCGTAACTGTTCCTTAGAAGCGTCCTCCAACAAACCACTCTGTGGCCACCCTTGATTTCACTAAATTTGATACCTTCAGCTGTTCCGCTTTTTTCCCACTCCAAAGATTTGATCGAAACCTCTGGATAATATATGTCAACCCTCCGACCTATATTCAAAACCTGCTTGAGAAAATTCGTTGACAATTCGTAAATCGTTTTTTGTTCTCCTTTGGTGGACAGAAGCACAGCTATTGAATCAATGATGCAGGCCAAATCTTTTTCCCGCAGACTGGCAGGGGTGGTGTATATTTCCAAAAATGGGCAAACACTGATTTGTAGGTTTTCTTCAAAGGCCCATTAACATTCGCCAGAGTCCATGGAAACGGCGCCAGAGGATATCTGAACCCTTCCATCATGTCAAGTTGTTGGTTTTCTGGAATACAGATCATTTTGGTGAATAGATTTCGATTGCACTGGAGGATTACTTCTTTGTTTCCAACCTTGGATTTTTTTGCTCTTCTTTAGTCTACTAATCTTAAGACCCACTTTCTTAATACGTTTATGAAACCCTTCTCCTTTAGCTAGCTGAAACGTGAACTCTTAATACGCTAATAAAATTAATTTACTATATGAGTTGACATAAACACACTTTTTGCTTCACTTACCATATTTTGGTACGACGCGTTTCAAGGAGCCTCCTCCCCATTTTCAAACACTCTGTCAACTCATATAGTAAATTAATTTTATTATAGTTGCTTCACTGTATAAAGTTCCATAAAGTCTTTATTTCTTAATAAGCTATTTTTCCCTTGTTTTCCAAATCAATGTGATCAGAAGCTGTTGATTCATCAACATGTATTCCACTAGGCAAATGTACAATATCTTAAGGGTTGGAATCGAAGGGGTTCGTCCACTCGGCTAGAAGTTCAGTGAGAGTTGTCACATATTTCTCATCTCTAAGTGTCCTTGGGCTTAGGAGGTCAGGGTGGCACTGATTTGTTTCGCTGGATGATAGAATGCTCAGGAGGTTTTTTCAGCTCTGTACTCAGCATTAACATATTACCGTACCACAGCCTACTTTTTCATACTGAAGCCCTTAGTACTTTCAGGAGTTTGGGTGTCTTTGTTTACAGTCTCTTCGATGGCTTGGTCCACTGGAATTCTAGAAAATGGGTTGTTGCTTCTTATTTGTACTGAAAACCGCCTTCTAAATAATATTGGTGAACATATAGACTCTCCTTTTCTAGTTTAGTTAATTCAAGGAAGTGTTATGATAGATAATGTGAGTAGTTCATTTTATCCAGTGCAAAAATTCAAGGCACAATTTTTTCAACACCAGCTAAAAACATAAACCAATTTCATTCTCGATTAGCTCCGCTAGGGCGATATATTTCATCCGAAAGGACGACATTGCTTCATTACTTGTAAGATGTACATCAAGTAGAGTGGCTTGAACATGTTCATATTGAAGTACAGAGTTATGGGATGTATAGTTCGTAATTATTGATGTTCATTTCCCAGGTAAAATGTATAATTGTTAATTGTATTTATTATTCAAATCCGATGAACCGAGAGCTGTGGGTGCAAGGAGTGTACCGAAGCAACAGCAGATGAGGAAGAGTGCAATTATAATAACTGATTACAGTGATTGTAGTGAAGAAGACTTAATTCAAGATTGTTCATAATATTACATAAGGCATTTTATAGGCACTTTTATTTCTTAGTTGCTTACACCTTGTGTTCATTTCTGAAAGTATTGTTAAAAGTCTCCGATACATACCTAATTTGTATTACTTTTTTTCCTGTTTTAATTATTTTGACTATTTAAAGTTCCTTTAACGATTTCATCTTGAAAATCAAAGATAAAAGCCTTGACAGTAACTTATATTATATGAGTTGGTAATTATTGATGTCCATTTCCCAGATTAATGATATAATTTTTAATTGTATTTAAGAGATAGTGTATAAAATAGTGCACATTAGTAGGTAATGTAAATTATCTAGTAATAAATAAATTACTGAGGCTGAAAATAAATAAAGCGCAAGATTTTACGCCTAGTCTCGCCTCTCGCTAGGCTGCACCGAGCATTCGGTCAACACGCTCAACCTCGCCCCGCCCGCTTTGAATCTGGATATCTCGGATTCTATTGATCCGATCTTCGATTTCATTTTTGCGTTTTAAAGGTGAGATGTGTCTCTACAACTTTTGTTTCAGGAACTTTTTCGATATACCCAACGGTTAGAGTAATAAACCGCAAAACGTAAATGTCAAAAAACCTATTTTTCAGATTTTTAGAGTTTTGACCAATAAATACTGGTTTTTTGGTCATATACATGTGAAACAAAAATGTAGCCAGAAGAATAACCTACACTTTGAAAAAACAAAATTCACGATTGATGAACCCAGTCCCGAGATATTTGAATTTAATGATTCATAGTCGTCCGCCATTTTGAATGGCCGCCATGTTTGAAAGCTACCTCCTCATGATGGCCCCCCCCCCCCGGCTTTTTTGCTCCACATGACCCCAGGAACGTATGGTATAAGTTTCATTCAGTCCCCCCAAATTATAATGACTTGGTCAATTTTGGGGGTCTGGCACATGGACTAATAGACTTGCTGTGAAGTTACAATGGCTTGCTTGTTAACGTAGAATTATTAAATTCTAAGTATGTGACGCTGGAGAAATAAGTTAAAGTATTAACTATTATGACCGGCAGGAATTCTAAGTCCAAAAAATTATGCCACAAAATATTTCTAAGTATCAGAAATTATTCCCTCGAAAATTTCAAAGTGTAATATATTATTTATCCCGCTGTCGATAAGTACAAACACGAAGTTCACGGTTCTCTCCGTGATGTAGAATCTTGATGTGCACGGGTAGCTCCCGTGGATCCAAGTGTCTCTAGCACCTTGTAATAATTCACATCCCTTGCATAGAACGAAGCTAGTCATCCCCTCCACTAATTTGTCATTGGTTGACCGTGGTCACCTGACCTTACACTACATTTAATTTCGCGATTTGTATTACTAATCGCGAATTATACTGAACTTCAAAATTTCCGACTTCCGTGGTTTTACCCAAGATAAGATACTTTTGGAAATCCCTTTTACTGATACAATCTCCTTGTCAATGAATGCTGGCCATTATAACTGTAAAGCTGTCGGAGGTCTCGCTTTGTGACAAAAGATTGACTTCCAAAATAGAACAGAGTACCAGCTTTGTATAAGATAAGAACACTTTAACCATACACAGCACATTCCTGAGCTTGTAATTTCCAGCTAGGCTACGTGACCCTTGGGGAATTCCAGCATTACCAGGCTTCCTCCTAGCCACTGATTGTTGCTATTAATATGGAATAATTGATCAAAGTTTATTATTTCCTTGATGTTGCTATTATCAATGAAATGAATGTTCTTACTCTTTATATTCTGTGTAGCTGAGTCTTTTGATACCAAACAGTACATACGTCCTACTAGTTATTATTTATATCAAAGCTAAATAAATTTATTATGTTGAAGATTATTAAAAACTAACTTTGCAGAGTTTATAAGTCAAGTGTACTTTATTTGTTAATAACATTGAAAATCCATTTTGTTCTAATCTGCATTCACACATTAAAGCCCTTCATTGAAACAACAAGTCTTTCTTGATGTTAACACAGTGAAAATACTGAACTGAACACATGGTGAACACAACTACTTCTTGTAACGGACATTTCCGAGCAACAACTAAACTGTCCTTAGAGGGGTCAGCCTAATGACCCATTAAAAACAAAACACACACACTAAAATGGTGGGTCCAATGTTGCCACCATTAAAAAACGTTTTTATTTTATTTGACACATTTGAAAACTTCATTTAACACTTTCCCTTGTCAACTAAAATAAAAACTGACTTTACAATAATCCCATTTGATTACATAAAATCTGCAAACGAATCTTGTTCAAAGGTTTAGTCATTACGTCTGCAACTTGACACTCTGTTGAAATCTGTTCTACTTCAAGTTTTCTTTCAGCTAGTTTTTCACGAATGAAAAAATACTTGATATCTATGTGCTTAGTACGACGATGAAATTCAGGGTTCTGTGCTAACTTTACTGCTGCTGCATTATCAATATGTAACATGGGGATGTGATTCAGCTTTGTAATCTGATTAAATAGTCTAGATAACCAAATAACTTCCTTCACAGCCTCATGAGCAGCAACTATTTCAGCCTCTGTAGTTGAAGTTGCCACCATTGCCTGTCGCTGACTTAACCAAGAAATAATTCCTCCAGCATAGTTAATAACAACTCCAGATGTTGAACGCCCTGTTTTTGTACATCCTCCGAAGTCTGCATCACTGTAGCACTCTAAACTGTCACCTTTTATTTTTGACTTATATGTGATTCCATAGTTAATTGTTCCTGCCACATATCTGAACACTCTTTTTAATCTTAATATATCTTCAGCGGTAGGATTCTCAAGAGTCCTTGACAAGACACTCACACTAGATCAGGCCTAGTCCCAAGCATCAGATACATTAAAGCTCCAACAGCTTCTCTGTATGGAAACTTCTGTTTTTCATTGTCTTCTTTCCCTGATTGTTGAACATCCGAAATTTTCAACATTGGAGTAGACACTGCCTTGCATTCTGAAAAATTGAAACGTTTCAAAATGCTCCTTGCATATGTTTCCTGATGAATCTTGATGTTACCATTTTTGCTTTGTTCAATTTGTAAGCCTAAGAAATAAGTTGCCTCTGACGTTGTGACCTTAAATTCTGCTTTCAGTTTCTCGAAAAAGTTTTTCAAATCTTTCTGATCAGTAGCTGCAACTAACCCATCATCCACATACAAAACTACTAGTATTTGTTTGCCATGTTGATTTTTAACATACAAGCACGGATCAGCTTGACTCACTTCAAAACCAAGACCAAGTAAGAAATTCCCAAATCGCTTATTCCAGCATCTTGGCGCTTGTTTTAAGCCATACAAGCTCTTCTTCAGTTTACATACTTTGTTAGTGCCATCTTCATACCCTCTTGGCTGTACCATATAGATTGTCTCTTCAAGTTCTCCATACAAGAAGGCCGTTGATACATCAAACTGTGCAATATGCATCCCTTTATTTGCTGCAACACTTAAAATAGATCGAATAGTTGTCATTTTTGCAACTGGACTAAATGTTTGACTGTAGTCAACACCCTCGCGCTGATTGAAACCCTTGACAACAAGTCGAGCCTTATACTTGTCTATGCTGCCATCTGCATTGGTTTTTAGTCTGAAAACCCACTTACATGGTATTGCCTTGGCATCCTTTGGCAAATTTACAAGTTCCCAAGTTTGATTTTCCCTTAATGAACCAATTTCCTTGTCCATTGCTCTTTTCCAATCAATACTGTTTTCTTGTTTTAATGCTTCTTCAAATGTTTCAGGAACATTATTCACATTAATAAGATTTTCTACTGCCATTACATATTCATTCAAGAAATTTGGTTTCTTCAAGGATGAGCGATCTCTCAACCAAACACCTTGTTTTTCTTCATAATTTTTATGGCTTTCATCATCCATCTCTTTATCGGTCTCAGTTTCATATTCTTCCTTATTACTGGTATCTTCTTTGATGGTTTCTTCATCACTCTCTTGAACTTTTTCATCTTCATTGTTTACATCTTGAAATGGTAATTTGACTTGTTCAATACAACAACCAAGTTTTTCTTCAAATTTGACATCTCTGGACAGAATAACTTTATGATCTTCTTTAATCCAAATTCTGAACCGTTCATCACCATCATACCCTATGAGGTGTCCTTTTACAGCTTTCTTGTCCATCTTTCTTCGTTTCTGACTTGGAATGTGTGCATAACACTTTGAACCAATAATTCTAAGATGTTTTGTTCTAGGCTTCTTTCCTAACCACAATTCATAAGGACTAACACCATCTATAGATGACTTTCCTGTTCTATTTAAAATGTAGACAGCTGTATTAACCAACTCAGCCCATATTCCTTCAGGATAGATTACTTCTGGATTGGAGTACTTCAATGTTCTAGCCATTTCAACTATTGTTCTATTGTCCCGTTCAGAAATACCATTTTGCTCAGGAGTATAGGGAGCTGTCAAGCGCTGTGTGATCCCGTTTGCTCGTAAAATAGACCTAACTTCTTCATTGTCGAATTCCCTGCCGTTGTCACTTAACATTTCTTTGACAGAATATCCTAGTGTCTTTGTATGCCTAAGAAAGTCCTTCAATGCATCACTCACTTCTGACTTCTGTGCAAGAAAATAGCAGTATCTAAACTTTGTATAATTATCTTTGAACAACACAAAGTATCGCTTCTTTTGGAATGACTCATCAAAAGCACCACACACATCTGTTGATATCAACTCACCAGGCTTACTTGACTTCTCTCTTGTACCAAAGGGTAGGCGATGTGCCTTTCCATACGTGCAAGGTTCACAAATCTCTTCATTTAACTTAACCTCAATGTTGAAGTCTCTCTTGAGTTTCATTTTAACATGACGTTTGTCTTGATGACCCCACCTTTCATGATATAGTTGCAAAAGGTCTGATTTCTCCTCAACTAAGTTTACGTCAGCACCTTGCTTAGGAACTAATGGTTTAATTGCCACTTTATACAGAGAACCATTTACTTCACGACTTCCAACCAGTCTTACTTGACCATTAATTTTCAAAGTACAGGTTGTAGGTGTCGACTCAAAAATGCTGTTCTCGTTACGGTCTTGAGCAGCTAAAACTGAGAAAAGGTTTTTAGAGATTTTTGGTACATACCAGACATCACTCAGAATGATTTCTTCAGATCTGTTTCCAATTGTTGACAAGACTCTTATTGACCCTTTTCCTATTGCATTCAGAGACTCTTGTCCAACTGCCTTGACACTGTGAGGAGATTTAAATATCTCAAAACTGACAAAATAATCTAAACACTTTGTTACATGTTTTGTTGCACCATTGTCAATCCACCAATTATCTTCATCAAGTTCTGTAGTACAAGCCTCACTACAAACAGATAGTAATGTCACATTTGTTACCACTGTTTTGTCTTCTTCTCTTTTCTTTACTGCATTCTTGGGCGGTCTACCATCAGCTATCCATTTCTTACACCTTTTGATCCAATGACCTGGTTGCTTACAGTAATAGCAATTACCCTTGTAAACAAACTTCTTTCTGGTTACGTTATCTGCATTTAATTTGGCCACTAATGCTTCTTGTTCAACTTTTTCACCACCTTTTGTGAAGTTTCTTTCAAACATACAAAGCTGTGAATGTAATTCTTCAAACTTTTTGTCTTCACTTTTTGATAACAACATCCAACTTGATTTAAATGTTTCAAAATTAGTTGGCAAAATATGCAAGATTTTACATACCAGAATCAGTTCAGGTAAAGCAGCCTCATCTTTAGCTTTAAGTCCGTTATTTAATTCATTCCATAAACTTCTTAACTTTGCAACATGTGTTGACACATCCTCTGTAAATTTCCAACTAAAGGCGAAGAAGTCTGTACATAACTTGAAAAGTTGATCTCTAGACGAAGCTTCAAAATTCTTCTTTAAAGCCTCCCATGCTTCATAAGCCGTTTCTGTGTCCATGATCTTCTGATAAACTGCATCAGTAACTGCACTCGTTATCGTAGATTTTGCGTAACTGTTAGCTTTCCTGTACAAATCCGACTTTTCTTTGTGAGCTCTAGCTTCTGCTTCATTGGCTCCTTCTAATAGCGGATCTGGTTTCTTCAATTTACCCTCAATTACGTCTAAAGCTCCTTCATGGTAATCCAGCAGATCTCGAATTTTCCGTTTCCACATAGGCCATTCTATTTCACTGTTTAGCGGTTTTATGTGCTTTGCTAGATCCATCTTGAATTTTCGTTATAACCTTGAGAAATTCCTTGACTTATTAGACACACTGGTCTCGTAACCTGGACCCATAACCTATTAAAAACTAACTTTGCAGAGTTTATAAGTCAAGTGTACTTTATTTGTTAATAACATTGAAAATCCATTTTGTTCTAATCTGCATTCACACATTAAAGCCCTTCATTGAAACAACAAGTCTTTCTTGATGTTAACACAGTGAAAATACTGAACTGAACACATGGTGAACACAACTACTTCTTGTAACGGACATTTCCGAGCAACAACTAAACTGTCCTTAGAGGGGTCAGCCTAATGACCCATTAAAAACAAAACACACACACTAAAATGGTGGGTCCAATGTTGCCACCATTAAAAAACGTTTTTATTTTATTTGACACATTTGAAAACTTCATTTAACAAAGATTATTAAATTATCTTCAATAATTTATTGCTGGGCTGCGTGGACCGCCTTATACTCCAGCAGAAGGAGACCATATTGCCAAATTTGCTGAGCAAGCCAGAATATGCTGACTTGAAAAAGGCAAGTCTCTACAGTGTTTTGCAGATGACAAGCGGTTTCTTCTTCTCCTTGCTTAGATATGCGGTCCAATCAGAGACGGCGAGACGGAAGGAAGACCCTTCCTGGTAGCGGTGCTTCATTAGCTCGTACACGTGATTGGCAGTGAAGGAAAACGCTTCCCATTTGAAAAATACTGTAGAGACTCCTCTGTAGCTCATTTGTTCAGTAATCAGTAGCTATGCTTGACTGAAGATATCAAAAAAGTTGCCCCTTCAGTTAAAAAAATTGTTTATTTTAGCGATGGAGATGGTAGCCAGTACAAAAACAAAAAGAACTTTTTGAATATTTGCAATCACTTTGAAGCTGAATAGCATTTTTTTGCCACTTCTAATGGAAAGAATGCTTGCGATGGGAATGGAGGGGGTACAAAGAGGGCTGTCTCTATGGCTAGTTTGCAAAGACCATATTTGGACCAGATACCTTCAGCAGAAGAAGTGTTCAAATTTTGTTCTGAAGAAATTAAAGGTATTTCCTATACACTTGTATAAACATTTTTTAAACCTTTGGCTCAGCTGTGGAACAAACTTCTAGCATCATAAGGTGTTACAATCACTCAAAAAGTTATATTTATGGTGAACATAGTATTTCCATTTTGTCCAAATTTGAAATAAGACCTTTCGAAGTAAAGGACATTGTTGCCTGCATTATGATCAGAACTGGTGGATTGGTGAAATTGATATTTTTTTAAGTGAAGGAGCAACTTTTTTGCGATTTTCAGTCAAGCACAGCTACTGATTACTGAACAAAGGAGGTACAGAGGAGTCTGTATTGCTCAGCAAATGTGGCAATATGGTCTCCTTCTGATTGGAGTATTGATCACTATGACTACTACCATGGAACATTTAATACGTTAAGATATATAAGCATTCATGAACCACAGATTATTGTCTCTGTTGGACATTACATGAGAATATTATAGGAGAAAAATTCCTCCGGCACTGGGACTAGAACCCAGGACCTTTGGCTAATGGTTTGGCCAATGCTCTACCAACTGAGCTAAGCTGGACCTCAATTCACAGCACCAGATGGAACCTCTCTCCTATGACTGATTACCCTAATGGTCTACCTCACAGACAGACAAGTCATGTTATATGCAGTCAGGCTTAGCTCAGTTGGTAGAGCATTGGTAGGAATTTTTCTCCTATAATATTCTTTAATATGTTAGTTTTATGATATATTTAATTTTACTAGCAACAACAAAAAATTATATTATTTTTGACAATTTTTATTGTATTTTAACACTGTTATTCGCTCATTTGACAGTGTTATTTTTTAGCATTTTCTTTATTAAATATAAAATAAATCTGGTCAGAACACAGTGATTAAATTTTATATGTTGATTACTAGGCACTAGAAGAATATTTTGAGAAAATTTCAGATTTTTCTGTTCAGTCCCATTTGAGATATTTTAATTTGAAAATCAACAATTCTGCAAAATCTCGATATTTGAAGACTCATAAAACCTAAAGGATTTACATAAATGATCTCAAATTTTACTAGCATCTAGTGATCTACTATATATTTGTGGGGGCAAAATATGAAACATGTGTTTTCATCCCTTCTATGAAAAAAAGTTTTATAAAGTTGTTAATTTTTTCTAATCGGAACTGTATTTTCTAATAAAGTTTTAGAGTATTTCCTTAAGACCTAACAAATTTTTGGTCATAACATGAATTGTAGAATGTTTCTTGTAGATTAAGATGGTTTTTACTTCAAGTTGATATCTTCATAAATAAAATAGTTATTTAACTTACCTTTGAAAATGCCAAAAATGCCATATCCTTCTAAGCAAAATGGCCACTAGTTGCCAAAGCGTTAGTGATAAAAATGTGAAAAAAATTGTTTTCTACACATAGAAACACATATAAGATACACAGATACACAGAAACACAGATACACATAGAAACAGAAAATATATAGGCCTACTTAAAAATAAAATAAAATATGTCAGCAACACCCATTGGATGATTTTATATGGATTGACCCTGGAAAGATATTTTAAGTGTGTTATCACTCATCAACGATGAGTTTGTACACCCCACAACACAACAATAAACCATTGTTTGAACAGATACTCACTAAAAGACCGTAAAGTAGACAGAATGCTGTGAACTGCCTTTCACCGGGCGGGACTGAGTCAAGCATTCGTCAAGCATGACGTCACGCGCCCACCAAGTTACAATAAACATATTCGTTTTGTGATTAAATGTGAAGGTGTGAAACATTTTTAACAGTGAATATCATTTCTTAAAAATAATTTCTTTCAATCCGCATGAAAAATGATACTGAATTTTTTGGTTTACTTTTCCTTTAAGAAATTTGAAGAAATTATGTATTACACTAGATTAAAGCTTAAAGTCGTGTTATTTGGAAACATTAATATTAATGTATTAAATAACTGTAATAACTTATACTTATTGAAATGTTAGGGTTTTTATTGCAACAATTTTAAAACCTACCAGACAGAAGGCTTGTTTGGACAAAATTATTGTTAACTTTAACCAGAGTCAGTATTGAGTTAATGTTGTGTATCCAGCCCTCTCTGATCATCAAGCTATTGTTATTTTGTTGTTATTTCTAAAGATCAATGACTTGAGCTCTATACAAACTAAGCCAATTCTCAAACGTCTTACAACTCGTAGTAATCTGAACAACTCCATATATTATCTTAGTAATACTAGACAGGATGAGGTTTTTAACCGTAATAATTATATGAATGCTGAAGAATGTTTTAAACAGTTTTTTAATGTGTTTATGTACTTCTTTGAATCATCATTCCCTCTTGTGAGGGTAACAGTAAACCATAGATATGACAGTAAGAAACACAGATCTAATAATTTTATAACTCCTGAGCTGTTGAAAATGAAAAAAAGAATAATGGCATTGGATACCATTTATTAAGTAACAAAATCTAAAACTAGTGCAGTTTTGTACAAGATGGCAAGGAATGAGTACAAAAGCGCAATACCACAATCTAAACTGGAATGCAACAAGTTGTTTATTGAACATTCTGTAAATAAATGTAAGGCGGCTTGGACGCTAATAAACTCTTCAATTAAACCTAGCAGGGAAGCCATAGATGCACAGCTACAGAATTTCGTTAATTACTATTCTACTTCAGTTGATGAAATTTGTGAGAAAGCAAAGTCTAATGTAACTAATTATAATGTTTCTGCCAATACACTTTTAGATAACAAATCTATGCCGCAGGACATACACTTAAAATGGGAAGAGGTAACTGTAAATGATGTCTTAACTGTGGTAAAAAAACATGAAGAACTCTGACAGCAAGGATGTTTATGGACTTAGCAATAATATTAAATCAGTAATACAGTTTAAATGTATTCCTCTGACCTTATGTATTAACATATGTCTCAAAGCTGGAATATTCCCTAGTATATTTAAGATCACTAAAACTGTACCTGTTTTTAAGAAGGGAAACAGAAATGACCCAGCAAGCTATAGACCCATTGCTTTCTTGCCTGTGATCAGCAAAGTACTAGAAAGCGTAGTATTGATGCAACTGAGATCTTATTTTATTATTAATAATTTTATTGCTCCTTCACAATTTGGTTTTTGTCCAGGCAAATCGATAATATATGCTATTGACTGTCTGTTACCTTCTATCTATGAATCTTTTGAGGCTAACATACAGTCGGTCAAATAAAAAACGTCGGGACTCGTATCCAGTTAAAATTAAAGTTCATGCATTAGTTCACAAGTTCCCTATAAAAAACATAAAATACAGGTCATTTTCGGAACATATGAGGCCATGTGGCAGGAGGGAAAAAATGAACGAGGGAAAAATGAAAAACGCGGAAAGCGCAATACATGATATTCAACTTAATGTATTGTCATAATTCATTTTGCTTTGTGTCATCGCTTCACATACAAATGCTAGTTTGAAAGAAAGTGCAGTTAGGGCTGTAATTGACCTGCATTTTTCGGCCTCTGAAGCAGCGAGAAGGTTCCATATTTATGAAAGAGCAGCTCAGAGGTGGGAACTCCACTATAATGCGACCGGAAGTTTTCATAGGAAACGCGTATTTCGATGCTAGATTGGTTGCAGAAGTTGAACGTAAGTTATTGATTTTGCACTACAAACACTGGTATTATAAAATAAAATCTTTAAAAAATGCTCCTTGAATAATCATATTCCTTGCGAATTTATCAATTATTAATATTATAAGAATTTGCAACCAAGAATATGGTGGATGTGAGACATATAACCACAGCCTTCTATACATGTTCGTTTTGGAACAAAACTGACTAAATAATCAAGAAAATACATGGAGAGACAAGAGGCAGGTGTGAACCTAACCTTAAGTCTTCCTGTACATGCGCATATGCTTGTTCGGGATACTTAATCAAATACCACCCGACGTTTTTTATTTGACCGACTGTACTTGCTCATGCTCTTCTGTATGACTTAAGTAAAGCATTTGATATGATTTCTCATGACCTATTACTTATGATACTCAAACATTATGGCATTCTTAAACTTGAAAATAACTTTTTTGTTCTTATTTATCTGGACAAAGCCATGTGGTCGAAATAAATGATAACAGATCAAGCCAGGCTGAAATAAAGTTTGATGTACCTCAAGGTTCTATTCTAGGGCCTTTTTTATTTTTAACCATGATCAATGATCTGCCTGACAATGTCTCTGCTGAATCGGTACTCTATGCCAATGATTCTACTTTTTTAATTACTCACAATGTATTAACAGAGTTGCAAGTACTTTCAAGAAATGTATCTGATGAAATTGACACATGGTTTTCAATAAATCATGATAAGACACAAACTGCAACATTCAACCTGAAATCTGTAACAGCGAATCAAGAAGATGTGTCTGTAAAACTGCTGGGAATTTATCTTGATCCAAAATTGACATGGCATACTCACATTAACTATGTATGTAAAAGACCATCTAGAGTGCTCTATCTTTTAAGAAGTCTTACTGTTAAAGTACCTAAGCCGTATATTAGACAAGCATATTTTTCTTTTTTTTATCTTTTTTTTAAGTGTAACATATTCAAGATGTCTTCCAGCATGACATAACATCTCTGTTTTGTCACCGCTTAACAACTAGTTACTTTAAGTGGGAAGGACATTACTACGAACAGGTGGATGGGTTGTGATGGGGAGCCTCCTAAGCCCTACCATTGCTAATTTCTTTACGGAAATATTTGAAGAAAAAAAAAGTTTGGCCTCATGGGGAAGAAAAACTGAATTAATTCTTATTACATGTAAACGGCATAAGTAACAATATAAAGTTTACCATTGAACAAGAACAAAACAATAAGCTGGCCTTTCTTGATGTCTGATGTTGACATGAAACTCTCACACACTATCTACAGGAAACAGACCCATACGGACAGGTACGTACATAAGAATTCTAACAACCATCCCCATCAGAAATTTAGAGTAATCAAGAATTTAACCTTAAGAGCATATCGAATCAGCAACCCCCATGTTTTGGACTAGGCCTGAAAAAGGCCCGTTCAACTAAGACTTTGAAACCCAGAGCCAAGGCAATTCTACCCGACATACGAACAGACACAGATTGTATTGGCAGAATTTTGGAAAGAAGCAGGAGTGTACTGAATACCATGCAGTTGTGGGAGCATATACATCAGCACCATGAAGAGAAGCATTATTACTAGACTAAAAGAGCATAATGGTTAATGTAGATTGGGGAATATTGAAAAATCGGCAGAAGCAGAGCACGCACTCCAATCAGGTCATGACATCCATTTTCAGGAAACAGAAGTTCTCAGTTCTACCACACACTATCTCTCCAGGTTATACTGGGAAGCTATTGAGATACAGAAACACACGAACAACTTCAAACAGAAAAGAAGAAATGCAAAGAGTACAGAGAACATGGATTCCTGTCATTTCTAACCAAATGAAGGCCCATAAAACCCGGACGTATCAGAAGAGAGGAGGGCTCACGACAGCCGGGCGCCAACCAGCCTGAGCGCGAGGAGGAGGTATAAATACCAGTGGTTTGAGAGCTTGAAAGCAGTTCACAGCCGACCATTACTCTACATTTCTTCCCCAGCTCTGAAGATGCCAGATGTAGTTTGTGGTGAAACGTTATAAGTAACAACAGACAGACCATGGCCATACAGCCCAGAAAGGGAAATCTCATTGAACGCCGGCAGTGCAAGCCTTAGTAGTTATATTTGAGTATACAGATAAAACTATACATAAGGTCACAAATATTTTAAACAAACACAACTTAAACATAGCATACAAACAACCTGCTTCAATGCTTCATCCAATCATTGAAGGCACCCTGGTAGTCGTCAATGGGAATCTCCTTCAGTGCGGTCGTCAAACAGTCAACAAGGAGTGTTACAAATTTTATATATTTATGAAAAACTAGTGGATCCGTGCTGCTCTGCAGCATTTCTGAAAGAAGAAGAAGAAAATGTCTAGCCCCCATCACTTTTCTTTTGTTAACTAAAAATATCTCTAAAAAATTAAGAAAATAAGAAGAAATTCTTGCACCCCCAACACTATCTTGTTTGTTTGTTATTATTATTAAAAATATATCTTTTTTTTTTCCTCTTCAGTCTTATAAAAATTGATTGTCCGCGCATAACTCTCCTCTCACTCAGCTGATTTGAGTGATCAATTCGGCATGTTAAAGAGCTGTTTCTGATGAGTGTTCTTAGCCTATCACCAGCTCCGTATGTTAATTAGAGCCAGAGGTTTCGCCTCTCAAAGTTACAGAATTTCTGTATCTCGAGGATGGTGGTAGTTGGGTGATATCCAATGCCCGATAACATATCTGTGCTTGAATACCATTCGTTAAAAAATGAAGCAAATTGCCCAAGAATACGGTAATAGAGATGTGTAAACATAGTACTATAGCACTCCATTGTACTAGTCTTGTACTTAGTAAATATATAAAATATTAAAATTGTAGAAAAGAAACACAATTCTTCAAATCAATTAGTGATGATTTTATTTAATACCAAAATTGCAGTTAAAGGTAAGAAGATGAAAAGGGGAAAAAATAGGTAGGTATACAAATTTTACAGACGTCAATGTTTCATTGTCGTTGGGCCACTCGGCTCCTCAAAGTCTGTAATTTCTGATAAGGAGTCCGTCGCCCCATCACTCGGTTCCTAAAAGTCTGTAATTGTCGTCACCCCATATATGCAGTCCAGATTTTCGTCAACATCTGGTTCTTCAGTTGCATCTGGTTGGAAGGAATTAGTGCAGGAGTTCCCCTTGCAGTTAGCACAATTCAATGAGCAATTAATCCCAACCTTCCGACTCCCACAACTATGTGCACACCCCTTGTTGCATTTGCAAAAAATTGTGGAGAGAAGAGACTGTGGAGCTGGTTCCTTTTAGGTAGCAACGGGGTCAAGACCAAACTTTGAAGCCTGCCATCCTGAGAGGAGCGGATCCATCTGGTGTCCTAAATTTGTACTTGTAGGTAAGTTCCCAAGGAATGTTGGCAGGCTGCTTCGGATGTTGGTGGTAAGGATCCCAGGATGAATTTGGATTTCACGGAAGCTTTGGAAAACAGGTCAAATCGCAATTTATCTAAAGTATCTCCTGCCCTACCTCCGTAGAGGGTTGATAATTATCGTAGGCCAGCTTCGGCAATAGCATCAGTTTGAGTGTCATGGTCGAAGAAAGGTTTGATTTCTTCGAGAAGACATCTATTTTCGACCAACAGCTTGATCACCTTCTTCTTGCCTTGCCTGAAGATTGCCGAAGTTGTGTCACATCCACTTATGGTGTGGAGAAATATGAGTGGCCTTCTGATGTTGTCTGCCGAAGCTGTTGGGACTTTTGATGGGGTCGTTCCTCTTCCAGGTTTTGAGAAATATATGTTTGCTGATGGTGTGGCTAGGGAAATGAGCATGATGAGGAGGTCCGTATCTTCACCAACTACCACAACCTTCTCGTGCTCCTGTGATACCTCGAGGGCCGTGGCAACAATCAGGTGGTCTGTGTCTTCATTAGCTTGCTTTACTGAGAAGCCTTCACCTTCAAACCTCTCAGTAAGCAAGGTAATAAGACGTGCTTTATTTCTGTCATTGGAAATGAATTCTGGGGTGCATGGGCAAAGAGAGTTAAGTCCACTTTGTTGTTACTGAGAATTAGAATGATTTAACACACTACACCAGCCCAACATAGCTTTAGAGATGGATAAACCCATGAGGCACACATCCATAACTACCGTACAATTTTGAATATGACTTACTGGACTTAACACAAATGTAGAGAACTTTTTATCTATAACTCTATGGACATATCTAAATTTTTTAGGATGGTGGACTTAACTCTCTTTGCCCGCGCACCCCGGAATCGCTCCTGAGTTATGGTCACCACCATTAACTCGGTAAAGATGACCTCTGCGCTCAGCAGATTTGATGCTCTTGGTGGGCAGGTCTTCGGGGTAGCCATCAAACACCACACTTGTCGCATTTCAGTTGTAGTGTCTTTTTAGGTAGTCAACGTATCTGGTTAGGAATAAGTGGAATGTTTCACCATTCTTCCACACAACCCGGTGGAGAAGAAATCCACCATCGATGACAAATTAAGCTGCTTCTTCCAGGTTTACCTCATTCAATGGTGTGAAGAAGTCATATAACACTGACTTGGGAGTCTTCCTCATTTCAACTGCATCGTTGGCCAAACTTTAAGGTAGAACTTTACGGAAATGGCTGGTCCAACAAATTCACTTTTAATCTCGTCGATTGCAGAATTTATTCCTTTATTTCTTTTGTATGGATCACTTTATTGATGCATGGGTTAGGTTAGATGATATTACCAAAAAGCAGAAATTAAAACGAAATTTTTTCATAAATATGTAAAATTTGTCCAAATTTGATGAGCAGTAGTATGAAAACAGGTTGTTCAAAAAATAAGTGTTTAGTCTCATTGGGGGATATTCTAAAAAAGTAAGCATAAAGTATGAGCGACTTCTTGCTGAGCAGTGTAGTCACTCACAAGTCCTATGCAAAATAACACCGCAACGACAGAAAGTTCTGACTCACCGGCTATCACTTTATGCTCACCCAACCCACACGAAACATGCACCTGCATAAACAAACTTACGAAAATAAACAAGGGTCTTCTCGCAGTGGGAGATGCCAGATCAGCATTATGAAGAGGAAGACACCCTAGTAGCACACTTCGTTGGCCCAACGGAAGGATTTGGTTGGCATGGAAGGGATATGCTGGGAAAACGTTAGTTGTAATTTCCTCGGTTGCGCCAACGCATTTATCGGTTGCTTTGCCCGACCGTCCTACCGTTGGGTTTTGATTGTTGGCCCAACAATTTTTTTTGTTGGAATATAATCGCATTTATGTTAAAATTAAAAAGTGTTGAAATAACATTACAAGCGTTAAATTTTTATTTCCTATAAAATAAACTGTGTTAATTCATTAATTATTCAAGCTTCTCATCCTGCGCGCTAGATGCTCCAGTCCTCTTCGGAAATTTCCGGCATAGCTCGTAGGTCGTCGACAACCACGCATAACATCGCATAACCGTCATTCGCCATCTTGATTGTATTAAAAGAACCCGAGTGGTAGTGTTTCTCGTTCTTTTACATTATATTAGGTAAGCCCTTTGATTGTTCTCTTAAAATAACGTTATCATTTTTACACAATACTGTATTATGAGTGTTGCATTCATATTATAATTGAAGGTTCGTTCAACATTACAGTACTGTAATTTCCTATTGCAAATTTGTTTCAGATGATTTACATAAAGAAAGGCAGAAGGAAGTAGAGAAGTACCGGAGCATCATATAAGCAACGCAATTCCAACTGAATTGAAACGCAGTTCAAGATCAGCAGTTCTACAGTTCAAAATCTACATCAATTGCGGGATTTTCAAGATTTCAAACTTGCAAGTAGCCTACATGGAGCATGCATATGATTATTTGTCAGAATCAAGTAAAAATGTTAAGGTATAAATATTTGATTTATTATTAAAATGCAGATGCCCTCATTATATAGTCTAAAAAATATGAAGTGAACTTTGAGGTTAGGGAAACATTTTACAGTACAGATAAAGGGAAGGAATCGATTTATAGTGCATAATATGTAGGCTATAATAAATACATCTTGCTTTTCATAGTAACCTAATCTATTTCTTTGCACTAGTAGGCCTAAATAATTTTCAATCTCGTAATATGCAACTTGCAGTTGGGGTAGGTAAGCTCTATCCACAATGCGCAGTCTGCAGTTGTTAGTCGGTAGACGGTAGGTTGTAGTCGAAGTATAACGTGTGGTGATCAATGGACGCCATTCACAATGTGCAGTTGCAGACGACAGCTGACAATCGTCAGTTGGTAGACAGTAGTCGGCAGACGAGAAATACATCTCTGACTACGAACTGAACGTCTGCAAGTAACATATTACGCGAATGAAAATTATTTACTAGTGCAAATACACAGATTAGCATACTACGAGAAAGCAAGATGTGTTTATAACATATATTATCCAATTATAAAGAGATTCCTCCACCTTTTTTATTCTGTAAAATGTTTCCCTAACCTCAATGTCGACAGCATATTGTAGACGACTCGAGTGCTGCTCCCAAGCGGCCGATTGCAAAAGCAAACTTCCGACTACTGACTAACAACTGACGACTGCGCATTGTGGATAGAGCTTTAGTCGAAGATGAATTTCTCGACTGCTGACAGCAACTGTATTTTGTGAATGGCGTACATTACTCACCACTTGTTTTACTTTGACTACCGACTACAAACTGCCACCTGCACATTGTGGATAGAGCTTTAGACCTAATACGTTAGTTATATAATCAACTCTACCAAGTAACTTGCATTCTATTTGCCTGTATAATTTTAAAACATAGTTCATGACAGGGTTAAAAAATGCATTTACATTATGTTTGAATACCAATCTCGATGGAGCGAATTTTGAAATCCCCAATGCTGCTTTTAGGAATCTTGCTTTCACCTTTTCTATGGTGTTTAGGTCTCTGTAACTAAGTTCTTTCCACATTAGCTCTATCCCATATGTTAGAACAGGCATTATCTTAGCGTAAAATAGTTTCATCGCTGTTGAGAGAGAGATCTGTGTGATGCTATTTATGTCATGTATAGCAATGATGGCGGCTGCTGCCCTTTCTTTGATATGTATTCGGAAAGATTTTGCCGTTGTTTGGAGCGTCACTCCTAGGTATTTGAAGGCATTTGTAATGGCAATGGTGAACCGATACTGGATAGGTCCAAACAATAAATTCCGCAGTGCCATAACAAGACTGGCAATACATGGTTTTCACCATAAGCTCTGCAGAAGAACCGAGTATCATGATCCTACAGAAGACTGCGTGTGTAAATTATGTGACAATAAGTGCACAAGATACCATTTTTCTATATGTCCAAACAGAGTGAAGTCATTGATGGACTACAGCAAAGACTTAGTTTAAGTGCACATTTGTGCGAGTTCTCTCTTATTATTATTATGTTTGAATAACCGTCTAAATCTGATTAGCTTAACTTGATTGCTAGAATGCTTTTCCATCAAATTGTTTCATCTATCCCTATAGGCCTATATGTGCACTTAATAGATTAGGTTATTTAAAACATCTTTACGAAATCATGTAAAATCTCTTTACAAATTTCTAAAGAATTCTATCTGTTCTATTCTTAATTTAGGCTTACATTCAGTCACAATTTTGGTTATAACCCCAATAGGCTACAGTTTGTAGAATTCAATTTAAAATGAAATGATCTTAACATCAGTCTTTGTAAAAGTAAAATATTACTAGATTATGGAATAAAATGGGAATAATGGAACTTTGTGCCCCACGCGTTCCCCTTTCCACTCGCCTGGCTGCTTCCCGAATGCCACCTGCCACGCTTCCCTGCAGGTCATGCCGTCATGGCTGTAGCCGCTGCTCAACGCCGGTAATGCGTAATTGCGATTGGCATGTCACCTAATATTTCACAATAAAAATAAAATACCCTTGCACCTGGCATTCAACCCAATTCTGTACTAATTCCATCCTACTATCCCCCACAAATCCTATTTCCCTTAAATCTACATCCTAATATTTTCTTTCCACCTACGTATAAGTCTTCCAAGTGGTTATTTCCCTTTGGGTCTCCCACTCAGCATTTTTTAGATGTCTTTCCCCCCCATACGCACAACATGTTTAGCCCATTTCATTCCCTGTGATTTAATTTCCCTTACTATATCTGGTGGCGAGTACAGATTATGAAGCTCGTCGTTATGCAGTTTCCTCCAGTCCCCATTTTCATCTCTCCCATAGGCCCAAATATTTTCCTAAGCAGCCTGTTTTCGAACACACTCAGATTATGTTACAAACTGCATCTTACAATCAAAATTGTAATTGAATGTAAATTAAGAATATAATAAATAGAATTATTATGAATTTTGAAGAGATTTTACACAAATTTTTAAAGCTTTTTTAAGCCTATATTGAAGTCTTTTAAATATTATTTGATAATGAATAAGCTAATCTAAGTGCATAGGTCTATAGGAATAGATGGAACAGCATTTTAGAAATAAAGCTCTTACAGGTTAAGCTAATCAGATTAGACTGTTTTTCAAACATAATGTAAATACGCCTTTTAACCCTGTTATGAACTATGTTTTTAAATTATACAGGCAAATACAGTGAGCCCCACGCAAGAGTTGGCCAATGACGCGGGTTTCTGCGTCGCGGCTGGCACAGCTCCAACTCCCGAGCGATCGGGTGAAATATCTACGCAAATAATGCTGCGGTCGTTGTAATGATTCAGGTTCTCACATTTACAGTTAAAATTACAATAAAAATAACCACGTACCTCATCACAAAAGATGTTGGAAATGTTCTCCTCTTGCATCCAGACAATACTGGCACCTTTTTAGGAAATTTTCTTTCACGCGCATTAAGTTCAGCTTCCGAGACAGAGTTACTTTCTCTTTTGATGGCCTATGTGATATTGTCATTAATTTCTTCTAACAGTATGTAAATATTATTTATGGGGGAACTTGAAAAATAAAGTGTATAGGTCAATTTCCCATACATAAGAAGAACTTAAAGACAATATCACAAGAGAAATTAATTCTATCTCGGAAGCTGAACTTACGCGCATGAAAGAAAATTCCCTAAAAAAGGAGCCAATGTTGCGCGTATGCAAGAGGAGAACATTTCCAACATCTCTTGTCATTAGGTACGTGGTTATTTTCATTGTGAGAACCTGAATCATTACAACGACCACGGCATTATTTGCGTAGATATTTCACCCGATCGCTCGGGAGTTGGAGCTGTGCCAGCCGCGCCGCAGAAACCCGCGTCATTGGCCAACTCTTGCGTGGAACTCACTGTAGAATGGAAGTTACTTGATAGAGTTGATTATATTTCTAACGTATAGGCCTAATAATGGTGATGCTATAACTGGTCACAAGACAGCTGTATAACAAATTAACTAATCACAGTAGGCTAAAAGATTGCACATTGTTACTTAGGCCTATATGAGAATATAAAGATTAACACCATATAATATTGTAAACGTTAATGGTAACATTCTTGGATTTCCTAGACTATATTGAGGGCATAAGGTGGAAAGATCAACTTACATAAATCAACTATTCTCACATTACATAAAAATGAAGTTTATTAATATATGTTATGTAGTTCATAATATATATATCTGACTTATCCATAACTTGTAAAGCAGCAATAACAATAAACTATTCATTATTCATTTCTCTGAATTTTATTTAGCCTATAGCCAAGATTCTTTCCTTATGTTATACCATGTATCACCATTTTTCTGAGATATAGAATTCTGGACCAGGGTGCACATAGCCTCATGAAGACGAGGAGCCACTTGATAAAGAAATAGCGGCTTCAGTCATGAAGACCACCATTTGCCAATGTAGAAGAATGGAGGAAGAAGATGCAACATGGGTAGTAGGCCTTGTCCCCTCATGGGATGAAGTTCTCTACCATTAGTATTACAGTGCTTTCACTGTACGACTTGGCCGGCAATCGCACGGGCCGACTATCCGTGACTCATGCATCAAGCGCCCAAGTGATGCCTCGTCTCACCGCTGAAGTCTAGCATGTGATCTGATTGCGTTCACACGTGAATAATTATTACAGCAGTGTTTGTGTTTTTTTATGGTTAAAGTAGTTTTTAGTTTTGCTTGAAGTGTTTTAAAAATGCCACGACATAATTATACATTAGAACTACTGCGTGTGAATAGCAATTTCCTCAAAAGGTGCCGTAGATGTAATGATGCAGAAGGACGGCATTTCCGACATGTCCTGTGATAAGGTAAGTTTGTATTTTTATTTTATATTTTCATATTTTATTGTGATTACAATTACAGAAATATATACGATTTGCCGGGAGTACCGTGATATGTTATGCGCCTGGCCCCGCATGCGGTTTATCTGTGACGGTGGAGCGGCCCTTGCGATTGCCGGCCAAGTCGTACAGTGAAAGCACTGTATAACCATCAATAAGCCATCCAAATCCAATGATTTCCCTATATTCCTCCATTAGGTTCTGCTTTTTGTCTTGGTTTCATGTTTATTTTATCATAATTAGGTAGTTGATAAAATATTTTCCTCAGCAACTGCAATTTAAGAATGATTAGCAAGTCCATGCAAATCTTTCGCACTTCACCCCTTTTGATAGGTGCCCAGGAAAACTAGGCATTTAGCTAACTAATAAATTCATTCTTATACATTCACAAAATACAGTATACGGTTGAATTAAGAGCAACATATGAACTGTATACTGTGTTTTGTGAATCTGTATGAGTGAATTTATTAGTTAGCTAAATACTTGGTTTTCTTGGACTATTATCAAAAGGGGTGAAGTGCGAAAGATTTGCATGGATTTATAAGTCATTCTTAAATTGCAGTTGCTGGGGTAAATATTTTATCAACTACCTAATTTTGACAAAATAAACATGAAACCAAGGCAAAAAGCAGAACCCAATGGAGGAATGTAGGGAAATCGTTGGATTTTGGTTGGCTTATGGATGGAATTATGTTGGAATTCGGATGGCAACAGTTGGCATTCTGTTGGCATTACAATGATGGCCCAACAGATCGCCAACGAACATTCCCAACTGTTGGGATTTTGTTGGATATTGGCTACAGTTGGCAATTGGTTGGGTAAAATGCACTTTGCCAACGGAACCCCGACGGACATTCCTAACCGTTAGCCAACGAAACATGGCGATCATTTCCCAACATTGGCCCAACGATCTGTGCTACTAGGGCAATTAATTATTTCTGCTCTCTCTGAAGGGACTGCATAGAATGGTCATTTACATCATCATATCAGATACCGCAATGGATCACATAATCTATAATATTTTAGGATTAAATTAGTTTAATGAAAATTCATAACATAATTGCAACATTTAATATAATTAGTATTTTTAAATGTGATATGAAACATTCATATAACTCCCTCTACTCTTAATATAGCCTATTCTAGTGTAGAGTACACGGCTGTATTGCAGTAGTGCGCATTCACTTGTATCTGCCTCGTTTCCAAGTCGCATTATTCGCGAGGCAAGACCAAAAAATCCAAGTCTACATTGTATAAAATGAATGGCTTATAACTAGCCTTCAGAGAATTTCTTGGGAGAAGTTTTTCAAATAGTACTTATTACAATATATTATAGTAGGCCTACATAATAAGCCTATAAAATTGTTAAAACTATTTCGAGAAAATTAAGAAAAATTAAATTTTCGTCAAATAAAGTGCTTGTAAAAATGAAAAGAAAGTCGTTGCCGTACCTCGTGTCGCATCCCTGAAGGATACACAATCCAAATAAAATCTTAATAAATGCACTCGAATACTTTTGTATAACCTAGGCGTGGCAGTACACCTTTCTTCAAATTCTAATATAGAATAAGAGGCCGTGTTGCACAGAATAGGTATTCAGTTGTATTAGCCTGATGCAAAGCTTTACCGTTCACCAGACAAGATTGAGTTTCTGTGAACGATGCCTGCCTTGTAACTACCCGTCAGAATTTTTTTTTCGAAAAAAATATTTCAAATAAAAGTTTAGCTCTTAGCATAAGCACCTCAATTACAAAATTTAAACAAAATTTTTAAACCCCTAGTACCTAGTACTGATAGACGGATTAAAACTAAAAATTTGTAGTTTTCATTCTTTCTGGAATGTCCATATATTCCACGCGAATCATCCTAATAGCATGCTGTGAGAGAAGTGAGTGTGCTGTTTTGGTAGCTCACAAATCTCCTACTTAATACTCCCGCCGCTCAGTCTTATAGCATGCGGAATTGAAGCGGGCACTAAGCGACAGAGTACAAAGAGCGTCATGTCACGTGGGAGCAGTGGGTGGGGGAGTCCTCAGGCTTTTTATGCATACGACTGCAAGTGCAAACTTGAAATCTGCCAGTAAGAACTTCATACTCTTTTTTTTTTTAGAATATCCCCCATTGAATGCAGAATTTAATGACCTACAACTTTTAATAGGACCATGTTTTCGATATCATGAGTCCTTTATGAGATATAATTATAAAACCGCAAAAATACCCCTTTGGGGGTCACAGTTTTACCCCCCACCACTTAAGCACAACTCCGCCGAGGGGGAAAACCTAGGATAATCATATTAGGCAACAAATGAAGCCATTAAAGCAATAAAACCTTTTGTAGCAATTATTTCCGATTTGGATTTTAATTCTACTGGGCTATGTGTATAATTTGTATGTATTTGAAGCTTTGTTGTTTTTAAAAAAGAATCTTAATAATTTTTACCCAAGGAATGATGTGCATACATATGACACAAGACATAGCAAATACATTAATATACCTTTTACTAGATTAACTAAAACTAAATCCACATACATGTATGTACATATATATATATATATTTATAGCAATATCCGTTTTTAACAAACCTCCTGAAAATGCAAAATTGCTTAGTTTTAGACAATTCAAGTTCAAAATCCAGACCTGGCTAAGAAAATCCATTATATAGTCTTGATGAATGTTTTGATTTTAATTATGCTGATATTAATGTGTAACCATTTAATTGTGTGTAGTATGTAAGTGTATAATGAATTATATAGACTTTTATTGACATAGCCTATTGTATTTCATACTAAAAACGATAATAAATTGAATTGAACTGAATTGAATAACACGTGATAACCTGTACGGTTGTCTTATACTTCATGTAACTGCTCTCCAGCAAGCAATGACCTTTCATTTGAACCTTCATTACGTAATATCACTTTACTCGGATATAACATAAACATCTACACCCCTCTAACTGCAAGGTGTTCATTAATTTCTTTTACAAAACTATGAAGCTCATATATCTTGCACTTTAATGAGGGACAAACGAGTCAAAAAATGGGGACATTCCACAATTTTGGGGACAGCTACATTTTTTTTTAAACCAAGAGTATTTTTAATTAAGTAAAAACAGAGAAAAATACATTTTTCATTATATGCATAACTTATATGCATTTATTTTCCCTTTTGCTTTCTCAGGTTGAAATTATGACTTCCTTTTTTATGACGGGGTAGTACAGTCATCACTATCCAATGCTGAATTCATTTAAAAATCACAAAAACTTGAATAAAAATATATTTGG
This sequence comes from Ectobius pallidus, assembly GCA_964059195.1. Taxonomy (NCBI): domain Eukaryota; kingdom Metazoa; phylum Arthropoda; class Insecta; order Blattodea; family Ectobiidae; genus Ectobius; species Ectobius pallidus. The sequence continues at coordinate 60,672,481 of CAXKWD010000005.1, forward strand.
GGGGACAAGAATTGAATTTTTAGTGGTTAGACAAGCTATATGATAAAATCATACAAATTTTCTTAAAATCATAAAAAAATCTGCTCCAGGGCAAAAAATGCCATCCCCCCAAAGTCGGTGCCTATGCCAGTTAATACAACATATCTATGTTGTTGCACATTGTGTTAGGTGTTACGGAATGGCCACACCACAGATTTATAGGGCCATGCCACAGTAACTCGAAAGTCAGAAGTTACATCCGGAATGCTAATCCATCCTATAACCTGCTTTTCTGCACTCTCAAAGATCATACTGTTGGCAACAGTTACGCTATGTTCAGTTGAAGCTAGATGGCAGGACAGTTGTGTATTGTGATAATTCGTACTAAAGACAATAACACAAAAATTCGTTCAGATAGGAAATGAAACTGTTGGAATAGTAGGCATATAATTCTTGTTACCTAGGTTTGTCATAACAATGTGTGCTATTCGTTTGTTTAAAAACAGTCAATAAAACTTGAAACAAGTGTGCAATTGAATTTATAGTTCTTGTATTCACAATTTTTAGTACATTTCCATTATCTGGCGACTACGACAGGACTGTTATTTTAGAATGGAAAGAACACTTAAAATACGAAGTGTTACAAGAACTGCGTTTACGCGTTTGCACAACGAACTGAAAGCCGAATTGGATTCTACCGAAACATCTTGCATGTTGGAAGCAGAGATGAAGTTCCAATTATTGACGGTAAAGTTTGAGGAACTAAAAGGTATCGATGAAGAGATATTCACGTATATATTGGAGGCAGATGCAACGGAGGAACAGCTGGACGCAGAGAATAAATCGAAAGAAGATTACGCCAGCAAGTATTTCAAAGTTAAGTTTATGATAGAAAAGCGAGGTAAGGAATGTGACATCATTAGTGTTATAAGCAGACAGACTGAAAATAATCCTTCAAAAAGAAAATTTAGGCTACCACAGATTGAGCTTAAGAAATTTAGTGGTGAGATTAAGGAGTAGTTAGCTTGGTGGGGCCAGTTTTCAAAGATTGATCAAGACGAAAATATTGACTCAAGCGATAAGTTCCAATGTTTAATTCAGTCAACTGTACCAAACTCTCGTGCTAGAGAAATAGTAGAAAGCTACCCTCTAAGCACAGAAAATTATCCAAAAGCTGTAGAAGCATTAAAATCACGATTTGGGAAAGATGATATGTTGATAGAAGTATACATTCGTGAACTTATGTCGTTAGTGTTGCAGAATACACGTACAGGATCTTCATGTCTACTTCCGTCTTTATATGATAAATTAGAATCACATTTAAGGTCTTTAGAGTCCTTGGGTATAACTACTGATGAATGTGAGACCATGCTATTTCCATTAGTTGAGTTGTGTGTACCTGAAGATTTGCTTCGAATATGGCAACGGCAGTCTACAGTTGGAGGAAAGCCAAAGGACCGTCTAAAGGATCTAATGAATTTTATTAAGCAGGAAGTGGAGGGAGAGGAAAGAATCTCGATAGCAAAGTCTGGAAACAAGTTTGAAAGGGGTAAGGTAAACAAAGAAAGGAAACAATTGGGTTTCAAAACAGATGAAATACCTACAGCCGCAGGGTTACTCATCACTACGCAAAATAAGGTAAGCTTAGCTAATAATTGAATATTCTGCAGTGGTAATCATGTCAGTAGTGATTGTTACAGTGCGCAGGAACTAAGTCTCGAGGAAAAGAGTAAAAGAGGAAAAGAGCAACAAATAAAAGGTGTTGTTTTATATGTTTGAAGCCTGGATATTGTGCAAAGAACTGTAGAATTTCGCTTAAATGTTTAATTTGTCTCCGAAGACATTATCATATTCTGTGTCCAGATTTGCCTACCAATAAAGATACTTTGAAGGTAGATAAGAAGTTAGATGTATCAGCTAAAAGGGAGCAAGAGGAAACAAAATCAGTGGAAGCATTGCATGCAAGATCGCTACCTTCTGCTGAAGTATATTTGCAGACAATATTAGTAAGATTAATAGGAAATAATAGTGAGAGAATAGTCAGAGCAATCATAGACACAGGGTCACAGAGGTCATACGTTCTTAAGGAAGCTGCTATGGAAATGGGTTATGAACAAATAAAGGGAGAGAAGATTCCTTGTTCGGAGGAAGGAAAACAGAAGTAAGCGAACACAACACATATAGAATTTGTTTAGGTAGTTTAAATGACAGTTACCGGTGTACTCTTGAGATATTGGATCAAGAAGTAATATGTGGAAATATTAATCAGATCCAAAGAGGACCATGGATACAGGAACTTGAAGATGAAAATATTGAACTAACAGATGTAGGGGATAGCACTGTCCCAATAGAAGTGCTGATTGGTGCTGATGTAGCTGGGAAGCTTTTTACTGGATCATGCAAGAAATTAGTGTGAATTGGTAGCTATACACACTAAAATTGGATGGACTGTTATGGGTAAAGTAAATAAGGAACAGACAAGAGAAAATTGTGGTATGTTGGTGACATCAATGTTTATCAAGAACATTTCAATATCAGATTTATGGGACTTAGAACTCATCGGAATCAGGGATCCAGTATTGGAGAAAACTAAAGATGATGTACATAAGGCTGTTCTGAAACATTTTGAGGAGACTGTGGCAATCAACGACGAGGGACGTTATGAAGTGCACATGCCTTGGAAAGAAGGTCATCCACCTTTGCCTGATAATTATGAAATAGCTTTGAAGAGGCTGGATATGAATTATAAAAAACTGAAAAAGGAGGGTCTGATGAAAGAGTACCAACAAGAGCTAGAAGAATGGAAAAATGAGGGAGTAATAGAACCGGTTCCACAGTCAGAACTAGCCACTTTTGGGCATTATCTACCTCATCGACATGTAGTAAAAGAGAACAGCACCACGAAGATCAGACCTGTGTTCGATGCTTCTACGAAAATGGCAGGGAAACCTTCATTAAATGAGTGCCTGAGGGGCTTAATCTAATTGAATGTATACCAAAGATCCTGTTACAGTTCCGACTGAGGTCCATAGGTGTCATTGCAGATATAAGAGCCTTCTTACAGATAAGTCTTCACAAGTCAGATAGCGATTTTCTTCGCTTCCTTTGGTTTAAAAATGAAGAGAAAATACAGGTTTACCGTCATTGCAGAGTTGTATTTGGTGTTACATGTAAGTCCCTTCCTGCTAGGAGCTGTCATTAATCATCTTTTACTAAATAAATTCCGTCAAATCGAAGATGATGTCGCTTCTGCTTCAAGCTCTACTATAATGAAACTTATGAATGGTTTTTATGTAGATAATTGTGTCACCAGCGTTGACAACATTGCGGAACTTGGTACATTTATGAAAGAAGCATCAGATATAATGAAAGAAAAAAAATTCGATTTAAGGGGGTGGGAGCATACATTGTAGAACTCAGGTTCGGAAGGGAACCACACAACTAATGTTTTAGGATTATTTTGGGATAGAGAAGAGGACTCTTTAGAGTTTGACTCATCTAAACCTGTTACGAAAAGGACAATGCTTTCAATGTTAAACAGAGTGTATGATCCCATAGGATTTACTTGTCCTGTATCTTTATGTCCTAAGCTTTTACTACAGTCAACCTGGAAGAAAAAAAAGGCTGGGACACTGAAGTTAGTGAAGAAATAAAAAAAGTGTTTCTTAAATGGGTCAGTGAACTTATATTTTTAGCAAACATTAAAGTTCCCAAGTGGATAGGTGTAAGCGAAGGAACAAAGTTGAGTTTTCACACATTCTGCGATGCAAGTCAGTCTGCTTATGCTGCTGTAGTCTATATGAGATGTGTTACAGTTAACAGAGTGTCTGTACAACTAGTTCAGGCTAAGACGAGGATATCTCCTACGAAGAAGATGACAATACCCCGTCTAGAGTTATTGGCAGCTACTAAAGGAGCACGGTTGCATAACTCGGTGATGGAAAGTCTTGGATTGAAAGATATGGAAGCATTTCTTTGGAGTGACTCATCCACAGTACTTTCTTGGATTCGTCGAGAGGAACAGTGGTTGACATTCGTTGGAAATCGGGTGACAGAGATTAAAAAACTAACTTCAGTCGGTCAATGGAGACATGTTCCAGGTGAAATTAATCCAGCGGACTTACCTTCTCGAGGATGTGAAGCAAAACAGCTTTGGGAATCCCAATGGTGGGAGGGTCCTCATTGGTTAAAAGGACCACCAGAATTGTGGCCAGAAGCTTCAGATGAAGCTGATGAAACAGAAATTGTGAAGGAAAAGTGTAAAATCGTTATTGCTAGCTATGGGAAAACCCATTCAAGATTGGTTACCGATGTTTCTCCAGTTTCTCCAAGATTCTTCGCTTGGTAGGATGGATGTGGCGATTTGCTTATAACTGTCGTCATCCGAATGCTCAGAAGTCAGGCAAACTCACACTTGAGGAATTAAAATATGCAGAAATTTATGTAATGAAAACAGTGCAACAGGAATCATTTATTGGCATTAAGGATGAAAAATTATCATCATTATGTCCACTTGAGGACGAAGATGGAATTCTGAGAATTAGAACCAAGGTAACTGAACGAGAAGATTTGAGAGATTTCAGATATCCTATGATTTTTCCAGCAAAACATCCTGTTGTAATTCTACTCATTCAAGATCAGCACAACAAACACAGCCATCTCGGGGTACAAGGACTCTTGTCATTATTACGAGAGTGTTATTGGATACTTGGAGGACGAAAGTCCATAAAGACTGCTATTTCGAAATGCATTGTTTGTCAAAGATACTCAACTCAGAAAGTAGAAACAATGCCTGCATCACTACCTATTCATCGAGTTAGAGATGCTGCTCCATTTGAAGTGGTAGGTGTTGACTTTGCCGGACCACTTTACTTGAGAAACAAGGACAAGGCGTGGATATGTTTGTATACGTGTGCTGTCTATCGTGCAGTGCATTTGGAGTTTGTGTCAGGATTATCGACTGATAAATTTATTCAGACACTTCGTCGTTTCATAGCTCGACGAGGCAGGCCGTCAGTAATATTTAGTGACAATGGTACTAATTTTGTGGGAACTGATCATGCATTTAAAAAGGTCGATTTTAACAAGATCGAGTACTTCGGAGTGGGACAAAGGATTCAATGGAAATTTAATCCACCTAGTGCTGCCTGGTGGGGAGGATGGTGGGAGAGGCTGATAAGAATCTTAAAAGAAACCCTTAGAAAAATTCTTGGAAGAGCAAAACTAGATTATGAAGAAATGTCCACTATCCTCTGTGATTGCGAAGCTTTGATGAATTCTCGCCCTTTGACTTATCTGTCTAATGATTCCAAAGATCTGGTGGCATTGACACCTTCCATGTTTTTGCAAGAAATAAAAGAAGTGGGAGTGCCTGACATTGATCAAATAGATTCTTCTCACATTAATGCTAGAATCTCTTACAGGCAAAACCTCCTAGAGGCTGTTAGAGAAAGATTTCGGCGAGAATATTTGGGACAATTGCATCTCAAGAGTACTAGAAAGAAAAATCATCAGATAAAGGTGGGAGAAATTGTACTTGTTGGAAGTGGCAACATGAAACGACTAGAGTGGCCTTTAACTAAAGTGGAGGAATTGATACCTGGACGTGATGGTGAAGTTCGAATAGTACGTTTGAAGACATCAACAGGAATGCTTCTTCGACCAGTTCAGCGACTGTATCCTCTGGAGGGTGTCGTAGGAGAAGACAGTGATGTATGTGAGCGGTTGTTGAGGAGTGTTTGGGCGAAGACTAGAAGAGTATAAGAACAGAAACAAGACTTTCGAAGTTATCAGTTAGAGGTCGTAAAATAAAGGTTTCCAACAAGACTAAATTAAAAAAAATATATAGACTATAATAAAATTATAATTTAGGTTATGTTCATTACTTAACTATTTGAATGTAATTATTATTAAGATGCAATTAATCCATCTAATAGGTGTTAAGTTAACTCATCAAGAATTTGTTAACTTAAGGTGGGAGTATGTTGGCATATAATTCTTGTTACCTAGGTTTGTCATAACAATGTGTGCTATTCATTTGTTTAAAAACAGTCAATACAACTTGAAATAAGTGTGCAATTGAATTTATAGTTCTTGTATTCACAATTTTTAGTACATTTCCATTAGAAAAAATTGCAGGACAAATGAAGTCCCATGCAGGATATTTACAAAATACCTTAAAATGCAGGATGGTTGGTCACCCTATCAACTAGACAAATGTAATTCTTTCATTGAGTAGTTCATTACAATAGTTAAGCCAACTCAGGGTGTCCACCAAGTAATGCTGAAGAAATTCCCGGCTTATTCCCTGATTTTCATTGATCATTTCAGCAATTCCCGACCATAATATGAAGCACTTTCTAATAACTGTGTAAGAAAAATTATAGGATTATACATACTTTAAATAAGAAAAACTTTTAGTAACAAAAGTAATTGCAAACAATAATTATTTAGGCTATAACAGATACAAAAATTAGGAACAATAAAATTAATTAAATATACTTTCATATAGGCCTATTATTGTCTAGAAGTCTTTTTGATCACACTTTGCAATTTTTCGAATTTTCCCGGATATTTTAACAAATACATTGACTTTTCCCGGATTTTCCCGACCATACGAAATTCCCAGCCTTTTCCCGGATTCCCGGATTTTCCCGACCAGTGGACACCCTGCAACTAGACTACAGTGGAGACGGGCGCAGATCTATAGAAGTCAAATTATTTTCAAAATTTACTTGTATCACCATTTACCCTTCCTATGTGGGAATCTAGTCATCTGTTGCCGCAGAGCATTTGCAATGTCCTCACAGGTCACAAACTGCCTACCATATAATGGTTCCTTCATGCTGCTTATGAGGTCAAAGTCACATGGAGACTGGTCAGGAGAATATGGTGGATGCTCCATTCCCAGCGCTGCAGGAGTTGCCTGACGCTCTGCTTTATATGATCTTGCATTGTTGTGGAGAATGATTTCACTGTCAAATAGATCAGGATGTTTCTCCCTAATGCCACGCTTGTACCTGCCTCAGCAGGCAACCCCTTTAACACTCTGCATAAAGCTGTTCGGCGATGTGGAATGAAGTGGGATACAATGATGACCCTGATGTCATATGCGACAATCACGATTAATTTCATAGGCAAATGATTCAGATGGAACTTTTGCCTACTGGGTGATCTGGCTTGACGTCACTCTGTAGAGTGATGTTTGAGTTCTGATTCGTATGTCCTGGCTCAAAATTTATCGACTGCAATTATTCATGGAAGAAAGTGGTCTCCCTCCTGTTGCTTTCATGCTAGGTGGTTGGAGCATGTTGCATATCACATCCATCTTTCAATCCCCACTTCGATGCAATTTTGCGCAGGTACAGATCTTGCTGCAAAATCCTGTGGATGGTATTTTTCTTGATGCTACTTGCATTCTCTAAATCCAGTAGCATCCACTGCCGGTTGTCCTCCAGCAGCACCCTGTTACTGCATGCATCACACTGGTCTGAATACTAACACATCGTTCCACACATTGCTGATCACTAGTTGCTATACATCCCCACTGAAACTCTCCTACCCACCTCACGAATATCCAGTATAGCAGGGCATTATTTACAACAGCTTTCACTAATTCCCTGTGATATTCTCTGGCAGTTCTCCCACGTGTAAGTCATCCCAGCACCATTTGATGTCAACACACACCAGCACTGCCTGTTTTCCCCATGACACATATCATTTTGTGCTCCAATAACAGTTCAACACAAGATAAAACAGCTGCCATGAACTATGGCCCCAATCTTTATTGTAAACTAGCCCGGGCTTTGTATTTTTTAATTTGAAATTAACTTATGGAGGATTTTCGATTTTGAAACTCTAGGTCCTTATATAATATGTATGTAGAACTTGAAATGAAGAAAAAGATTTATCACACTCAAACTATTCCATCAGAAAACGCTAGATATAGCTTTTTATAGCTCTTAGAGGATGTCGAATGCTGCATTCCGTTGCTTCTACACATCATGCCTGGGTGGGGTTGAAATAAGAAGAAACATAAATTTCATAAGATTGTATTGGCTTGAGGGAAAATTTTATTTCTCATTCTCATGTTACAACCGTTTCGGGGCTGAAATAAAAGAGAAATGCAATATCACTTTCATACTTTCCTCCCCTAAAACCCGGGACATAATATACTGCGAGCATAGGACTGAAAATGTTCCATCCCATGCTTAGGGCCTATGATAAACATCCCTATTTCTCAACTAATACAAAGCCTACAGGTATGGATAACTTATCAGCGGAAAGGATTATTTACAGACTTCTGATATAGCATACTCACACACTTAAGTTATCCCTGCAATACGACTTCTTATTCTACATCAAAATGTGAAGTGAGAAAACATTTCTTTTGTCGAGGGTAGAGAAAGTTATGTGACTACATCACACTGTGCTTTATTTTCGTGGATTTCATTTTCAGTAATTATTTTCGCCAATATATTACATCAATGGAATCATAATTCGTTAAAGTCTAACATTATATAGTTGTCAAGGACCTATGTGATAACAGTAAACAACACACTGTTGTCATGTGAACTAAACAGCATTTCATTTTTTTCAGTGTAATATCCTCAGAAATTATATAATTTTCAAGGGAAGGAGTATTTTGTTTGAATTTTAATGTTGACAGCTTTACTTCCCGGGCTTAACTGGGTATGTGTGCAAAATTCCGTGTAAATTGGTAAAGAAATGTAGATTTGTATAAGGAACAAACATACATACATACATACACACTTTCGATTTTATATATTAGATAACAACACTATGGCACTATGGCCTTGGGGCTGACCCAACCCCTCAAGAAATACCAGGAGCCATCCTAATGGTAAAAGGTAGCTGTGCATAAGGCTGACAATTTTAAGCCTTTATGTGTCAAATATCTAAAACTCTAGAAGCCTTAACCTACTGAATGCCTAACAGCCTACATGGTCCATATACAAAGTGATGTTTGAAGTGAAAGTGAGAAAATGTTTGCATTTTTTATCAAATGTTAACTTCTAAATAGGCCTATGTAAAGAATTGAACGTAAGTATTTTGTGACTTGTTAATGCAAATACAGTAGTGTCACATTCATCCAACCTTCGGTCATCCAAGATTCAGGACTATCTATCATTGTTTGCCGTAGACAAAGTTTTTTTACTACACTTTTGTACTTTTGATGGCACACTGTAGTATTCTGTGATGTCAAGCTGTAACGTGTGTAATTATAATCAGCAGCTTGAATCTTCTGACAATGACACAGTTAATCTAATAGCCTAAATGGGCATAAAAATTAAGATGAACCAAGCACAGAGCAAGGCAAAAAGCAAACAAGATTACACACAATGAAAGATTAAGTCAATTGGAGAAGCATTGACTTAACATAAAACAACAATTCTAGGCAAGAGCTGTGGAGGTATTGATATTTTGGTGATTTATTACATATAACTTTGTTTTTCCATGTTATTCAATGTAAACCCTTATCCAATACCTTCCACATACAGTTCAAATCAAATAATCGAGACTCTACTGTAAATTTAAAAAAGCTAAAGGTATTGGATAGGTACAAACTATTATGTTAGGCAATTTTAAGGGTGTCATTATAGATTCAATCTGTGGAGCCTCTGTTGCTCAATGAGGACTACTGAGATATTACACTTCACCTATGTTTGTGGCAGGACAGAGGGGGCTAACAGCCAGGTTTAACTTTGTGAATCCACTAAATTAAATACAAGGCAAGTTAAAACCATCAATTTTGCTCAATCTCTCTCATCCTCTTTTTATACAGGGTGCGGCAGAAAGATATAGATATAGATATCTACGTGGTGGGTGGGGGTAGAGGGGTGGGGTGAATATTGCCAAACAGCGAATTAGGTGCCGTTTTAGTTTAGATCATGGCTTGGTCAGGAGTGCATCGCGCTTATGCCGTAGAGCAGTTTATTCAAAATGTCGAGTTGCCGACAGCAACGCAGTGCAAGAACGCAGCATGTCTTTCGCGTACATTTCGGGTTTTAAAGTCTGAAAGCCAAGGTGTACCAACATCGTCCCCAAACTTTGGAAGCTCTTAAGGAGGCGATCCAACAGGAATTTGCAGTTTATTCAAAATGTCGAGTTGCCGACAGCAACGCAGCGCAAGAACGCAGCGTGCCTTTCGCGTACATTTCGGGCTCCAAAGACGAGACGTCTGAAAGCCAAGGTGTACCAACATCGTCCCCAAACTTTGGAAGCTCTTAAGGAGGCAATCCAACAGGAATTAGCTGATGTTCCGCCCGAAATGACAATGAGAGTCATGGACAACTACCGAGAGAGGCTCAATCAGTATATAAACAATGGAGGCTGCCACTTGAATGATGTTCTCTTCAAAACACGTTGATGTAAATGGCATCATGTGTACTTTCAAAGAATTACATAAGTTTTTCCATATTTTATTGGGTTTGGATATATTTGCCTTCTGTAATCGGGGCGTTCTTTCTGCCGCACCCTGTACATACAGACAAGCCATATAATAAATGGAAAGATGTTCTCTTTTCAGAAGTGAGAAAATTTTGTGTAACACACTATCATCTACAGAACTTCTTAATTTCTAAACAGTAATACCAACAGTAACTTACGCATTGTAGGAGCGATAAGTGCAACGTAGCTCTCCAGTGAAAGCATCCCAGAGGTGAATGGGTGATTCCTTGCTGGTACTCACCATACTGCAACAGGAAAAGTAAGTACATATCCATGAAACCACATAATATTGTTTCTGTTGAACATTGCATAAGAATATTTTAGGAGAAAAATTCGTCTGACACCAGGATTCTGACCTTCGGCTTTTCGTGCCAATACTCGCCCAACTAAGCTAGCTGGAGTTTGATTAATGGCACCAGATGGAATTTCTCTTCTATGATTACCCTTAACTGTCAACCTCATTGAAATACATTTTCATTGAGACACTAATTCAATGATACTGCGACCAGATTTCCAGATGTTATTGTACAGTAACATTTAAGATGTAGATATATTTATGAAAGCACAGAATATTGTTTCTGATGAACATTACAAGAGAATATTTTAGGAGAATAATTCCTCCAGGAACCAGGATCCAACCCATGACCTTCGGCTTTCTGTGCCAATGTTCTTCCAACTGAGCTGGACAGAGTGATTCATGGCACCAAATGGAATCTCTCTCCTGTGACCCTTAATTGTAGACATTTATGTCATAAAAATTTATGTTAATAAAAATTTAAATATAAGAGTTATATTAATTTCAGTTTTAATTTTGCTAAAAATAATACAATTTTGGTATTATTTTTCATAAAATCAGTTAGATTTAAGGGTAATGGCTCATAAGGTGAAAAATCCAACAATATTTGAATATATTTCAAACACTTCACCTAAGGGACTGTACATAGCACTTTTTCTTGTAGATTTTAACAGTATTTATCACTTAGCTTCTCCTTGCTACTTTGGCTACAAGTCAAATATAAATATGCACTCTTTGGTCTTCACAGAGCCTAGATCAATGCAACAAGTTTTTCTTTATAATGTTTCTTTTCTTTACAATGTTTCTTTATAAACAACACTACATCAGGTGACCTTCTGATGTGATTGTGAGTACCAACATAAGAAATATAGCAAATATTACTATTTGTGTTTAAGTTCATAATGACATGTCCAGCCCAACTGCAAACGATGAAACAAGAATCAGTACTGGCATGGAAATATCAAGAGTACCTGTGAAAACACTTCCGTTCTGAAAATTTGGTTTATTCATGTAAAATTTCAATTTGTGACCACAAATATATCCAATGAAGTCTCAAAGTACCACTACATCCTAGATTCATTAGACTGTGAAGTTGCTGAATTAATTTCAGACCTCAACTCTAAACCTTTATCCACAAACCCACACACAGATTTAGAGACACGTCTTATTGCCAAGCCTGAAGAACCTGAGTCCTGTAAGGCAAAAAAATTACTCACCAAGGTAGAACAGGGAGACAAAAAGCCATCCACATTAATTAGGAGATATGTACCCTTGTGGAGTCAGAAATAACGGATGAATTTTCAAGAATTATATTTCTACAAAAACTACCCACCAACTCACAATCTATCTTGGCTGCTAGTCAAGATGTTGGTCTCAATGTTATGGCCTCCATGGCCGACAAGATCTTGGAGATCACAACATCTACTTAGATCATGTACAGTACAGAGACTGCCACTCCACCATCTCAAGAGGATAGATTTTCTCAATTGGAAAAGCAGCTTGCTGAAATAACTAATCGCAGCAATGAGTTACGAATCTGGTCATCATCAAGAGCCAGATCCAAGTCACCTCAGCCTGCACATTCTGTCTGCTGGTACCATTATGATATAAATTCCAGGAGAAAGCAAGGAAGTGCACCCCACCATGAGCATTTATTCGTCAGGCATCCTGTGGTACTTCAAAAAACATGCAGACTGAATCATCCCACTGCTTGTTCATAACTGACTGTAACACTGGTATTAGTTTTTTGGTCAATTCTGGAGTCGATATTTCTGTTATGCCTGTTAATTTACAGTGCTGGAATGCAAAAACATTCAGAAATGGCAACTCTAAGCTGCAAACAGTTCCGTCATACACACTTATGGTGAACTCCCACTGAATTTGAAAATAGGCCTTTGTAAAACTTTCCACGGCCGTTTTTGCTAGCATATGTTCGCCAAATTATTATTGGTGCCAACTTTTTTAGTCACTATGGACTATTGTTGGATGTTAAGTCAAAGCAGTTTCTTGACAGACAAACTTTCATTTCCAATACAGGTGCTATAGGAACAGATAACTACAGTTCTGTGCTTTTGATTGATCCACGCCACAAGTATCAGGATTTACTGAAAGACATCCTAATCTCCTTGTTGAGAAACGTAACTTTAGTTCTCCTCAAGTTACTGTGCATCACACAATTAATCCTTTACAGGACCTCCATTGTGTGCACGAGCTAGGCGCTTACTGCCAGAAAATTGACTTAGGCAAAACTTAAGTTCCAGGAGATGATTAATCACAGCATATGTCAACCTTCCGGAAGTTGTTGGTTTAGTCCCAAAAAAAGATGGAACTTGGCAAAACTGTGGGGTAAAAGGATAACTGCCAGATCATATGGAATGACACAGCAGACAAATCAGTCAACAAATTAAAAGAAGATTTAGCAAACACAACTCTATTTTCTCATCCCTCATCAGATAGTCACTTAATCTTGATGGCTGATGCATCACATTATGCTATAGGCACTTCTGTGCAGCAGCTAAGAAAAGATATGCCTGATCCAAATTTGCATTCTTTTCTAAATCCCTCGCTGATGCACAATGCAAGTACAGTACTTATGACCGTGAATTATAAGGAGCTTATTCAGCAGTGAAACACTTCTGTTACCTCTTGGAGGGAAGCGAGTTCATTATTTTCACAGATCATAAATCACTAACCTTCGCCTTTAAACAATGTCCAGAAAAAGCACCACCCAGGCAACTATATCATCTTGGCCAGTTCACTACAGAGATTCAATACCTACTGGAGGAGGGAATATTCCTGCTGACATGTGTTTAAGAATTCCAGAAATTGTGTTGCCAACTAGTATTTCACATGAAGATATTGCTAAATCACAAGAGAATGATTCTCAAGAAATCAGAATCCTGTTCTTTGACTTTTACTACAATGTTTTACCATAAGGATCCAAATTACTCAGTGATAATTCCACAGGAAAGTTCAGACCATATATCCCTCCAGTCTATCGCACACGAATCTTCCACTTATCGCATGACTTGTCTCATCCTGGCATTAACGCTTCAGCAGATTTAATTTGATGTTTCGTTTGGCCTTCGTTGAAAAAAGATGTGAGACTATGAGCAAAAACATGTATTCCTTGTCAAGGAACAAAAGTTTGAAAACACACAACCAGTGCTATTGAAAGTTTCAATAAAGTTGATGAACGTTTCTTGCATGGTTATGTAGGCATTGTGGGATCACTACCTTGTTCCTAATGCTACGCATACCTACTAACAATGACTGACAGATTTACCCGTTGGCCAGAAGCAATACCTCTTAAGGACATCCATGGTGAAACAGCTGCAAGCACTCTCCTGTCATGGATTGCACTCTTCGGTGTATCCGAAGTCATCACCCATGACAGAGGGCAACAGTTCGACTGCCAGCTGTTCACCCAGCTAACAAAAGAACTAAGTATATAAAAACTACTGCTTACCATGTTAGCTAATGTAAAGATTAAATGATGGCATCACAATATAAAGGTAGCCTTGAGAGCGTGACTTTCAGATGATTGTGTCAACTACTTGCCTACTATCTTGATGGGCCTCCTCGCTTACATTATTCCAGAATATAATACCACTACTTCAGAAATGATAGTTAACAATTAAGTTTTCGGTTGAATTTTCCAACTCAGCACCAATGAATTGTGACATCGCATCTTTTGTTTTCAAATCGAAACAGCACTTGCACGGCTTCCTTTCATTTATCAGGAGATGTGACAACATCGAGTCGCTGGCCCTCTTGCATAGTGGCTGACATGGTTTAAGCTTGTGACAGATTGAATGTATTGTCGAGTTTGAATGTTTTACAATGTGCTTCTTACAGTTGTGCTTCTGAAGTTTCTTGTATTATCAATCAGTAAATAACAGAAGATAAGTTAATCTGAAGAAAAATTTTAAACCAAGAACATAAGGTAACAATATTTGGTTTAACATAACCTCTGAAAAAAGTAATTTTATTTAACAGAATTGAAAAGTTGTTTAACATTCACACAAACATTAATTTATATCTATTTTTAAAATTACAAATGACTCCTAAGAGTAGTGTTCCTGGCTGTAATAGCAATTATTGGAGTACTACAGGTGAGAGTGGTTATGTTACGGTTTTCAAGTTTCCCACTGACAAGGAAAAGTTAAATTTGTGGCTAAAAGCTATAAAAGAAAAAAACTTCACATGAACGAAGCATTTAGTGGTGTATATAAAACACACTGAGTAGCAAGATTTGAATCTGATGGAGGTTTCCGTAGGAAAACAAGGAAATGTGCAGCAGTATCCCGAAACAGGTGTCTGATGAAACCTGATGTTGTACCAGGTGGATCCTGCTATTCTGAGGCAGAAGAATGTTGAGAGATTAAACCAGCAGGAAATGGACAAAATTAACTCATTTGGTGAACTGTGTAGTAAATTAAATGCTTCCAAACATAAGATTGATTGACAGTGGATCACTAATGTAAATTCAATGTTTGTTTACTTTTCATTGGTAAATTTTGTGGGTGTTCCCCAGATTGATGTACCGGTATTAAAGTAGTAGAAAAATTATCTGCGAAAGTGTGTGTAAATAACCAAATATTTAGTGTATCTCAGTTAGAATGGGTAATTCCACACAAGAAATTAGAAAGGTGATCTCAACTGGAAAACATGCTTACAAGGTATGTAAATTACTCTGTAACTTCTGATTCTAATAATATTCTTGCTAACATTACAAGTTTGGTTGTTAAGAATGTAATGGATGACATAGTAAAAAATGCTTCTTATTTTTATTAGAACAAATTTCACTGTATGTAAAAAAATAAAGCTTACAGTACCACCACAGTATACATATTAATGCAATAACACACATGCGTGCGCGTACACCTAGCAATCGTAGCAGCCATAATCTAATACTATAGTAAAACTACTGCAAGAAGTATGTAAATAAATAGGAGAGTTATATTTATTAAAACACTGCGTGTTTCAAAATAACCTGATGTAAATTGCAGTAATTATAAAGGAAGAAATCCTGAATTGCATTTCTTCACTTTCCCAAAAGATTCAGAAAGGTAGAACAAAAATAAGAAATATTTATTGTAGACCTACTGGCTTACTCTTGACACATGTTCTTGTGTAGTTATGTTTCAACTTAGTTTAATGTAGGCCTAATGTTTTATCTTCCATTTTGTAATGATTTCTGGTCTTAACCCTTCACGGGCGGCGACGTTTTGTGGCTGTGGGCGGAAGGTTCTTTAAAGAAAAAAATAAGTTAATGAAAAACCAATTGAAAGTAACTTAAATCATGCATTCATGCATAAAATCAACATATACCTTGGAGTTTTGCCGAATTCTGCCCCTAATCTTCTCTAGGAACGATTTTTAGTATTTAGCGAGAAAATGTTTATGCGGAAACGGCACAAGTCTCACTGAGCGCATTATAAGTTTACATAGGCCTACAGTGGGCTATGATTCTCAATTGGATCAGTATTTTGTTCGAAATCAGAAGGCAGAACTGGCCCTTGCTGGATATTATATATTGTAGTAATAGATGATGTGCCTGCATCAAAATTACTCACTTCTATTGAGCTGGGCGCAAGATTGCCTCCAGTGTCACTTACGTCGCTCTCACTCTCATTAACGCTGCCGGTAGCGATCTCGGAAAAACATCCCTTACTATCGCTAAATGATAATTCTGACACTTCACTTTCACTTTAAATACTTAATTCTTCAGTTTCAGAACCTGTAGGACTCTTACTTTCTGCAATTTTACCGAAAATAAGGGAAAAAAACGGAACAAAAAGTGCACGCTGTTCACTAGTTACTCACGGCCACTGAAATCCTCCACTAAAATCGTCCTGGGCACATGTATTGGGGAATTCCCATTTCACAGTGGATAAGAGAACATTCTCCTGCCATCTGTTGAAGATTTTACATACTTAGTGCGTGAGAAAAGCCGGTCACATTATGAGTCGGTCAGAGGACCCATATATGGGTTACCGCGCTGGAGGCATCGGACAGGCGTGCCATATATGGGATTCCGCCCGGGAAGGGTTAAAAAATGGGTCATTAATGGTCGACGACAAGACCTACTAACAAAAGATGTAAAATATTTGAATGAAAATTGCTGTCTATGCTTGGAACACATCAAAAACAGCCAGTTTATGAATTCCTATAAGAACTCGTTAATTAAAACTGCTGTACTAACGGTGTTCTCAGTTCCGAATGCTCCAAAACTGCTAGCAAGAAAACTGAAGCCACCAGCAACTACTGTGATTAAAAGGCCTAGACTGAAAGGTATGTTCTGTGCACCCAGGCTGCAATACCAATCACAGAGAATTCAGACTTCCAAATACGACTTATGCTAATGGTAATATTGTAATTTCACTTCAGGGGGAAAGAGGGCAAATTTCTGCACATGTATGTGCTCGACTAGTTCTTAACCTACAGTCAAATGAATGTGTGCATGCATTAGAATTACAGCAAGAGCTGAGTTACGAAATCATTCATACGCAAATCTAATTTATATGTCCTGTATATTATCATAAAGCTCCTATTGTAGCCTGACTGAAGACACGAGTCTTTCACCGGTGAACAAACAGTAATAAACACATGCATATTTTGTTCCTGTCAGTGACATGCTCTGATATATATATATGTATGTATATATTATATATAAAACACTGACACAGCTTAAAGCTATTGTTCTCTAGGAGAGAACTGAGACAGAAGAGGTTCCCTATGACTGTAAGAGCCGGAATGATAGTCGTCCCCCAGGTAAGCATGCTTACCTACCTAGGTGGCAGCTGATTCATAGAGGTCTGCTAGCTGGCAAACCTCTAGCGCTGTCAGACGGCCACCCAGAACTGTCAAACAACACGCTTTCGCCTGCAAGCCACAAAACACAAGCTTCCTTCCGTGTCAAAATGGACGACATGCTGGAGTTTGTAAACTTTGTGAGAGATCATGAAGATGACGAAGAGGAAGCGAAAAGAAGATTGCCGATGCGATATTTGAGGGACATGGAGGATCCTTTTCACAAGTATAGAGATCGCAAATTTAAGGTGCGATTCAGATTTGAAAAGGACACTGTAAGGAATGTGTTGTTGCCGCTGGTACAGCACATGGAGAAGTTAACTAAGGCTTCCCATTCCTGTAATGTTGAAACTCCTTAAAGCACTGCGCTTTTATGCTACCGGCTTGTTCCAGGTAAATATCATTCCATTTTTCGTGTTTGTTAATATAGTTATAATCCTAAACATAACCTTGATTTTGTGCAGAAATACTGTATTTACTTTGTTCCATTTTTGCAGAGTGATGTAGGGGACACCCATGGGATATGCCAAGCTAGTGTCTCAGAAATTATTAAGGAGATTTCTGTGGCTTTTGCCTTATTGCTTAGGCAATATGTAAAGCTGCCAGAGAGGCAAGCTGGGCCTGCAGCAGCTGTTTTATGGCATTGCTGGATTTCCTGGAGTGATTGGTTGTGTGGATGGTACACATATCAAAATCCAATCACCTGGTGGTAACTTTCATGAAGTGTACCACAACAGGAAGACCTTCTTTTCCATCAATGTTCAGGTAACAACAAAGATCCAAGGAGCACTAACAGCACTCCAAATGTGGTCCAATAATAACTTAATGACAGTTAATACCGCAAAAACACAGTTTCAACATTTTTCCCTGGTCAAAAGCCAGTAGAAATTGATTTAAAGTATGGAAAGGCTAAATTGACAAAAGCTAATAATGCTAAATATTTAGGAGTACATTTCGATAAGAAATTAACCTGGAAGAAACATGTAGAGCAGGTAACTGGAAAAGCAACTAAAAGATTCAATCTTTTGAAAAGACTGGCAGGAACAAAATGGGGTAGTTTCAGAAAAACCTTAAATACAACATACAATACTTATATAAAACCAGTCTTAAAATACAGTGGAGAAATCATCAGAACAGCATCAGAAGCAACAAAATCAACTTTAGAACAAACACAAAACCAAGCCCTGCGCTTAATAACAGGAGCAACAAAAACTACACCACTGGAAGCTCTTCATGCAGTTTCCTCAAACAAACCAATCGTAATGGAACTTGAACAACAAGCACTACTTAGTTATGAAAAGCTTAAAAGACTCCCAGACTGGAATGGAATAAATATCAAACTTTTAAACCAAAAATGAAAACCCAAATTCGATTCATACAAAAAGTTACAGAATTAGCAGAAAATCTAGAAATACCAAAAAATAAAGAGAACATTATATATTGTATCAGTCCTGTTGACAATGAACTAATTGAACATAATTTAAATTTAAATAACAAAAATGAAATTTCCCTAGAAATAGCCAAAATTCTAGCCTTAGAAACCATACATACAAATTATCCTGCTGAAGACTGGACACATATTTACACAGATGGATTTCTTTTAGATGATGATGGAGCGAGAGCTGGTGGAACATGTTAATTCTTTTCTTTTACAAACATGCTGGGAAAGATACTACAAATTTTGATGGTGAAGTATTAGCTATTTACCAGTCGTTCCAGAACATTTTCAACTGTCTCCAGCAATTCAAAAATATAGTTATCTTATCAGATTCTAAAGCAGCAATCCAAACTGTAGTATCATCTTACCCATAAATTTAAAAAAAATGGAAATACAAAACATGATCCGTACTATCCAAAAACTTGGTAAACGTGTAGTAATACAATGGATTCCAGCACATTGTGGAATACAAGGAAATGAAAGAGCGGATATATTAACAAAGAAAGGGTGCACAATTAAGCAGAAAGAAACAAACGCCTTTTCTTATGAATCAATTAAAAGAATCATCAAAACAAAAATGAATGATACCTACAGTGCTAAATTAACTGAAAAAATGGGAAACAGAAATATAAGAATACTATTAGAAAACCCCTAGTAATACCAGACCTACCACGAAAATCTGCAGTTGCTAGTATGAGACTTATTACAGGACATGACTGCCGAGGAAAGCACCTACATAGAATTGGAATATTTACTTCTCCAAATTGTACACTGTGTTGTCAAGAGGTTGAAATGGATAAACAACATCTAGAACATTGTGAGCTCTTCAAGATTATCAAGACCTGACTTCTAAATATTGGGAAGCAAGAAGGAGAATGACTTCATTGTTAACTCCAGAGCATTACATACACACACACACACACACATGTTCAGGTAAACATAGTCCTATCCTATTGTTAATACATTTTATGTATATCTAGGCTTTTTGAAGTAACAAAATGACAATCGGTACCATGCCTTAATTTCTAGTTCATGAATAGATTCATAAATGATTTTTTCAATTTGTATAAACATAACCTTACTCAAAACAGGCCTATTTACCAATAAACTTTCTCAGCCTAGGAAATGCAATGTACTTCTGGTTTAAAAATACCGGTAGATAACATTATTTTAATTTGAGTTCCCAATTATTTTATGTATAAACATAACCTCACTGTAAATATTTTATTACCGGTACATCAGTATTAGGTAAGAGTATTTTCAGTTTTCATATTACATTAATATATATTTGCAGGTACTTGCAGGCCCTAGCATTGATATTCTGGTCTTGGTGGTAAGATATCCAGGATCATACCACGATGCCAGGATTTTTCGGGAGAGTGGGCTGGGTCTACCCTTTGAACAGGGCCAAGTTCAAGGAGTAATGCTCGGAGACAGTGCCTATCCCTGCTTGCCCTACTTGTTGACTCCAGTAGCCAATGTTCGAACTCCAGCTGAGCAGCGCTACAGTAGGGCACATATTTCAACGTGCAACACTGTTGAAAGAGCAATTGGTGTGTGGAAACGGTGATTCCAGTGCCTCCATGGACTTTCCACAAAGGAAGACACCACCATTGCAATCATCTGTGCCATTGGGGTCTTGCACAATTTGCAGATCCTGAAGAAGAACCTGGTGTTGAAGAAGTCGACGAGCCTCCATTCAACCAAAATGAAGAACCAGGACTGCAGGCTCGTGCAAACTTCATGCTGTTCTGCCTTGCACAACCTTCCACAATTTCCATCACTTTCCTATCTCCTTCTGTGTCTCCCAGAAATCCAACCCCAGCATCCACGTCGTGGGAGATGGACAACGTTAAGTAAGGAATTTGTCATTCACAGATGTGAACATTGTACGATAAACCCTGAAAATGACGGCTAGATGGGGCTCTGGTAAAACTTGATGGCTGATTTATAAATACCTAAGCTTTTTCTTTCTAGATCCTAATTTACACATTTTAGTTGCAATATTATGTGAAAGAGATCACAACACGTGTTCTTAAAAATTGGGCCTAGTGAAAGCAATTAGGTTCAAAAAGCTTGGGCAAAAGATAGATTTATGCTATGCACCAGCCAAGCTCCGTCCACCAGCTGCTTCCCCTCACTTCTGAGCCTGCGTGTGCACTTCACTATTTACCATGGCTTCCGTGACGGTTGTAACGATGTTTTATGACAGGTGTGGAAGGGTAAAAAGCTTCTGCATTTAGTTAAATAATGATAGGTAAATTCTAGGTCAGTGACAGGTTTTGTTAGGTTAGGAACGTTATGTTAGTTTAGGAGCAATATA
This sequence comes from Ectobius pallidus, assembly GCA_964059195.1. Taxonomy (NCBI): domain Eukaryota; kingdom Metazoa; phylum Arthropoda; class Insecta; order Blattodea; family Ectobiidae; genus Ectobius; species Ectobius pallidus. Next base: position 60,693,802 of record CAXKWD010000005.1, read on the forward strand.
CTGAATAGCGTGAGGTTTATTATGCCTCATATTGAATGCCTTCTGCGATGAAACCCTAAATCCCACCTTCCCAGGCGGGTCCCATTAGAGAGTTGGTGGGAGGAGCCTAGTGCGCAGCATAAAACTATTTTTTCCGAAAGCTTGTTACTAGGTATTTTTTATATTGGGCTGACGATCAAATTCCTCCAGGGTGGAGTAGCTCGACATAGCCTTCATGCCTGACGGCCTGCAGTTGTATAGACCTACATGCAAAATTTTGAAACACTTAAAAATCTGTACTTTACATTGTACAAGTTACAGTAGCCTATGAGTTATTTGTAATATTGTCGGGATATACGAGGGTTGTCCGTAAAATAAGGTTCCCAAGGAGCTGCAGACGCGAAGAACGCTGTTTTGCGGGGTTTGGTGACACTGGCGTGTAGCTTGGCTCCCTCTCTCCCAGCCCCTCCATGGCAAGTTGTCTGCGACGCTCATTCTTGGCTTGGCAGCCATTAGAGATGGAGCTCCCACTCGCTTCTCCCGCCAGGTGCGAATTACGCTCTGTGATTAGTTTTTTGTGTGCAAAAAACACTGCACCAGTGGATATTCATTCCCAACTGTGTGAAGTCTACGGAGAAACGTGTATGAGCGTACAACACATGCGTAAATGGTGCAGAGAATTCAAAGACTGACGTATAGACGTCCATGACGAACAGCGTTCTGGACGGCCATCGGTTTCGAACGAAACGATTGCGAAAGTGGAAGAAGCAATGCTGAAAGATCGAAGGTTGACGGTTCGGGAGCTCTGCGAGATGATCCCTGATGTCAGCAAGTCCTGCATTCACAACATTTTGACAGACCATTTAGGATATGCCAAGGTTTGTGCAAGGTGGGTCCCGAGAATGCTTACGGAAGACCACAAATGGCAACGTGTTGAAGCGGCCCGCAAATTTCTTCAGGCCTACGAAACCGATGGCCAGACATAGCCCCAAGTGACTACCATCTCTTCCCTGAATTGAAGAAATACCTGGGTGGGACGCAGTTCAGAACCGGAGAGGAGCTGAAAGAAGAGGTTTTACGCTACCTTCGCGGCGCGGCGGAAGAGTTCAACGATTCAGGCATCAAGAAGATGGTACACCGCAAGCAAAAATGCATTGATTGCAACGGCGATTATGTCGAAAAATAGGGGAAAGTCTAAGCTTTCCAAAAATGTATTGTTCAATGCCAATAAACATGTTTTCATTGTGAAAAATCATTGGGAACCTTATTTTACGGACAACCCTCGTACATAGTTCCTGATTTCTTTGTTCCTTTGGTTATCCTGTTATGTCTTCTGATGGGACAATATTAATTAAATAATATGGAGTTTCAAGTTGCACTGATTATAAGATTAGAAATATTAAATAATATGCAATTTGAAGTTTTATTGCATATAAGATTATTTTGTTCAGTCTTTTCATTTCTCAGAAATACCATCACCACAACGAAAAAACAGTGGCGGCTATTCAGGGGAAGTAGGTGAAGTAGCACTTTACCAGTAATTTTCCTTTACAATACGTAGTTTTAAAGTTTATTTTCCATATCACGAATGTTGGTTTTTACCATAAATCTATCTGTATTTTTGAATTGCCCGCCACGCCACCACCTGCTGTCAAAGCTAGGAGACACTGAGATCCTGAGAGCGCAGCGTGCTTCAAGTCAGCCTTGGTGAAGTGGAACTGGATACTATTCCCTCCGTTGCATGGGTAGTCTGTTCAACTCAAAATGAGAATGGCAAGCAGCAGTTTTCTCGCTTATCCCATATCCGCTAGGTGATGAGAACAGACTACCCATGAAGCAGTCCCCCTTGTTCAGGCATTTTCTTTGCCGTGCCAGCACCTCACACTGTCAGCTCGGAGAAAGAGGTGGGCATGTTTGCACTTGAATACAGGGTTCATAAAGCACATATATTATCCATCACAGCCTTGATGTTAATACGTTGAACACTACAAATATAATTACACTGTAATTGTTCTTCTATTCCCAATCCATTTGCCAGTTTATACTTCGAAGAGAACGTGGATCACGACGTTTCATTCTTACAATGCATATTTTTTCATAGGGAATCATACGACATGGGACATATTAATCACTGCATATTAATGCTTTGAAGTATCCAGTAACGAGCTGAAGTTTATCAGACAAAATTGCATCTTTCCGATCCTCGCAAGCATATTAACTTATAAGATAAACAATAGTCATTGGTCGATTGCTAAGGATTATTAGTCAATACCAAATCCGTATCGCATGAATGGAATATTCTGAATAATCTGATTAGGAGAATAATAATTACAATAAACATCGATAGATTCGTGGCGGAGAAGCAAGATCGAATTTATCTCATGAAACTCATAATCCCGAGTGGGATATATTAAGAGTATTCCATGAATAAAATGTATCAGATTTTATAAATAATAACTACATTCTTACCCGCATTGTTTAAAATCAAATCATCATTGTGCCAGCTGTCAGATCACGACGTAGGCCTACTAAATGAAGAATAAAAAAATGTTGCCAGATACTAATCTGACAAGTATCTTGTTTAGCGAATATTTCAATTCAGAAAGAACTTCTACTGCAGCTAGAAGAAAAGCAGCCATTCTATGATGATATCACCGACAAGTTTGCAGCCTTAAAGGGCTACCGAAGGATTGTTTTGGTATACAAGACATAGGTGAATTCCGTTATTAACATAAGCATGTGGCATTTTTTTGTCTTCACCTAATTTTCTGGCCATGAGCCGCCACTGCTACTTTGAATATACTGTCAACAGTTGCTTAGGATGATAGGGAACAAGGATATTATCTACAAATACACTGTTTGTGTAATTCACAATGCTGCTTTTAAATTATTGAAATATTTTATTTAACCAGCTACATGGAAAAGTTTTCCCAAACATTATTTAAGTCGTAAAATTTGCTAGGTATTAGCTAATTGTATGTAAAAAGTTACACATACATCATATTAAAACATAAAATGTACAATCATAGAAAAATGACCAGCAGCAAAATTGTAATTCCCCTTTGGAACACTTCATTTCAGTTCCTAAGAACTTGGGCACAGTAGTTGTAAAAAGTTATTAAAAGGGAATGAAGCCTGTTCCCTTTACGACAGTTTAAATAAAATCAAAAGTAATAAAATGAGGTAAACTGATATAACTAAGTGCCCAATTTCTTTTGTTTAATCAGTGATAATTGCAAGTAAGATAGGCCTATGCAGAAAAGTTATTTTTGTAATAGATCTCAGAGTTAAGCTCCAGATCGATTCATTAAGCAGGGCTTATGGAAGCACAAAGGTCTAAAGTTGTATTCTTAACCTTAATTACTATTAACTGACATAAGAAATGCTTAAAATATGTTAACATTTTAGAAAATGCACTGGCAACAATAGCAATAATAATAATTTAAGTGTAAGCCTATGATTTGCTGACATATTTGTTTCAGGGCTACAGAAGCCGTATAGGTTAATGAATGAATTAAAATCAATCTGTCAGGAATTAGGCCTACACTGTCTATTGCTTGCACAGGAGCGTTATAACTGAGAAATACATTAAAATATAATGTACATATTGGTAGCCATACAATCCGATAGAATCCACAATATTATATCAACAGCTGCAGCATTTAAATTAAACAAATCAAATAACCTTCACATTTGGTTAGGGTGTTCTGATGGAAATTACAATTTTACCATGCGACAGCTACAGGCAAAAACCAGGATCACAATTCAGGCGGATGAGGAACAAAGTGATTCACACAACAGTTTACAGTAGAATTCCAATTATCTGGACCTGATCTGGCTACCCAAATATGAGGATAATTGGATAAATCATGCAAAAAAGGTAATTTCTTTTTAAAAAAACTAAATTGTACAGTGCTGCACTTACATAAAGTGTCTCATCTTGAATATATCAATCAGAGTCAGTTGTTTTGCTGACCAACTGTCGATTTTGTCAGGTAAAAGTTTTGCGGTTTCGCAAATAATCATTTCTGAAAGAGGGTTTCTCGATGATCGCTGCTATAAAAACCACTTGGAAAGCAACCTCAAAGCAATCCAGATATTGAAATTCAGATAATTGGAGTTATATTGAATATTAATTTGCAACTATTGCATTTTATACAGAGAGGTTGCTAGCATTGGCTTCGAGCTTCAGCGCTCTGCTCCCCGGCATGGTCATGCTACATCAACAGCAACAACAACAAGGAGCGGAGCTCCGAAGCTCGAAGCAACACTAGCAACCACTCTGTATAAACTTGGCCTAAACAATATTAAAAAATTATAAATTTAAATGTCTTTTAATATACATAATTTTAACTTCATTTTTTCTAATTTTAATTTTCTTAGCTCTTCTTCCTCAGCTACATGCTTTTTTCTGCTTCGAGAAGGATCTTCTCCTTCTCAAGGAGCACTCTTCTCATTTCCATCTCTAGCTCGTTAACAGAGAGCTGACACCAAAACCAACTGGTATTCTGTTATAGATAGTTGTCTGGAGAGATGCTGCCTCGACGAATGATTTGGTCCAACCCACCAGCCTGAAACGTTACACTTTATTTTATAACACGATCTAGTGAAATGTAGCATGAATTCCGCCATATTTTTATCTCCGCATGATGAAGAAACACGTGATTGGATGTTAGAAGTGTGACGTTAAAACAGCAGAACATGTAGAATTCTGGGAAACAGGTTCACCAACACAACTAACCTCGCGCAAGATATGATATGGCACATTTACGAAGCGCGGGAATTCACAATGCCCTACTAAATTAATATCACTGTTCATAACCTAACAGAACATGTCACTAATACTAAAATCCAACTGCACATTGTGGATAGAACTTGATTTAATTTTGAGCAGTTCCAAGAATTAGGCTACATAATGAACCCAAGATTATCAATGTACCATACAAAATTGTCTTCTTCTTCTTTCGTTTAAGTCCCCCAAAATTTAACCTCATTTTCCTTGTCACAGGGGGTGGGCAACGACAAGTAGGGGAATGCATGTTGGGGTGATGTACGGTGGGAACTAAGTTCCTGGGACCGCTAAGGTAGCCGAGAAGGCCCAACATGAACCCTGAAAAGGTCGGCGAATGAGGTAATTGTTGCAGTTGAAGCGTCTGACCCAGAGTGGGCGGCTTCAATCAAGTAAAACAGGGGTAGGACGAACTGCAAAGTTTTGATAAAACAATCTTCCTAAGGGAGCAAACCCTGATTAAAAACCGCCAAAGGCCAACCTAGCGAGCTACGTGATGTGTATAAATAATTGCTCATAGAACCACGCATGGTACCGTACAAAATAAATTATCAATTTAACTATAACTATTTAATAGCCAATAAATATCTTGCATTTAGGAAGGAAAATAAATTGAATGCTGTATTCAATCGAAAATGGTTTGTACATTTTTTTACTGTAGGAGATGAAACAGATGCCTGGCAAGAGACTTGCAAACAGAAACATGAGTGAAGTACGGTAATAGTTAGGCATATTTTTAATTTACTGGTTTAACTCACACAATCTTACATTTAACAGTAATAGGCTATTTCACTCACCTCTCGCTTGAGGACTGTCAGACAATGACACCTGGGGTGAACCGGACACTGCCCCATTTGTGTCAGGTTCTAGATCCATGATAATGGAAGGAACTGTTTGCATATTTCCTTCCATATCAACAAAACTACTCCCTGACACATCCGATACTGCTACAACTACAGAATTGTTTTCCCTTTGATACTGACTATCAAAGTGATTGTGCAATGCTGTGTCTATATGGGGGGAATGTCAATAACATCCCCCAGGATGTCATCTTCTATAAATTTGGGGCACGGTCCCCGACCAGTGGCCATTCTCTCTCTCTTTTCTTGCCCAATTTGTTTTTTGGATGCTGACTTCAGCTGACTACAGATCCGTCGGCCCGGGTTCGATTCCCGGTACCTCCTCGGATTTTTCTGAGGTAGGGAGGTCTGGTAAGGGTGCACTCAGCCTCGTGATTCAAATTGAGCTACTTGGGAATGAACATCCTCCTGTGCAGTGGGGTTGGAAGTAGGAAAGCAATCGGCTGAACCCTGTGATATCAGAGAATCCAGCAGCACCTGAAGTTGTCCTCAACCTCATTTGTTGCAAATGTGCATGTGGATGTGGGAACAGATGTGGCTGTCGAAAGTCAGGAATAATGTGTACAAGCATTTGTCACAACTGCCATGACGAATGCTTGAATGGTGTTACTTCCACCCTCGACGAAGACTTTGATGACCCTGATGATCCCGATGTCATAAACCTTGAAAAATCAGACTTCAGTGCAAAGAACAAACACTGAACATTTGGTACATGAAGATCAAAACACTATGCTTGCTGGACGCACCAGGTGACCAGAAGTCAGGTGAGATTGCACATTTGTATTTTTTATTTATTTACCTTGCAATAGTATACATAAATCGGTCGTCATGTTCATACGTTGTTTTACTGTTCTTTTACCTACATGTTCTTATCTGCATAATAGTTCTCTCACATCATCATATCATGCATAGTTACCTCTTCTTACTATGTTTCAGGCAGTAAGTTCAGAAGCTGACCAAGATGAGCAGATTGCAGGGCCTTCTACCAAGAAGCGATCAAGAGTTGATTGATTTTTTTGTACACAATTTTCCTTGGAATATCCTCAGCATTTTTCTTCATGTATTTCATTGTTTAATATACATCATGTCTTCCTTTTTATACAAAGCTGTGAAGTTTATCTCCTCAATCATCCTTGGTATCCAAAAATATTGGTAAACCATTGTCAAATATTATTAGAAATGCCATATTGTACCGCGCTAGTGTGGATTTTCAAAAAACGCTATCTTTTAGCGCCCTATAACTCGGTAACCATTGGAAATACAAGAAAAATGTATGTAATCATTTTTGTTGCAAATTTAATACGCTTTAATTATGTATATAGTCAACTTTTATCTCCGACCAACGGTTCTCGAGGTATTAACAAAAAAACAAAAAAGTGCCCTGTTTTCGCTAATTGCCGCTAGAGCTCGCCTCATATTCATGAGGACTTTTGGTATATTCATCCCTAGGTACCTTTAAATAAGTGTGCAAAGTTTCAAAACTTTCGGATTTTTTAGGAGGTTAAACCTTGTTTTGACTGGACTCTGCCTAACTCGCTTAAATTAATACAACAACAGAAATGCTTTAAAAACAAGCTCAAGCGATTCCTATTAGAGAACGCATACTATACTATAAAAGAATACACTGATGAGTAACATAGTTAACTAGCATCATTATTTAGCAATAAGACAATCTGTATAGGAATAAGATAAGATAATTTGTGTAGTACTAAGATAAGTTAGGTAGCCATAAGATAAGTCATATAGCCATAAGATAAAATTTGCAACTTAAATGTTAGTAAACTCAGTAAAATTATTGTAGAACAGACTAGATTTAATTATTGACAAGTCCTATATCATGTAACAATGGAAATTGTAACCAAATGATCAATGGGATGCTAATAAATTAAACTAAACTAAAGGGTTCTGTAGGCATATAGCCTATACAGCGTTTTTTATAATTGTGAAAAATTGTTTGGTACTCCCTATGTATTATTGCTGACTTTTTTAAATTGTGAAATACTGCATTACCGAGCGGCCGGCAGGTGTGTAGGAGAAGATAGGGGAAACGGCCAGGTGGGAAGGTGGGCCAACCAGGCAGGCAGCGAGTGGAAAGGGGACCAGTGTGTGACATAAAGTACTCTTTCGACCAGAAAAGTTTTCAGAAAGCATGGCATCACAGTAGCACCTGTAAATAAATACTGTTTAAAAAACCTACTCAAATCTACAAATTTAGAGAATTCCCACCCTAGTAAAAATGAGGCATCTACCAATTTAAATGTAACGATTGCGAAAAAGTCTAGGAAAACCCCAAAAGACAATGGAAGTCAGAACTAAAGAGCACATATAAGACACATCAAATATCAAAACACAGACAAATCAGCGGTAGCGGATCACTTTTGGGATGATGGACATGAAGTTGACAGGGATCCAGAACTACTAAAATGTATCCGTGGACACAAGAAGCTTTCAGTCTGGGCGAGGATTTTTATTCATAAGAAGGGGAACCAAATGATGAACTTTGATATCCCGACCAATGAGGTCCTCATCTCAAAGTTTGTACCATGTCTGAAGGAGGGTGCCACAGCAGTTAAAGTATAGCTGTTGACAATGGTAGCGAAGGTGCCAAAACTAGTACAGGTAAACTATACCAAAAGTGAAGTTTTTGTGTAAAATTCAACTCTTATATAATTATTATGCCCTTACTCCCTATGATTTGAACTTTGCTCATAATAGTGGATCCATGTAATTCTCTCTCTCTTTCTTCTTACTTTATTAAATTGTAGTGTAATTATTGTACATAAATGTAAGATACTGGTAACAGTTTATAGCCTATGTATTTGTGTAATGCCAATAATTGCTATCCTATGCCAGTCCTCCTGGTCTACAGGAATGAATAAAATAAAATATTCCTTAAACCACAGAATATCGTATAGCCTGTTGAACACTGCATGATAACATTTTAGGAGAAAAATTCCTCCGACACCAGGATTCAAATCTATAACCTTCGGTGTTCTGTGCCATGGATACATTGATTCATATCGCCAGATGGAATTTCTCTCCTATTATTAGGCCTACCCTTAATTGTCATCCTCACTAAAAGACATATGTCATATACAGTATTGTGAGGCATGCTAATTTAAGGATTTTGTGACAGGGTTTACACTGTTATTGTAGGCCTAGGCCTATGTTAACATTACACAAAAGTTGAAGCTCTTACCAGCAAGACAACGGATTATAAGATGACATAAGAGGATACCAACAATAGTCGTAAATAAGACCACCTTCTTGAACTCTGAGAGCAGGCTGAAGTTCAGGTAGAACTTTGTTTTTTTCCCATGACTCCTGACAATGCAGCTCCTTAGGTAAATCAAACAGGCGCAGTATATTATCATCGCTGTTTGTAAGTATGCAAGTACCATCTGGTGACCTAGAACAAAGTAGGCCTATACTACTTAAATAAGATAACATTTCCACCATAAACTAACAATCAAAAAATGACTATTTGAATCATCGTCATATGTTAAGCTCTATACACCTTCCCATTTGCGTGAGACCCCATATAACTTAATCCAGTAGGCTATATACGTGGTAGGGAATATTTCCCCACTCTGATTTTGTTATAAAAATCAGCACAATGACAGTTTTTACTTGTATGTTGTACTGATGTAAATTAAAGAAAAGTGATAGAGCATGCTTTCAATTCAAATTTATGCAGTGTATGACCTGGTGCCTTGAAATCCTACTTCAGTAGGCCTATGTTTGTTTCTGAAAATGCTATTACTAAAGTCAATAAATCACTCAAGTTTCAAAGCCATGTGTTGTCTAAATAGGGCTTACATAAGTTATGGCGGAAATTAAATAATGATGTACGATTATTAAAGCCTTACTGTATTAGCTACTTTTATGCATGATTGTTAATTTAATACTACAATATGTTTTACTGTATGTACCATACTACAGTGAGTCCCACGCAAGAGTTGGCCAATGACGCGGGTTTCTGCGTCGCGGCTGGCACAGCTCCAACTCCCGAGCGATCGGGTGAAATATCTACGCAAATAATGCTGCGGTTGGTGTAATGATTCAGGTTCTCACATTCACAGTTAAAATTACAACGAAAATAAAGAAAACCAAGTACCTCATCACAAGAGATGTTGGAAATGTTCTCCTCTTGCATAAGCACAACACTGACACCTTTTTAGGGAATTTTCTTTCATGCGCATAAGTTCAGCTTCCGATATAGAGTTAATTTCTCTTATGATATTGTCTTTAAGTTCTTCTTGTGTATGGGAAATTGACCAATACACTTTATTTTTCAAGTTTCCCCATAAATAATATTTACATACTGTTAGAAGAACTTGATGACAATATCACATAGGCCTATCACAAGAGAAAGTAACTCTGTCTCGGAAGCTGAACTTACGCGCGTGAAAGAAAATTTCCTAAAAAGGTGCCAGTATTGTATGGATGCAAGAGAAGAACATTTCCATCATCTCTTGTGATGAGGTACGTGGTTATTTTCATTGTAATTTTAACTGTAAATGTGATAACCTGAATCATTACAACGACCGCGGCATTATTTGCGTAGATATTTCACCCGATCGCTCGGGAGTTGGAACTTTGCCAGCCGCGATGCAGAAACCCGCGTCATTGGTCAACTCTTGCGTGGGACTCACTGTATGTAGGTCTTGCATCAAGGTCTGTAGGGGAATATTTGGAATGTAATTGGGTAGGTTCGTGGGGAATTGAAGGGTTTCGCCATCAGTGTACTAGGTTGAAGACCCAAGTTTGACATACATTCAGGCCAAATTTCCTCTATAATGCAAATAATTTTAGTACAGTAAGATATAACTGAAAAATTACAAGTTTGTCATTTTTTAAAATTTAAATTAAGTTATATCGTATTTTATTCTGATCTATTTAAGAATATTACAGCGTGCTGGGACTCTGGTTTGATCCCCGTTAAGGTCATTCGGATTTTCGACAGGCCTAATCCTTTTGAAGCACTGTTCTCATGAAGTTCATTCTTGGTAGGCCTAGGTGAATAAGGCTGACAACTTTGGGAAAATGGAACATTACATCCCACCCGAGTCTCCCACTCCTACTCTCAATCCCTCCCCTAGTGGCAGCATTTAAACTACTAGCAGCGACGGTAGTGCTATCTACCAGTAATTTGGTGAAACAAAAAATTAAATAATTTTTCTTCTTTATTCTCTTCCTTTCCCGTCTCCTTCCTCTTCACCCTACCCACCTATTTGAGACCTATTCCTAATAGTAAATTTTGGATCGACCGGGATTCCTAACTTTGTAGCTAGCAGCCTTAACCGTTACGCCACGAGTGAACGTTGAGCAGTGAAGGAAGCTTTAGTATATTTGAGTTATGATTGGGGGGGGGGGATTTTATGAGTTTTAACACAAGAATCGGTTTTTATAATTTTGAGATATTTTGTTAGTTATGAAAAAGAGTAGTGTTGGTGCAAGGGAATTTCCCTGCATCAATTAAGCCATATTTTATGTTATAATACAGTGTTTTTCATAATTGTTAAATATTAGGCCTATGTATTGTGCAAGGGTCTTTTTTTATTATGAAATACTATTTTTTTTTGTGCACTTGACCTTACAAAGGGGCTAACCGCCAAATTTAAAAAAAAAGACATTTTACTATAAAATGGTGGTACAGGGCGTCCTGCATTGCCCTACAAAAGTGCTAAGTGAAATTCATATAATAATGTGGTAGCAAAGTTGCTCGAGAGACAGCACCGCAGGTAAGGACCAATGCTATTTCTTTACAAGGATTGTTGATTATCTCAGAAACTTAATTTTGGCACTTAGTCCCTTTGTAAGGTCAGGTACACAATTGTGAAATATTCTGTTGGCATATATACGGCGTTTTTTATAGTTGTGAAATATTATATTTGGTGCAAGGGAAAATGGTGACATCTCAATTGCATGCAATAGGCTACAACTATAGTGCAGCATAACACAGCGGCCTGCAGGCAGCGGCTGGCGGGTGGTTAGTTGAAGACAGTGTAGTGGCCAGGCAGGGAAGCATGGAGAAAACAATATAGCGTCCAGGCAGGGAAGCAGCCGAGTGGAAGGGGGATGAGAGTGAGACGTAAAGTTCCAACTTGCCGCAACTTTATCACCAATTGCCTAAAAATTAGGGATCCTCATCCTTCAGGAACCATATCCTGAGTTTTCAGTGTCCGAAGAGGCTGATAGAAAAGTATTTAGATTAAAGATAGTATTAACGGTAGGCCTAAGCTTATAGATTTTTCAAATTAAGTTCCTAAAATTGTCTTATTTATGGTCTTTTCAGCTTTCACATACCCTACAATATTAAACTAGCCCGCTTATCTTACATTGGTGGCTAGGCCTATGTAGTATGAAAAATAATGCTGAAAACAATTGATGCCTATATTATTCTAATGTCAAGACCGAAATATTTGTCCATCTTGATGGAATTAATTTAGGGGGGCAATGGGAACTGCAGCATGATATACACTGCCTCTTCAACTAGCCTACAGAACTCCATGACAGAATGAAATACAGTATTTGAATGCAGAAACCCAAAGCAGTTTACTTGCCTCAGAAATGTTATGTAATTTATTTTCAAAAAATAGTTCGGCTAAAGACAAATACAAGGTACAATTTAGGCTCCGCCAACTCAATATTCAAAATTTGTTTCTCAGCGAACAGGGTGACCAAACTATCCTTGTATATTGTCGCCGACACTCCCGACCATACCAAATATTAAAAATGTGAGAGTGCCCCTTGTACCAAACATTATAACTGCGAGAATGGCCCTTGTACCTAATAATAAAAATTCGAGTGCCCCTTGTACCAAATATTAAAAATTCGAGTACCCACAGGTTTGCCTTGTACCCAATGGTTTGTCAGCCTATTTATCCTCGAAGAATTCGCTGGATCGTGGTATAAAAGAAAGTACGAGGGGTGATCAAAAAGTTCCAGGACTTTTGAAATTGCGCGGCAATGGAGCGTTGTAGAGCAGTGCGGTTGGCAGCATTGTTTAGTGTGACTCTTCCTGAGCACAGCTGTTTTTTCAGATTGTTGATAACCTTCTTTATCGCAAAGTTACAGCTGTATTCGTAAAACAAGTTTTTTGTGTTCAACGATTTTGTGAAATGAATCAAAAGGAAGAGCAATGCGTTTGCGTAAAGTTTTGTGAGAAGTTGGGTAAAACTTTTACTGAAACTTAAGAAGTTTACATTGCCATTTGCCATTTCAAGAAGTTCCTGACAAACCTGAACTCTGTGTTGTTTTTGCTCCTCTGTCAACAGTCTCGGAACAAACTTTGCAGCCACCCTTCTCAACTGCAATTTTTCTGTTAACATCTGTTGACACGAACCAAATGAAATGTTCAATTTTTCAGCCATTTCACGAATGGTTAGTCGACGATCAGAACGCACGAGAATGTTCAATCTTGCAACATGACTGTCATCAGTCGAAGTTGATGGGCGCCCTGAACGAGATCATCTTCACACGATGTCCAGCCTTCTTTAAACCTCTTGTACCACTCGTGACACCTTGACCGACTCAGACACTCATCACCAAAAGCCACTTGCAACATTTGAAATGTTTCAGTAAAAGTTTTACCCAACTTCTCACAAAACTTTACGTAAACGCGTTGCTCTTCCTTTTGATTCATTTCACAAAATCGCCGAACACAAAAAACTTGTTTTACAAATACAGCTGTAACTTTGCGATAAAGAAGGTTATCAACAATCTGAAAAAACAGCTGTGCTCAGGAAGAGTCACACTAAACAATGCTGCCAACCGCACTGCTCTACAATGCTCCATTGCTGCGCAATTTCAAAAGTCCTGGAACTTTTTGATCACCCCTCGTACTTCGCTGGGAGTGGGTCAGGGTGGGTTATGTCTCATGCGACGATCAGGGTTGTAAAAAAGCCGGCTAAAATTGAAAAAGACCTGACCAGCGGTTTTTTTCAATTTTAGCCGGTTAAAATCATGATTTTAGCCGGCTAAAATCAATTTTTACTGGTTGGGGGAGGTGGGAGCGGGTTGAAATTTTGGAAAAAATTATATTTAGAGCCCTATGGGGTTTAGAGGGAAACTTTGTCTGCATAAATTAGATACCAATGATTCAGTGGTTGTGGGGGTGAGTGTGGAAATTAAAAATTTTTAAAACCATGTTTGTGGGGTATCGTTGAAAAGCTCTTGATGAGTAATCTTTAAATCAACAACTAGTTTCTCAATAGCGCTCATATAAGGAGTGATTTGAATTTTTGAAAGTCAAAAACACTTTAAAATATACCTCAGCCAATAGGCATGCCGAAATGAATTCTTGAGGACCAACTGAGGCTAAAATTACCAATGAAATAAAGTTTGAAATATTAAAAATAATAGTTAAATATCTTTAGAACAATAATCCTTGGCCAAATTAAAAATGAAATAATAAAAGATATCAATTAATACATAAATAACAACTCTCTTTTTATAAAAAATATTTCAGTTTTTATTCTACACTTACCCCAATAAATTCATAAAAAGCACTATGAAATCCACCTCAGCCTGTGCCCTGTAGGCCTACCTAAAGGGATTTTTTATACTTATTTCTCCATCAATTACACAAATCTGAAGCGTAATCACTAGGGCAAGGCATTTGATGATTTTGCATCTTTTTTATATGAAGGTTAAAAGATAGCTCCAATGTATATAAATGTATATCATTAAATAATTAATTAAATAAGGGCAATTTGTTTTTGCATTATTTTGCTTTATTTTGCATATTTCGTCATTTTTCAAGAGATAGGTCATTTTTTGGCAATTTTTAAGTCATTTTCAGCATTATATATCATTTTTGGCATTTTAGGTAATTTTCGGCATTTTAGCAATAACTTAAATATTTTTTCTTTCTTTTTAATTGGCACATATTTTCTAGGGGCAATTTGATGGGCATGCCAGTTCAGAAAGAATTTATTTTTCGCTAAGGGTGTCCAAGTACTGTAGTATAAATGTACTGATTTCTTTAGTAACAAAATAAGTGTGTTTTATATTGTAAATTCATATATAAAGCATCGTCATAAACTGTATTTAGCAATTCATTACTTAAGAAAAAACTAATTATAAGTAATAATGGTAAATTTATTGGTAATTATTTTAAGATTTCGGGTCATTTTTTCACTATTTTTAGGTCATAAATGCATTTTTATTTTGCATTTTTTCACTATTTTATGGTCATTAAATGCCTTGCCCTAGTAATCACCTATCGCTGGAATTTTGTCAAGCCACAGAATCTTTACATCGTATGCCAGCCAGTTCTGCATCAATCGAAAGAGTATTTTCTTCATTTGGGTTAATACAAACAAAATTGAGAAACAGACTAGGCAATGAAAAAGCCCAGAAGCTAGTATACATTAACAGGCAGATTAAAGCAAATATTCAAGAGTCTTATGATGAATGGTAAATTTGAATGGTGAATTTACCGTATTTAGTCGAATATAATGTGCACAATTTTTGTCCATTTTTAGATTTCAATACTGAGGTACTCATTAAATTCTAGTACAAATCCGTTTCGTAGGTCAGATGTAATATTGATCTACATAACAATGCATTGCTGTAATTCTCGACTTCATTCATTTTATCGTTGGCCTACACCATATGAAATTTAACCTCTGAAACATAATGAAAAAATTGTTTTTGTTGGTTCTGTAGTCCAAGTGTGGAATATTGTGCAATGTCGATTTTAAATTCATTTAAGAGCGGTATCTGCTTTTATTGTGAAACATTCATTTAACGTTTTGTTTGTCCATTTAGGAATACAAAATAAGCACCTCCGAGGATTCCAGTGATGAACACATTAGTGAATAATGATGAGCCATGCCTATAGGTCTACTTGTAGGCCTAAAACTGGTAGTTAACTGTAAATGTTTACGTGTTGGTTCATTATTCTACAAATACTATGACAACTTTCCAAATAAAACATCCTACTATTGATGCGCATTACATTTGCCAACAAACCTTTTTTTCTATGATTTCAAGTTTCAAAATCCAGGTGCGCATTATATTCGAGTAAATACGGTAATTAACTATTGCTGGGAATTACACAGTGAAGTGGTATTAAATTACACTAAACATAATTTCAGGGTTCTGAGCTTGTAACTTTTAAATTTGTGAGGCTCGGAAATAAAAACATGAAAGAAAGTTCAATTATTTTTATTTCAATTTGATTTTATGTAGATAAAATGCTGGCTTTTTTCAAGTGGATAAAACTGGTAGCTCTGCATTTGCACTCAGTAAGTACTACAGGTTCTGAGCTTGTAACTTTTAAATTTGTGATGTTTGGAAATAATAACATGAAAGAAACTTCAATTATTTTTATTCAATTTGATTTTATCCGGCCTGGCTTTTTTCAAGTGGATAAAACTGGTAGCTCTGCACTCAGTAAAGCTCTATCCACAATGCGCAGTCGTCAGTTGTTAGTCAGTAGTCGGCAGTTTGCTGTTGCAATCGGCCGCTTGGGAGCAGCACTCGAGTCGTCTACAATATGCTGTCGACATTGAGGTTAGGGAAACATTTTACAGAATAAAAAAGGTGGAGGAATCGCTTTATAATTGGATAATATATGTTATAAACACATCTTGCTTCCTCGTAGTATGCTAATCTGTGTATTTTCACTAGTAAATAATTTTCATTCGCGTAATATGTTACTTGCAGTCGTTCAGTTCGTAGTCAGAGATGAATTTCTCGTCTGCCGACTACTGTCTACCAACTGACGATTGTCTGCTGTCGTCTGCAACTGCACATTGTGAATGGCGTCCATTGATCACCACACGTTATACTTCGACTACAAACTACCGTCTACCGACTAACAACTACAGACTGCGCATTGTGGATAGAGCTTTAGTATTACAGGTTCTGAGCTTGTAACTTTTAAATTTGTGATGTTTGGAAATAAAAACAAGTAAGAAACTTCAATTATTTTTATTCAATTTGATTTTATCCGGCTTGGCTTTTTTCAAGTGGATAAAACTGGTAGCTCTTCACTTGCACTCAGTAGGCCTAAGTAGGCCTACTACAGGTTCTGAGCTTGTAACTTTTAAATTTGTGATGTTTGGAAATAAAGACATGAAAGAAATTTGAATTATATTTAATCAATTTGATCTTATCCGGCCTGGCTATTTTCAAGTGCATAAAACTGGTAGCTCTGCATTTGCACTCAGTAGACCTAAGTAGGCCTACTACAGGTTCTGAGCTTGTAACTTAAATTTATGATGTTTGGAAATAAAAACATGAAAGAAACTTCAATCATTTTTGTTCAATTTGATTTTATCCGGATAAAATTGCCTGGCTTTTTTAAAGTGGATAAAACCGGTTAAAACCAGGCCGGCTTTTTTCATAACAACCCTGGCGACGATGCACCTGATATTTGGTTTTTCCCAATAGTTCCATAGTTTCAGAGTTAAGAAAATACTTTTAAAATCAGGAATTTTGTTTTCAAATTGCTGACTTTCGTTGGAATGTATGTTTCATTTATTTGTAGCCTACCTGGCTAAATTTATATGTATTCTTATGAGAAAAGATTGATTTTACCATGTATTCAGTGCCAAGTGGCCAACTTGCAAACTAAAGTGGTTTCACTGCTTTCATTCGAATGGGAAGGCGGACAGTACATAGGAGAAGATGATGATTTGAATAGAATATAGCTCTTACCATTTACAACCTTTCAGGCAAACATTGTCTTTGCTTGTAAATTCTTTCCACGATCCAGTAATCTGACACATATTTTCAAACTTATACTCAAGTGAAGATGTAGATCTTTGAGTGGTAGTGACAATTCCAGCTTCTGTTTTATCATGGTCAGTCAAATTAACACCGCTTTCACTAGACAGTGAACGGACTTGAATTTCCTTTGAGATATGGGGATCTTCTCTTTCAATTGTAATTCCTAGGTGAGTATTTAGCTTTCCAGTGTTATCGTCAGCTTCCTTTGTATTCATAAAGTGGGTTTCATTATTTTCTGAATATAAACCTAATATATCACTGAAAGTGTCATTCTTAGTTGTGCAAACACCTATATTTTTAAGATCCTTTGGATTGGTATTACTCACATCTGGTCCCACTATTCTGCTAGAAATCTCAACATTCAGACTAGATTGTCCTAAGCTAGTGGAATTAATTCTGGCTACCGGTACATCTTCAGACTGAGAGCTCAAATTATCAGCTTCAAACTCTGGGGTTGTTTCCTCGTCTTTTTGGGTAGTTGTTGCCGATAACAGTGATGCAGACATAGCTATTCCATATTCTGTGGACGACCTTCAAAACAGAAAGAATTGTAATCCTAACCTCAAAACTGATTTTTGAAACTTGATAAATGGATCTTCCTGCATGAAAGGGAGTAACTTCCTTTTTGGCACAGGCTTTTAATACTTATAGGATTTCAAAATCCGTATTATTATCCCCAATTGCTTAATGAATTCCAATAAACACATGCCACCAATACCACTTCTCTTCTCCTCACCGATCTTGTTGTTGTTCTTATTATTATTATTCTTCTTAAGTAATGGCCTCGGTCACTGTTGTGCTTTGTAGCCAGTGTCAGAGTAATGGAGTGGAATTGGCCCCTGAATGGGGATAAGAGTACTCAACAGTTGTGTTGTATAATAACATTGAGCTCTATTACATTCTGGAGGTAGCACTGCATGATGAAAAATCGTGACGGCAGAGTTCGCGGTCCGCCATGAAAGTGAGCGTATACTTTAGCTCCTATCCCGTATCTCCTCCTAACAAACTCATGTGTATTAATGGAATTATGAAGCTGTATTGGCGTTTTTAAAACACTTTTATGAATGAAACGCTCGAATATAAACTACTTGATGCTTTTTAAGTACATAACAAAACTAATTTCATATCGTAATGGTTTGGTAAAAGTATTTCTTTAATCTCGATCAGGCGTGAATGTACATTGGTAAACAGTTGTAAACACTCGCATTTTAAATATTAAAATAACTTCACAATAGGTCTTCATTTTGCGATATTATGCTTGATTTCGATATATAAAGAGAATAGACAAAATCTGTTCTAAGTGCTTTGGAAATGTATAAACCGTGACCTTCAACTGTACCGTTACTGTACTGGATACAATTCACATTATTTATTTATTTTGTTAATAATTCCTGTAGATTAGTGTAAAGGAAAGCCACTGAAATGAAATTTCAAAATACTTTAAGTCAATAGGCCTACTTAGAAGTTCCTTTTCTTCGAATCTGAAATTTAATTAGCTATGCTATTCATCATCTTATTCTTTCGACAGACAATCGTCTGTAGCCTTTTGTTCTTTCTCAATTCTGTTTGGATAGGAGATGGTGGGACATCATCTGTTTGTGTCTGTTTATCTATTTTCGTATAATTTTCAGCGAGGTCTTATACAAAAACATCTGCTTCCTCTTATTTCCGCAATTAAAAACTAGCATGAAAAATTTAGGCCTACATGCATAAGAATACTATGTTTACATGACTGACATATTGCATAATTTATATTCCTACTTGGTACCTAAAGTAGGCCTACTACTAACCACATTACGAACCAGACGCGTACCGAGGGGGGGTTTGAACCCCACCCATTGATTAAAAAAAGGAAAATTGTACAATTTTTTTAATTCTGCTTACAAATTGCTTAATACGAGTATAAAGCGTTGGAAGCTTAAAACTCGTTATTGTGCATCTTAATTTTTAAAATTTTCCGGGGGAGGTCCCCCGAACCCCCCCTCTGTTGTAACCCCCCCCCATATGGTCGGCCTGTTTACGCTTTGTTACGAACCAGTTGTCTTTTTGGAACAATAATTTTTTGAAGGTGTCCTGGAAAATGGAAGACTGATGGTACAGCATCTTTTAGTAATTTTACAAGTGCACCAGACCTTGACTGATAGCAATCAGGTGTAAAGTGTCTGCTGCTTAATTTACTGTACGCTGTGGGTGACCAATATTCTCTGCGCATTGCTTGAACCCACTTTTTCGGAATATCAGGCCAAGAAAATGGAAACCTGTACAAACAGGCAAGAAAAAGACAAGCGTTCGTGGCTAATCTACGATTGAGGTTAAGTCAGATTTGGCCAGTATCCTCAAATGTTCCAAACAAAAATAACCTACTTGTGAAACTTAAGTCCACTTCTATTTCTCTGGAGCTCTGTGTAACCATATACCACGCAATATTTGACCATTTTGTCATGATAAATATCAAAAACACATTCATAAATATATGTTTACCATAGGAAGCACACTTCACCAATACGCACGGTGTAGCCAACTTAACAACAAGTGAACGTCACGATTTATGCAATTCCAAAGCACAGCTGTTGTGTATCCTGTTTATATATTGAGATCACTGTATAATAATAAAGTAAAGTGCGCCAAATACTCTCAATAAGTAATACCGTCCACTCCCTGTCTTTTTCCGGGACACGCTACTACTAGCGCCGCCAGTGAGCAGGAATGGAGAGTTACTCGTCAGCTGATATAGTTAACGTTTGTCTGTTGTGTTTTGTGTACGAAAATATAATATAAATTCTAGTAAAACAGGGTGCCCACGGGGGGGGGGGGGGTTAAGACGCAGACTGCGTCATTGAAATTTCTGGGGGGGGGGAAATATTATCGTGTTATGAATTTTCTGGCCGGGGGTTGAAAATTCTTGCAAAATTAGAGTTTTATATGTTAAAAATAAAAACGGCCAAGTTCAATATCTTCAAAAGGTCTCTTTTAATTCTTTATAAAGATAAAGATGAAGAATTTCGACAGCCATGGGCGTACCCGGAAGGGGGGGGGGCGCAAGGAAAAAAATGTATATTACTAATTATTATCGTCAGGTGTTTTTCTTTTAAGACAATTATTTTAATTGCAGAAGTTTTACCAAATCGACAACATGGAAGCAGAATCCACAGTGGATTAGGAAAGGGGGGTTCAGACCCCCAAGAGTCAAAACCTAAAATTCTATATTTGTATTTAAAAAATATATTTATTTAATTAAACAGGATTTGTTGGTGTGTCAAATATGATATAGCAGTTATTTTCTTTTCATAACATAATGAGTAGGCCTATTATGTCCACTGTTCCATGTGCTATTTAACTTTTCTTATAAATAGTAATAAGTATTATAATTTAGGTAACAATTTCATGTTTAAGTTGCCATGTCTTAGAGTGTAGGAAACAAATTTGCTAACTAGTTTTTCAGTGCTAAAATAGCGTAAAATATGATTTTCATTAGTTCAACATTTAAAAATTTCCCGGGGGTGGACACCCGACTTAGGTAACATTTTCTTGTTTACATTGGCATGTCTTAGAGTATGGTAAACAAATTTCCTAACTAGTTTTTTAGTGCTAAAATAGCGTAAAATGTGATTTTCAATAATTCAATATTTTAAAAATTTCCGGGGCTGGACCCCCCACCTAGGTAATGATTTCTTATGTACATTGAAATGTCTTAGAGTATGGTAAACAAATTTCATAACTAGTTTTCAGTGCTAAAATAGCGTAAAATGTGATTTTCATTAGTTCAATATTTAAAAATTTCCCGGGGTGGACATCCGACTTAGGTAACATTTTCTTGTTTACATTGGCATGTCTTAGACTATGGTAAACAAATTTCTTAACTAGTTTTTGAGTGCTAAAATAGCGTAAAATGTGATTTTCATTAATTCAACATTTAAAAATTTTCTGGGATGGACCCCCGACCCCTTTTTGGGGGGGTATTCCAAACCCCCCCGGCACTTCCGACCCTCCCCGCAATTATTTTCTGGCTACTTATTATGTTATTAATATAAAATACAATGTGGCCCAAGAAGTTAAAGCGACAAAAAATAAATTAATTAAAAAAATTGCCCCCCCCTAGAAATTATCATATGGGCGCCCTTGTCGACAGGCAATTGGGTTGGGGGTGAGCAATGAAGTTTGTGGGGTGAGCAATGAAGTTTTGGGGGTGGGCACCCCTGAGTAAAATAATAAATACAACATAGGCCTAAAGAAAATATCCGGTTATGTAGGTGGCACGATATGTGCCGTCTATGGTTGTAATAATTATTTTGAGAGTGAAATAAGTGTACAAGACTGATTCATTCAGATGTTCATTGGCTTACCCTCCGATTTGTTTTACATGTAAAAATTTCAAATTAAAAAAAAAGTATATATTGTAGAAACTATCTTGCAAATCGTATGAATTAAAATTTAAAGCTGATTTTCACGAAAATGTATTAAAGTGAAACAATTAGTTTTAATACTTATTAAAACAAAGTGTGTGTGGAACGACATGCGGCAGAAGTGAAACTTTTTTTTATTTTTTCAATTTTGGATTATTGGATTTTTCAAATTTTGGATTGTTGGACTTTTTAATATTGGGTTTTTGGACTTTTTAGATTTTTAAAATTTCTGACCTGTTTATTCTTTAATTTTGGATTTTTACATTTTTTTACATTTTAGATCATTGAATTTTTTAGTTTTGTATTTTTTAAAATTTTATTTTTTATTTTGGATTTTTTTATTTTTATATTTTATAATTTTATAATTTTTTATATTAAGATTTTTTTATTTTTTATTTTTTAAATTTTGGACTTATTAATTTTGGTTCTTTGAATTTTTTGATTTTGAAATTTTAGATTATTTAAATGTTGGATCTTTGATTTTTTATTTTTTGTATATTTTAATTTTGAATTTTTTAACTTTTTAAATTTTGGATTTTTTAATTTTTAATTTTTGGGCTTTTTCAGTTTTGGATAAGCCTAATCATTGAGTTGATTGTTTTTTGTGCAGTCCGTTCCGTCACACCTCACTAATTTCGTGACGATTTTGAGCGCTACACAAGCTCTCGATTTACCCCTACCGCGGCTAAAGAAGTTTTACTTAAAAAATTAGCGTTATCGTCATTTAATTGAGTTAGTTTAGCGGTAGTGTAAATTGTGTTATTTCCCGACCTAATTCCTGCATTATCAAGCACAAAAATAAGTTACTGTGTCGTCAGGACTTTGAAAAACAAATTTATTTCTGCAGCTATATAGGTTCATTAAGTAGCTTCTGAGACTGCTGCCCATTCCCACTCAACAGATGGCACCTCTGTGCTAGTGGACAGTTTGAACAAAGGGAATAGAGTAGAGTGGGCGGTATTCTTATTGAGAGTATTTGAGTGCGCCCAATGGGCATTAAGATAAAATTTTGCAGTCTGCAATGGGTAAGAAGTCAATATGCAATACTGGGAGGAGAGAATATGCGTGAGGTAAAGACGTCTTCAAAGCGATGGTGATTAAAGTGGAAGTGTGAAACCGACTGGAGGAAAGAAGTGACGAAAAGTACGACCGGGGAGATTAGTAATTGCGTAAGTATTAGTAGGTGATCAAGCACGTAATCAAATAACAAAAGCGTGTATCTCAAAAGACACGTGGAAGGCAGGAGGGCGCCGCCATATTGAATAACAGGAACTGAAATATCAGGAACATCAGAGAGGCAAACATAGGAGTGTTAGTGCCAAAATCGCAGGATAGAGGAGGAAAGGTAGAAGGCCGACACACCACGCGGGACATAAAGTGAGGCTAGGGGCGGAATTCTTGAATCTCCCTTTAGCTCATCCTTTAGCCTCCCTTCATAAAGGAGGCAAAAAGGAAGATGTATTCCTTAAACACAAAACCAAATTCTTGGTTCTTCTTTATAGCCTCCTTTATGAAGGGAGGGAGAGAAGGTTTCCTTACAAAGCCACTCACGGCTGGCACTAGAATGAAAATGAAAGTCCCCATATGTTAAGCAAAGAAAATACATTACGAGTCAATTTAATTCTTTTTTGTAGATTTCTAAACAAATTTAAGACATTTATCATGATATATCTTTGATATTTTACAAACAGATCAACAACCGTGAATAAGTGGACTTGTTCTCGTATAGGAGGTAAGCGCTTATGTTGGTAGTCTGAAACACGTAACTAGCGCCTTTTTTCGCTGTTTTGTTTATGGTTTGTCGTCTGTTGAACCAGCTGGGTGCTTGTTTTGGCTTCTTGTATAAACATGGCAACGAATCCAAAGAAACAACGCTTTTCAGAAGAGGAAAAGCAATACTTATTAATAAGTATTGATAAGTTCAAGCACATCATAGAAAATAAAGAAACGGATGGTTCGTCACTAACGCAGAAAAGAAAGGCTTGGCAGGAAATCCAAGCCAATTTCAACAGGGAACGCGACCACACAGAGGTTAGTTACAAAAAATTTTCTATTTATATATTTTTGTACTGTGAGATTAAGATATATTTATTTGATACCTAAGATACGTATGCATGTTTCGAGTTTATAATGACTTCAAACTAATAATTTAAGCCTACTTTGTATTATGATAGTTTATTGCAGTGTTTTATAATTGATTTTTTCAGCGAACTATTAACCAATTGCAAAAATGTTGGGACAATATAAAAACTAAGAGGAAAAAGGAACTGGCTGCCAGCAAACGGGCAAAATTTTGCACAGGGGGAGGCCCTATGAAGGTGATGGATGGTGACAAAGAGGATCCGCTAGATGCAATAATCTTGAATGCGACAGATATTGAGTTAAAGGACTGTGTTGACAGTGACACAGTGATGATGTCATGTAAGTTATATAGCATTCCTAATTTATATCATTACAGAGCTTAATCGCATAGTCACGGATACAGGTAGCCGCCTTATATAGGTTGTGCAATGTCTTCTCGCTATGAAGATCTGATTCTTTGTAACATTACCAGATGGTTTCTTTAGGCTTAACTTGCACCTTATTGCTATTTACAATGCAAAACAGGTTGACCATCATGCCTTGGTGCCTTGCGTAGCGTTTGTTTACTTTCAGCTGAATGGCAGCTGCGCTATGTAACAGATGTGAGATTTGCACTGATGTTTTTCAGTGTGGTTCCATAACAATTTTCACTTTGTTTTAAAAGCTGGCTACCCGTATGTGAGATAAGTTACTGCTAATCACCAAAAATGAAATCATTTTATGTTGTCATAGGCCTAAATAAAAAAACTGACCTAGTGAAACTGTAGGCCTAATATAGCTTTCTGTTGCAATAACAGACATTGCATAATAATGTTAATTATTTCTTTTAGCTGGATTTGGTGGGACTGCTGATGGATATGAAGTAATAGAAGAGGTGGTGGTGCCCATAGAACAAGAGGTAGTGGTGCCCACAGAGGAAGAGGTAGGCCTATGCCTCGGAAACACAAATTATGAACAAATACTGGAAGTTCCAGAATGCAGCTACCGGTGTGATGATTTGAATGGTGAGTAATTGTTTAATTCACTTGTGCCCACTTATTATTAATAATATGTAAAGCACCCAATGGGCAAGAACACAGTTCATATCACACTAGGTCCGATTATCGTACATCTAGTCTGAGCAGAGCTGAAATATTCTTGCATGTTAATGCATGATAAGTTTCACACTGTTCACTGCACAATTCACATACACTCCTCACATGCCTGATGGAAAGACTTCCTGATGCAGATACGATGATGAAAACCATGAATCGCAAAGCGCATTACTGTGTTTCTCAGCTCATACTCGGCTTGCATCCATTTCTTATTTATTGTGGCATCCGTCCTATAGAAGCTGTCATTAACTGAGTCCCCCTTCATTTGAAGCTCTCCCAAAAAATGTTCATATGCAGGTTTTCTTTGTGCCCACTTATAATGAGACACTCTTTTAATATAAAGGTAAACATGTGAGCTAGGCTACAATGTGTTTTCCTACCTGTAGCAGCATTAATGTTTGAACACTGCAGAACTTATATCAACTAGGCCTAAGCTTATTTCACTCTATTGGCCTCAGTGGTAAACAGTAAAACACACTTTAAATTCAGAATTGAGTGCAACACTCACATGACGACCAATGATGGGTTAATCTTGTGGGGTGCCTCTTACAGGTAATGCTTGCCATTTTCTCATTATTGCCATTATTATTACACCTAAATCTGTGTTTTTCTTTTCAGTTTCTGCAGAAGAGAGATCGATTCCTGCCCGGAAAAGGAAATTATTAACAGCGCGGCAGGGTGCAATAAATTTGGAACTAAAGGCCCGATTGAAGAAAATGAGCAACATTAATGATTTTGAACGAGAAATTAATGCAATTAGAAAGCGAGAGGCGGAAGTAAGACTAGAAATAGCATTAGAAGACTTAAAAGCAGCTAAAATAAGAAGACAGAACGAACAATTGAATCAGGAACTGAATCTAGCCATCACTAGAGAAAAACATGAATTGCAGCAACAATTTTCTAAAGAAAAGCATGAATTAGAAATGGATGAGCTTCTTAAGAAATAAGCCTCAGTGTCAGTAGGCCTATGTTATTGTATAAATTCCGGGGTGCGCGGGCAAAGAGAGTTAAGTCCACCATCCTAAAAAATTGAGATATGTCCATAGAGTTATACAGTGAGTCCCACACAAGAGTTGGTCAATGAAGTGGGTTTCTGCGTCGCGGCTGGCACAACTCCAACTCCCGAGCGGTCGGGTGAAATATCTACACAAATAATGCCGTGGTTGGTGTAATGATTCAGGTTCTCACATTTACAGTTAAAATTACTAGAAAATAATCATGTACCTCATCACAAGAGATGTTGGAAATGTTCTCCTCTTGCATCCACACAATATTGGCACCTTTTTAGGAAATTTTCTTTCACGCGCATAAGTTCAGCTTAATTTCTTTCGTGATATTGTCTTTAAGTTCTTCTTGTGTATGGCAAATTGACCTATACACTTTATTCTTCAAGTTTCCCCATAGATAATATTTACATACTGTTAGAAGAACTTAAAGACAATATCACATAGGCCTATCACAAGAGAAAGTAACTCTGTCTCGGAAGCTGAACTTATGCGCGTGAAAGAAAATTTCCTAAAAAGGTGCCAGTGTTGTCTGAATGCAAGAGGAGAACATTTCCAACATCTCTTGTGATGAGGTACATGGTTATTTTCATTGTAATTTTAACTGTAAATGTGAGAACCTGAATCATTACACCGACCGTGGCATTATTAGCGTAGATATTTCACCTGATCGCTCGGGAGTTGGAGCTGTGCCAACTCTTGCGTAGGACTCACTGTAGATTAAAATGCTCTCTACATTTGTGTTAAGTTCAGTAAGTCATATTCAAAATTGTACGGTAGTTATGGATGTGTGCCTCATGGGTTTATCCATCTCTAAAGCTATGTTGGGCTGGTATAGTGTGTTAAGTCACTCTAATTCTCAGTAACAAAAATGTGAACTTAACTCTCTTCGCCCGCGCACCCCGGAATTCTAATTCATGTCATCCTTAATTTGTTCCATGTACTGTAGTCTTGCTCTTCCTTTGCTATTCTTGCCTTCAATTGTGCCTTCGATAATGATTTTTAATAGACTTTGGTGACTTAGTTAATGTCCTGTGAGTTTTATCTTCTTTTTCTTATTTGGTTCCATATTTCCTTCTCTGCTTTTGCTCTCTCATAAACTTCCTCATTGGTAAATTTATCGATCCAGCTAATTTTCAGCATTTTTTCTATAGCACCATGTTTCAAATGCTTCTATTCTTCTTCATTCTGATTACAGGATTGACCAAGTTTCACATCCATACAACATTATGCTCCATAGGCCTACATATGTTTACATCAAATTCTTCCTAATTTCTAAAGTAATAATATTGGATGTGATTAATTTATTTTTCTTACTGAAGGCAAGTTTTGCTTGATATATTCTATTAATAATTTCTTTTGTACCTATTCCTAAACATGTTATTTTCCTGCCTAGATATTGAAATTCTTCAGTTTCATCAAATAATTCTCCATTCAATCTAATTTCTGTTTTATCAATTCCTTTTTTCTTGCAAGTTAAAAGTTTTGTTTTTGATTAATTGATATTAAAGTCATAATTATTTCTTAATGTTTTCCAATTTATTAATATACCCTTCTGAATCTTAATAATTATGTAAGAGTTGAATTTACACAAAAACTTCACTTTTGGTATAGTTTAGCCTACCTGTACCAGTTTGGCACCTTCGCTACCATTGTCAACAGCTATACTTCAACTGCCATGGCACCCTCCCACAGACGTGGTACAAACTTTGAGATGAGGTCCTCATTGGTCAGGATATCAATGTTCATCAGTTGGTTCCCCTTCTTGTGAATAAAAATCCTCTCCCAGACTGAAAGATCCTTGTGTCCACGGACACATTTTAGTAGTTCTTGATCCCTGTCAACTTCATGTCCATCATTCCAGAAGTGTGCTGCTACCACTAATTTGTCTGTATTTTGATATTTGATTCTTTAGTTCTAACTTCTAATGTCCTCTTGATTTTTCCTATATAGACTTTTTTTGCAATCATTACAGTTAAATTGGTAAATGCCTGATTTTTTACTGTGGTAATAATTTTTAATTGTGGGCCTAAACTCTGTTCATATCCATTTTATTTAAGTAATATCGGTGATAATATGTGACAATAATGTTTATGATAAACTAGATTGTGAAATAACCAGATGTTATTTAAGGAAATAATTTTTTTCTTTTTCAATTGGTAGGCTGTTGTGTTTAATATGGATACATGCAAACTATTTACATAGATGTAAATTATTTTTTTTTAATTTGGGGCATCCCCAAAACATATTTAACTTGAGTGTATAACTTTTAAGAAGTTTTAACAAATTTTGTTAGCGTGGATGGAGGAGTGGAATCATGAGACATGCATCATAAATAACCATAAATAAACATAAATTTTAATCATGCTATTTATTTATATCAGGACCATTTGTACCACATTTTACATGTATAATAGGTCCTATTAATTTGTACTCCAATAATTTCCATTACAAATAGACGTCTGGCTGCCATCCATGGCTGACCACTTGGGTCCAGAAGACAAAACATACAAAATTACAACTACTATTAAAGACTACACTCTTAAAAAAGGAATGAATATATAATTATATACATTTATACACACATAAATGTACATACATTGAGCGAGGATATATCTTTCATTGGTACAAACTGTTGGAAACAGTCATTACATGCAGTTATGCACAGAAACAGTATCTTGATCTAATGCACACTATATACAAAACAGGAACTTGTGGGTACAATGAACTTTGAAAACTTGTGGTCTAGTTTTGTTCATTATGCACACTACATACAAAGTTGAATGAGAGTTATGCGTGCCATAAACAACTGTCATTGTTTAATTAAATAATAGTGTTCAACTAATGTCTGTTAACTCTATTCTGTGACAATTTTTTTCTTTCTTATTCATTCGTTAATATTTTTATGCTTCCTTTAATTTATTTTAAGTTGGAAATAGAGATTAGTTAGAGTTAGATCTGATAGTTCTTCTCGACAAATGATGCTCAAATTGAAATGCAAGTTAGCTTTTTTCACTTTCACTCTTCCAAATAGCATAACCAACTCAATACTTAACTCATTAAGAATGTATTCTGAAACTTTATATGTTGTAACTTTCCTTTAATGTTTTATTTTTAATTTGTGTTAAGTTATGTTTATTTTGTGACTTTTGTATGCTGCCATAGTACTATGTACATTATTTGACTTTAAAGGAGTAAATTGAAATTGAAATTAGTGCTGCCACTACATTTTTTTGTGCCATCATTCAAAGCACATGCTTCCTGTGTTGATCAAGATGACTTTCCAGCCCTGCTTCTGTATCATATGTCCCATGCACAACACAATGCCAGTCATAATTCTCACCTTCCATCATTTCACAGACTGATATTCATAGGTTAGAAAAGTGACCTCTTCATTCTCATTTTCCAAGTGTTTTCCAATAAAGTAAATTACCATATGGTTTATGGAGAGCACAAGCTAAAAGTCACCAATTTAAAACGTTTTTTACATGAACAAACAGTGCATAATTGTAGAAAACACCCCTGAATATTTCATTAGAGCCAATTGGGAAACTTTTAACAAAAACTTGGCATAGACAACCCTGCTTTCTTCTTTCAAATGAACCTACAAAGCACTTGGAGCAAACTAGAGTCGGAAAGGAGAGTGAAGGGGGGGACATAATAATTCATAGCAAACTTAAGGTAGGCCTACAGAAATACCTTCAAATTCAGTTCATGCAATCGTGATTGAAATTTAACATTAGCTAGCCTTTAGCACCAAGTTTTTTCCACTCCTGGGAACGTGCGAGCAATAACGGGGGAAAGAGCATGCAGGCAATTGCACACAGTGAAAAAAATGCAGTCTAAAATGTATGCACATTCTTTCTTGCAATATAGTGTGTCAACAAAACAGCACATGTGAAAGTTTGTGCATGTAATGGCCAAAGAAGGGCAAATTCCCTCACAAAAGAGCTTAGACATGAGCATGTGGTTTTATTTCTGCTGGAGTTGATGTGCTCTTGGAGAGTTTTGTTTGTTTGTCATCTGCCTTTACAAGCTTCCATGCGAAAGAGTGCAGTGTTCCATGGATGATGTAACACACGCTTTCTTTTGTTTGTCTATTGCCATGACATTCACACGTTTTCATGGGCATAGTGAGCACCTGTCTAATCCTGAGCATAAGAGCTTGCATGTAATGGTAGTTATTCTGAATCTTTTGTATGCATATCATTACTACTAGCTGATCTCTGTTTGTGAGCACAGAAAATACACGTTTGAATTATCTTACTACGCAGCACTACAGTAATTTTCAAATGGGAAGCGTTCTCCTTCACCGCCAATCACGTGTACGAGCTAAAGTAGTACCGCTATCAGGAAGGGTCTTCCTGACGTCTCTGATTGGACCGCGTATCTAAGCAAGGAGAAGAGCAAAACGCTTCCCATGTGAAAATTACTTTAAATAATTCTTAAGGCTAAACAGAAGATTAAACACACAAATACTATATACAAAAACAGAGATGCAAACAAAATTTCAGATATTGAAGTATGAATTTATGATTGTAACTGAATGGTAAGAAAAATAATTCCAGTGTAAAACTAAAAAGCACAAAGGACACAGTATATATCGATTTTGAAATAAAACAAACATAATGGCATTGTGCCTAATATTAAATTTTATACGAGGGTAAGTCCGCAATCTTTTTTTTTAATTTATCGCAACAAGAATTCAAAATTTTCAATTACCGGTACCTCATTTTTCAGCACAGTCCTCTTGTTTCTCAATGCACTTGATTCATCGAGGCACAAGCTTCCTGATGCCATAAAAAAAAAGTTTTTCAGGTAAGTAGGTAAGCACCGCTTCCTTCAGTTCTTGGTTTGTGGTGAATCCCCAAGTAATGTTGCAGTATTGGCCCTTGTAAGCCCCAGAAAAGTGTGAGCATCACTTTTCCTGCGGAGGGTTGACTCTTGAATTTCTTTTTGACTGGAGATGCAGAGTGTTTCCACATTAGGGGCATCAATGAGGAGATTGTTCCAGGCATTTTCATTTACCTCCATCTGAAAATCCTGTCGATCCCACATTCTTCCAATGTTGTGAAGGACAACACATGCAGCAATGATGCGAGTTGTTGTCCTCAACTTCGTTCTCAATTTAGCAGAGAGGCAAGGAAATCTACGTTTAAGAACTCCAAATGTCCTTTCAACGGAAGTCCTTGTTGAGGTTAGAGCATAATTGTATCTCTCTTCAGCCTCTGCCTGTGGGTCTTGGACAGGAGTATAAAGATATTTTGTTTGGCGATACCCACTATCGCCAAGCAACAAAGAATTTTGAAGATCCCCCTCTTCAAGTCGTGCCTTCACACTGCTATTATCAAAAATCCTGGAGTCATGAGTGGAATGGAAACACGATTGCTTTCAGGCTCAAAGAGATGGATCCACGTTTCATCTCCAGTGATTATTCGTTTCAAAAAAGCTTCACCTTCATAAGCACTGGCAGATGGACACACGATTATGCTTGAACTGTTTAGTGAGCTGTTTTGGGACCCACCTTGTACAGACTTTATGTAAGCCAAGCCTGTTATGAATAATGTCATATGTAGAACCATAGTTCATTTGCATATGGTTTGCCACTTCGACAGTCACTCTTCGGTTTGTCTGAATCATGATATGCACTTGCTCAATGTTGGAGTCACTAGTGGATGTGGATGGGCATCCTGTTCTTTCACACTTGTCTAACCATTTTGGAACTTTTCAATCCATTCGTACACTCTTCACCATGGTAAAACATTGCCCCCAAATTGTGCAGAAAGTTTTTGATGAATTTCAGCTCCTGATACACCTTTAGATGACAAAAAATGAATCACTGCATGCTGTTCTCCTTTGGTGCAAACGCTGAATGGTTCCATGTTTAATGTGCATGAGCACAATACTCAATGGAGTCACAATGGTCAAACATTCCACAAGTGATGAAAAATAAACATGTTGACGTGCACAAGCACAAAGTTATTCCCTCGTACAGGAAAAATATTCAGAGTTCTACATAAGTGCCTATACCCTTTATCGAGCAAAATGACGTTGGATAAATATATTTTTTATGACTCTGCCACGGTCATTTTCTCGCACATTAGGGGCATCAATGAGGAGATTGTTCCAGGCATTTTCATTTACCTCCATCTGAAAATCCTGTCGATCCCACATTCTTCCAATGTTGTGAAGGACAACACATGCAGCAATGATGCGAGTTGTTGTCCTCAACTTCGTTCTCAATTTAGCAGAGAGGCAAGGAAATCTACGTTTAAGAACTCCAAATGTCCTTTCAACGGAAGTCCTTGTTGAGGTTAGAGCATAATTGTATCTCTCTTCAGCCTCTGCCTGTGGGTCTTGGACAGGAGTATAAAGATATTTTGTTTGGCGATACCCACTATCGCCAAGCAACAAAGAATTTTGAAGATCCCCCTCTTCAAGTCGTGCCTTCACACTGCTATTATCAAAAATCCTGGAGTCATGAGTGGATCCAGGCCAGCGTATGACAACATCAAAAATTTGGAGCTGTGGTCCAGTCACGGCTTGGACATTGAGGGACATCCAACCTTTTCTATTCCTGAAAACCTCAGCATTTGGTCCCCCAGGGTTTATGATGGGTACATGTGTGCAATCTATGCAACCAAGTACATTTGGGAAGCCTTGCATATTAAAAAAATCAGTCTTCACCTGTCTCTTTTCAAATAATGTTTCAGGGAAGTGCACCGAGTTAGGCAACTGTCTTGCTAACCTGCCTGAAACTTCTTTTATAATGCGGTTAGCACTTGCCTGGCTGATTTGCAGCAGATCTCCACATACAACCTGTAATACAAGAATAAAATAATATAAAATTAAACTGTAGGCCTATTTTCTTTGGTAAGATTATCATCAGATAAGTTATTATTAAGCCTGTATTAAATTTGGGAGAAGTAAAAATCGTTATTGCTCACTAATTACAATTAATTGAATCACTATTAGCCTACTAAATTAACATTAGTCAGAATAGGCCTAGGCCTACTAATAGAAGAAAAAATTATAGTCTATCTAGTTCAGTAGGCCTACCTATGTAATATAGGCCAATTATACTGTATTGCATACTAGTAGTACAGTAGGCTAATTCAAAGTTGTATGTACCAGTAGGCCTACTAAAAATAGAGGCTGAATTCATGAACTGTTTACATGCAATTACAATTACAATATTAAATATCATGCATTGCATAGGCTTCGGTACTATCAATAGCTTGCCTGTCGAAAAACCTAGGCCAACTTTATAGGAAAATAAGTAAGTTAGCCTAATTCATGTGGACGAGAATGTACATCTTGGTTGGGAAAATGGTACGTTGCGACTCACCCGAGTTCCCCACCCTACTCTCAATCCGAAATAGCCTATTTTGTTGGAAGGGTCGTTTTTATAATTATGAATTATTATGTGGAGGTGCAAGGATATTTCTTTTTATTGTGACATCGCAGGCGAGTGGAAAGGAGAGCAGGGTGAGTCGCAAAGTACTAACTTGCCTAACTTTAGCGTATTTTGTACCCATTTTAAAATTCACGTATAGTATGTAATTTAAGTATCATGCTTACCTGAAAGCTTCCCGTGGCATAAAATCTCAACGCTGTCGTTACTTTGATAATTGGAGGAAGAGGCAGCCCCCTGTTTGTTTCTCTTTCCTCTACAAAAATCGGCATGATGCGCTGTACCACAGTATCCTTTGTAAATCGGAATCTTCTTAAAAACTGGACATCGTTGTATTTCTCCAGAGGGTTGCTGTAATCAGCAACTACTCGTGGCACATTCTCAAACAAATCGTTCATTAATATGTGATCCATAAACTCTATAAAATCATCATCTAGTATCAAAGCCATGGTTTTGATGGACTTCCAACTATGAAGGATGATCAAAGGAACATTTTCGTCTTCCTTTGCTGTTTAAAGAAAGGCAGCTCCCTTTCTTGTTCCTTTGTAATAAAAGGAAGGTTTCAGAATTAGAAAATCAACTGTTTAAGGGAGATTACAGGCCCCTTTTAAGTTTTAAGGAACCTGCCTTTCTTAAACAAAATAAGGAAGATTCCAGAGTTTGAATGTCTATGTAAGGAGGTTTGAAGGACCGTTTTAAGTGAAGGAGCTTCAAAGGACGATTCGAGAATTCCGCCCTAGGACACATTACCACAAACACGCATAGAAACAGGTGGCCACACTGACAGCCTATTCCTTTTCTCAGCGCTGTTAAAGCGCTGGCAGCATTTTTATTCCAAAGCTAAGTAATGACGTCATCGGTGCCACCAGTTTTCACAGCGCTTTGGCATCGGTTCCACCGGCCTGTGGATATGGTGCGAGAATCCACCAATGAATCTGATTGGCTCACGTAAAACTGCGGGGGAATTAGCAGACGATGGGCTTCACTCAATCCTGCCCGGTGTCCATGCTGTCACTTGACTTGATGACATATATATATACATATATACAGTGCTTTAGTTGGAAAATATTTTATGGGGGTACTCACCTTCCATAGAACGCATATCTATTGCGAATTTAATAGTGTTTGTCATTATTAACAAATACACTCTCGTGAATTGGACATTTAATAAGTATTTTAGGACAATATCATTCCTGTACTGCCAGTACGACGTACCGGAGCACATATTTTTCCCGGTATGGTAGAAGGAAAATAATTTTATACCGGTATGCAGTACCGGTGCGTACCGGCCCAACTAAAGCACTGCATATATATATATATATAAAATAAAATTATTATTATTATTATAAATTATTATTATTATTATTATTATTATTATTATTATTATTATTATTGTATGTATAGCTTAATGATAGATGCATAGGAACAATAAAACTCCAAAATGTTTAGGAAGAAAGGTAACGAGTATAGGCATAAAAACAATATTAGAAGATATATAAGCTTTCATGAACCACAGATTATTGTCTCTGGTAGACATTACATGAGAATGTTATGGGAGAAAAATTCCTCCGACACTGGGACTTGAACCCAGGACCTTTGGCTATTCGCGCCAATGCTCTACCAACTGAGCTAAGCCGGAGTTCAATTCACAGCGCCGGATGGAACCTCTCTCCCATGACTGATTACCCTAATGGTCTACCTCACAGACAGACAAGTTATGTCATATGCAGTACTGTGAGGCACACTAATTAGTGATTTTTGTGACCGGGCTCCCGCTGTTATTGTACAGTTGACATTCAAGATAGATATATAAGCTTTCATGAACCACAGATTATTGTCTCTGTTAGACATTACATGAGAATGTTATAGGAGAAAAATTCCTCCGACACTGGGACTTGAACCCAGGACCTTTGGCTATTCGCGCCAATGCTCTACCAACTGAGCTAAGCCGGAGTTCAATTCACAGCGCCGGATGGAACCTCTCTCCCATGTCAGAGGATTAGGGCAATCAGTCATGGGAGAGAGGTTCCATCCGTCGCTGTGAATTGAACTCCGGCTTAGCTCAGTTGGTAGAGCATTGGCGCGAATAGCCAAAGGTCCTGGGTTCAAGTCCCAGTGTCGGAGGAATTTTTCTCCTATAACATTCTCAATATTAGAAGAAGTAGGCTATGTATATTCTCTTCAGATTATAAGAACTCGCTGTCTATAACTGGATGGTATGTTTAAAATTATTGACCAGCAATTATATTATCCTACCTGATTTAATTTGATATGGTATTCGCTATTTAAGAAAACCTAGCTGCAAAAATGTGTTATATTAAAAATTGTGACACTTGTCAGTTGTGTTTGGGTTTTATATGGAGACATTCTTCCGAAAGTTTTAGGTTAGACGTGACTAGTACGGCAAAGGGGGATATTTTCAGTTATTACTAGATGGGAAGACTTTTAGCTATGTCAATAATAATGTAAATTCTATTTGTTTGAAACCATAATACACCAATGCTTCCTGTAAGAAAATATTAGAATCACTAGTAATTTAGTCGCCATTGATGGCACCATAAATCCAGCAGTTTTGTTCCAATTCCGCTGCAGCGTGACGTCATCGATTGCCACCGGTCCGGTGTAAAAGCGCTGAGAAACGGAATACGCTGTGAATCAGCGGAAACCGGAAGTGACGCACCGGAAAGAGCAAGCAAATAAGCCGCTCCCACCCAAACCGGAAGTGATTGTCCAGTATAGCAGCCAAGAGATGGCAACCAAAGAGCACACACAAGCGACGGCACCGTGCGGAGAAAGCAAAGAGGAATGCGACGGAGAAGAAAAGCCAGTACAATGCGACGGAAAGTGCAACCTATGGTTCCACACAAAATGCGTGGGGATAACCACAAGCGAATACAATGTTCTTGGGAACAAAAAAAGCAGAGTGAAATGGCTATGCAGAAAATGCGAAGGCATGATACGAATGAAAGGAGACATTAGAGACATGAAGGAAGCACAGAAGCTATTACAACATGAAATCGTCAGTATAAAAGAAATGCTCATAGCGGCATTGAGAGTCAGCCAAAACAATACAGTAGCACAAGAAATTACGGAGATAAAGGAACTACTACAATCTTCAAGGGAAAGACAAACCGTAATCATAGAAACTAAGAATAAAACAAGGGGGGCCAAGGAAGGAGAGACAGAAGCAACCGCAGAAAAAGATAGGGACAGCAGACAAATGAACCAGGAAACAAGAGAAGACAACGAGAATAGCAAAGAAACGAACGTCAAGGGAAATGAGAATATACTGCACACAACAGGAGAAAGTGAAAAAAATAACACGAGAAACAGAGCTACAGAACAGACCAAGGAAAAGGAGAACATACCTCAAATAACAGGAGAGGGAGAGAAAAATAACACAAGAAACAGAGCTACAGAGAGGACAGAAAAAGACAAAGGCAAAGAAAATAGCAGAGAAGGAGCTGATAACCGTAACGACATGGAAAGAAGAACAAACACAAGAATAGAGATACACACAGAACAACACAGGACACAGCTGGAAAAACCAAAGGACGACACGAGAATAGAGACAAACACAGAACAATACAGGACACAGCTAGAAAAACCTGAAGACGATGAAAGGAAAAGGCAGGAAGATACATCGAAACACACACAGGGCAGAACACAGGAGGAAGAATTATACCCAAGCGACGAACAAACACAATGGAAAACAGTCGCAAGAGGACGAAAAGGAGGAAGAAATATAATCCAAGCCATAGAGAGGAAAATATGGATCCACATCTCGAGATTACAAGCAGGCACAAAAGAAGAACAAGTGGTGACATACCTAAAAGAGAACGGAGTGACCGGAGACATAAGCTGCCAAGAACTAGGAAACCGATACGCAGACAAAGCCTTCAAAGTAGGCGTACCAACACAATATGAACACCTTGTATACGACGAAGAATTCTGGCCTGCAGGCATCAAATTTCGCCCCTTTCGTGCCCCATGGAGGTACAGAGGACCGTACAGAGATAATCAATAGGACAAGAGTTAAATTACTTACATGGAACGTAGAAGGCCTGAAGACAATAGTTAAGATAATGCCAGAAGATATATTCGGAAAATTCGACATATGTATCCTGACAGAGACGTTCGAGACAGAAGAATCAATAAACATACAAGGCCACTATAACATAAGGACGCTCGCGAAACAAGGAGAAAGAGGAAGACCAATGGGTGGGGTAACCTGCCTCATAAAACGACTCCTAGGCCCGTTCAAGGTCATTAGTAAAGGTGAAAACATACTAGTAATCGAAATAAGACACTGTTACATCATAGCCGTATACTTCACACCAGACTGCGAGATAGTAGACATCATAGACAGCCTATCAGAAGCCATCAACATGGTACCAACGCAGAAGAAACTAATCATAAGCGGATACCTCAACTGCCCCATAGACAAAGATAAGAGGAAAACCAAGGAGGTAGTAGAATTCCTAAAAGGAGAAGGGCTCAAACTAATAAACGATAGGACAATGCCAACGTACATATGCCACAACGGAACAAGCGCTATAGACCTAGTATTCACAAGAGGACTAAAACCAATAAACCAAAGACAACTGTGGAACAAGGATGGTACCGTGATGAGAAAACATATCCCAATAGACACTACATTGGAGTACGAGGAGATCAAAGAAGCTATAGATCCAAAAGGAATAAACAGGAAACTGGACACAGAGACACTAGAATACACCAAAACGCAGAAAGACGATATAGAAAAGCTGTTAGAAGAAAATAAACTGGACGAGGCATCGAAAGCAATAACAACAATAATGAAGGAAGCCATCAGACCGAAGCAGCGAGAAAAGCGAAGAGATGGTTTGATGCAGAATGCTATAACCAGAGGAAAGCAACACTAGCAGCCCTAAACAAGGTAAAAGCATCAAACTACAAGGAAGGACTAGAAAAATACCAGTCTGAGAGAATGAAGTACAAAGAACTACTGAAGCAGAAGAAAACACAACACATGGAAACGGAGGCAATCAAGAAAGCAGAGGAAGCAGAGGCAGATCCACACAAGGCACTAAGACCAAGGAAACCCCGGTTCCCAGCAGATATCCCAATGGAAATATGGGAGACCCATGTCAAGAACACAATTGCACAAAAGGAGACAAGGCCGGAACGAGCAGAAGTGGATACCATAGACCAATGCCCATACTTCACAAAGAAAGAACTACAACAAGCGGTCAGAGCATTGAAAAGCAACAAAGCCCCATGGCCCGATAGCATATGTAACGAACATATAAAGGATGCATACCCGCTCTTAGAAACGACATGGCTGAAGCTGCTAAATAAATGCTTAGAAACTGGTGAAATACCAAACGAATGGCGCCAGTCAACAATGAAAATGATATATAAGGGAAAAGGAGACCCAAGCACACCAGAGGCATACAGAGGAATCGTCTTAGAGCCTACCCCCCTCAAAATACTCACCAGAATGCTAGTAACAAGAATCAGCCCAACGGTAGACAAACATGCCAGACGAACAATTCGGATTCCGAAAGGGGAGATCGACACTCACAGCAGTGGAATGCCTAATAAATAATATCAAGGACGAACTAACCAAGGACAAGGGAAAAATGAACGTAGTATTCATAGACTACAGCAAGGCATTTGATACAGTAAACAGAAAAAAGGTAGTAGACAAATTGAGGAAAATCGTAGAAGACCCATGGACAGTGACACTAATATCAAACATACTAGCAGAAAACGCAATACAAATAGAAGACGGTGTGACAAAATCCAACTGGATCAACCAAACAAATGGCGTAATGCAGGGCGACCCCTTAAGAATAAGAATAAGAATAAGAATAAGAATCTTTATTGTCATAAACATATAAATACATGCATAGACAGTCGTCATGGTTATACCCTACTAATATCCTTTATAACATTGCAAGTATTCAACATAATATAGCCTATATTCTATTCTTAATTAAAACACCTACAATATATTAACTGTTGGTTTAAGTCACATGAATTACAAATAAAATTCCCAGTTAATGCTAAAAAATCATTAACGTTATACAAACATTCTTTAATCAATATACGCTTGATTTTACATTTAAAATTGGCGTGTGACAAAGATTTGATTTTGGTAGGTACTGTATTGTACAACTTAGTTGATACATAAAACCAGTTTTTTTGTTAACTACTACTCCCGTCTTGTTCAATGTACTCACGCATGACGCAATACAGGAAATAAATAAGACAACACATGAGGTGACAGCATACGTGTACGCAGATGACATGGCGCTAGCATCAA
Source organism: Ectobius pallidus (assembly GCA_964059195.1). Lineage (NCBI taxonomy): Eukaryota > Metazoa > Arthropoda > Insecta > Blattodea > Ectobiidae > Ectobius > Ectobius pallidus. The sequence continues at coordinate 60,733,482 of CAXKWD010000005.1, forward strand.
GCAGCAGAGCAGAACTCCAGAAGGCGGTGGACGCATTGGAAAACTGGGCGGAAGAAAATGAGATGGAAATAAACCAGAATAAGACAGAGTATGTAGTATTCCGCAAGGGAGGGAGGCTAGCAGCACACACAGACATATACTGCAAAGGACAGCCACTAAAAAAAGCAAACATGTACAAATACCTGGGAGTGACCATCCAACAAACCGGAACATCATATACAGTACACCTGAAACAGAGACTGATAGCAGCAGTAAGAGCAATCAACGATATAGAAAACATACAGTTAATATCACTACAGACAGCAATGAAACTGTTCGAAACGAAAATACTGCCTACCTGAACGTACGGACTGGAGACCATATGGGAACAACTAACAGAACTGCAACTCCACAGTATAGAAAGCCTGAAGGCTAAATTTTTGAAACGAGCGATGGGCGTATCAAAGTATACGCCCTCCAGACTAACGTATGTGATGGCACGAGAGACGTACCTATTAGAGGACCTCAGCAGAGGCGCCAACTTATATGGGCCTGTGGGGCTGAAGCCCACCCAATAATCTGCCATAGGCCTATTTTGTTAAATTATTTATTACCATTACTAAAATATGTTTCCTTGCTGAATCGCTGGAAAGCTAAAACCAGGCTATTGTTGACATACATAATATTATCTCCTCTTGTTCCAATTCACTCACGATTATCTGAAGTTCATTAAATTTTTACGTCTTAATCTGTTAATGCAGTTTCCACATCCACCGCCATATTTTTATGCTTTTTATGCATTCATAAAAAAACTTAATCACATTGCTGTTCAAAATATAAGGACAGGGCGGAAAAGTTAAATATAGAATTTAGATTATGCTTGTGGTGAATAAAAATCAAAGGAAGGATATTAATTTAATGGGCACAGCAAGGAATTGTGATACAAGACAAGAGTGTGGAGTACAAGATAATTATTACAGAGTTTGTTTTCAGAAACAATGAAATCATTTCATGTGGGCCTATAATATTATATTTATACCATAGTCATATCGATATTATATAAATCTACTAGTAGGTGCCCAATTAATTCAAAAATTAAAAATTAAGAGCAAAATAATTGAAACACATTTATTAAACACTTACACACGAATCGTTCATAAACTAGAGTATTAATAATTATAATGAAACAGCTAAAAATCCGGCTTTGGAGTGCATTTCATGATAAATAAATTATTTAAATAAAACACCTAGTAGTTAAGTAAATAATCGCGGGAACCTAGGTTCACTGCCTCGGTTACAGCCCGCCATTCAACCCTATTCTGTGCTAATTCCATCCAACCATCCCTCGCAAGTCATACTTCCCTTAAATATTAAATCTATTCTACTATTGTCCTCCCACCTACGTATAGGCCTTCAAAGTGGTATTTTGCCTTCGGGTCTCAATCCAAAATAGTTTTGAGATATGTCTTTCCTCCCCATGTCCAGCGTATTTCATCCTTTGAAATTTAATTACCTTTACTGTATTCCTGGAGTAGTCCTGGAGGATTTAATTTCCGAAGCATATGAAGATTAAGACGATAGGAGATGGAAAACATTAAATTAATAAGCTAGAGTACAACAGGATAGTACATTATGAAGCTATGCAATAGGACTGCTCAATATGAGACTGTGCAAAAAGAGTCTACGTTTTGTTTCTTTATTTTATAAAAATATTTACTAAAACAACTATTTATGTCTAATTTGTTTCAATTATCCAAATACCTTTTTGATAAGCATGGTGCTTGTTTTTATTACATTGCATCCAGTATAACTATCCAGCCAAAGTGAACTAAGTGCTACTTTAAACGGCTCATATACAGCCAAAGTGTACTATACCATTTTAATAAATGTAACAAAATTACCTACTGTTATTTTTTTTAATCATACTTCTTTGTATTTGAATAATATAAAAGGCAAAGTAAAATATGTTGTGGTTCAAAAGTGTTAGAAGTAAACATAACCCTATTTTACAGCACTCAAACTTTAACTTCAGTTTTCTCAAAATATGGAGTTTGGCGCTTAGTTCACTTTGGCGTTATACCGACCATATAAAGTTCCAGTCCACTTTCTTGTATTATAGAACAGTTCTCTCTTAATTTTAATTTGAGTTTTACATTTAATTGTATTATTTACGGTTCTTTTGTTATAGTTCTAGTGATGAGTATGTGAATTTGTAAATTCCGTCTTTATCTCAAGTTGTTTTGCGAACTAAATATAATTTTTCTTAATATTTACTTACCATATTATTGACTGTTAATGGTATTTATTTATAATTAATACTAAACGGCACCCGCACAAGGGCAAAGCTCATTTGGGCGTTAAACTTAAATTCTGTATTTTGTGTATCATATATTCGCATAAATTAATTAGAATGCAATACATGGTTTATTCGCAATGGGTTGTTTAAACTGGTGAGGGACACCAGATGAACAAATATACAAAGACGATTCGAAAAAATATATATTATTTTTAGTCATATGAAACATTTTTCCAGTGTTATCTTGATTTAGAAGTTTATAATCAGTATTCTTCCGTAGTAATACGTATTTCGGAAAAGTAACAACAAGAAAACGATTATTCCGTAGTAATACGTATTTCGGAAAAGTAACAGCATAAAAGAGATATTCTATATTTCAGTATTGCTTTGGCAATAGTAAAATGACTGGTTAATTTATACATTATTTCGGAGAATTTCGTTCGCGAGTTTTTTAGTATTATTTTTCTGTAGGTAATCTATTGTTTACTCAAAAAATGTATGACGATTACCAAGCATAATGCAATAATTACCACCAAATAGCATAATACTTAAATATCTGGACCCGTATTAATAGGCCTGTAATTAACAATTAACAAATTCCAATGGCTGTGTTGTTGTGAAATGAGACATTTTGAACTGGATGAATTCGTGAGCTTTTCCTTTGCGGTTCGTGTCTTATATTTCACTAACTTAAAAGGCCCGGCTTCGCTCGGGTTTTGTAATTTTGTAATTCGAAATTAACTTATGAAGGACTTTCATTTTTCAAACTCTTGGTTCTTATATAGGTATTTAGAATTTCCCTCAGAAAACCCTTGATAAAGCTTTTTATGGCTCGTAGAGGATGTAGAATATTGCACCCCATTGATTCTACACACAAGTCTAGTAGGGTTTGAAATAAGAAACAGAAATTCCGGTAACATAAAATTCTTTTGTCTTTACGAAATATTTTATTTTTCAGTCTCATGTTACCATACAACCGTTTCGGGGCTGAAATCAAAAAGAAATTCAATATCACTTTCATACTTTCCATCCCCAAAACTTGGGACGCAATAATATACTACGCGCATAGGACTAAAAATGTTTCATCCTATTTTGTCTCCTTTTACATGCTTAGGGCCTATGATAAACATCCATATTTCTCAACTAAAAATACAACTCCTACAGCTATGAATAACGTATCAATGGATATAATTTTTTACATACTTCCGATATGGCAAACTCGTTGGCACATCCGGGCTGAGACAATTGAAAATGCTGTCGCTGCAATACGAACTCTTATTCTAGCCTACATCAAAATATGAAGTGACAAAATGGCATTCTCTATGTCCAGGGCAGAGAAAGTTATGTGATTGCATCACATTGTGCATTATTTTTGTGGATTTCATTTTTAATTATTTTTTTTACAACAATGAATTATATCAATAGCTTCTCTAATTTGTCAAAACCACGTATAGTGCAGTTATTCATTGCATGGCCAGACGGCTTCAAAGGTGTCGGTGTTTCTTTATGTTAATTGATCTGACTAAATCGGTCTTGGCTTCCGCTTTCCAAAACAAAAGCAACGTTGCAATATTCTCTCATTGTTATCACTGACCTTGGTTCTTCCTTTGCTTTAATCAATTCACTCGTGTTATTGTTTATTGTAACTTGATCTTGCAACCGCGCATTTCACTCCACGCGGAGTTGACGAGTAGCTGTCAAAATCGTCACAGGACATTCTTAGATTTTGATTGGCTAGGGTAACTAGCTGATTGGTGCGGTAAAATTAAAGAATCAGCTGAGCGTTGTTATTATATAGTGGTATATAGGCGGAACATATCAACAACATTCAATCTAATTATACCACTGGAAAATATGAAGCTAATTAACTAAAGAATATGGGTTGAGCTGTCGACAAACTTTTTCTCCTAATGAAAGGAAGCCGCCTGGCCATGCAATGAATAACTGGACTATACCATGTACTTCCGAAGCTACCAGTGAACACTGCCAACAGTACACTGTTGTCATGAGAACTGCAATGTGATTTGTATTTGATTAAATGTTTGTAATAAGGTATTTAGTCTCCTCGAAAACATTTGTTTTTTGGCATTTAAAACCAAAATGTTGCAAAACCCTTTCTTATTGTGCACTTACATTATGAAACGAAGGTATTGTCAAAATTCCAAGTATCTACCTATTGTAGTTCAGGATCTACGTTGATTTTCTGTCACTCAGTCAGGACAAACCGCTGTATATATTTCATGAACCAAGGGACGGGAGTATGAAAATTTTTAAATCTTTGAGCCCACCCAATGTTTTTCAAAAGTTGGCGCCACTGGACCTCAGGCTAAAACACCTGTTGCCTACAACGAAAGCGGTGAAAGACGCACTACAAGAGCGCCAAAGAAAAGAAAACGAGACCTGGGAAGACTTCTACCTGACAGAAGCAGTGACAACGACCCAATGGAAGAAGTCAAACTATGAACTACGGCACGTAGTGACTAGGCTCGCAGTGCATGGTTTCCACGCCAAGATGTGTAATAACAAGAAATATCACAACCCGACAGACACATGTTCGTGTGAACTGTGCGGTGAGAAGTGCGGAAGATACCACATACTAGACTGCAGAAATAGAAATCGAAGCCTGAACGAATACGCCCGAACATAAGCGAACTAAAGAAAACCCCAATACACAATATGTGAACATTCCCAAATTTATTATTAAGATAAAATTAAACACTGTTATTCACTACAGAGCTGCACTATTGATATTGTTCTTTTTGTGCATGTCAACGCATGGTATTTTGTGCACAAACTTCCACACCATATACACTTGCATTCATGATACCTTTTTTCTGTGCACACCTTATGGTGGAAGCCATGAATTGAAAAGCGCGTTATTGTGTGTCTTAGCTCATAGTTAGTACTTGTCCATTCGTTGCTGGTCATAGCATCAGTAGAATAGAAATCAGGTGGGATGAGATTCTTCTTTCCTTGTAGCTCTTGCAATAGAACATTGTACTGTGGAGTGGACGGTAGCAACAGCTGGTACCTCAGCTCTACAATGAAGAAGGGTTCCCTGATCAGTTCATATATCAGTCTTGAGGGTGTGTATTTTGATACACACAACACTCTTTTCCAGTATGCTGCTTTCACCTGCTCTAGCTTTTTCAAATCTCTTACAGATAGGTATTCCCAAGTTAGCTCTAAGCCATAGGTTGCTATAGGCGTTATCTTGGCTGAGAATAGTTTTTTGGCTGTTTCTACTGATAGCCGGTTTAGACGAGGTATGTCGTTCATAGCAATATTGGCTGCTATCGCTCTTTCTTGTGTGTGGGTTGAGAAAGTATTTCCACGTGATTGTAGCGTTACTCCAAGGTATTTAACGGCTGTCACTGAACCAAGTTTTACTTTGTTCAAATTGAAGCTGTCTTCCTTAGCTGGTCTTCCCCCTTTTTTGAACACCATTGTCACAGTCTACAACAGTTGTGTTGTATAACAATGCTGTTTACAAATACATGGAAAGCCAAGTCTCCCTAAGACGGTATACTCTAGTATTTAGAGATTATCAGTCTTACTAATAATCCAGTTGAAACATTTATACCAGGAATATACACAGCTGAGGAGAAAAACTGTACTAATAACAGGGGTGCCCACCCCCCCAAACTTCATGACTAACCCCCCCCCCCAACTTCATTGCTCAACACGGCAAACTTCATTGCTCACCGCCCCCAACCTGATTGGCTGTCGACAAGGGCGCCCATATGATATTTTCTAGGGGGGGTTATTTTTTAAATAATTTATTTTTTGTTGCTTTAACTTCTTGGGCCACTTTGTAACATTATATTAATAATATAATATAATAAGTGCAAAATTGACGTAGCCAGAAAATAATTTCGGGGAGGGTTGAAAGTGCCGGGGAGGTTTGGAATCCCCCCCCAAAAAGGGGGTCGGGGGTCCATCCCCAGAAAATTTTTAAATATTGAACTAATGAAAATCACATTTTACGCTATTTTAGCACAACTAATGAAAATCACATTTTACGCTATTTTAGCACTCAAAAACTAGTTAGGAAATTTGTTTATCACACTCTAAGACATTCCAATGCAAACAAGAAATTGTTACCTAAGTCAGGTGTCCACCCTGGGAAATTTTTTAATATTGAACTAACGAAAATCACATTTTATTCTATTTTAGCACTAAAAAACTAGTTAGGAAATTGGTTTAAGAGTACCGTACTCTAAGACATGCCAATGTAAACAAGAAAATGTTATCTAAGTCAAGTGTCCACCCCCGGGAAATGTTTAAATGTTGAACTAATGAAAATAGCATTTTACGCTATTTTAGCACTCAAAAACTAGTTAGGAAATTGGTTTAAGAGTACCGTACTCTAAGACATGCCAATGTAAACAAGAAAATGTTATCTAAGTCAAGTGTCCACCCCCGGGAAATATTTAAATGTTGAACTAATGAAAATCACATTTTGTGCTATTTTAGCACTGAAAATCTAGTTAGCAAATTTATTTACTACACTCTAAGACATGGCAACTTAAACAAGAAATTGTTACTTAAGTTATAATACTTATTACTATTTATAAGAAAAGTTGAATAACACATGGATATAATAGGCCTACTCATTATGTTATGAAAAGAAAATAACAGCTATATCATATTTGACACACCAACAAATCTTGTTTAATTAAATAAATATTTTTTTAAAAATACAAATATAGAATTTTAGGTTTTGACTTTTGGGGGTCCAAATCCCCTGGACCCCCCTTTCCTAATCCACTGTTAGAAGAGACCTTTTGAAGTTATAAAACTTGACCGTTTTTATTTTTAACATATAAAACGATAATTTTGCAACAATTTTCAACCCCCCCCAGAAAATTCATAAAATGATAATATTTTGCCCCCCCAAGAAATTTCAATGACGCAGTCTGCGTCTTAACCCCGCCCCCTGTGGGCACCCCTGCTAATAATCATTGCATAAGGCTGAATGTGTGCAACCTTTACACAGCCTGGCCCCCTTGTATAAACTTGACGTAAATAATCAAGATGGCCGATATCCGTAACAGCCGGTCGTTTCGTAGATGTCTGAGATTGAATTTTGAGGCTACGCATATTCTGAGCTGCTTTTGCGGAGTTATAAACATTGTTCCTTGTTTGCGGGACATATTTCCATACTTGTACCCATGATTACAGCTTTCTGAAAACAATATAATGAATACTGAAACTCTGCAGACGATCCATTGTTGTTTGCCGCTGCACCGATAGATGGCGTTCAGCAGTCCCTTCATAGCCAGGGGCTAGTAACGTCACAAATAGAGTGACGTATTTGATGACGTTGGACGTACAAACCCGGTGTAAACTCGGCAGTTACACACCCTTTATTGGTAATGCGGTGTGTATTGACATAGGAAATGGGATACCTTTCTGGATGAGTGTATTTATGAATTGACCATTAGCTTGTGCGTTCAAAGGGCACGAGAACAAGATGTGATTGATATCGCCGATGTTCTTACATTGACAATATGGTGTTTCAGAGAATTTAATTTTATGTAAAAACAATGGAGTGGTTGTATGGTTTAACCTTATTCTAATGATTGAAGAAATAAACCAGCGTGGAAAAGTGGGGTTATGAAACCACGTCTGAGAGGGAATAGTCGGTTGTAATCTGTAATAAGCAATGTTCGAGGATAAACCGTATGCCTCCCATGTCCTTTGCCATTCCTGTCGGATATGTGTGATGATGTGTTGTTTGAATGAGACTGCTGGAAGCAATACCGAAGTAAACTGACCTAGCCTACTGGCTTCTTTGGCCAGGTGATCGACTGCCTCATTGCCGGGTATGCCTGAATGTCCAGGGTTCCATTGCATCGTAATAGGAGGTCCAGTTTGTAACAGGTGGAACCAGATCTGTTTAACATGGAGGATCCACCAATTAGTATGTGCTCGAGTTTGAGGGCCCCGAAGAGCCAATAGCACGCTCTGAGAATCCGAATAAATCACGATAGGTAGAGTTCTAGGCGTTTGTTTAAACCACATTAATGCCTGTCGGATGGCGAATAATTCAGCCATGAAAACCGTAGTATTACTGGGCAAACGATATTTTTTATCTAATTGAAGTGCAGGAACAGTATACGTCGCTCCCACAGCCAGGGTTACAGTATTTTTGGATCCATCGGTAAATATGGAAAGAGTGGGGTGTTCGAATCGACGTTCGGTGCAGGTTAATAAGAAAGTTCTTTCCGTATCTGTGAGTTGTAAATGAACTGGAAAAGAGAAATGTAGGACCCGATAGGGGCAGGTGTAACAAGGGATCTCCCGAGTTCTAACTATATCCTGAAAATACGGTTGGAGTCTGCCAAGAGCCCAAAAAATAGTGTTTAGTGTGTCTTCTATTTATACATGACTGTTTGTACAATCTGGACAAAAGGATGAGTTTGGGAATAACCGGAGAGGAAGTAAACGCAATCTGGTGTAAGAGGAAATTTGTAGCGAGTATTCTTCGGCGGGAAGAATATGGGTATTCTGACATTTCCACTGGTAGTGCATGATTAGGTGACGATCTCATAGCACCCACCACTCGTTTAAGTAGAGTCGTGTGTAGAGTATCCAATTTGTGTAAATCCGTGGAATAGGCGTGATCATAAACCCACCATATTCAATTTTACTACGGATGATGGCTTTATAAGCAACGTGGAGCTGCTGAACATTTGCTCCCCACCATGTAGTGGTTAATGCTTTGATGATGTTACTTCCCCTTTCAGACCGATGAATAACTTCCCTGATATGTGCCCGCCAGTTGAGCTTAGAGTCAAATAATAAACCCAAAAATCTATGCTGTTGGACCACTCGAATGTAAACATCGGCATAGCTTAGCCTCGGAGGACGATGGAATGTTAAACGGGTGAAAATCAGACGAACTGTTTTAGTGCCATTTACTGATATGCCTTTGGCCTTACACCAGTGTTGAAGGTTATTCATTGCTTGTTGCAGGTCTGGTGTAGATTCCTGCAAGGAGTGTGTCCGTTTGTATAGCAGAATGTCATCTGCATACTGAAGAATCCTACAATGTGGATTGATAGTGGATTCCAGTGTGAGGGTATAGATGAGGTATAACAATGGACTTTGAAGGAATCGTGATCCTGGTAATAAATAATAAACCATAATCACGATGAATATAAAACATATTAACAGAAGATAAAAACATTTAGAATACTGGAAACTATTAATATTTTATATCAAATTTAATATCAGATTAGAGAGAATTAAGTTACAAATAATGTGCTGTTAATCTATATATATATAAAAATGAATGTATGTGTGTGTGTGTGTCCTTTATGCATTACTACACCATTCATCCGATCGCCATGAAACTTTGGGAAGTTGTTGGGTACATTCCCGGGAAGGTTTCTGTCATACTACATTTTTAATTTTAGCTTCCGTTCGCGAGTTATGAGTGAAAAACGGGCAGAACACGTGTATTTTTTGCGTTTTCGAAGCATCGGTTTTCAGTAATACATTTCAATGCCAAATCAATTACGGTAGGCTTTGGCTATTTTTGTCATACCTTGGAAATTAAACTTTCGCGGTCGCTTGAATGTTGTAGCTCACGCTGGTCGATTCATTTGTTTATAATGTCAAGGCCGCAGACATATGCAATTTTCAACCTACACCGAAGAGGATTATTATTATTATTATTATTATTATTATTTTCATTATTATTACTAGAGGGATAGTCAATATAGGCCTAAATATGGTCAAACGTTGTTCGATTTGGACGAAACTCACTATACAGGGGTTTTCTGGGCCAAGGATCTCGAATCTGAGGTCGTTTTACCAGGCGACGCTATCTAATCGAGGTATGTAATTCACGTGATTTAGGTGTTAATAAATATAATGATTTAACTATTATGCTCCTAATTTTTAATTTTTTAAATAATTATCGCGTGCGAAGCCGCGGGCACACGCTAGTAATGAAATAATAAGCAATAACTATGAAGTAAGTTAACATTAAATACAAAGATATGTATTGCTGTAAATGTACCAGACAGAGTTTCCCGTCTGGTAAATCATTTCACAAAGGAGAGCTGCTGTACACCATTCATTCACTGCATGACGTCGGCGACATTCATTGTCAGAAAGCGAACGTCTTTTATGTCAAAAAGATGCACAAAGGCAAGTAAGTCTTACTCAAAGAAACGTACTTGGAAACAGAGCTGGGAGATATTAGGTGAATAGCAGTACTTAGAATTTACAGTCAATTCAGAGAACAAGCAGACGCTTGGAAACTCAGAGCAAGCACATTGTAGCGTCTAGAAGCTTGGTGCCCACAAGCCAATGAAAAATGAGTTATTAACTGAAATAACTAAAAATTGCAGTAACATAGGTTTTCATTTGTTAGAATAAGAGTGGGGATATTTTGGAGGAACTTATACGGATGTAGAACGATCGCCATTGTAAAATCACTCTGGTACTGGACTTCGATCCGGGTAGACTCTGCTACTGGACTTCGATCCGGGTGGGAGTGAATAACACTCTCCCGCTCGATTTTTATATAATTCATGTTGGGGTAGTTACCCAACCTGAATACAGTATTACTTAAAATAGAATCAATAAGTATTCGTGTGTTTGCAGGTAATAGCTTAGTTACAGCTATTACCGATTGTAAATTCATTCACACAGTAAGTACATTGGTCGACGAAAAACATAAGTATAATTACACCAGTACGGGTAATTATTAGATCACTCATTTTACGTAACAAGAAGTGATTCATAGACGGTATTGTGGCGCAGTTCTACAACCTAGACGTCCCAATAAAATATTCACCACGACTAGATAAAATTACTCAATTAATGGATATAGGATTATGTAGCTGAATAAATTACATCATACCAGTTTTTAAACTCAGTGATATCATTTATAGACTAGTAATAAGAGCCATTCACCCACCCATACATCCCTGTAGAACTGAGAGAGTATCTTGTCGCTCGCTGACTGCCGGAGCCGGTTCAAAAAGGAGGACTTCAAACTGTAAGTACTGTGTAAAGAAACATACTCGCGCACCCCCGAACCGTTCCAACTTAAACTTGACCCTTGCGGCAATCCCAACGATGTTCGTCTCGATTGATGGTACCCGTAGGAGTTTTCAACATAAATCACTCTGTTTGTAAACAATAAGTTAATAATCTGAATGACGTTATTTGGGAAGTGAAGATGTGAGAGGGTGTCCAGAAGAATGGGTATTTGTACGGAGTCGTACGCTTTAGATAAATCAATAAAGACTTCATCCACCATAGTCCTAGTGGAAAAGATTAACAAGATATCCACAACTAGAACTGTTAAATTATCCACAGTAGACCTTCCTTTCCGAAATCCTGCCTGATTGTTCCCTAAGAGACGCCTATGTTCTAAAAACCACAATATTCTTTGCTGTAAAAGGGCCTCAAACAGCTTCCTGAAACAGGAGAGTAGTGTAATGGGGCGAATGTGGTCAGTGTCTCTGATGGGTAGTGTTTTCGGGATGGGTAAAATAAGACATTCCAACCATGATGAGGGGATATCTGGATGTCGATAAATGTGACTGTACCATTTCAGAAGAAAGAGATGCATACTGTGTGGGAGATGTTGCAACATGGGACATGAGAAACCGTCCAAACCGGGAGCTGAATTCTTCTTTTTCAAAATAGCTGAATACTCTGGGAATTGGAAGTTGATGTCAAACGGACTGGTTACATTGACTTGGTCCAGAGGGAGAGGTGAGTAAAAGGGTTCTACGGAGGGAGGTGCCAACTCCGAATGGAATTTTGTCAAAACTTCCAAAGGAGGAGGTCGATGCGGAGAGGAATTATTGCCCTGTAATGATCTGATAGTCTTCCAAATAGAGGAATATGTGGTGTGAGTGTTGAGTGTGGAGCAGTAATTTTTCCATGCCGTACGCTTCGCGGATGGTAGTTTGTCGTCGTAAGATAAGATAATTAGCAGTGGTAGGCTGGCGCGTATATTGACTGAAAGCGCGGCGACGTATAGCCACAGCTCTGGAACAATCTGGGTTCTACAAAAATTTACTATAATTCTTCCGTTTAGGGGAGAGGATTGGCAGATGGAATGATAGAAGGTAAGATAAGTGTGAATTGGTGTTATGATGCTGTCATACGCCCTTGATGAAGTTTCTGCCACGGAAAGGTTTTTGAAATGTTGAGAAAGAGTATCATGGTAGTGGTCCCAATCTATAGCTTGTAATCGGCGTCTAATAGGTCTTAAACGATTACCCATCGGGCTATGGTGACCAGCCCTATGTCGTAGGGGAAAGTAAGTAAGCAGCAGGGGAAAGTGATCGCTCCCTAACGTATCCGAATGTTTATTCCATTCCAAACATGTAGCTATCTGAGGTGAAACAAAAGTGAGATCCAGTACAGATTGGGTGTGAGTAGTTGGGTGTATAGAAGTAGGGGTATCCTCGTTGAGGCAAATAAAGAAACTATCCGAAATCGCCCGATATAAATTGCGTCCTTGTTGTGTGGTGTTGGAGTTAAACCAATGGGGATGATGGGAATTGAAATCCCCACCCAGAATCGTTGGCCCCGTAAATTGAGAGAAGAACTTATTCCACGCCACGGAACTAATCCCTACAGTGGGAGGCTTGTACAACACTACCAGTACAACATCCTGTATTTGAACAGCTGTAATGTTGACCTCATCATGCGGCGGTAAGAACATAACCGTCTGGTAGGTGATTGAAGAATGGACTAACACCGCCGTACCCCCACGTCCGTCCGGTCTATCCGTCCTGATGATATTATAGTGTTTAAGAAAGAAATGGGATTCTGGGGATAGCCATGTCTCACATAGTAGCATGACGTCTATGGCTTGATTGTCAGCGAATCGTTGTAACTCAGGTAATTTACTTCGGATACTTCGAGCATTCCATTGTAAGATCTGCATGTGTGATGTATGTGTGTGTAGAGTAGAAAAAGAGTATACACGAAATAATTAAAGGAAATGTGTTTCTACTAGTTGGGAAACATGTTTCATCAGATCGTATTTGATGGGAACCGTCCCTTTTGTTCGAGCGATTTTTCCAAATTCATAGAACAAACTATTGACTTTAGCCTTGAACTTCTGAATGTCATCTTCCATATCCTCCGGAATCACTACTTCCGGAGGACTCGCTACCTTCCTCTCAGACCTCATTGTAGGAGGAGTCTCCCTATCTTTGGGAGGAATTCCTGGATCGTCTTTACGAGGGCCTGAAACATCCCTTATGGGCTGGGAGTGTTGGTCAGGAACCCTGCTAGGAAGAATGTCTGCGGCACCGGCAGGGGCCTTATGCCGTTTTGGAGTTCCCGGACTGCCGTCAAATCATCTTGACTGCCAATTCTTCTCGTTCGCTTCTCCATGACCGGGGTCATCAACGACCCTCGGGCGTGATTGCTATTTACTTCCTCCGCACGAGGAGGCACATGTACTGGCAATGGTCGTCCTGTTCAGGCCTTTGTTTGACCCAAAGCCGGGAATTGACCGGGAGGAGGAGTATAAGACCGTTGATCCTGAAACATCTTTAACGCATCACATAACGTTACTTGGTTGTCGGACATGATTTTTAGTTGTTTGACTCTTTCCGGACATTATGAGTCATAGGATTTGTGTTTACCTCGACAGTTTCCACATTTCAAAGATGGACTCAAACAGTGATTTTCTTTAGACTCTTCAACACATACTGGACGCGTGCGTCCCCTGCATTGGGAGCCCTGATGGCCATATCGCCAACAGTTGTTGCATTGGATAAGGCGGTAGCGGAATTTATCTACCTTTAACTCCATCTTATACAGGTGTACATAAGTAGGGACTGTTTTGCCTCGGAATGAGGCGATTACGGACTGAGTGGGCACATATTCAATTTTGTCCCCTTTATGTATTCTGCGATTAATGCGACGTAAATCTGCCACTCTTCCATATGGCGATACCAATTGAGGGCCTACCTCAATTAGATCCATCTGGGTATCTATACCCCTGATAATACCTTTAACAAAAATGGCCGATGTAGGAATGTAGGCTTTAATTTTTTGGTTTTGAGTATGTCGTGTTTCAAGAAAGTATTGGCATCAGCTGCCGATGAGAAGGTAACCCGAAGGCGATTACTGCCTAAACGGGAGATATTGAGTATATTCGGCACCGCCGAATCATGGAGGATTTTCCCAACTGCAAGAGGGTGGAAGTTACCCATATTTCTGTCTTTTGATTCTACATAGACCTGATACGGTCCGATATCGTGCGATTCATATAAGAACAGGGGATACTCCCGTGAAGGGGGGGGGCGGAACCCGATCCTGAACTGGGGAAGCGATCTCCAGTATGGAGTCTTCACTTTTTCTTCTTCTTCCGCATGGTGTGCAGTACCAGCGACTACTGGAGTAGAAACCTGTTACTTTTTTTTTGAACAGTTACGTTACTGTTACAGTTGCACGAAAGTAACTGTTATTTATAACCGTTACCTCTTACTTTTTTATATTACGTAGTTAACCGCCAAATCACTTCCCACTTGTAGGGGAATGCCCTTTCATGTCCCCCCACTTGTTAGGGACGTAGCCAAGGCTGGGGCTGTAGGGAGGGACCCCCGAAATAAAATAACAGTTGTAAAATTAAGTGTCTCCGGTTCCGGTTAAACTCGGTTCGCGCTCCGCGAGTGACATGAAATAAACTGGGAATTCAAGGTGAATTAGGAATCAAAAAAGAGAAAACCAGGAAACGACCGACTCAGGTGGCTCAAATAAATCAGTACGAGAGAAAGGAACAAAGTCGATACAGAGGACTAAAAGGAGGAGCCCAAAACAATCAGAGGTTCGCATGAAGGCTGAGTGACGCCGTATTGGAAGCACAACATAGGAAGTGACGACACAGACTAGCAAGCAAGAATAAGATTTGACGACCAAAGATTACTTGGAGACTCAAATGGGTCAGGACACAAAAAAGTGCAAAGGTTGTAGAAAGCATTTTCTAGCAGAAGAGAATTCGATAGAATGTAAGGTATGTCTAAGTTGGACCCACAAAAAGTGCTCAGGCATGACACAGGGGGAATTCGACACTCTGAAAAGGCAAAATTGTAAACTAACATGGCTATGTGAAAAGTGCCGGCCGAAAATCAGAAAAATAGAAGAATACGAAGAAACGATATGAAATATAACGGACAAACTGAGTGAAATGACCACCAACATAATAAACCACATAAACTTAAAATTGGAAGAAAAAGTAAGAAAGGCGGTAACAGAGGAACTGCAAAAAATGACAAGACCATTAGTCATCAGGGCTGAAGAAGCAGGGGCAGATAGCAAAAAGCAAAGAAGGGAAATGCAAACAAGAGAAATGGCACACAACCTGATCACTCATGCGACATTAAAGGAAAAGGAAAAGCAAAACCGGGAAGACACGCAGGGAGAGCAACAAAAAGAGGAAGGAAACGAAACCGCGCAGGGAGAGCAACAAAAAGAGGAAGAGAACGAAACCAGACAAAAGGAGAAAGAAAACCAAAGGGAAATAGGAGAAGGAGACCAAGAAGGAAACTGGATGGAAGTGGTGAAGAGTAGAAGACAAAGCCGCACACAGGAAAAAAGAACGCCAACAATAATCGGAGAGAAGCAAAACACAGAAGACGACGAACTGCAAGCAAGCACCCGGAGAGCCTGGCTGTTCATCGGGCGCCTCCACCAAAACAGCACAGATGAAAAGATTGAAAGACACCTAAGGAAATTGCAAGTCACGGAAATCGTTGAATGCGAGGAGCGTCAAGTAAGGGGTACGGACAAGGCGTTCAAAGTGGGAATACCTCTGGATGAACTGGAGAAAATTACAGCCCCAGAAGCTTGGCCAAAGGGAGTACTATTGAAGAGATACCGTTTTTTCGGCCCAGATATGAAGGAGCCAACCTCGACGACTCCAACAACTAATATCAAGTTATTGGTGTGGAGTGTAGAAGGATTATCAACGGCACTGAAATACTCGACACAAGACACTATAAGAAAACACGATGTACTAATCCTCACAGAAACTTTCGCAACGGAAGCCATACAAATCCCCGGGTTTTACGGAGAACATATTCCCGCAGTCCAAGGGATACGAGGACGCCCAGCAAGAGGAATATCTTGCTACTTCAAGCCAGGGATAGGCAGGATCACAAAAGTATTCCGAAGTGAAGACACAATTACAATAATGTCGGATAAAATAACCATAATAGGGCTATACATCCCACCGCTCACACCAATAGAAGACATAATAGCCACAATTATGACAGCGATATCACAGGCTGAGCCAAGCAAAAATATAATCTTAGCAGGGGACCTAAACTGCAGAATCGTTGTAGAGGATAGCAGAAGTGAAGAACTCTTATGCCTAATGGCCGAGGAAAGATTCGTCCTCATTAACAGGCCGGAGCAACGCACATATTTTGCACACAATGGTTCGAGCACAAATGACTTGATATTCTACAAGGGAGAAGACCTGAATATGAAGAACCACAATGTGATGTATGCAGCAGCAGAAACCCCCCTGAAGAAGTACTGTCCCGTAACATCAGAATTTGAGCTACAACAAAACACAAAAAGGAAAGAAAAAACTCACCAGACGGTGACCCGCAAAATAGACAAATGCAAACTAGACATGGGACCAGAAAGCACAAAGGCCTTCAAGGTACACATACAACAAAATAACATAGACGACGCGGCCCAGAGTTTGGAGGAAGTAGTAAGAAGAGCTATAGTGCCCAAGCTAGAGAGACATCCACAACATTGGTTCACCAGAGAATGCTACCAGGCGAGGAAAAGGGTCCTGAAAGGGCTATACCGGGAGAGAAATACCAACTCAAAAGACGACTTTAGGGATTATGCGAACTTGAGAAAACAATACAAGGATCTCATAAAGGAAAAGAAAGATGAGTACATAGAGAATTGGCAACGAAAATAGCAGAAGAAGCGAAGAAGGACCCATATATAGCCTTGAAACCAAGGAAAATACAAACAACAGGAAACATAGACATAGGAAAATGGGAAGAGCATTTTAAGCAAATACTAAACCAACAACGAACCGACAAAGCCTTTGAACCAAGACCTCAAGAAGCAGCAGACGACTCCCACGACATTTTCTCAGTGAAAGAAGTATACCAAACCTTAATTCAACTGAAGAACAACAAAGCTGCAGGCCCAGAAGGAATATACAATGAACGCATAAAGGCCGCAGCACAGGAGATAACACCGGCTCTTACCGAACTACTAAACCAATGCGTCAGAGCAGGAAATATACCAGAAAAATGGAAACTGGCAACGATAAAAGTGCTGTTCAAGGGCAAAGGTTGCAAAGAAGACACAAACTCTTATAGGGGAAACTCTTGAAAACACATTCCTGAAAGTTGTAACAAGACTCATCAAACAAAAGATTACATCCGAAACCGACAAGTACATCCCGGAGGAGCAGTATGGTTTCAGGCCAGGAAGGAACACACTACAAGCCATAAATAATCTCCTAGAGGACATAGAGGACAACATAAGACTCGAGAGAGGGAAATTCTACACAGTATTCGTAGACTTTCGCAAAGCCTTCGACCTCCTCAATAGAAGTGTAATAGTAACAAAACTGGAACAAATGGTAGAAGAATACAAAGATCTACTGACCTTGACACACAACATACTAGTGCAGAACAAAATACAAATCAGTGACGGAATAGACATGTCAGAGGAGATTGTCCAAACCAATGGAGTACTGCAAGGGGACCCCTATAGCCCACACCTGTTCATCGTAGCCACGCACGAGATAGTTAAAGAAATAAAACAAATAACAAATAAAGTAAATATTTACATATACGCAGACGACATGACCATTGGCTCAAACAGCATAACAGAACTACAAAAAGCAATAATGACACTAGAAAAATGGGCGGTAGAAAATCAACTACAAATAAACAAAGAAAAAACCGTAATGATGACTTTCAGAAAAGGGGGAAGAGAAGCTCAGGAGGACAAAATCTACTATGACCAAGAACCACTGTCAATTGTAAACTCCTACAAATATCTTGGAATAACGTTACAGACCACAGCAAGATCATTCAGACTACATATAAAGGCACGAGCAGCCGCAGCAACAAAAGCAATATTTGAAATAAAAACCATAACAAAGCTATCTTTGGACACAGCAATAACTTTATTTAAAGTAAAAATTATTCCAATACTCACATATGGAATAGAAATCATATGGGAAAAATTAGGAAAAAGAGACCTTCAAATCATGGAAGCAGTAAAATCAAGATTCCTAAAAGCAGCCCTCGGAGTCTCCAAATACACACGATCAAGACTGGTATACGAACTCGCCAGGGAACCGTTCCTGATGGAAGACCTGCGATTCAAATACGCGCTACCATCAAAAACAGCTGGACCATCCACATGGAGGAAAGAAAAATAAGCAGCAAGAGATCTGGCAAGAATTTTACGGTACAGAAGCCATGATAAACCGTGAATGGACACGCCCCAACCAGGAACTGAGCATTGAACTGTATACTAACTGGAATGACTGCTACCATTGTAAAGTCTCTGCCAAATGTGTGTCCTGTCTGTGCGACTAGTTGCGTCTGGTCTTGCATGGAAGAAACCGAGCACCTGCACGCTAAAGACCATTAAGTTAGTAGGACCTTCTCGAATTCATTGAGATTTTAAAACAATGTTAAGACCTTTTCATCCTTTTCATTGCAAAAAATAAATCAATAAATAGCCGAGAAAATTATTTAAATGTTTAATTTCCCCCTTTTCATTTTATATTTATCTACTGGTTGAAAATAATTAACACAGTATCCCCGCAAATATCCAAATATCTATCACTTACAAAAATACACAGATAAACACGTTAATTTATTTTTCATGTATATTGATATGAGAAACACGTTGTAATTAATTGTATAAACTTCTATCAGCCTACAATTTTTTTTATTTATCCAACATGGCATCAGTTCATTTCATGAGTGACCACAGGGGTCCTGAAGACGGGTACTGTATGCCTCAGTATTAGAATATTAAAAATATACAATATAAATAGCATAAGAATGCAATTAGGATTTACTGATTTAAGCGTCTTAACTCAGCTGGAGGAGTATTAATAATCTTCTATTTAAGTGGAATACAAGTGCCTGTGTAGGATACAAAGTGAGTCCTTTATTATCCCCACAAGTATGGTACGCACAAGTTCCATGGATATTCCTAGGGAGAGAAGATAATTCCATGTGAATTTCGGTAAAGTGCCTCTGCTACCAAACAAAAGACCAGTCACTGACCAATGACTCAACTCTATGCCATAACGTTGAGCAAGGTCTGGAAGACATGGTTCGTAAATTTATTTCTTCTCTTCGTCAACTGCAGAAGCCTGGTTCACGTCAATTTCAAATCTTATGGTAGGATCTAATACCAAAGCTTTTCCATTTCGATGATTTATGGCTATAATGTCAGCTCTCCTAGTTGAACCATTTGTCGAGATACAATGAACCTCCTCATAGACATTCCATTTCATCTGCTTTAGAAAAGTGGCTAGAGTAGTTCTCACTTTGTGATGCCTTGTAGTGATAAGAAGTTCGTTTTTGGGGCAGGATCCTAGTACATGTCCTAATGTTTCTATCTCGCTGCAATTAGGATAACGACAGCGGGTTGTACTAGACCTGCCAGGCACAACACGAACTGCAGTGATGTTGCATGACATTTTTAAGGCATTCGTCCATTCTGAGGATGACAATCCATTTCTCTCGCTTACCCAGGAGTTAGCCTTAGGAACATCTGCATAGAGTCTTACCCCTTTGCCTCGAAGAGTAAGCGTGCACCATGTGTCAAATGCTTGATTGCGAAGCTCTTTCATCACACGTCGACCTGACCAGTCTTTTGGTTCTGATACATTTATTTTTAATTTTGTAAGTGCTGATGATCTTTCAGTTTCCAGATCTCGTAAAGAGTGAAGATGTTCATCATTTATATTAAGTAGAATCCTGCATATATTATGGTGCTGGATGAATGCTTCCCATGTAGCTCTCATTAGGCTTAGTCCTCGAAACTTTTTCGGTGCATCTAACATACTATCTGGGCAAATGTGGTAGCCCTATAATGGCTTTTGCTGCACCCCTGATTATCTTGTCTATATCATTTAAGAGCCCATCTCGTAATTTATTAATGGGAGCACACTGCAGAGGATAGATAAGACTTGGCCAGATGTACTGATTGATGATAGAAATCTTTTGGTCTGGCTTGAGCAAATTAGAATCAACTAATCGTGATATATCTGACTGCAAGCTTTTAATGACAGAGGCTTCATCAAAGACAATTTTATCATTGAAGTCCACTCGAAGATACCTAATACGTTAATGAGGGTCTGTAATAGAGCATATGTCCGAACCATTCATAGTAGTAATTTTACGTGGTGATAGTATACCTTTCTCTATGGATATTAATCTGCTCTTGAGTGGATTCAATATTAGACCCATTGAAAGAAAAAGACTCTCAGCTAAAGTGAAGAGAGATTGAACACCATTGTTATCAGCTGAAATCAGTACTATATCATCAGCAAAAGCAATACAAGAAAGTTTGGTCAAATTAGGATCTGCTGAAAATCCATATTCCTCTGATACTTTATAATCAGTCAGTTCCTGAAGTATGTGATCAATTGCCATGTTAAAAATTATGGGCGAAAGAGGACTACCTTGAGGAACACCTTTCTTAATTCTGATAGGTTTTGTTTTATTAAACCCAACCTCAATCTGTATTTCGTTGTCTACTATGAGATTTATAATTAACTGACGCAAATTATCTGGCATTTTACGTTTTCCTAAAACCCTTTTAATGTGTTCACGTCCAACCGAGTCATAGGCTTTACTCACATCAAGGAAGGCAATAGAGCAGCTTGACTTTTTAGATATTGACACTTGAAGACACCCGTTTACAAGGGATGTGTTAATGTGTGTTCCTGGTGTGGATATGAAACCTCTCTGATGGCTTGAAAGAGAGAGATAATCACGAAATATTTTGTCCAAAACCCGCTCAATTACCCTTCTTATAACAGAAAATATTGTTATGGGTCTCCAGTTCTTTAGGTCTTTACAATCATCACCCTTATGGATAAGGACAGTTCTAGCCCCGAAATTTTGTAGGAAGAAAGCCCAACAGAAGCATGGCTGAACCTAGCAATGCTATACATTTTTCTGCTTTTAGGTGTCTCAGAACTCTTACTGTGACTCTGTCAGGTCCAGGAGCTGTATCTAATTTAATTCTGAGCAATGCTATGTGAACATCTTTAGCAGTAATCTCTAGCAAATCAGGAAAATCCGATGTAGAATTATGTGAAGAAAGATCAAAAGGAGTCATATTATTATTTGAGCCAAAAATATTTGTGAAGTATTCTTCAACTTGTCGTAAAGGCACAGTACAAGAAGACTGCATGTCAGATTTCATTACATGACGAACCACTCTCTTTCGGTGATTATAAAAATTGTACTGAGCCAAATCATACATATATTTTTCTCGTCGCTGTTCCTTCTCTCTTTTAGACCGTTTCACTGGATTTGTTGTATCGGAATACGTATATCGTTTGTTAGCTTTACCCTCCTTACGTCGCTTGAAATACTTAACAGCAGGGTGTTCAGGTCCTGGTAGTTTTTGAGATGATGAAACCAGGAATCCTTTAAAGCCATTGGCAACATTGTCGAGATCCTCGCAATCTTGATCAACTATAATTTTTTTGAATTTCTCTTCCCATGATGACATCAATTTTCCAATATACGAGTCCCCAGTGGTAGTAATAGAATCTGATGGCTCATCTGGTTTTTCTGAGATTTCAGGTTTAGATACAGCACAGTCTTGGATGTAGGTACCAACAATAGACCGACTGTGTTCAGTAGGATGGGATTTGCTTATATGAATATTGACTGACTTAAAATGCTTTCCACAGTACTTACGTATTTGCATTGGAAGACAAAGTTCATTATTCCCAGGATCAGAAAGATTTGTGCTATTGAGCTCATTATCAGCTGGTGTGTCTAAAACTGAGACATCATCTTGGGAGGAACTGTGAGTCCTAGCAATATGTATATTTAATCCCCTTTTTGAAAATTCTTTCCCACATAGATTGCATGTCAGGAGTACAGATGGCTCACCAAATGAAGTAGATGGTCCAACATAGCTCATAGTAGTCAAAAAGGAAACAAGAGTTCACAATAACATAATAGAAACCACTGCCCAAACGAAGAGTTCACAATAAAGTGGTAATGGCAATGTTGTTAATAACAAATGTTAAAAACTTATATGTTGTGAAGACTTTGAAATGTTATACCATATTATGAAAATCTCTCGTAACTATGTAGATAAACAACTTACAGATTCTTATCAAGTTGGTTATTTCAGTATTAAAGTTTATAAACAACAAATATTCGCGAAGATAACATTTCCACAAATACATTTTTATAATTCCTTTGTCTTGAAGAGCTTATCTTCTCAAACAGTAAAATATTTATTTGATATTATGGATTTATTAAGTCAATGAATTCCTTTCCAGTTTAAGCTTGTCATGGCCTCCTCTAACTTCAATAATTTATTGCTGGGCTGCGTGGACCGCCTTAACTGTCCTCGAGGAAAATGTTAGAGTTTTGAAAGTTTTCCTACAGGCTGTGGTGACAATATCTTGAAATGTATTAACCATATATTCGATATTGTTGTATAACTCTCGGTCCAGCTATACTATATCTCCTCCCTCGCAAAGATAATGTATTTTTATTGCTTAGTCTTCTTTCCTTACAATGTATCTAATAGGACTAATTTTGAAAGCAGTAAGCTGCTATGTTGCAACAGGGAATATGTATAGGGGGAAAATTAAACATTTAAATAATTTGCTCGGTAATTTATTGATTTATTTTTTGCAATGAAAAGGATGAACAGTTCTAACATTAAAAAAAAGTGTGCGTGGAACGCCACGCGACAGAAGTGAAACTTATTTAAATCTTTGGATTTTTTCAATTTTGAATTTTTTCAATTTTGGATTGTTGGACTTTTTAATATTGGGTTTTTGGACTTTTAAAATTTTAATATTTGGATTCTTTTAATTTTTTAAATTTTGGAACTTTGGATTTTTTAATATTGGATTTTTAAATTTTAGATCTTAAAATTGCTTTTATTTTTTTTTATTTTTAATTTTTAATTTCGGTTTTTTAAACTTTGGATTTTAGATATTTTAATTTTGGATTCATAGATTTTTTAATTTTGAATTTTTAAATTATAAATTTTTTAAATCTTAGATTTTTGAATTTTTTAAATTTTGGATATTAAATTATTTTATTTTGAATTTTTTAAATTTTGGAACTTTGATTTTTATAATTTTGATGTTTGGATTTTTTAATTTTGCATTTATTTTTTAAATTTTGGATTTTTTATTTTAAAAATTTTGGATTCTTAAATTTTGGATCTTTGATTTTTTAAATTTTGTATGTTTGGATTTTTAAATTATGGATTTATTATTTTTTAAATTTTGGATTTTTTATTTTTTAAATTTGGAATTTTAATTTTGGATCTTTGATTTTTTTAATTTGGGAATTTTGGATTTTTTAATTTTGGATTTTTTAAATTTTGGATCTTTGAATTTTTTAATTTTGGATTTTTAATTTTTGAATTTTGGATTTTGAATTTTTTAATTTTGGATTTTTAGATTTTTAAATTTTTAATTTTTGTATTCTTTAAATTTTCGATAAGCCTAATCATTGAGTTGATTGTTTTCTGTGCAGTCCGTTCCGTTACACCCTACTAATTTCGTGACGATTTTGAGCGTAACACTAATTGCGTGACAATTTTGAGCGTTACGCAAGCTCTCGATTTACTCCTACCGCGGCTTAAGAAGTTTCACTTAAAAAAAGCCAATGAAATCGAGAAAATCCTACTAACTTAATGGTCTCTTGCGTGCAGGTACTTTGTTTCTTCCATGCGAGACCAGACATGACTAGTCGCACAAGAAGCCTCGCTTTCCTCCATTGAGCTAGAATCACAGATATAGAGGAATAGATCGGCAGCGTAAGGGGAGGGACTGAAGCCAAAGCGTTCGCTGCGTCGCCATATTGCGATCACCAACAATCTGACGAAAGGAAGGGAAGCGGGCGCGGGAATCAAACAAGAAATATTTTTTTAAAGCTGTTTATATTGGAATTTCATAATCCAGTAAATAAATTAATAAATACAGTTTTATTGTCATTCGGCCATTACAGCAGTAGACGTCACACTTATGCACTAACTTATAATAAAATCAGGTAAGCTGATATAACAAAAGTGCCAAAGTGCATGTAGTACAATAGTCTTAATTCTGTATACAGAAGATGCTTCTATAGGATAAATGTTAATGTTCTTAATGTTAATTTATAGTCACATATCTTTTATATTTATTCAGCTTTGACTGGTAAACTGGTGATTCACTAGGAATATTCTAGCTTAGGCCTACACTATATTACTTGTAAATCACGATTACAAATAAGGAAAATCTAACACTATTGTAATTATTTTTCTAATCCTATTAATGAGTGCTTGAAAATGGAATGATTTCTTTTACTACTTTTTGAAGTGAAACTTCTTTAGCCGCGGTAGGAGTAAATCGAGAGCTAACCCAAAGTTGCGTGACGGAAAAAATCGTCACGAAATTCTTACGCTCAAAATCGTCACGAAATTAGTGGGTCTGTGACGGAACGGACTGCACAGAAAACAATCAACACAATGATTAGGCTTATCGAAAATTCGAAAAATCCAAAATTAAAAAATCTAAAAATCCAAAATTTAAATATGAATAATCCAAAATTTAAATATCTAAAAATCCAAAATTTAAAAAATGCCTAAAATTAAAAAATTCAAAGAGCCAAAATTCCAAAATTTAAAAATTCAAAGATTCAAAATTTAAAAAATAAAAAATCCAAAAATTCAAAATTTAAAAAGTAAAAAAATTAAAAATTAAAAATCGAGAATCCAAAATTTAAAAAATCTAAAAATCCAAAATTAAAAAAGAAAAAATATTTAAAATTTAAAAAATCAAAAACAAAAAAAATTCAAAATTCCAAATTAAAAAAATATAAGTTCAAAAATATAAAAATTCAAAAAACCCAAAATTAAAGAAGTCCAAACACCCAATATTAAAAAAGTCCAACAATCCTTAATTGAAAAATCTAATAAGCCAAAATTTAAAAAATAAAAAACGAAAATCTAAAATATAAAAATAAAATTAATAATCGAAAATACAATGTTAAAAAATGCAAATAATAAAAAAATTAAAGATCCAAAATTTAAAAAAAAATTAAACATCCCAAAAATAAAAAGATCCAAAATTTAAAAAATAAAAAACAAAAAAATCCTAAATCCAAATGAAAGAAATTAAAAGATCAAAATTAAAAAGTTCCAAAAATTCAAAATTAAAAAAGTCCAAATTCTAATATTAATAAAGTCCAACAATTCAAAATTTAAAAATCTAATAATCCAAAATTGAACAAATCAAAAAATTAATTCCCCGCACACTTTTATTAATTTATTATAATTATATGTTAACCTCATATTCAAGGAACTCTCTGATTGAGTAATATGTTCTTTGCAAAAACAAGTTTTTAATTTTAATTTTGAATTGTCTGCTATTTAATGCTTATGTTTCATTTGAAATTTTATTGTATGTTTTTATGCCCATGTATTGTGGCGTATGCTCTAGGAGGGTTAATCTATGGGAACAGAATTTTAACAACTCTGTTTCTTGTGTTGTGTTCCCGAGTATTTTGTGTGTTGTATTGGTCAAAATTAATATGCACATGAGTTAGAAGCTCTAGTTTAATATATTGAAAGAAATGTTAATATTTGTAGATCTCTAAAGAGTGGCCTTCATGATTCCCTATAGGATGAATGGGTCATAATTAGTATTTTTTTCTTTTTAAGATGCTTTCGCATTCGCTGCAGTTTTCCCAGACAATTATTTCGTAAACCAGTATTGAATGAAAATAGCTGTAATAGACCCAGTTTAAGCAATAGTAATTTGGCATATTTATAAATGAATGTTAATTTGACCACCAATATAGTGGTATAGTATGTATTTGAAATTACAGGGATTCCCAAACAACACTGTGGTTCACCATTTTAGTATAAATTCGGGATTATGTAGGAAGAAAAACAATTTTCCGTAATGAATACGTTGTACTTAAGCGGACACGTTGGTGATACCAATATGGCGTCGGCACTTCTTCCCTTGCCCCTCTTCGCCCCTGACTCGGCTTCACTGCCACCTGCAGTTAAGGATACGACGCTGCCGATCTATTCCTCTATATCTGTGGCTAGAATCATTGAGCTAGAATAGAACTGGAGTTAGGAGTCCAGCACAGCAAGTGAGGCCAACTGTTTCGACTAGCTCCGCCTGGAAAATCTGGCAAGAAGCTATTTGTCTGCTCAGCAAGAAATGTCAAGTAGGTATATATGCCTGAAAATTTATTACGATAGAGTGAACATTACCTTACCTTTAGCTCCAAATAATTAATTTTTATCAATATGAATGGTTTTACCCGTGATTTCTCGTTTCATTATGTAAGTCTAACCGACAAATTCGCGCGTATTCAATACAACATTTATTACTAGGGCCCAGATTCTTATGTTTTAAACTATTTCATTCCTTGCTAGTTAAGTGTGATATTTGAATATAATTATTCGTTTAATTGTCAAGAGTTACGTTAAATTAATATTACGTTGAAATGTTTAAAAATATAAATATATTTGATATTTGATAACACTTTTAGGCAGTACCAACTGCAATCGGTCACATTAGCTATTTACATCAATACACATCTTTAAGAATCTAAGCTATGAATATTTACAATCTTACAAACTTAATTACATTAGTCAAAAATATTATTCTAAGTTATACTAATGCCATAACACAAGTGACACTAAATGAATAACATATACTAGCAGATTACACATGTAATTACTTACGCTAAGTTGCTCTATTCTATTTGTAAATCTGATTCTAAGTATTCTTTAACATTATAAAAAAGGATTTTTTAAAGTTAGGAATACAGTTTTTTGTGAAAACAAATTTGGGAACATTTCTTGAAGTTTATATGGTATTTTTTATATAATGTTGTCCCAAATTTATTTTGATTTCTGGTCTGATAAATAAGAACTTCGTGTTTGATAGCTTTTTATGTTATATTTTACTAATGACAAGACATAAAAAATGTACAAATTTATTATTGTTAGTAAGCCTGTCTCAATAAATAGTGGTTTGCAATGCTCTATTTTTTTAGCATTGGTTATTATTCTAATTGTTTTTTTCTGGATAAATAATACTTGATTAATTCCTACACCATTTCCCCATAGGCTGCTGCTAGATCACACATTATTATGCTCTGAAAAAATGCATATTAGGCAGTCTTTACATAAATTGAAGATACTTACTTACTCACTCAGGGGCGTATCCAAGATTTCTTTTCGGGAGGGGCTGTTATAAGCCGAACACTATTATCACTAGGACTCAGAAGTTGATTATCTAAAAATGCCTGAAAATGACCTTGAATTTATGAAATATGACATTAAAAATTGAAAATATGACTTAAAATTTCTAAATACATATTTTTAAAAAGGAATATACAGTAGTAATAATAACAAATAAAAAGTATTTTTAAGTATTTTATTTTACTACTTTAATGTTATGTTTTCTATTATTGTTATGTTGACTATATTCATGAATGTCTCATAGCTAAGGAACTACGAGATCGCTTTGTCTGTAATGTTGGAAAAGTTCGTTCTGAAGACAAAATGTAACGGAAAAATGAAAATTTCTTAAAAATTACTAGCAAAGAATAAAATGCCGAACCTTTTAAGAAACAAGATGTGCAATTATACTGTCTACTATCTGTGAAATTAAAGTGCCCTTATGTGAAACACATTAGCATTAGTTAACGTTTCGGGGGGCTGCCCATTGTTGTGTTTTTTATTAGTTCTTCGATTTTTCCATGCATTGCCATCCTACCTGAATTATGATATAGGCCTATCCTGAAAATTGCTAAAATCTGGATTAAGGATTAATTACTAAATATTATATTAAACGTTATTATCACAATAAAATACACTTAAAATGAATGATGACGATTTTGAAGTAGAACAATATATTTCAATTTCTAAAGATTTGAACGTAATACTAATTTAATGTAATAAGTGTAGTACTGAATACTTGCTATTTTGTCGGTTAGGCCCACATGTATGGAAACGACAGAAGTCACGTAAAAACATACGTATTAATATTAATCTTAATTATAATAATGACATACTTTAAATATATTAATATTAATTATTCTTAGAATGGAAACAAGAAGAATTGTCTTACAATCATTCGTCAACAATATCTTCAATTTCCAAAACCAAACATGTGATAATTCCATACAAGAAAGGCGATTTGACGTTTCGTATTGAGCAGACAAATAGTTTCTTGCCATAGTTTCCGGGCGAGACTAGTCGAAAAAGTGGCCTCACTTCTTAGTACAGGGGAAAGGCTGTAGTGCTAACTCCAGGTATAAATTCTAGCTCAATGGCTAGAATAGAACTGGAGTTAGGAGTCCAGCACAGCAAGTGAGGCCAACTGTTTCGACTAGCTCCGCCTGGAAAATCTGGCAAGAAGCTATTTGTCTGCTCAGCAAGAAATGTCAAGTAGGCATATATGCCTGAAAATTTATTACGATAGAGTGAACATTACCTTACCTTTAGCTCCAAATAATTTATTTTTATCAATATGAATGGTTTTACCCGTGATTTCTCGTTTCATTATGTAAGTCTAACCGACAAATTCGCGCGTATTCAATACAACATTTATTACTAGGGCCCAGATTCTTATGTTTTAAACTATTTCATTCCTTGCTAGTTAAGTGTGATATCGTCCCCTTAGAATGAAAACCACGTATCTCATAAAACACATACGTGGCTTTGTCACTTAATAACGCTTCCTAGCGATACACTAGGTTTCGTTTTTCCTCTCTAAAGAACAGTACACATGTTATTCTTGTAATATTGGCTGGCAAATAGTTGATATACGTGTTATTCTATCTAATAATGAATTAAAAGTACTCTTGCTTCAGTTTTGAGATACGTGGTTTGCACTCTAAGGGGACGATATTTGAATATAATTATTCGTTTAATTGTCAAGAGTTACGTTAAATTAATATTACGTTGAAATGTTTAAAAATATAAATATATTTGATATTTGATAACACTTTTAGGCAGTACCAACTGCAATCGGTCACATTAGCTATTTACATCAATACACATCTTTAAGAATCTAAGCTATGAATATTTACAATCTTACAAACTTAATTACATTAGTCAAAAATATTATTCTAAGTTATACTAATGCCATAACACAAGTGACACTAAATGAATAACATATACTAGCAGATTACACATGTAATTACTTACGCTAAGTTGCTCTATTCTATTTGTAAATCTGATTCTAAGTATTCTTTAACATTATAAAAAAGGATTTTTTAAAGTTAGGAATACAGTTTTTTGTGAAAACAAATTTGGGAACATTTCTTGAAGTTTATATGGTATTTTTTATATAATGTTGTCCCAAATTTATTTTGATTTCTGGTCTGATAAATAAGAACTTCGTGTTTGATAGCTTTTTATGTTATATTTTACTAATGACAAGACATAAAAAATATACAAATTTATTATTGTTAGTAAGCCTGTCTCAATAAATAGTGGTTTGCAATGCTCTATTTTTTTTAGCATTGGTTATTATTCTAATTGTTTTTTTCTGGATAAATAATACTTGATTAATTCCTACACCATTTCCCCATAGGCTGCTGCTAGATCACACATTATTATGCTCTGAAAAAATGCATATTAGGCAGTCTTTACATAAATTGAAGATACTTACTTACTCACTCAGGGGCGTATCCAAGATTTCTTTTCGGGAGGGGCTGTTATAAGCCGAACACTATTATCACTAGGACTCAGAAGTTGATTATCTAAAAATGCCTGAAAATGACCTTGAATTTATGAAATATGACATTAAAAATTGAAAATATGACTTAAAATTTCTAAATACATGTTTTTAAAAAGGAATATACAGTAGTAATAATAACAAATAAAAAGTATTTTTAAGTATTTTATTTTACTACTTTAATGTTATGTTTTCTATTATTGTTATGTTGACTATATTCATGAATGTCTCATAGCTAAGGAACTACGAGATCGCTTTGTCTGTAATGTTGGAAAAGTTCGTTCTGAAGACAAAATGTAACGGAAAAATGAAAATTTCTTAAAAATTACTAGCAAAGAATAAAATGCCGAACCTTTTAAGAAACAAGATGTGCAATTATACTGTCTACTATCTGTGAAATTAAAGTGCCCTTATGTGAAACACATTAGCATTAGTTAACGTTTCGGGGGGCTGCCCATTGTTGTGTTTTTTATTAGTTCTTCGATTTTTCCATGCATTGCCATCCTACCTGAATTATGATATAGGCCTATCCTGAAAATTGCTAAAATCTGGATTAAGGATTAATTACTAAATATTATATTAAACGTTATTATCACAATAAAATACACTTAAAATGAATGATGACTATTTTGAAGTAGAACAATATATTTCAATTTCTAAAGATTTGAACGTAATACTAATTTAATGTAATAAGTGTAGTACTGAATACTTGCTATTTTGTCGGTTAGGCCCACATGTATGGAAACGACAGAAGTCACGTAAAAACATACGTATTAATATTAATCTTAATTATAATAATGACATACTTTAAATATATTAATATTAATTATTCTTAGAATGGAAACAAGAAGAATTGTCTTACAATCATTCGTCAACAATATCTTCAATTTCCAAAACCAAACATGTGATAATTCCATACAAGAAAGGCGATTTGACGTTTCGTATTGAGCAGACAAATAGTTTCTTGCCATAGTTTCCGGGCGAGACTAGTCGAAAAAGTGGCCTCACTTCTTAGTACAGGGGAAAGGCTGTAGTGCTAACTCCAGGTATAAATTCTAGCTCAATGCTTTCCTCTCATTCGGAAGGCATTCCAGTAAGTATTCATTTCTTCTTCTTCTTCTTCTGCTGGGTAATGGCCTGGGCGTAAGTTATGCCATGTGGCCAGTGGGTATCGATGGAGGGTCGAGAATTGTCGAGAGTTGTCTCGAAAAGTTTTCGCTACTGTGACTCGATTACTGGGTTTGTTGATCTACAATGTTTGTTTACTATTATGATGCGGCGAGGCAGCTATGGCGTGTGATAACACTCGGGTGTGAACCCTAAGAGGAAAGTATGTGGGCGATATCTGTAACGGTCGAAATGAATATTGTAATGTATGTGTGTACAGCACTGCCCTCTAGACTGTATTACTCGTGTATACACTGCCTGTCCTATACGGCTAATTTTGCGTACTCGGCGACATTACAGATGGCAGCACCTTTCACACCCAGCAGCAATACCCTTTACATTACCGTATGCTCTGTGTTGCCCTCTGAAGTATAAACTCGGAAACTGAAATATGCTGGAACTTCATGCTATCTGGGTGTGAACTGTGTCGCCTCTACTGGAGAAATTAGGCAATTGAACAATACTCTGAACTCCATGTTAAAATTAAGCATAGGACAGGCAGTGTAATTCTCGAGACGGCGGTGGTGTACAGCAAAGACGTTCTGTGTAAGCTCCTGTGGTGAAGAGTTTTAATTGCATTCGGAGATAAAAGAATTATCTAAAAATTAAGTTGGTCGATTCCTATGCATTCTTAATAAGTATATATTTACATATATACATAAAATATATGAAGAAGTATTGCACGGCAGCTTGTGAAGGAATTGAATCCACGTCCCAATTCTGTGGTGAGTTGAACATTTGAAGTGTTTTTAATATTTACCACATTTAGATGCAGATTGTGCATTTTGTACTTGAATAAGCCTATTTAGGCTTTGATGTATCAAAATAGGCATATTTTCAGATTATTTTAAAACTGCATTTAATATTAACTGGGAACTACCGTAGGGTATTTACTTTAGGTATGTAACATAACCTAGAATTGTTCCATAGGCCTATTACCGGCACTTCTCGATTCTTTTCAGGTGTGTGAATTACGTTTCAATCCATGTGATATTGAAAGGACTACATCAGTATACGACCCAAAAACTGGAACGTTATTAACTGCACCATTGGATCGGCCACGCTTGAGAAAAGGTTGGTTCCTTTTTTTTCAGCTATCCTGTTCAGATTACCAAGAAGCCTAGGAATAAGAGTAGAATCGGTCTCACCCTAGTCCCCTAGTAGGGCCTAATTCCCAAATACAATTGTGTTAAAAGGTTCATTATCTACTCCTCGCTCTTGTTAAGTCTTAGGACTTCATTGCCATTTTTCTGCCTAAAGCTTCTGTTAAGGATAAAACACAAATTCAGAATTCTTAAGTTTTTACCAGAACCTGTTTTTGATACATTGTCTACTACAAGGTTATGTAGGCCTATGCTTAATCTTTTTTTTTTTTTTTTCATCAGGCGCAGTACCTTCTATCTTGCCTGGATGCCCTACTTACTTGTCGACTCCATCAACATCCAGAGAAGACCCAGAGGATCGTAGACAACGATTGGAGAATGCTTTCCTGAATGCAGCTGTAGCAGAAAGTATATTGAACCAGGAAAATCATATGAAGGAAACTTCAATTAGTTCACTTGATGAATTGTATAACATAATCAGTGATTGTGACCTGAAGAAGGAATGGATAGTGGTGAAGAAAGACATGTCCCTGTGTTTTATATGTGCCATATCCTAAAGTTCTTTGTCATGCTATAATCGATGACAAACTCAGCCTGTCAGTGCATGTAAATGACATACAGATCAGTCGGATACAAAATGTTACAATGCCAACCACTGTAAGTACCACATCTGATTTATGTTGTCTTTTAAATAATGTTTATTTAAAATTCATGAATGTGGAAAGCACAAGCATTGAAGACAACATTGTTTTTGTGCCTGATATTCTAAGCGGTTTAGCTTTAAAATTGCCAGATAATCAGGATGCAATCCAATTTTTGAAAGAACAGGTTTCTCTCATAAACTGTAAAAAATCGAAGGCAAGATATAGTTGGGACACATTAGTATTCTGGTCACTTGTGCACTCCATATCACCCCAGTGGTCTCATCGCTATGCCTTGTCCTATGACTATATCAAGGTTATGTAGTAAACTTTCAACTACACCTATACTGGAGCAGATCCCAGAACATTTGCTGAAGTATCTTGCTAAAAAATGACATTACTAAATGGTGACGATAAGATTATTGTTGTTCTGATGGATGAAATTCATTTGAAACCACAATTGGATTATAAAGGGGGAAACATTGTAGGTCATTCATACGGTGGTCTACCCATGTCTCCATTTGTATTGTATGTGGGCATATTGGCTTTCAGGGCCTTTGTGTTTTAAAAGTGTCACGTAGCGAATGGCTACGTGCATAATAGACGATAGCAAACCATTTCTAAACAAAGGAAGGGTTTGGGAGACTTCGATTAATCGATATTGAACCCTGTTATGACTATCGATACTGCCCTGAATTTATTTTGAATTACAGAAAAAAAGAGAAGTGCGCATGCGCCGACGGTGAGTCGACGGGAGAAGAGCTGATCCCAAAAAGACAGTAGGAGTACGTGCCTGACTACGAGAGAGAGAAGTTGAAAAGGCAGAAGGGAGAAGACGAGATTGGGATGTGTGACAGCGGTAGAGGCGTTCTGGCATGATGGTGTGTCAGACTTTCATCTAAGGAAATTCTGGTTGTGAACTTCCTTGACACGACTATATGGAGATAGTCATTAATCAGAAGAATACACCAAGTCGGCCAGTACGAGACACCGCTACAGCGAACATCAGCTGTGAGAGTGAGTCGTGACTGCTCGCTCTGAATAAGAGCAGATATGGACATCAGGAAGTAATGGAAGACAACTCAGGATCGGAGGATAAGTTGGACATCACTGGTTGAGTATAATCGTCTAGACTTTTTCTTATTGTTTGGGGAGTGAGAAAACTGAGATATTCCTTTTTTTAAGGATGGTTTCTAAGTCATGTATGGCGATTAGACGCCGTATGGTATGATAGAAGAATAGAATAGAAATATAGAAGTGAGAATTCTAGAAGTAAAGTGGTGAAATCCAGTAATCCAACTATTTTCTATTTCTGGTCTAAGTTAATTATAAAAGAGCAGTTAAGAGCCTAACCGTTGAATGCCACAGATAGATCTCTTCACTTTGGGGTTTTATGGGTGATTGTCCCACGAATGAATACATAGCTAGGGGTAATTGGTGATGCTCATAGAAACTTTGTTATTTTTGAGACAGGACGCGAGGGGAGTAAGGAAGAAAGGTAATTAAGGGGCATGCTTAGTACTTCTTACGAGGGCCCCTCCCACTTGGGTTTCTTTCAGGTGACGGGTGACTATCTATAAATAGATTTCATGCTGGCCTGTAATGTTAAGTTATGTTTTTTTATAGAGATTTATCTACAAGCGAAGGTGTATGGAATATGGTAGAGGGGGATAAGAAGTGGAAAGATTGAAGGGCAAAAGAAGGCCTACGAGTGGTAGTGCATTAGGTGTGTACCATTGGAAAATTTACATGTTAGGGTAGAAGTAGAAGTCACTAAAGGGGTTATAGAGAAGCTTACTAATCTGGGCGTGAATTAGTTTCAGTTAGAATTCTAGGGAATTTAGAGACAAAAGAAGATTGGGTGCCCATGCTAAAGAGTAGTAACGTAAGAAGTAGGAAAACTAGAATAACCACCGAGTGAATTAAATCAATGGTATAAGCTGAAGGGAACTCTACTTAAAGAAAGAAAGGGGTTAAAAGATAATAGCTGATGACTGGTCAGGTTAGAAAGAGGAGAGTGAGTTGAAAGATAACAACAAATGATTGGTTAGGTTAGAAAGAGGAGAATAGGTAATTGCGAGTAGTGTACTGATGATAAGTAGTTTATTAGCAAGTACTAGAGATTGTAAGGGTGAGGTGAGGGAACGCCGGAAGTATCCCGAATCAAACAAATAAAATCTGGTAGTAGACAAGGCCTATACCAGTAACATATAAAGAAAAGAAATTTATGAGAGATTGTGAAAGCCATCGATGTTGGAGGCGAACAACGGCCCCACGTGCCTCTAGGAGAGAGTGTCAGGGACCTCTGACATCGATTTACAAAATTTTATTTTTGTTTGCGGCCCATTAATATTTTCCCGGTTGCAGGAGAGGAGTCAGATTGTTTGTAACTCAAGATCTAGACGCCGCTCCTGTATCGGTGGTCTATCGCCACAGTCACTCTGTGGGTATAGGCCTAAACTTCTATTTCTTTCTTCATGAGACTGTCTTTTCTATCTATCTTTAAATACAATTCTTCATGGACTAAGCTGACTAATAGACTAATATAGGAGACATAGGTGGGATTATTGAGTGTAATCTGTAGAGTAAGGACTGGATTATGAATTGAAAACCTTTATTTATTCAAGAGAAAAAAAAACCCAGTATAATATATATATTGAACTATCCTGAAGTTGCAAATGTAAATGACTACACAAGTCAGTAGTAAATTAGAAGAATAATACAAGACGTTCTAGTAGATACCTGAAAAATAAAGAAAGAAAATTAAAGTAATTAATTAAGGATTTGTTATTGTTGAACAGAGAACGTACTTATATAGTTAAAATTGGGTATACTAACCTTGAATAATCAAATATTATCCTACCAATAAAAGTGTTGAATGGTTAATGTAGTGTAAATGTAATTTATTGTATATAAGATTGTTATTGTTGAAAAAAAAGAAAAAAAATAATATATTAAATAAATTATGGTTATTGTTATGCAAAGTAAATTAACGTGAAGTTCAGATTTTTGACCCTTATCCTTGTAATGGTTTGAGAGTCGCTGATTTTTGTGCTAAGTTACATACTTTGGTAGTGAGTATTGAAAAAGGAGAAAAAGAAGAAGCAGAATAATAAAAAAAAAAAAACGAAAGGTAAATCCGAACCCAACTCCCGTCTCCACTGTTAATTTAAAAGCTAGTCGAGGGGCATGTAGGTACATAGCCTGTGTATCTATAATTTAATTTGTGACTGGGCTGATACATAACAAAAAAAAGAAAAGAGGAAGCGTATTGATGATGGCGCCCGTTAATAGAAATTTTCATCAATATTATCAAAACTGGGTAATTTGTTAAAAGAGAGAGAAAGTAGACTGAGAGTAGGAAATTTGCAATCACCCGGTGACAAAGGTAGTCGTACTGAACGTTGGAATGTGGACTATGCAGGCAGTGTTATGATGACACGACAGGTGTATGAGTGACCTTGTTTTGTAGGAGTTCAGTAAACTTATATACTACGATTGAGAATAATCACATATTAGTCGTCACAGATTTTGGCGAAGAATTTTGGCGAAGATTTAATCCAAGAAGTTAGGGAACTTTATAGTATAAAGTAAGAATAGCCCGTCACATATTTTGGCGCCCAGCGTGGGGCTAAGTAGTGTTAAAACAAAACAGTATTGCTAATTGTTGCAACTTAATTTAGTTAAAATTGTTAAATAAAAAAGTATGGCCGTGTGTTGTGCTGCATAAAGTTATCGTGAAGTTCCATATTTTGGTCGTCCATAGCGTGAGGCTGTGATAGTTTCATAGTAGGATAATTTTGATAGTAATTTTGACCCATAGCGTGGGTTGAGTTGTGTTAAAATTACAAAAGTTTGGCTTGATATAAGAAAAGAAAATAAACATTAATCAGTTAGAATTGGAAACTTGAAATACGAGTCGTCATATATTTTGGAGCCCATAGCGTGGGTTGAGTTGTGTTGAAATCACATATTTTGATAGCCCATAGCGTGAGGCAGAGATAGTTTTAAAAGAATTTTGGGAGTTAGGTTAGTATAGCTGCAATTTATTCTCAAAAAAAAAATAATAATAATAATAATAACATATTTTTGGGAAAAGAATAATGACTATTGACAAGTAAGGACTTCTATAGATGACTAAGACAGACGACTGAACTATTGTGTTCTAATCTTTTTTTTCCAGTGGTATTGTTAATATATAAATATGGCTACTTATGTTGATCCGTATGCACAAATAAGAGCAGCTGAGTTAACCCAAGCTATTAGGAAGTTGAGGAAGGCGGATTTAGAGGCAGAATGTGATAGAGTAAAGTTACCGACCACAGGTACAAGGGATGAGTTGAGACAACGCTTGTTAGATTATGCCCGTAAGAACCCTCAGTCATTTCAAGTGTTAATTACGGCTTTTGCGCTGAGTCAGGAAGTTTTGGAAGAAGATTTAGTTGAACATAATATAACGGTTCCACAAGATTCATATGGAGATGTAGTGTATACATGGGTTAAGTTAATGCGTAGGAAGGCCATGGCGGTAGCTGATTCAGAAGAAGTTGTACCAGTAGTACCATCGTTTACAATTCAGTTAGAGCCGCATAAACCAAATACTTTGGATCTGGTTCGTAAATGGAACATTAAATTCAAACCTGGGGATAGTATTTACTTATTTTTGGAGAGATTGGAAGATTTAAAACAAAGTTCTAAGTTACAGGGTGTAGAGTTATTGTCAGTATTACCCGAAATTTTACAAGATTCAGCTTTACTTTGGTACAGGAACAGATTAACAGACTGGCCTACATGGGAAGCTTTTTTGAAAGAATTTAGAGAATATTACTTGCCTATTGATGAGGAAGACGCGCTTTTGGATGAGATTAGACAGAGAACGCAAGGTCCTAAAGAATCGATTTTTGATTATGTTAATGCTATTCAAACGTTAATGAGGAGGCTAAGTACTCCAATGAGTCCTCAACAAATGATGAAGACTGTTATCAAAAATTTGCGTCCTGATGTAAAATTGTACCTTAGACCTGCAGAGATTCAAACTATAACAGATTTAATACGTGTAGGTAGACAGTATGAACAAATATTGTTAGATTCTGAGAGATATATTCCTCCTCCAACGCAGGTTAGAGCTACAATTAAAGAAACGGCTTATAAACCTCAGAGACAAGTTGTTATACCTTCGGTTCATACAGCGTTAGGAAATCAGGGAAAACAGGAACTTCCATTGTCTGAATTACAAAAGAAACCTAGTGTTAGTTTTTCTGCAAAGACTTGGGATAAGGAACGA
This sequence comes from Ectobius pallidus, assembly GCA_964059195.1. Lineage (NCBI taxonomy): Eukaryota > Metazoa > Arthropoda > Insecta > Blattodea > Ectobiidae > Ectobius > Ectobius pallidus. The sequence goes on from CAXKWD010000005.1 coordinate 60,771,934, forward strand.
AATTCAAGTCCTGTAAATAATTCTAGAATGGTTAAAGTAACAGAAAATAAAGAGAGACAGGATGAGTCGAGGGAAAATGGTAAAAACACCACTTTGCATTTTTCAAATAACCAGCGATGTTGGAACTGTGATAAAACAGGACATAGACAGTTCGAGTGTAAGGCACCTCGTAGAGTTACTCCACGCACTACGATTAAATGTTATAATTGTAATAAGCTTGGACATAGGTCTATTGATTGTAGGATGCCCCAAGAAAGAAAAGTTAGGCCTACAAATTCTTTAAGGCAATTAACTAATAATCAGGCTTGTGTGATGTTAAATATAAATCCTACAGATTTAGTTAATGGAGATAGATGTTTTGTTGAAATTTTGCTGGAGGATATTACATTTATTGCTTTAATAGATTCCGGTTCAGATAAAACTTATGTGGGAGAGAAGGGTGATTTTTTGTGTAAAATGTTAGATTTAGCAGTAGAAGAATCTGAAGTTAGGGTGGTGCAATTAGCAGATAAAACTTATAGTTCTATAACAGGAGAGAGAACTTTTGAGATGAAATTGCAGGACAGGATCTTTCAGATAAAATGTAAAATTATGCCAAATTTAGCAGTAGATATGATTCTGGGCATGGACGTTTTGAAACAAATTGGGTTAGTAGTAGATTTGCAAGATGGGACTTGGTATTTCAAAGATGAACCAGCAAAAATTTTTCAATTTGTTAAGGCTATAGATTTAAAAGAAGAAGATCAACTACATAATATTCTTACTTTACCTACACCTCAGGAAAGGGACAGATTGAATATGTTTTTGGAAAATCAGTTACAGAAATTTGATCAGTGTACTGGACTTACAGACTTGATTTCTCATGTTATTGATACAGGCGATGCAAAACCTATAAAACAAAGATATTATCCAGTATCACCCATTTTGGAAAAAGTTATACACGCGGAAATAGATAAAATGTTATTGGAAAAAGTTATAGAGCCTTCAAATTCACCTTGGTCGTCTCCGGTAGTTATGGTAAAGAAACCAGATAGAACATGGAGGTTCTGCGTAGATTTCAGAAAAGTAAATAATTGTACAAAAAGAGATAGTTATCCTTTGCCATACATTGAACATGTTTTGAGTAAATTACGACATGCTAGGTATATCAGTACAATAGATTTGAAAAATGGGTATTGGCAAGTTCCATTAGATGAAGCAAGTAAAGAAAAAACAGCATTTACCGTACCTGGTAGAGGATTGTATCAGTTTCGAGTTATGCCTTTTGGAATCCATAACGCACCAGCCTCGTTTCAAAGATTAGTTGATACTATATTAAGAGAAGAGATAGGAGAGAAATGCTTTTGTTATTTGGATGATATAGTACTTATTAGTGAGACGTTTGAAGAACATTTGTCCTTGTTAGAAAAAGTTTTAGAGAAATTAAGAAAAGCTAACCTGAAAATTAATAGGGAAAAATCAAAATTTTGCAGAAGTGAATTAAAATATTTGGGTCATATCATTACTCCATTAGGAATTGCTGTAGATTCAGATAAAATCTCGTGTATCCTTGAGTATCCAGCCCCTACAAAAGTCAAGGAAGTACGAGCATTTTTAGGATTGGCTTCTTGGTACCGACGATTCATTCCATTTTTTTCTGAAGTTGTAAAGCCCCTCACTGCACTTCTGAAAAAGAATCAGAAATGGCGTTGGACTAAGGAATGTCAGGAATCTTTTGATGAATTGAAATCGAAATTATCTAGTAGTCCTATATTAACTTGTCCAGATTATACTAAACCCCTAGTGCTACAGACCGACGCTAGTTTTTCAGGACTAGGAGCAGCATTAATTCAGACAGGAGAGGAAGGAGAGGAAAAAGTAATAGCTTATGCTAGTAGAACTTTAACGGTAGGCGAGCAAAAGTGGGCAATAGTTGAGAAGGAATTGTTAGCTATATTGTGGGCAGTTCAAAAGTTTCGTCCTTATTTGGAAGGTTATCATTTTAAAGTATATACTGATCATTTTGCTCTGAAATGGTTAAATACATTACAGAATCCGACCGGACGATTAGCTAGGTGGAGTTTATTGCTCCAGGAGTATGATTTTGAAGTAATACATAGGCCTGGTAGATTACAAAAAGTTCCGGATGCTTTATCTAGAATACACGAAGGGAAAGTTCAAGAGAAAACGGTAGAGGAAGAATTTTGCCTCTTGTTGACTGATAACTCTGAAGTAGTGGAATGGGAAAATATACAAGATGCTTGGTATGTTAAGCGGAAGGAGCAAGTACAAAGTAAACCTAAATTTTGGCCAGATTGGAAGGTCGTAGATGAGAAGTTGTACCATTTAAGATTAGATCAGTTAGAACAAACTTTAGAGGGAACAGTGAATAGGTGGAAATTAGTTATTCCGCAAGATTTTAGGATTAAAGTATTGCAGGAATGTCATGATGCACCTACTGCAGGACATATGGGGATAGCTAAAACTTTCTTTAGAATAGCAAACAAGTATTATTGGCCGGGAATGTTTAGAGATGTTGCTAAGTATGTTACTGCTTGTGAAATATGTCAGAGACAGAAGGTGTTACAAACGGCTCAAGCAGGACCAATGCATTTTTACCAGAAAGAGAAACCTTGGATGACTGTAGCTACAGATTTGTTGGGACCTTACCCACGTTCCAAAAAAAGGAACCGATATGTGATTGTATTTCAGGACACCTTTACCAAGTATGTAGAATGTAAAGCGTTAAGGAAAGCAACCAGTAGAGCAGTTACGGAAGCATTTTATGAATTGATTATCCTTAAATGGGGAATTCCGGGATATTTGCTGATGGATAATGGACCGCAATACACTAGTAAATTAATGCGAGAGATAGCTAAAGCTTTTAATATAACTCCTTGTTATTTACCTGTATATTCGCCACAAGGAAATCCAGTAGAAAGAGTCAATAGAGTATTGAAAACAATGATTTCTAGTTACATTCAAAAGGATCAAACAGTTTGGGACGTGTATTTGAGAGAATTTAATTTTGCTATAAATACGGCTAAGCATAGTTCCACTGGATGCACTCCTTATATGCTAAATTATGGGAAGGAGCCTGAAATTATCAGTAGGATTGAAAAGGTGGAAAACCAACCGATTCATAAAGAAATTCCAAAAATTTGGGTGGGGAGACTCAATAAATTGAAAACGGTACGTTTAATGGTTAGACATAACTTAGAAACCGCCTATAAGAATTCGAGTCATTATTATAATCTTCGGAGGAGAGAGATGAGATTTCGTCCAGGAGATCTAGTGTTAAGAAGAAACTTTAAATTAAGTGATGCCTCACAAGCTTATACAGCAGGTTTAAGTGCAAAGTTTGTCGGGCCCTATATTATAAAGAAAAAGTTCAGTGAAAATAGTTACGAACTGACAAACCGTTTTGGTAAAAAGTTGGGGAAGTGGCACGTCAAAGACTTGAAACCCTTTGTTCCTGGATAAACATTCTTTAAGGCTGGTAAACTAAACAAACAAAAAAATGTGAACAGTGTTAACATTATTTTTTTTTATGGTGAGTGGGGGAAGAATGTCACGTAGCGAATGGCTACGTGCATAATAGACGATAGCAAACCATTTCTAAACAAAGGAAGGGTTTGGGAGACTTCGATTAATCGATATTGAACCCTGTTATGACTATCGATACTGCCCTGAATTTATTTTGAATTACAGAAAAAAAGAGAAGTGCGCATGCGCCGACGGTGAGTCGACGGGAGAAGAGCTGATCCCAAAAAGACAGTAGGAGTACGTGCCTGACTACGAGAGAGAGAAGTTGAAAAGGCAGAAGGGAGAAGACGAGATTGGGATGTGTGACAGCGGTAGAGGCGTTCTGGCATGATGGTGTGTCAGACTTTCATCTAAGGAAATTCTGGTTGTGAACTTCCTTGACACGACTATATGGAGATAGTCATTAATCAGAAGAATACACCAAGTCGGCCAGTACGAGACACCGCTACAGCGAACATCAGCTGTGAGAGTGAGTCGTGACTGCTCGCTCTGAATAAGAGCAGATATGGACATCAGGAAGTAATGGAAGACAACTCAGGATCGGAGGATAAGTTGGACATCACTGGTTGAGTATAATCGTCTAGACTTTTTCTTATTGTTTGGGGAGTGAGAAAACTGAGATATTCCTTTTTTTAAGGATGGTTTCTAAGTCATGTATGGCGATTAGACGCCGTATGGTATGATAGAAGAATAGAATAGAAATATAGAAGTGAGAATTCTAGAAGTAAAGTGGTGAAATCCAGTAATCCAACTATTTTCTATTTCTGGTCTAAGTTAATTATAAAAGAGCAGTTAAGAGCCTAACCGTTGAATGCCACAGATAGATCTCTTCACTTTGGGGTTTTATGGGTGATTGTCCCACGAATGAATACATAGCTAGGGGTAATTGGTGATGCTCATAGAAACTTTGTTATTTTTGAGACAGGACGCGAGGGGAGTAAGGAAGAAAGGTAATTAAGGGGCATGCTTAGTACTTCTTACGAGGGCCCCTCCCACTTGGGTTTCTTTCAGGTGACGGGTGACTATCTATAAATAGATTTCATGCTGGCCTGTAATGTTAAGTTATGTTTTTTTATAGAGATTTATCTACAAGCGAAGGTGTATGGAATATGGTAGAGGGGGATAAGAAGTGGAAAGATTGAAGGGCAAAAGAAGGCCTACGAGTGGTAGTGCATTAGGTGTGTACCATTGGAAAATTTACATGTTAGGGTAGAAGTAGAAGTCACTAAAGGGGTTATAGAGAAGCTTACTAATCTGGGCGTGAATTAGTTTCAGTTAGAATTCTAGGGAATTTAGAGACAAAAGAAGATTGGGTGCCCATGCTAAAGAGTAGTAACGTAAGAAGTAGGAAAACTAGAATAACCACCGAGTGAATTAAATCAATGGTATAAGCTGAAGGGAACTCTACTTAAAGAAAGAAAGGGGTTAAAAGATAATAGCTGATGACTGGTCAGGTTAGAAAGAGGAGAGTGAGTTGAAAGATAACAACAAATGATTGGTTAGGTTAGAAAGAGGAGAATAGGTAATTGCGAGTAGTGTACTGATGATAAGTAGTTTATTAGCAAGTACTAGAGATTGTAAGGGTGAGGTGAGGGAACGCCGGAAGTATCCCGAATCAAACAAATAAAATCTGGTAGTAGACAAGGCCTATACCAGTAACATATAAAGAAAAGAAATTTATGAGAGATTGTGAAAGCCATCGATGTTGGAGGCGAACAACGGCCCCACGTGCCTCTAGGAGAGAGTGTCAGGGACCTCTGACATCGATTTACAAAATTTTATTTTTGTTTGCGGCCCATTAATATTTTCCCGGTTGCAGGAGAGGAGTCAGATTGTTTGTAACTCAAGATCTAGACGCCGCTCCTGTATCGGTGGTCTATCGCCACAGTCACTCTGTGGGTATAGGCCTAAACTTCTATTTCTTTCTTCATGAGACTGTCTTTTCTATCTATCTTTAAATACAATTCTTCATGGACTAAGCTGACTAATAGACTAATATAGGAGACATAGGTGGGATTATTGAGTGTAATCTGTAGAGTAAGGACTGGATTATGAATTGAAAACCTTTATTTATTCAAGAGAAAAAAAAAACCAGTATAATATATATATTGAACTATCCTGAAGTTGCAAATGTAAATGACTACACAAGTCAGTAGTAAATTAGAAGAATAATACAAGACGTTCTAGTAGATACCTGAAAAATAAAGAAAGAAAATTAAAGTAATTAATTAAGGATTTGTTATTGTTGAACAGAGAACGTACTTATATAGTTAAAATTGGGTATACTAATCTTGAATAATCAAATATTATCCTACCAATAAAAGTGTTGAATGGTTAATGTAGTGTAAATGTAATTTATTGTATATAAGATTGTTATTGTTGAAAAAAAAAGAAAAAAAAATAATATATTAAATAAATTATGGTTATTGTTATGCAAAGTAAATTAACGTGAAGTTCAGATTTTTGACCCTTATCCTTGTAATGGTTTGAGAGTCGCTGATTTTTGTGCTAAGTTACATACTTTGGTAGTGAGTATTGAAAAAGGAGAAAAAGAAGAAGCAGAATAATAAAAAAAAAAAACGAAAGGTAAATCCGAACCCAACTCCCGTCTCCACTGTTAATTTAAAAGCTAGTCGAGGGGCATGTAGGTACATAGCCTGTGTATCTATAATTTAATTTGTGACTGGGCTGATACATAACAAAAAAAAGAAAAGAGGAAGCGTATTGATGATGGCGCCCGTTAATAGAAATTTTCATCAATATTATCAAAACTGGGTAATTTGTTAAAAGAGAGAGAAAGTAGACTGAGAGTAGGAAATTTGCAATCACCCGGTGACAAAGGTAGTCGTACTGAACGTTGGAATGTGGACTATGCAGGCAGTGTTATGATGACACGACAGGTGTATGAGTGACCTTGTTTTGTAGGAGTTCAGTAAACTTATATACTACGATTGAGAATAATCACATATTAGTCGTCACAGATTTTGGCGAAGAATTTTGGCGAAGATTTAATCCAAGAAGTTAGGGAACTTTATAGTATAAAGTAAGAATAGCCCGTCACAAAAGGGTCTCTCTCTGCTTCCTCTATTATCTTTGCTGCTTGTGTTTCCATGTAGTCTTCCTTTTTATTTATCAGGAGGGCTTTGTATTCCCTTCTTGATTGACTGTATAGCGACAGATCCTCTTCCCTTCGGGAGACATGTGCTTTATGTAAGTTGTTTATTACTGCTTTTCTCTTATTATAACAAGCAGAGTCGAACCATGATTTTGCTCTTCGGGACCCTAGTATCTTCGTTACTGTAGCTTTCCGTATCAGGCATTCTATGGACCTCATTGCATTATAATAAGATAACTTACCCATATTGTACCGAAACTCTTGCGAAACCATATCATTGCATTATTCAGATCATTTTTTCCTATCTCTTCTCCACAGGCTGTTTTTATGGTAATATGATAATTTAAACTTATAAATTTACTATATAAATTTTACTAAATGTACCATATTTCTGAGCACACCTGACATCTTTGTATTAAAGAATAATGACATTAATGTTGTGTTATATTTTTATATCATGTGATGTTCCCTTTCCTTGTCTTTCCTTGTCTTTTATATACTTCAAGGCAAAAAAAGTGTACAAAATATATTTTTAATTAGGCTGTAAGCTTTTATATATTGTGCAATGTACTGTAGTGTTGTTTTCCTTTATTTTTATTTTCATTTTGTCGGAAATCCGAAAATATAGTTAGAAATATGCTAAAAATTCTAATAGCTTAAAAGAAATTGCAGAAGTAAAATTGTAGGCCTAAATACTGAAAATGTTTTACTTTGATGTTATGAGGATAAAACTTGCAGAATATTTTATATCACGGCAACAGGACAGGTTTTTTTAGTTTATCAAGTTATAATTTTACTAAATGTATTTGTAAGCACACCTGACAACTTTGTATTAAAGAGTAATGACATTAATGTTGTGTTATTTTTTAAATGATGTGATGTTCCCTTTCCTTGGGTCTTTTATGTATTTCAAGGCAAATAAAGTGTACTAAATATATTTGTAATTAGGCTTTAAGATTTCATATGTTATGCAATGTACAGAGTGTTATTTTCCTTTATTTTTATTTTCAATCTGGCGGAAATCCGAAAATATAGTTAGAAATATGACAAAAATTCCAATAGCATAAACGAAATTGCAAAAGTAAAATTGTAAACAACTGAAAATGTTTTACTTTGATGTCATGAGGAGGAAACTTGCAGAATATTTTATAACACGGCAACAGGACAGGTTTCTTTAGTTCCTTAAAATGAAAACTAAAATTGCCATGCATAGGCCTAAATATACAAAAGTGCTTCATTTATATTCAACATGCAAAAATACTAGTAAAATAAATCATCCGCTGATTAAATATTTCCGTACGAACTTGGAGGATATCGCGGAGTAGTCGGACCCCTGCTGTGACGTCACTCGTTCCGTGTTGCGGCCTTGTTCCAAGGTGGCGTTGTTCTGACCATAGCCTACTAAATCTTTAAAGGCCTTGTCAAAAGGGTAATGGCGGATGAGACCGTCAGTTTCCTGTGTTGTCCGCTACGATCGCTCTCTTGTTCTGTTTATCACATGCTCTGTTCATTTAAATGCCTAGTGTTTGCACTCATTTAACCGCAAATTTAAAGTATTTTCATAGTTTTATATTGAAAGTAAGGCTGATTCACGGCCAAATAATAACACACAACTATTTTTGAAGTGAAACTTCTTTAGCCCCACTAGGACTAAATCGAGAGCTAACCCAAACTTGAGTTACGAACAAAATCGTCACGAAATTGTTACACACAAAATCGTCACGAAATTAGTGGGGCTGTGACGGAACGGACTCCACAGAAAACAATGATTAGGTTTATCAAAATTCTTTTTAAATCCAAAATTAAAAAATCTAAAAATAAAAAATTAAAGAATCCAAAAAATCAAAGACTAAAAAAAGTTACGGGAGCGCGCGGGGGAAAGGTATCAGGCGTTGAGTGGGGGGGCTATTACTGCTTCGAGCTAGTGGCGTGGTGAGCCCTTCACCACCATGAAAAATCCAAGATTTAAAAACCAAATAAATAAAAAAATTAAAAATCCATTATTTAACAAAACTAAAAATTAAAAATTAAAAAATAAAAATTCCAAAAATAAAAATTTTAAAAATCCAAAATTAAAAAATCTATAATAAAAATCTTGAAAACCAATATTAAAAAGCCGAAAATCCAAAATTTAAAAATCTATAAATCCAAAATTGAGAAAATCGAAAATCCAAGTTTTAAAAATCCAAAAAATAAAAAAATTCAAAGATACAAGATTTAAAAAATCCAAAATTCCCAAATTAAAAATTCAAAGATCTGAATTTTAAGAAATCCAAAAAGTCAAAATTTAAAAAACAAAAAAATCCAAAAATAAATCCCAAATCCAAAATTTTAAAAATAAAAAATCCAAAATTAAATCCAAAAATCTAAAATTTACAAATTTAAAATTTAAAAATAAAATCCAAATTAAAAATTCTAAAAATCCCAAATTAAAAAATAAAAAATTAAAAAGGTCAAAAATAAATATTTCGAAGATCCATAATTTAAAAAGTCCAAAATTTAAAAATCTAAAAAACCAAAATTTAAAAAAATCGAAAATTTCCAAATTGAAAAATTAAAAGATCAAAATTAAAGAAATCCAAAATTTAAAAAAATAAGAAAATCCAAAAAACAAAAGTGAAAAATTTAAAAATCTAAAATTTGAAATATCTAAAAATTAAAAAAATAAATAATTCAAAGATTCAAACTTTAAAAATCCAAAATTCTAAAAAAATTAAAAGATAAAAAATTAAATAATCCAAAATTAAATAAGTCCAAAAACCCAATATTCAAAAGTCCAACAATCCAAAATTGAAAAAACACAAAAATTGAAACAAGATTCACTTCTGTCCCGTGGCGTTCCACGCACACTTTTTTTTTCTAGCAGAAGTGTTGAACATATAATTTATTACGTAAACAATTCGAAATTTCGGAAGAAAACAAAGTTTTATTAACTTACCCAAAGCCTTAGGCTTTTCATAATTACGTGAAAACGTGAAAATTTACATTGTAACTTTTCGAAATACACATAATTATTACAAGCACACCACTCAAAAGGCGCGAATGGATTGCTATGCCATGTGCTTCGTAACAGAGCATATGAATGAACAGAACAAGATCACGATCCTAGCGGCAAGTTTGAGCAACACAGCAGACCCTCTTTTGTGCAAGCATTTAGTACTTTTGTCATGGCCTGTTCTGTTCTGTGATGGCCTTTAAACATCCAGTAGGCTATGTTCTGACACACGTGAGAATGTCAACAGTGAGATTTTTTAAAAATTAAAAGCGAAATGTAAGCTTAGAATTACAGATTTTGCGTTCATTTTGTTATCGTGAGCTATTCCATAATTACATGAAGTGTAGTGAGTTGTAAAACGGTGATTATTACAGCGGATACATTTCAATATCGTAGGACATGTGGGTTGGTTAGAATTGTTTCAATCTTGACGAGTGTTTTACAGTGTTCCTGGGATTGCTAAAAATATGGGACATTCTTGTGGAGCATACAACTGCACAAATCATCGTAAGAAGGATTTGGGGATTTATTTTCACAAGTAAGTAATACAATTATAGGTTAGGTGCGGCGTCACTTTATGTACTATTAAGGTAAAGTGATCCCTATACAGGCCATGGAGGCCCAGGGGTCGAATTCTGTAACTTTCGTCACCAACGCATTGGTGTTGTTGAGAGCTCAACAACCGACAGCAAGATACCAACGGCCGGAGCGTGAGCGATTCTGTAACTCCCTGTTGGTATCTGGAGACCCGTTGTTGAGGCCCACCAATAACTTTGTGAATTTTCGTGAATGTTGGCAATGAAAGTAGCTATGAGAAATCTGTCTTAACAAACTGCAATGAATATCATTGGTTGATGGAGTGCGGGAATGTGTTTTCTTTAGGTTTGTTCGCAAAGCAGTCAGAAACCAGGAACAAATCGTTCGCGCATGCGCTCTTTCTCCACACGCGTTCGCAAAGCGAGAATCCGTGATTCTGATTTCAATCTTCTGTTCGCAAAGCTCTCACGGACAGTTTCTGTACTATAAGAAAAGTTTGCAGGCTCTAGCATGAATTGTTATCAGAGACATGCGCAGTAACCTATTTTCACGCGCCTGACTCCTCCCTCCTATAACATTGCGCCAGATTTATAAACATAGGCTACTTATATGTATGAATAATGGAAGATAATTAAAAATTTCCCAAAATATAGATTATATTGTCGATGTATATTGCATTTATAACATGTCAAAGGGAAATATATATTTTATTTGCATATCATATCGATTAAACGCAGAAACTATCGATTCCAAATTCTTGTAACCGTTCGCAAAGTGCAAATCACGGGTAAGTTACAGACTGGACATGCGCAGTACAACAAATTCTCAAGCGGTCACGGATTTGCTTTGCGAACAAACCTATAATTTCCAAACTGGGCGGGAGTTTAATTTCATGTATATATTTTGAAAGTGGGCGTTTATATTACACGTGCTGTCATGTTGCAAGACGCTTATAGGGGGAAAAGGCGGATTTATAATAATAGGAGAAATTCGCAAAATGCCAATGGTTTTTAGTAATGTTTACTGTCATATATATATATAATAAGCAGGGTATCTCGGGGAATCCAATTAGCAAATTCCGCAATAGTTTGCCAATGTCTGATTTAAATTATGATTATAAAAAAATATGCAATCTCGAAGTAGTTATATATTTCCATTGCAACTCACCTTGTTTGTGTGAAAGTATTCATTTTAACGATTAACAGAAAGTAAGATGTAGCCCTTTTCAGAATACTCATTTTAACAAAATGTTGCTGGATTCATACTCAGTGAAAGGAATGAACTTTCCAATCTCTGTTCAAATAAAAGTTAGTCTCTCAGTATAATATAATTATTGTGTATGACATTCTTGTAATGTAAATTGGTTGTATAAATAAAGAGAATGTCCTTAACACATCACATCCCTGAAGGATACACAACCCAAATAAAATATATTTATTGTACTCTCATAACTTTCTTTACTTTAAGCATGCACAATACATTTTTCTCACTCCACATTCTGATAAAGACTACACTTTAGAGATTTTCTTCGAAAAAATATTTCAAATTAAACTTTTAGCACGTATTCAGAGTGGGTGGCTTATAACTACCCTAAAGAGAATTTCTTCGAAAAAAGTTTCAAATAAAGTTTTAAGTCCAAGTAACTTATAAGCAACCCATGTGCAAAATTTAAACAAATCGATAAAATCGCGAAAAACGAACATTTTTTCATGTAAAGTCCCTTTAAAAATAAGATAAACTTGTCGCCAATCTTTGTGTCACATCTTTAGAATACAAAAATACAAAAAAAAAAAAAAAAATCTTACGATTTTCCGTTCTGGAACTAGGCTGTTGACACACATCCACACAGACATGTTTCCGAAAATAGTATTTGGGGATTCAGAATACCTCAAAATGTGTATTTGGGCTAAAAACTCAACTTCAAAGTTGGGGTCAAAAACAATACTTCCTTTATCTGTATTACCTATGGTACAGGCAGAGAAAGTAAAAAAATTATTCAGTAGGAGTTTTTACTTAATTTATAGAACACAAGCCAATTATAAAATTATTTTTATATAAATAAAGCAAATAGTAAAGTTTAAGTAAATAAGAGTATCTTATCTTGCCTACTGCTTTTATGACATTTATAAAACCCTTGAAATAAATTAATTGCGTTTTAGGTTAACTTAAAATGAATTCATTAGTATTTAATTTACACAGTACTTTGAAACATTACAATTGGCCTCATAGTTGTTCATAATTATATTTAAATAACACCATAATATCACTGAAAAAGTGTCTTAAGGGGCTCATACACCAAGAGACCATGCCCGGGATCATATTCTGGGGCAACTCTTCCCATAGGGAGAAAATATTTAGATTACAAAAGCGGGCAATAAGAATAATATGTGGAAAGAAAAAAAGGGAATCTTGTAAACCGCTATTTGAAAAATTAAAAGTCCTCACTCTTACAGGGGAGTATATATACTCTGTTATGTGTTATGTAGTGAATAATATTGATAAATTTCAAACTAATTTTAGTGTACACGGACGTACTACCAGAAACATGAATGATCTACACAGACCAAATAACTCGTTAAAACTCTTTCAGAAGGGTGCTTATTATTCTGCAGTACAGATATATAACAAGCTTCCTAACAACATTAAATTATTATGTATTCAAAGAAAGAGCAAACCTTTCAAAACAGCTGTCAAGGAATTTTTAATAACTCACACCTTCTACAATTTGGAGGAATATTTCCAGCTTGGATAAATTTGGCAGCTTACAGTTTCTGTAGGCCTATATTATTGTTATAACATGCATGTATTTTTTGATCTGACGAGTTCTATATCCTTGAGCCCCGCTCAACACAGGATCTACAGGACGAGATATCTACATCTACATCCAAGCAGGCATTGCAGTAACTGTTCGATATCTTCAACACTATTTGCAATAATAAAATGAAATTTTGGACATTAGAAGTATACATTTGGCGGTTGAAATGAGCACAAAAATTATTACAGTGTCACAAATATGAAGGTTGATATTAGAAAATTATTTTATTTTTCAGCATGCGATTAAGCCTAAGTAACATGATTTCATGCAAAAGTCAATCTGATTGGTGTAATATTTTTTTTTATTCACAGCTGACACTATAATCTCGAGGATAAACCATCAATTTATACTGTGGTATGCCTGATACAATTTTCAGGCATTTTAAAATTTCAATATAAAATTATTACAAATTTTTTCACATCATGTTCACAAGTGAAATAATCTTGTGTTGCAAATACATCAGATTATTTAGGTTTATCCTCTAGAACACACAAAAAACTATGGGTGTGCAAAGTTTCATGCAATTTGGACCATTACTTTAAGAGATATTGTGCCTTTTGTGTTGAAAATATCAAGTTATGGGAAAATGGCTCTGAAAATTCAACATGTATTTCAACTTGCATAGTATAAGCCACACCCACATGACGGAAAATCACGAGATACAATATAGCTCATATTATTATAAAAGGAATTAGAGGGAATAAAATAGATGGTTTAAATTAGACAAAAAATTGGTAACAGCCAATATTGTAGCTAGATTTAAATAATATTTTCAATTACAATAGGCTACATTGGCAGGGAGGCATATTTTTTGTGCAGTTAAAAACAGATGCTTCTCTAAGTGTGAAAAGTTTTATAAACTAGTAAACGCTATATAGGCTACCAGTATATTTAAAAGTAAGGACAATGTACATCATATTTTGCTGAGTGATATAGTACACACACACTTACAAAGTAAACTTTGGTACAAAAAAAAAAACTATTATATGTATCATGAGTTCATGGCACTTTGTTCAGTTCTAATAAGCACAGTCTTCGTCATTATTTCCTGAAAATTACAAAAAGCCAACAACATCTCACTACTTAAAGCATTGCTTGAGTGGGATGTTTTTCTCAATTGCAAATGACCTACTTGTGCACTGTTCTTTCGAATGAACTGAACAAAATTTTACACTGCATTAAAAAATTTAGGCCTACTATAGAGGTGACACCCATAAGTGTTCGTTAAGCTTATAGAGGTGACACCCATAAGTGTTCGTTAAGCTTATTATTGGTGCATATTATGTTGTCCACTCTTTAATGCAGATCACATGGATTACAATTCCAAATCTGAAACAAGATAAAGTAAAATAATTAATATTATGTGCAATTATGCAAACATAACCTCAAACATGCTTGTTGCAAAATAAAATTATGTATTTAGTTTTTATATTGATAAAAACATATTAAGAAATACTAAGAATCTATTCATTAATGGATATATACTGTACCTTCTCTGTTATTATGAAAATATAGCTATTGACACCATCACGAAGTCGCCCAATTAGGATATAAGCGGCCATTGTATCACAAATATGTCGATATTTCTGCAAATTTTGCGATATTTTGGTACTTTCGAGTTGTTGTTGAGCTCACCGAGGGGTTTGGAGCCGTCGGTGTGTCACCAATATTTCCAGCAATATATTGGTGTGATTTCAAGATCGATACTTGACACCAATAGTTACAGAATAACTTTTTCTAGTTACATTGGTGTAATCGTAGTTGAGAGCGTTGGTGGAGTTACAGAATACGACCCCAGGGTTCCAGGAGGTTGAGGCTCCCAGATTTTGGACATTCGGCACATGAAGGTGGTAAGGGTGTCAGCCTTACGCACCGGCCGCCTTTACCCCCAGGATTGCTCCTGGTACTCATTTCTGTTAGAGGCTGAGTCGACCCCAGGGCCATAGTGCCACCAGAAGGATTAGGACTTTATGTACTATTATAGGACTATATTCTACAGGTTGTGAACAGTAATTTTAAATTTGATATTTTAATAACTAATGACGTTCCATAAAATGACAGAGATTATTATAAAATATTGAAACAGTTTGTAATTTTCTTATTTGGTAAGGGAATGTTTGAGGTTCCATGTGTTCTTAGGAATAACAGAAAAATATAATGTTAGGTTTTCTCTTCAAAATCCTGGACTGTTAAAGAAATGGTTATCGGCTGTAAGACGTGAGAAATTTAACCCAACAGACTCTGCTCAGGTCGTTTCTGGAAGTCTAATGGCAACAGGCTTCTTAACCAGATGCAGTTCCTTCTGTGTTTAATTTTCCTCCTCATCTTACAAATGTAACCATGGTTATACTTTCAGTAATAGGCCTATTAAAATGCTATTATATGTCTATTTAAAGATAACAAACAACCGCAAATTTATAGCATATTTTGCTTGTATAGCCTAATACAAACTGCCAAATCTAAATGCATACTCAACATTTTTATAATACAATCTATAGGCCTACGGATATTCAGGATTATTATTTTTAGTTCATATATTATTTCAGATTGAACAAGAAAATAGTCCGACATCACCTCTCCAAATCAATTCTATTTAAGCCTATGAACCAATAGGTGAGCATTAGATTATATGGTTTTAATTTAATTTCTTTAAATTTTATTTAATTATAATTGCATTCATTCACTTAATCACAACATATTTCATGAATCCGAATGGCTATGTCCAAAGTTCTCTATGCAATTTATATTATTCACGAAAATTACTGAATGAATGATTTATTCTTGTATCTGGAGTTGTACAAATGATCACCCCTGGTGTTACAGAAAGTTTTTTCACCAGAGGGCGTCTGAATACATAAGAACTCATGTATCTAAAATCAGTACTACTACTAATAAATGTTTACCTTTTGTAAGTATATCCACTTACCATTTCTAGCCAATTTCCCTTAAGCAGCTAATTTGTTTTTCCCATTTTGTTTTGACTATGTATAAAAAGTTTCCCAGTTCCTTTAGTGTTTTTGTGTTTTTTGTTACAGACAATTTCTTATATGCCACTTCTTTATTTAACTTTAACATTTTTTTATTTAAAAACTTATGTCTTAGTGTTTCAGTTTCGGGACACCTTAAAATTATATGCTCTGCATCTTCATTACTAAGACATAATGGGCAACGACCTTTCTCGAAATTTCTTCTTGCCCCTCTAAGCTTCCATATCCCTAATCTCCACCATGCTAGCCCAGATTTTTGTTTCTTCGAGCAATCAATCACATAATTTTCCATACCCCACATTTCCTTCATTTGGATGTAAAATACTAAAGATTTCTTTTCCCTCATTACGGCAAAATGGTTCTGCCTTTGTATATCATTACATCTTTTAATAACTATTTTTGAAATCACATTGATGTTTTTTTCCTCGTTCAATAGGCCCTACTGAATTCCATATCCACTTTAATCCTATCTCATCTAATGTTTTCCTAATGTACTGTATTCTGCTTCGATTACCATTATCATTCACTTGGGCTTGGAAGCAGATTTTCACTATATCTTCATTGTCTTTTTCCCAGATGTATCTGTAATACCTTAAAATTTTGCTTAAAATGACCCCCATACTACTGTCATATCCTAATTCATATCGAGCTGCTTCATTTGATGAGTATCTTGGTACCTGCAATATTTGTTTGCAGAACCTGGCATATCCATATATTTCCAGGAATTCCTTTCCCCCCACACTTCACTTCCATATAACATTTTTGATTCAACTATTGCTTTGTATAACCTGTTTAACATTTTGAATCTAATTTGTTCCATGCAGCCTTGTTTTGAAGTTCCCAAGATCCCTTATTATTGAAAATTATTCCTAAATATTTTATACAATTTACACAATTTATAACTTTATCATCTATGCTCCATTTTTCCCCCTTGCTTAGTTTATTGCCATTTTTGCAGACTAAAATATTGGTTTTGTGAATGTTAATTTTTAGGCTCCACTCGTTACAAAATTTATTGACTGCATCAATACTTCTTTGTAATCCTATGGGTGTAATTGCCGTTAATACTAAATCATCTGCACATTTTATTCCTGGAATTGATACATTCATAACTGTTGGTAGGTGATTGTTAGTTGTTTCTACCTCGTCAAAGATGTCGTTTATGAATATGTTGAACAACTGGGGGCCAAGGTTGCACCCTTGCCTGACACCAGTTCTTTGGTTAATCATCCTCGTATTACTACCGTATTGGTTAATTCTTACACAAAATTCTATATTATCATACAATGCAGCTATATTATTTGTAAACATGTCACTTAAACCTATTTTTCTGAGTTTATACCATAATTGATCTCTATTAACTGTGTCAAATGCTTTTTCTAAGTCAATAAAGCACCAATAAATTTTCCCCCTTTTTTCACTAAGGTATTTATCTGTCACGGCTTGCAAAATAAATAAATTGTCAACTGTTCTCTTGTTTTTCCTAAACCCGCTTTGCCATTGGGATATTAAATTATTTGCTTCTAGCCATTCGGTTAGCCTGTTTGCTAAAATCCCCGTGTATAATTTAGATACTGCTGTCAACAGGCTTATGCCTCTGTAATTGCTGGGGTTCTGAGTATCACCTTTATTCTTATAGGCACTACAATAGCTTTTTTCCATGATTCTGGTATTTGATTCGTCATTTTAATTTTGTTAAAAAATTTAGTTAATATCTCTAGCCACCTCTGATTTTCACACATTTTTTTCCATACCTGTGTTTGAATTCTATCAATGCCTGGTGATTTCCTGGCCCTAGCTTTTTTGATTATCCTACTAACTTCGTCTTTGTTAATCTCGTTGTCTAATTCTTCAATATAATTCATACATGGATATACATGTATAGTATGATATGTAGGCCTACTTGCTTCTCTAAGCTGAAATAATTCCGAGAAATGATTGACCCATGCCTCTTCGTTTATAGTTAAATTCCTAGTGGTATTATATTTCAACCTCTTAAGATAATTCCATATTTCTGATGTGCTATTGCTAGTTAACCAGTTATTTATTTTCGCACTCTCTTTGTTATGAAAAAGTTCCTTTTTCACTATTAGTAATTTTTTATACTGATTTTTCATATCCATGTAACACATTTTTTCAGGACTCTCACTAGATCTACCTTTTGTCTTGCACCACCTTTTATAAGCTAATCTTAATTGTGATCTCATATTTTTGCATTCTAAATCAAACCATGAGATATTCCGTGAGGGGCCTGTATGTTTGCTTACCTTCACCACACTACACCTTTCTATGGCTCTATAAAGCAACTGTGCAGCACCGTCAGTATTGCCTTGGTCTAAGAAATATTGTATTCCTATTTCTAACAACTCGGAACTACTATCATTCAGGATTGACTTAAAGCTATCACTGTTCTCTTCGGTCCACACATAAGTTCTTCTCGTATTTACTGTCTGACTGTGAGCTGAAGGCCGAGCTGGTGGCATAGTGGGGGAAAGACATAGACAGTAAATGCAAGCGCATGGTAAGGTAGTGGGGGAACGCTAGCTCGGCCTTCAGCTTGCAGTCAGACAGTACTATGCAATATTTATCCTCACTCACTGAGGAGGGTCTGAGAGGGTCCTCCTCGTTGCCTATGTCCAAGTCTAACTCGGCCGATAATATCATATGAGAACTGTAAACCACCTCAGATATTCCGAAATCTTTTATCTTATCCCCTAAAAAATGTGATACTAATATATAATCAACTATGCTCGCACCCTGCTCATTTGCAAATGTAAAGTTACCATGAATATCTGATCCGTAATTGCCATTTAAAAAGATTAATCCGTTCTCTGCACAGAAATCTATCAATTTTATCCCTTCATCATTTATTACCATGTCCTTACTCATTCTGGTCGAGAAATCACGGTTTGTACCGTTGGGGGCAATGTTAACTTCTGGACTGAAAGTAGTTGGATCTTGCTTACCTGTTCTACTGTTAAAATCCCCAGTTATGCACACATAATTTGCTTTATAAATTGTCCTCATATCATCTAGCTCCTTATTTAATTTATCGTAAAATTTATTGTTAAAATATGGTGAACCCTTAGGGTGGTGATAAGTAACACCTAATAATAACTCCATTTCCCCTTTATTATTCTTTAGTCCTAGGGTCAATCCATATGAAATCATCCAATAATAAAATAATTTGTTGCTGACCTATTTTATTTTATTTTTAAGTATATATATTTTCTGTTTATATGTGTATCTGGGAGTACAAAACAATTTTTTTCACATTTTTATCACTAACACTTCGGCAACTAGTGGCCATTTTGCTTAGAAGGATCTGTCATTTTTGGCATTTTCAAAGGTTAGCGGTAAGTTAAATAACTATTTTATTTATGAAGATATCAACTTGAAGTAAAAACCATCTTAATCTACAAGAAACATTCTACAATTCATGTTATGACCAAAAATTTGTTAGGTCTTAAGGAAATAATCTAAAACTTTATTAGAAAATGCAGTTCCGATTAGAAAAAATTAACAACTTTATAAAACTTTTTTTCATAGAAGGGATGAAAACACATGTTTCATATTTTCCCCCCACAAATATATAGTAGATCACTAGATGCTAGTAAAATTTGAGATCATTTATGTAAATCCTTTAGGTTTTATGAGTCTTCAAATATCGAGATTTTGCAGAATTGTTGATTTTCAAATTAAAATATCTCAAATGGGACTGAACAGAAAAATCTGAAATTTTCTCAAAATATTCTTCTAGTGCCTAGTAATCAACATATAAAATTTCATCACTGTGTTCTGACCAGAAGTATTTTATTTTTAATGAAGAAAATGCTAAAAAATAACACTGTCAAATGAGCGAATAACAGTGTTAAAATACAATAAAAATTGTCAAAAATAATATAATTGTTTGTTGTTGCTAGTAAAATTAAATATGTCATAAAACTAACATATTAAAGAATATTATAGGAGAAAAATTCCTCCGGCACTGGGACTTGAACCCAGGACCTTTGGCTAGTTGTGCCAATGCTCTACCAACTGAGCTAAGCCAGACTGCATATGACATGACTTGTCTGTCTGTGAGGTAGACCATTAGGGCAATCAGTCATAGGAGAGAGGTTCCATCTGGTGCTGTGAATTGAGCTCCAGCTTAGCTCAGTTGGTAGAGCATTGGCCAAACCATTGGCCAAAGGTCCTGGGTTCTAGTCCCAGTGCCGGAGAAATTTTTCTCCTATAATATTCTCATGTAATGTCCAACAGAGACGATAATCTGTGGTTCATGAATGCTTATATATCTTAACATATTAAATGTTCCATGATAGTAGTCATAGTGATCAATACTCCAGCAGAAGGTGACCATATAGCCACATTTGCTGAGCAAGCCAGAATATGCTGACTTGAAAAAGGCAAGTCTCTACAGACTCCTCTGTAGCTCCTTTGTTCAGTAATCAGTAGCTGTGCTTGACTGAAAATATCAAAAAAGTTGCCCCTTTACTTAAAAAAAATATCAATTTCACCAAACCACCAGTTCTAATCATAATGCAGGCAACAATGTCCTTTACTTCGAAAGGTCTTATTTCAAATTTGGGCAAAATGGAAATACTATGTTCACCATAAATATAACTTTTTGAGTGAATGTAACACCTTATGATGCTAGAAGTTTGTTCCACAGCTGAGCCAAAGGTTTAAAAAATGTTTATACAAGTGTATAGGAAATACCTTTAATTTCTTCAGAACAAAATTTGAACACTTCTTCTGCTGAAGGTATCTGGTCCAAATATGGTCTTTGCAAACTAGCCATCGAGACAGCCCTCTTTGTACCCCCTCCAATCCCATCGCAAGCATTCTTTCCATTAGAAGTGGCAATAAAATGCTATTCAGCTTCAAAGTGATTGCAAATATTCAAAAAGTTCTTTTTGTTTTTGTACTGGCTCATCTCCATCGCTAAAATAAACAATTTTTTTAACTGAAGGGGCAACTTTTTTTATATCTTCAGTCAAGCACAGCTAGAGTAGGATTACTCCCACAACGTCTCTGGCCTTGAAGACTAACCCAGCCAGCGAGCTTCTTGTTACGTCTTGTTAGAGCTGTCGCCATATAATTTTGCCGTGATGGACAAATCAATTTACGTGAAGACCAACAAGTACGCAATGGAAGTTTCTTTAAAGAATAATAAAATTGTTGTTGTTGTCAGCTCGCCCTTAGGATGAATCAAGTACAGTGAAATCGACAAACTCCATTACATTTCGTTGCACAGCTCCGCCTCCTAGTGGTCCCTCGCATATCGCGGCAGAATTATTTGGCATCAGCTCTACCAATATGCGCGGATTCACTGCGCGTAAGATCAGTGACCTACTGCTAGGCAGAGATTAAAGATCATGGGTCAAAGTTGCCGGTGGTAGAAAATACTGTAATGGTTGAGTGGAGGGATAATGCCGCATAGACAGAGACAGACAACTTGTGGAGTGGGAAAGCCAATCAGGGTGCAGCTACCTCCCCTAGCCAGGAACTCTACGAGTGGTGAGACTCGCTCCTAAGGTATATACGTAAAAACCCAGAGACGTTGTGGAGGTAATCCTACTGATTACTGAACAAAGGAGCTACAGATGAGTCTGTAGAGACTTGCCTTTTTCAAGTCAGCATATTCTGGCTTGCTCAGCAAATGGTCTCCTTCTGCTGGAGTACTGATCACTATGACTACTACCATGGAACATTTAATATGTTAGTTTTATGGCATATTTAATTTTGCTAGCAACAACAAACAATTATATTATTTTTGACAATTTTTATTGTATTTTAACACTGTTATTCGCTCATTTGACAGTGTTATTTTTTAGCATTTTCTTCATTAAAAATAAAATACTTCTGGTCAGAACACAGTGATGAAATTTTATATGTTGATTACTAGGCACTAGAAGAATATTTTGAGAAAATTTCAGATTTTTCTGTTCAGTCCCATTTGAGATATTTTAATTTGAAAATCAACAATTCTGCAAAATCTCGATATTTGAAGACTCATAAAACCTAAAGGATTTACATAAATGATCTCAAATTTTACTAGCATCTAGTGATCTACTATATATTTGTGGGGGGAAAATATGAAACATGTGTTTTCATCCCTTCTATGAAAAAAAGTTTTATAAAGTTGTTAATTTTTTCTAATCGGAACTGCATTTTCTAATAAAGTTTTAGATTATTTCCTTAAGACCTAACAAATTTTTGGTCATAACATGAATTGTAGAATGTTTCTTGTAGATTAAGATGGTTTTTACTTCAAGTTGATATCTTCATAAATAAAATAGTTATTTAACTTACCGCTAACCTTTGAAAATGCCAAAAAAGACAAATCCTTCTAAGCAAATTGGCCACTAGTTGCCAAAGCATTAGTGATAAAAATATGAAAAAAATTGTTTTGTACTCCCAGATACACATAGAAACATAAAATATATACTTAAAAATAAAATAAAATATGTCAGCAACACCCATTGGATGATTTCATATGGATTGACCCCCTACCCATAGGCTTTCTTCGTTCGTGCTATCTATTTTTTCTATATTTTTCATTAAGTCGTTCCTAATTATAATCATTAGTCCCCCTGGATGTCGCCCAAATTTACTTTTCTTGTCTTTATTTTGAGCTATACATTCATATCCCTTTATCTTAATCGATTCGTTCTGTTTCAACCATGTCTCGACCACGCAAAAAAAAGTGATAATTCTTTATTATATTCTGAAGTTCCCCATTTTTTAGACTATTCCGTATCCCTTCGACATTGAGGAGACCGATGCTCAAACCCTTCTCTTGGCACTGATCCTATTTTTTAAAGAACTTGGGCTGTGGGGTTGCCCAATTTCTGAGATTATAAGCTTGTTTGCTAGCCCTAATATTAGTCTTGTCCAGTTGTATTAAACTTCCCTGGGGCGATGAAATTATCTCGTCATCACTTACAGTCCGTCTCGGAGCTGTGTCAGCCGTATTCACTCCAGCGAAGGCACACGCACCGTGTTGTTGACCCTGATTATTTACGTCAACCATTTCCGGTGCTGGGGTGTCTATGACCTGCGGGCGAGCATGTGTTGTGCGCGATAGCTTTATCGTTTTCTCCGGCTGTGTTGTACCGCCGGGCACGTTTTCTTTATCTACTGATGGATTTCTGTTTATCGGACTCCCGGTGTTGACGTTTACTGTCATTAAGTTTTCTAATGTAATGTTATTCTTGCAGAAATGCAAGTCGTAAAGTCTTTGTTCAACCCGCAGCTTGTCTTTTACTAGAACCGCGAACTTTCCCTCACTTCTTGCTTTTCTTAAAAATGGCAATAATTCTCTACGTGTTCTTCTTTCTTCATAACTATAATCATGGTCGAGTCTAAATCTTCTTCCTTTCAACATAGGGGCCCTACTCATCACTTGGTCCTTCGTTATCACACTCACGAACTTCACTAAAATAGGTCGATTTCTTCCCTTGCCCAGGCGGTATACATTTTCGATGTGTAGTTCAGTTAAGTTCATGTTTAATTCCGTCTTTAGAAATTCAGTTACACGATCACAGGTATCCACTCTTCTCTCCCTATATCTCTCTTCCATCCCGAAAATGACGATATTCCTTAGCCTCGACTCTTTTTCTAGTTTTTGAATTGTCCACTTCCATTCTTTTAAAGTGTCAATGTCTTTTTTCATGTCTTCGCATTTCTCTTGAAGGTTATTCCACATACCTTGTGCATAGTCCATCTTCTTATTTAACTCTTCTAATTTCTTGTTAAGTTTTTCGTCCATTTTCCTAAGCAAGTTCGTCACTGTTGTAGGGTTGTCACTGCCTTCACTATTTCCTGGGGGACCCGGGTTCATTTCGACACCTCCTATTATCAATAATATCACCATAATGATACCAAAAAACCATACGCATTTTGATAAGTACTGTACTTGTTCGTTGTTATTATTTTTTATTTTACACCTTCCGAACGTCCCTATACGCGCGCGGTATGTTTCGAGGTCGATGCCCATTTTTCCACTTTCTGCTAGCTCCGCGCGATTGCGTGTTTCCTCGTCAATAGCTGATACAAGACTCCGAAAATTACTGACAAACTACTGGGAATGCCAAGATAGGCCTATGATCTTGTTATTGCGTCCACATGCGATAAATGCAGGTAATTACGTTTAGTTCTTACATTTATTTATAATAATATTACTCTTAACTCATGTTTTATTAATTTTTTCGTTATTTATGAGATTAAATACTGGTTGGTTTATGTTTCCTATTACGTTTAACAGCTGTATGTCGTCTGCTTAATGATTTCTTACCGTAAAGATGGCGGCGAGCGACCACTTCTATTTGGAGCCATTTCACGCCGTCTGCGCAGCTGGTGGTGTGGGGACTTGGTGTACAGGAATAATGGACACGAAGGAAAAAAAGGTCGTCTCCGAGGCGCACCGGGACATATTGGGTAACCGAAAATGCACCTTGGAAAGAAGAACCCAGATGACGAAGAAATGTGTGAATGTTAGAGTTTAATCTTGCATTTCTTCATATGTTGGTATAGTAGAGCCAGTATGTCCACTGTGGGTGAATGTAGTATGTGAAGAATTGACGTCGGAAAGGGGACACCTTTTTTATGTAGACGTTCGTACAACTGTTGAGTTGCAATAGCATGCTGAGGGCATGCCAAAAGAATGTGATCGATTGTACCTTCCTGTTGACAACTACAGAGTGATGTTTCCGAAAATTTTTTAAATTTTGGAATTTTAAATTTTGGATCTGATTTTTTTAATTTTGGAATTTTGGATTTTTTAATTTTGAATTTTTAAAATTTGGATCTTTGAATTTTTTAATTTTTAATTTTTTAATTTTGGATTTTGAATTTTTTAATTTTGGATTTTTAGATTTTTAAATTTTTAATTTTTGTATTCTTTAAATTTTTGATAAGCCTAATCATTGAGTTGATTGTTTTCTGTGCAGTCCGTTCCGTTACACCCTACTAATTTCGTGACGATTTTGAGCGTAACACTAATTGCGTGACAATTTTGAGCGTTACGCAAGCTCTCGATTTACTCCTACCGCGGCTTAAGAAGTTTCACTTAAAAAAAGCCAATGAAATCGAGAAAATCCTACTAACTTAATGGTCTCTTGCGTGCAGGTACTTTGTTTCTTCCATGCGAGACCAGACATGACTAGTCGCACAAGAAGCCTCACTTTCCTCTCATTCGGAAGGCATTCCAGTTAGTATTCATTTCTTCTTCTTCTTCTGCTGGGTAATGGCCTGGGCGTAAGTTATGCCATGTGGCCAGTGGGTATCGATGGAGGGTCGAGAATTGTCGAGAGTTGTCTCGAAAAGTTTTCGCTACTGTGACTCGATTACTGGGTTTGTTGATCTACAATGTTTGTTTACTATTATGATGCGGCGAGGCAGCTATGGCGTGTGATAACACTCGGGTGTGAACCCTAAGAGGAAAGTATGTGGGCGATATCTGTAAGGGTCGAAATGAATATTGTAATGTATGTGTGTACAGGAATAATGGACACGAAGGAAAAAAAGGTCGTCTCCGAGGCGCACCGGGACATATTGGGTAACCGAAAATGCACCTTGGAAAGAAGAACCCAGATGACGAAG
This sequence comes from Ectobius pallidus, assembly GCA_964059195.1. NCBI lineage: Eukaryota > Metazoa > Arthropoda > Insecta > Blattodea > Ectobiidae > Ectobius > Ectobius pallidus. The sequence continues at coordinate 60,797,514 of CAXKWD010000005.1, forward strand.
AAATGTGTGAATGTTAGAGTTTAATCTTGCATTTCTTCATATGTTGGTATAGTAGAGCCAGTATGTCCACTGTGGGTGAATGTAGTATGTGAAGAATTGACGTCGGAAAGGGGACACCTTTTTTATGTAGACGTTCGTACAACTGTTGAGTTGCAATAGCATGCTGAGGGCATGCCAAAAGAATGTGATCGATTGTACCTTCCTGTTGACAACTACAGAGTGATGTTTCCGAAAATTTAATTTTGTGAAGAAATTCTGGTGAACTTGTGTGGTGGAGTTTGATTCTGATGATAGAGGTAATAAACCATCTAGGGAATCGGAGGTTATAAAACCACGGTCTGCGCGGAATGGTGGGTTGAACAGAATAATATCGTATGTGTGATGAGGTACCGTAGGTATCCCATTTCCTCTGCCATTCAGTTCTAATATGTGGTATTGGGAGATGCTTAAAAGTGGATGCTGGAAGTAAAATCTTAGTAAATTGCCCTTGATGACTAGCTTGTTTTGCCAATTTGTCAGCCTCTTCATTACCCGTTATACCCGTATGGCCTGGGATCCAACACATTGTAATTGAAGGCCCGCATTGTAACAGTTGGTACCACAGTTGTTTGACGTGAAGTATCCACCAATCGGTGTGTGCCTGTGTCTGTGGTTCATGTAGAGCTGTAAGAACACTATTGGAATCTGAATACAGAACGACCGGATATGGAACGGGGTGATGTTTAAGCCACAGAAGTGCCTGGCGAATCGCAAATAATTCTGCCATGAAGACTGTATAGGCGGATGGAAGGCGATATGATTCTACCACGTGTTGGGAAGGGATAATGAAGGCTGCTCCAACAGCATGTTCGGGACCCTGTTTTGATCCATCAGTGTATATTGCTATTCAGGAGAGATGACCGCTATTCTCTGTGCTTGGGGAAAACATTAATGTACGATCTTCGTCTGTCATCTGATATCTCACAGGAAAAGAACAGTGTAGGACTTCATAAGAGCACCTATAACAGGGGGACCCGGGGAGCGAACCATATCCTGAACATGAGGGTGAAGAATGTCAGACGCCCAAAGTAGAGCTGGAGAGGTAATCGTTCTATTAATACAAGAAGGTTTGTACAGTCGAGACAATAAGGTAAGTTTTGGAATAATCGGAGATGGATTAATGGAAAGTTTTTTTAAGAAGATAGTTTGTAGCTAAAATTCTTCACCTGTAGACATATGGGAATTCCGCCATTTCCACTGGCAGTGCCTGGTTGGGGGATGATCTCATGGCTCCTGGAATAATTTTTAAAAGAGTAAAATGAAGAGCATCTAATTTCTGTAAATCTTTTGCATAGGCCGAATCATAGAGAAAACCAGCATACTCCACCTTACTGCGAACAATAGCTTGATATGCAAAATGGAGTTGTTGTACATTCGCTCCCCACCAAGTGGTTGTCAGTGTTTTGATGATTGAACTTCCCTGCTCGCACTGATGAATTACTTCCCGAATATGTGGGCGCCAGGTTAATTTAGAGTCGAAAATGATCCCCAAAAAATTGTGTTGTTGAACCACACGAAGAAGAGAACCATTACATCTGATCGGGGGGGTGTGATACCTAGATTTTCGAGTGAAGACAAGTCTTACCGTTTTACCACTTTGCACCTGTAAACCTTTCCCGTCACACCATTGTTGTAACGCATTCAATGCTTGTTGCAGGTCCGGTGTGGATTCCTGCAAGGACGGTTTTCGTGTATAGAGAAGGATGTCGTCGGCGTATTGAAGGATGCGGCAGTATGGATTAAGTGAAGATTCCAATGTGTGGGTGTATATGAGATATATGATGGGACTGAGACTAGACCCTTGGGGAATACCCAGGGAGGTCTGACGGGATTGTGTGTATCCAGTGGAATTTTCAATATAAACAATTCTGTCTGTATACAAGAGTCGAATGAGGTGAATCACATTAGTAGGGAACTGTAGATGAAATAGAATATCCAGAAGAAGGGGAATTTGGACCGTATCATAAGCTTTGGAAATGTCAATAAAAACTGAATCCACAATAGTCTGTGTAGAAAGTGCTAGAAGGATATCAATCACCAATATAGTGAGATTGTCGACTGTTGACCTGCCCTTCCTAAATCCTGATTGGTGTTGTCCAAGACATCTCCTGTGTTCTAAGTACCATAAGATACGATTCTGTAACAGGGCTTCAAAGACTTTCCGAAAACAGGAGAGTAGAGTGATTGGCCGAAAATGGGAGGGGTCTGTGACTGGTTTTATTTTCGGGATAGGGATCACTAGGCACTCCTTCCAAGAGGGCGGTATGGTTGGGTGGTGATAAATGGAATTAAACCAGGATAATATGTATTCATGAATATGGTGGGGTAAGTTTTGGATCATAGGGTAGGAAAACCCATCTAACCCTGGGGCTGTGTTCCGTTTCTTTTTCAGGATGGCCATGTACTCAGAGAACCGAAATGCCATATCAAATGGAATTGGCAGCTGTTCGTCCGCTATATCAAGAGCCGGTGGCAGTGGATTCACTGAAGGCGGTGCCAGTATCTCATGAAAGTTTTCCAAAAGTTCCGGGGTAATGTCATCGACCGAATTGGAAGGAATTCCATTTAACGAACGGATCGTAGTCCACATGGAAGAGTAGGGTGTCTGTGCGCTAAGTGTAGAACAGAAGGTTTTCCATGCCGTCCGTTTTGCGATTATTTTAGGTGTTCTCGCAGTTTGTTGCTTTAAAAGAAAATACGTATTATTATTCGGCGTACGAGTGTATTGTGACATAGCCCGTCGTCTGAGAGCAACCGCCCGTGAGCATTCTGGATTCCACCAAAACTTGCTGTATAACCTCCGTTGTGGGGAGTAATGAGGACTGATCGGATGAAAAATGTTCAAGTATGTAGTGATTGGTCGGACGATACTGTTGTATGCCTGTGTAGTCGATTCCTCGGACGAAGGTAAGTGAAAATGTCGCGAGATGTAATCTGAATATTGTGTCCAATTAATCCTTGTGATATTACGACACCGGGGTCGGAGTTGGGAGCCACCAGGGTGAGTATAGGCATTTGGAATGGTCTGTGGGGAGGAGTACCTGATTATAATTGGAAAATGATCGCTGCCCAATGAATCCAAATGGACTGACCATTCCGTATGAGTTGCTATATTGGGCGTAACAAAAGTGAGGTCCAAGATCGATCTGGTATGGGTAGTGAGATGGATAGCTGTAGGTGTTGAGACAGAGAAGTGGACTGTTAAGGATAGCTCGGTATAAATGTTGTCCTTGAGAGGAAGAATAAGTACCGCGCCAGTATGTATGATGGGAGGTAAAGTCCCCACCTAGGATCGTTGGACCTTGGAATTGAGACAAAAAAATTTCCCAAGCAGTAGAGCTGACTAAGGCACTAGGAGGCTTATAGAGTGATACATACAGAATGTCATGGATGCGAATGGCTGTAGTATTGACCATGTCATGGACCGTTTGAATGGGGACTATGGTGTAAGGTATGGAAGAGTGGACTAAAATGGCGGTACCCCCCTTTCCATCAGGTCTATCAGTCCGGATGAGTGTATAGTTTTTGACAGCAACTGTCACATCAGGCGTGAGCCATGTTTCACACAATAGGAAAATATCAATCCTCTGACAATCCGCAAACCGCTGCAGTTCGGGCAATTTATGTCGAATACTCCGAGCATTCCACTGTGAGATGATCATGACTTATGTAAAGTGAGTATGAGCCAACTGTGATATATGCCGCAATATTTGGTATTTCATATCCACCATACCTGGCTGCCTAAGGTTACGCCCCATCGAATAGAAGAGGCTATTGATTCTCGATTTAAATTGTTCAGTTTCTTTCTGTAACGCCTCCGATAAGGGCTGAGCTTGGGGTGGGTCCACTGTACCCTGTTTCGAGTGGGGTTGCTTGTTGGCAGTGGCGTCCACACGACTGTCGGAAGGTTCTGATCTCCCAGACCTACCATGTGGCCAAATTAAACTCGAAGAAGTGTCTGGCACAACTGGGACTGACTGTTTGCGAGCCCTTTTAGGGGTATCTACTGGGTCTGAGGTAACCCGTTTACCTCCTGTCGCAGGTGATTGTTCAACAGGAGAACTCTGGGCCTGAGTGTACGAAGTCACACGAGGAGCCTCTGTAGGCTGATGAGTTGCCCTACTGTAGGGAAGTGTCGGGAAAGATCCCACCTTTGGTACATACGTTCTAGAGTTAGTATAGTGCTGTAAGGCATCGAAATACGCCAAATTGTACTCTGTCATAATGTCCAGGATTTGCAGCTGTTTCAAGCGCACTGGGCAGTCCCTTTCTTAAGCCTTATGCTTTCCTCGAGAAGGTACATTTGAGAAGGGGAGAAGTACAACCGTCCTCCTTATGTTCCGCAGTGCAATTAGCACATCTGAGTTTTCCTCTACATTGTGGCTCTCTATGGCCAAAGCGCCAACACTTTGCGCGTTGAGTCAATCGATGGTTAAATTTATCCACCTTAAGTTCCAATTTATATAAGTGTACATATGCAGGTACACTTTTACCTCGGAAAGAAGCAAGTACCGACTGAGTCGGTACATTTTCAGTATTGTCCCCTGATTGGACCCGTCGCGTAAGACGACGAAGTTCCACTACAGGGCCAAATGGAGACACAATATGGGGGGCAATGTCTGCCACATTGAGTTTGGTATCTATTCCCCGAATAACCCCTTTGACAAAGAGCGCCTTGAAGGGAATATAGGCTTTCAAGTGGTGGTGTTTAAGTATGGAGTGTTTTAGAAATGCATTTGCAGACTGTGCCGAGCAAAAGATAACCTTTACCCTATTATGGCCCATGCGATCAAGGCGTAAGACATCGTCGATCTGTGATTCAAATAGAATTTTCCCTAATGCTAATGGGTGATAGTGGCCCACATTTCCAGATTCTGATTCCACATATACTTGGTAAAGCCCTACGTCCGACCTAGAATAAGTTTCTAACTGGGGACGATCTGTATCCATGTTAGTAACTGGAGGCACAGTAGCTTCAATGGTACTCATTGACTGCGTATCTTTTTCCGTTTCTTTTTGCGTTTCAGCGACATCGTCAGATGAACCAGATTCCGTAATCTTGGGAAACACGGATTACACAAGTAAGTACCGCACCTATGCGTACTCGAATGGAGAAGAACTTTATCTGTAAATACACTGGGTGCAATCCCAAAATGCCCGAAGTCACTCAAGTCCGTCACTCTAGCACAAACAACCTTCACTAAACACTAGAACAACCGGTCCGAACGACTGTCTAAGCACAACTATAGTATTCATTTCAATGGAACTGAGACACTTTGTAAACTCCCTAGCAGTTCATGGCTACCACCACAAAGTGTGCTCCCAAAAAACATACCACGACCCGGATCAAAATTGTGTGTGCGAACATTGTAACCACAGATATAGAGGAATAGATCGGCAGCGTCGTATCCTTAACTGCAGGTGGCAGTGAAGCCGAGTCAGGGGTGAAGAGGGGCAAGGGAAGCAGAGCCGACGCCATATTGGTATCACCAAAGTGTCCGCTTAAGTACCACGTATTCATTACAGAAAATTGTTTTTCTTCCTACGTAATCCCGAATTTATAGTGAAATGATGAACCACAGGGTTGTTTGGGAATCCCTGTAATTTCAAATACGTACTATACCACTACATTGGAGGTCAAATTAACATTCAATTATAAGCTTGCAAAATTACTATAGCTTAAACTGGGTCTATTACAGCTATTTTCATTCAATACTGGTTTACGGAATATTGTCTGGGGAAACTGCAGCGAATGAGAAAGCATCTTAAAAATAATAAAAAAACATACGAATTATGACCCATTCATCATATAGGGAATCATACAGGCCACTCTTTAGAGATCTACAAATATTAACATTTCCTTCAATATATTTACTAGAGCTTCTAACTCATCTACACATTAATTTTGACCAATACAACACACAACATACTCGCGAACACAACACCAGAAACCGAGTTGTTAAAATTCTGTTCCCATAGATTAACCCCCCTAGAGCATACATCAGAATACATGGGCTTAAAACATACAATAAAATTTCAAACGAAACAAAAGCATTAAATAGCAGACAATTCAAAATTAAAATTAAAAACTGGTTTTTGTAAAGAATATATTACTCAATCAGAGAATTCCTTGAATGTGAGGTTAACATATAATTACAATAAAGAAAAAAAAAGTGTGCGTGGAGCGCCACGCGACAGAAGTGAAACTTGTTTTAATTTTTGGATTTTTTCAATTTTGGATTATTAGTTTTTTCAATTTTGGATTGTTGGGCTTTTTTAATATTGCGTTTTTGGACTTTTTAATTTTAGATTTTTGGATTTTTTAAATGTTTTATCTTTTAATTTTTTAAATTGAGAATTTTTTATTTTTAATTTTTAAAAAAATTGGATCATTTTTATTTTTTGGATTTTTTAATTTTGGATTTCCGAGTTTTTAATTTTAGATTTTTAAATTTTGAATTTTCCATTTTGAATTTTGAATTTTTTAAATTTTGGATTTTTTATTTTTAAATCTTTGAATTGTTTAATTTTGGAATTTTGGATTCGTTAAATTTTGGATCTTTGTTTTTTTATTTATGCATTTTTTAATTTTCGATTTTAAATTTTGGATCTTTAGATTTTTAAATTTTGGATTTTCAATTTTTTTATTTTGGATTTTTTTATTTTTTAAATTTTGGATTTTTAGATTCTTAAATTTTGGATTTTTAAAATTTGGATAAGCCTAATCATTGAGTTGATCGTTTTCTGTACAGTCCGTTCCGTCACGGACCCACTAATTACGTGACGATTTTGAGCGTAACATTTTCGTGACGATTTTGTTCATAACGCAATTTTGGGTTAGCTCTCGATTTACTCCTATCGCGGCTAAAGAAGTTTCACTTCAAAAAATAGTAAAAGAAATCATCCCATTTTCAAGCACTCATTAATAGCATTAGAAAAATAATTACATTAGTATTAAATTTTCCTTATTTTAATCGTGATTTACAAGTAATATTGTATAGGCCAAAGCTAAAATTTTCCGGAGTGTTTAGAGGCGATGGGCTTACCACCTGTCCCTCTGCCCTTTCTAGGAAAATAAGCGTAACAAAATTCACATAGGTAAATAGAAACCTCCACTTTGAGGCCCTTCGCCCCAAATGGGGGCATAGGATTCGAGAGAAAGAGAAGCTAGAATATTCCTAGTTTGTAACTTTACGAAGTAAATTCAGATTGACGAGTCACAAATTTACCAGCCAAAGCTGAATAAATGTAAAAAATATGTGACTATAAATTAACATTAACATAAATCCTATAGAAGCATCTTCTGTATACAGACTTAAGAATATTAAGTTCTACATGCACTTTGGCACTTTTGTTATATCAGTTTATCTAAGTTTAATATAAGTTAGTACATAAGTGTGACGTCTAATGCTGTAATGGCCGAATTACAATAAAACTGTATTTATTAATTTATTTACTGGATTGTGAAATTCCAATTAAAACAGCTTTAAAAAGTATTTCTTGTTTGATTACAGCGCCCGCTTCCCTTCCTTTCATCAGATTGTTGGTGATCGCAATATGGCGACGCAGCGAACGCGTTGGCTTCAGTCCCTCCCATTGACCTCCATATATATACCTGGACTTAGCACTAGATACAATCCCCTGTACTAAAATGTGAGGCCACTTTTTCGACTAGTCTCGCCCGGAAACTATGGCAAGAAACTATTTGTCTGCTCAATACGAAACGTCAAATCGCCTTTCTTGTATGGAATTATCACATGTTTGGTTTGGAAATTGAAGATGTTGTTGACGAATCATTGTAAGACAGTTCTTCTTGCATGCATTATAAGAATAATTAATATTAACATATTAAAAGTATGTCATTATTATAATTAAGATTAATATTAATACGTATGTTTTTACCCGTGACTTCTGTCGTTTCCATACATGTAGGCCTAACCGACAAAATAGCATGTATACAATACTACACTTATTACATTAAATTAGTATTACGTTGAAATCTTTAGAAATTGAAATATATTGTTCTACTTCAAAATCGTCATCATTCATTTTAAGTATATTTTATTGTGATAATAACGTTTAATACCATATTTAGTAATTAATCCTTAATCCAGATGTTAGCAATTTTTAGGATAGGCCTATATCATAATTCAGGTAGGATGGCAATGCACGGAAAAAACGAAGAACTAATAAAAAAAAACACAACAATGGGCAGACTTAGTTTTGCATAAAAGAATGAGCTGAGGTAGGTAATGATTGAAACTGATTAACTTAGATTATAAGTATTTGTAAAATGCTCTCATGTGTAATCTATTTAATAAGTAGATTAAATAATTGTTTGTCTGGGAGCAATAATTACAGACACAAATAATATTAAGGCCGAATTTAGGTGTAGACACAAATCAGGAAATGCTAGTTTTTATGCGGGTAAGAAACTCTTAACTTCTCGTCTAATGTCCACAAATCCAAAAATAAAAATTGATAATACAATTATCCTGCCGGTTGTATTATATGAGACAGTATGTGAGACATGGTCGCTTACTCTACGCGGAGAACAAAATCTGAAAGTGTTCGAAAACAGGGTGCTTAGGAAAATATTTGGGCCTAAGAGAGATGAAAATGGGGACTGGAGAAAACGGCTTGATGACGAGCTTCATAACCTGTACTAATCACCGGATATAGTAAAGCTAATTAAATCATTCAGGATGAAATGGGCTGGACTTGTTGCACGCATGGGGAAAGAAAGACATATTTAAAAAATATTGACGGGGAGACCCGAAAGGAATATACCACTTGGAAGACCTAGACGCAGGTGGGAGGACAATATTAGGATAGATTCAAGGGAAGTAGGATTTGCGAGTGATGGCTGGATGGAGTTAGCACAGAATAGGGTTGAATGGCGGACTCAAGTAAGCGGGGAAATGAACCTTCGGGTTCCATAAAACATAATATTCATTTAGCTTGCTTAGGAATTGTCCATTGCCATAGAGTGAGTAAGTAAGTAAGTATCTTCAGATTATGTAAAGACTGCCTAATATGCATTTTTTCAGAGCGTAATAAGATGTGATCTAGTAGTAAGCCAATGGGGAAATGGTGTAGGAATTAATCAAGTATTATTTATCAAGAAAAAAATCAATTAGAATAATAACCAATGTTAAAAAAATAGAGCATTGCAAACCACTATTTATTGAGACAGGCTTACTAACAATATTAAATTTGTATATTTTTTATGTCTTGTCACTAGTAAAATATAACATAAAAAGCTATCAAACACGAAGTATTTATTTATCAGACCAGAAATCAAAATAAATTTGGGACAACATTATATAAAAAATACCATATAAACTTCAAGAAATGTCCCCAAATTTGTTTTCACAAAAAAAAACAATATTCCTAGCTTTAAAAAATCCTTTTTTATAATGTTAAAGAATACATAGAATCAGATTTACAAAGAGAATAGAGCAACTTAGCGTAAGTAATTACATGTGTAATCTGCAAGTATATGTTATTCATTTAGGCCCGTTCTTACGATGTCCAGTTAAGTAGGAGTAAATGTTAACTGGTAGTTTATTTTACGGTCGGGGTAAAGTTCCAGTAAACGCTTCTTTGTTCTTATCATCTTCTAGTTAAAGTTTACTCCCAGTTAACGCAATCAGACAAAAGTCACAGCAGTTGGTACGAGCGTTTCTCAGTTGTTTGCAGCAGTTTTTCATCTGTTTTCATTGTTTGGTTTGATTTTGCAATGGATAATAAGGTTATGGCTGATATAAAAAAAATAAAGAGACACAGGGATTTCTTTTCAAGTGAAGAATAATATTGTCTCTGAATGATATCGACGAAAAGCGTCATATAATTCAAACTAAATAACACACAGTAAGGTGTGGCCATAAGAGCAAAGCTCAAAAAGACGTATCAGAAAAACCCATTGTGAAATATATAACCTCCTCTGAATTTAATTATAGTTTGCAGTATACAGTACGGGCAGTAGTGTGCAATCAGTTGTCTTACAATTAGCCTAAAAAGGTCGCATAATTTGCGAGGCAAGACCTAAAACCTAATAAGTTTGTGTATGAAATGTGTAGCTAATAACTACAGGATATATTACGAGATGTTTTCAAATGAAATTATTGGCTCTTAGCATAACATATTAAAATACATTATATATAGGCCTATATAGTTTATATATTACGCTTATTATACAATTCCTGTTAAATAAGAATACAATCCTCCTCAAGTAAAGTGGTTGTAAAAATGAAAAGAAAAAAAAAACATTTTTCGAAACCCCATCATATGATCTGATGTACGGATAGAGGAAGCAAATAATAAAGTAATTGTTGTCTAAACTTTCATAATAATTTGATCTAGTTTTCAATATTTTTTTATTTACTTTTACATATATTGGCATTGTTCTTCATCACCAGTGACATTACGAAAGCAGCTAAATAACTTCATCTCTCCATTTTAATTCAGTTCGCGAGAAGTATAACCTCAAAGAATCCTCCGGGTAGGAGTTTACTTGTACATTTTCCTACAGTAAAGATTACTGCCAGTTAAGAGCTTTTTACCAACAGTTAACGCCTAACCAGATATTGTAAAATCGATCTGTCAGTAAAGTAACCGTAAAAGTTGCCGTAAATATTTTACTGGAGATAGTAATAACGGGCCTTAGTGTCACTTGGGTTATGGCATTAGTATAACTTAGGCCCGTTCTTACGATGTCCAGTTAAGTAGGAGTAAATGTTAACTGGTAGTTTATTTTACGGTCGGAGTAAAGTTCCAGTAAACGCTTCTTTGTTCTTATCATCTTCTAGTTAACGTTTACTCCCAGTTAACGCAATCAGCGAAAAGTCACAGCAGTTGGTACGAGCGTTTCTCAGTTGTTTGCAGCAGTTTTTCATCTGTTTTCATTGTTTGGTTTGATTTTGCAATGGATAATAAGGTTATGGCTGATATAAAAAAAATAAAGAGACACAGGAATTTCTTTTCAAGTGAAGAATAATATTGTTCCTGAATGATATCGACGAAAAGCGTCATATAATTCAAACTAAATAACACACAGTAAGGTGTGGCCATAAGAGCAAAGCTCAAAAAGACGTATCAGAAAAACCTATTGTGAAATATATAACCTCCTCTGAATTTAATTATAGTTTGCAGTACACAGTACGGGCAGTAGTGTGCAATCAGTTGTCTTAGCCTAAAAAGGTCGCATAATTTGCTAGGCAAGACCTAAAACCTAATAAGTTTATGTATGAAATGTGTAGCTAATAACTACAGGATATATTACGAGATGTTTTCAAATGAAATTATTGGCTCTTAGCATAACATATTAAAATACATTATATGTAAGCCTATATAGTTTATACATTACGCTTATTATACAATTCCTGTGAAATAAGAATACAACCCTCCTCAAGTAAAGTGGTTGTAAAAATGAAAAGATAAAAACCACGTTTCGAAACCCCATCCCCGAAGGATGAAAAACCCAAATATGATCTGATGTACGGGTAGAGGAAGCAAATAGTAAAGTAATTGTTGTCCAAACTTTCATAATAATTTGATCTATTTTTCAATATTTTTTTATTTATTTTTACATATATTGGCATTGTTCTTCATCACCAGTGACATTACGAAAGCAGCTAGATAACTTCATCTCTCCATTTTAATTCAGTTCGCGAGAAGTATAACCTCAAAAAAATCCTCCGGTTAGGAGTTTACTTGTACATTTTCCTACAGTAAAGATTACTGCCAGTTAAGAGCTTTTTACCAACAGTTAACGCCTAACCAGATATTGTAAAATCGATCTGTCAGTAAAGTAACCGTAAAAGTAGCCGTAAATATTTTACTGGAGATGGTATAACGGGCCTAAGAATAATAATTTTGACTAATGTAATTAAGTTTGTAAGATTGTAAATATTCATAGCTTAGATTCTTAAAGATGTGTATTGATGTAAATAGCTAATGTGACCGATTGCAGTTGGTACTGCCTAAAAGCGTTATCAAATATCAAATATATTTTAATTTCTAAAGATTTCAACGTAATATTAATTTAACGTAACTCTTGACAATGAAACGAATAATGATATTCAATTATCATACTTAACTAGCAAGGAATAAAATAGTTTAAAACATAAGAATCTGGGCCCTAGTAATAAATGTTGTATTGAATACGCGCGATTTTGTCGGTTAGGCTTACATAATGAAAGAGAAGTCACGGGTAAAACCATTCGTATTGATAAAAATAAATTATTTGGAGTTAAAGGTAAGGTAATGTTCACTCTATCGCAATAAACTTTCAGGCATATATGCCTACTTGACATTTCTTGCTGAGCAGACAAATAGCTTCTTGCCAGATTTTCCAGGCGGAGCTAGTCGAAACAGTCGGCCTCACTTGCTGTGCTGGACTCCTAACTCCAGTTCTATTCTAGCTCAATGGTCCCTCCCCTTACGCTGCCGATCTATTCCTCTATATCTGTGATTGTAACAGTGGTTGTGACAGATACCACGTCATCAAGTTTAAGAATAGAGGGAAGCCCTTAATACAGTTCTGCAAATAAGACTCAAGTGTAGTGAACACATTGAGCTCTATTACATACTGGAGGTAGCACTGCATGATGAAAAATCGTGACGGCAGAGTTCGCGGTCCGCCATGAAAGTGAACGTATACTTTAGCTCCTATCCCGTATCTCCTCCTAACAAACTCATGTGTATTAATGGAATTATGAAGATGTATTGGCGGTTTTAAAACACTTTTATGAATGAAACTTTTCAATATAAACTGCTTGATGCTTTTTAAGTACATAACAAAACTAATTTCATATCGTAATGGTTTGGTAAAAATATTTCTTTAATCTCAATCAGGCGTGAATGTACATTGGTAAACAGTTGTAAACACTCGCATTTTAAATATTAAAATAACTTCACAATAGGCCTTCATTTTGCGATATTATGCTTGATTTCGATATATAAAGAGAATAGACAAAATCTGTTCTAAGGACTTTGGAAATGTATAAACCGTGACCTTCAACTGTACCGTTACTGTACTGGATACAATTCACATTATTTATTTATTTATTTTGTTAATAATTCCTGTAGATTAGTGCAAAGGGAAGCCACTGAAATGAAATTTCAAAATACTTTAAGTCAGTAGGCCCAAATAGAAGTTGCTTTTCTTCAAATCTGAAATTTAATTAGCCATGCTATTTATCTTCTTGCGACAGACAATCGTCTGTAGCCTTTTGTTCTTTCTCAATTCTGTTTTGATAGGAGATGGTGGGAGATCATCTGTTTGTGTCTGTTTATCTATTTTCGTATAATTTTCAGCGAGGTCTTATCCAAAAAATCTGCTTCCTCTTATTTCTGCAATTAAAAACTAGCATGAAAAATTTAGTCCTACATGCATAAGAATACTATGTTTACATGACTGACATATTGCATAATTTAAATTCCTACATGGTACCTAAAGTAGGCCTAATACTAACCACATTACGAACCAGAGGCGTAACGAGGAGGGGTTTGAACCCCACTCATTGATTAAAAGAAGGAAAATTGTACAATTTTTTAAATTCTGCTTATAAATTGCTTAATCTCTATATATATAAAAGGCTTTGTCCTGACTGACTGAATGACTGAATGACAGGAATCAACGTACAGCCTAAGCTATAACAGGTAGAGACTTGGAATTTTGACAGTACCTTCGTTTCATAATGTAGGTGCTCACTAAGAAAGGATTTTGAAAAATTCTGATTCTAAATGCCAAAAATCAAATGTTTTTGAGAATACTTAATCCCTTCTTACACAGAATTATCGAATCCGAATCACATTTGACATTAAAACATTGTTACCAGCGGGTCTCAGATGGCCAAGGAAAAAAAAAAAAATGAAAGTAGAATAAATTTGACAAATGAGAGAACTATCAATATCCACGAAAATAATGCAGTCACATAACTTTCTTTACCCTGGACATAGCGAAAACAATACGAGGTATGGTAATATATATATTATTATATCACAGAATGAAATGCACGAAAATAATGACTGAATGGCAGGAATCAACGTACAGCTTAAACTATAACAGGTAGAGACTTGGAATTTTGACAGTACCTTCGTTTCATAATGTAGGTGCTCACTAAGAAAGGATTTTGAAAAATTCTGATTCTAAATGCAAAAAATCAAATGTTTTTGAGAATACTTAATCCCTTCTTACACAGAATTATCGAATCCGAATCACATTTGACATTAAAACATATTGTTACCAGCGGGTCTCAGATGGCCAAGGAAAAAAAAAAAAAAATTAAAGTAGAATAAATTTGACAAATGAGAGAACTATCAATATCCACGAAAATAATGCAGTCACATAACTTTCTTTACCCTGGACATAGCGAAAACAATACGAGGTATGGCAATATATATATTATTATATCACAGAATGAAATTCACGAAAATAATGCAGTCACATTACCTCCTCTAGCCTGGAAATAGAGAAAACAATACGAGGTAAGGTAATATGTTTTGGGAAAAGATGTATGAAAGTGATATTGTATTTCTGTTTAATTTCATTCCGAAAACGGTTTTATGGTAAAAACATGGTAAATGGGATGCAAAATTCTACATATAGCCATAAAAGCTATCAAACATTTTCTTAGGGGATAGTTTGAGTGTGATAAGTCGTTCTTTCTACTTCAAATTATAAATACCTATATAAGGACCTAGAATTTATAAATCTAAAGTCCTTCATAAGTTAATTTCCAATTACAAAATACAAAACCCGGGCGACGCCGGGTCTTTTAAGCTAGTACGAGTATAAAGCGTGGGAAGCTTAAAGCTCGTTATTGTGCATCTTAATTTTTAAAATTTTCCGATATTGTAACCCCCCTCATATGGTCGGCCTGTTTACGCCTATGTGTTACGAACCAGTTGTCTTTTTGGAACAATAATTTTTTGAAGGTGTCCTGGAAAATTGAAGTCTGATGGTACAGCATCTTTAGTAATTTTACAAGTGCACCAGACCTTGACTGATAGCAATCAGGTGTAAAGTGTCTGCTGCTTAATGTACTGTACGCTGTGGGTGACCAATATTCTCTGCGCATTGCTTGAACCCACTTCTTCGGAATATCAGGCCAAGAAAATGGAAACATGTACAAACAGGCAAGAAAAAGACAAGCGTTCGTGGCCATGCTACGCTTGAGGTTAAGTCAGATTTGGCCAGTATCCTCAAATGTTCCAAACAAAAATAACCTACTTGTGAAACTTAAGTCCACTTCCATTTCTCTGGAGCTCTGTGTAGCCATATCTTCTTCTTCTCGTTTTTATTTAGCGACGCTACTGCCACTCTGATCCCTCGAGTCAGCTACTGCGTCGTATTCGTCAGTAGCCAGGGCTACCAATCGATAGCAAATCCGCGTGCGTTATGTAATGTAAGGTGTGGTATGATACGGCTGTGCTGTATTTTCATTCTCGTTTTAGTAATGTACCTAAAGAGAGCTTTATTCACAGGAATTGTTTTGGTGAGAAGTAAATTCTGCATTCGTAGAGGGCCCGCCGGATGGTGTTGGTATATAGATTTGAGTAGAGTGGTAATCTCTCGAGTTTTCCATGTACAGCCAAAGAACATATGATCTATGGAGCCGAGTTCACCGCATTCACAGAAAGGTGTGAAGTTTCGGTTGATCTTGTTAAGATATGCCGGTACTTGGGCAGTTCGGAAGTGTAATCTATAATAATACATCACAGATCGTCGCGGAGTCTGTCTTGATCTTCTCAGAAAACGGATGGTGGATTTGTGCTTGTCCTCTTCCGACATACATGATTGTAGCTGTTCCCTCTTGTCCATCTTAAGGCGTTGAGCAATGTGGTTGGCAATATCCATAGGAGGTGTGAGGAAGTTCTCGTCAATGGTGTTTTTATGACGCGCTAGTTTGGCAAGTTCATCTACCAGTTCATTGCCTGGTATACCAGCATGTGCGGGAATCCACACCAGGGAAATATGAACACCTCTTGCTATCATGGAATGTATTAAAGATTTAATAAAAATTTCATAAACTGTATGGATGGTGGTATAGAATTTGAGTTGTGCTTGGAGTGTGGAGTGACTGTCAGAAAATATGTAGATATGGCGGTATTTGTGATGGTTGGCATCCTTTAGAGCAGTATACAAAGCTATATTCTCAGCGGAATAGATAGACATTTGCGGAAAAAGTTTCCAGTTTCTCCCGTACTGTTCCGTCCAGTTATAGTATGCAGCGCCAACATGTTCGTCTGTTTTGGACCCATCTGTAAAATATAGTACGGGTGGTGCATCTGACTGTTGTAGCCTCACATATTCTTTCCAGCTGTCTGCCGGGTGAAGATACATTTTACTAAAGGTGTGAAGGTCTATATGGAGATTTGAGGGTGTCAATTTTCGATCAGGCTGGACAGGTGTTCTGTAGAGTTGTGGGTAGTGCTGAAAATGTTCTGCATACGATGCCAGATTTGGTAATGTAGGCGGAGTTATCAATCTAGATGAAGCTTGTATTTCCTGAAGTCGCTTTAGTTTCGGCAGTAATCTGTTGTTGGTAGATGAGAACATTTTAGCCAGGAATGTGAGAGCTTTTTGTGTACGTCGGTAATTGAAATAAAAAAATGGGAGCTCTTCTTGTAGAGAAAACTGAACTGGTTTTCCATTAATGCGAAAAATGATCTTGTATATCTGGTATAATAGCGATTTGTATCTTTGCATGGCCTTCTTGGTGATTCCCGTAAAAGCAAGCGAGGCGTATTCAATCCGTGAAAGTATCAGCGGATGAATGAGTTGGTAAAGGCGCAATGGGTCAGCTCCCCAATATTTGCCTGCGAGAGCTTTGAACAATCTTGTAATCTTGAAGCATGTGTCCAATTTTGCTTGGAAGTGACGTGTGGATGAAAGATGAAAATCCAAGAGGCACCCCAAAAAGCATACCTCACGTACTGCTTGCAATTTGCCAATGTCCAGCTGGATAGATTGGAAAGTTCTAGGAGTTCCAGACTGAAAAATCATGAATCGTGTTTTCCTGGGGTTAATGTGAATGCCTAGCTCTTGGAGAATCCCGATGCAGTGATTGCTGGCTCGTTGAAAATCTTCCAGATCTGAATTTTTTCTGGGATGTGACAGAGATTGATATAGACATATATCATCCGCATATTGGATGATACGGAGAGGTGTTTGGAAAGAGGACAGGATATCTTGAATGTATAATGTATAAAGTAAAGGGCTCAAGGAAGAGCCTTGGGGAAGGCCTTGTCTTGTAATACGACATTCTGGATTATTAAAGGTTGGAGAGAGAGAGATGTGACGTGAATGAATGAGATGGTAGATGGTCTGTAACAGTGACGCTGGCAGTTGATACGTAGCAAGGCGGTTCATTAGCAGGTTGATGTTGACTGAATCATAGGCATGTGATGCATCCAGAAATAACGCTGCCATTGCACGTTTTTGACTCAAGGCAAGATGTACGTCCGTAGTGAGGAGATAGATGTTGTATTCGGAATTATAATTTTTTCGAAAACCATACTGAGTCCTCGGCCAGAGGGAGTTCCTTTCCAAGTAGAAGGCGAGCCTGTCCGTGATGATCTTCTCAAAAGTCTTTCTAAGAGTCGAGAGGAGAGTAATGGGTCTGTAATCTGTGACCGCTTGCCCAGATGTTCCTGGTTTTTGGATCGGTAGGACATATGTCCAATTCCACGAAGACGGTATGGCGCCAGAAAGGAGAATCTGGGTGAAAACCTGTGATAAAGCAGAATGGAAAGAGGAAGGAGTGGCTTTGAGGAGTGTATAGGTGATATCGTCAGGTCCAGGACTAGATGGACGGGTTTTTGAATTCCATGTGTGGACAATTTCTTCAGGTTCTACATCTTGTAACAGAGCATGATCTCGATCCGTCTGTAGATCTGGAAAGTGTACTGGAGATTCCTGCACTGATGGAGGTGCAACCATGTTGAGGAACGATAGCTGTAGCTCCAAATTTCCTGTCATAGGAGTCAGATTTCTAGTTTTTAGCTTGTTTGTGTACCAAGCTATTTGGTACCACATTTGGGTAGGTGATGTAGATTGTGAAATTGCCGTGCAGTATTTCCTCCAACCAAACCGTTTCTTTTTATTCAAGAGTCGTTTGGTGTACGCCTCTCGTTTTTTGTACAGCACGAAATTGTATGGAGTGGATGCCTGTCGATATATAGCCAAAGCTCGTCTTCTGTTGGTAATTGCTTGCGCACACTCTTTGTCCCACCATGGGGGGTGCGTTGGATTTAGCTTAGGTACTATAGTATGCGGATGATGTGTATTTAGATAGGATTGCAACCAGTCTTCTAATTGAGTGTATGAAGGGTGCGTATTGTCTGGCTGAGCTATGGTGTTCTCCAAATAGTCTGTAAGCTGGACTGGGTTCAGTTTACCTGTTCTGCGGGTGACATACAGTGATTCCCATATTGATCTTGTGGTGGATAGTTGAAGGTGTATGGGGAAATGATCACTATTGCAGGTATCATTCAATCTGTACAGCCGGATAACATGGAGCAGAGACTGGGACACTATGATGAGGTCTGGAGTGGTGTTACTTTGGTTGATGTATCCCAACCTAGTCGGGATGTGGGCATTAAGAATATGCCAATGGTGAGATTTGCAGTGAGTAATTAGCGGATGCTTGATGTCTTGCCATTGTGTAGCTCGGTGAACATTGGGTATATTGAAGTCCCCACCATGGTATGATAACCCGGGATCTCTGGGAGAATAGTTTCCCATTGCGCCGTAGAAATTGTGGCATGTACAGAATTGTAAATGGCGTACAATGAAATGTCATGAAACAAGACATGAATCACCTCCATATGCGGAAAATGTTTGACACTGGCCTCATACTGCATAATTTTGCATTGATGGTGAATAAAAACAGCCACCCCACCTCCGTCCTTGTTCCTATCCTGCCTAATAATTTTGTAGCCTGGCAAGATGAAATGTTTATCTACATCCAGGTGAGTTTCCGTTATGATCAGGATATGATAAACTGTGATTCTGAGCAACTGTAATAGTTCATTTTTCTTGTTGGTTATGCTGCGCGCATTCCAATATAGGATGTGCATGTGCTTCTGTGCTGTCATACTGTCACAGTCAATCTAACTACTGGATATTGAAATTATATGCTTCCTGTCCTCTTGTATCTGGTAACTGCTGAAAGTGGACAGTTAACGAAGGACATCTTTGATCTGGAGCTTAAGTATTTCGAGGTCCCCTCGATACACCTCGGGCACCTCACTTCAAATTTTATTGATTGTCGTCAAAAGTGCAAACTTTGGCGTGGGCGGTTGACGTATTTGAGTCTGCCGATTGGGCAGTGGGATCCTCTGAAGTGGAGGAGGTCTCGGAGCATCCCTGGCCAGAGGGACTTCCGCGTTCTGAGTGGATTCCTTCATTGCACCAATGGAAGATGGGTGAGTGACTATCCTCCCGTTTGGATGTATGAGAAGTTTTTTGTGTTGTACATAGTTGTCCTTAAGGAACTAGTTATTATTTTTGCCTTATTCGTGTTCAGAGGGGTCGATTTATAGGGAAAACATTTATCTCAAGTCGGAACAAAATTTTTCCTCCATATATCCTGCTATCTGCATACGGTAGATACGGTCCGGTGGTTGGCCTTGTTCCTTCAGAGATTTAGCGCCACGGGGTATAGTTAATAATAATAATAATAATAATAATAATAATAATAATAATAATGTTGATAATAATAATAATAATGTTAACAAAGAATTTATTGAGTAAGAGAAACGTTTCTCTGTTAGTTCTTCATTCAAACATGTAGTAAAGCAGTAATTAAACACCGCTTAACACAAACACCCAGTCCCGAAACCGGGAAAGGGTTTTTTTCACTGCTGAATCGAACCCGGACTGCCTGAGTGGAAGGCAGGCGTTCTACCGACTTACCCCAGGCAGCGGACAGCTTAATGTTAACTGATCACTATTTAATATTCGGAAAGTTTAGCTATTCCACTTCAATAAGGAACGAAGCAAATGTGAGTTATTACATACAATACCTCGAAATGGTTAATCTACAACATGTATCATATAAAATTAAGTTTCCGTTCGAATTTGTGTAACCCCAGCGCTCTTAACTTACTTATTATAACTGAGCATTGTGAATGCTCTTATCGCTTATCCCGACCGAAAATTGTACAGAACGGAGCTTCCGTTCTAATTTGTGTAACAGCAGTGTGTTTTTAGCTGTCAGGTTGGTACTGTTCCCCAGACAGATGTGGGTTTCATCATCGAATAGCCGTGCTAGAGATTCCTATGCTTTTATATGGGGAAAATTGCGACTTTAATTACTGTTTTTTTAAGCTTTCGTGGCAATTACAAAGTCGTGTGAGTTAGGGTTGCCACCTTTTGGTAAGGCTAAGGAGGGACACTTATCGAATATGTGCAGATCGCCGATCTTCATACCTAAATTTGTTCACGGAACAATTTATTAATAACTGAAAGACGGAATATATTACAAAGCCAAAACTGAATAGGCTATGTAACAGTAACACTAACATTAGAAAAGAAAAGATTAGCCAAATAATAAATAAAAAAACGTGGGCAAATTCATGACCCGAAGCTGTATTTCTTGTTTGATTTGGCAGCTTCTAATAGTTGTTTGTTCTGTTTCACCCTCACTAAATAATCTTTGCAGGTATCTGTAATATTTGTAGAAATGATTTCACTCTTTATGAGGTCAGCTGAGCACCTATTTCTGGATTTTGTCCATTTTAGATTCAAGAGAGAGAACGCTCTTTCCACAAAGGCATTGCTACCAGGAATGCTCAGAACAAAGCATTTGAGATTGGGAATGTGTTCTTTACCAATCTCCTGAATAATTTTCTTCCATTTCATACTCATACTTAATCTCTCCTTCTGTATAGTTCACTTTAGTAGCATTTATTATATCTGAACTAAAGCAGAATTCCTCATATAGGCCTAACTCATCCAAATTAACATCAGATTCTACATTATGTGCCTTCACAGAGTCTTTGAGATGTTTGAAAGATAGTGAACTCTTAAGATTCAAGTTCTTCAGTGTGCCATAAAGATTGTTTTCTGTGAAGTCAAATACTTTCTCTAAGGAACTTAAAGCTTTCTCATAGAATTTCAGAAAACAATGTACACTCATAGACATGTTTCGAAAAAATTATGAACATTGGCAATCCAGACTCTGACTAGTAATGGCTTACCACTAAGTTTAGGAATAACTGGAGAAATATTTAATTAGTTCTTACTCAACGAACGACACATAAAACACACAGAGAACGTGGATTCAAATTACAACTGATAACACTACACACGTCTTGCTGTGCTATAATTCCAGAAGGAACTGTACTTGGCAAATCAGTGCAGAGTGTCGTATGATCTGTTTTCGGTACTTCCCCGTCGGATCACCAGTTAATGGCTCGCACGCTGGTTGTACAGATCACGGACATACCCCAAGAATGCCCGCGCGACTCATACAAATAAATTACAAAGAATAACATCATGGGCGGTGATTTAAATGCTGCGATGGAACGACATCGATATCTTGACCATGAGACGAAATTCACAATAGACGCCACAAAGAATTGCTGTCTCATATTTTGTTTTGGCATAATTTGGCGTCCCGCAATATAATGCGTCCCTCTTAGGCATAATTCGGGACGCTGAAAATGTCCTTAAAATGCGGGATGTCCCGCCTAATTCGGGACAGGTGGCAACCCTAGGTGTGAGGTGTCAAAAGATTCCGTAGAAGTTCCTGAACGATTTGAGTGGTTTTTTAAAAAAATCGAAAAAGTGGTTCGAATTTTATGCGTTTATGTACCTAAACTAGACCTATACCTTACCAAATACTAAGAATCTATTCATTAATGGATATATACTGTACCTTCTCTGTTATTACGCAAATATAGCTATTGAGACCATCACGAAGTCGCCCAATTAGGATATAAGCGGCCATTGTAACACAAAGATGTCGATATTTCTGCAAATTTTGCGATATTTTAGTACTTTCGAGTTGTTGTTGACCTCACCGAGGAGTTTGCAGTCGTCGGTGGGTCACCAATATATCCAGCAATATATTGGTGTGATTTCAAGATCGATTCTTGACACCAATAGTTACAGAATAACTTTTTCTAGTAACTTTGTTGTAATCGTAGTTGAGAGCGTTGGTGGAGTTACAGAATACGACCCCAGTGAATGGTTAAAACCAAATACTTTCAATAAGAATACCGCCCACTCTACTCAATTCCCTTTGTTCAAAATGTCCACTAGCACAGAGGTGCCATCTGTTGAGTAGGAATGGGCAGCAGTCTCAGAAGCTACTTAATGAACCTATATAGCTGCAGAAGTAAATTTGTTTTTCAAAGTCCTGACACAGTAACTTATTTTTGTGCTCGATAATGCAGGAATTAGGTCGGGAAATAACATAATTTACACTACCGCTAAAGTAACTTAATTAAATGACGATAACGCTAATTGTTTAAGTAAAACTTCTTTAGCCGCGGTAGGGGTAAATCGAGAGCTTGTGTAACGCTCAAAATCGTCACGAAATTAGTGAGGTGTGACGGAACGGACTGCACAGAAAATAATCAACTCAATGATTAGGCTTATCCAAAACTGAAAAAGTCAAAAAATAAAAAAAGTTAAAAAATCCAAAATTAAAATATACAAAAAATAAGAAATCAAAGATCCAACATTTAAATAATCTAAAATTTCAAAATAAAAAAATTCAAAGAACAAAAAATAATAAGTCCAAAATATAAAAAATATAAAATCCAAAATAAAAAATCTTAATATCCAAAAATAAAACATAAATGTCCAAAATGATGAAATTTTAAAATATAAAAATAAAAAATTTAAAAAATACAAAACTAAAAAAAATTCAATGATCTAAAATGTAAAAAATCCAAAATTAAAGAATTAAAAGATCAGAAATTTAAAAAATCAAAATCTAAAAAATCCAAAAACCCAATATTAAAAAGTCCAACAATCCAAAATTTGAAAAATCCAATAATCCAAAATTGAAAAAATAAAAAAAAGTTTCACTTCTGCCGCATGGCGTTCCACACACACTTTTTTTAATAAGTATCAAAACTAATTGTTTCACTTTAATACATTTTCGTGAAAATCAGCTTTAAATTTTAATTCTTACGATTTGCAAGATACTTTGTACAAAATATGCTTTTTTTTTTTAATTTGAAATTTTTACATGTAAACAATTCGGATGGTAAGCCAATGAACATCTGAATGAAAGAGTCTTGTACACACTCTAATTAACGATTTTACTTATTTCACTCTCAAAATAACTATTACAACCATAGACGGCACGTATCATGCCACCTACATAACTGGACATTTTCTTTAGGCCTATGTTGTATTTATTATTTTACTCAGGGGTGCCCACCCCCCAAAACTTCATTGCTCACCCCCAACCCAATTGCCTGTCGACAAGGGCGCCCATATGATATTTTCTAGGGGGGGGGGCAATTTTTTTAATGTATTTATTTTTTGTCGCTTTAACTTCTTGGGCCACTTTGTATTTTATATTAATAATATAATAAGTAGCCAGAAAATAATTGCGGGGAGGGTCGGAAGTGCCGGGGGTTTGGAATACCCCCCAAAAAAGGGGTCGGGGGTCCATCCCAGAAAATTTTTAATCATTGAACCAATGAAAATCACATTTTACGCTATTTTAGCACTAAAAAACTAGTTAGGAAATTTGTTTACCATACTCTAAGACATACCAATGTAAACAAGAAAATGTTACCTAAGTCGGGTGTCCACCCCCGGGAAATTTTTAATTGTTGAACTAATGAAAATCATATTTTACGCTATTTTAGCACTGAAAAACTAGTTAGCAAATTTGTTTACTATACTCTAAGACATGGCAAATTAAACATGAAATTGTTACCTAAATTATAGTACTTATTACTATTTATAAGAAAAGTTAAATAGCACATGGAACAGTGGACATAAGAGGCCTACTCATTATGTTATGAAAAGAAAATAACTTCTATATCATATTTGACACACCAACAAATCTTGTTTAATTAAATAAATATATTTTTTAAATACAAATATAGAATTTTAGGTTTTGACTCCTAATCCACTGTGGATTCTGCTTCCATGTTGTCGATTTGGTAAAACTTCTGCAATTCAAATAATTGTCTTAAAAGAAAAACACCTGACTATAATAATTAATAATATACATTTTTTCTTTGCGCCCTTCCCCCGGGTATGGGCGCCCATGGCTGTCGAAATTATTCATCTTTATCTTTATAAAGAATTAAAAGAGACCTTTTGAAGTTATGGAACTTGACCGTTTTTATTTTTAACATATAAAACTCTAATTTTGCAACAATTTTCAACCCCCGGCCAGAAAATTCATAACACGATAATATTTCCCCCCCCCGAAATTTCAATGACGCAATCTGCGTCTTAACCCACCCCCCCCCCCCCGTGGGCACCCTGTTTTACTAGAATTTATATCATATTTTCGTACACAAAACACAACAGACAAACGTTAACTATAGCAGCTGACGAGTAACTGCCCATTCCTGCTCACTGGCGGCGCTAGTAGTAGCGTGTCCCGGAAAAAGACAGGGAGTGGACGGTATTACTTATTGAGAGTATTTGGTTAAAACCACAGATATATAGAGATAGATCGGCAATGGTGTATGCTGTACTATTGGCGGCAGTGAAGTCACGTTAATGCACGGACCGCCATATTACTACACTGTAGCAGCTGATCGAGTACAAGCCACAAGAACAGCGATGTGAATTTTACCATTTTAGCGAATAATGTAATTGGACTGAGGAGTATAAATACTTTTTCTAAATGGTGAATACCTGTGTGGTATTCGGGTGTAATTTTTCATACCACAACTGAAAGATACAAGGAAAGGAACACGTTTCAACACATTCGTAAGTAGGCCTTTCATTATTATTGTTAGCCATTACATGCATTATACATGCTTTAGTTTCTAGGAATGTATTATATGGTTGTAAATAACCATAACCTAATATTGTTAACTATTTCATACACTGTAAATAGTCATATATTACTTTAGCATTTAGAAATTGCAAATAAACTTAACCTCAATTTATGCGTATTTTTTGCATTGTAAATAATATTATGCTTCAGTTACTAGGAATGTTTTATATTTTTATAAATAACTGTAAGTATACATTGATAGCTATTTCTTGTAATTCATACTATTCATACTTCCTTAAGAATTTAAGAATTTGTTATAATATTTTTAAGTAACTAATAACATATAGGGTGGCGTGCACCATCCAGGAGTAAATCTTACTAAAGTAGTAAATTTAAGACGGAGACCTGGAGTATACAAGAACCAGTACATCTGTCTCACTCTTAAGTCATACTAATGTATGTGCTAGAGTGAGACAGACAAACCGGTTTTTGTTACGTAAGGTTCCCTTCCTAAATTTACTACTTTAGTGCTACTCTTTTAGTAACTTACTCTTTTAGTTGGTGTTGGAGAGCTCAATTGATAGTTACTTCTTTAGTTGTTACTAAAGTAGTAAGCGATTTTTACTAAAGAAGTAGTCGAATTCTGCGCAGAACAGAGCAGAAACGTTAATGCAGCGCAGCAGAACACGTGCATTTCAATTGCCAGTATTATTCAAGTGCCAGATAATGAAAAGGAAAGGTTCGCTGAAACAATGAATATGAATTTGGGTTGTTCCAAATATTACTAATGACAATCTTCATGTTTTAAAATAGGTCTAATAGTAATGTTTTATTCATTACTAATTTTAATTCCTTCAATTGAGTATTTTCAGTTTAGTAGCCTACGTATGGGTACGTATTTTTGTGCAAACTATTTCTGTATTATAATGCAAACAATTGGAATTTCCAGTTGATTTTCATAATTGATTCACTATCAATATTATAATTATTTCTCTCATAATAATAATAATAAAGTTCTAAAATATATTAAAATATTTATACTTCCTAAAGTTACATATTCTTCCCCAAAAACGATAAATCAATTATTCTATAGTTGTTTATCATAAATCTCACTATAATGAATTATTAATACTTATTGACTGTTTAACAATATTAATAAGAAGTATTACACAAAATCATGAAAAAGGGGGGATAAAAAGGATAACAAAACTAATAAGGGGCATTATGTTTCTGTCCTTTTTAAAATGCACAGAACATTTACTTAAAAAATATTACCTTATAAAAATAATAATATTACAACTGAGAAATGTAATATTTAAACAAAAAATGGCGGTACAATATTTCGGAAGCTATGAACTCCAATAATAATTATGTTGATGGTTGTGTGTTTAAAAATAATTTCAGTGACTACTTCTCTAGATCCTGTGCAGCTTCAACCTCCGGGCCCCTCCTTAAAATTTTCTTTCGGCACTCATGTTGGCATTTTTTTTCTATATAGTTTATAATGCTTCTCACTTTCCTGTCCACAGGGTTAATTAAATAGTTAGCAGCATACTATAAACCTGCAGCATCTGTTATAGTTTATTCCCAAACATGCAAGTCTCGTCTCACTCCACCATTCGAGACTTGGGGAGTCTTTAAGGAATGGTTTTACAATGTGTCCCCTTCTCAATGTACGCTAATCCCAGAGTCAGTCAAATTTTCTTCCGATGTGGCCTGTTTGGACATTTTTACACCTGGGTTAGAAAAAAGGACATATTATTCATTAACACTGCGGGTGCAACTATTGAACTTTTAGCTCTTATAATTATTATTATAATCTGGCATTCGCAATGTTGTGCTTTAAGTTAAGCTATAGAAGTGTAATGTAATAAAATTAATTTACAATAATTACATTAAATCGTTTAACAATGAGAATCACCTATTGTTCAGTAATTCTATGGTTATGTAGCAGGGGGAAGTGTTTTCTGGGTAGCTCCAAGAACGGAGGCTTTCATTTTTTGGAATGTACTATACCTCGCCGATATCTGTATCCATGTGATTAGCTTGAAATACATCGTCGTTTTCTGACCCAAAGTTAGGGAGAACTGCAACATCTAAAGGCCGATCCAGCTAGGAAGATATTTGAGAGCACATGCGCTGCTTGTACCGTGCAATGCAAACGTCCCTTCCACTCACTCTCCCCCTCACCTTTGGTGGACGTCTTCCTAGTTGGACCGATCTCCGCAATGATATTTCCACATTTGACTGGCTGAAATCACATGGATGTAGTGAGAATCTGACATCGTTTCTTCCAAACGCCAAAATTTCATGTAAGGATTTATGAGCTTAATTATTTACGTTATTAAATGCCCTACTAGGTATGGTTTGCTTAATATTTATTAAATCACCTGCCACAACTCTCATTTTTGGTATACAACCTTCTTCATCTCAATAACTTATCCTCAGTTTGAACTATGTAATCCATTTAATGTGATATGTAACTCATAACTCACGCAAATGCCACAGAACACATTTACTCCACAACTTACTCCACAACTTACTCCACCCCCTGAGTAGGAGTAAATATTGGCCTTATTTACTCCACAACTTACTACGTTAGTAACGTACTCCGTGTTGGTGCTCTCCACCACTTGTGGAGTAAGTTCATTTACTCTGGGAGTAAATAAAATTTTTACTTCTTTAGTACATTCCTCTATGTTGAAAGCCGCCGAGTTTAGTTTACTCCTGGTTGGTGCACGCCGTCCTTACTAAAAGAGTACGGTTACTAAAAGAGTAGCTTACTAAAGTAGTTAGAACTAAAGAAGTAAGGCTTACTAAAAGAGTAAATGGCATGAGTTTGGTGCACGCCACCCATAAGCCATCTTACGCACTATAATTAATATTCATATGTTATGCTTTAATGTTATGTTTGTAAATAACTATAACCTTAATATACCTCTTGGTACAATAAGGTTAAACTTTTGGATAGTAAATAAATAAATAAGTAGGCCCTTATGATATGCATGCAGGAATTTTATTATTTTTAATTTTTTAAATTTTAGATTTTTTTATTTTTTAAATTTTGTATATTTGGATTTTTTACTTGGGATTATTTTTTAAAATTTAGATTTTCTAAATTTTGGATCTTTAAATTTTTAAATTTTGGATTTTTTAATTTTATATTTTTAATTTCGGATTTTTAGACTTAAAATTTCGGATTTTCGATTTTTTAATTTGATTTTTTTTATTTTTGGAATTTTTTATTTTTTAAATTTTGGATAAGCCTAATTATTGAGTTGATTGTTTTCTGTGCAGTCTGTTCCGTCACACCAAACTAATTTCGCGACGATTTTGAACATAACACTAATTTCGTGACGATTTTGTCCGTAACGCAAGAGCTCTCTCGATTTAATCCTACCGCAGCTAAAGAAGTTTCACATCAAAAACCTAATTTTTAGCAAGTCATAGGAACCAATACTTGAGAAAAATAGCAAGAGGACGTGCTTTCTCAATGTGGTTTCAGTGTGTTCACTAGTGGATACAAAATTTCCAATAGAAAATTGTGAAAATAGACTTTAATCTAAGTTCTCGTGATAGTTTTCCATTGAATTACGTGTAGTTCAAAGGGTGTCTTCTGGTGAGGCAAGATGGCGGCACAGCGCAACGCAGGGCTTCACCAACGTCACCCAGATTGCCGGGCTGTGGTTAAAACATTGAGCTCTATTACATACTGGAGGTAGCACTGCATGATGAAAAATCGTGACGGCAGGGTTCGCTGTCCGCCATGAAAGTGAACGTATAATTTATTCTTGAGTTTTGTCCATTCTGTAGCGATAATCTTAATGATTTATGTATAGCGTAGAGCTTTATCACTGGTACTCACTACTAAATTGCGGTATTTTGTTACCTGTTGGAGCGCTTTCAACCGCATGGAGCGGCCATCTTCAGCAACTGACTTCCGTGGTGTTGTTGTTGTTGTTGTTGGGAAGACATTTCTGGATAACTGTATCGTACAGCGCGTGCGATTTGAATTGTAACTGTTCGTTTAGGATGTTGGTGTTGTCTTGTGTGGTGTGTCTGTATATTTCATATTGTTCGAGTGTGTTGAGTGTGTGACCTTTGTGGTTAATGTGTAGGATTTCCATGTCTGTATTGATGTCTGCGTATTCGTGTCCTGTGGTTATTATATGGTTTGCATAGGCAGAGTCTGTGTTTTGTTTGAGAGCTCGTATGTGTTCTGTGTATCGTGTTTTGAAACTTCGGCCTGTTTGTCCTATGTAGAATTTTGGGCAGTCGTTGCATTTTAGTTTGTAGACTCTACGGTATAATTTATCTCCTATCCCGTATCTCCTTCTAACAAACTCATGTGTATTAATGGAATTATGAAGATGTATTGGCGTTTTTAAAACACTTTTATGAATGAAACGTTTCAATATAAACTACTTGATGCTTTTTAAGTACATTCAAAACTAATTTCATATCGTAATGGTTTGGTAAAAATATTTCTTTAATCTCAATCAGACGTGAATGTACATCGGTAAACAGTTGTAAACACTCGCATTTTAATTATTAAAGTAACTTCACAATAGGCCTTCATTTTGCGATATTATGCTTGATTTCGATACGTAAGAGAACAGACAAAATCTGTTCTAAGTGCTTTGGAAATGTATAAACCGTGACCTTCAACTTTACCGTTACTGTACTGGATACAAATCACATTTTTTTTAAAATAATTCCTGTAGACTAGCGCAAAGGGAAGCTACTGAAATGAAATTTCAAAATACTTTAAGTCAGTAGGCCTACTTAGAAGTTCCTTTTCTTCAAATTTGAAATTTAATTAGCCATGCTATTTATCTTCTTGTTCTTGCGAAAGACAATCGTCTGTAGCCTTTTGTTCTTTCTTAATTCTGTTTTGATAGGAGATGGTGGGAGATCATCTGTTTGTCTGTTTATCCATTTTCGTATAATTTTCAGCGAGGTCTTATACAAAAACATCTGCTTCCTCTTATTTCTGCAATTAAAAACTAGCATGAAAAATTTAGGCCTACATGCATAACAATACTATGTTTACATGACTGACATATTGCATAATTTATATTCCTACATGGTACCTAAAGTAGGCCTACTACTAACCACATTACGAACCAGAGGCGTGGGGTTTTAACCCCCCATTGATTAAAAAAAGGAAAGTTGTACGATTTTTTTAAGTCTGCTTATAAATTGCTTAATACGAATATAAAGCTTGGGAAGCTTAAAACTCGTTATTGTGCATCTTAATTTTTAAAATTTTCCGGGGAAAGACCCCCGAACCCCCCTCTCTGGGGGTGTATTCCATACCCCCCAGATGTTGCAACCCCCCCATATGGTCGGCCTGGTTACGCCTTTGTTACGAACCAGTTGTCTTTTTGGAACAATAATTTTTTGAAGGTATCCTGGAAAATTGAGGACTGATGGTACATCATCTTTTAGTAATTTTACAAGTGCATCAGACCTTGACTGATAGCAATCAGGTGTAAAGTGTCTGCTGCTTAATGTACTGTACGCGGTGGGTGACCAATATTCTCTGCGCATTGCTTGAACCCACTTCTTCGGAATATCAAGCCAAGAAAATGGAAACCTGTACAAACAGGGAAGAAAAAGACAAGCGTTCGTGGCTATGCTACGCTTGAGGCTAAGTCAGATTTGGCCAGTATCTTCAAATGTTCCAAACAAAAATAACCTACTTGTGAAACTTAAGTCCACTTCCATTTCTCTGGAGCTCCGTGCAGCCATATACCACACAATATTTGACCATATTGTCATGAAAAATAATAAAAACACATTCATAAATATATGTTTAACATAGGAAGCACACTTCACCAATACATACGGTGTAGCCAACTTAACAAGTGAACGTCACGATTTATGCAATTCCAAAGCACAGCTGTTGTGTATCCTGTTTATATATTGAGATCATTGATCTCCATATATATACCTGGACTTAGCACTAAATACTATCCCCTGTACTAAGATGTGAGGCCACTTTTTCGACTAGTCTCGCCCGGAAACTATGGCAAGAAACTATTTGTCTGCTCAATACGAAACTTCAAATCGCCTTTCTTGTATGTAATTATCACATGTTTGGTTTGGAAATTGAAGATGTTGTTGACGAATGATTGTAAGACAATTCTTCTTGCATGCATTATAAGAATAATTAATACTAACATATTAAAAGTATGTCATTATTATAATTAAGATTAATATTAATACGTATGTTTTTACCCGTGACTTCTGTCGTTTCCATACATGTAGGCCTAACCGACAAAATAGCATGTATTCAATACTACACTTATTACATTAAATTAGTATTTTGTTGAAATCTTTAGAAATTGAAATATATTGTTCTACTTCAAAATCGTCATCATTCATTTTAAGTATATTTTATTGTGATAATACCATATTTAGTAATTAATCCTTATTCCAGAAGTTAGCAATTTTTAGGATAGGCCTATATCATAATTCAGGTAGGATGGCAATGATGGAAAAATCGAAGAACTAATAAAAAAAAGACAACAATGGGCAGACTTAGTTTTGCATAAAAGAATGAGCTGAGGTAGGTAATGATTGAAACTGATTAACTTAGATTAGAAGTATTTGTAAAATGCTCTCATGTGTAATCTATTTAATAAGTAGATTAAAGAATTGTTTATCTGGGAGCAATAATTACAGACACAAATAATATTAAGGCCGAATTTAAGTCTAGACACAAATCAGGAAATGCTAGTTTTTATGCAGGTAAGAAATTCTTATCTTCACAAAACCAAAAATAAAAAATCATAATACAATTATCCTGCCGGTTGTATTATGTGAGACATGGTCGCTTACTCTTCGCGGAGAACAAAATCTGAAAGTGTTCGAAAACAGGGTGCTTATTAAAATATTTGGGCCTAAGAAAGATTAAAATGGGGACTGGAGAAAACTGCTTGATGACGAGCTTCATAACCTGTACTCGTCACCGGATATAGTAAAGCTAATTAAATAATTCAGGATGAAATGGACTGGACTTGTTGCACGCATGGGGGAAGAAAGACATATTTAAAATATATTGACGGGGAGACCCGAAAGGAATATACCACTTGGAAGACCTAGACGCAGGTGGGAGGACAATATTAGGATAGATTCAAGGGAAGTAGGATTTGCGAGTGATGGCTGGATGGAGTTAGCACAGAATAGGGTTGAATGGCGGACTCAAGTAAGCTGGGCAATGATCCTTCGGGTTCCATAAAACATAATATTCATTTAGCTTGCTTAGGAATTGTCCATTGCCATAGAGTGAGTAAGTAAGTAAGTATCTTCAGATTATGTAAAGACTGCCTAATATGCATTTTTTCATAGCATAATAAGGTGTGATCTAGTAGTAGCCTTTGGGGAAATGGTGTAGGAATTAATCAAGTATTATTTATCCAGAAAAAAACAATTAGAATAATAACCAATGCTAAAAAAATAGAGCATTGCAAACCACTATTTATTGAGACAGGCTTACTAACAATAATAAATTTGTATATTTTTTATGTCTTGTCATTAGTAAAATATAACATAAAAAGCTATCAAACATGAAGTTCTTATTTATCAGACCAGAAATCAAAATAAATTTGGGACATTATATTAAAAATACCATATAAACTTCAAGAAATGTCCCAAATTTGTTTTCACAAAAAAACTATATTCCTTGCTTTAAAAAATCCTTTTTTATAATGTTAAAGAATACTTAGAATCAGATTTACAAATAGAATACAGCAACTTAGCGTAAGTAATTACATGTGTAATCTGCAAGTATATGTTATTAATTTAGTGTCACTTGGGTTATGGCATTAGTATAACTAAGAATAATAATTTTGACTAATGTAATTAAGTTTGTAAGATTCAAATATCACACTTAGCTAGCAAGGAATAAAATAGTTTAAAACATAAGAATCTGGGCCCTAGTAATAAATGTTGTATTCTATATAAAGAAGACCTAAAACAACTAGGTAATATCAATACAAGAGTATCTTGTATAAAACAATTAGAGGAGGTAGCAAATACAGTTCAAAGCTACATAATCTCCTCTTATGAAAACAACTGTCCAGAGATCTCTAGGGCAAAACACAATAGATCATCTTGGTGGAATAAGGACCTAGAAAGGAGAAGGAGGACAGTAAGGAAACTCTTTAATAGAGCAAAAACTTATGGCGAGTGGGATGTCTATCATCAGGCACTCACTCAATATAAGAAAGAGATCCGAAGAGTCAAGGAATCTTCTTGGAGGAAATACTGTGAGGAGATACATGAGACCTCTGACAGTGCTAAACTCCTTAAGATAATGGCTAAGGATCCTATAAATCCATTAGGAACTATTAGAAAGCTTAATGGAGAATATACAAAAACACCGGAGGAAACTCTGGAAGTCCTATACTCAGAACATTTCCCTGGGGTGACTCTGTCTTCAGGGGACTTTTTAAACCCCACTTTATCTAGGGTCTCTAGTAGACCTGATGAAGAATGTTGGCGGATAGCCAGGGAGGTGATAACGTATGAGAAGGTTTGCTGGGCTATTAATACGTTTCAACCATATAAATCTCCAGGCCCAGATGGCATATATCCTATCTTACTGCAGAAAGGAATGGAAACACTTGTACCCATCCTGATCAGACTCTTCAGGGCGAGTATAGCATTTAACTATATTCCTAAAACCTGGAGAGAAGTGAGAGTAGTATATATTCCGAAACCAGGTCGAGTAGATTACGACAAGGCAAAAGCGTTCAGACCTATAAGTCTGATGTCTTCTGTTAAAAACGATGGAGAGACTGGTCGATAGGCATATTAGGGACAGGTGTTTGAGAGCTAAATCCCTGCACCAAAACCAGTTTGCATATCGGCCAGGAAGATCATGTGAGGTAGCACTCCATCAACTTGTAAGCAGAATTGAAGCAGCACTAGAGGGAAAAGAAATAGCCCTTGGTGCCTTCCTGGATATTGAAGGAGCTTTTAGTAATACCTCTTTCGAATCCATGATTAAGGCATTGACAGCAAAAGATGTAAATCCCACAATTTGTAATTGGGTTAACTCTGTGCTGAATATGCGAATAATTAAAACCTCACTGTTGGGGGTGAATATGGCTAAGGGTGTAGCATCTGGGTGCCCACAGGGAGGGGTATTATCCCCCCCGTTGTGGAGCTTAGTCATATATGAACTATTGATAGAACTCAACGGTGAGGGGTACTATACACAGGGATATGCTGATGATATAGTGGTTTTAATTAGAGGCAAATTCCCTAGTGTGGTTGCTGAGGTAATGCAGACTGCCTTACACAGAATAGAGAAATGGTGCGCAGGTAAAAATTTAAAAGTGAATCCTGAGAAAACTGTTCTCATACCTTTTACTCTCAAAACAAACTTAAGGAGTATAAAACCTCCAAGTTTCTTTGGAGAAAGACTTACACTTTCTGACCAGGTTAAATATCTAGGGATAACATTAGAACCTAAGCTAACCTGGAACAAGCATGTGGAAAAAATTGTAAACAAAGCCAAAATTTCCCTAATGATTGTCATAAGGGCTTGTGGGAAAAACTGGGGTCTGAAACCCAAGATCACACATTGGCTATATACAGCAGTGATTAGGCCTAGGTTAACCTATGCTGCTATTGTTTGGTGGCCAAAAGTTAAGCAAGTAACGTACACCAAAAAATTAGCAAGGATACAAAGACTAGCAGGATTAATCACAACAGGGGCTATTTCAAGTACCCGACTGCAGCACTGGAAGTCATCCTCAACCTTCCGCCTCTGGACATATTTATCCAGGGGGAGGCAAGGATGGCATCGTACAGAATGGCCGCGAGTGATTGCTGGAACAACCCTTATATAAATTTGGGGCATTCCAAAATCAATAAAATGGTTAATATAGGAGAGGTAGGAAAAATGATTTCAGACTACTCTCTTCCTGAATACCATTTTGAAAAACCATTCCAGATCACCATTGACAGTAGAGAAGAATGGAAGACAAATAACATCGTAACAACTTCAGGACCGGAGCAACTAACATGGTATACAGATGGCTCCAAAACTGAAGTAGGGACTGGAGCTGGTATATATGGCTGTAATCCCAGGAAAGACTTAAGCTTTCCTATGGGTAAACATATGACTGTGTTCCAGGCAGAAACTTATGCACTACATGCCTGTGTCCGTGAGAATCTGAGGAGAAAATACATAGCTCAGAGGATCTCAATTTTCACGGACAGCCAGGCAGTGTTGAAGGCCCTTATGTCTTGTACCTTTAGATCTCAATTAATCAGGGATTGTCATAGAGACCTTGTTGAGTTGGCGAAACGGAATGAAGTAAAACTCTTCTGGGTGCCAGGTCACAAGGGTATACCTGGCAATGAGAGAGCAGATGGTCTGGCGAGGGCAGCGGCAGCAGAAGCGTTTATAGGGCCAGAACCATTTAGTGGAATATCATGTAAACTAATTCGCACTGCAGTGGAATCATGGATAACTAAGGAGCACACCAAGTTGTGGAACTCATACCCAAAAGCAAAACACTGTAAGGGATGTTTTAAAAAACCCTCCAGGAATATAGCAGCTCAGGTATTAGGACTGAAAAAATCCGACCTGAGGACTGTGATAGGACTACTTACAGGACACTGTACACTGAAGAAACACATGCATAGGATGGGCATTCACACAGGCAGTATTGAATGCAGACTTTGTGGCCTTGCAGAGGAAACTGCCTGGCATGTTATACACGACTGTGAAACTCTCTGCAGGAGAAGGGTCCAAATTTTTGGAACTCCCGAAATCCAGCAGATATCAGCATCAGATAGGATTGTGAGGCAGCTTATTAGTCTGGTTAAAGGCACCGGACTATTTGATTGACTCCAATCAATGCTGTAAGAGGTAGGCACAATGGACCGTAAGGTCGAAGTGTTTGGGACTTGGAGACCACCTCAGATATATCATATCATATCATATCAATGTTGTATTGAATTCGTGCGAATTTGTCGGTTAGACTTACATAATGAAAAGAGAAGTCACGGGTAAAACCATTCGTATTGATAAAAATAAATTATTTGGAGTTAAAGGTAAGGTATTGTTCACTCTATCGTAATAAATTTTCAGGCATATATGCCTACTTGACATTTCTTGCTGAGCAGACAAATAGCTTCTTGCCAGATTTTCCAGGCGGAGCTAGTCGAAACAGTCGGCCTCACTTGCTGTGCTGGACTCCTAACTCCAGTTCTATTCTAGCTCAATGATTGAGATCACTGGGTTAAAACCAACGAGCTAGAATAGAGATTATAGAGTGGCTGTTGTGTCCTTTACAGCGCTTTGGGTGGTGCCTTCGTGAAACATAGCCGCCATGTTTTCTCCTACCTGTTACTCGTATCGTCTGCTATCTTTATATGTATTTTGATTGCATTTGTGTGGATACTTTTGGTAAAAAATATGCCTGCTTGTTTATCGCTTCGGAACCAGATGATGAATCTCATTATGCCACACTTCTTAAACTAATTTTGAAACTGTTTTTCACCTGTAGATTACATGACTTCTGCAGGAACAGGTCTGAGCAGAGAAGAGGAAAGCAACTGAGGCAGATGTTTACAAAATTAATATTGTTCAAAGGACAGTAAGTTTGAAATAATTTCTAGGCATCTATAAGATTGCACAGATATAAATGTTACCGCCAAGAATCCCCGTCACTGTTTAAATATTTTAAGAGTGTGTAAAATTGAAAATTTTTGAAGTGAAATTTCTTTAGCCGCGGTAGGGGTAGATCGAGAGCTTGTGTGACGCTCAAAATCGTCACGAAATTAGTGTTACGCTCAAAATCGTCACGAAATTAGTGAGGTGTGACGGAACGGACTGCACAGAAAACAATCAACTCAATGAATAGGCTTATCCAAAATTTTAAAAAATTCAACATTTAAAAATCTAAAAATTTAAAATCAATAAATCGAAAATCCAAATTTAAAAAATCCCAAAAATAAAAAATTAAAAGATTCAAAAATTAAAAAACCAAAAATTACAAAACCAGAATTCCAAAATTAAAAGATCCAAAATTTAAAAATCCAAAAATCCACAAATTAAAAATAAATAATTTAAAGATCTAAAATTGAAAAAATCCAAAATTAAAAAATCCACAATTCCAAAATTAAAAAATCCAAAATCCAAAAGTAAAAAAAGTTCAGCAATCCAAAATTGAAAAAATCAAATAGTCCAAAAGTGAAAAAATCAAAAAGTTTCACTTTTGTCGCGTGGCGTTCCACGCACACTTCTTTTTTGTATCTTGTCAACAAACATAGGCCTATTTTTCGCATGTAATTTTTTTTATTTATTCTTCTGCACCACCGAGTGATAAAATATTCAGTTCTTTGAAGACTGGTTTGGTCTGAGTGTGAATGGTACACTTAAATTTAGCAATTTCCGCTAGGCCTAATATGGCGTCTACTATATTGTAAATTATTCTGAGTAGGCCTATTGCATTACTACATTATTTTCTGAACTGGAGTTTCTGATTTTTTTTTCTTTTTTTAATTCACTGTGTTTCGACTTGTTTCTCTAGAACAATAGCCTACCAATGGGTTTTCTCAACTGTTACGCCTAGGATTTCGAGCCAACATGATTTATATTATTTTACGTATTATTCCTAAAGAAAATTTAATTGCTAATTTGACATAATATGTGATGTGATTAATATATTGAAGTATACAGTGGTGATTTTTCAGTAAACAGTATGTATAGTCCCAGGTTCTAGTATACAACAATACTTTAATGTGACAGCCCGGCAGCTGAGAACATGGCGGATGCACATTCAATTTGCTTCAAATATGGCGGCGCAACAGCCACTCTATAATCTCTATTCTAGCTCGTTGGTTAAAACAAGCTTTCGAGTATGACGTCATAGCAAATACTCTCAGGCCGGCTTTTTTCATAACAACCCTGGCGACGATGCACCTGATATTTGGTTTTTCCCAATAGTTCCATAGTTTCAGAGTTAAGAAAATACTTTTAAAATCAGGAATTTTGTTTTCAAATTGCTGACTTTCGTTGGAATGTATGTTTCATTTATTTGTAGCCTACCTGGCTAAATTTATATGTATTCTTATGAGAAAAGATTGATTTTACCATGTATTCAGTGCCAAGTGGCCAACTTGCAAACTAAATTGGTTTCACTGCTTTCATCCGAATGGGAAGGCGGACAGTACATAGGAGAAGATGATGATTTGAATAGAATATAGCTCTTACCATTTACAACCTTTCAGGCAAACATTGTCTTTGCTTGTAAATTCTTTCCACGATCCAGTAATCTGACACATATTTTCAAACTTATACTCAAGTGAAGATGTAGATCTTTGAGTGGTAGTGACAATTCCAACTTCTGTTTTATCATGGTCAGTCAAATTAACACCGCTTTCACTAGACAGTGAACCGACTTGAATTTCCTTTGAGGTATGGGGATCTTCTCTTTCAATTGTAATTCCTAGGTGAGTATTTAGCTTTCCAGTGTTATCGTCAGCTTCCTTTGTATTCATAAAGTGGGTTTCTTTATTTTCTGAATATAAACCTAATATATCACTGAAAGTGTCATTCTTAGTTGTGCAAACACCTATATTTTTAAGATCCTTTGGATTGGTATTACTCACATCTGGTCCCACTATTCTGCTAGAAATCTCAACATTCAGACTAGATTGTCCTAAGCTAGTAGAATTAATTCTGGCTACCGGTACATCTTCAGACTGAGAGCTCAAATTATCAGCTTCAAACTCTGGGGTTGTTTCCTCGTCTTTTTGGGTAGTTGTTGCCGATAACAGTGATGCAGACATAGCTATTCCATATTCTGTGGACGACCTTCAAAACAGAAAGAATTGTAATCCTAACCTCAAAACTGATATTTGAAACTTGATAAATGGATCTTCCTGCATGAAAGGGAGTAACTTCTTTTTTGGCATAGGCTTTTAATACTTATAGGATTTCAAAATCCGTATTATTATCCCCAATTGCTTAATGAATTCCAATAAACACATGCCACCAATCCCACTTCTCTTCTCCTCACCGATCTTGTTGTTGTTCTTATTATTATTATTCTTCTTAAGTAATGGCCTCGGTCACTGTTGTGCTATGTAGCCAGTGTCAGGGTTATGGAGTGGAATTGGCGCCTGAATGGGGATAAGAGTACTCAACAGTTGTGTTGTATAATATTAAAGTAAAGTGCGCCAAATACTCTCAATAAGTAATACCGTCCACTCCCTGTCTTTTTCCGGGACACGCTACTACTAGCGCCGCCAGTGAGCAGGAATGGGCAGTTACTCGTCAGCTGATATAGTTAACGTTTGTCTGTTGTGTTTTGTGTACGAAAATATAATATAAATTCTAATAAAACAGGGTGCCCACGGGGGGGGGGGGTTAAGTGAAATTTCTGGGGGGGGGGGAAATATTATCGTGTTATGAATTTTCTGGCCGGGGGTTGAAAATTGTTGCAAAATTAGAGTTTTATATGTTAAAAATAAAAACGGCCAAGTTCTATAACTTCAAAAGGTCTCTTTTAATTCTTTATAAAGATAAAGATGAAGAATTTCGACAGCCATGGGCGTACCCAGGGGGGGGGGCGCAAGGAAAAAAATGTATATTATTAATTATTATCGTCAGGTGTTTTTCTTTTAAGACAATTATTTTAATTGCAGAAGTTTTACCAAATCGACAACATGGAAGCAGAATCCACAGTGGATTAGGAAAGGGAGGTTCAGACCCCCAAGAGTCAAAACCTAAAATTCTATATTTGTATTTAAAAAATATATTTATTTAATTAAACAAGATTTGTTGGTGTGTCAAATATGATATGGCAGTTATTTTCTTTTCATAACATAATGAGTAGGCCTATTATGTCCACTGTTCCATGTGCTATTTAACTTTTCTTATAAATAGTAATAAGTATTATAATTTAGGTAACAATTTCATGTTTAAGTTGCCATGTTAGAGTATAGTAAACAAATTTGCTAACTAGTTTTTCAGTGCTAAAATAGCGTAAAATATGATTTTCATTAGTTCAACATTTAAAAATTTCCCGGGGGTGGACACCCGGCTTAGGTAACATTTTCTTGTTTACATTGGCATGTCTTAGAGTATGGTATACAAACTTCCTAACTAGTTTTTTAGTGCTAAAATAGCGTAAAATGTGATTTTCATTAATTCATTATTTTAAAAATTTCCGGGGCTGGACCCCCCACCTAGGTAATGATTTCTTATGTACATTGAAATGTCTTAGAGTATGGTAAACAAATTTCATAACTAGTTTTCAGTGCTAAAATAGCGTAAAATGTGATTTTCATTAGTTCAATATTTAAAAATTTCCCGGGGTGGACATACGACTTAGGTAACATTTTCTTGTTTACATTGGCATGTCTTAGAGTATGGTAAACAAATTTCTTAACTAGTTTTTGAGTGCTAAAATAGCGTAAAATGTGATTTTCATTAATTCAACATTTAAAAATTTTCTGGGATGGACCCCCGACCCCTTTTTTGGGGGGTATTCCAAACCCCCCCGGCACTTCCGACCCTCCCCGCAATTATTTTCTGGCTACTTATTATATTATTAATATAAAATACAATGTGGCCCAAGAAGTTAAAGCGACAAAAAATAAATTAATTAAAAACATTGCCCCCCTAGAAATTATCATATGGGCGTCCTTGTCGACAGGCAATTGGGTTGTGGGTGAGCAATGAAGTTTGTGGGGTGAGCAATAAAGTTTTGGGGTGGGCACCCCTGAGTAAAATCATAAATACAACATAGGCCTAAAGAAAATGTCCGGTTATGTAGGTGGCATGATATGTGCCGTCTATGGTTGTAATAATTATTTTGAGAGTGAAATAGGTAAAATCGTTAATTAGAGTGTGTACAAGACTGATTCATTCAGATGTTCATTGGCTTACCATCCAAATTGTTTTACATGTAAAAATTTCAAATGAAAAAAAAGTATATATTGTAGAAAGTATCTTGCAAATCGTATGAATTAAAATTTAAAGCTGATTTTCACGAAAATGTATTAAAGTGAAACAATTAGTTTTAATACTTATTAAAACAAAGTGTGTGTGGAACGCCATGCGGCAGAAGTGAAACTTTTTTTATTTTTTCAATTTTGGATTATTGGATTTTTCAAATTTTGGATTGTTGGACTTTTTAATATTGGGTTTTTGACTTTTTAGATTTTGGATTTTTTAAATTTCTGACCTTTTTATTCTTTAATTTTGGATTTTTACATTTTTTTACATTTTAGATCATTGAATTTTTTTAGTTTTGTATTTTTTAATTTTTTATTTTTTATTTTGTTTTTATTTTATTTTTATATTTTATAATTTTATAATTTTGGATATTTATGTTTTAAATTTTGGATATTAAGATTTTTTAATTTTTAATTTTTGAAACTTTGGACTTATTAATTTTGGGTCTTTGAATTTTTTGATTTTGACATTTTAGATTATTTAAATGTTGGATCTTTGATTTTTAATTTTTTGTATATTTTAATTTTGGATTTTTTAACTTTTTAAATTTTGGATTTTTTAATTTTTAATTTTTGGGCTTTTTCAGTTTTGGATAAGCCTAATCATTGAGTTGATTGTTTTTGTGCAGTCCGTTCCGTCACACCTCACTAATTTCGTGACGATTTTGAGCGTTACACAGGCTCTCGATTTACCCCTACCGCGGCTAAAGAAGTTTTACTTAAAAAATTAGCGTTATCGTCATTTAATTAAGTTAGTTTAGCGGTAGTGTAAATTGTGTTATTTCCCGACCAAATTCCTGCATTATCAAGCACAAAAATAAGTTACTGTGTCATCAGGACTTTGAAAAACAAATTTATTTCTGCAGCTATATAGGTTCATTAAGTAGCTTCTGAGACTGCTGCCCATTCCCAC
Source organism: Ectobius pallidus (assembly GCA_964059195.1). Lineage (NCBI taxonomy): Eukaryota > Metazoa > Arthropoda > Insecta > Blattodea > Ectobiidae > Ectobius > Ectobius pallidus. The sequence continues at coordinate 60,839,400 of CAXKWD010000005.1, forward strand.
TCAACAGATGGCACCTCTGTGCTAGTGGACATTTTAAACAAAGGGAATAGAGTAGAGTGGGCGGTATTCTTATTGAGAGTATTTGGTCATAGTTGACGTCTCGGCTGCGTTCGGGGAGCTCGCTTTCAGCGCTAAAAGCGTGCTTTGGTCGTTCGTGGAGCTTGCTCACAGTGCTGTGAGCGCGTATGTGACGTCACGGTTTGAAAGCGTTTGACGTCACCGCTCGTGCTAACAACGCTTTTTCTGGGGTCGTATTCTGTAACTTTCGCCACCAACGCATTGGTGTTGTTGAGAGCTCAACAACCGACAGAAAGATACCAACGGCCGGAGCGTGAGCGATTCTGTAACTCCCTGTTGGTATCTCGAAATGCGTTGTTGAAGCCCACCAATAACTTTGTGAATTTTCGTGAATGTTGGCAATGGAAGTAGCTATGAGAAATCTGTCCGAACAAACTGTAATGAATATCATTGGCTGATGGAGTGCGGGAATGAGATTTCATAATTTCCAAACTGGGCGGGAGTTTAATTTCATGTATATATTTTGAAAGTGGGCGTTTATATTACACGTACTGTCATGTTGCAAGACGCTTATAGGAAAAAAGGCGGATTTATAATAATAGGAGAAATCCGCAAAATGCCAATGGTTTTTTAGTAATGTTTACTGTTTAATATATAATAAGGCGGGTATCTCGAGGCATCCAAATAGCAAATTTCGCAATAGTTTGCCAATGTCTGATTTAAATTATGATTATAAAAAAAATATGCGATCTCGAAGCGATTATATATTTCCATTGCAACTCACCTTGTTTGTGTGAAAGTATTCATTTTAACGATTAACAGAAAGTAAGAAGTAGGCCTATCCCTTTTCAGAATACTAATTTTATCAAAATGTTGCTGGATTCAAGGTTCTCGGGTTCATACTCAGTGAAGGGAATAAACTTTCCAATCTCTGTCCAAATAAAAGTTAGTCTCTCAGTATAATATAATTTTTGTGTATGCCATTCTTGTCATGTAAATTGGTTATATAAATAAAGAGAATGTACTTAACACATCACATCGAATCCCCGAAGGATACACAACCCAAATAAAATATATTTATTGTACTCACATAACTTTCTTTACTTTTAGCTTGCACAATACATTTTTCTCAATTCACATTCTGATGCAGACTACACTTTAGAGATTTTCTTCGAAAAAAATGTTTCAAATAAAAGTTTTAGCACGTATTCAGAGTGGGTGGCTTATGACTACCCAAAAGAGAATTTCTTCGAAAAAAATGTTTCAAATAAAAGTTTTAACTCCTAGTATAAGCAACCCATGTGCAAAATTTAAACAAATCGATAAAATCGCGAAAAACGAACATTTTTTCATGTAAAGTCCCTTTAAAAATAAGAGAAACTTGTCGCCAATCTCTGTGTCACATCTTCAGAAGGTCCCCAACCCAAATACAAAAAAAAAAAAAAAAAAAAAAAACTTACGATTTTCCGTTCTGGAACTAGGCTGTTGACACACATCCACACAGACATGTTCCCGAAAATAGTATTTGGGGATTCAGAATACCTCAAAATGTGTGTTTAGGCTAAAAACTCAACTTCAAAGTTGGGGTCGAAAGCAATACTTCCTTTGCCTGTAGTACCTATGGTACAGGCAGAGAAAGTAAAAAAAATTATTCAGTAGGAGTTTTTACTTAATTTATAGAACACAAGCCAATTATAAAATTATTTTTGTATAGATAAAGCAAATAGTAAAATTTAAGCAAATAAGAGTATCTTATCTTGCCTACTGCTTTTATGACATTTATAAAACCCTCGAAATAAATTAATTGGGTTTTAGGTTAACTTAAAATTAATTCATAGTATTTAATTTACACAGTACTTTGAAACATTACAATTGGCCTCATAGTTGTTCATAATTATATATTAATTTAAATAACACCATAATATCACTGAAAAAGTGTCTTAAGGGGGCTCATACACCAAAAGACCATGCCCGAGCAGGCATTGCAGTAACTGTTCGATATCTTCAACACTATTTACAATAATAAAATTAAATTTTGGACATTAGAAGTATACATTTGGGGGTTGAAATGAGCACAAAAATTATTACAGTGTCACAAATATGAAGGTTGATATAGAAAATTAATTTTTCTTATTTTTCAGCATGCGATTAGGCCTAAGAAACATGATTTCTTGCAAAGAGTCAATCTGATTGGTGTAATATATATTTTTTTATTCACAGCTGACACTATAATCTAGAGGATAAACCATCAATTTATACTGTGGTATGCCTGATACAATTTTCAGGCATTTTAAAATTTCAATATAAAATTATTACTAATTTTTTCACATCATGTTCACAAGTGAAATAATCTTGTGTTGCAAATACATCAGATTATTTAGGTTTATTCTCTAGAACACACAAAAAACTATGGGTGGGCAAAGTTTCATGCAATTTGGACCATTACTTTAAGAGATATTGTGCCTTTTGTGTTGAAAATATCAAGTTATGGGAAAATGGCTCTGAAAATTCAACATGCATTTCAACTTACATAGTATAAGCCACACCCACTTGACAGAAAATCACGAGATACAATATAGCTCATATTATTATAAAAGGAATTAGAGGGAATGAAATAGATGGTTTAAATTAGACAAAAAATTGGTAACAGCCAATAATGTAGCTAGATTTAAATAATATTTTCAATTACAATAGGCTACATTGGCAGGGAGGCATATTTTTTGTGCAGTTAAAAACAGATGCTTCTCTAAGTGTGAAAAGTTTTATAAACTAGTAAACGCTATATAGGCTACCAGTATATTTAAAAGTAAGGACAATGTACATCATATTTTGCTGAGTGATATAGTACACACACACTTACAAAGTAAACTTTGGTACAAAAAAAAACTATTATATGTATCATGAGTTCATGGCACTTTGCTCAGTTCTAATAAGCACAGTCTTCATCATTATTTCCTGAAAATTACAAAAAGCCAACAACATCTCACTACTTCCCTAGTAGCACAGATCGTTGGGCCAATGTTGGGAAATGATCGCCATGTTTCGTTGGCAAACGGTTAGGAATGTCCGTTGGGGTTCCGTTGGCAAAGTGCATTTTACCGAACCAATTGCCAACTGTAGCCAACCAATATCCAACAAAATCCCAACAGTTGGGAATGTTCGTTGGCGATCTGTTGGGCCATCATTGTAATGCCAACAGAATGCCAACTGTTGCCATCCGAATTCCATCCATAAGGCAACCAAAATCCAACGATTTCCCTACATTCCTCCATTGGGTTCTGCTTTTTGCCTTGGTTTCATGTTTATTTTGTCAAAATTAGGTAGTTGATAAAATATTTACCCCAGCAACTGCAATTTAAGAATGACTTATAAATCCATGCAAATCTTTCGCACTTCACCCCTTTTGTTAATAGTCCAAGAAAACCAAGTATTTAGCTAACTAATAAATTCACTCATACAGATTCACAAAACAGAGTATACAGTTCATATGTTGCTCTTAATTCAACCGTATACTGTATTTTTTGAATGTATAAGAATGAATTTATTAGTTAGCTAAATGCCTAGTTTTCCTGGGCACCTATCACAAGGGGGAAGTGCGAAAGATTTGCATGGACTTGCTAATCATTCTTAAATTGCAGTTGCTGAGGAAAATATTTTATCAACTACCTAATTATGATAAAATAAACATGAAACCAAGACAAAAAGCAGAACCTAATGAAGGAATATAGGGAAATCATCGGATTTGGATGGCTTATTGATGGTTATACAGTGCTTTCACTGTACGACTTGGCCGGCAATCGCACGGGCCGCTCCACCGTCACAGATAAACCGCATGCGGGGCCAGGCGCATGACATATCACGGTACTCCCGGCGAATCGTATATATTTCCGTAATTGTAATCACAATAAAATATGAAAATATAAAATAAAAATACAAACTTGCCTTATCACAGGAGATGTTGGAAATGCCGTCCTTCTGCATCATTACATCTACGGCACCTTTTGAGGAAATTGCTATTCACACGCAGTAGTTCTAATGTATAATTATGTCGTGGCATTTTTAAAACACTTCAAGCAAAACTAAAAACTACTTTAACCATAAAAAAACACAAACACTGCTGTAATAATTATTCACGTGTGAACGCAATCAGATCACATGCTAGACTTCAGCGGTGAGACAACGAGGCATCACTTGGGCGCTTGATGCATGAGTCACGGATAGTCGGCCCGTGCGATTGCCGGCCAAGTCGTACAGTGAAAGCACTGTAATACTAATGGTCGAGAACTTCATCCCATGAGGGGACAAGGCCTACTACCCATGTTGCATCTTCTTCCTCCATTCTTCTACATTGGCAGATGGTGGTCTTCATGACTGAAGCCGCTATTTCTTTATCAAGTGGCTCCTCGTCTTCATGAGGCTATGTGCACCCTGGTCCAGAATTCTATATCTCAGAAACATGGTGATACATGGTATAACATAAGGAAAGAATCTTGGCTATAGGCTAAATAAAATTCAGAGAAATGAATAATGAATAGTTTATTGTTATTGCTGCTTTACAAGTTATGGATAAGTCAGATATATATATTATGAACTACATAACATATATTAATAAACTTCATTTTTATGTAATGTGAGAATAGTTGATTTATGTAAGTTGATCTTTCCACCTTATGCCCTCAATATAGTCTAGGAAATCCAAGAATGTTACCATTAACGTTTACAATATTATATGGTGTTAATCTTTATATTCTCATATAAGTAACAATGTGCAATCTTTTAGCCTACTGTGATTAGTTAATTTGTTATACAGCTGTCTTGTGACCAGTTATAGCATCACCATTATTAGGCCTATACGTTAGAAATATAATCAACTCTATCAAGTAACTTCCATTCTATTTGCCTGTATAATTTAAAAACATAGTTCATAACAGGGTTAAAAGGCGTATTTACATTATGTTTGAAAAACAGTCTAATCTGATTAGCTTAACCTGTAAGAGCTTTATTTCTAAAATGCTGTTCCATCTATTCCTATGCACTTAGATTAGCTTATTCATTATCAAATAATATTTAAAAGACTTCAATATAGGCTTAAAAAAGCTTTAAAAATTTGTGTAAAATCTCTTCAAAATTCATAATAATTCTATTTATTATATTCTTAATTTACATTCAATTACAATTTTGATTGTAAGATGCAGTTTGTAACATAATCTGAGTGTGTTCGAAAACAGGCTGCTTAGGAAAATATTTGGGCCTATGGGAGAGATGAAAATGGGGACTGGAGGAAACTGCATAACGACGAGCTTCATAATCTGTACTCGCCACCAGATATAGTAAGGGAAATTAAATCACAGGGAATGAAATGGGCTAAACATGTTGTGCGTTTGGGGACCCACTTGGAAGACTTAGACGTAGGTGGAAAGAAAATATTAGGATTCAGATTTAAGGGAAATAGGATTTGTGGAGGATAGTAGGATGGAATTAGTACAGAATTGGGTTGAATGCCAGGTGCAAGGGTATTTTATTTTTATTGTGAAATATTAGGTGACATGCCAATCGCAATTACGCATTACCGGCGTTGAGCAGCGGCTACAGGCATGATGGCATGACCTGCGGGGAAGCAGGGCAGGCGGCAAGCGGGAAGCAGCCAGGCGAGTGGAAAGGGGAACTCGTGGGGCGCAAAGTTCCATTATTCCCATTTTATTCCATAATCTAGTAATATTTTACTTTTACAAAGACTGATGTTAGGATCATTAGCGAAATCGATTAGGCCTACACACAACATTTTAGACATAATTTTAAATTTGGTTCTACAAACTGTAGCCTATTGGGGTTATAACCAAAATTGTGACTGAATGTAGGCCTAAATTAAGAATAGAACAGATAGAAGAAATCTGAAGAGATTTTACATGATTTGGTAAAGATGTTTTAAATTACCTAATCTATTAAGTGCACATATAGGCCATTAGGGATAGATGAAACAATTTGATGGAAAAGGATTCTAGCAATCAAGTTAAGCTAATCAGATTTAGACTGTTATTCAAACATAATGTAAATGCATTTTTTAACCCTGTCATGAACTATGTTTTTAAATTATAGAGGTTAAGTTGATTATATAACTAACGTAGGCTTACAGCTCTATCCACAATGTGCAGTTGGCAGTCTGTAGTTGATAGTCAAAGTAAAGTGTGGTGAGTAATGTACGCCATTCACAAAGTACAGTTGCAGTCAGCAGTCGAGAAATTCATCTTCGACTACCGACTGCAAGTTACATATTACGAGATTGAAAATTATTTACTAGTGCAAAGAAATAGATTAGGTTACTATGAAATGCAAGATGTGTTTATTATAGCCTAGATATTGTGCGCTATAAATCGATTCCTTCCCATTATTTGTACTGTAAAATGTTTCCCTAACCTCAATGTTGGCTCAACTTACTGGCAACATTCCCTGGATTTCTTAGACTATATAATGAGGGCATAACGTGGAAAGACTTACATAAATTTATATAACATGCGTTTACATGAAATACTAAGGCCTACGGTAACATGCACGGTATAATAAATCGAAATACTTGATTCTGACACATAACTGCATGCTCCATATATGCAGGTTTGAAATCTTGAAAATCCCAATTGATCTTGCGAACTGTTCCAATTTAGTTGGAATTTCGTTGCTTATGCTCCTCCTCTGCTTTGATTTCCTTCTGCCTTGATTTCAGCAAATCATCTGAAACAAATAAAGGTACCTCTTCAATTATAATGTAAATTTGGAATAGCCTATAAATGATAGGCCTATTTATTTTTAGAGGCTGTATTTCATGCAACACTCATAATACAGTATTGTGTAAAAATGATAACGTTATATATTCAGAGAACAATCAAAGGGCTTACCTAATATTATGTATGAAATATGAATGAGAATCAAAACAGTTAACTTCTGTACATATCAAGATGGTGAATGAGGAATGACCGTTGACCGTTACGGCCTGTGCCGAGACCTACGAACACGCCCGGAAATTGCCGAAGACTGGTGAGAAGATAAATGCGATCATATTCCAATGTTGGCCCAACAATCTTCTTCTTCTTCTTCTTCTTCTTCTTCTTCAGGGTATTGACCTCGGCTTAAATTATGCCATGTAGCCAGTGTATTTGGATTAGGAGTAACCGGCCTCGAAAGAGGAATAAAAGTTATCTCTATTGTGACTCGGCTGTTGTATTTATAGATATACGAATGTATATTGATGCGACGATGTATCTAGGAATATGTTTTGTCACTCAGGTGTAGATCTAGTCATAAGTTATGGTTATGCTACCTGCAACGTCATGAATGCATGTGTGAATGTGTATGTAACAGGAATATTGGACATCAAAGGAAAAAGGTCGTCTCCGAGGCGCACCGGGACGTATTGGGTGACCGAAAATGCACCTTGGAAAGAAGAACCATGTCCAGGAAGTATTGTGTAAACTTTATAATTTTATTTTGCATTTTTTCATATGCTGATACAGTAAATGAAGTATGTCCACTGTAGGTGAGTGTAGTATATGAAGAAGTGACGTCGGGAAGGGGATACCTTTTTTGTGAAGACGTTCGTGTAACTGCCGATTTGCCATATCATTCAAAGGACAGGCCAAAACCATGTGGTTGATCGTGCCTTCCTGTTGACACCTACATAATGGCGTGTCCGAAAATTTAATTTTCTGAAGAAACTCAGGTGAACTAGTATGGTGGAGTTTTATTCTGATAATAGAGGCTATAAACCACCTCGGGAATTGGAGGTTATAAAACCACGGTCTGTGCGGAATTGTTGGTTGAACAGAATAATATCTAATGTTTGATGAAGTACCGTAGGTATCCCATTTCCTCTGCCAGTCTTGTCTACTATGTGTGATCGTCTGATGTTTATAAGTGGATGCGGGAAGTAAAATCTTCGTAAACTGCCCCTGGGTACAAGCTTGTTTTGCTAAGTTGTCAGCCGCTTCATTTCCGGGTATCCCCGAATGTCCCTGGATCCAACACATTGTAATAGAAGGCCTAGTTTGTAACAAGTGGAACCACAGTTGCTTGACATGTATAATCCACCAATCGGTGTGTGCCTGTGTCAGTGGTTCATGTAAAGCAGTAAGGACACTTTTAGAATCCGAATAGAGTACTACCGGGTGAGGAACCGGATGTTTTTTAATCCACAGTAGTGCCTGTCTTATCGCGAATAATTCTGCCATATATACTGTAGAGTCTGTGGGAAGTCGGTATTGTGCTACTACTTGGCGGGAAGGTATAATGAAGGCTGCTCCAACTGCCGGTTCAGGAGTCTGTTTCGAACCATCAGTGTATATTGCTATAGGGGAAGTATGACTGCTATGACCTACGCGTGAAGAAAATAAGATTGCACGATCAGCACCCGTCAGCTGATACCTCACAGGAAAAGAGAAATATAGGACCTCATAAGGGCACCTATAACATGGGAGCCCTGGGGAGCGAACTATATCCTGCGCATGTGGTTGAAGCATGTCAAACGCCCATATAAGAGCTGGAGAGTCGAGAGTTCTATTAACGCAAGAAGGTTTGTACAGCCGAGACAACAAAGTGAGTTTTGGTATGATCGGGGATGGAGTGACTGAAAGCTTTTTAAGAAGATAATTTGTAGCCAGAATTCTTCTCCGGTATACATAGGGGAATTCCGCCATCTCCACTGGCAGTGCCTGGTTGGGGGATGACCGCATTGCCCCTGCAATAATTTTTAGAAGCGTAAAGTGTAGAGAATCTAATTTCTGCAAATCTTTGGCGTATGCCGAATCATACAAAAAACCAGCATATTCAACCTTGCTTCGAATAATGGCTTTGTAAGCAACGTGTAGTTGTTGAACATTCGCTCCCCACCATGTGGTTGTTAATGCTTTGATGATCTGACTGCCCTGTTCACACCGATGAATGACTTCCCGAATATGTGGCCTCCAAGTACATTTAGAGTCGAAAATAAGCCCCAAGAATTTATGCTGCTGGACTACACGAATAGGAGAGCCGTTATATCTGATCTGAGGGGATTGATATCCAGATTTTCTAGTGAAGATAAGTCTTACCGTTTTACCACTGTGCACCTGTAAACCCTTCTCTGCACACCATTGTTGTAATGTATCCATGGCTTGTTGCAGGTCTGGTGTGGATTCCTGCAAGGACGGTTTCCTAGTATATATCAGGATGTCGTCAGCATACTGAAGGATTCGACAGTAGGGGTTAATAGAAGATTCCAATGTGTGGGTGTATATGAGATATAAGATCGGACTGAGGCTAGACCCTTGAGGAAGACCCCGTGAAGTCCGACGGGATTGTGCATATCCAGTGGAATTTTCAATATAAACAAGTCTGTCTGTAAATAAGAGGTTAATAAGTTGAATCACATTAGTAGGGAACTGTAGATGAAGTAGACTATCCAGGAGAATGGGGACTTGTACCGTATCATAGGCTTTGGAAATATCAATAAAAACGGAATCAACAATAGTCTGTGTAGAAAGTGCCATACGGATATCTATAACCAACATAGTTAGATTGTCAACTGTGGACCGTCCCTTCCGAAATCCTGATTGGTGTTGCCCAAGATAACTCCTATGCTCCAAGTACCATAAGATGCGGTTCTGTAACAGGGCTTCAAATATTTTCCGAAAACACGAAAGCAGAGTGATTGGCCGAAAGTGGGAGGGGTCTGTTACAGGTTGTGTTTTTGGTATGGGGATCACTAGACAGTCCTTCCAAGAGGTCGGTATGTGGGGGTTTCGATAAATGTAATTAAACCAGTGCAATATGTAGTCATGAATGTGATGCGGTAAATTTTGGAGCATGGGGTATGAGAACCCATCGAGCCCTGGGGCCGTATTCCGTTTCTTCTTCAGGATTGAGGTGTACTCCGTGAACCGAAATTCAGTATCAAATGGGATTGGGAGGGGTACTTCCGCTGCTGGATCAATGGCCGGTGGTAGGGGATCTACTGAAGGCGGTGCCAGCACCACATGAAAGTTTTCCAAAATTTCCGGAGGAATGTCGCTGACCGGCTTGGGAGGATTACCATTTAACGAACGTATCGTAGCCCAGATGGAAGAGTAGGGTGTCTGCGTACTGAGAGTAGAACAATAGGTTTTCCATGCCGTGCGTTTTCCTAGTTTAATTGTTTTAGATGTTATCGCGGTTTGTTGCTTTAAACGAAAATACGTGGTATTATTTGGCGCACGGATGTATTGTGCCATTGCTCGTCTTCTGAGCGCAACCGCCCGTGAACATTCAGGATTCCACCAAAATTTACTGTATAACATCCTGCGTGGTGAGAATTGAGAAATGATCGGATGGAAAATATTCAAGTAGGCAGTGATAGGTTGTACTATACTGTTATATGCCTGATCTGGCGACGAAGGTAAGTGAAAGTGGCGTGAGATGTAATCGGAATATTGTGTCCAGTTGATTCGTGTGATACTACGACGTCTGGGCCGGAATTGAGAGCCCCCTGTGGAATTAAGGGCAGTTTGATGACACCGTGGGGGGTAATACCGAATGATGATAGGAAAATGATCACTGCCTAATGAATCCAAATGAATCGACCACTCTGTATGCGCTGCTATATTGGGTGTAACAAAAGTAAGGTCCAAAACAGATCGGGTGTGATTAGGGGAATGTATAGCGGTAGGGGTGTGTGTGTTTAGACAGATAAATGGACTATTGATGATTGCTCTGTATAAATGTTGTCCATGGGAAGAATTATAAGTACCGTGCCAATATGTATGATGGGAGTTAAAGTCCCCACCTAAGATCGTTGGACCATGTAGTTGGGACAAAAAATTTTCCCAAGCTGTAGTACTAACTAAGAGATTAGGAGGTTTGTATAGCGAAATATATAAGATGTCATTTATGAGGACTGCTGTAGTATTGACCAGTGCATGTACTGCGCGAAGGTGTAAGGGAGTGAAGAATGGACCAAAACTGCAGTACCCCCCTTCCATCGGGTCTATCAGTCCTAATAAGATTATAGTTCTTGAAGGAAACGGTAGTATCGGGCGTTAACCACGTTTCAGAGAGAAGTAAGATATCGATCTCCTGACAATCAGCAAATCGTTGTAATTCGGGCAGTTTACTTCTAATACTTCTCGCATTCCACTGTAAAATTTTCATGACATTAAGTGAAGTGAGTTTGTACTAGCTGGGACACATGTCGCATCATGTGATATTTGAAATCCACCAACCCCGGTTTCCGGAGATTCTTACCCATATTGTAGAATAAACTATTTAATCGCGTTTTGAAAACTTCTGTCTCCTCCCGGAATTCCTCCGGTATTGGAGGAAGGGGAGGGGCTTGTTCCAATGACTTACTCTTTCTGTTGCCACTCACTTTGTCTTCCCGAGCGGCTTCTCTTCGAGGGCCCATGTCAGTCTGCGGTTGTCGGCCATTTGGCCAGATGAGACTGGAGGAAAGATCTGGGCTAGCTGGCCCCGCCGGTGTCTTCAGACGTTTCTGTGCCACCTCTGTGGGTGGAGTGACCCTCTTGTTGGCCCAACAATCATAAGCCCAACGGTAGGGCGGTAGGTAACGCCAACCAAAAAATGAATGGGCCCAAAGGAGGAAATTACAACGAACCTTTTCCCAACACATCCCTACCATACCAACAAAATCCCTCCATTGGGCCAACGAAGTGTGCTACTAGGGTTGAAGCATTGCTTGAGTGGGATGTTTTTCTCAATTGCAAATGACCTACTTGTGCACTGTTCTTTCGAATGAACTGAACAAAATTTTACACTACATTAAAAAATTTAGGCCTACATAGAGGTGACACCCATAAGTGTTCGTTAAGCTTATTATTGGTGCATATTATGTTGTCCACTCTTTAATGCAGATCACATGGATTACAATTCCAAATCTGAAACAAGATAAAGTAAAATAATTAATATTATGTGCAATTATGCAAACATAACCTCAAACATGCTTGTTGCAAAATAAAATTATGTATTTAGTTTTTATATCGATAAAAACATATTAACAAATACTAAGAATCTATTCATTAATGGATATATACTGTACCTTCTCTGTTATTACGAAAATATAGCTATTGACACCATCACGAAGTCGCCCAATTAGGATATAAGCGGCCATTGTATCACAAATATGTCGATATTTCTGCAAATTTTGCGATATTTTAGTACTTTAGAGTTGTTGTTGAGCTCAGCGAGGGGTTTGGAGCCGTCGGTGTGTCACCAATATTTCCAGCAATATATTGGTGTGATTTCAAGATCGATTCTTGACACCAATAGTTACAGAATAACTTTTTCTAGTAACAATGGTGTAATCGTAGTTGAGAGCGTTGGTGGAGTTACAGAATACGACCCCTGGGGCCGTATTCTGTAACTCCACCAACGCTCTCAACTACGATTACACCAATGTAACTAGAAAAAGTTATTCTGTAACTATTGGTGTCAAGTATCGATCTTGAAATCACACCAATATATTGCTGGAAATATTGGTGACACACCGACGGCTCCAAACCCCTCGGTGAGCTCAACAACAACTCGAAAGTACCAAAATATCGCAAAATTTGCAGAAATATCGACATATTTGTGATACAATGGCCGCTTATATCCTAATTGGGCGACTTCGTGATGGTGTCAATAGCTATATTTTCGTAATAACAGAGAAGGTACAGTATATATCCATTAATGAATAGATTCTTAGTATTTGTTAATATGTTTTTATCAATATAAAAACTAAATACATAATTTTATTTTGAAACAAGCATGTTTGAGGTTATGTTTGCATAATTGCACATAATATTAATTATTTTACTTTATCTTGTTTCAGATTTGGAATTGTAATCCATGTGATCTTCATTAAAGAGTGGACAACATAATATGCACCAATAATAAGCTTAACGAACACTTATGGGTGTCACCTCTATGTTGGCCTAAATTTTTTAATGTAGTGTAAAATTTTGTTCAGTTCATTCGAAAGAACAGTGCACAAGTAGGTCATTTGCAATTGAGAAAAACATCCCACTCAAGCAATGCTTCAAGTAGTGAGATGTTGTTGGCTTTTTGTAATTTTCAGGAAATAATGACGAAGACTGTGCTTATTAGAACTGAGCAAAGTGCCATGAACTCATGATACATATAATAGTTTTTTTGTACCAAAGTTTACTTTGTAAGTGTGTGTGTACTATATCACTCAGCAAAATATGATGTACATTGTCCTTACTTTTAAATATACTGGTAGCCTATATAGCGTTTACTAGTTTATAAAACTTTTCACACTTAGAGAAGCATCTGTTTTTAACTGCACAAAAAATATGCCTCCCTGCCAATGTAGCCTATTGCAATTGAAAATATTATTTAAATCTAGCTACAATATTGGCTGTTACCAATTTTTTGTCTAATTTAAACCATCTATTTTATTCCCTCTAATTCCTTTTATAATAATATGAGCTATATTGTATCTCGTGATTTTCCGTCAAGTGGGTGTGGCTTATACTATGTAAGTTGAAATGCATGTTGAATTTTCAGAGCCATTTTCCCATAACTTGATATTTTCAACACAAAAGGCACAATATCTCTTAAAGTAATGGTCCAAATTGCATGAAACTTTGCACACCCATAGTTTTTTGTGTGTTCTAGAGGATAAACCTAAATAATCTGATGTATTTGCAACACAAGATTATTTCACTTGTGAACATGATGTGAAAAAATTCGTAATAATTTTATATTGAAATTTTAAAATGCCTGAAAATTGTATCAGGCATACCACAGTATAAATTGATGGTTTATCCTCGAGATTATAGTGTCAGCTGTGAATAAAAAAAAATATTACACCAATCAGATTGACTTTTGCATGAAATCATGTTACTTAGGCTTAATCGCATGCTGAAAAATAAAATAATTTTCTAATATCAACCTTCATATTTGTGACACTGTAATAATTTTTGTGCTCATTTCAACCCCCAAATGTATACTTCTAATGTCCAAAATTTCATTTTATTATTGCAAATAGTGTTGAAAATATCGAACAGTTACTGCAATGCCTGCTTGGGCATGGTCTCTTGGTGTATGAGCCCCTTAAGACACTTTTTCAGTGATATTATGGTGTTATTTAAATTAATATATAATTATGAACAACTATGAGGCCAATTGTAATGTTTCAAAGTACTGTGTAAATTAAATACTAATGAATTCATTTTAAGTTAACCTAAAACGCAATTAATTTATTTCAAGGGTTTTATAAATGTCATAAAAGCAGTAGGCAAGATAAGATACTCTTATGAATGATCTACACAGACCAAATAACTCGTTAAAACTCTTTCAGAAGGGTGCGTATTATTCTGCAGTACAGATATATAACAAGCTTCCAAACAACATTAAATTATTATGTATTCAAAGAAAGATCAAACCTTTCAAAACAGCTGTCAAGGAATTTTTAATAACTCACACCTTCTACAATTTGGAGGAATATTTCCAGCTTGGATAAATTTGGCAGCTTGCAGTTTCTGTAGACCTATATTATTGTTATAACATGCATGTATTTTTTGATCTGATGTGTTCTATATCCTTGAGCCCCGCTCAATCACAGGATCTACAGGACGAGATATCTACATCTACATCTACACATTATTTGCTTAAACTTTACTATTTGCTTTATCTATATAAAAATAATTTTATAATTGGCTTGTGTTCTATAAATTAAGTAAAAACTCCTACTGAATTTTTTTTTTTACTTTCTCTGCCTGTACCATAGGTAATACAGATAAAGGAAGTATTGTTTTCGACCCCAACTTTGAAGTTGAGTTTTTAGCCCAAATACACATTTTGAGGTATTCTGAATCCCCAAATACTATTTTCGGAAACATGTCTGTGTGGTAGTGTGTCAACAGCCTAGCTCCAGAATGGAAAATCGTAAGAATTTTTTTTTGTATTTGGGTTGGGTACCTTCTGAAGATGTGACACAAGGATTGGCGACAAGTTTCTCTTATTTTTAAAGGGACTTTACATGAAAAAATGTTCGTTTTTCGCGATTTTATCGATTTGTTTAAATTTTGCACATGGGTTGCTTATAAGTTACTTGGACTTAAATCTTTATTTGAAACTTTTTTCGAAGAAATTCTCTTTAGGGTAGTTATAAGCCACCCACTCTGAATACGTGCTAAAAGTTTTATTTGAAATATTTTTTCGAAGAAAATCTCTAAAGTGTAGTCTTTATCAGAATGTGAAGTGAGAAAAATGTATTGTGCATGCTTAAAGTAAAGAAAGTTATGAGAGTACAATAAATATATTTTATTTGGGTTGTGTATCCTTCGGGGATGTGATGCGTTAAGGACATTCTCTTTATTTATACAACCAATTTACATTACAAGAATGTCATACACAATAATTATATTATACTGAGAGACTAACTTTTATTTGAACAGAGATTGGAAAGTTCATTCCTTTCACTGAGTATGAATCCAGCAACATTTTGTTACAATGAGTATTCTGAAAAGGGCTACATCTTACTTTCTGTTAATCGTTAAAATGAATACTTTCACACAAACAAGGTGAGTTGCAATGGAAATATATAACTACTTCGAGATTGCATATTTTTTTATAATCATAATTTAAATCAGACATTGGCAAACTATTGCGGAATTTGCTAATTGGATTCCCCGAGATACCCTCCTTATTATATATATATATGACAGTAAACATTACTAAAAACCATTGGCATTTTGCGAATTACTCCTATTATTATAAATCCGCCTTTTCCCCCTATAAGCGTCTTGCAACATGACAGTACGTGTAATATAAACGCCCACTTTCAAAATATATACATGAAATTAAACTCCCGCCCAGTTTGGAAATTATGAAATCACATTCCCGCACTCCATCAGCCAATGATATTCATTGCAGTTTGTTAAGACAGATTTCTCATAGCTACTTTCATTGCCAACATTCACGAAAATTCACAAAGTTATTGGTGGGCCTCAACAACGGTTCTCCAGATACCAACAGGGAGTTACAGAATCGCTCACGCTCTGGCCGTTGGTATCTTGCTGTCGGTTGTTGAGCTCTCAACAACACCAATGCGTTGGTGACGAAAGTTACAGAATACCGCCCCTGGAGAGGTGAGGCACGAGATGCTGCGGACGCTATATGCGATTTCATTGGTCCCCGAACGTCGTCTGCAGGTTTAGTTTAGTTTATTGTACAAAACATACATGAACATTGTTAATATAATACATACATGTACAAGAACATGTAATACATACATGTACATTGAACATTGTTAATATTTATAAAATATATACCTTACAATACATACATAAAATAATGCATACCATACAAATTAATGTTACAAAGAAAAATAAAAATACAAAAATAGATCAAGGATAAGCTTCTTTTTTACTGATTTATGTATAGCGTAGAGATTTTTCACTGGTACTCACTACTAAATTGCGGTATTTTGTTACCTGTTGGAGCGCTTTCAACCGCATGGAGCGGCCATCTTCAGCAACTGACTTCCGTGGTGTTGTTGTTGTTGTTGTTGGGAAGACATTTCTGGATAACTGTATCGTACAGAAATGTCTTCCCAACAACAACAACACCACGGAAGTCAGTTGCTGAAGATGGCCGCTCCATGCGGTTGAAAGCGCTCCAACAGGTAACAAAATACCGCAATTTAGTAGTGAGTACCAGTGAAAAAGCTCTACGCTATACACACAGATATAGAGGAATAGATCGGCAGCGTCGTATCCTTAACTGCAGGTAGCAGTGAAGCCGACTCAGGGGTGAAGAGGGGCAAGGGAAGCAGTGCCGACGCCATATTGGTATCACCAACGTGCCCGCTTAAGTAGCACGTATTCATTACGGAAAATTGTTTTTCTTCCTACATAATCCCGAATATATAGTGAAATGGTGAACCTCAGTGTTGTTTGGGAATCCCTGTAATTTGAAATACATACTACACTACTATATTGGAGGTCAAATTAACATTCACTTATAAATTTGCCAAATTACTATTGCTTAAACTGGGACTATTACAGCTATTTTCATTCAATACTGGTTTACGGGATAATTGTCTAGGAAAACTGCAGCAAATGGGAAAGCAAAAAAAAAAAAAAAAAAATTATGACCCATCCTACAGGGAATCATGAAGGCCACTCTCTAGAAATGTACAAATATTGACATTTCCTTGAATATATTTACTAGAGCTTCTAACTCATGTACACATTAATTTTGACCAATACAACACCCAACATCCTCACGAATACAACACCAGAAACAGAGTTGTTAAAATTCTGTTCCCATAGATTAACCCACCTACAGCATATACCACAATAAATGGGCATAAAAACATGCAATAACATTTCAAACGAAACGAAAGCATTAAATAGCTGACTATTCAAAATTACGAATAAAAATGGTTCTTGCAAAGAACATATTACTCAATCAGAGAATTCCTTGAATATGAGGTTAACATATAATTATAATAAATAAAAAAAGGTTTGCGTGGAACGCCACGCGACAGAAGTAAAACTAATTTTAATTTTTTGATTTTTTAAATTTTGGATTAATACATTTTTTTAAATTTTGGATTGTTAGACATTTTTAATATTGGGTTTTTGGACTTTTTAAATTTTGGATTGTTGGACATTTTTAATATTGGGTTTTTGGACTTTTTAAATTTTGGATTGTTGGACTTTATTAATATTGGGATTTTGAACTTTTTAATTTTGAATTTTTAGAATTTTTAAATTTGTGATCTTTTAATTTTTTAAATTTCTAATTTGGGATTTTTTATTTTTAAATTTTTTATCTTTTTTATTTTTTGGATATTTTAATTTTGGACCTTTAGATTTTTTAAATTTCGGATTTTGGATTTTTAATTTTAAATATTTTATTTGTTAAATTTTGGATTTTTAAATTCTGGATTTTAATTTTGTTTAATTTTGGATTTTTAAATTTTAAATCTGATTTTTTATTTTGGAATTTTGGATTTTTTTATTGTTGCATTTTTAAATTTTGGATTTTCGATTTTTAATTTTGGATTTTTAAATTTTTAAATTTTGGATTTTTAAATTTTTAAATTTTGGATTTTCAATTTTTAATTTTGGGTTTTTTTATTTTTAAAATTTTGGATTTTTAGATTTTAATTTTGGGTCTAAATTTTGGATAAGCCTAATCATTGAGTTGATTGTTTTCTGTGCAGCCCGTTCCATCACAGACCCATTAATTTCGTGACGATTTTGAGCGTAACAATTTCGTGGCGATTTTGTCCGTAACGCACCTTTGGGTTAGCTCTCGATTTACTCCTACCGCAGCTAAAGAAGTTTCACTTCAAAAAATAGTAAAAGAAATCATTCCATTTTCAAGCACTCATTAATAGCATTAGAAAAATAATTACATTAGTGTTAGATTTTCCTTATTTGTAATCGTGATTTACAAGTAATATAGTGTAGGCCTAAGCTAGAATATTCCTAGTTAGTAACTGTAGCAAGTAAGCTCAAATTGACGAGTCACCAGTTTACCAGCCAAAGCTGAATAAATGTAAAAGATATGTGACTATAAATTAACATTAACAAGATTAACATTAATCCTATAGAAGCATCTTCTGTATACAGACTTAAGACCAGGAACTACATGCACTTTGGCACTTTTGTTATATCAGTTTACCTGATTTTATTATAAGTTAGTACCTAAGTGTGACGTCTACTGCTGTAATGGCCGAATGACATTAAACTGTATTTATTAATTTATTTACTGGATTGTGAAATTCCAATTTAAACAGCTTTAAAAAACATTTCTTGTTTGATTCCCGCGCCCGCTTCCCTTCCATTCGTCAGATTGTTGGTGATCGCAATATGGCGACGCAGCGAACGCGTTGGCTTCAGTCCCTCCCCTTACGCTGCCGATCTATTCCTCTATATCTGTGGCTATACATAAATCATTAAGATTATCGCTACAGAATGGACAAAACTCAAGAATTCTTTTTTACTTTAGCTTTAGGTCCGGCAGGATTTATTATGAAGTTAAGAAGTCTAAAGGTTTAAAAGGTCCAGACTGAAAACAGAAACGGTAAAATCTGGTCATGTTGTTTAATGATTTCCAGTTGGGTGTTTTATGTCATCTAGTGAGTATGGGCAAAGTTTTATAAGCCAAGATTTTAAGGTCGTCTGCTGAAGGTATTATTCTCATCCCGTGTAAAGTTTGGACCGTGGCAGAAAAATGCAGTGTTCGCGTAACCTTAAGCTGCCCAGATGGAAGGGTTTGCGAGATAATATACAATCTCTTCTTTTATAATTAGCGCAATAGCGGTCAAAAAACTTTCCTCCGACCCTCTGATGCCATATTCACCGCCATTGTTTAAAAGCCCCTTCGTTGCTGTTAGCGTTCGGGGAGCTTCGTAGCGCGAGCTGCTAATAGCAAATACTCTCAATAAGAATACCGCCCACTCTACTCTATTCCCTTTGTTCAAAATGTCCACTAGCACAGAGGTGCCATCTGTTGAGTAGGAATGGTCAGCAGTCTCAGAAGCTACTTAATGAACCTATATAGCTGCAGAAATAAATTTGTTTTTCAAAGTCCAGATGACACAGTAACTTATTTTTGTGCTCGATAATGCAGGAATTAGGTCGGGAAATAACATAATTTACACTACCGCTAAACTGTCTTAATTAAATGACGATAACGCTAATTTTTTAAGTAAAACTTCTTTAGCCGCGGTAGGAGTAAATCGAGAGCTGTGTAACGCTCAAAATCGTCACGAAATTAGTGAGGTGTGACGGAACGGACTGCACAGAACACAATCAACTCAATGATTAGGCTTATCCAAAACTGAAAAAGTCCAAAAATTAAAAATTAAAAAATCCAAAAGTTAAAAAATCCAAAATTAAAATATACAAAAAATTAAAAATCAAAGATCCAACATTTAAATAATCTAAAATTTCAAAATAAAAAAATTCAAAGAACCAAAATGTCCAAAATTTAAAAAATAAAATATCCAAAATTAAAAAATCTTAATATCCAAAATTTAAAACATAAATATCCAAAATGATAAAATTCTAAAATATAAAAATAAAAAAACAAAAAATTAAAAAATCAAAAATCAAAAATTAAAAAATACAAAACTAAAAAAAATCAATGATCTAAAATGTAAAAAAAATTTAAAAATCCAAAATTAAAGAATTAAAAGATCAGAAATTTAAAAAATCCAAAATCTAAAAAATCCAAAAACCCAATATTAAAAAGTCCAACAATCCAAAATTTGAAAAATCCAATAATCCAAAATTGAAAAAATAAAAAAAAGTTTCACTTCTGCCGCATGGCGTTCCACACACACTTTTTTTTAATAAGTATCAAAACTAATTGTTTCACTTTGATACATTTTCGTGAAAATCAGCTTTAAATTTTAATTCATACGATTTGCAAGATACTTTCTACAATATCTACTTTTTTTTAATTTGAAATTTTTACATGTAAAACAATTTGGATGGTAAGCCAATGAACATCTGAATGAATGAGCCTTGTACACACTCTAATTAACGATTTTATTTATTTCACTCTCAAAATAACTATTACAACCATAGACGGCACATATCATGCCACCTACATAACCGGACATTTTCTTTAGGCCTATGTTGTATTTATTATTTTACTCAGGGGTGCCCACCCCCCAAAACTTCATTGCTCACCCCCAACCCAATTGCCTGTCGACAAGGGCGCCCATATGATATTTTCTAGGGGGGGGCAATTTTTTAAATTAATTAATTTTTTGGCGCTTTAACTTCTTGGGCCACTTTGTATTTTATATTAATAATATAATAATTGCGGGGAGGGTCGGAAGTGCCGGGGGGTTTGGAATACCCCCAAAAAAGGGGTCGGGGTCCATCCCAGAAAATTTTTAAATATTGAACTAATGAAAATCACATTTTACGCTATTTTAGCACTCAAAAACTAGTTAAGAAATTTGTTTACCATACTCTAAGACATGCCAATGTAAACAAGAAAATGTTACCTAAGTCTGATGTCCACTCCGGGAAATTTTTAAATATTGAACTAATGAAAATCACATTTTACGCTATTTTAGCACTGAAAACTAGTTATGAAATTTGTTTACCATACTCTAAGACATTTCAATGTACATAAGAAATCATTACCTAGGTGGGGGGGTCCAGCCCCGGAAATTTTTTAAATATTGAATTAATGAAAATCACATTTTACGCTATTTTAGCACTAAAAAACTAGTTAGGAAATTTGTTTACCACACTCTAAGACATGCCAATGTAAACAAGAAAATGTTACCTAAGTCGGGTGTCCACCCCCGGGAAATTTTTAATTATTGAACTAATGAAAATCATATTTTACGCTATTTTAGCACTGAAAAACTAGTTAGCAAATTTGTTTACTATACTCTAACATGGCAACTTAAACATGAAATTGTTACCTAAATTATAATACTTATTACTATTTATAAGAAAAGTTAAATAGCACATGGAACAGTGGACATAATAGGCCGACTCATTATGATATGAAAAGAAAGTAACTGCTATATCATATTTGACACACCAACAAATCTTGTTTAATTAAATAAATATATATTTTAAATACAAATATAGAATTTTAGGTTTTTACTCTTGGGGGTCTGAACCTCCCTTTCCTAATCCACTGTGGATTCTGCTTCCATGTTGTCGATTTGGTAAAACTTCTGCAATTCAAATAATTGTCTTAAAAGAAAAACACCTGACTATAATAATTAATAATATACATTTTTTTCCTTGCGCCCCCCCCCCCCCCGGGTATGGGCGCCCATGGCTGTCGAAATTCTTCATCTTTATCTTTATAAAGAATTAAAAGAGACCTTTTGAAGTTATAGAACTTGACCGTTTTTTATTTTAACCGTGTTGTCCTTGGAAGCAACGAAATTAGTGCTCCAATATTTGTTCTATTTTGTGAGGATAAAGGCAGATATTTTAGTTTATGTAGTATAAAACATTTTCTGTCTTTCTTATTCAGTAATCTATTTGATGTGTTATCTTCAAAATTTATTATAATGCCATCAAAGAAGAGGAATAATGATGCTGCTATGAATCCAGGTAAAGGCGACCATGATGGCGACAACATAACCATAAATGATCTATATAACCTGATGCAAACTATCAAAGTTGATCTGGAAAAGCAAATACATCAGATGAATTGTGAGTTGGAAACCGAGTTGAATAAATCCTTCGATAATGTTCATCAGCTGCTTGCTGAAAATAAGAAATTGATTTCTGATCAATCTGACAAGGTTTCGCAGTGTATTTTGAAGATGGAAAGTCTCCAATCTGAAAACAGTGCTCTTCGGAAGGAACTAGGTGAAACAAAGCAACAATTAGAAGAGTTACAGCAATATACAAGGAGGAACATGATAGGCATTGTAGGTATTCCTGAATTGCCTCTAGAAGATGTATCGCATTTGGTCATGAAGGTAGGAGAAGCTCTGGGTACTGAAATCACACTGACTGATATTGAAGCTTGTCATCGACTTAAGTGGCATCCTCATCAACCTAGTGCTCCAATTGTGGTGAAATTTGTTCGCCGGGTTGTGAAGGATAACTTGATGCGAAAAAGGAAAATTGTGCATCAGCTATGCTCCAGTAGCATTGGTTTCAGTTCTAGCGAGCCTATATTTATTAATCACAGTCTCACTCCGTACAGGCGAGGTCTTCTATCTCAAGCTAGAAAACTAAAGAGAGAAAAAGATTTTGCTTTTGTATGGGTAGATCCCACAGGAGAAATTAAATTAAAAAAGAAGGCAGATGATAAATTTACATATCGTATCCGATCAATTACTGATCTGGAAAGTGTGATTTAATTCTGATACATATTTATGTTTAGGACGTTTCTCATTCGAATTTCGATGTCTTGTTTTCATGACAAAATTTCAATTTACTATCAAAATGTTCGAGGTCTAAATACTAAAACTCATGACTTTCACACTAGTATACTATTAGTAAATTATGATGTCATCCTGTTGACTGAGACATGGTTAACACGTAGTGTTAAGAACAGTGAATTATTTCCTAATGATTTTAACGTTTTTAGGAAAGATAGGATACTGAAAAGAGGGGGAGGAGTATTAATTGCTATGCATAATTCAATTCCAGCTGTTATAATAGAGTTTCCTAATGATACTTTTGAAAGCGTATGTGTTAAATGTAAATTCCCAGATAGTGTATATTATATTATCTCTGTGTATTTTCCACCAAATAGCTCATTGGATTCATACTTGAGATTTTTTTCTTTAGTACATGACATTCCAGATATTCATTATAGTCAATTGCTCATTGTTGGAGATTTCAATTTTTCTGTTGTCACTGGTAAAGATTATGATTTTCTTCATGGAGGGCCGTGCTTAAGGGCATTATCTAATTTCCTTTCTCTGTATAATATGAAATCTGAAAATAACATTTTGAATTGTAATAATTGCACTCTTGACCTAATTTTAACAAATATTCTTTATGTTGAAGTCTTTAAGGACGTTGATCCTATTCTTACTGAAGATCGATACCATCCTGCACTCAATATAAAAATTCGAGGACTTAAACAGAAATATTGTAGTGGATCTCATATTACATTATACAACTTCCAACATGCAAATTTTGATAAGTTTTATTCATTACTTCGGGAAGTAGATTGGAGTTATCTTGATTCTTTCAATAATCCGAATGTAATGCTCTCTAGTTTTTATGATCGATTAAACACTATTATTGAAGCGTCGGTGCCTCAAAAAGTTATAAATAACAATTCAAAATATCCTATTTGGTTTACCAAGGAGATAATTCGAACTCTGAAACAAAAGGAATATTTTAGGAAAAGAAAAAACTATTCCTCATATTATATGGAGAAATTTAAAGAACTTCGGAAACTAGCTAAAACGCTTGTAAAAAAGACGTACAATGAATACATGTTTACTTGTGAACAAAATATTAAACTTAATCCGAAATATTTTTGGAATTTTGTGAAAAATAAAAGAACTGAAAATAATAGTTCTAGCATCTTTCTGTCTTCAGATGGTGCAATAATGAATAATTCAAAGTCCATATCTGATGAGTTTGCTACTTATTTTCAAAGTGTATATCTTCAAACGCAGTCATCTTATAAAATAGTAGATACGGTTAATATGCGCACATCACATTCCTTATCTCTATACCCAGTAGACAGTGTGGAATATCGGAATGCTATTAACAAGCTTAAGCCAAAGAAATCAGCAGGTTATGATGGAATTCCTCCTTACGTATTAAAAGGTTGCGCAACGATATTAGAATCCCCTTTTCTATTAATCTTTAACCGAATACTTAGTTCTCAAATATTTCCAGATGTATGCAAAATCACTCAAATAACTCCTGTATTCAAAAGTGGTGAGAAAATAAAAGTAACGAATTACAGACCTATTGCTCTAATAAGTGCGCCAGCAAAAATTTTAGAACGGATTCTGTATGATAGAATATTTTATCATGTCAAACAATATATATCTGTTTTTCAACATGGTTTTTTTCCTCAAAGGTCGACTTTGACAAACTTAATGAACTTTATTCAAGACATATCAGAATCTCTAGATAAGAAGTGTAGGGTTGATGTTATCTACACTGATTTTGCAAAGGCATTTGATAAGTTAGATCATGATATTCTGTTGGCTAAAATGTCTATGTTAGGTATTAATACGATGTTTTTGAAGCTGATAGCTTCTTACTTAAAAGACCGTAAACAATATGTTGTTTTTAATCATTGTCCTTCCTTTGTTTATGATGTAAATTCTGGTGTACCACAGGGCTCTAATTTAGGACCACTTCTTTTCCTAATCTTTATAAATGATTTACCAGATATTGTTAAAAATTCTAAATGCTTATTGTTTGCAGACGACTTAAAAATAAATTAAGTAAAAACTCCTACTGAATAATTTTTTTACTTTCTCTGCCTGTACCATAGGTAATACAGATAAAGGAAGTATTGTTTTCGACCCCAACTTTGAAGTTGAGTTTTTAGCCTAAATACACATTTTGAGGTATACTGAATCCCAAATACTATTTTCGGAAACATGTCTGTGTGGAAGTGTGTCAACAGCCTAGCTCCAGAATGGAAAATCGTAAGAATTTTTTTTTTTGTATTTGGGTTGGGTACCTTCTGAAGATGTGACACAAAGATTGGCGACAAGTTTCTCCTATTTTTAAAGGGACTTTACATGAAAAAATGTTCGTTTTTCGCGATTTTATCGATTTGTTTAAATTTTGCACATGGGTTGCTTATAAGTTACTTGGACTTAAAACTTTATTTGAAAATTTTTTCGAAGAAATTCTCTTTAGGGTAGTTATAAGACACCCACTCTGAATACGTGCTAAAAGTTTTATTTGAAATATTTTTTCGAAGAAAATCTCTAAAGTGTAGTCTTTATCAGAATGTGAAGTGAGAAAAATGTATTGTGCATGCTTAGAGTAAAGAAAGTTATGAGAGTACAATAAATATATTTTGTTTGGGTTGTGTATCCTTCAGGGATGTGATGTGTTAAGGACATTCTTTTTATTTATACAACCAATTTACACTACAAGAATGTCATACACAATAATTATATTATACTGAGAGACTAACTTTTATTTGAACAGAGATTGGAAAGTTCATTCCTTTCACTGAGTATGAATCCAGCAACATTTTGTTAAAATGAGTATTCTGAAAAGGGCTTGCTGTCGGTTGTTGAGCTCTCAACAACACCAATGCGTTGGTGACGAAAGTTACAGAATTCGACCCCAGAAAGATACCAACGGCCGGAGCGTGAGCGATTCTGTAACTCCCTGTTGGTATCTCGAGACGCATTGTTGAGGCCCACCATTAACTTTGTGAATTTTCGTGAATGTTGGCAATGAAAGTAGCTATGAGAAATCTGTCCTAACAAACTGCAATGAATATCATTGGCTGATGGAGTGCGGGAATGTGATTTCATAATTTCCAAACTGGGCGTGAGTTTAATTTCATGCATATATTTTGAAAGTGGGCGTTTATATTTCACGTACTGTCATGTTGCAAGACGCTTATAAGAAAAAAGGCGGATTTATAATAATAGGAGAAATCCGCAAAATGCCAATGGTTTTTTAGTAATGTTTACTGTCTAATATATAATAAGGCGGGTATCTCGAGGCATCCAAATAGCAAATTTCGCAATAGTTTGCCAATGTCTGATTTAAATTATGATTATACAGAAAATATGCAATCTCGAAGCAGTTATATAATTATTTCCATTGCAACTCACCTTGTTTGTGTGAAATTATTCATTTTAACGACTAACAGAAAGTAAGATGTAGCCCTTTTCAGAATACTCATTTTAACAAAATGTTGCTGGATTCAAGGCTCTCGGGTTCATACTCAGTGAAAGGAATGAACTTTCCAATCTCTGTTCAAATAAAAGTTAGTCTCTCAGTATAATATAATTATTGTGTATGACATTCTTGTAATGTAAATTGGTTGTATAAATAAATAAAATATCCTTAACACATCACATCACATCCCCGAAGGATACACAACCCAAATAAAATATATTTATTGTACTCTCATAACTTTCTTTACTTTAAGCATGCACAATACATTTTTCTCACTTCACATTCTGATAAAGACTACACTTGAGAGATTTTCTTCGAAAAAATGTTTCAAATAAAAGTTTTAGCACGTATTCAGAGTGGGTGGCTTATAACTACCCTAAAGAGAATTTCTTCGAAAAAATGTTTCAAATAAAAGTTTTAACTCGTAGTATAAGCAACCCATGTGCAAAATTTAAAAAAGTCGATAAAATCGCGAAAAACGAACATTTTTTCATGTAAAAGTCCCTTTAAAAATAAGAGAAACTTGTCGCCAATCTTTGTGTCACATCTTCAGAAGGTACCCAACCCAAATACAAAAAAAAAAATTCTTACGGCTGTTGACACACATCCACACAGACATGTTTCCGAAAATAGTAGTTGGGGATTCAGAATACCTCAAAATGTGTATTTAGGCTAAAAACTCAACTTCAAAGTTGGGGTCGAAAATAATACTTCATTTACCTGTAGTACCTATGGTCCAGGCAGAGGGAGTAAAAATAATTATTCAGTAGGAGTTTTTACTTAATTTATAGAACACAAGCCAATTATAAAATTATTTTTATATAGATAAAGCAAATAAGAGTATCTTATCTTGTCTACTGCTTTTATGATATTTATAAAACCCTTGAAATAAATTGATTGCGTTTTAGGTTAACTTAAAATGAATTCATTAGTATTTAATTTACACAGTACTTTGAAACATTACAATTGACCTCATAGTTGTTCATAATTATATATTAATTTAAATAACACCATAATATTACTGAAAAAGTGTCTTAAGGGGGCTCATACACCAAGAGACCATTCCCGAGCAGGCATTGCAGTAACTGTTCGATATCTTCAACACTATTTGCAATAACAAAATGGAATTTTGGACATTAGAAGTATACATTTGGGGGTTGAAATGAGCCAAAAAATTATTATAGTGTCACAAATATGAAGGTTGATATTAGAAAATTATTATTTTTTTATTTTCAGCATGCGATTAGGCCTAAGTAACATGATTTCTTGCAAAGAGTCAATCTGATTGGTGTAATATTTTTTTTTATTCACAGCTGACACTATAATCTAGAGGATAAACCATCAATTTATACTGTGGTATGCCTGATACAATTTTCAGGCATTTTAAAATTTCAATATAAAATTATTACTAATTTTTTCACATCATGTTCACAAGTGAAATAATCTTGTGTTGCAAATAATCAGATTATTTAGGTTTATCCTCTAGAACACACAAAAAAATATGGGTGTGCAAAGTTTCATGCAATTTGGACCATTACTTTAAGAGATATTTTGCCTTTTGTGTTGAAAATATTAAGTTATGGGAAAATGGCTTTGAAAATTCAACATGCATTTCAACTTACATATAAGCCACACCGACTTGACGGAAAATCACGAGATACAATATAGCTCATATTATTATAAAAGGAATTAGAGGGAATAAAATAGATGGTTTAAATTAGAAACAGCCAATATTGTAGCTAGATTTAAATAATATTTTCAATTACAATAGGCTACATTGGCAGGGAGGCATATTTTTTGTGCAGTTAAAAACGCAGATGCTTCTCTACAAGTGTGAAAAGTTTTATAAACTAGTAAACGCTATATAGGCTACCAGTATACTGAATAGTAAGGACAATGTACATCATATTTTGCTGAGTGATATAGTACACACACACTTACAAAGTAAACTCTGGTACAAAAAAAACTATTATATGTATCATGAGTTCATGGCACTTTGCTCAGTTCAAATAAGCACAGTCTTCGTAATTATTTCCTGAAAATTACAAAAAGCCAACAACATCTCACTACTTGAAGCATCGCTTGAGTGGGATGTTCTTCTCAAGTGCAAATGACCTACTTGTGCACTGGTCTTTCGAATGAACTGAACAAAATTTTACACTACATTAAAAAATGTAGGCCTACATAGAGGTGACACCCATCAGTGTTCATTAAGCTTATTATTGGTGCATATTATGTTGTCCACTCTTTAATGCAGATCACATGGATTACAATTCCAAATCTGAAACAAGATAAAGTAAAATAATTAATATTATGTGCAATTATGCAAACATAACCTCAAACATGCTTGTTGCAACATAAAATTATGTATTTAGTTTTTATATTGATAAAAACATATTAACAAATACTAAGAATCTATTCATTAATGGATATATACTGTACCTTCTCTGTTATTACGCAAATATAGCTATTGACACCCTCACGAAGTCGCCCAATTAGGATATAAGCGGCCATTGTAACACAAATATGTCGATATTTCTGCAAATTTTGCGATATTTTAGTACTTTCGAGTTGTTGTTGAGCTCACCGAGGGGTTTGCAATCGTCGGTGTGTCACCAATATTTCCAGCAATATATTGGTGTGATTTCAAGATCGATTCTTGACACCAATAGTTACAGAATAACTTTTTCTAGTAACATTGGTGTAATCGTAGTTGAGAGCGTTGGTGGAGTTACAGAATATGACCCCGGGCCCTAGTATAAATGTTGTATTGAATACGCGCGATTTTGTCGGTTAGACTTACATAATGAAAGAGAAGTCACGGGTAAAACCATTCGTATTGATAAAAATAAATTATTTCGAGTTAAAGGTAAGGTAATGATCTCTCTATCGCAATAAATTTTCAGGCATATATGCCTACTTGACATTTCTTGCTGGGCAGACAAATAGCTTCTTGCAAGATTTTCCAGGCGGAGCTAGTCGAAACAGTCGGCCTCACTTGCTGTGCTGGGGCCGTATTCTGTAACTCCACCAACGCTCTCAACTACGATTACACCAATGTAACTAGAAAAAGTTATTCTGTAACTATTGGTGTCAAGTATCGATCTTGAAATCACACCAATATATTGCTGGAAATATTGGTGACACACCGACGGCTCCAAACCCCTCGGTGAGCTCAACAACAACTCGAAAGTACCAAAATATCGCAAAATTTGCAGAAATATCGACATATTTGTGATACAATGGCCGCTTATATCCTAATTGGGCGACTTCGTGATGGTGTCAATAGCTATATTTTCGTAATAACAGAGAAGGTACAGTATATATCCATTAATGAATAGATTCTTAGTATTTGTTAATATGTTTTTATCAATATAAAAACTAAATGCATAATTTTTTTTTGCAACAAGCATGTTTGAGGTTTTGTTTGCATAATTGCACATAATATTAATTATTTTACTTTATCTTGTTTCAGATTTGGAATTGTAAACCATGTGATCTGCATTAAAGAGTGGACAACATAATATGCACCAATAATAAGCTTAACGAACACTTATGGGTGTCACCTCTATGTTGGCCTAAATTTTTTAATGTAGTGTAAAATTTTGTTCAGTTCATTCGAAAGAACAGTGCACAAGTAAGTTAGGTCATTTGCAATTGAGAAAAACATCCCACTCAAGCAATGCTTCAAGTAGTGAGATGTTGTTGGCTTTTTGTAATTTTCAGGAAATAATGACGAAGACTGTGCTTATTAGATCTGAGCAAAGTGCCATGAACTCATGATACATATAATAGTTTTTTTGTACCAAAGTTTACTTTGTAAGTGTGTGTGTACTATATCACTCAGCAAAATATGATGTACATTGTCCTTACTTTTAAATATACTGGTAGCCTATATAGCGTTTACTAGTTTATAAAACTTTTCACACTTAGAGAAGCATCTGTTTTTAACTGCACAAAAAATATGCCTCCCTGCCAATGTAGCCTATTGTAATTGAAAATATTATTTAAATCTAGCTACAATATTGGCTTTACCAATTTTTTGTCTAATTTAAACCATCTATTTTATTCCCTCTAATTCCTTTTATAATAATATGAGCTATATTGTATCTCGTGATTTTCCGTCAAGTGGGTGTGGCTTATACTATGTAAGTTGAAATGCATGTTGAATTTTCAGAGCCATTTTCCCATAACTTGATATTTTCAACACAAAAGGCACAATATCTCTTAAAGTAATGGTCCAAATTGCATGAAACTTTGCACACCCATAGTTTTTTGTGTGTTCTAGAGGATAAACCTAAATAATCTGATGTATTTGCAACACAAGATTATTTCACTTGTGAACATGATGTGAAAAAATTCGTAATAATTTTATATTGAAATTTTAAAATGCCTGAAAATTGTATCAGGCATACCACAGTATAAATTGATGGTTTATCCTCGAGATTATAGTGTCAGCTGTGAATAAAAAAAATATTACACCAATCAGATTGACTTTTGCATGAAATCATGTTACTTAGGCTTAATCGCATGCTGAAAAATAAAATAATTTTCTAATATCAACCTTCATATTTGTGACACTGTAATAATTTTTGTGCTCATTTCAACCGCCAAATGTATACTTCTAATGTCCAAAATTTCATTTTATTATTGCAAATAGTGTTGAAGATATCGAACAGTTACTGCAATGCCTGCTTGGGCATGGTCTCTTGGTGTATGAGCCCCTTAAGACACTTTTTCAGTGATATTATGGTGTTATTTAAATTAATATATAATTATGAACAACTATGAGGCCAATTGTAATGTTTCAAAGTACTGTGTAAATTAAATACTAATGAATTCATTTTAAGTTAACCTAAAACGCAATTAATTTATTTCAAGGGTTTTATAAATGTCATAAAAGCAGTAGGCAAGATAAGATACTCTTATTTGCTTAAACTTTACTATTTGCTTTATCTATATAAAAATAATTTTATAATTGGCTTGTGTTCTATAAATTAAGTAAAAACTCCTACTGAATTTTTTTTTACTTTCTCTGCCTGTACCATAGGTAATACAGATAAAGGAAGTATTGTTTTCGACCCCAACTTTGAAGTTGATTTTTTAGCCCAAATACACATTTTGAGGTATTCTGAATCCCCAAATACTATTTTCGGAAACATGTCTGTGTGGTAGTGTGTCAACAGCCTAGCTCCAGAATGGAAAATCGTAAGAATTTTTTTTTGTATTTGGGTTGGGTACCTTCTGAAGATGTGACACAAGGATTGGCGACAAGTTTCTCTTATTTTTAAAGGGACTTTACATGAAAAAATGTTAGTTTTTCGCGATTTTATCGATTTGTTTAAATTTTGCACATGGGTTGCTTATAAGTTACTTGGACTTAAAACTTTATTTGAAACTTTTTTCGAAGAAATTCTCTTTAGGGTAGTTATAAGCCACCCACTCTGAATACGTGCTAAAAGTTTTATTTGAAATATTTTTTCGAAGAAAATCTCTAAAGTGTAGTCTTTATCAGAATGTGAAGTGAGAAAAATGTATTGTGCATGCTTAAAGTAAAGAAAGTTATGAGAGTACAATAAATATATTTTATTTGGGTTGTGTATCCTTCGGGGATGTGATGTGTTAAGGACATTCTCTTTATTTATACAACCAATTTACATTACAAGAATGTCATACACAATAATTATATTATACTGAGAGACTAACTTTTATTTGAACAGAGATTGGAAAGTTTATTCCTTTCACTGAATATGAATCCAGCAACATTTTGTTAAAATGAGTATTCTGAAAAGGGCTACATCTTACTTTCTGTTAATCGTTAAAATGAATACTTTCACACAAACAAGGTGAGTTGCAATGGAAATATATAACTACTTCGAGATTGCATATTTTTTTATAATCATAATTTAAATCATACATTGGCAAACTATTGCGGAATTTGCTAATTGGATTCCCCGAGATACCCTCCTTATTATATATATATATATATATATATATATATATATATATATATATATATATGACAGTAAACATTACTAAAAACCATTGGCATTTTGCGAATTTCTCCTATTATTATAAATCCGCCTTTTCCCCCTATAAGCGTCTTGCAACATGACAGTACGTGTAATATAAACGCCCACTTTCAATATATATACATGAAATTAAACTCCCGCCCAGTTTGGAAATTATGAAATCACATTCCCGCACTCCATCAGCCAATGATATTCATTGCAGTTTGTTAAGACAGATTTCTCATAGCTACTTTCATTGCCAACATTCACGAAAATTCACAAAGTTATTGGTGGGCCTCAACAACGGTTCTCCAGATACCAACAGGGAGTTACAGAATCGCTCACGCTCTGGCCGTTTGTATCTTGCTGTCGGTTGTTGAGCTCTCAACAACACCAATGCGTTGGTGACGAAAGTTACAGAATACCGCCCCTGGTGTCGTATTCTGTAACTTTCGCCACCAACGCATTGGTGTTGTTGAGAGCTCAACAACCAACAGAAAGATACCAACGGGCGGAGCGTGAGCGATTCTGTAACTCCCTGTTGGTATCTCGAGACGCGTTGTTGAGGCCCACCAATAACTTTGTGAATTTTCCTGAATGTTGGCAATGAAAGTAGCTATGAGAAATCTGTCCTAACAAACTGCAATGAATATCATTGGCTGATGGAGTGCGGGAATGTGATTTCATAATTTCCAAACTGGGCGGGAGTTTAATTTCATGCATATATTTTGAAAGTGGGCGTTTATATTTCACGTACTGTCATGTTGCAAGACGCTTATAAGAAAAAAGACGGATTTATAATAATAGGAGAAATCCGCAAAATGCCAATGGTTTTTTAGTAATGTTTACTGTCTAATATATAATAAGGCGGGTATCTCGAGGCATCCAAATAGCAAATTTCGCAATAGTTTGCCAATGTCTGATTTAAATTATGATTATAAAGAAAATATGCAATCTCGAAGCAGTTATATAATTATTTCCATTGCAACTCACCTTGTTTGTGTGAAAGTATTCATTTTAACGATTAACAGAAAGTAAGATGTATCCCTTTTCAGAATACTCATTTTAACAAAATATTGCTGGATTCAAGGCTCTCGGGTTCATACTCAGTGAAAGGAATGAACTTTCCAATCTCTGTTCAAATAAAAGTTAGTCACTCAGTATAATATAATTATTGTGTATGCCATTCTTGTATTGTAAATTGGTTGTATAAATAAAGAGAATGTCCTTAACACATCACATCACATCCCCGAAGGATACACAACCCAAATAAAATATATTTATTGTACTCTCATAACTTTCTTTACTTTAAGCATGCACAATACATTTTTCTCACTTCACATTCTGATAAAGACTACACTTGAGAGATTTTCTTCGAAAAAATGTTTCAAATAAAAGTTTTAGCACGTATTCAGAGTGGGTGGCTTATAACTACCCTAAAGAGAATTTCTTCGAAAAAATGTTTCAAATAAAAGTTTTAACTCGTTGTATAAGCAACCCATGTGCAAAATTTAAAAGAGTCGATAAAATCGCGAAAAACGAACATTTTTTCATGTAAAAGTCCCTTTAAAAATAAGAGAAACTTGTTGCCAATCTTTGTGTCACATCTTCAGAAGGTACCCAACCCAAATACAAAAAAAAAATTCTTACGGCTGTTGACACACATCCACACAGACATGTTTCCGAAAATAGTAGTTGGGGATTCAGAATACCTCAAAATGTGTATTTAGGCTAAAAACTCAACTTCAAAGTTGGGGTCGAAAATAATACTTCCTTTACCTGTAGTACCTATGGTCCAGGCAGAGGGAGTAAATATAATTATTCAGTAGGAGTTTTTACTTAATTTATAGAACACAAGCCAATTATAAAATTATTTTTATATAGATAAAGCAAATAAGAGTATCTTATCTTGTCTACTGCTTTTATGATATTTATAAAACCCTTGAAATAAATTGATTGCGTTTTAGGTTAACTTAAAATGAATTCATTAGTATTTAATTTACACAGTACTTTGAAACATTACAATTGACCTCATAGTTGTTCATAATTATATATTAATTTAAATAACACCATAATATTACTGAAAAAGTGTCTTAAGGGGGCTCATACACCAAGAGACCATGCCCGAGCAGGCATTGCAGTAACTGTTCGATATCTTCAACACTATTTGCAATAACAAAATGGAATTTTGGACATTAGAAGTATACATTTGGGGGTTGAAATGAGCCAAAAAATTATTATAGTGTCACAAATATGAAGGTTGATATTAGAAAATTATTATTTTTTTATTTTCAGCATGCGATTAGGCCTAAGTAACATGATTTCTTGCAAAGAGTCAATCTGATTGGTGTAATATTTTTTTTTATTCACAGCTGACACTATAATCTCGAGGATAAACCATCAATTTATACTGTGGTATGCCTGATACAATTTTCAGGCATTTTAAAATTTCAATATAAAATTATTACTAATTTTTTCACATCATGTTCACAAGTGAAATAATCTTGTGTTGCAAATAATCAGATTATTTAGGTTTATCCTCTAGAACACACAAAAAAATATGGGTGTGCAAAGTTTCATGCAATTTGGACCATTACTTTAAGAGATATTTTGCCTTTTGTGTTGAAAATATTAAGTTATGGGAAAATGGCTTTGAAAATTCAACATGCATTTCAACTTACATATAAGCCACACCCACTTGACGGAAAATCACGAGATACAATATAGCTCATATTATTATAAAAGGAATTAGAGGGAATAAAATAGATGGTTTAAATTAGAAACAGCCAATATTGTAGCTAGATTTAAATAATATTTTCAATTACAATAGGCTACATTGGCAGGGAGGAATATTTTTTGTGCAGTTAAAAACGCAGATGCTTCTCTACAAGTGTGAAAAGTTTTATGAACTAGTAAACGCTATATAGGCTAGTAGTATATTTAATAGTAAGGACAATGTACATCATATTTTGCTGAGTGATATAGTACACACACACTTACAAAGTAAACTCTGGTACAAAAAAACTATTATATGTATCATGAGTTCATGGCACTTTGCTCAGTTCAAATAAGCACAGTCTTCGTAATTATTTCCTGAAAATTACAAAAAGCCAACAACATCTCACTACTTGAAGCATCGCTTGAGTGGGATGTTCTTCTCAATTGCAAATGACCTACTTGTGCACTGTTCTTTTGAATGAACTGAACAAAATTTTACACTACATTAAAAAATGTAGGCCTACATAGAGGTGACACCCATCAGTCTTCATTAAGCTTATTATTGGTGCATATTATGTTGTTTACTCTTTAATGCAGATCACATGGATTACAATTCCAAATCTGAAACAAGATAAAGTAAAATAATTAATATTATGTGCAATTATGCAAACATAACCTCAAACATGCTTGTTGCAACATAAAATTATGTATTTAGTTTTTATATTGATAAAAACATATTAACAAATACTAAGAATCTATTCATTAATGGATATATACTGTACCTTCTCTGTTATTACGCAAATATAGCTATTGACACCATCACGAAGTCGCCCAATTAGGATTTAAGCGGCCATTGTAACACAAATATGTCGATATTTCTGCAAATTTTGCGATATTTTAGTACTTTCGAGTTGTTGTTGAGCTCACCGAGGGGTTTGCAATCGTCGGTGTGTCACCAATATTTCCAGCAATATATTCCCTAGTAGCACAGATCGTTGGGCCAATGTTGGGAAATGATCGCCATGTTTCGTTGGCTAACGGTTAGGAATGTCCGTCGGGGTTCCGTTGGCAAAGTGCATTTTACCCAACCAATTGCCAACTGTAGCCAACCAATATCCAACAAAATCCCAACAGTTGGGAATGTTCGTTGGCGATCTGTTGGGCCATCATTGTAATGCCAACAGAATGCCAACTGTTGCCATCCGAATTCCATCCATAAGCCAACCAAAATCCAACGATTTCCCTACATTCCTCCATTGGGTTCTGCTTTTTGCCTTGGTTTCATGTTTATTTTGTCACAATTAGGTAGTTGATAAAATATTTACCCCAGCAACTGCAATTTAAGAATGACTTATAAATCCATGCAAATCTTTCGCACTTCGCCCCTTTTGATAATAGTCCAAGAAAGCCAAGTATTTAGCTAACTAATAAATTCACTCATACAGATTCACAAAAAACAGTATACGTTTCTTATGTTGCTCTTAATTCAACCGTATACTGTATTTTGTGAATGTATAAGAATGAATTTATTAGTTAGCTAAATGCCTAGTTTTCCTGGGCACCTATCAAAAGGGGCAAAGTGCGAAAGATTTGCATGGACTTGCTAATCATTCTTAAAATGCAGTTGCTGAGGAAAATATTTTATCAACTACCTAATTATGATAAAATAAACATGAAACCAAGACAAAAAGCAGAACCTAATGGAGGAATATAGGGAAATCATTGGATTTGGATGGCTTATTGATGGTTATACAGTGCTTTCACTGTACGACTTGGCCGGCAATCGCACGGGCCGCTCCACCGTCACAGATAAACCTCATGCGGGGCCAGGCGCGTGACATATCACGGTACTCCCGGCGAATCGTATATATTTCCGAAATTGTAATCACAATAAAATATGAAAATATAAAATAAAAATACAAACTTACCTTATCACAGGAGATGTTGGAAATGCCGTCCTTCTGCATCATTACATCTATGGCACCTAATGAGGAAATTGCTATTCACACGCAGTAGTTCTAATGTATAATTAGGTCGTGGCATTTTTAAAACACTTCAAGCAAAACTAAAAACTACTTTAACCATAAAAAAACACAAACACTGCTGTAATAATTATTCACGTGTGAACGCAATCAGATCACATGCTAGACTTCAGTGGTGAGACGAGGCATCACTTGGGCGCTTGATGCATGAGTCACGGATAGTCGGCCCGTGCAATTGCCGGCCAAGTCGTACAGTGAAAGCACTGTAATACTAATGGTCGAGAACTTCATCCCATGAGAGGACGAGGCCTACTACCCATGTTGCATCTTCTTCCTCCATTCTTCTACAATTGGCAGATGGTGGTCTTCATGACTGAAGCCGCTATTTCTTTATCAAGTGGCTCCTCGTCTTCATGAGGCTATGTGCACCCTGGTCCAGAATTCTATATCTCAGAAAAATGGTGATACATGGTATAACATAAGGAAAGAATCTTGGCTATAGGCTAAATAAAATTCAGAGAAATGAATAATGAATAGTTTATTGTTATTGCTGCTTTACAAGTTATGGATAAGTCAGATATATATATATATATTATGAACTACATAACATGTATTAATAAACTTCATTTTTAAGCAATGTGAGAATAGTTGATTTATGTAAGTTGATCTTTCCACCTTATGCCCTCAATATAGTCTAGGAAATCCAAGAATGTTACTATTAACGTTTACAATATTATATGGTGTTAATCTTTATATTCTCATATAAGTAACAATGTGCAATCTTTTAGCCTACTGTGATTAGTTAATTTGTTATCCAGCTCTTGTGACCAGATAGCATCACCATTATTAGGCCTATACGTTAGAAATATAATCAACTCTATCAAGTAACTTCCATTCTACATGCCTGTATAATTTAAAAACATAGTTCATAACAGGGTTAAAAGGCGTATTTACATTATGTTTGAAAAACAGTCTAATCTGATTAGCTTAACCTGTAAGAGCTTTATTTCTAAAATGCTGTTCCATCTATTCCTATAGACCTATGCACTTAGATTAGCTTATTCATTATCAATTAATATTTAAAAGACTTCAATATAGGCTTAAAAAAGCTTTAAAAATTTGTGTAAAATCACTTCAAAATTCATAATAATTCTATTTATTATATTCTTAATTTACATTCAATTACAATTTTGATTGTAAGATGCAGTTTGTAACATAATCTGAGTGTGTTCGAAAACAGGCTGCTTAGGAAAATATTTGGGCCTATGGGAGAGATGAAAATGGGGACTGGAGGAAACTGCATAACGACGAGCTTCATAATCTGTACTCGCCACCAGATATAGTAAGGGAAATTAAATCACGGGGAACGAAATGGGCTAAACATGTTGTGCGTATGGGTGGGAAAGACATCTAAAAAATGCTGAGTGGGAGACCCAAAGGGAAATGATCACTTGGAAGACTTAGACGTAGGTGGAAAGAAAATATTAGGATGTAGATTTAAGGGAAATAGGATTTGTGGGGGATAGTAGAATGGAATTAGTACAGAATTGGGTTGAATGCCAGGTGCAAGGGTATTTTATTTTTATTGTGAAATATTAGGTGACATGCAATTACGCATTACCGGCGTTAAGCAGCAGCTACAGGCATGACGGCATGACCTGCGGGGAAGCGTTTCAGGTGGCATGCGGGAAGCAGCCAGGCGAGTGGAAAGGGGATCGCGTGGGGCACAAAGTTCCATTATTCCCATTTTACTCCATAATCTAGTAATATTTTACTTTTACAAAGACTGATGTTATGATCATTAGCGAAATTGATTAGGCCTACACACAACATTTTAGAGTTCATTTTAAATTGAATTCTACAAACTGTAGCCTATTGGGGTTATAACCAAAATTGTGACTGAATGTAAGCCTAAATTAAGAACAGAACAGATAGAATTCTTTAGAAATTTGTGAAGAGATTTTGCATGAATTCGTAAATATGTTTTAAATAACCTAATCTATTAAGTGCACATATAGGCCTATAGGGATAGATGAAACAATTTGATGGAAAAGCATTCTAGCAATCAAGTTAAGCTAATGAGATTTAGACGGTTATTCAAACATAATGTAAATGCATTTTTTAACCCTCTCATGAACTATGTTTTTAAATTATAAGTTACAGGCAAATAGAATGCAAGTTACTTGGTAGAGTTGATTATATAACTAACGTATTAGGCCTAAAGCTCTATCCACAATGTGTAGTTGGCAGTCTGTAGTTGGTAGTCAAAGTAAAACATGTGGTGATCGTAATGTACGCCATTCACAAAGTACAGTTGCAGTCAGCAGTTGGTATTCGGCAGTCGAGAAATTCATCATCGACTACCAACTGCAAGTTACATATTACGAGATTGAAAATTATTTACTAGTGCAAAGAAATAGATTAGGTTACTATGAAAAGCAAGATGTATTGGGAAAAACCAAATATCGGGTGCCAAATAGGCTCCTCCCATACTCGCTATCGGGACCCGCCCGGGAAGGAGGGGTTTAGGGCGGGGACTAACTAAATGAAACAGTGGGAGACATCTAGTAGGTAATGGTGGAATTAGTAGTAGCGGCGCAGAGACATCTGGCGGAAATAGCAGAAACACAAGAAAATTAATTTTTTTATTTTCTCCTTTTATCTCTTTTCTCCTCTTCTCCTCCCTATTACCTCCTTTCTCTCCTTCACCCTTCCTACCTATTTGGGACCTATTCCTATCCTACTAATTTTTGCACCTACGGGGATTCGATCCGGGGACCGCGAGCGTTCTAGTCCATCGCCTTGACCACTACACCACGAATGCCGTTGCAATAAAAATCGAGAAAACTTCTAGCCTTTGTACTACAGAGACGTGTAATACATGACGAGTAATAAGAATGATAATGTAATTTGTAAATACTTAGGTGGGTATAGTTGGTACAAGGGGCATCTCGTATTTTGAATATTTGGTACAAGGGGCACTGTCGCATCGTGGGAATGGTATTTTCAATAGGGGTAGTGTTGACTGTCGAATGAAGGCGGGGAGACGGTCGGGAGTACGTTCAGGAACGGTCGGAAGAACATCGGGGCGAGAGCCGAGCGAGAGGTCGCCGGCCGACAGCTGCTGTCGCCATGGCAACGGAATGCGGGATGGGCGGAGCCTATTTAGCACCCGATACTTGGTTTATGCCGATGTATTTATTATAGCCTACATATTATGCACTATAAATCGATTCCTTCCCATTATTTGTACTATTAAATGTTTCCCTAACCTCAATGTTAACTTCGGGAAAATGATACATTGCGACTCACCCGAGTCCCCCCCCCCTACTCTCAATCCAAAATAGCCTATTTTGTTGCAAGGGTCGTTTTTATAATTATGAAGTATTATGTGGAGGTGCAAGGGTATTTTTATTTATTTGTGAAATATTAGGTGACATGGCAGGCGAGTGGAAAGGGGAGCAGGGTGAGTCGCAAAGTACTAACTTGCCAAACTGATATGAGAATATAAAGATTAACATCATATTTAAATGTTACTGACAACATTCCCTGGATTTTTTATACTATATAATGAGGGCATCTACATTTTAATAATAAATCAAATATTTATACCTTAACATTATTGTAGGCTATACTTGCAAGTTTGAAATCTTGAAAATCCCGCAATTGATGTAGATTTTGAACTGTAGAACTGCTTTTCTTGAACTGCGTTTCAATTCAGTTGAAATTTCGTTGCGCCTACTCTGCTTCAATTTCCTTCTGCCTTTCTTTATGTAAATCATCTGAAACAAATAAATTTGCAATAGGAAATTACAGTACTGTAACGTTGAACGAACCTTCAATATTATAATATGAATGCAACACTCATAATACAGTATTGTGAAAAAATGATAACGTTATATATTCAGAGAACAATCAAAGGGCTTACCTAATATTATGTAAAATAACGAGAATCAAACACCATTCGCACCGCCATCGTAATGTACGATGGCGACAATCAAGATGGCGAATGACGGTTATGCGATGTTGTCGACGCGCAGTTGCCGATTACCTATACGAGCTATGCCGGAAATTTCCGAAGAGAACTTGGAGGATCTAGCGCGCAGGATAAGCTTGAATAATTAATGAATTAACACAGTTTATTTTATAGGAAATAAAAATTTAACGCTTATAATGTTATTTCAACACTTTTTAATTTTAACATAAATGCGATTATATTCCAACAAAAAAAATTGTTGGGCCAACAATCAAACCCAACGGTAGGACGGTCGGGCAAAGCAACCGATAAATGCGTTGGCGCAACCGAGGAAATTACAACGAACCTTTCCCCAACGTATCCCTACCATGCCAACCAAATTCCTCCGATGGGCCAACGAAGTGTGCTACTAGGGTTGGTGTGATTTCAAGATCGATTCTTGACACCAATAGTTACAGAATAACTTTTTCTAGTAACATTGGTGTAATCGTAGTTGAGAGCGTTGGTGGAGTTACAGAATACGACCCCTGGGCCCTAGTATAAATTTTGTATTGAATACGCGCGATTTTGTCGGTTAGACTTACATAATGAAAGAGAAGTCACGGGTAAAACCATTCGTATTGGTAAAAATAAATTATTTCGAGTTAAAAGTAAGGTAATGATCTCTCTATCGCAATAAATTTTCAGGCATATATGCCTACTTGACATTTCTTGCTGAGCAGACAAATAGCTTCTTGCAAGATTTTCCAGGCGGAGCTAGTCGAAACAGTCGGCCTCACTTGCTGTGCTGGGGTCGTATTCTGTAACTCCACCAACGCTCTCAACTACGATTACACCAATGTTACTAGAAAAAGTTATTCTGTAACTATTGGTGTCAAGAATCGATCTTGAAATCACACCAATATATTGCTGGAAATATTGGTGACACACCGACGATTGCAAACCCCTCGGTGAGCTCAACAACAACTCGAAAGTACTAAAATATAGCAAAATTTGCAGAAATATCGACATATTTGTGTTTCAATGGCCGCTTATATCCTAATTGGGCGACTTCGTGATGGTGTCAATAGCTATATTTGCGTAATAACAGAGAAGGTACAGTATATATCCATTAATGAATAGATTCTTAGTATTTGTTTATATGTTTTTATCAATATAAAAACTAAATACATAATTTTATGTTGCAACAAGCTATGTTTGAGGTTATGTTTGCATAATTGCACATAATATTAATTAGCCTATTTTACTTTATCTTGTTTCAGATTTGGAATTGTAATCCCTGTGATCTGCATTAAAGAGTTTACAACATAATATGCACCAATAATAAGCTTAATGAACACTGATGGGTGTCACTGATGACCTAAATTTTTTAATGTTGTGTAAAATTTTGTTCAGTTCATTCGAAAGAACAGTGCACAAGTAGGTAATTTGCAATTGAGAAGGACATCCCACTCAAGCGATGCTTCAAGTAGTGAGATGATGTTGGCTTTTTGTAATTTTCAGGAAATAATTACGAAGACTGTGCTTATTAGAACTGAGCAAAGTGCCATGAACTCATGTTACATATAATAGTTTTTTTTATACCAAAGTTTACTTTGTAAGTGTGTGTGTACTATATCACTCAGCAAAATATGATGTACATTGTCCTTACTATTAAATATACTGGTAGCCTATATAGCGTTTACTAATTTATAAAACTTTTCACACTTGTAGAGAAGCATCTGTTTTTAACTGCACAAAAAATATGCCTCCCTGCCAATGTAGCCTAAGTTTATTGTAATTGAAAATATTATTTAAATCTAGCTACAATATTGGCTGTTACCAATTTTTTGTCTAATTTAAATTCCCTCTAATTCCTTTTATAATAATATGAGCTATATTGTATCTCGTGATTTTCCGTCAAGTGGGTATGGCTTATATGTAACCCACGCAGCACGATATATATAATATACGTATATTTTAGAGCTACATATATATCTTACGTTTGGTCAAAGTCAAAACGTAAATTATACGTATATTTTATGTCCAATATATACATGTATAAAAACTGTTGTAATTTAATCCTGCTTTATATTCATAATATATCAAAATTAAAGTTACTGTTACATAAGTAGGATTAAATATAAAACAAAATCGATTTGATTGTTCATTTGCCAATATCAAAATAACGTACTAACTATACGTAAATTTTACGTCTAGAATTGGACATTGTAAACACCGGTTTATTGTGTTTTACTCTAGTAAATCGATTTGGTTAAATTAAGGGAACGCAATACAATTTACTCACGCTAATCAGAAATTAATTTAAAAAAAATGGTTTAAAATGATTACATCCGTACATTCAGTAGGACTATTTTTCTGACGGTGGCCATCTTGTCTGTGACGTCAGCAATGAAGATCTGCTGTTTCATCTGTACATACAAGTGGTGCTTGTGCTTGTGCTTGTAAGTTCCTCGTTTATAGTGTTTTATTAACAAGAAATTGTGTGTGGAGAGAATTGCACTGTTCTGTTGCAACTACTCCCTATGTATATAACATAGAAACGAAGAATAAATGTACATGTGTGTGTATTTAAAGCTGACGAAATATTATGCAACGTGCAGTGATGTGTAATACCCTAGAATACATTTCCTAATTTAGGCCTACCTGAATGTTTGTGAAGACCTGGTCCTTCATGTAGAATATTAAATGAGGCAGAAGAAAAACATTTACACAGAAAACAGTACTGGTAAGTCCCTTTGCAAGATTTGTTTCACACTTACATAAATAGGCCTATCATAACCTCAACGACTTGCAAACTGATTTATAATACAGATGCTGTGGTAATTAGTTCTGATCATAATAATTTATGATAACGCTCTTAAAGTATTTCTTAATTGTTTCAGGAATAAACGATGCCTAGGTGATGTAGTGTTGCTGGCTGTAAAAGTAACTACAAGTCACAACATGAAAGTGTTAGTACATTTTCTTTACGAAAAGACGAAGAACTTAAGAAGAAGTGGCTTAGAAACATTCCTACAGACTTTACAGGGGTAAGCAAGCCTGTTATTTGTGTGAAGCATTTTCCTGAAGTGAGTGTGGTAAGAACAGAGACATTTGTAGTTAACGGTGAAATAAAAACATTTCCTAGAACTTACCCTAAACTGAAACTTGGTGCAATACCATCAATATTTCCTAATCTGCCTGAGTACTTGTCAAGACCAGGTCCATCATGCAGAAGATTAATTGATGCAGAAGAAGAAAATTTAAACCAAGCAGTTGCAGAAAGCTTAAAAGAACTTAAAAGTTATGCTGAACGACAAGCTCTGCATTGTTTGGAAGATGTGATGCAGTACTTCCTAAGTGTAAAAGAAGGACTT
Organism: Ectobius pallidus; assembly: GCA_964059195.1. Lineage (NCBI taxonomy): Eukaryota > Metazoa > Arthropoda > Insecta > Blattodea > Ectobiidae > Ectobius > Ectobius pallidus. The sequence goes on from CAXKWD010000005.1 coordinate 60,883,800, forward strand.
AAAGGGCAGTGGATTAGCATAATGGCAGTAGAAAGGCTAGTGCTGTGCTTAATGGATGTTAATGATGATGTCCCGAAGATTCTTGGTTCAGTGTGTGTTATGAGCGATCTCAGTGTTTTGCTTACAATAAATAATTGCAAAATACCTCAGCCAGAAGTCCCAAAAACTGCAAGATAATAAGCACAAAAAGTGTTCTTGATGACATTTTTAGTTATTGATATCTCATGTATTGATAGTATACGTAAAATGTATGTGAGCAGTGTACATTTATGAACCAAAGGCCCTATATAGGCTACATAAATTATATATAAAATATACGTTTGATAGATCATCTTTACATATTTTTTTACGTATAGATATTGTACATCAATAGTATGTATGCGATTGTACGTATAATTGATATATATTAAATGTCTGTATTGACATGAATAGACGTACGATTTACATAAAAAAGTGGGACATTTGAGCGTATATTATACGTAGATTTTATTTAACCAATATGTGTGATGTACATTACCTAGATCTAGGGATAACGTAAATTTTACATATATTTTACGTATGTGTGCTGAGTGGGAAGTTGAAATGCATATTGAATTTTCAAAGCCATTTTCCCATAACTTAATATTTTCAACACAAAAGGCACAATATCTCTTAAAGTAATGGTCCAAATTGCATGAAACTTTGCACACCCATAGTTTTTTGTGTGTTCTAGAGGATAAACCTAAATAATCAGATGTATTTGCAACACAAGATTATTTTACTTGTGAACATGATGTGAAAAAATTAGTAATAATTTTATATTGAAATTTTAAAATGCCTGAAAATTGTATCAGGCATACCACAGTATAAATTGATGGTTTATCCTCTAGATTATAGTGTCAGCTGTGAATAAAAAAAAAATATTACAATAATCAGATTGACTTTTGCAAGAAATCATGATACTTAGGCTTAATCGCATGCTGAAAAATAAAAAAAAATAATTTTCTAATATCAACCTTCATATTTGTGACACTGTAATAATTTTTGTGCTCATTTCAACCCCCAAATGTATACTTCTAATGTCCAAAATTTCATTTTATTATTGCAAATAGTGTTGAAGATATCGAACAGTTACTGCAATGCCTGCTCGGGCATGGTCTCTTGGTGTATGAGCCCCTTAAGACACTTTTTCAGTGATATTATGGTGTTATTTAAATTAATATATAATTATGAACAACTATGAGGCCAATTGTAATGTTTCAAAGTACTGTGTAAATTAAATACTAATGAATTCATTTAAAGTTAACCTACAACGCAATTAATTTATTTCAAGGGTTTTATAAATGTCATAAAAGCAGTAGGCAAGATAAGATACTCTTATTTCCTTAAACTTAACTATTTGCTTGTGTTCTATAAATTAAGTAAAAACTCCTACTGAATAATTTTTTTACTTTCTCTGCCTGTACCATAGGTAATACAGATAAAGGAAGTATTGTTTTCGACCCCAACTTTGAAGTTGAGTTTTTAGCCTAAATACACATTTTGAGGTATTCTGAATCCCCAAATACTATTTTCGGAAACATGTCTGTGTGGAAGTGTGTCAACAGCCTAGCTCCAGAATGGAAAATCGTAAGAATTTTTTTTTTTTATTTGGGTTGGGTACCTTCTGAAGATGTGACACAAAGATTGGCGACAAGTTTCTCTTATTTTTAAAGGGACTTTACATGAAAAAATGTTCGTTTTTCGCGATTTTATCGATTTGTTTAAATTTTGCACATGGGTTGCTTATAAGTTACTTGGACTTAAAACTTTATTTGAAACTTTAGGGTAGTTATAAGCCACCCACTCTGAATACGTGATAAAAGTTTTATTTGAAATATTTTTTCGAAGAAAATCTCTAAAGTGTAGTCTTTATCAGAATGTGAAGTGAGAAAAATGTATTGTGCATGCTTAAAGTAAAGAAAGTTATGAGAGTACAATAAATATATTTTATTTGGGTTGTGTATCCTTCGGGGATGTGATGTGTTAAGGACATTCTCTTTATTTATACAACCAATTTACATTACAAGAATGTCATACACAATAATTATATTATACTGAGAGACTAACTTTTATTTGAACAGAGATTGGAAAGTTCATTCCTTTCACTGAGTATGAATCCAGCAACATTTTGTTAAAATGAGTATTCTGAAAAGGGCTACATCTTACTTTCTGTTAATCGTAAAAATGAATACTTTCACACAAACAAGGTGAGTTGCAATGGAAATATATAACTACTTCGAGATTGCATATTTTTTTATAATCATAATTTAAATCAGACATTGGCAAACTATTGCGAAATTTGCTAATTGGATTCCCCTAGATACCCTCCTTATTATATATATATGACAGTAAACATTACTAAAAACCATTGGCATTTTGCGAATTTCTCCTATTATTATAAATCCGCCTTTTCCCCCTATAAGCGTCTTGCAACATGACAGTACGTGAATATAAACGCCCACTTTCAAAATATATACATTAAATTAAACTCCCGCCCAGTGCACCGACTTGTATTTGAGACCGGTGCAATTATTTCCTTTTTTCCCCCAGAGTTCGCCTTCTGCCTGACAGAACAGTTGGCTGCACTGGTTGCGGGCTTGTGCTGCTCTTGGCTGAGTGTTACAAGCTGTGGCTAGTGCGCTGTACTGAGGGCCGCGGGCAGACGGTAGTGTGGCTTTGTTCGCGCGTCGTCGCGACTCTGTCTTGTGCTGCTGTCTGGCGGCGGCTTCTGGCTAGGCTTAGGAAGCGTTCCCGTGGTTTCTCATTCTCAAAATGGCGTTGAACCAGGTATGTTGCTTTCGGGCTGGTGTCCAAACAATGGCAGGTTATAAAACCTGTTAGGTTGTAATTAGACTGTCATTAGATCGCTTTGTGTTTAGTTTGTGATGTGTACTTTGATTTGTCGTAGTTTTGTGTACTAAATCCTGTTAAAATGAAGAAATATGTCCACGGCGTCATCATGCCGGGGGCAGAGGCTTAATTCCCTTGCTCTGCGCGCAGTGTAATATTCCCCCCCCCCCCGTTTTTGGTAACTTCATATGTGATACAGTTTAGTTTCAGCTTAGTTTTCTTTCTATTGTTGTACACATCACTTGTTCTTAATTAGTTTCCGTGTTTTTAGCACATACCACTAACCCATTTTAAGGAATCCCGTGGCGTGGGTCTGGAGGCGTCCATGTGCCGGTAATTTAGTGTTGCCTCCCATTTTAGCTAATCTGTATTTATTTCAGGCATCCCACCTTCTTTCCCATGTTATGTACCACTAACTCTTAGTACTTAAAAGTATGTAAATTTATAAATGACTTGCTAATGGTAGTTTGATTTTTAATTGTATGTAATCTGAATCTAATTGCCTTTTTCGAAAATCAACTAAATGAATTTTATCTATCCATTTGTTATAAATTGAAAAAGATTTTATAAATTGTTAAATCTTCAAAGTTTTATGTAAATTACTAGTAATTTGTTTTCTTTCCTTTTTTTGATTTGGTAAAATACTGTAAATTTCATTTTAACTAAAATTTTGTGAATCAAAAGAAACCATGTATTATTTGAAGGCAGAAATTACAAAAGAAAAACAAATCACTCTGCTAAATATACTAAAACGAGAAAGTACTTTTATGTTGCTCTGTGTAGTTTTGTTGCCCCACTCTGGGTTCACATTCTTCCTTTGGGCGGGCTCACTAGTAAGGTTAGGTTAGCTTTCCTGCGGGTGGTAACCTTTGCACTCCTTTCCACATTCCCATAGGGGTGGGCGCAATAGTTGTATGCAGACCGTGGTTCAGTCCACAATTATCTGCAGCCCTTAGCTTTTGCATTTTCTTTTGTCCCATTAGTCATTAATGAATTTGAGCAACATGAATCCTTTCTTGGTTTGGTTTTAAAATGATTTTATTTTAAACAACCGGTTTTTCTGTATTATTTGTATTTTATACTGTTAAATATTCTAAAGTCTGTTTAATTTGCCTTTCATGTACAAAATGCAACGAGTACCAGTGCCGTCGCAGTATTTACTAAGAGAAGACGTTGAATATGAATTGAAAATCAGGAATGTACCGTTTGCTGCTAGTGAAAAGGTGGCTAGCTTGAGAGAAAAACTGGACAAGATGGCCCAGGCACCAGTGGATCTGCAATGCCTAGGTGAGTCCGATGCAGAAACTCAATTGAAAACAATTACTGATAAAGTGAACAGTATTAAAAATTTAACTAAATTAGGGAAACTAACTCCACTTCAAGAAATAAAGTATGCTCAAAAGCTGAAGCAGCTTTTTAATGTTGTCAGCGATAGGCTGCATGTAATAAAGAAACCTGAGGTTTATGCTCAGTTCTTAATGATTCTGGAGGAAATCACAGAAGTTTTGGAAGGATTTGAAGAGGTCAGAGACCTTCCTCAGCTGTCTGTTTGTCCAGAATTCAGTGAAAATTTGTTAATGCCTCCCAGTAAAGATATCACTAGTCAAGTCCAAAATGAGATCCCTTTGCTAACGGCTAGTGCCGTTGAGCCGAAGCGTTTTTCCCCTGAAAATCAATTTGAATTTTTCTCTCCTGAACGTGTCACCTTACCAGTCAGTCATGTGCAAATTCCTGACTCACCTGACTTTAGCCGCTTGCCTCATCCTTTGGCCCAATCCCTGGAGACGGTCTATCGGTTTAGTGATAATTCTTTAGAACATGTTTTAGAATTTTTGAAATTTATTTGTGAGCTGAAAAGACAAGCTGTTATTTTCAAATTTAACCAAGTTTCTCTACTGGCGATCATGGCGGCCAAGCTTAATGGTGGGCTTAGAGAAGTGGCAAATGACGCGGTATTTTCTGGTTCGGACTTAGATAATTTTCATGTAAGATTACTTGAAATTTATTTTCCTGTTAGGGCAAGAAGCTCTCTCTTGAATAAATATTTCTATCGTGTGCAGGAGGAAGGTGAATCCTTTGCTAGGTATGTTTGCTCCATTAAACAGTATGCTGTAATCTTCCGCCTTGAGTTAAGCGAGTCAGAAATTGTTGATAATGTTATTGATGGCATGGCTCCGGCAACAAGGTCACAAGTTATTTTCCAAAGGAGGCCATCTTCTTTCAGAGAGTTGGAAAACTTATGTGCTCGAGTTAACAGTGTGAGCTATTCAGATTCACTTCGTGTAAGCTCACAGACTGTAAATGTAAATAATAATCCCAGATTTGACAGGAACCGGGGGAGGAATGTGACTAATAGAAATTCTAATGACAGGCGTAGGTGCTTTGAGTGCGGAAGTGAGGAACATTTGAGGAATGCGTGTCCTGAGCGCAGGAGACCTTCTGGTGGTGAAGGTGGTGACCGGTCTGCTCAGAGGCGTTGATATCACGCGCACCCCAGCCGGCAGGGCGTGCGTGGTATCGAGCGGAGCCACCGTCAGCATCTTCAACGACCTAGGTCGGGTTGTACTGCGGGTGTGCATGGATCTGTATATAGGGATGAATGTGAAGTTAGAAAAACAGTTTCTTTTGTAAATAGTTCTTCGCCTAGTCAAGATAGTGTTGCTGCGGGCAGCAATGTTGTAAATAGTGAAGCCCCTGTGTTCGGAAGTAAACCGAAAGTGTCTCGTAAAAATGTAAATAGGCTTAAACATGTAAACTGTCTGCCGCACAGACAACGGAAGCATTTATCTACTGGGGTGAAGGGCTTGGTGGATTCGAGTTTGCCGCTTATAGAAGTGGAGACTTGCAACCATCTCTTTTCAGCTCTTTTGGATAGTGGTGCGACTGTGAGTTTGCTATCTTTGGGTTCTTACAATAGGTTGCGTTGTCGGGAGAAAGTACCTGAGTTGACCAATGACGTGGAACCTTGCAGCACTGCTGACTCAAGGTCCCTCGCCATTGCGGGGAAAACCAAGTTGAAAATCCGAGTCCTCGATTTTACCTGGATGGTAAATTTTGTGGTCGCGGACAACTTGGTTATGCCCTTGATACTTGGTGCTGACTTCATGCAGCGTACCGGCCTGTTGTTGGATGTGCAGGAGCGGCAGGCATTTTTCAGGTTTAGCCCAGCTTCGAAAGTAAACTTTGTGAACTCATATTATTGTAGACAGGTAAAACCCACTAGGCCTATTGAGTCAGAAAGTCATAATTTATCGGTTGAGGTGGAGAGTTCAGTTAATGTTGTAGGCATTGATCTTACTCACTTGCCGCAAAAACAAAATGACCAGGTTACTTCACTGATTAATGATTTTCCCGACGTTTTGACTCCTGAGTTGGGACTGACTAATGTACTTGAGTATGAAATTGAACTAATCGACGATCAGCCTGTTAGGCGTCCTCCTTATAGGCTAAACCCAGTTAAATTAAAAATTCTGAAGGAACACATTCAAACTATGTTAGACCAAGGTGTCATTACAAAGTCCAAGTCTAACTACAGTAGCCCCATTTTTCTAGTTGAGAAGTCTGGCGGTAAGTTTCGTCCAGTGGTTGATTACCGATATTTGAATTCTAAGATTAAAATTGACTCAGTTCCAATTCCGGATATTCATTCGTCATTTAGTTTTTTTTCTAAAGCCAAATTTTTCACTTCTTTGGATTTGAACCAAGCCTATTATCAGATTCCATTGACGGAGAAGTCTAGGAGACTGACTGCCTTCGCAACGGACTGGAATTTGTTCCAGTTCACCCGCGTGCCTTTCGGGTTAGCCACGGGTGCCCAAGTCCTGACCAGGCTCCTGGATGACATTTTCTCAGACGTCAAGTTTGAGTATGTCTTCCACTACCTAGATGATTTGGTCATCTATTCAGAATCGTTTGATGAACATCTAGGTCACGTACGGGTGGTGCTCGAGCGCTTGAGAGCGGCTGGACTCACAGTGAATCCGGAGAAAGTCACTATGGCTGCCCGGTCATTGTCGTTTCTTGGTCATATAGTTTCTGCGGATGGAGTGACTATTGACCCGGAACGCACTCGTGCGATCCGAGAGTTTCAGCCACCCAGAGATGTCAAGGGTGTAGCTAGATTCCTCGGCATGCTTAATTTTTTCAATAAATTTATTCCCAATTTTGCCCACATTGCTTCTCCATTAAATGCTTTGCGTCGAAAAGGTTCTAAATTTATTTGGTCTGAAGATTGTCAGAAGGCTTTTGATAACCTTAAACTTTGTATAGTTAATCCCCCAGTACTCATGATGCCAAATTTCAATAATAGGTTCATTTTGCAATCCGATGCTTCTCATGTTGCGGTTGGCTGTGTTCTGCTGCAAGAATCTCCTGATGGTCGTAGGCCAATTGCTTATGCTTCGAGAACTCTCACTGCCCAAGAGCGAGTGTATAGCACTTACGAGCTGGAAGCTTTGGCGGTTCTGTTTGGGGTAGAGAAATTCCGCATGTATTTAGAACATGTGGAGTTTGACCTGGAGACGGATTGCCAAGCTCTCAGCTGGGTGTTGGCTAAGCCAAGAACTACCGGTCGCATTGCTAGATGGGCAATTAGACTTTCCGCTTTCAAGTTTTCGGCTAAACACATCAAAGGCTCAGATAACAAAATAGCGGACGCATTATCCCGTATGTTTTATCCAGACCAAATTACAGAACCTCCCCCAGAAGTTACTTCCGATCCAGAACCCCCGCCTCAGTTAGTTGCTGGCATCTTGTCAGATTTTCCTCTAGCATTCAAGTCCATTCAGGAATTTCAGAGCAAAGATGAGGAGATTGGAGCTATTGTTGAGAGAATAAAAGCTGGTGAGCAGATGACTCAGTTTGTTCTAAAGACTGGCATTCTTTATAGTGCACTCTCTAGGAGAATGCCGTCTAGAATAATTCTGCCATCAGCACTGATTGATATTGTATTTAAGTTTTTTCATGAGTCTGCGATAGGAGGTCACCTTGGTTTTGATAAAACAAGGAGTAAGATCAAAGAGTATTTCGTGTGGAAGGGTATGGATGCCGACGTCAAGGCGCGTGTCAAAGCTTGTCAGGTTTGCTCCTGCTCTAAGCCGGCCCAAATGACTAAAGTTGGTTTTCTTGCCTCGGAAGTTCCGAAAGCTCCTTTGGATCGGCTATTCATTGATTACGTGGGAAAACTACCTCGATCAAAATCAGGAAATGCTCATATTTTAGTCATTGTAGATTCTTTCACTAAATTTGTCTGGTTGTTTCCCGTGAGAGTGGCTAATTCTAATGTTACCATAGAATGTTTGAAAAAAGTCTTTGCTGTTGTTGGATTTCCTCGGTCCATAGTGTCGGACAATGCCGCGTACTTTGTGTTGAGGCAATTCAACAAGTTTTGTTTTGAATTAGGTATTAGACATATTACGACCTCTCCGTACCATCCTTCTCCCAGTTTTGCCGAGCGTTTTAATCGCAATCTGAAGGCTGCGCTGATTGCTTATCACTCGGAGGACCATTCCTCCTGGGATAAGAATCTGTATTGGCTTCAGTTTGATTTTAACTCTGCGAAGCATGAAGCTCATATGTTCCCACCTGTTTCTCTCATGTTAGGTTTTCGTCCAAATAATCCATTATGTAATTTGTGGTCTATCAATGACCTCCTTCCAGACCCTAGAGATAATGTAAAAATTAAGGAGATGTGGAAGAAAGCTTCTGCAAATTTAAAACTTTCCCACGACAAAGTCATGAGTAGGTATAATAAAGGCAGGCAGAATGTAAAATTTAAGGTGGGAGATGAAGTTTTTGTTAAGAATTTTCCTCGCAGTGATGCTGCTGCCAAATTTACTTCGAAGCTCGCTCCCAAGTTCCATGGTCCTCACGTAGTCGTTGAGTTTCTGACACCGGTCACCGTCTTGGTAAGAAATAGAACCACTGGTAAGACCTTTAAGTGCCATGTCTCGCATGTCAAAACTAAATAAGATGTGAAAATTTTAATAATCCTGATGGCACTGGTTTTAAATTACAATTTTAGTAAAAATTTTAAGATCTTGTCACAAAAGGAAAATTTTAATTTAGATTAGAGTGTATTTTACTTGTACCCTCCCCTTTCACATGAATTTGTTTTGTTCTTTTGGCTGCCGCTTGGAAATTAATGTTTCAGAAAGACTGTAAGCTGTCAAATGGGAATGGTTTCTGACATGCTCTGGATGATGGACTGGCGAGGACAGAAAAGCTACCCGGTTTGCACTCATCAGTGATTGTTGGTCTGGCGCAGGCTCTGTGCACGTGTAAAACATCAACTTGAGGATCCTCGCCTTGCTGCCTCCAACGGAAATCACAATCCTGCTCTAGTGTCGCTCAAGTATAGCTGCCAGGGACGGTCATATGTAAGTGTTCATAGGCTGTCGGAAGGACCTGACGCATCCAATCAGCAAAAAAGGTATGGCACTTCATGTTTTAATGACCCCCACAAGTGTAGCTGAGTGACGCATACTAGTGCTCCAAAGTTTCGATATTGATGTTTTGGAATGGCAAAAATTCCTCAACTGGGACCGGACGCAAAAGTTGCTTGGATTTGCCATCCAAGGGTGCTTCATCAAGTATCGTACAGTTTCCCGAAGAAGACTACACCGATTTAGACGAAGAAAATAGTGCTAACACCGTAGGGTAAGGCAAACACACTAAAGAAATGTAATACTCGCCATAACAATTTTGAACTGCTTCAAAACTTTTGTTTAAATCATGCATGTCAGTTTCCAATTTTTCTCCCAACAGCATCAAGAGGACTCTGATGTATTATGTTTTGTACAATAAGTGTCAGTGCAAATGTATAATGTTTAAAACCGGTGGTTTTAAAATAGGAGAGGGGTGTATTGCACCGACTTGTATTTGAGACCGGTGCAATTATTTCCTTTTTTCCCCCAGAGTTCGCCTTCTGCCTGACAGAACATTTGGCTGCACTGGTTGCGGGCTTGTGCTGCTCTTGGCTGAGTGTTACAAGCTGTGGCTAGTGCGCTGTACTGAGGGCCGCGGGCAGACGGTAGTGTGGCTTTGTTCGCGCGTCGTCGCGACTCTGTCTTGTGCTGCTGTCTGGCGGCGGCTTCTGGCTAGGCTTAGGAAGCGTTCCCGTGGTTTCTCATTCTCAAAATGGCATTGAACCAGGTATGTTGCTTTCGGGCTGGTGTCCAAACAATGGCAGGTTATAAAACCTGTTAGGTTGTAATTAGACTGTCATTAGATCGCTTTGTGTTTAGTTTGTGATGTGTACTTTGATTTGTCGTAGTTTTGTGTACTAAATACTGTTAAAATGAAGAAATATGTCCACGGCGTCATCATGCCGGGGGCAGAGGCTTAATTCCCTTGCTCTGCGCGCAGTGTAATATTCCCCCCCCCCCGTTTTTGGTAACTTCATATGTGATACAGTTTAGTTTCAGCTTAGTTTTCTTTCTATTGTTGTACACATCACTTGTTCTTAATTAGTTTCCGTGTTTTTAGCACATACCACTAACCCATTTTAAGGAATCCCGTGGCGTGGGTCTGGAGGCGCCCATGTGCCGGTAATTTAGTGTTGCCTCCCATTTTAGCTAATCTGTATTTATTTCAGGCATCCCACCTTCTTTCCCATGTTATGTACCACTAACTCTTAGTACTTAAAAGTATGTAAATTTATAAATGACTTGCTAATGGTAGTTTGATTTTTAATTGTATGTAATCTGAATCTAATTGCCTTTTTCGAAAATCAACTAAATGAATTTTATCTATCCATTTGTTATAAATTGAAAAAGATTTTATAAATTGTTAAATCTTCAAAGTTTTATGTAAATTACTAGTAATTTGTTTTCTTTCCTTTTTTTGATTTGGTAAAATACTGTAAATTTCATTTTAACTAAAATTTTGTGAATCAAAAGAAACCATGTATTATTTGAAGGCAGAAATTACAAAAGAAAAACAAATCACTCTGCTAAATATACTAAAACGAGAAAGTACTTTTATGTTGCTCTGTGTAGTTTTGTTGCCCCACTCTGGGTTCACATTCTTCCTTTGGGCGGGCTCACTAGTAAGGTTAGGTTAGCTTTCCTGCGGGTGGTAACCTTTGCACTCCTTTCCACATTCCCATAGGGGTGGGCGCACCAGTTTGGAAATTATGAAATCACATTCCCGCACTCCATCAGCCAATGATATTCATTGCAGTTTGTTAAGACAGATTTCTCATAGCTACTTTCATTGCCAACATTCACGAAAATACACAAAGTTATTGGTGGGCCTCAACAACGGGTCTCCAGATACCAACAGGGAGTTACAGAATCGCTCACGCTCCGGCCGTTGGTATCTTGCTGTCGGTTGTTGAGCTCTCAACAACACCAATGCGTTGGTGACGAAAGTTACAGAATTCGACCCCAGGTGACCTCTGTTGACCGATGCAATGATCAACAGAGAATGGATACGTGGAGGATATGAACTGAGACACGTAGTGACAAGGTTCGCTGCGCACGGGTTCCATCACAGAGTGTGTAAAACTGGAAGTTTTCATGACCCGGATCCGGAGTGTATTTGCAAGTGGTGCGGTCTCCACTGTGAAAGATATCATGCAGCTATTTGTAGGCAAAGGAAAATGACCCTGACAGAATTAAGTCAAAACAAAAGCTAACTATACATGCACATTGTGCGCATTCCCTACATTAATTAATAACTTTCTTTACTTTAAGCATGCACAATACATTTTTCTCACTTCACATTCTGATAAAGACTACACTTTAGAGGTTCTCTTCGAAGAAATGTTTCAACTAAAAGTTTTAGCACGTATTCAGAGTGGGTGGCTTATAACTACCCTAAAGAGAATTTCTTCGAAAAATGTTTCAAATAAAGTTTTAACTCCTAGTATAAGCAACCCATGTGCAAAATTTAAACAAATCGATAAAATCGCGAAAAACGAACATTTTTTCATGTAAAGTCCCTTTAAAAATAAGAGAAACTTGTCGCCAATCTTTGTGTCACATCTTCAGAAGGTACCCAACCCAAATACAAAAAAAAAATTCTTACGGCTGTTGACACACATCCACACAGACATGTTTCCGAAAATAGTAGTTGGGGATTCAGAATACCTCAAAATGTGTATTTAGGCTAAAAACTCAACTTCAAAGTTGGGGTCGAAAACAATACTTCCTTTACCTGTTGTACCTATGGTACAGGCCGAGGGAGTAAAAATAATTATTCAGTAGGAGTTTTTACTTAATTTATAGAACACAAGCCAATTATAAAATTATTTTTATATAGATAAAGCAAATAGTAAAGTTTAAGCTTTTATGACATTTATAAAACCCTATAAATAAATTAATTTCGTTTTAGGTTAACTTAAAATGAATTCATTAGTATTTAATTTACACAGTACTTTGAAACATTACAATTGGCCTCATAGTTGTTCATAATTATATATTAATTTAAATAACACCATAATATCACTGAAAAAGTGTCTTAAGGGGGCTCATACACCAAGAGACTAATGCCCGAGCAGGCATTGCAGTAACTGTTCGATATCTTCAACACTATTTGCAATAACAAAATGAAATTTTGGACATTAGAAGTATACATTTGGGGGTTGAAATGAGCACAAAAATTATTATACGGTCACAAATATGAAGGTTGATATTAGAAAATTAATTTTTTTTATTTTCAGCATGCAATTAGGCCTAAGAAACATAATTTCTTGCAAAGAGTCAATCTGACTGGTGTAATATTTTTTTTTCACAGCTGACACTATAATCTAGAGCAGCGATTCTCAACCTGTGGGGCGCGACCCCTAGGGGGGCCGCGAGCAGGCTAGAGGGGGGGCGCGAGAATATCCAAGAGAAAATATAATTTAAAAAGTTATTAACTGACAGAAAAACATACACATAGAAAACAAAATACATTTCGACATATTAAAAAAAAAGTAAATCAACGTACTAAATAAAAACTAACTTTATCAAAACATACTAAATTAAAAACAAATTAAATAATTATTAGTGACTTCCTTCGGCCTGTCTTGCAGAGCAAAGTTTTTCGAAGGAAGGCTCAATATTAGAAATAGCCACTCTCAGTTCTGTTTCTATATTTAGCCGAGATCTATATTTTGTCTTTAACGAAGCCAAAGCAGAAAATCCAGTTTTGCAAAGGAAGGATGTTGAAAATGGCAATAGAATGCGAAATGCTCTGGTTTTTAGTGCAGAAAAATCATTATCTACTGCTGCCCAAAATTCAAATAGTGATTTATCACTAAATTGTTTTTTGGTTTCGCCACTTGTCGTGAAGTCTATGAATTTTTCTTCTTCATCAATTGAAAGTCCTTCGGGAGTCTTATGAAATGGATCCCTCACCACTCGCAACTTTCTATCAAGTTATCGTCTGCAAGAAAATACTTTTAAAAATTCTTTTCTAACATGGCTAAATGATTTTCAATGGTTACAAAAACAACTTTTACATGTTCTTCTTCAGCCTTGTAAGTTTTAATACAATCATCCACATTTGCAAACATTGTTTGGTTTTTATGCTTTAAATTTCTGCTCCACAAATCCAATTTTCTGCAAAAAGCATTAACTTTATCACTCGTATCGAACATATGTGTATTTGCTCCTTGGAGTTGAAGATTCAAGATATTTAATTTCTCGAATATGTCGACCAAGTAGCTTAATTTCATCACAAATAAACCATCGCGAAAATTCTCGGCTTCCGGTCTGTTTTCTTCTTCTAGAAAAATGGCGATTTCTTCTCTTAATTCATAAACACGTAAAAATTTCCCACGTGATAACCATCTTGCCTCGCAATAAAATAATAGCTGTGAATGCATCGAACCCATGTCTTTACAAAGTGCGGAAAAGATTCTCGATTTCAGGGGCCTCCAAAATACTCAGAATGCATTATTGTTGTATACATTTTATTGTAAGTGGGGGGGCGGGGATGAAAATTATGATTAAAAATTGGGCCGCGAATACTGAAAGGTTGAGAAACACTGATCTAGAGGATAAACCACCAATTTATGCTGTGGTATGCCTGATACAATTTTCAGGGATTTTAAAATTTCAATATAAAATGATTACTAATTTTTTCACATCATGTTCACAAGTGAAATAATCTTGTGTTGCAAAAACATCAGATTATTTAGGTTTATCCTCTAGAACACACAAAAAACTATGTGTGTGCAAAGTTTCATGCAATTTGGACCATTACTTTAAGAGATATTGTGCCTTTTGTGTTGAAAATATTAAGTTATGGGAAAATGGCTTTGGAAATTCAACATGCATTTCAACTTACATATAAGCCACACCCACTTGACGGAAAATCACGAGATACAATATAGCTCATATTATTATAAAAGGAATTAGAGGGAATAAAATAGATGGTTTAAATTAGACAAAAAATTGATGTAGCTAGATTTAAATAATATTTTCAATTACAATAGGCTACATTGGCAGGGAGGCATATTTTTTGTGCAGTTAAAAACAGATGTTTCTCTACAAGTGTGAAAAGTTTTATAAACTAGTAAACGCTATATAGGCTACCAGTATATTTAAAAGTAAGGACAATGTACATCATATTTTGCTGAGTGATATAGTACACACACACTTACAAAGTAAACTTTGGTACAAAAAGTTTATTTTCAGTCATTGCTGAAAGAACTCATAAAGGAGGACATAGGAATAATAGAGAACAAGAAAACAGACACAAATACAAACAATAAAAAAAACAAAACATGGGGAAAGATACAGACCCGGTAAGTGTGACATGTTTGAAAATTATTTATTTAATAGTCCATTTAACAACATAGGCCTGATTACAGAGTAGACTACTCTTACACACAAGTAGGTTAAGTCAAATGTCCAGCAGGAATGACAAAAGATCTTGTTGAAGCATGAATAGAAACTTCACGTAGAGTATAGAGTGAGAGGATTTAGGCCTACTTTGCTATGTGGAATCGTGCAGTTGTCTTGGAATGTTAATCCAGAGTCTGGGCAGAGTCTGCTGCACCCCAGCGAAGCTCCACCCGTTCTCGCCCGCCTGCTCGTTTCCCCTGCTGACCCTCGCTTCCGAGCCAATGCGCACGCTACTGCTTGCTTCCCCTACATCTCCTATCACGGCCATGTACTTGCTCAGTTACGAAAATTACAATTGTACCGTAGTGAAATTAATACTTTATTAATTTAGTAGGGCATTCTGAATTCTCCCGAAATTCTAGTTCAGTGGCAGTTAGGTTATGAACAGTGATATTAATTTAGGAGGGCATTCTGAATTTTGTATTAGACTTGAATAGCCCGCCGATTCCTTCTCCTCGCTTCCAAGCCATGGCTTCCTTGATAGTCGTGACGCTGTTTTATGAGAGGTGTGGAAGGGTAAAAAGCTTCTGCATTTAGTTAAATAATGATAGGTAAATTCTAGGTCAGTGATAGGTTTTGTTAGGTTAACAACGTTATCTTAGTTTAGGAGCAATATACTGAATAGCACGATGTTGATTATGTCTCACATTGAATCTCTTCTGCGATGAAACCCTAAACCCCGCCTTCCGAGGCAGGTCGCGTTAGACAGTTCGTGGGAGGAGCCTAGCGGGCAGCATAAAATTATTTTTTCCCAGAGTCTGCTCCAGTAAATTTGCCTTAATAATTGCCATAACAATCACTAATGTACAGTATCCATTTTCTTGCATTTCAGATTCTGTGAACTAAACGGCAAAGACAGAGGGCTGAATGAGCTGAAACAGCAGTGGAGGTCAATGAAGCTCCAGGCGAAGCAGTCCCTGTCAGCCTACAGGCAAGCGATTTCTGGAACTAGGGGCGGTCCTGCTCCCTCAAGTCCCCCGGAAGAAACAATTGAAATTCTGGCCATGGTGCCATTGGAATTTCAAGAAGATTTCAACGCATATGACAGCAATGGTCCTCCAGTAAATGTAAGTAAGCTACAGTTTGTTTCTTTTGTTTTTATTTACAATGGCTCTTGACCCTACCAGCACCTAGGCTACTACCTTATAATGGAGTGTGCGGCATAATCCATATATGCTTGACCCATTCTCGTGATTTGTAGCCTATGTTTGTACGGGTGATGCGATGTTCTTTGTTTCTTTTCTATTGTAAATGGGATCTTTCCAGAATGTTTAAAATTAAGTTTAGTTCGGCCTCTGCATAAAAAAGGAAATGAAAAGGATATAAATAATTATCGTCCTATCACGCTGACATCAGAACTAGCTAAGATATTTGAAAGAATAATATGCGATAGACTATTACATTTTCTGAATCTGGAACATATAATAAATAAGCAACAACATGGTTTTAGGAAGGGTTTGTCTACCATAACAGCTCTAAATGAGTTTATCTATGAAAGAATTTCAAAAATGGAAAGTAACGTAAAGATTGGTACTGTAATATTTGACCTATCTAAGGCTTTTGACAGTGTTGATCATAACATCTTATTACACAAATTAGCAAAATATGGAATACGTGGTGTAGGTAATAATCTTATAAAAACTTATCTGGTAGGAAGAAAACAGTCAACACAAATGTATTACAAGCATGATAATTTAATTAATAAAGTACAATCAAAATATGAAATAGTAAAATATGGAATTCCACAGGGAACTGTTTTAGGTCCCATATTATTCATTCTGTATGTAAATGACATGTGCCAAACACACGACACACAAATAATTTCTTATGCTGATGACACCACACTATTATGCTGGGGGGAAGATATCGATATTTTAAAAATAAATTTGTTACATGCAGTTGAATATTTACTAGATTTTTTTAAGCAAAACAACCTAAAATGTAATATGAGTAAAACAAAAGTAATACAGTTTTTTCAGGGAAGCAAAACATTACAAGAGAAACTAGATATTCAGATTGAGAGTTCCAAAATTGAAGAAGTATACGAATATAAATTTTTAGGAATCAATGTTGATAGTAGATTAACTTGGGCTAAGCACATAGACAAATTATGTAATACTGTTAGTAAATCAATATACTTGCTAATTTACTTTAAATCAATAGTTGACAAAAAATGTTTGGAACTGATATATTATGGAGTCATATACCCACATATAATATACGGCATAGAACTGTGGGGTGGTGCAGCAAAGACATATACACAAAGATTATTTATTCTACAAAAGAAGTGTATAAGAATAATATATAACCTTGCACCTAGAGAATCATGTAGGGATGTATTTATTCTGAACAATATGCTAACTATATACTCATTATATGTATATCGTGTAATTATGTTTATTACAATAAACTTCCCCACTCTTTTAAGCACACCAGTCCAAAACTTTTCAAAACCAAAGTGAGAAATCTTCTTATGGAGCATGTTTTCTATAGTACTCAAGATTTCATCTCCGCCAATTTACTGACTCTATAAATTTATTTTTACTGGATAATAATTTATGGAGTAATTGGAGCTACGTGATTTCTTCTGATCTCTCCTCTTTCTCTTTTCCTCTCCATTTCTATAAGTCAAAATTGAATCACAAGTAAAATTCTAAATGTCCGTGTCTTATTGTACTCTGTATTATTTTGTTCTAATGTCTGCATTTGTATGAGTGTGTACTGTATGTATAGGTATGTTTTGTTTAATATTTTTTTTTAGTTCTTAAGTATGACGAAGCCTTTGGATTCTTGTAATCCCTAATGGTGAATAAATATTATTATTATTATTACTGAAAGACAACCAATAAAAAATAATGAAATTCATCAATACAATACCAGAAATAAAGAAGACTATCACAAGACAATACATACCAAACAAATATCAAATAAAGATGTCAGTGTGATAGGAGTTAAACTGTACAACAAATTACCAACAACATTAAAATCACTATCTGGCACAACTTTCAAACGCCAACTTAAAAAATTTCTTATTAATAAATGCTTGTATAATATTGAAGAATTGTAAAAATAATTAATAACGATAAGTTGCTACAACAGATAGAATTGTCATATAACTGCAAAAAAATGATAATAGAATTAATGATAAATGTAAGGTTAATCTGACTAATTTTGTATACTGAAGTGTCATGTAGCTACCTGACATAGCTACCAGCACTATTGATCTAATGTTTTATTGTATTATATTGTAATTGTTTTTATTGTATTATATTGTAAGTTAATGATGAAGCTGAAATGCTACTTATAGCTACCAGCACTATTGTTCTAACATTTTTATTATATTATATTGTAATTGTTTTTTATTGTAGTATATTGTAATTTAATGACGAAGCTGAAATTCTTAAGGAATCTACAGCTATTAATAAACTGAAACTGAAACTGAAACTGAGCGAAGCAGGGTGACCAACTGTTCTCCGGTCTGGTCATGGGCCATACCCACTTTAGTGGCGGTTAGGTTAGGTTGGTTAGGGGTAAAAAATAGATTTGTGCCGCATACCAGCCAATCTCCGCCGTTTTGTTAGGTTAGGAACATTTATTTTAGTTTAGGAGCAATAGCGCGAGGTTTATTATGTTTCACATTGCATCTCTTCTGCGACGAAACCCTAAACTCCACCTTCCCAGGCGGGTCCCATTACAGAGTTGGTGGGAGAAGCCTTAGTGCGCGGTATAAAACTATTTTTTCCCTGGTTAGGTTATGAACAGTAATATTACTGTAGTAGTGCATACCAAATTCTCGCATTTCAAAAAACTCCATGCGGTTTGTTATATTGGTTAACCTGTACCCAGAATTCTATCTGCTCAGCCAGTGTGACGTCACAGCTCTGGCGTCCAATCACCAAAATTTGTATAGTTCTGGAAAGGTAATATGGGGGAGATTTCACTACTTTTTGCTAGATCATGGTATAAGTTAAAAGAAATTTTAACATTTAGGGCGGATGGGTCGAACCAAATCATTTGCGAAGGCAACATCTTCTCTCCACGTAACTATGTACATAATAAAATATGTGTGATACTGGGTGTTTTATGAAGGGAATATGGTTTCAAAATGGGTCAAGTATATCTGTATTTACACTCTTGTTTTTATCCGTATGTTTTTCCTCCTCATCTGAACATGGTATGAGTTCTTATAATGCAGTCAACTAGAGAATTCATTAGCTGGCTCAACTGCTGCCTTCCCTTTTGATGATTTATTCTGCCATGACAAACCTTGAGAAATAAAAGAAAATGTACTAGGCCTAAATCCCAGATGAGGTTAGCCACCATTAGTAACTTGCTCAGTACCTTGAAGTACAGTCATTTGAAACATCATCACTATATGGATGCATGGAAACTACCAGCTAGTAGAGAGTTGTAGCTAGTTGCGATACTAAGCTCCTTGTGTTAGTAGTGGTATTGTTAGGTTTTCAGTTATCTAAGTTATCTATAAGTGACATAAGTACCTAGGAACAGTGATATTAGTTTAGCTGCAGCTGAATGTGTTTTCTTATGTGGCATATTAATTCTCACAGAGTGGTAGCTACATAGGTTACTGCTATAGTTAGGTTAGGAATAATGATATTAGCTTGCAGCACCATACTGAATTGTACTTCCATCTCATACATGTTTTCTTAGGTTGGTAAATTATCTTAAAAATAATGTTCATAATACACAGTAAATATTGGGTCAAAACAATTTTATTTACTTTATAAATGAGTGTACTCCATTTTCATATAAACTAATGTACAAATTACTAGCATGAAATTTCATAAAAATAGCACTTACATTTCTAACTCTGTGCTAAGTTAATAACAAACAAATCCGATACAAGACAAGAAAATATATAGGCCTAAGCCCTAACAAGTGAATACATTCATTAAAATGGACACTGCCCCTGTATGAATAAGTGGTCTTCTATAAATTTGGCCTACAATTAGGAACAAATAAAAAGGGGAAGATTTCATTTGCTTGCTTGCCTGAAATTAATTTTTTTTTTCTTTGGTGTGTGACACAGGCCATGGTTGAACTTCATGAAGAGGAAGACGAAATGCAGGATTCCCACTATACTAGGTACTGGTGTTTCAGTGGAGGTACTGTACTTACAACTATAGGCCTAATAATCAGTTATAATATGACACTGAAATATGAAAGCATAGTAAAATTGACAATAGTAAGACAAAATTACATAAATAATGCTGTTAATAATAAGCTATTGCTAATTGATTTCATCCACAGGAGGAATGTGAAGTCTTCGCCTCAGCCTCAAGCCCAGCAGGCCTACCAAATGACCCAAAAAGCAAGAAAAAGAGAATTGCAAAGGTAAACCATAAAAGTATCATGATTAGATTAAGAAAATGTTTACTACTATATACTTAAAATCCCATAGGGTATTTTAAAACTACTGAAATTGATATATCCCATTTCTATTTTCAAACAGATTTAAAACATTAAAATTTGCTACAGGAAATTCAAAATTCAAAATATTCAAAATATAATTCAAGAAAACTACAGTGAGTCCCACACAAGAGTTGGCCAACGACGCGGGATCCTGCGGCTCGGTGGGCACAGCTCCAACTCCCGAGCGATCAGGTGAAATATCTACGCTAATAAAGCCGCGATTGGTGTAATGATTCAGGTTCTCACATTTACAGTTAAAAGTACAGTGAAAATAAACACGTACCTCATCACAAGAGATGTTGGAAATGCTCTCCTCTTGTATCCACACAATACTGGTACCTTTTTAGGAAATTTTCTTTCACGCGCATAAGTTCACCTTCCGAGATGAAGTACTCTTGTGATACTGTCTTTAAGTTCTTCCAGTGTTCTAATGTATGGGAAATTGAGCTATACGCTTCATTTTTTCAGGTTTCCCCATAAATAATATTCACATACTGTTAGAAGAACTTAAAGACAATATCACATAGGCCTATCACAAGAGAAATGAACTCTGTTTCGGAAGCTGAACTTATGCACGTGAAAGAAAATTTCCTAAAAAGGTGCCAGTATTGTGTGGATGCAAGAGGAGAACATTTCCAACGTCTCTTGTGATGAGGTACGTGTTTACCGTATTGTCCCGAATATAAGACGATGTTTTTTCCCTGAAAATGTGCCTTTGAAAACTATACTCGTCTTATACGCGCAGCCTAAGATTCAACAACCCTCCATTCATGAATGCAACTGTGCACGTGTGTACGGGTATTCCCACACAAATGGCATGCACAGAACACAAACATATGGCGTGCGTCCGACCCAAGGTCAAAGCCGCACGGAAAGTACCGAATTTTACCGAACTTTATTGTTCCCGAATTCGTGCTACTCCTTGTACTGCACTGCTTGGCATTTCTATTCTCTTTGTTTGACCACCATCATGGCAGACCATGGTATCATGTCTCAATGCGTAAATAAAGGCGAGAGAAGAAGTTACGACATGAACTTCAAACTTCTGTTTTATAATAATAAATAATGAAATGTTTTATGTGAAGCAAAATGTACCATAAGCTATTTTATTTATTTTTTCGTAACTACCCTTCAAAAATTCAGGGTCGTCTTATATTCGAGGTCGTCTTATTTTCGGGCCAATACGGTATTTTCATTGTAATTTTAACTGTAAATGTGAGAAACTGAGTCATTACACCGATCAGGGCTTTATTAGCGTAGATATTTCACCCGATCGCTCGGGAGTTGGAGCTGTGCCCGCCACGCCGCAGGAACCCGCGTCATTGGCCAACTCTTGTGTGGGACTCACCGTACATTGCAAAAGTAAGAGTCATGTCACATGAAACCACTTTAGTGTACGGTACGTTATACAAGACCTTGTTAGGAATAATTACATGCATTCTAACTTAGATTGACCTGTCATGGGGTAATATTAAAAACTAATA
Source organism: Ectobius pallidus (assembly GCA_964059195.1). Classification (NCBI taxonomy): domain Eukaryota; kingdom Metazoa; phylum Arthropoda; class Insecta; order Blattodea; family Ectobiidae; genus Ectobius; species Ectobius pallidus. Next base: position 60,905,425 of record CAXKWD010000005.1, read on the forward strand.
TTCATAATACAGACTAAATATTGAGGTCAAAACAATTTACTCTATAAATGAATGCATTCCATTTTCATATAGGCTAATATACTGATAAATAGCATGAAATTGTATAAAAACAGCACTTGCATATCTAGCTCTAGGCATAGTTATTAAGAAAAGTGCAATACAAACAAGAAAAGAAAATGTAGGAACTAACAGGAGAATACATTCATGAAAATAAACACTGCTCCTATATGAGTAAGGGTTTCCTGTAAACGTTGCCCATAGTTAAGAACAAATAAGATGAATAATACACAGAATAGATTATTATTGGGCCAAACCTTATCCCAATTCTTTAAATAATTCCTATAGTTTGCAAGAAATCTTGCATGTCATCTTTCTGCATAAGATAACTGTATAATTAATTACTATTGGTATTTTCAAATCAAAGGATCAGTTTACAAGCCTACAAGCCTGCCTTTCATGGACTAGCCCTAATGCTTTTTACAATGATTCATAAAAACTTTTAAGGTAGGGAAAATTTTTGTTTCCTTTCCTACCTGAAATTTATGTAGGCTTTTGTTGTTTAGGAACAGGACATGGTTCATGAAGAAGAAGATGTAATGCAGGATTCTCTCTACCCTACTGGTGTTTCAGTCGAGGTATTTACTATGCTTATTAATAGCAATACAGAATTTTATGTATATATATAATGAGTAATAACCCATGCACCGGATTTTGGTTTCTGTATAAAGTTAGGTTAGGATAATAGATACTGATAATAGAATTACACTCTAAGTCGATGCTACAAGGGGATACTGATAAGGAAATATTCAGGAAGCGAGGACTAATGCAGGGCCTAGCCAGAGGTAGTGGAACGAAACAATTTCTATGTGGACGGTGGATACCAATGAGAGAACACCAGGAGACACAAGATTGAGAGATTAACGCAATGAACAGTGTTAACAAGTTATATTCTTGAAAAGTCAATAGAACAATTATTATATATAATAAATATTTAGTTTAGAATATGAATAAATATACATTTCATTGTAAATATAATACCCTATCCCAAAATAACCCTGATGTTAACCGACAGTATACATAACTATCCTGTAAGTCTCAGTAGAGCGAGGCAGAAATACATATATAAATTCTTAGTATAAAGAAACCTTATAATAGTACACTTATTGTACACTACTACTAAAGGGTGATCCAATCGGATAGTATCATTAACAATCTAGTAGGTTTCAGTTTCAGTTTCAGTTTCAGTTTATTATTAGCTGTAGATTCATAGCAGCTTCAGTCAATATGCAAATTATACAGTTTATATAAGATATAAAAACAGCTAAGCGAGCAAGGAAATCATTTGTCAGAGAGTAACAGTACTGATTCCAAAAGTTCAAGAAAATTCTGTAGAATTTATAATTACCATACATATACCTCAAGCTAATGCGTTTCACTGAGATAGAGAGAAGCAATATTTGAAAAGTTTAAGTTAAGCAACGTAAACGAGGGAAATCTAATTTGCCACTCAATAACAAACTTGGGCATCCAATATACAATATCGAATCTGGGCTGTCAAGTCGCTAACCAAAAATTCAAAATTCAAAGCAGAGAATTAATAAAATATTAAGGTCAAGAAGTATAATAACTACCAACGCATAAGGATGATTCATAAAGGTGTCAGCTTGTATAGAAAAATATTGAATCAGAATACAAGCTAATAATGCTATACAGGGAGTGGTTAACTTCTGTAACACTGCTAAGAAAGTATAAATTTGATTTGATAGCAGAGATATTTAGATGCAAAAATAAAAAAAATATTTTGAATCCAAAAATACTTTAAAAATAATAATTATTTCAATTGAAGAAGTTACAAAAAGATAATTCAGGAAACTGGCAACTATGGCCAAATAACAAAAGCTAGCCAAAATTTTTAAACAATCAAAAATCTTCAGACAGAAATATTTTCAGAAAATTTAGGTTTAGCTAATATTTAATAATGTGTAAATAAGCAATGAAAAACTTGCAATGTTAAACTTTGAATAATGATAATAATTTCAAGGAGGAGTTATTACAAAATTTAATTTTACAAACAGGTAATAACGGAGAAATATCCCATAAAGAAACTTGCAATATTAAACTCTGAATAGAAATATTTTCAAAGAGAATATATTTCAGAAAGTTTAGTTTTACTAACTATTAATAGCGGAGAAATTCTCAATAAGGAAACTTGCAATATTAAACTCTGAATGATAATTTCAAAAAACTCTGGTCGGAACGTTCACAGTGGAGTGTAACAACATTTGAAAATGATGCGAGTTGACTACACACTATTTTCTCCACTTACCAAATTTTTGGTAGAACATGTTTCGCATATGTTCCTATGCATCCTCAACTACTTGTCAACTGCCGAGCCTTGCTTGCTAGGAGAATCTCCATGAATCCCTGGTGGCGGTTTTATGTATTTCCTGATCAAATTATCTTCTGCGGGAATTTCAAAATTCATTAGCTGGTTTTCAAATTTTCTCATGTATATTTTTTCCCAGACTAACAGTTCTGCCGGTGTATGGACTGATTTCAATAATTTTGCTTCTGTATTAATTTCATGACCCCCATCCCAATAATGCATAGCAACTGCTGATTTATATGAATAATAATATTTTCAAAGAGAATGTATTACAGAAATCTAGTTTTACAAACTATTAATAGCGGAAAAATTCCCAATAAGAAGACTCGCAATATTAAACTCTGAATAATAATATTTTCAAAGAGAATGTATTTCAGAAATTTAGTTTTACAAACTATTAATAGCAGAAAAATTTCCAATAAGGAAACTCGCAATATTAAACTCTGAATAATAATATTTTCAAAGAGAATGTATTTCAGAAATGTAGTTTTACAATATTACTGATAACGGTCAAGAAACCAGTAAGCAACTAGCAATATTAAATCTATAACTTTATACCACTGGCCAAAGTTTAAATATGACATCAACTCTGTAAAGTTATAAATCCCAATAACACAGAACTCCCAGAAATAAATTGAGGGAATATTACTAGAACAGTTAAATATAAGCACGAAAGCACTACGTAAAATCTGTGCGTAGAACTAGCGTGAGAGAGTTCATGACCTCAAAACAAGTGACCTTGCCCCCAGAAATAGCATCATGCCACATTACGATAATATGACAAGTAAGGAATGTTAAGCTTCACTAACATTGAAACACCCACTGTAATATAACATTGTCCAATTTACCGGACATCTAACTGGAGGAAAATACTGCATTACCAAGAAACTCGCTTAAATCAATGACTTCAAACATCATATATAACTGTAAATGGTTTTGCATAATGACAGACAGCCATTAACTGAAACTGCTTATATCCTTCCGCATACTGAAGCATTACTATGGTAACTTTAGTTGGATCCTAACCCAGCTATTTAATACGCAAAAGCAAGCATATAATTCAATAACTTAAGTGCCTTAGATGGAGTGAATGGGCTACCTAACACGGGTTCCGGCCCGATAAACTATGCCAGAAAATGCATTTACAATAGCAATATGGTCTACGCCACAACCATGACTAGAATCTAAGATTCTGAAAGAATAAGGCATAGATTTGAAAAGAGTTAAATCTCAAGGGCTGACTTTAATATTATAGTGAACCATGACTTCAACTTACATAGAAAATCCCCGATGATACTCCACGTCGTGTATACACTTCCCAAAGTTACTACATCACAGAATGGCTGCACTCAACAACTGCTGGAGAAGCTTTTCCTCCAGCAGCGAAGAAGCCTAGCTAGCGTGCGCAGCGCCGCCAAACGGGAAAACACAGAACTCTAACAGGAGACGTCAGCAAAAGAAAACATCTGAATAATAAACTGCACAAGATAGCGAAAGAAACGGAATCTTTAAACTAGCAAAAGTTACGGAAAAATGGAAAATAATTATTTAATAAAACCCCCAAGATTACAAATCCTCCCATTTTTGCCCGAAAGACACTCCATCTAGTTACTCCAAACACTCCTTAATATATTTTCTAAGTCCAATATAATGGCATTTCGTGTTCAAATGTCCTTCTAAACAACAACACTGGTTTAGATTTAAGATATTTAAAGTTAACAGCATGCTCAAGACTAGAGATTAAGTACATTAGAACTGCTAAATGAGCATAATAATACACTGCTAAATTCACTCATAATAATTTACATACACACAAAATACACATAGAGTAATATATGGATCTGCAAAATTAATTTTTCAATGGCTAAACAAAGACAACACTAGCATATATCATGATTGAAATACACGAACATTTTGGGGTGTTTCAAAACTTTCAGAAATGAGACATTCAATATACCAGCAAAATGGCTCTGGCAAAATTGATAATATGATATAGAAAATGGTCATAATTACTTGTTAGCATGTATATACCTGATACACCATGAAACTTTTTTTTTTTAAGGGTACATAACCTTTCACACCAAGATATGCAACCATACCCACTGAAATTGCATGAAAATCAGTCATGTGTCCATACTACAAATCAAACATTTAAGTCGCAGCATGATTAATTGTTCTTTGGGCAAATTCAGAGTTCAGGGTCATTTTTCAAAGTTCAGAAAATAGGCAATTTGTCCAAGTCCAAGGTTTAAAGTAAATTTTATCAAATATTTGCCTGCTGGGGCAAGTCCAAAATTTTAAGCAATTTTTGTTTTGTTTTAGTTCAAATATTTCTTTTGTATAACACTGCATAAGCAATATCGAAGAATAACATCTTCACCTAAATGCAAAGGTGAGTAATATCAAACATTAATTAAATACTGGCGCAAGGTGTGAAATATTAGAAGGACGATACTGGAGATGTCTATAAGCTAGCTTCACCACAATACGAGAGATGTCTTGCTTATCTCGAAAGGAGTTAGAGATGTCTTGCTTTATCTCTAGCCAACACCAGAGATCTCTTGTTTTATCTCCAGCGAAGAAATCACAGCATGTAGGCGAAGCGGAGCAGCCACAAGATAGAGCAGGCACGAAGAGAAGTGAGAGCCACCCGGCCACACATAATGGCAAAAATCAAGTCCAAGGAGCTACCTCAGTGATGGTCTCAATACCATCCAAGCAGGCGTGTCATGATCACGTCCGAGAGGAAGAAACAGGCTCCACACTCCAACATACACTGTAACAGAATCCACAGCGCACAGTATCTTGATTCATAACAGGGGGAGGGGAACGCAGAGTGAGTTGCACTTCCCAAAAAGTTTTCATAGTGAGAAAGTCCTTTTTCTCTTTTGGTTTATAGACACTTAACACTTTATTTTAGATTTGCCATGACTGGAAATTCTTTGTCCAAATAGTTAAGTTGGGATGAGATATATATGTCTGTTGTTACTTCTTATTCTTCAATGACGTCACGTCCTTTTTCTTCTTTTTTGCAGTTAAACCTTGTATTAATTTTTTTGTAGAATTCTTTGTCGCAATTTTAACATAAGTTCAAAACGTGTGTAATAAATACACTAGAAAAACACTTGTGTTATAACGTATATTTTATATCTTTTTTTCCAGGCATATACTATATATATCCTTAATTTAAATCTTTACTGAGTGGAATATTAAATGTCTCAAATAAGACTTAATTACATGGTTTCCATAACCATAATTTCATCTTTATTTTAAGAAGGGGCCCCTTTTTTGTCTTTTCTTTACAATTAGTTGCAAGATTAACATTTTTAAATATATATATATTAAACAAATATGGGCAGATCCATAGAGGAGTTGTTGAGTGCAGAAAACATATTTAGACATGGCAAATACACAAGAAACTCCAGAAGGGAGCAAAAATTCGCACGCCGGGGAAATGTAAGAAGAAAGTCATGGTTCAAACAAGAAAGGCAAGCACGGCTAACATAGCCACATTAACTTCATCATATTAAAAATACTTAATGGGGGCAACTCACACATGATGCGTACACCATCCAAGACACTTAAAGAAATACATAGAAAACACTCAAAAACAAGAAATAACTCCATGAGAGCAAATTAATCTCCAACGGCCTCGTCAGCTTCAGGACCTGAAATGGAAGGATTAAACATTTTCATTTGGGATGCATGGCACCGCCGGATAGATTGGTCCTCACAATGCTGCAATAGAAAGGTTAATCCATTATACAAAACCCTGATAATTTCATAGGGACCAACAAAACGGGGGGCCAGTTTCTCGGTGAACTGCTCGCCCGCCTTGCTGATAGGATAATTTTTACACATCACCCAGTCGCTCAGACGCAGTGTATTTAAAATAGGCGACAAACTTTGAAAAAGAGAAAAAACTTGCCGAAAGCTACCAAATGTAAGTTTAACTGATGCGACTAGATGGCGCATCCCTCCACCGACCACATAAAAGGAAAAGGGATACCTGCTACCATCTGCACCGGAATTTGCCTTCTGTGTGGGTTAGGTTTTAATAATAGATACTGTATAGGAGGCTTCAAGTAGATGAGCAAGTTACCAAATTAGGTAGATTGGAAAGGGAAATTAGGTGAAAATGGACTGTAAGTTTCTGAAACCCTTGCCTTGCCTATACATGAAAGAACAAGAATTTGTAACCTTCTGGTGAATAAATGATATTTATTTTAACACTAAAAGACACTGAGGTTATAATATACACTGAAAGATTGTTGAAGTTGATGCTTGAAGAGTTGATGATCTTGAAGAGGTGACGAAATTTCTTGATGTTAAATACTCTGGTGATAATTAAAACTGTAGCAGTTTGTAATGAAGTTGAATTAAAGTTCCAAATAGTGTTTACAAATTGATTGTGATGAAATATTTTCCTTAAAGTAGTAAATTAAACTTACTAAATGTGTAATACTTAAGATGTCTATTGTCTATAAATCTTGAAGTTAGATGAATATTAATTACTTTAGTCTTGCACAGAATCCTTCAAATTCTCTTTATGTTTATATTTGAAAGGAATGTATATGTAAGATCTTCAGTAATTTGAGTTAAATAACACCTTGAAATGTGTTTGTAATAATGTTCACAAAGAAAATGAATATGATGAAATTGCAAGCGTCTATGTGACGTCACCTTGGCGTGCCTATGCTAAGTATCACCAAGCGAACAAAGAAAGTTTATGGTGAAGTTCTTCCTTCACGTAGAGATTAATTATAATTAATTGGAATTATTTCCAAATAAGAAGGTAGATATATGAAATTGAAGATTGTCTTCAAATAAGAGACTTATAAGAAGTCACAAGTTATGCTAAGCGTGCCCACGCGAAGCTCTTGTTTGAATGATATTAATCAAATTTCTTAGCTGGAAATTGATGATTTAAAGATGAAAATCAAATCCTTGCTGGATTGAAGATTCTAGTAGAAATTCAGCTTCCAGCTCCTTGGATACTGAAGAAGGCTGATGATGATGATATTGTCACGTTGCAAAAACGTTACGTATAAAACAGTGCTCGAGACCACGAGGGAACTAGTGATAAACAAAGGAAATCCTAGGAACTATCGATACTGTGTCAGTTTTATTTGAATTGCAGGAAGAGGAAAGTGCGCAGGCGCGGGGCGCCGGAAATGGAGAGAGACGACCGTTACCCCTGAGAGAGAAGTAACGGACACAGAGTAGTGAGGAGAGAGGAGTAAGAGTTAGTCAGCAGAAGAGTAAGCAACAGACAGCCGACGAAGAGGGAGGTCGCCGCGTCTGGCGGGCCTAGCCCGTCGGGTGGGTGCTGTATGCACGCCGCCAGGCAGTAGAAATGGGTCGGTGGAACATAAGCATCAGCGAGCCGACGAGAAGAGAAAAATTGGAATCACCGATGGATGGCTATATGGAAATAGCTATGGTTGGAATGAGTCTAAACGTGTCTGGATTATGTCGTGGCTGCCGACAACGGACCACCGCTGCGAAGGAGAATATGGGCCGAGTCTAAGGGAGACTTGGATGACGAATGGTATCCTACAAAGAAATGGACATTGGAGGGAAGAGTGAAGACCAACAGTAGTCTACGTCCTGTTGAGTATACTAAAAACTAGTATTATCAGACGCTTAGTCAGTTTTTGAAAAGATAAATTGATATTCACATTTTTGTAGTTTCTACTTAATGTGTGATCAATAGATTCCTAACAGAACAAAAGTAGTTCAATAAGAGATAGAGTAGAGGAAAAAGAAAAGTAGTTGGTTGGTCGTGAAAGTAACGATGATCTGTTCTGTAGTTCAAGTTCAGAGTTAGGTTAGAAGAGGATAATAAGAAAGAAGTAGAGAGGGAGTAAATAAAGATAAGTTACTTAGGTGGGGTCAAGTAGTTTCATATTGGAATTCACAGGAAATTCAGAAACATAAATGGACACAGATTGAAACTAAGTAACGTGGAGAAGTTGTAATGGAAAGAAATGTTAGGGTAGCATAAATTAAGATAGTCGGCGAGCTTAGGCGCCTTATCTTAAGTAAAGGACTGGGAGATAGAATAAGTGTCATACTTCCAAATTTATTGTAATATCTAATGTAAAGTTAAAAATGGCTATTAATTAATTTATGTGTGCGGTGCTTTGCGCCTTATCAAAGCGTTAGAATAAGGGAGACTGAGAAAGTGTTGTACTCCTATTGTTAGAGATCATATAGGACCATTGCATCTAAATATAGAAGTGAAAGTAAATTGATTGGGGTTAAGATTGTAACCTAACAGAGAAAAGAGTTAAAGTAGTTGAAGAAAAATTGGGTAGAGTAGTGAACTTGGAAAAAGTAGAAGAAAGTCTAGAAGCCTAGGGGCTTAGGAAAATACAATTCTAAATTGAAGTTAGATGAATTAAAAGTAAATTTTTGTAAAGTGAAAAATGGTTAAAAAAGGGGATAGTGAATAAAAGTTAGAAGAAGATTTGAAGCATTAAACGGGAAGTTTTTGCTATAAAGGAAGGGTTAAAAGAGAAGAAAAAGAAAGAAAGAAAATAAGTTAATAATTCTTGTAGAAGTGATGATGAATACATAGAGTAAGTAAGAAGGATTGTTAGTAGATGGATTCTTGGGTGACAGGAGCTCCTAAGATTTCGAATAAAATAACTACTACAAGGTAATGTGAATGTTGAGAAAGAAAAATTAAAAGAATAAAATCTAGTAGTAGGCAAGGCCTATATTAGTGAAATATATATAAAGAAAGAAATTTAGGAGAAATTGTGAAAGGCGTCGGTGTTGGAGGCGAACAACGGCCCACGTGCCTCTAGGAGAGAGTGTCAGGGACCTCTGACATCGATTTTCAAAATTGTATTTTTGTTTGCGGCCCGTTATTATTTCCCCGGTTACAGAGGAGGAGTCAGATTGTTTGTAACTCAAGATCTAGACGACACCCCTGTATCGGTGGTCTATCGCCACAGTCACTCTGTGGGTATAGGCCTAAACTTCCGTTTCTTTCTTCATAACACTGTCTTTCCTATCTATCTTTAAAAACTTCTTCTTCTCTGACGGGACAGACAAGGACATGTTAGTGTAGTGAAATAAAGGAAAATAAAATGTATTGTAAGATGAACATTTATTAAGAGGAGTATGTACAGGGTAGAGTTTGATACAATTTCCTTGTTGTCAGAGTTTTGATGGTTTTGGATTTTTTTTTGAAGTTGATGAAAGAAGTATTTGATTGTAGAATTCAAAAGTGACCTGAAAAATAAATTCAGAAATTACGTTAGTTAATGGGGAAAGTAAGAAAACAGTATAATATTGGAATTAAAACCTTATTAAGAGTCAGAAATTTATTTTAGGGTTACATCTGATAAATGTTGATTTGAGATAATAATGGTAAAGAAATAGTTATAATTGAAATAAATATGTTGTGTGTATAAACTTGAGATGAGGGTAATTTAAAAAGGGAAGTTGTAAAATTGTTACTGAATAATCTGATTTTTGTTAAATAAAATATTATTGTTAATTGTTGAAAAATCATAGTTAACGTGGTTTGTTATTTAGAGGGTGAATTAAAAATACTAACTTCCTTTAAATAGAAAGAATCCTGCCCTTCTCCACTGTTTAAAGGCTACGCCGTGGTACTTGTATATATAGCCTTGTATATGCAATAAATATTTTGTGGTGGGACTTAGGAAAAAAAAAAAAACATATAGTCAAGAGAGAAATTAATATTGGTAATTAGGATGAGAATTAGAAGAGGAATTGGTAGATGGCGCCCTATATCAAATGTTCTACCAATAAAAGAGAGTTTTTTTATAATAGTTAAATTATAATGAAGAAGTTCGAGAACACCCTGTAGATGTGGTGCATTAATAGTAGCTGTGGAATGTCAAGTGCGCGTGCCGTACTTTGGTATGTGGTGACAGGTGGATTTGCTTCACTGAGTAACTAGGTCACTGTTACGATAGTTACTAGAAGTTAGAGCAGATCACGTAAAGATATATTATTGGAAGACATAGTAAGAAAGTAAATTGGTAAAGTCCATCACATATTTTGGCGCCCAACGTGGGGCCGTGATAGTTTGATATCCCATTACGTGGGGCTTGATATAAGAAAAGAAAATAAACATTAATCAGTTAGAATTGGAAACTTGAAATACGAGTCATCATATATTTTGGAGCCCATAGCGTGAGGCTGTGATAGTTTCATAGTAGGATAATTTTGATAGTATTTTTGATAGTAATTTTGACCCATATCGTAGGGCTAAGTAGTGTTAAAACAAAACAGTATTGCTAATTGTTGCAACTTAATTTAGTTAAAATTGTTAAGTAAAAAGAAACCTTTATTCAGTTAAAGTTTTGTGAAGTTCAGTCTTCACATATTTTGGTCGCCCATAGCGTGAGGCGAGTTGTGGTAAAATCACAGATTTTGATAGCCCATAGCGTGGGGCGAGATAGTGTTAAAAACAAGAGAGTTTTGACCCATAGCGTGGGACGAGTTAAAAAAAAGAGGGGAGTTCATATTTTTCTAGGTTAGTATAGGTGACTATGACAGATGACTTGACTATTGTTTTCTAATCTCTTTTCTCTTTTCAGTCTTTTTTGTCATTGTGGAATTGTTAATATATTAATATGGCTACTTATCAGAAAGAAAATCTTGGATTACTATAGCTACTGATTTATTGGGACCATACCCACGTTCCAAGCAAAGAAACAAATATACTGTTGTAATTTAAGCTACCTTTACCAAATGTGTGGACTGTAAAGCTTTAAGGAAAGTAACCAGTAGAAAGAGTTAATCGGGTATTGTAAACGATGGTCTTGCTAGTTACATTCAAAATGTATGTTTATCTGTTTATCTGAAAGAATTTACGTTTGCTTTGAATACTGTTAAACATAGTTCCACTGGATGCACTCCTTATATGCTAGATTTTGGGAAGGAGGCTGAAGTTTTAAGTAGGCTAAATGTTATTGAAAATCAGCCTATAGTTAAGGAACTTCCAAAGAATTTGAGTGAAAGATTAGATAGGTTAAAAAAAAAAAAAAAAAAAAAAAAAAAAAAAAAAAAAAAAAAAAAAAAAAAGGTAAATCTAATGGTCAGACATAATTTAGAAACTGCTTATAAAAAGTAGAGTCATTATTATAATCTCCGAAGGAGAGAAGTGAAATTTTGCCTGGGAGATCTAGTGTTGAGAAGAAACTATAAACTTATTAATTCAGCACAAGGTTATGCATTTAAGTGAAACATTTATTGGTCCTTACGTTATAAAGAAAAGAATTAGTGAAAACAGTTACGAGTTGATGAACCGTTATGGCAAAAAGTTAGGGAAGTGACATGCTAAAGATTTTAAGCCCTTTGTGCCAGTATAGACCCTATTGGTTGGTTCATAAAAGGAAAAAAAAATATGTTCCCTTAAGACAGCAAACATATTTTTTTTTTGGTAAGAAAGGGAAGAATGTCACGTTGCAAAAACGTTACGTATAAAACAGTGCTCGAGACCACGAGGGAACTAGTGATAAACAAAGGAAATCCTAGGAACTATCGATACTGTGTCAGTTTTATTTGAATTGCAGGAAGAGGAAAGTGCGCAGGCGCGGGGCGCCGGAAATGGAGAGAGACGACCGTTACCCCTGAGAGAGAAGTAACGGACACAGAGTAGTGAGGAGAGAGGAGTAAGAGTTAGTCAGCAGAAGAGTAAGCAACAGACAGCCGACGAAGAGGGAGGTCGCCGCGTCTGGCGGGCCTAGCCCGTCGGGTGGGTGCTGTATGCACGCCGCCAGGCAGTAGAAATGGGTCGGTGGAACATAAGCATCAGCGAGCCGACGAGAAGAGAAAAATTGGAATCACCGATGGATGGCTATATGGAAATAGCTATGGTTGGAATGAGTCTAAACGTGTCTGGATTATGTCGTGGCTGCCGACAACGGACCACCGCTGCGAAGGAGAATATGGGCCGAGTCTAAGGGAGACTTGGATGACGAATGGTATCCTACAAAGAAATGGACATTGGAGGGAAGAGTGAAGACCAACAGTAGTCTACGTCCTGTTGAGTATACTAAAAACTAGTATTATCAGACGCTTAGTCAGTTTTTGAAAAGATAAATTGATATTCACATTTTTGTAGTTTCTACTTAATGTGTGATCAATAGATTCCTAACAGAACAAAAGTAGTTCAATAAGAGATAGAGTAGAGGAAAAAGAAAAGTAGTTGGTTGGTCGTGAAAGTAACGATGATCTGTTCTGTAGTTCAAGTTCAGAGTTAGGTTAGAAGAGGATAATAAGAAAGAAGTAGAGAGGGAGTAAATAAAGATAAGTTACTTAGGTGGGGTCAAGTAGTTTCATATTGGAATTCACAGGAAATTCAGAAACATAAATGGACACAGATTGAAACTAAGTAACGTGGAGAAGTTGTAATGGAAAGAAATGTTAGGGTAGCATAAATTAAGATAGTCGGCGAGCTTAGGCGCCTTATCTTAAGTAAAGGACTGGGAGATAGAATAAGTGTCATACTTCCAAATTTATTGTAATATCTAATGTAAAGTTAAAAATGGCTATTAATTAATTTATGTGTGCGGTGCTTTGCGCCTTATCAAAGCGTTAGAATAAGGGAGACTGAGAAAGTGTTGTACTCCTATTGTTAGAGATCATATAGGACCATTGCATCTAAATATAGAAGTGAAAGTAAATTGATTGGGGTTAAGATTGTAACCTAACAGAGAAAAGAGTTAAAGTAGTTGAAGAAAAATTGGGTAGAGTAGTGAACTTGGAAAAAGTAGAAGAAAGTCTAGAAGCCTAGGGGCTTAGGAAAATACAATTCTAAATTGAAGTTAGATGAATTAAAAGTAAATTTTTGTAAAGTGAAAAATGGTTAAAAAAGGGGATAGTGAATAAAAGTTAGAAGAAGATTTGAAGCATTAAACGGGAAGTTTTTGCTATAAAGGAAGGGTTAAAAGAGAAGAAAAAGAAAGAAAGAAAATAAGTTAATAATTCTTGTAGAAGTGATGATGAATACATAGAGTAAGTAAGAAGGATTGTTAGTAGATGGATTCTTGGGTGACAGGAGCTCCTAAGATTTCGAATAAAATAACTACTACAAGGTAATGTGAATGTTGAGAAAGAAAAATTAAAAGAATAAAATCTAGTAGTAGGCAAGGCCTATATTAGTGAAATATATATAAAGAAAGAAATTTAGGAGAAATTGTGAAAGGCGTCGGTGTTGGAGGCGAACAACGGCCCACGTGCCTCTAGGAGAGAGTGTCAGGGACCTCTGACATCGATTTTCAAAATTGTATTTTTGTTTGCGGCCCGTTATTATTTCCCCGGTTACAGAGGAGGAGTCAGATTGTTTGTAACTCAAGATCTAGACGACACCCCTGTATCGGTGGTCTATCGCCACAGTCACTCTGTGGGTATAGGCCTAAACTTCCGTTTCTTTCTTCATAACACTGTCTTTCCTATCTATCTTTAAAAACTTCTTCTTCTCTGACGGGACAGACAAGGACATGTTAGTGTAGTGAAATAAAGGAAAATAAAATGTATTGTAAGATGAACATTTATTAAGAGGAGTATGTACAGGGTAGAGTTTGATACAATTTCCTTGTTGTCAGAGTTTTGATGGTTTTGGATTTTTTTTTGAAGTTGATGAAAGAAGTATTTGATTGTAGAATTCAAAAGTGACCTGAAAAATAAATTCAGAAATTACGTTAGTTAATGGGGAAAGTAAGAAAACAGTATAATATTGGAATTAAAACCTTATTAAGAGTCAGAAATTTATTTTAGGGTTACATCTGATAAATGTTGATTTGAGATAATAATGGTAAAGAAATAGTTATAATTGAAATAAATATGTTGTGTGTATAAACTTGAGATGAGGGTAATTTAAAAAGGGAAGTTGTAAAATTGTTACTGAATAATCTGATTTTTGTTAAATAAAATATTATTGTTAATTGTTGAAAAATCATAGTTAACGTGGTTTGTTATTTAGAGGGTGAATTAAAAATACTAACTTCCTTTAAATAGAAAGAATCCTGCCCTTCTCCACTGTTTAAAGGCTACGCCGTGGTACTTGTATATATAGCCTTGTATATGCAATAAATATTTTGTGGTGGGACTTAGGAAAAAAAAAAAAACATATAGTCAAGAGAGAAATTAATATTGGTAATTAGGATGAGAATTAGAAGAGGAATTGGTAGATGGCGCCCTATATCAAATGTTCTACCAATAAAAGAGAGTTTTTTTATAATAGTTAAATTATAATGAAGAAGTTCGAGAACACCCTGTAGATGTGGTGCATTAATAGTAGCTGTGGAATGTCAAGTGCGCGTGCCGTACTTTGGTATGTGGTGACAGGTGGATTTGCTTCACTGAGTAACTAGGTCACTGTTACGATAGTTACTAGAAGTTAGAGCAGATCACGTAAAGATATATTATTGGAAGACATAGTAAGAAAGTAAATTGGTAAAGTCCATCACAATATATTGGGAAATACTTTTTCCCAAGCAGGAATGAATGAGAACCACGGCCGATTCCTTCAGACTCGACGTGTGAACTAACTAAATGAATGCCTGAGCGGTTGTACTGGATTAGTGAGGGGAATCCCAATAAACTTAGCAAAATTATATTTATAAGAGAAAGCGTCACAAGTAATTCTGACGTGAAAAGATACTAACAAATGCAATGGACAATAACACCATGGATTTAAAGTATAAATGAAATAAAATGTACTGGATTAGTGAGGGGAATCCCAATAAACTTAGCAAAATTATATTTATAAGAGAAAGCGTCACAAGTAATTCTGACGTGAAAAGATACTAACAAATGCAATGGACAATAACACCATGGATTTAAAGTATAAATGAAATATAAAAACTATATAAAAAATCTATATAATAATAAAAACTTGAATATTTGTTTGAGAAAACTACGTGAGTTTTTTGCTGGAAATTGGCAACATTGAAAATCAACGCGAGTCAGTATCGATATATTGTCAGATCGAAATACACTCACGAAATGACAAATGACTATCACCATGCAAATATATATGTAATAACTTATTATTTCTTTTAATAAACAAATAATGGTTTTAAAGGAACAATATTAAATATGTATAGCTGTGAGTATGATGCCAGACACTTTAACATTATTCTAAAGTCCGTGGAACATAAATATCAAATGTTAATATTACACGTTTGAAAGTGGGGTTAGGTTTGCTTACAAACTATTAATTAGCTCAAATAATATTTATTATAATAGATTATGCAAAACTAAGTTCAGAATCGCAATCTACGTGTCAAATATTAAATCTGAACATGAATGTGAAAAGATCTACAATAAAATGATTTTAATATAATGTCGTAATTTAAGCCTATGTTTTGCTACGAAAATCATAGTTTTACTTCCAAGTTTTGTGTAATTATTCATATTTCCCGCAATAATTATTCAATAATTATTCAAACAAAGAGAATGTATAATAGAACAAAACTATAATTATTTGAAGTTTCTACAAAAAAAAAGAAAAAACTTTAGGTTATATATAATTTATTAAGTATAATTACTCTTCTCCATTTATGGGAAGAGGGGCGAGTTTCACTATTGGTCTTTTATATTGACCTGAAGAAGTTCTGACAGTAGCTACTCTTACGAGACTGTCAGATCCAGGGTGAATTTGATCAACTATGCCTAAAATCCATTTAAAGGGTGGCACATTATCTTCAATGAGAAGTACTGGTGTATCAATGGATACATTGTGAGATTTAGAGCTCCATGTGGAACGCCTTTGGAGTGTGTGAAGATAGTCAGAAGACCATTTCTTCCACAAATCAACAGTAAAATTATGCAGTGTTTTCCACTGAGAGCGTAATGTGTAACTTCCAGACAAGTCTGGAGATGGCAATGAAATAAGTGGTTTGCCCACAAGAAAATGTCCTGGAGACAAATATTGGAAGTCATCAATCTCTTCATGAAGTGAGAGCAATGGTCGTGAATTAAGGATAGCTTCGATTTGGGTCAACAAAGTCGATAGCTCTTCGTAGGTGAGAGTGAGATCTGAAGCCATTCGCTTCAGGTGATGTTTGACTGAGCGTACTGCAGCTTCATGCAGTCCACCCATATGAGGAGAATAAGGCGGTAAGAAATGCCAGTTAAGGCTGAGATGTGAGGTAGCATCTTTAACAGTATTTTGAAATTCACAAGATGACAATAAGTCAGTCAACTGTTTCAAATCATTACAAGCTCCAACGAAAGTTGTTCCGTTGTCGGATGTAATCGAATGGGGAATGCTTCTGCGGCTTGTAAATCTAGACAGAGCAGCTAGAAATGCTTTAGAAGTGAGTGTGGTTACTAACTCTAAGTGTATTGCCTTTGTGGACATGCACACGAAGAGAGCAATATATGACTTGGTAGTGATTTTAGATCTTGGACCACCATACTTTATTGTAAATGGGCCAGCATAATCTAAACTAACATTTGTAAATGGTGGTATTGGAGTTATTCTGGCGGCAGGCAAGTCAGCCATTTTTTGTTGAAAAGGCTGTGCTTTAAAGCGGAAACATGTGTTACATTTTCCTATCACAGATCTTATTATTCTTCTGATTGAAGGAATCCAGAATCTTTCTCTGAGATGAGCAATAATAAGTTGTGGTCCTGCGTGATGCAGTTGAAAATGTATATAGTGAATTAAATGCTTTGTGAAATCATGATCACATGGCAATAGCATTTGATGTTTTGATTCAAATGGAAGATTAGATCTTTCTAATCGTCCGCCAACACATAGGATGTTGTCAGAATCCAAGAATGGGCATAAATTAAGAATTTTACTGGAGGTTGGAATTTCCTTTCCCGCTGACAATAGTCCTATTTCTTCAGCGTATGCCTGACGCTGGACATTTTTTACACAGCAGTGCATTGAACTTTTTATCTCATCAGGAGATAAAGATCCACTAAGACATTGGTTATTAGGTTTTGCATTATGTATGAATCTTAATACATAACCCATAATGCGGAGAGATTTTAAGTAAGAAAACTTGGAAAACCAAGATTGAAAGGTAATATCAACAGTAGTGATATGAGCTACTACCTTGACTTCTGGTAGTGGTTCTGAGATAGCTTGTGTGTTATTGGTTGGCCAGTATGAGGTGTCCTTGGACAGCCATTCTGGGCCAATCCACCACAAATCGTTATGAATTAAATCCTCGGGTGTCGAACCTCGAGATATCAAATCAGCGGGAATATCACTTGATGATACATGTCGCCAAATAAAGTCTGCAGTATACTCTTGTATATCCGCAACTCTATTTGCAACAAATGTCTTGAGTGTGGTTGGAGAGCGACTCAGCCAACTCAAAACTATATTGGAATCACTCCACAAATTTACTGAATTAATGTCGAGCTGTAGTGTAGGCAAAACATTGTGGGTGAGTTTAGATAATAAATGGGCAGCTAATAATTCTAATCTGGGAATTGTAACCGCTTTGATAGGTGCAATTTTAGACTTTGCACATAGTAAGGATACTTGAGTTTCGCCCTCTTGATTGGTAGAGCATAAATAGATGCAAGCGCCATAAGCTTGCTCGCTAGCGTCGCAAAATCCATGCAAATCTATTGATATGGCGTTCGGAATTAATGCAAACCGAGGAATATCAATTTGAGAAATTGAATGTAGTTGGTTGTGAACCGTCAGCCATTTTTTGGCGATCGATTCAGGTATAAGTTGATCCCAGGAGGTAGTTTCCATCCATAAGGATTGAAATATGATTTTGCAATGTGCAACTATAGGAGATATGAGGCCTAAGGGGTCAAATATTGATGCAATACAAGAAAGTAGTGTTCTTCTTGTACACTTAACAAAAGGTTTAGAAGAATCTATGGATGTTTCTACTCGCAATAAATCATTAGATGGTTGCCATATTAAGCCTAATGCTTTAATAGAGCTGGCATCTGAGTCACCAAATGTGCGATTATCAAGAGTTTCTCTTGACTCGACTGGTATGTTTTCTAGAAGTTGTGGCAGATTTGAACTCCACTTTCTAGGTTGGAATCCACCCATGGGAAGCAAAGTGTTTAATTCAGAAACCATTTGCTGGGCTTCTTCAATATTAGAGGCGGTTGCCACTATGTCGTCGACATACGTAGAATTATTTATTATGTGTGAAGCTAGTGGAAAATTTTTACCCTCGTCAATTGTAAGTTGTTTAAGGACTCGAGTTGCTAGAAATGCGGCTGGTGCTGTGCCATAAGTCACAGTCTTAAGATTGAAGATCTTGATGGGTTCTGAAGGTTGTTCCCTCCAAAGTATTTGTTGGAAATGCTGTTGTTCAGGAGATATGAGTACTTGTCTGTACATCTTAGCGATGTCAGAAGTAAAAGCAATAGGATTCAGTGTGAATCGTAATAGTATGGAAAATAGATCTGGTTGGACTGTAGGGCCTACATAAAGTATGTCATTTAATGACTTTTTATTCGTTGATTTAGCAGAAGCATCAAATACTACTCTTAGTTTAGTAGTACTACTTGACGGTTTCATCACCGGGTGATGAGGGATTATATAATCAAAGGTTTCAGGCTGTTCAGATTCCGCAGGCTCCATGTGGCCTAGGGTCTGATACTCAGTCATGAAATCACCATATTGCTGGCAAAGTTCAGCATCATTTGCCAAACGTTTTTCGAGTGAGTTGAATCTTTGATAGGCTTGCTGCTTGGTGCTGCCTATTGATTCTGGTGGGGCATTGAAGGGAAGCTTGACGACATATCTTCCGTCAAGATCTCTTGTGGTAGTTTCTGTGAAGTATGTTTCACAGTGTGTGTCTTGAGGGAAAGGTGCACTATTGGCTACACTTTCGAATTCCCAAAACTTAGACAGTTGATTGTTTATTGATTGATCAACATTTAAAAATGCAGAATATTGTTTATCATTATTTGCATTGGCATTAACAGTTTGATTTCTACGATTTCCTTTGAATCGCCTTGGAGAAGAAGAATTGACAAGTCGTCTGACATTGTCATTGCTAGATTGATAGAAATTGTCATCTTGATGACTTGAAGTTAAATGCATTTGCATAGACGGGTTAAGTGATGGTAACTTTCCAGAAAAGGTCCATCCTAACTGAGAATTCTGAATTGTGGGATGATCAGGAGCACTGATTATACCATCCTGCATTATTTGTGAATAAACTTCTACTCCTAAGAGTAAGTCAACACACTGTGGTGTGTTAAAATTTGGGTTAGCTAGGGGGAGATTGGCTGGAATTTGCAATTCCTAATATCAATATAATTATCTGGCAGTTGGGCTGGCAGAAATTTCTGGAATTACAATAGCCTGTGTATCATAATTCCATAGCGTAGTTCTTGACTTGATTTTAATGTTTGTAGTCTTGTGCATATGGGCTTGAGACTCTAAGATGCCTTGAAGTGGCACTCTTTTGGGTAAAGCTTTCAACTTTAATTTGTTGAATAAGCGATTAGTTATTAAGTTGCAACTAGAACCAGTGTCTAACAGGGCTGTTGCTTCTACAGGTTGACCATTTATGTCTTCCACAATGATTAATGCAGTGGGATGCAGACATTTTGGGGGGTCTGGTATTGAAGGAAGGTGCAGCATGCGTGTTACATTATTTGGTTGTGCGTTTGACCGCTGATTAGAATTGTGAAGCATTGTACTATGTCTTTCACCACAAATGTGGCATTTGAATATGCCACGTACACTACTATGACCTTTAGTTTGAAGGCATATTTGACATGCTTTATGAGTATTGACGAATCGCATTCTTTGCTCATGGGACATCATTTTGAAATTGTCACATTGATACAATTCATGGATAACATTTTGCCTGCAGCAAATACAAAGAGGACGTGAATTATACGTTCTGGAGTTGTTGTGATTATTTTGATTGCTGTTGTTTGAAACAACATTATTATTAGTAGCAGGTTTTTGAGGGGGGCGATTGTGTGTAGAATTAGAGTTGTTTGTAGAATTAGATTTAGCTTGAGATCCTATCGCTAAACTTGTCATCTGAAGGACTCTCACTTTCGACTCTAGGAAACCAAATAGTTCACTTAATGTGGGTAATTGATTAGGTTTAATAGAACTTTCCCATTCTTTAATGAAGGCTGGAGGTAATCTATCTAAGATTAGCTTGGAGACAATTAAGTCTGTTAGGTTGACGTCAGTCTTTAAGGACTGGAGAGCGTGCATCGTACTTACAAAATGGTCAAGAAATTTTTGGAGGGAATTTGCTGAGTCCCGTTCAACAGTAGGCGCAGTAAACAAATGATCCAAATGTGTATTCATGATCAATCGATCGTTGTCAAAACGTTCCGTGAGTGTTTTCCAGGCAACTTCAAATGTGGCATCTGACACTGGAATATTTTGAATTATACAGAGTGTTTCTGTGGTGAGGCATGATTTCAAATATTGAAACTTATCAATACTAGTAATATGTTTATTACTTAGAATGAGTGATGTGAAAGTATCCCTAAATTCTACCCAAGCTATTGGATTACCATCAAATTGGGGCAGTTTTATTTCTGGAAGTTTAGGAAGAATTGTTTGAGGTTCTGCATGATGGGAACCTTTGCTCGAAGAGTGCCTTGAAAATGATTTTTCTGGCTGATATTTTGACTTATTTTGTGAAATCAAGGAATCAAGAAAACCTAATGCTCGATGATAAGCTATTTCAATCTCTCGCCTTTGAACATCTATATCTTGAAAATCATCAGGGGTGACTTGCAAACCTGAGTATTCATATGCATCAAATAAATGGAGAAACATGGTTCTCATACTGATTGCTTCATGAAAATTTGCTTCATTTTGAATTTCAAACTCATGAATAGATTGAGCATAGGACATGAACTGGCGATTTAGCCTATTGATGTGATTGATTTTTTGCTGTATGGCTTTTTTTGCTGCAATTTCTGCAGCTTCTACCTCGATACGGGCTTGTCTTTCTGCAGCTTCTGCCTCGATACGGGCTTGTCTTTCCTTAAACTCGGCTTCCGCATCAGCCTTAGATTTAAGATAACTAGCTTCTAGTTTATTTATGTATGAAGTGGCTTTAAGAATAGAATCTTCTACTTCCTCTCTATATGCCTGTTCTACATCTGAAAAGTCTAACTCTTCTATGTTAGTCAGCATCAGCCTTAGATTTAAGATAACTAGCTTCTAGTTTATTTATGTATGAAGTGGCTTTAAGAATAGAATCTTCTACTTCCTCTCTATATGCCTGTTCTACATCTGAAAAGTCTAACTCTTCTATGTTAGTCTGAACATCTTCAAATCTAGCAACGAGTTGTGTTAGGTTAGCTTTCCTATCTAAGAGATCATTATAGGTCGCTTCATCATTTACAAGTAGTTGAGGTATGAGGTTGCAAATACGTGTGATTCTTGCTTTTACTGGAGGACGCTTCGCTCTGAAAGCCGCAAGGGTTTGCTCCAAAGTAGTCATTTTGATGATTCAAGTTGAACTTGCTTGATAAAATTGAAGTTAAATTAATAGTGCAATTTTGCCCGCGGTTTAGGATTGAATTGAGAAAAGAACTTCAAGATTTTTAGTACAAGATAATGTGTGGTATGTTGTGTTACACTTTCCACTGATTTTTGTGTTTGTGTTCATGCAACATAAAAAATGAGTAGGTGTTGTGAAACCCTTTTTCACTGTGTCTGCTGTATTTCTCAAATACTGGTCGTGCCAGGAGAATGGTTTTGACTTACCTTACGTTACAAATTCTTGCCCGCAGGTTTCAGAAAAATTAGGAAATATTTTCGGAGGACCACTTATAATAAGATTGATAGTTTTAAAGTTCCATAGGCCACTATGGGACAGATTCCGGTTCGGAAAGGACCAAATGTATAGGAGGCTTCAAGTAGATGAGCAAGTTACCAAATTAGGTAGATTGGAAAGGGAAATTAGGTGAAAATGGACTGTAAGTTTCTGAAACCCTTGCCTTGCCTATACATGAAAGAACAAGAATTTGTAACCTTCTGGTGAATAAATGATATTTATTTTAACACTAAAAGACACTGAGGTTATAATATACACTGAAAGATTGTTGAAGTTGATACTTGAAGAGTTCATGATCTTGAAGAGATGACGAAATTTCTTGATGTTAAATACTCTGGTGATAATTAAAACTGTAGCAGTTTGTAATGAAGTTGAATTAAAGTTCCAAATAGTGTTTACAAATTGATTGTGATGAAATATTTTCCTTAAAGTAGTAAATTACACTTACTAAAGTGTAATACTTAAGATGTCTATTGTCTATAAATCTTGAAGTTAGATGAATATTAATTACTTTAGTCTTGCACAGAATCCTTCAAATTCTCTTTATGTTTATATTTGAAAGGAATGTATATGTAAGATCTTCAGTAATTTGAGTTAAATAACACCTTGAAATGTGTTTGTAATAATGTTCACAAAGAAAATGAATATGATGAAATTGCAAGCGTCTATGTGACGTCACCTTGGCCTGCCTATGCTAAGTATCACCAAGCGAACAAAGAAAGTTTATGGTGAAGTTCTTCCTTCACGTAGAGATTAATTATAATTAATTGGAATTATTCCAAATAAGAAGGTAGATATATGAAATTGAAGATTGTCTTCAAATAAGAGACTTATAAGAAGTCACAAGTTATGCTAAGCGTGCCCACGCGAAGCTCTTGTTTGAATGATATTAATCAAATTTCTTAGCTGGAAATTGATGATTTAAAGATGAAAATCAAATCCTTGCTGGATTGAAGATTCTAGTAGAAATTCAGCTTCCAGCTCCTTGGATACTGAAGAAGGCTGATGATGTTGATATATTGGGAAATACTTTTTCCCAAGCAGGAATGAATGAGAACCACGGCCGATTCCTTCAGACTCGACGTGTGAACTAACTAAATGAATGCCTGAGCGGTTGTACTGGATTAGTGAGGGGAATCCCAATAAACTTAGCAAAATTATATTTATAAGAGAAAGCGTCACAAGTAATTCTGACGTGAAAAGATACTAACAAATGCAATGGACAATAACACCATGGATTTAAAGTATAAATGAAATATAAAAACTATATAAAAAATCTATATAATAATAAAAACTTGAATATTTGTTTGAGAAAACTACGTGAGTTTTTTGCTGGAAATTGGCAACATTGAAAATCAACGCGAGTCAGTATCGATATATTGTCAGATCGAAATACACTCACGAAATGACAAATGACTATCACCATGCAAATATATATGTAATAACTTATTATTTCTTTTAATAAACAAATAATGGGTTTAAAGGAACAATATTAAATATGTATAGCTGTGAGTATGATGCCAGACACTTTAACATTATTCTAAAGTCCGTGGAACATAAATATCAAATGTTAATATTACACGTTTGAAAGTGGGGTTAGGTTTGCTTACAAACTATTAATTATCTCAAATAATATTTATTATAATAGATTATGCAAAACTAAGTTCAGAATCGCAATCTACGTGTCAAATATTAAATCTGAACATGAATGTGAAAAGATCTACAATAAAATGATTTTAATATAATGTAATTTAAGCCTATGTTTTGCTACGAAAATCATAGTTTTACTTCCAAGTTTTGTGTAATTATACAGATACTGATAATAGAATTACACTCTAAGTTGGTGCTACAAGGGGATACTGATAAGGAAAAATTCAGGAAGCGAGGACTAATGCAGGGCCTAGCCAGAGGTAGTGGAACTAAACAATTTCTATGTGGACGGTGGATACCAAAGAGAGAACGCCAGGAGACACAAGATTGAGAGATTAACACAATGAACAGTGTTAACAAGTTATATTCTTGAAAAGTCAATAGAACAATTATTATATATAATAAATATTTAGTTTAGAATATGAATAAATATACATTTCATTGTAAATATAATACCCTATCCCAAAATAACCCTGATGTTAACCGACTTTCGCTTTATTCTGCGATTACTGTCACTCTTGTCTATTTTGGGTAATACTGGCTTTAGGTTCGATTTTCCTTGTTTTAGGTCCGGACCTCTCAATAGTTCTATTTCCTGCATTGAACCTGTAGGAACATGTCATTGTATGTAGTCGTGCTTCAGGAAAAGTCTGTTTACAAAGATCCTGGTGAGAAATGTCCTGTCTGGCTTTACTCTCTTGTCCGTAACGTCTGTCTTATTTACAGGTACTGTCAGGATTGCACCACTGTTTAGGGTCATGTCTCCAGCGTGTGCACCCAAGTCAATATGGTCAGTAACGTCAGTCTTCCCATTAAATTTACTTGTTCAGGCCTTTTGTCATTGTCAACTCCATCAGCACTACCACATACAAGAACAGAACCACCTCGACGTCTAAGGTGGGACGCTCCTCAATCAGCAGCACGATACTGCCTCTCTGTGCTCCACCGTGTTCAACAGTTCTGGAGCTGCCTACTCTACAATCTCTTTTGAAGTGACCAGGCTGTCCACAATTGTAACACGATGCCTAGTGGTGCCCCTACCATTAACATACCTCTGTTACTAACAGCGCCTCATGGCGTATCAAAATGTACAGATCTCGCCTGATTTTCACACGAAGTGAATCAGAATAATTAATTGCATTTATATGAGCGCAGAGTCGCTCCAGCTGTACGAAGGACATAGGCCTAGCCTCGAAAGCTACCTGACTTCTGGTTTCAGGTGCCATCCCTTCTAATATGCACTGAATCACTTCCCTCTCTGACAACTCTATACGGAAAACATTTGCAAAAGTTCTGATAGACTTCACGTATTTAGAAAAGGATTCTCCAATTTTCTAGGTTCAATAAAAATGTTTATTTTCAAGGCTCTGATTGGGACATACATCTGTAAAATCTTACTGTGGAATTCATCAAAACGAGGTCCAGAATTTACTGTTTCTAAAGTCAAGTCCTTAAGGGAACCGGAAAGCTTTGAAGAAATATATGCTAATAAACTGTTTTCATGAAAATGAAATATGGCTATGGTTTTTCAGTTCGCAAAGAAATTCCAGGAATTTAATAATTTTGTCTAGGGAATCATCAGAAAATTTAGATACCATATCCAGATTAGAAGCAAGGCGGTATGGAAGATTAATGAAATTAACAATGCTGGTCTCAAAAACTTGTGGAGTAAGATTCACATTGCTACGAGGCAAGCCAACATACATGATTGCGGCACATTAACATAATCACTATTAGCCGCTTGAAAATTATTATTTGGGCTTATATATTCTGTTGTGTTCAGAGACAAGTTTTCAATTTGAGTGGACTGTATAATGATGGCTGTGATGTCGGCCCAAGAATGCAAGGTTGGCTTTCATCACACAATTAAACACAACACAAGTAGTCAAACAAACAAGTCCTCTAGTAGATTTATTTATACAAACGTGAATATCATACTTGCAATAGTAGTGAACATAAATAGATGATTGTGAATTACTGTGAAACTAGTCTAACTTCAAAACAAGCCAGCGCACCATTCTACGCTGGTAACTTGCAGTTCGCCATTTTGTCTTCTACACAAGAGTTCCCAGTACCAACATGCAACACGAAAGACACTACCGTGCAGGGTAGCCAACTTAGAGAAAAAGTATCAACATATTCCCCCCCTTAAGGGATTCAACACTCAACAAATACAAAACAAATTATTAAAACAAATAAAGTGAACTTAGATTATTAAAGAGTAAATTTACAAATAATTAGTCAACATCTTTAGGCAATGGGCAAATTTTCACTATGGCACGACGGAACAAATCAGTTTTTGTTTTCACCGTAACCACACGTGTGACATTATCACCACCGGGATGCAGTTCTTTTACAACTCCAGTCTTCCAAACAAGTGGAGGCAGGTTGTCTTCTCGTAGGAGGACTAGATCTCCTACTGCTGGCTTCCAAGATCCAGTAGACGACCATTTACGTCGCTGTTGGAGCGATTGCATGTAGTCCTTTGACCACTTCTTCCAAAAGTTCTGATACAATTTTTGAACTAGATTCCACTTTGTCAGACAGGACAAGGGACTGTTGGATATGTCAGGTGAAGGAACACCAGTCAATTGTCTTCCTACTAAGAAATGTCCAGGAGTCAAATAACACTGGTCATCTGGATCATCACTCATGGGACAAAGAGGTCTCGAGTTTAACACAGACTCAATCTGATACAAAAGCGTGGATAATTCCTCAAAGTTAAGGATGGAAATACCAATTGTTCGCTTCAACAATGATTTAGTTGGCTTTATTCCAGCCTCCCAGAGCCCACCGAAATGAGGACTAGAGGGTGGAATAAATTTCCATTTTACATTCTCATTAGCTGTACGTTCTTCTATTTCAGAATCGTTATCCCTAAAAAATCTCAACAACTCATTGTTGGCTCCAACAAAATTTGTGTCATTATCGCTCAGAATTAGATTAGGAAAACCTCTACGTGCAGCAAATCTTCTGAATGCAGCAAGAAAATCTTGAGTCGTTAGACTCTTTACCAATTCAAGATGTATTGCCTTCACAGTGAGACAAACAAAGGGAGCAATATAAGATGTTAATTTTACTTTACTCCTGGGGTTGTCACCCTTTATGATGATTGGACCACCATAATCAACACCAACTTTAACAAAAGGTAATGAAGTTTGAACTCTATATGAGGGTAAGTCACCCATTATGTGAGTAGTAACTGGAGGTTTGTTACGAAAGCAATTGTAACATGAATGAATCACACTGCGCACAATTGTTTTTCCGCGTGGAATCCAAACCTTATTCCGCAAGGAAAACAATACAGCTTGTGGGCCAGAATGCAACAGCCTTTCATGTTCATGTTTGATAATCAGCTTAGTAACACAATGCTTTGGTGGAATGATAATAGGATGTTTGTTGTTGTATTCCAACTGTGAATTCCTAAGTCTACCACCAACTCTCAATAAGCTGTTATTATCAAGGAAGGGGTTTAAAGACCTTAGTTTGCTTGTCGAAGCAACTACATTGTTAGTCTTCAAGTCATGAATTTCCTTCATGTATTCACTAGCTTGCATCAAGCCTAGTATTTTCAATTCAGCACCGTTCAACTCTTCAGGAGTGAGTGGGCCAATATGACGAGAGTCCTTTGCAGAGCGAGCATTAGTAATGAATCTCATAACATAACTGTAGACTCGCTTTAGTTTACAATAGGATGAGAAACGTTCCAACTCAGGCGAATGTACATTAACTAATAGCACATTCAAAGACGTTTTAGTTTCTGCCTCAACAGATGATGGTATGTTAGTAGCAACAAAGGTTTCATATGTTGGAGACAATTCTCGCAACCAAGTAGGTCCATGCCACCAAACATCAAGCGAAAACATTTGTGAAGGTACAATTCCTCGGGACAAGTAGTCAGCTGGATTACTATGGGTAGATACATGTCTCCATTCTGAGACTGAGGTGAGAGATTGAATTTCCGACACTCGATTGCCCACAAACGTTTTCCAACAATTAGGAGGTTTCTGTAACCAACACAGGACTATAGTGCTGTCCGTCCAACAATATGTGGAGAATGGAACAGACAAGTTTAATGATTTTATGACCTTAGCCATAAGACGAGACAACAAGAGAGCAGCACACAGCTCTAGTCGTGCAATAGACTGTTGTTTCAACGGAGCAACTCTTGACTTGGAAGTCAACAATACAACTGAAACTTCATTACTGTCAGACACTGTTCTGACATATACACAAGCACCATATGCAACTTCTGAAGCATCTGAGAAGCCATGGATTTCAATAACCTTGTTCTTAACAAAAGGCATTACCTTTCTTTGAACTCGAAGTGTATTAAGAAGTGGAAGTTCACTGTAGATAGCATTCCAAGTTTCAAGAATGTTAGTATGTGAGTCTAATGGTTCATCCCAATCGATTTTCAATTGTCATAGAACCTGTAGAATAAGTTTGCATTTGACTACTGCACAACCTAACAATCCAAGAGGATCAAATATGGATGCGATGATGGCAAGAATGCTTCTTTTAGTGACAAGATTAGGAGCTTCCTTCAAATTTATTTGAAACTGAAATTCATCAGACTTAGGGTGCCAAACAATACCTAAAGTCTTAACAGCTTCGTCATTGGTAAGATTACAAGGCGACGAGAGTTCTCTGTCTTCCAAGGGTACATTAGCAAGAGCTACTGGACAATTTGACGTCCATTTTCTAAGATGGAACTGAGCACTGTCCAATATAGAAGTGATATCACATTGAAGTTGTTTAGCTTCTTCAACTAAATCTGCACCAGTCAATAGATCGTCAACATAGAAGCAAGATCGAATAGTTTCTGAAGCAATGGGGTGAGAGTCTTTGCACTCATCAGCAAGTTGAACTAAGCACCTTGTAGCAAGAAAAGGAGCAGAACTGGTACCGTATGTAACAGTAGTCAGACGATAATCCTTAATTTCCTCATCAGCAGATTCACGCCAAACAATTTTCTGAAGATTTCGATGTTCAGGATGGACCAATACACATCGATACATTTTTGCAATGTCAGCTGATAGGGCAACAATGTAAGTTCTGAATTTTAGGATAATGGACAACAATTCAGGCTGGACGGTAGGTCCGACCATTAACATGGAATTCAAAGATATTCCGTTTGAAGATTCACAACTTCCATCAAATACAACTCTCAGTTTCGTTGTAGTACTAGAATCCTTCAACACACAATGATGGGGCAAGTAAAAATCCAACGAATCAGAACTTTCAGTGGGTGCACTTTCCATATGACCTAAGTCAATGTATTCATGCATGAAATCAACATACTTCTCCTTTAACTCTGGAGATTTCAAGAATCTTCTTTCAATTTGCTTAAGTCTTTTAATGGCATTACATTTAGACTCAGCCACAGGAGATACTTCTGAACGAATTGGAAGTTTGACAACAAATCTTCCAAGTTCATCTCTTTGAACATTATTTGCAAAATGTTCTTCACAAGCTCTTTCTTCAGGAGTAAGAACTGGCTGCTGTAGTTCTTCAAGTTCCCAGAACTTTTGCAACTTTGTGTCAAGAGGGTCAAGTTTCACAAAGTTAGTACAACGAGCCTTGACATTAGGTTTAACGCATGACTCAGGAAAAGTACCAGACAGTACCCAACCAAATCTAGTGTTTAGCAATGTAGGATAATTTTCCCTACGCAAGGTATTACCAGACACAATTTCATAATAAACATCAGCTCCCAACAAAATGTCTATAGGTGAGGGTCGATTGAAAGTAGTGTCACTTAGAACAATATCAGTGGGAATGTTCCAAGTCGAACAATCAATTTTCTGAGCAGGTAGCGGACTTGTGATGGTGTCTACTACTGCACAATTCAAATTCAGAGTATAGTCTGATATCTGCGAGCATAAAACAAGATTGCAAGTGGAGCTTACAGGAGAAACGTTTGAATTGCTTATACCAACAATTGGTAACCGGCAAGATTTTGTTCCAATACCAAGACATTTGACAAGATTGGAGGTTACAAATGATAATTGACTCGCTGAGTCCAACAAGGCTATAACCACTAAAACTTCTCCAGTCCTAGTTTTCACTCCAACACAAACCATACTCAGCAAAACATTTGAGCCTAATCCTGAAATCACTTTCATTGCTGCAGGCGAAATGATTGCAGAACGATCAATATTTGAATTATTATTATTAGGAGTTATTTGTTCTTTATGAACCAACAAGTTGTGATTTCCATTACATTTCGTGCACCTAGGTTGCTTAAACATTGTTTGGAAATATGAGAAGTTGAGAAGCACAAGTAACAAAGTTTATTTTCTTTGACAAATTCACGACGATGATCAACATTTGCTTGTTTAAACTTCCTACAATCAAGAATATTATGATTTTCAAGTTTGCAAAACTTACAATTCAAGGAGGTACTATTGTTAGCAATATGAAGTGCCTTTAGTTTAGGTTTGAACTCACGTTTATGCTCAACAACACATTTGTTAGCTTCTGTTAATTCCAATGTCTGACATTTCCTTTCCAAGAAATCAATTAAATTGTCTAATGTCGGAATATCAGAGGAGGCAAATTTATTTTCCCATTCACTTCTATGATTAACTTTGACTTTATTCAGAATTAATTCCTGCAACAAGATTTTATGAAGTGGAATCTCCGCTTCCAAATTCTCAATGGCACTAAGATTAGATTTTACTTCATTTATCAATTTGCGGTAGTCACTCGAAGTACCACTACTACAACTATGAAGATTGAGCAACTGTTTCACATGCTGCGAAACAATCAACCGTTTATTATTGTATCTTTCATCAATAAAATTCCAAGCAACCGAAAAGTTACTATCACAAATGGCCAAGTTACCTAATAACTCTTTGGGTTCACCTTGAAGTGAAGACAGCAAATAATGCAACCTTTGCACATTATCGATGCAAGTATTGTTGATAACTAAGCTTTCAAATGTGTTTTTAAATGTCAAATATTTTGTCAAATCTCCCTTGAAACAAGGTAATTCTATGGGTGGTAGTTTCAAATTACTACTGCTTCGAGTGGAGTTATTTGAAGTGACAGAAGCATTACTAGGACTTGTGGGTCTTTCCCCAGCATCAATCAGGTCTTGAATCTTACCGAATATTGCATAATATCTGTTTTTAAACACCTCATGTTCTTCAAAATGAGCTTCACTAGACTTTGAATCTAACTGACATTCTAAATATTCCCTAACATCATTAAATTCTTTCCAAATTTCCGGCAATTCATTTTGCCTGGCTATCAATTCATTTCTAGAGAGATCCTCACGGTTCAAGAACTTTTCAAGATGAGTTAGTGATCTTTTTAGTAAGCCACGTTTTTGAATAGCCTTTGCTTCCGATTCAAACGACATGATGAATAATATGACAGTTGATTATTATCAATGAAAAAACAATTTTCTATAAAATGTACAACAGCGCAATAGCGAACAATTGAATATTTAATGAATTCAAGTCCGTCAAACAAGATTAACAAGCAAGTCAGTACTTATTTGTTTCAGTGTTAGAAGTAGGTTTTAGGATTTTAGACAGGATGTCTACCCTAGTCAAGTTAGGACAAGCAAGACAAAAATGGAACAAACTTATAGTTGGTTGAATTATTGTATCACTAATGGTAACATCAGACAGCTCCATGAAGTCGTAGATTTTGTCCAAGATGTCTGGCAAGATTCCCAGAGCGTGACGTCATCTGCGATGTAATATTGCTGAATGTGTTTTCAAATTAACCTTCAAAGTACCAATAATTCAATTACAATCACTGATGTTACAGCTCACAAAGTTTGAAATTATTCTTCAACGGGTACAGTTCCACAGTTTGCTAACCCTTCTGTGCTGCGACACGTTTTTAACAATGCAAGGATGATGCAACACTTCACCGTGTTATAGTTCCATGTATTAGTAATACTGTTCGTAATTGTCTATTTTATGCACAAATAATACAAGAATTTTCAAGTGCAATATCTTCTTATTATTTATATTACACACAAGTAATATCAATGTTCAATCACACACGTGGTGTCAATGTTCAATTACAATAACTGTTTGCAGATATTTCCCGCGTTTCAAACAAGGTAGACGCTAGCTTATGGCGGCAACGCTTCGCAGATTGCAACACAATGTTTCCAGTACAATCTAACTTCGCAATATGCAAATTTTCACAATCACAATCAATGTTCCAAGTTGCACAAATTTCCATTCACGGCTCGAGATCCAAGTTTGCACAAATTCCCATCACGGCCGACAGGACCAAGAATTATGTTGTGTTCAGAGACAAGTTTTCAATTTGAGTGGACTGTATAATGATGGCTGTGATGTCGGCCCAAGAATGCAAGGTTGGCTTTCATCACACAATTAAACACAACACAAGTAGCCAAACAAACAAGTCCTCTAGTAGATTTATTTATACAAACGTGAATATCATACTTGCAATAGTAGTGAACATAAATAGATGATTGTGAATTACTGTGAAACTAGTCTAACTTCAAAACAAGCCAGCGCACCATTCTACGCTGGTAACTAGCAGTTCGCCATGTTGTCTTCTACACAAGAGTTCCCAGTACCAACATGCAACACGAAAGACACTACCGTGCAGGGTAGCCAACTTAGAGAAAAAGTCTCAACATATTCATTATCAACACAATCCAGAATTAACCGAGTGAAGCGCTCCTCTTTGTTAGGTTCACTGACCATGACTGTTTCCAGCAAAGAAGTAGCCAACTCCACAGCTTAGTTATTATATGCATTGGCTATACTGTGCGGGTCACATCCAGTGCCCGTTTCTCCCATACAATGCTTTCTTGAGATCTCCGCTTTCAACTGTTCAACTTTCACTAAGGTTTGCCTAACTTCTGCCCCTAAAAGGTCCCATTTCACTTTGAAAGGGGAGTTTTCCACTAAAGCACGCAAGTCATGTAACCTATCTGTCTCTTCATGTTTTTTTCTAACTGAACAGATGTTTAGTTGGAGGAATTTAAGAGGGTAGCTAAGTTTGCACTTCCTTCTTGTGCATATTGTAAAAGATATGAAGTATCAAACTCACCCAATTTCTCCTGACTGATCGGTTCATCTTTATTTTCTACAAGATTTGCCCTGAGCTGTGCTATAGTATCTCTAGGGTCGACAACTACGTCTTGCACTTGTAGCTCATATATAATGTCCTGTTTTAGGAGGAACTCCACACTAATGTTATTCCTCTCCATTTCAGTGAATTACATGAAACACAATAAAGGTAATTTTCAAGAGAGAGACAAAATATGTATATACATATATACCATATATTAAAGCATTCATACTTATTGGTCTGCTTAATAAAATTGTTTGTTAAAATTTTAAAATTCAATTAAAATCAATTTATCATATAATTTATAATTTATTAATGCTATTTAAAATGAAATTAAAACTTTCACTCTATAAATTAAAATTAAACCACAAGGTGAAAACAGATGAGAGTACTGAAGACACTCACAAAATCTGCCACTGTATCACAGCAAAATTAAAATTGATATATTACTAGACAAGTAAAAGACATAGATAGTTAGTAGTTAAAACAAGAAAATGTGGATCTTGAGGAGAACCATGCTCTCGCATCCTTTGATTGACCCACCTCCCAACAAATTACCCCAGCTTACCCATAATGAGTTGATTGTCCAGCAAATACCTTTGTACACCCTAGAAGCTGGCAAAGCACCTCAGCTTCCACAGAACTTCGAGTCTCCGGTACCGAAAAGTCTCCTCTCTCTTCTTTGCTGCCAGACGGAAGCGGACCTGTAGACCCACCCTAAGTGGTACTTAAACCAATGGTCCCACCCCAGAGAAAAAAATTAAGGACAACCCATAGGGAGGCTCAGTCAATCTGAAACATGTGGGTTCATAGTGGCATGAATCTGCATGCTTCAAAAAGAAAGAAAAGATGGAAGAAAATATAAATTGAATATTTATTAAAACACAAAATAGGGAAGTTAAAATCAAATTTAGTTTCTTTTATTCAATGTCAAAGAAGTTAAAATCTCTAAGAGATGTTCAATTCATTTCTTAAATATATTATTGTTTGAATAATTATGTTTCAAGGGTACCCTCAACTAAAATACGAACACATATTCACACACACACTCTGGGTGGCACAACAAAATTTAATTTCATATAAAAAATCAAATTACATAAAATTTAAAAAAAAATACAATTTTCAACTCCCACCCATGAGTTGAAAAAGGGGCTCTGAGATAATTTCTCCCACCATGGCGTCAAGATTTCTAAGGAAGCTGAACTTAAATAAAACAACCTTCTGAAGACAGGTAACACGAGAACAAAGGGGAGAGTGAAGAAAGTAAAATACAGTAAAATATATTTAATTACATGAATAAAGAAATAACAAACAAAAGAGAGGATCACTTCATACTTATTGGTGGGACAGGGACTTACTCAAAATTAATTGAACATGGACGTTATGACGCTATTCACCCGCGAAACCAGCACACGAGCACATCAACCAATAACACAATAAAAAAGAAGTTTTATAGACAGTGGAGTGTACTGATAATTACTATTGATAAAAACCTAAATTCTGAATTATAACAACACTTTATTCTCCACTTACTTTCACTTTTAATTACACAGGACTAGTTTCAAGAGCATTTATTCGCTCCCATCATCGGCTGGTGGTCGACTGTTATTCTGGTTGCCATGTTGGTTTGTATATATGCATTGTTTTGTGCTGCCCTCTCGTTCCGTTTTTGTAAGTCGCACTATGTCGTCTATAGGTGGGATTTCAAAGTTCATAACCTTGTCTTCTTTCTTAGTGATGAATATTTTCTCCCATACGTTCAGTTCGGATGGTTTCTTAACGTGTTTTAATAGTTTGATCTCCTTTTTAACACTGTGATTTTTTGTCCAGCAATGGTATGCAACTGCTGATCTTTCGGTCTGCATTAGTTTTATGTTTCTTAAGTGTTCCTTCATTCTTATTTCCAAACTCCTCCTGGTTTGTCCAATGTAGATCTGATCACAATCTGCGCATTCTATTTGGTAGATACCTGATAGTTTAGTTTTTGGTGTACTATTCTTCAGTGGGTGGTTGAGCAAGTTCCTAATGGTATAATTATTCTTTGGTGCCAATTTTATATTGTGGTTTTTAAACACTTTTTCAAATTTATTAAAGAATTTAGGGTGGTAAGTAAATTTTTTGTAATGTTGCTGTGTTTTTTCTAAAGTATCCAATGTACTAATTTCTCTGATCTTGTTTTTCTTAGTGTGTCTTCTAATCATTTTGTCTATGAAATTTGTCTTAAACCCATTAATCGTTGCCACTTCTAGTATATGTTTATATTCTTTATTATACTCTGTCTTTGTCATTGGAATATTAATTAATCTATGAACTAGGCTATGAAAAACAGCAAATTGGTGAGCTTTTGGGTTGTTGTTATTGCATTTAATGTAGTTGTCCACATGTGTATTTTTTCTGTAAATTCCGAATTCTAGTTTTCCATGCTTCCTCATGATTTTTAAATCTAGGAAAGGCAAACATCCGTCTTCTTCCATTTCAATGGTAAACTTTATCGATTGGTCTTGTGCATTTAACAATTTTAATGCATCTTCTACAAATCTTTTTGGGATGATAGCGAAAATATCATCGACGTACCTGAACCAGTTTTTAAAAATATGTGGGAATGCCCTGGTGACCTCTAGTTCAAGGTTACTCATGTATAGGTCAGCCAACATCGGTGAAATTGATATTTTCGCTATCATCCCAAAAAGATTTGTAGAAGATGCATTAAAATTGTTAAATGCACAAGACCAATCGATAAAGTTTACCATTGAAATGGAAGAAGACGGATGTTTGCCTTTCCTAGATTTAAAAATCATGAGGAAGCATGGAAAACTAGAATTCGGAATTTACAGAAAAAATACACATGTGGACAACTACATTAAATGCAATAACAACAACCCAAAAGCTCACCAATTTGCTGTTTTTCATAGCCTAGTTCATAGATTAATTAATATTCCAATGACAAAGACAGAGTATAATAAAGAATATAAACATATACTAGAAGTGGCAACGATTAATGGGTTTAAGACAAATTTCATAGACAAAATGATTAGAAGACACACTAAGAAAAACAAGATCAGAGAAATTAGTACATTGGATACTTTAGAAAAAACACAGCAACATTACAAAAAATTTACTTACCACCCTAAATTCTTTAATAAATTTGAAAAAGTGTTTAAAAA
Source organism: Ectobius pallidus (assembly GCA_964059195.1). NCBI lineage: Eukaryota > Metazoa > Arthropoda > Insecta > Blattodea > Ectobiidae > Ectobius > Ectobius pallidus. Next base: position 60,941,463 of record CAXKWD010000005.1, read on the forward strand.
CCACAATATAAAATTGGCACCAAAGAATAATTATACCATTAGGAACTTGCTCAACCACCCACTGAAGAATAGTACACCAAAAACTAAACTATCAGGTATCTACCAAATAGAATGCGCAGATTGTGATCAGATCTACATTGGACAAACCAGGAGGAGTTTGGAAATAAGAATGAAGGAACACTTAAGAAACATAAAACTAATGCAGACCGAAAGATCAGCAGTTGCATACCATTGCTGGACAAAAAATCACAGTGTTAAAAAGGAGATCAAACTATTAAAACACGTTAAGAAACCATCCGAACTGAACGTATGGGAGAAAATATTCATCACTAAGAAAGAAGACAAGGTTATGAACTTTGAAATCCCACCTATAGACGACATAGTGCGACTTACAAAAACGGAACGAGAGGGCAGCACAAAACAATGCATATATACAAACCAACATGGCAACCTGAATTACAGTCGACCACCAGCCGATGATGGGAGCGAATAAATGCTCTTGAAACTAGTCCTGTGTAATTAAAAGTGAAAGTAAGTGGAGAATAAAGTGTTGTTATAATTCAGAATTTAGGTTTTTATCAATAGTAAACATCAACCAATGTCAACACTCCATGTATAGTCCTTAGTAACGAGTTGTGGGAAATAACCAGTCACACAGTGTCTTCTATGTGAGCGAATATCAAGTCTTGATACAGATGTAATGTCCAATAATATAATTGTTAGCAGACAAGATGGCTGGAGATGTAGTCTTGTTACTAATACGACTGCCGGGAACAGAACATTAGAAGCAGAATCGAGAGAAGCCTAATCAGAAGGCACTCCCGATCGTAACCACTTGCTTGCGGTGGGAAGCAGAGAGGAAACAATGACTTGGCGAGTATTTAGAATCTAGAAGACCGAGGGAAGAGGGGAGAGGTGCACATTCGAGGAATCACCAACAGATGGCAGAAGAATACTGAACTGCATCAAGCAAGACTGTTTCTCAACTGCACACCACTTTCCACAGTTTTTAGAGCGCGGAGAATAAAAGTTCACTGTTCCTGGCTATTAGAACCCGAGTTTTTCTTGATAAAGGTCTGTAGTGTTTTTTAAACTCGGTTCAACGGGATCAAACCTGGCCACGGTCAATGGATTTTTCAGGGTGTAAAAATCCTGGGCATGAAGTCCTCCTGGAGGGACTAGGGGGGGGCTTAAGTCTTAGATTTAAAGCACGTAATAGAACTCCAAGCCTAAAGTAGAGCCTCTGGACAAAATTTATCAGCCCTTTCACATCCACATAATACCTTAGTTTCCGGAGGGGCTTGAGAGATGACGGGCTTATCATCTGTCCCTCTGCCCTCTCTCAGGACATAAACTTAACAAAATTCACATAGGTAACTGAAGCCTCCACTTGGAGGCCCTTCAACCCAACATAGGGGATATAGGAAACCAGATGCAGATAGGCTACAGATACTGTTTGCGTATGCAAATTTATAGGTGTGTGTATATATATACTTGATTCAGATGAATATACTTAAATGTAGATAGCCGAAGTGATTTTAAATAAAGAAAGGTAAAAGCTATTTAATGGTGTTCTTATTATACAAGGCAAGTAATACAATTTAGGGATCCAACCCTGTGGTGATTTCATGAACTATCCTGAGCAGAATTAGCCTGGGAAGAGAGAGGTGCGTCAAAGGAAAAGTGGAGTAGCAGAGATCTGAAGTAAGCACTTTTACCAACGAATCCCCTTAGCCCACTCTCACACTTTTTTTGTTTAGTTTAGGGATTTTTCCTATCTTTGAAAATTGTTAAATTAAGTGTTCTATTTGTAAGAATAATAAATGTAATATAATCTTGGAGACATGTGGAATGGATTCTTGATCCTTATCACAAATATATGTTCAGGTGAAAGAAAATTATCAATATTGTATAGTTCATTACTTTTATATTAGTGTTTCATTTTCCTTTTTATGCAGTTTATGTTTCTGAGCACAAATCAAGAACATTTGGTAAATTTTTTAAGGAGCAGAAGGTGAATTGTGTACTTCTGGCGAATTCAAGGTCAAGCATAATATTTCTTGTACTGTAGATAGGTAGATTAATCAGAAAAAGGCCATAAGTTCAGTGGTGATAAAAAGTGCATGTAGATAATACATGATACAGACATACATGACAGCTACATCTGCCAGGTGTTTCTGGGAAAACACACATTTCATGTGAAGACAATGATTTGTGACACAGTAGGAGAAAAGATTCCATTTCAACAGGAGAATGTATGATTGTTCAATGTAGCAGCAATGTATGATGATAACTTATCTCTGGGAACAAATTAGATCTTATCTGAAGTGTTCTATTTACTCTTTCAAGCTGATGCTATCTACTTAGGGAGCTTACACTTCATTCACACCTCTAAATATTTTATGGCTGTATGTGAGGACCAATATCCATATAGAATATAGATATTTGCAATTTCGAGTAAGGGCATTATACAAAATATTTTATGTGTTATGCTCACATAACTTTCTTTACCCTAAGCTTGGGAAATGCGATTTTCTCACTTCACATTCTGATAGGCTATAGATTATAGAATAAGAGGCCATATTGCAGGGAGCGAATATTCTGTTTTAGCATCATGAAAAAGGGTTTTGTTCTCCATGCTAGAGTTTGTGCAAACAACATTTGTTTTATAATTACTCCTTCATAGAATATTTGCGAAAAAACATTTCAAATAATAGTTTTACCTTTCACTTTAAGCGTCTTGTGTACAAAATTTAAACAAACTTGTTAGAGCCATTTCCCAAAAAATTGCTGAAACAAAATTTTTTTCATGTAAAGTGGAAGTTAGAAAGAAAAAGCCCTTGCCAATCTTTGTGTCACATCCTCAGTAGATATTTAATATAAGTACATTTTCTTTCTATATAATGTTGTATTCTCATGCCAAGTTGTTCACAGACACGCAGATACACACATACACAGACGGGGCCTCAAAACGTGTAGGCCTAATACCAGTACTAAAAACTCGAGATTGAATCTCAGAGTCAAACAAAATAGTATCGACCTATGGTATCTCTGATGCAAGTAGAGGGAGTAAAAATCTAATGTAGAACCTAGAATCTTGCTATTTTTAAACTCCCGTCTTAAGTGGCTACATTGCAGGAGTGTGAATTCAGTTGTTTTAGTCTCAGGCAAAGGCTTGTTGTTCTTGAGATATGACTTGTCACATAAGAGTAGGGAAGAGAGGGCTAGTTTATTACTACAGTTCAGACAATATCTGCAAAGTTTAAGATAAAGTCATCGGCATAAGTTACTGTATTTTGTATCACAGCCTTAGAAGATTCCTATGCAAATCAAATTCATTTAGATACGATTTATTTTACTAATGATGGTTTCACGGGCTATAAGCCGAGTAAAAGGATATATTGCATCCAAGCTTTCGGTCGCTGACATCTCTGCGGCCTTCCTCAGGGAAATGAGTGTAGAAAAGTGGACCAGACCAAATATGCTAACTGAGATCAGAGCATTGCGGGCGAAGCCTGCAATGCGATGATCTCGAATCCGATTCCATACCTGCATACGAAATGCATTGCTGGAAATGAAAACGGGTTCCTATCCTATAACTTAAATTTGCTTACGCTAACGGTGTTTTGCATAGGACTTGAACCTATGCAGGGCAACTGCAATGACTTAGGGGCTCGGGCCGTGGCCCTTTTTTCTTTAAGTTCCGGTATTCCCCTTACAACCAGGGAAAACCACGAAAAACCCTGGTCGGAACTAGCAAAGGGGATTTGGTCATGGTCCTCCATTCTGTAATGCCTGGTAGGGGTTGAACCAACCAGTTGGGATACGTGTCAGCTGAAGGCTTATACGTATTGGGAAAGGGTATTGTTAGGCTGAAGGCCTCAAAAATTCTGGCGACTTTAATCATCCCCTGGGAAGCGCAGTCGCTTTCGAAGTTGCCGTACTAAAGGGTTCTCAGCATCTTGAAGCTTGGAGTCGAAACTCTGTGCAAGGCTTCTGATGTGTGTGGCAAGTAGTGGAACCTTTAGGTCTTCATGGATCTGCCTGTTACTGACGTACCAAGGTGCGCCCGTAGCGAGGCGAAGACATTTCGATTGCACGGCTTGTAGTCTTGCGACATGCGTGCGTGCTGCGGCCCTCCAAGCTGGACTGGCATAGTCGAGCAGAGGTCGGATGAGTTGCTTATAGAGCAGCGCTCCATTCGCAGGTAAAAGTCCTCCTCTGCCGTTAAGCAGAGGGGATAAAATTCCAAGCCGTTGCATGGCTGTTCGTCTAACCTGGGTAACGTGGGGTTTCCAGGTCAGCCTTTTGTCCAGGGTTACCCCCAAATATCTGGCTGTTTCGACCCATTCGATTGGCTCTCCGAAAAATTCTACAGGCCTAGGCGGCGCAGTTCTATGTCTTCCAATGAAGAGCAAAGCTGCGCTCTTAGTGACGTTGATGGAAATTCGCCACTTTGTCAGCCAGAACTCTAGCTCTTTGAGATATGTCTCGAGATACTTGACGATTAGTGCAAGCCGTTTCGACGTTGCCAAAAGCGCAGTGTCGTCGGCATAAAGCGCCAAGTCGACGTGGCGGTGTGGTGTGGGCATGTCATTCACATACAGGCTAAAGAGGACAGGGGAGACCAGTCCCCCCTGAGCAACTCCAGCTCGCATGAAACGACAAGAAGATGTGGCTGACTGGAAGGACGCTACGAACGTCCTATTGGTAAGGTAGGAGGTGATACCTTTCACCAGGTAATAAGGGAAGTTGAGGAGAAGGAGTTTGTAAAGGAGACCTTTGACCCAAACTGTGTCAAAGGCCTTGGCCACATCAAGGAATATCGCGCCGGTTAGTCGCTTTTCGTCAAAGTTCCTCTTGACTCTCTCAACCAGGCGGGCTATCTGCTGAGTCGTGCTATGTTTGGGTCTGAACCCAAACTGCTCATCACGAATAGCGCTGTGCCTGTTGACGTGCCTTAGGATTCTGCTTAGCAGAATTTTCTCGAAGAGCTTCCCCACCGAATCAAGAAGACTTATGGGTCTATAAGACGATGGAAGTGTCGGATCCTTTCCGGGTTTCCGGATAGAGACAATCCTGGCATGTTTCCATGCAGGTGGGAAATATTGCCTCTTAAGGACCGAATTAAAAATCTTGGTGACGTAGGTGATTCCCCGTTTTGGGAGGTTCCTCAGGGCCCTATTGGGAATACCGCTAGGGCCCGGAGCCTTACCAAGCTTGAGCTTTTTTATAGCCTTGACGACCTCTGATGGAGTAGTTAATTCGGGTTGACTTGAAGGAGCAAACTCAAACGAAGTCAGTTCCCTTTCAACCAGCTCAATCACGGCAGGATCCGAAGGATCGTCAACCGGCGTAAATTGAGATTCAAGATTGTTGGCCAGGGCCTCAGCTTTCTCAGAATCTGATAGAGCGAGTCCTCCTGGCACTCGTAAGGGGGGTGTGGGATCAGAGATCCGCATCAGCCTCTTTGTAACCTTCCAAAGGGACTGATCCTCTACGTTTAAGGATGAGAGCGTCTCAGACCAAACGCCGTTCTTCCACTTCTTCAGCTCATAGCTAATAGACCGCTGGAGCCTATTAACTTGGGCCTTGATAGCGGTGTCCCTAGTTGCCTGCCACTCCCTTCTCAGCCGGTTTTTCTTCTGAATATCAGAGAGAATTGCCGGCGGTATTGAAGGTCGTAAACAGGTTTTCGGTCGGCTCTTTGGTGCTGATGCCTCCAGAGCTTCCGTAATCGCTTTGGACAAATCCTCAATCCTAGCATCAATATCCTCCTCGGAGTTTACCATGGGATTCCCCGGGAGTCTGCATTGCAAGTGGTTCTGGAAGCTAGTCCAATCTACTCGTCTAACGTCTGGCCTGTCTGGAAGGGTTGCGAAGGATGTTCGACCTTGGAGGTCGACAAGGACGGGCAGGTGGTCTGAGCTGAGAGCTGGGCACACAGTCAGACTCACTGGTAGTGTGAGGTCCTTGACAACCACTATGTCAAGTACATCGGGAGAGTGTGTGGTACAGTAAGGATCAGTTGTAGGTTCATCCGGTCCATGGACGATACAGGAAGTCCCAGTTACATACTCTGCCAGTTGCAAGCCCCTGGCATTGTTAGTCCTTGAGTTCCAATCCGTGTGCTTGGCGTTGAGATCACCTGCTAAAATCACAGGTAGTCCGCCCCCAAGACACTCGGTCAGATCTGCATCTATCAAGTTCCGCGTTGGAGATAAATAGACAGCCACGAGTTTGATAGGCCTACCTGCAATCACAACGTGAATGGCAGTGGCTTCCAGTTGCTGCAGACCCGAGACCGGCACGGTGCAATGATCAATGCCCTTTCGGACAAGGATCGCTGTGCCACCCCCCTGAGTGAGTCTGTCATTTCTATAGCAAACGTAATTTGCTAGTCGAAATCGCAAGCCCTCCCGAAGGTGAGTCTCGTTCAGGAAGCATATATCAATGCCATGATGACTGAGGAATATCTCCAGTTCCGCCTTCTTGCTGTGAACTCCATCAGCGTTCCAGTAAGCGAGCCTCAAGAAGGGCCGTGCGCTCCTTGCATTAGTTTGTACTGCCATATCCAGCTAGGAAAAGGGCGATAACTTTGAGGACTGCCTTGGGACGGGCATCCCCAGTGGGAAGGGATGGAGCTTGTTTAAGTAGACACTTTGTCACCTCAAAACTAGCTTCCATAGGAAGGTCGTCGATAAGTTGACTCAACTTCTCGATATAGCTGTCTGGAGTGGTAGGTGCGGGTTCCAGAACAGTTGGATTGCTAACAGGTGGCATCTGTGATGCACCTGAGTCGCTAGAGGTTTGGGGTGGTGGTGTGGGTTGCTGGACCTGGACAATACGCCCCCGCTCGGTGACATGGCTCCAACCTGGGCCAAGCTTCTCCTGCTCAGAGGAGAGACTGGGTGCAATGCCTTTTGGCACAGCAGAAGTGGTGCGTGAGTTCCCAGAAGCTCTGGGCCCCGCCTTAGTGCGCTTCGCCGCTGCCCCTTTAACTTCCTTCCACTTACTGCAACCCTTATAGTTGGCAGTGTGAGAGGAGTTGCAGTTACAGCACCTCAGGGCCTCCTTGGGCGTACTACAACCCCCTGAGGGGTGGTCTCCGCCACAAGCGACACACCTTGGAGTGTAACCACAATTACGCTTTGTGTGACCAAAGCGTTGGCAGTTGCGGCATTGTAGAGGGCCGCTCGGAGCGTGGTAAGCTTCCACTGTTATGTGGAGACAACACAATGTGGTTAAGGCTCTCACCTTTGCTACCGAGGGTCCACGCGACACTGTCGCAATAAAGTGTGGCGTTAAGGGCCTATCCTTTTGGGGGTCGGGGTCGCGCCGCTGCGACCGAAGTTGCAGTACAGAGAGCACGGGAACTCCAAGTGCAATGAGTTCCTCGTGAACATCCTCTGTTGGCATGCGACGCCCTAGGTTTTTCAGAAGCAGTCTCACAGATCGCTCCTCCGGCAGGGAGTAGGTATGAAACCTGACTCCCTTCTCCGGTTCGATGGCGCGGAGAGCAGAGATTGTGGCTCGGAAACAGTCGGCAGTATCCGGAACTAGCATAAGAGCATCGCCCCGCATAGCCGCCGTGCCGTTACCACCAGTCTTTTCTCGCAGCCATCTCAAAAAATTGCGAGTGGTTGTCACACCAGTGACATACACGGGGACTTTGTTGCGGAGCTTCCCTGCGGGAATGGCAGCAACATCCGCTTGGGCGTGGGGTGTGGTGCCAAGAGGCGTGCCTAATGGACCGCCGGAATCGCTGCGCGAGCGCCCTAGTGCAGAGTCCATCGACTCTGCGGCATCTGGTAAAGAACCAGAGGCCTTGGCTTGAGCGGTGTTAGGCCCACATGCCTGGTTAGGAGCTGTATGCCGGGCTTGCAAGACCGCGGCATACGGTGCTCTTTCCTGGGTAGGACCCAGTTGGCTTCCACACGAGGTGGATTGTTCGCCCACGGAGGTAGAGGTCACGGAGACCTCTAGACCTTGAGCGCTGTTTTTAGCCACAGTCAGGGACGCATTCCCGGTTATGGACAGTGGCCCAATAGCCGGGCGCCGGGTGGCTGGTTCCATTGAACCAGCAGAGTTAGGCGAACCTAACTCAGTGGCCTTGCGTTTGTCTGTGGCCTTCGCAACTACCCTGGACGAGCCAGGTTGCTGCCCAGCTGGCACAATGCCAGTGGGTCGTTCGCTCGGCCTTGATGCCGCTTTGGCGGATGCCTTAGCGGGCTTCTTCGTAGCAGGAGTCCTCTTCTTCAATCTCTGCTGCTCCTGGAAGAGATGCCTCATCTCACTCGTCAGCAGTTCTCGCACAGACGGCGAAATTCGCGAGAAGTTCTCCGTGAAGAACGCCAGGGGGTCCGGTGGATCGGCCATGCCGGGCCACAGGTAGCTGCGACGACCTAAAGAAAAGAAAAAATGGTGGGTAGGGCAAGGAAGGTTACAACAAGCAAGCTCTTTTGTATGCGCCCTGAAAAGGGCCGTTCGTAGAGTTCTGAAAAGAACTGCTACGACAGAAGGTTAGGTAAGGAAGGCCAAGGGGATAAGGTAAAGCTCTTTCAGAAAGCCCTGATAAGGGCAGACGTTGAGTTCTAAGAAGAACTCTTAGTTCAGGCGGGCTGCGCTGAACCAATAGTAGTCGGTAGTAGAGGCTTCCCTCTCCGCCAACTGAAGAGATCAGTAGTCCCGTAAGCTCAGATGCTCTCTGCTCTGCTGCCTGCTCCATCCCTGAAGCTGTATCGTGATTCAACACAAGAAACCTCCAACAATAGCAAGACTCCAAACTCTCGGACCCCCATGTCTTCTTTTTAATCATTGGCCCTGACTTGGACCGATTATTTCTATTCACAATTTACAACGATTATCCCCCTAAACCACTCTGCCCTGACTCACATTATTAATCTTTATTTTTCTCCCATTGGTCCTGATATGGACCGATTGCTTCTTCAATGTTTTTACTATAAAGAAAATTCCCGCATTCTGATTGGCCGGTACTCACCAACCCTATTCCTCCAATCACAGAATTTCTTTTTTCACTCCAAACATATATAAGCTCTCTCCACCCACTTTTCTACACTCGGCGTTCCTGCGTTCCTGGAACGCCGATGGAGTTCACAGCAAGAAGGCGGAACTGGAGATATTCCTCAGTCATCATGGCATTGATATATGCCTCCTGAACGAGACTCACCTTCGGGAGGGCTTGCGATTTCGACTAGCAAATTACGTTTGCTATAGAAATGACAGACTCACTCAGGGGGGTGGCACAGCGATCCTTGTCCGAAAGGGCATTGATCATTGCACCGTGCCGATCTCGGGTCTGCAGCAGCTGGAAGCCACTGCCATTCACGTTGTGATTGCAGGTAGGCCTATCAAACTCGTGGCTGTCTATTTATCTCCAACCCGGAACATGATAGATGCAGATCTGACCGAGTGTCTTGGGGGCGGACTAACTGTGATTTTAGCAGGTGATCTCAACGCCAAGCACACGGATTGGAACTCAAGGACTAACAATGCCAGGGGCTTGCAACTGGCAGAGTATGTAACTGGGACTTCCTGTATCGTCCATGGACCGGATGAACCCACAACCGATCCTTACTGTACCACACACTCTCCCGATGTACTTGACATAGTGGTTGTCAAGGACCTCACACTACCAGTGAGTCTGACTGTGTGCCCAGCTCTCAGCTCAGACCACCTGCCCGTCCTTGTCGACCTCCAAGGTCGAACATCCTTCGCAACCCTTCCAGACAGGCCAGACGTTAGACGAGTAGATTGGACTAGCTTCCAGAACCACTTGCAATGCAGACTCCCGGGGAATCCCGTGGTAAACTCCGAGGAGGATATTGATGCTAGGATTGAGGATTTGTCCAAAGCGATTACGGAAGCTCTGGAGGCATCAGCACCAAAGAGTCGACCGAAAACCTGTTTACGACCTTCAATACCGCCGGCAATTCTCTCTGATATTCAGAAGAAAAACCGGCTGAGAAGGGAGTGGCAGGCAACTAGGGACACCGCTATCAACGCCCAAGTTAATAGGCTCCAGCGGTCTATTAGCTATGAGCTCAAGAAGTGGAAGAACGGCGTTTGGTCTGAGACGCTCTCATCCTTAAACGTAGAGGATCAGTCCCTTTGGAAGGTTACAAAGAGGCTGATGCGGATCTCTGATCCCACACCCCCCTTACGAGTGCCAGGAGGACTCGCTCTATCAGATTCTGAGAAAGCTGAGGCCCTGGCCAACAATCTTGAATCTCAATTTACGCCGGTTGACGATCCTTCGGATCCTGCCGTGATTGAGCTGGTTGAAAGGGAACTGACTTCGTTTGAGTTTGCTCCTTCAAGTCAACCCGAATTAACTACTCCATCAGAGGTCGTCAAGGCTATAAAAGAGCTCAAGCTTGGTAAGGCTCCGGGCCCTAGCGGTATTCCCAATAGGGCCCTGAGGAACCTCCCAAAACGGGGAATCACCTACGTCACCAAGATTTTTAATTCGATCCTTAAGAGGCAATATTTCCCACCTGCATGGAAACATGCCAGGATTGTCTCTATTCGGAAACCCGGAAAGGATCCGACACTTCCATCGTCTTATAGACCCATAAGTCTTCTTGATTCGGTGGGGAAGCTCTTCGAGAAAATTCTGCTAAGCAGAATCCTAAGGCACGTCAACAGGCACAACGCTATTCGTGATGAGCTGTTTGGGTTCAGACCCAAACATAGCACGACTCAGCAGATAGCCCGCCTGGTTGAGAGAGTCAAGAGGAACTTTGACGAAAAGCGACTAACCGGCGCGGTATTCCTTGATGTGGCCAAGGCCTTTGACACAGTTTGGGTCAAAGGTCTCCTTTACAAACTCCTTCTCCTCAACTTCTCTTATTACCTGGTGAAAGCTATCACCTCCTACCTTACCAATAGGACGTTCGTAGCGTCCTTCCAGTCAGCCACATCTTCTTGTCGTTTCATGCGAGCTGGAGTTGCTCAGGGGGGACTGGTCTCCCCTGTCCTCTTTAGCCTGTATGTGAATGACATGCCCACACCACACCGCCACGTCGACTTGGCGCTTTATGCCGACGACACTGCGCTTTTGGCAACGTCGAAACGGCCTGCACTAATCGTCAAGTATCTCGAGACATATCTCAAAGAGCTAGAGTTCTGGCTGACAAAGTGGCGAATTTCCATCAACGTCACTAAGAGCGCAGCTTTGCTCTTCACTGAAAGACAAAGAACGGCGCTGCCTAGGCCTGTAGAATTTTTCGGATAGCCAATCGAATGGGTCGAAACAGCCAGATATTTGGGGGTAACCCTGGACAAAAGGCTGACCTGGAAACCCCACGTTACCCAGGTTAGACGAACAGCCATGCAACGGCTTGGAATTTTATCCCCTCTGCTTAACGGCAGAGGAGGACTTTTACCTGCGAATGGAGCGCTGCTCTATAAGCAACTCATCCGACCTCTGCTAGACTATGCCAGTCCAGCTTGGAGGGCCGCAGCACGCACGCATGTCGCAAGACTACAAGCCGTGCAGTCGAAATGTCTTCGCCTTGCTACGGGCGCACCTTGGTACGTCAGTAACAGGCAGATCAATGAAGACCTAAAGGTTCCACTACTTGCCACACACATCAGAAGCCTTGCACAGAGTTTCGACTCCAAGCTTCAAGATGCTGAGAACCCTTTAGTACGGCAACTTGGAAAGCGACTGCGCTTCCCAGGGGACGATTAAAGTCGTCAGAATTTTTGAGGCCTTCAGCCTAACAATACCCTTTCCCAATACGTATAAGCCTTCAGCTGACACGTATCCCAACTGGTTGGTTCAACCCCTACCAGGCATTACAGAATGGAGGACCATGACCAAATCCCCTTTGCTAGTTCCGACCAGGGTTTTCCGTGGTTTTCCCTAGTTGTAAGGTGAATACCGGAACTTAAAGAAAAAAGGGCCACGGCCCGAAACCCTAAGTCATTGCAGTTGCCCTGCATAGGTTCAAGTCCTATGAAAAACACCGTTAGCGTAAGCAAATTTAAGTTATAGGATAGGAACCCGTTTTCATTTCCAGCAATGCATTTCGTATGCAGGTATGGAATCGGAGTCGAGATCATCGCATTGCGGGCTTGGCCCGCAATGCTCTGATCTCAGTTAGCATATTTGGTCTATTTGGTCTGTTTTCTACACTCACAGCCAAACGCAAGGCCACTGAGTTAGGTTCGCCTAACTCTGCTGATTCGATGGAACCAGTCACCCGGCACCAGGCTATTGGGCCACTGTCCATAGCCGGGAATGCGTCCCTGACTGTGGCTGAAAACAGCGCTCAAGGTCTAGAGGTCTCCGTGACCTCTCCCTCCGTGGGCGAACAATCCACCTCGTGTGGAAGCCAACTGGGTCCTACCCAGGAAAGAGCACCGTATGCCGCGGTCTTGCAAACCCAGCATACAGCTCCTAACCAGGCATGTGGGCCTAACACCGCTCAAGCCAAGGCCTCTGGTTCTTTACCAGATACCGCAGAGTCGATGGAATCTGCACTAGGGCGCTCGTGCAGCAAGTCCGGCGGTCCATTAGGCACGCCTCTTGGCACCACACCTCACGCCCAAGCGGATGTTGCTGCCATTCCCGCAGGGAAGCTCCGCAACAAAGTCCCTGTGTATGTCACTGGTGTGACAAACACTCGCAATTTTTTGAGATGGTTGCGAGAAAAGACTGGTGGTAACGGCACGGCGGCTATGCGGGGCGATGTTCTTATCCTAGTTCCGGATACTGCCGATTGTTTCCGGGCCACCATATCTGCTCTTCGCGCCATCGAACCGGAGGAGGGAGTCAGGTTTCATACCTACTCACTACCGGAGGACCGGTCTGTGAGACTGCTTCTTAAAAACCTAGGGCGTCACATGCCAACAGAGGATGTTCGCGAGGAACTCATTGCACTTGGAGTTCCCGTGCTCTCTGTACTGCAACTTCGGTCGCAGCGGCGCGACCTCGATCCCCAAAAGGATAGGCCCTTAACGCCACACTTTATTGTGACAGTGTCGCGTGGACCCTCGGTAGCAAAGGTGAAAGCTTTAACCACATTGTGTGGTCTCCACATAACAGTGGAAGCTTACCACGCTCCAAGCGGCCCTCTACAATGCCGCAACTGCCAACGCTTTGGTCACACAAAGCGTAATTGTGGTTACACTCCAAGGTGTGTCGCTTGTGGTGGAGACCACCCCTCAGGGGGTTGTAGTACGCCCAAGGAGGCCCTGAGGTGCTGTAACTGCAACTCCTCTCACACTGCCAACTATAAGGGTTGCAGTAAGTGGAAGGAAGTTAAAGGGGCAGCGGCGAAGCGCACTAAGGCGGGGCCCAGAGCTTCTGGGAACTCACGCACCACTTCGGCTGTGCCAAAAGGCATTGCACCCAGTCTCTCCTCTGAGCAGGAGAAGCTTGGCCCGGGTTGGAGCCATGTTACCGAGCGGGGGCGTATTGTCCATGTCCAGCAACCCACGCCACCACCCCAAACCTCTAGCGACTCAGGTGCATCGCAGATGCCACCTGTTAGCAATCCAACTGTTCTGGAACCAGCACCTACCACTCCAGACAGTTATATGGCCTTCCTATGGAAGCTAGTTTTGAGGTGACAAAGTGTCTACTTAAACAAGCTCCATCCCTTCCCACTGGGGATGCCCGTCCCAAGGCAGTCCTCAAAGTTATCGCCCTTTTCCTAGCTGGCTATGGCAGTACAAACTAATGCAAGGAACGCACGGCCCTTCTTGAGGCTCGCTTACTGGAACGCTGATGGAGTTCACAGCAAGAAGGCGGAACTGGAGATATTCCTCAGTCATCATGGCATTGATATATGCTTCCTGAACGAGACTCACCTTCGGGAGGGCTTGCGATTTTGACTAGCAAATTACGTTTGCTATAGAAAGGACAGACTCACTCAGGGGGGTGGCACAGCGATCCTTGTCCGAAAGGGCATTGATCATTGCACCGTGCCGGTCTCGGGTCTGCAGCAACTGGAAGCCACTGCTATTCACGTTGTGATTGCAGGTAGGCCTATCAAACTCGTGGCCGTCTATTTATCTCCAACCCGGAACATGATAGATGCAGATCTGACCGAGTGTCTTGGGGGCGGACTACCTGTGATTTTAGCAGGTGATCTCAACGCCAAGCACACGGATTGGAACTCAAGGACTAACAATGCCAGGGGCTTGCAACTGGCAGAGTATGTAACTGGGACTTCCTGTATCGTCCATGGACCGGATGAACCTACAACCGATCCTTACTGTACCACACACTCTCCCGATGTACTTGACATAGTGGTTGTCAAGGACATCACACTACCAGTGAGTCTGACTGTGGATTTAACAGTAAATGGGCTCACTTGTAAAATAACCTTAGATAGACATGTTATCTCATGTGAACATTTTGTGGATTTAGTTGAAAAACTTTACCTCCCTACATAATTAGGCCTACTGAGATTTTAGTGGTTCAACTTCTTGAGAAGTTTTGTCTGTCAAGTTCTTATTGAAGTCTTTTAACATTGTAGACACTGTATTAGACTTTTTATGCAATTTTTTTTTCTTCTTATTTTTTTATTATTTTTAATAACCCATTGTAGGCCTTAATTTAAATGAGAATATTTTAGGATAAAAGTTCCTCTGACACCAGGATTCAAACCCATGACGTTTTATTTTCCTTCTCGATGCTCTCCCAACTGAGCTAGCATTGAGATTGCTTCATGAAGCCAAACAGAATCTCTCCCCTATGATTAACCTTAATGGTCAGCCTCACTGAAATACATTTATGTCATATAGATTATTGAGAGGCATGCTAATTTAGAAATGTTGTGACTTGGTTTCCACTGATATTGGAATATTTAAGGAAAAAATTTATCTGACAGCAGGATTCAAACTGCGACCTTTTGCTTACCATACCGGTGCTCTCCCCACTGAGATAGCCTAAGTTTGATAGCCTAGTTAACCTCACTGAAAGACAGTTAGGTCTACAGGTACCGAGTTTCCATTGTTATTGTACAGTAACATTTTACATAGGCCTATATATATATATATATGTTTTCAAGTAATCACAGAATATTTTGTTGACTATTACAGTTCGCTCAGTTGGGAGCAGTGGCGGATCCAGAGAGACATTTTGGGGGGGGAACTAAAGTAGAGAGGGAAGTTTTTACTCATAAAAATTAATTATATCCAGTACACAATTGAAAACAAAATGAAAATTTCAGCATTTTCTTACAAAGGTATTTCAAAATAATGAATGTCGTTGCTTTAATTTAAGTATTTGGGTTATGTTCTAATAAATTTTCAATAATTTGTGCTTAATGTTACAAATTTGGGGGGGGGGGGAAATTTCCCCCATTTCCCCCCCCCCCCGTGGATCCGCCCCTGGTTGGGAGAGCATCGGGATGGAAAGATGAAGGTCATGGTTTGAATCCTTGGGTCAAAGGAATTTTTGGTCCTAAAATAATATTCCCATATAACTTAAAGTTCAACTGAAAAAATACTGTATTAACTCGAATCTAATGTACACTTTATTTGTAGCATTCAAAATTGAAGTGCACATTAGATTTGATGGCGCATTAGTTTTGAGGTCAAATTTGTTCCGTAGTTCAGTGGTAACTTTGATCACTTAATAACAATGCATTCTGTAATTCTTAACATTGTTGCATTTATCATTCGCCTGTTACCACTAGGCACAAATGTGGGCTGTAATATTTTGACACTCAAGATCAACATCAAGCATGTTTAAAGGTGGTTGCCATTGTCCCATACCCCCTCTACTATCCCCCTAAACCGTTATACTAACTTACTTACTTACTTACTTACTTAATGGCAATAGACAATTCCTCAGCAAGCTAAAGGAATATTATCTATTTTATGGAGCCTGGAGGTTCATTGCCATGCTTACCTGAGCCCACCATTCAACCCTATTCTTTGCTAACTCCATCCAATGATCCCTCGCAATTCCTACTTCCCTTAAATCTATCCTAATATTGCCCTCCCACCTAGTCTAGGACTTCCAAGTGGTCATTTCCCTTTGGTTCTCCCAGTCAATACTTTTGAGATATGTCTTTCCTCCCCCAAACATGCAACATGTCCAGCCCGATTCATCCAAAGCGATTTAATTACCCTTACTATATCTGGTGAAGAGTACAGGTCCTGAAGCTTGTCATTATGCAATTTTCTCCAGTCCCCATTTTCATCTCTCTTAGGCCCAAATATTTTCCTAAGTAACCTGTTTTCAAACACTCTCAAACTATGTTCTTCTTGATCAGTAAGCAGCCATGTATCACATCCATATACCCAACAGGCAGGATAATAGTCTTATAAATCTTTATTTTTAGATTTCTGGACAGAAGACGAGAAGATAAGAATTTCTGAACTGCATAAAAACAAGTATTTCCTGATTTGAGTCTACACTTAACTTCTGCCTTAATATTATTTGTGTCTGTAATTATTATTGTTCCCAGATATTTGAATTATTCCACTTGTTTGAACAATTTACCGGCTATTCTAATATTTTGTGGAGCATTTTCTTTATGTTCCATGACCATATACTTAGTTTTTGAAGTAAAACTTCTTTTCTCGCAGTAGGGGTAAATCGGGAACTTGTGTAATGCTAAACCCATCACGAAATTAGTGTAACCCTCAAATACCGTCACGAAATCAGGGACTGTTTCGGGGCAGACTGCACAGAAAACATTCAACCCAATGATTAGGAGTAATCAAAGGAAATTTTTCAGACCTAGTATGAGGACCTGGGACCACCGGTTGGTGTCGCTGACTACGGATCCGCCGGCCCGGGTTCAATCCCCGGTACCTCCTCGGATTTTACTGAGGTTGGGAGGTCTGGTAGGGGTGCACTCAGCCTCGTGATTCAAATTGAGGAGCTACTTGATAGAGAAGTAGCAGCTCCGGTCATGAAAACCACCATTAACAGCCGTGGGTGTCGGCGACCACATGCCCCCCAAACCTGCCGTCTGCCTATAGGTAGATGATGCAGCGGTCGGGTGGTAGGCCTTGTTCCTTCGGGGATGTCGTGCCATGGAGTTTAGTTTAGTTTTTAGTAGTAGTAGTAATAATAATAATAATAATAACACAAATACTAATACCAATAATAATAATAATACTAATACTAATAACAATAATAAAATAATAATAATAATAATTATAACCATACTATGAGTATAAACCAGATCCAGTCGTGGAGAACGGAGATTCTAGGCACAACATCCATAGTCAGAGCATTTCTTAATGTACCAATATAATGCTGCATCTTGCGAAAAACGCCGATGCAACAGAAGAACTCTCAAACAAGTGATGAAAAAGGATAATAATAATAATAATAATAATAATAATAATAATAATAATAATAATAATAATACTTACTTGCTCAATGGCCATAGACAATTCCTAAGCAATCTAAAGGAATATTATCTATTTTATGGAACCCGGAGGTTCATTACCGCGCTTAAAAAATCCAAACAATAAAAAAATCAAAGATCCAAAATTTTAAAAATCCAGAATTCCAAAATTAAAAAATCAAAGATCCAAAATTAAAAAGTCCAAAAATCCAAAATTTAAAAAATAAGAAATCCAAAAATAAAAAATAAACAATCCAAAATTAAAAAATCCAAGATTTAAAAATTAAAAATTAAAAAATCAAAAATACCAAAATTGAAAATCTAAAAATCCAAAATTAAAAAACTAAAATACAAAATTTAAAAATCCAAAAAGTAAAAAATTCAAAGAATCAAAATTTTAAAAATCCAAAATAAAAAAATTCAAAGATTCAAAATAAAAATTTAAAAAATTAAAAAATCGACAATCCAAAATTAAAAAATCTAAAAATTAATAATTAAAAAATCCAAAATTTAAAAAAATCCAAATTAAAAATAATAAATTCCAAATTTAAAAAATCTAAAAGTCCAACATTCAAAAAATTTAAAATCCAAAATTTAAAAAATCGAAATTTACAAAATTTAAAAGAACAAAATTAAAAATTAAAAAATCCAATAATCCAAAATTTAATAAATAATAAAAACCAAAATTAAAAAATCCAAAAATAAAAAATTATAAGTTTGAAAATTTAAAAAATCCAAAATTAAAAATTCAAAGATCCAAAATTAAAAAATCCAAAATCCAAAATTTAAAAGTCCAAAAACCCAATATTAAAAAGTCCAATAATGCAAAATTGAAAAAATCCAATAATAAAAAATTGAAAATATAGGAATTAAAACAAGTTTTACTTCTGTCGCGTGGCGTTTCACGCACACTTTTTTCTGTATTAATTTCCAATCCAACATTCCTGCAGGCATCGAAAAGACTTTCTGCATTTTTCTTGATTGTGTTAACGTCATTAGCCAACAAGCAAACATCATCTGCATAAGCTGAGATTGGGTGACTGTCATTTTATTCTAGGCCTACCTTGTTTTCCTGAACTTTTCTAATGGTATATTCCAAAGTGAAATTAAAAAGTAAAGGTGATAGTGCATCTCCTTGCTTCAAGCCTCTTTTAATGGCAAACCTATCTGATATAAATTTCCCTACCCTGACTCTGCTATAGGTTTCATTTAAACACATTTTGATGAGCCTAACTAACTTCTTTGGTATCCCAAATTCAATGAGAATATTGTATAGTTTGTCTCGCCTAACTGAATCATATGCTTTTTTAAAATCTATGTATAGCTGGTGAACAGACTTAATATATTCCCACTTTTTCTCCAAGATTTGGCATATAAAAAATATATGATCTGTTTCGCCTAAGTCCACATTGGTGATCTCTAATGATTTCATCCGCACATGGGGTTAATCTTGACAGCAGTATATTAGATAGAATTTTGTATGATGTTGATAAGAGAGAATTTCCTTGATAGTTATTACATTCAGCCCTATCTCCCTTTTTATGAATCGGTATAATAATAGATTCTTTCCATTTTGTGGGGCAAATTCCTCCTTTCTCCAAATCATAAAACTGAGTTTATGGATCTCTGAATTTAATCTATCCCCATCTGCCTTAATTAATTCTGCTGGAATTTGGTCAACTCCTGAAGATTTGTGTGTTTGTAGTTTACCTATAGCTGTTCCTACTGCTGTTAGAATTGGTTCAACAACCAATGGCTCTGCTGTGAATATTTCACTTTCTACACTTTGGACATCACCATGTACATTTAATAATTGATTAAAGAAATTTTTACACCTATTCAAAATATTATTGGAGTCACAAGTGTAGTGCCATCATTATCTTTAATTATGTTTATTCTAGGTTGAAAACCTTTCTTGAACTCATTTATCCCTTGTAGAGATCCTAACATTTTTGTCTTTACTATTGTCTTTGAGATAGGTAGGCCTACTTTTCTTTGTTCTAATGATTCTAGAGGTTTCTTGTTTAGCATTGTTGAGATTTTCGACTGTAGTGTCATTCGGATTCTGTAACCACCGTAGTTTTGCCTGCTTTCTTGCATTTAATAATATCACGCACTGATCATCGAACCACGGTTTATTTGGTTTCAGTTCAAGCGGGCCTAATTTTTCTTTTGCAGCTACTTTAATATTGTCTTTAATGCATTCCCAGATTTTATCGATATTCATATCATCCCTAGCTTCTTGTTTGGTGGTGTTTTCTAGGACTGCAAATCTACTTGAAATCTCGACTTGGTAAGCATTCCTACTTTGGTCTTCACCTAGCTTCTTCAGATTGAATCTCTCAACATCGAAATTTTGCCTAGTTCCTTTGTTTAATGAAAATTTCTCCCAAACAGCCACAAAACTAAACTAAACTCCGTGGCGCTACATCCCCGGAAGGACTTGGCCTACCACCCGACCGCTGCATCATCTCCCGTAGGCAGATGGCAGGATTGGGGGGCATGTGGTCAGCATGCCGACACCCACGGCCGTTAATGGTGGTTTTCTGGACCGGAGCCGCTACTTCTCTATCAAGTAGCTCCTCAGTTTGGAATCACGAGGCTGAGTGCACCCCTACCAGACCTCCCTACCTCAGAAAAATCCGAGGAGGTACCGGGAATCGAACCCGGGCAGACGGATCTGTAGTCAGCAACGCTAACCACAAGACCACGCCGGCGGACCCCAAACAGCCACAACTACCAGATAGTCAGCACCCCTAAAAGTTCCAATGTTGATTATACTAGACTGCCTCCTTGCATCTATTAGCACATGGTCGATTTAATTATGAGTCTCTCCATCTGGCGAGGTCCATGTGTATTTATGAATATCACATTGTGGGGATACTCTTAATGTTTAAATTTTTAGTGGTGGCAAAATTAACTAGTTTAACTCTATTGTCGTTGTTCTGCAAGTGGAGACTTTCGTTCCCAATTGTGGGCTTGAAAATATCCTCCCTTCCTACTTTCGCATTGAAATCTCCTAGCACAATTTTCATGTGATATGTCGGAAACTGATCAAATGTTCATTCTATTTCCTCATAAAAACTGCCCTTCACATCATCTTGTTTATCCTCTGTTGCTGCATGGACATTCATAACTATGATGTCACATTTTTTTTTTTTAAATTTATTCTTCAGATTTACAATCTGCTCAAATATGAACATTCAGTAAATGGTATAAATGGCACAGGAATGATGTGAGAGCTGTAAAATACAACTCTTTAAGGCAAGTCACTGAATCGGAAAGCCAAGTCTAAAATCTTATGTCGATGTAAACGGTTGATTGAGGAACTATTGCCCAATAGATTGATGGCTAGGGAATTGGGATGATTGTTTAGGCGTTGCTGCTATTGAATGCTGTACAAGGTGATTTCTTCTTTAATAGTAGGGATGTCCAGGTCGTGGTGTAATGTAGCATTGGAAACATACCACGGTGCGTTAGCAAGTCGGCGAAGAGATTTGGATTCAAATCTTCTTAAGATGTCAATATTGGAATTGCTGGCAGTGCCCCAAAGCTGAAGTCCATGTGTCCATGCTGGCCTTATTATGGTCTTGTAAAGTATAACTTTATTATACAGGGATAGCTGAGATTGCTTATATAATAACCAGTACAATTGTTGAAACTTTAGTTTGGCTTCTTTGCTTTTCATAATAATGTGATGTCTCCAGGTTAGATGTACATCTAAATGAAAACCAAGGTATTTTACATGCTCTACAACTGGAATTTCTTCGTTATTTATTTTTATTTTTGGGCATTTTTCTCAGCATAAAGAAAAAGTTATATGCCGAGATTTTGAACTATTTACCTGAATGAGCCATTGATTTAGCCAGCGTTGTAATAAATCTAAATGATTTTGTAAATATCCTGAGGCTAAAGTAGGATTTTCATTTGAAGCAAGAATAGCAGTATCATCTGCAAATGTTGCAGTTATGGTATTTTCTGTTGTTTGTAGATCATGTGTATAAAGAAGATACAGAACTGGTCCCAAAACACTACCCTGTGGGACACCTGACTTTATGGGATGGAATATGGAGAGTTCGTCTTTAACTTTAACTTGAAAATGTCGATCACTTAGGTATGATGTAAGCAGCAGATAATAAGGATGAGGAAGTTTTAGTTTTATTTTGTACAGAAGGCCCATATGCCAGACTTTATCAAATGCTTGTTGAATATCCAGGAAAGATGCAGTACAGTAATGCCGTGATTCAAAATCCTGTTGTACAATGTTAACAATGCGATGGGTTTGTTCAACAGTAGAATGGCATTCTCGGAAACCAAATTGAAAGTCAGGAATTATTTCAGAGAGCAATGGTTTTAGTCGTTGCAGGAGCAATTTTTCTAACACTTTAGAGAGTACAGACAAGAGACTAATCGGACGATAGGATGCTGCTTCAGTAGGTGGTTTACCAGGTTTAAGAATACAAATTATCTGTGCTATCTTCCATTGATTTGGAAAATGGCTACATCGGAGAATAGCATTAAAAATTTATGTAATAAATGCATATCCTTTCTTCGGTAGTTCTTGTAGGATTCTACCAGTAATTAGGTCGTAACCTGGACTTTTTGCAGGATTAACATGATTCTTTATTGTCCTTTTAACTTCACTTGAAGAGAAAGGTTTAATGGGGGGTGATAATTGAAGTGGAGCAGACAAATACCGGTACTTAATAATGTCGTCCTCAGAAGAGCTCTTTTGAGTAGAAGGTTCGAAAACCGTGTCACATCACCATCCTCTTAGAATAATATAAGAAAGTCTATCATTAATAAACTCTACTTTCTTAATGGCTGAATTAATTCTTATAGTAGCAGAGGAAAAGCAGTCACAAAATCACTAAATTAGCATGCCTCA
Source organism: Ectobius pallidus (assembly GCA_964059195.1). NCBI lineage: Eukaryota > Metazoa > Arthropoda > Insecta > Blattodea > Ectobiidae > Ectobius > Ectobius pallidus. Next base: position 60,963,699 of record CAXKWD010000005.1, read on the forward strand.
CAGTACTGTATACAGGGTGTTAATGAATAACACCGAAATATTTTACCTGTGTATAGAGGGGACATAGATAAGCAACTTTTATTAGGAAATTTTTGCTCTATGGATTCAACTTTTCCTGTTACAGCATAAAATCTCTCAGGGCATGGCCACCACTGACTTCTAACATTAGAAAAAAATGCAAAACAATGGAATGTCGTTGTTAACACTGTAGTCAGTAGTTATGAATAAAAAAAGAATAATGCAGCGATGACCAGTCATATGATTAGTCTGTAAATTTTGCAGATTATGAAATCTCTAAATTATGTAATAGCAGTGGATGAATGATTAAGAATCAGATTTTTATGGATCATTAGGAAGGCATGAAGTCAATTAATGAAAAGTTTAACACTATTTCGCATAATTATTGACTTATGAGCACCAAATTATAATGACTTTAATGCACTGTAGCACACACATTTTACGCCATAGAGCAAAAGTCTTCTAACAAAAGTTGCTTGTCTATGTCCCCTCTATGTATAGATAAAATATTTTGGTGTTATTCATTAACACTCTGTATGTAAATTCTTACAGTGAGGCTGAACATTAACAGTAATCACAGGAGAGAAATTCCATCCGGCACCATGAATCAAATTCAGGCTAGCTCAGTTGGCAGAACATCAGCACAGAAAGCTGAATGCCACAGGTTTGAATTGTGGTGTCAAGAGGAATTTTTCTCCTGAAATATGTTCATGTATTATTCAACAGATACAATATTCTGTGGTTCCATTAATACATACAAACATCTTAATTTAAATATTTGTTCTGTTATAGATGATGCAGCTATCAGGTGACATAACATCAGCAACATCAGCTATAAAATCAGCAATGACTTCATGAATTGATTCCACAAAGGATCCAATCATGTAAACTCATAAATAGGGACCGGATTTTTAGGTTTTTAAAAACACTGTTTTAGGTTTTCCATTAAGTGAAATAGTTTTTTTTAGGTTTTTTTGTTCAAAATATTTTTAGGTAGAAAAATTGGTTTAACGAATTTGAATGTGCTACATAGGATTCAATACATAATACTTGTAAAGTTTAACTTAACAAAATTGACTTAAATTTCTGTAAACTTGCTTTAGGACAGAACAGACGTAGAAACCCGTGGGGTGCAACGTCATAAAACAACCTCAGAAGAAGAAAAGAAGAAGAAGAAGAAGAAGAAGAAGGGGGAAGATGAAATTCAGGTCATCGCCAATCCACTAAACTCACCAATAAACTCGATTTCATTTGTTTCGGCATAATTAACACGTCTTCTTGAAACTCACAGTGTGACCACTCAGTATGAATAACAGGGCAGTACTAAAGGCAAACAAGGGCTTTAAAACACAAAAATCTATATCCTTGTTCATACACGGCAACAATGGTTGTTCATACGAATATTTTAAAAGGAATACGCCGGTACTCTTACACTTCGTCTCTTGATACTGTCCATCCTAGACGACAACGGGTTGAACGAAATGCTGGTGGTATTAATTTCAACCCGACAAAGTTATTGTCTCTCCGCAAAATATCGATTTCTCAACTGATAAACAAAAAAGACAAAAAAACAGCCTAAATTAGATATTTTAGGTTTTATATCCCGTTTAGGTATATTTAGGTTCTTATACCCCATTTAGGTATTTTTAGGTGCCACAGAATTAATGTGGGTGAATCCTATGGACATGATTCGAAAAAGTGTATGAGCCCTTTTTGTTTTGGTAGCAAGGAAAAAATAGGTAAAACCTAAAAATCCGGTCCCTACTCATAAATAACTAATATTGGGAATAATACAGTAAACCAGGATCTTCGACTCACTGTACCACTGCTCTACCAATCGATCTGCAATGGCAGTATGCTGGTATACCATATCAACTGACTGAATATTTAATGTTGTACTGGCATGTTGCCATGCTAGCTCAATTGGTAGAGCAGCAGCATGGAGTCAAAGTTCCTGGTTAAATCCTGGAATTGAATTTTTCAGTCTGACTCTACCGTTTCTATTTAAGAACTAGTTTCAACCACCATTGTGGACATCCTCAGCTATGTGCTATTGGCAGTGTTGCTCACTTCCTCAGCTTATCTCAGATGCATTTTGGTCTCTCTGGTGGTGGATGAATATACCTTCTGGTCAAACTGACTTATACTGGTATATCAAAATTTATTAACACGTTCAGCGCCACAATGATAATTCAATTTTTTTGTCTGGGCCAAATTATTTTTTTCAAATTTTCAGTTAAAGACTTCGTTGATATGCATGACATTGCAAAATATTTTGGCATCATTCAACATTTTCCTTGAATTTTGAAAAAAATATATGGCGGTCCCCAGGGACAGCCATGGCCCTGTCTCCTACATTTTACGTCCAGGCCGGCGGTCCATTATAGCGGTCCACACGGATTAGTGAGTTTACAGGTGTAGTGGGCCAGTGGTAAAACCCCTGGCAGTGCTAGAGTATAACAATGCCAAAAGTTCAGTTGACCTATCTGATCAAATGGCAAGTTATAGTTCTGCTCTGCGCAAGACTACCAAATGGTACCGAAAAATAGCACTAGAACTAATTTTCGGTACTACTATGGTGAATTCCCACTTGATTTTCAAGAAGGTGAACAATTCTTCAATTAGTATCACAGAGCTCAGAGAGAAAGTCAACGATGATGATGGTGACGTAGAGGGGGTCACACCATTCAACCCAGCCGATCTACCAACCAGTACCTGATGAAAACTGGGAGGAACCAGTTGAAACGTTGTGCTACAAGTTACCATCGAGTTATCCACTGTTTAAAAATTTTAGTTTGTCTTTTTTGTGTTTTAATACAACGAAGAATTGTTACTTTCTAAAGAACATGAGATAGAACCACCTAACGACTTGGTAGTACAGGAGCTACCAATGAAAAAACAAAAGGCTATAAATAGTCATTCCTACAGAAAGAAAGAAGATCCAGTCCATAAAGTTCGGAAGTACTGCAAGGGATGCTATCAGAAAAAAACTGGATGGACAAATACCGAAGAACAAGGTAAAAAAGTGTCAACATACTGTGAAGTTCGTTAAGATGAACCTCATTTTTGTTTGGACTGTTTTGCAAAATATCATAACTGAAAAAATGAAATTCTGAAAAAAATGACATGTTTTTTTTGGCATAATGGAACTTTGCGCCCCATGCTGCTCCCCTTTCCACTCGCCACTCGCCTGGCCACTTCCCGGCTGGCTGCTTCCCGCTTCCCCACAGTGCATGCCACCATGCCTGTAGCCTCTGTTCAACCTCAATGCCGGTAATGAATAATTGCAATTGACATGTCACCTAATATTTCACAATAAAAAACCCCTTGCACCTCCACATAATATTCCACAATTATAAAAACGACCCTTCCAACAAAATAGGGTATTTCACAATACAAAAAGTACCCTTGTACCATACATAATATTTCATAATTATAAAAAACGCCGTATTATAACATAAAATGTGACTTAATTGATGCAGGAAAATACCCTTGTACCAACACTACTTAAAAAACCGATTCTTGTGTTAAAACTCATGAAATCCCTCTAACATAACTCTAATATACGAAAGCTTCCTTCAGTGCTCAACATTCACTCGTGGCGTAGTGGTCAAGACTCCTAGCTATAATGCTAGGGGTCCCGGGTTCGAATCCTGGTCGATCCAAAATTTACTATTAGGAATAGGTCTCAAATAGGTAGGTAGGGTGAGAGAAAGAGAGGAAGGAACGGGAAAGGAAGAGAAGAAGAGAATAAAGAAGAAATAAATTATTTGTTCTGTTTCATCAGTTCATTAAGAGATGGCGCCACCATCGCTACTAGTAGTTCAAATGCCGCCGCTAGGGGAGGGAGTTAGAGAGTTGGAGTGAGGGACTCGCATGGGGCGCAAAGTTCGGTTTTCCCTTTTTTTTTTCTTTTTTTTAGTTTGTTCTGTCTTATACCTTATACATTATTCATGCCTATTTTGCTTTCGTTATGTAATTCTGCATATTGTTTCTAACAGTAGGATACATTTATGTGAATAATATTTATACTACAAAATTCTACAGTGTCATGAGTCCCCTAATTACTCCACCCATATCCCAATTCCTGCTCTGTAACTGGGGGGGCCACAGCGGTCCCGTGCGTAGCAGAGAATGCTTTCCCTAGCAGGCACGGTGTCCTACGAACAGTTAAATAACTCGGAGTGACAGTGGTCCGCACGGACCACCGTGGCCTGGAAGAAATATTATGCGGCGGTCCCTGGGGCCTGCTCTAGCACCCAACGTGTTAGTCTCAGTTTTTTTTCTATGAATAGCTTTTTTCAGCCTGTTAATTCTTGTGTCCTTTCTAATGGTTTCAGTAGCCTGACTTCTTGTTCTATTTTATGTCCTTCTTCCCAAAAATGTGTTGCTATTGCAGATTTATGTTTGTCTGTTTGTATTTAATGTTGGTATGAGTTGTCATGTCTCAACTTATTTACTCTTTGTTTCAATTACACGCCATCGGGTGCATTGTGGATACTTGTGCTTCATGCCATCTTAAATGTAGTTCAGTAATGGCTCTCATGGCTTTGGTTACGTCGACATGTAGTTGCTGTGAATATGAAGTATGGAATTTATAACTTGTATGATTATTCCGAATAAATTGATTATGAATGCCTAACAGGTTATGGGCCCAGGACGAGTACCAGGATTACTGCGATTGGAATAATCATAATACTGTAATTGATCAAAACATATTGGAACTGTGATTGAAGATTGTAAGCGGTAATATGGCGGTTGAACCATTAGAATCGGGGATGGCAAATATCCTGAAACTAGCAAATGGAAATTATCTGGCATGGCATCTGAGAGTAAAAGCGTACATGATTGACAAGAATTGTTGGAATGAAGTTGATCCTGGGTTCAATGTTCCATTAAATCCTGATCAGCAAAGACTCAACAGGAAAGCACTTTCAATCATCTATCGAACTGTAGGAGATGATTTTTTGTTGGATGTAGAAGATTGTGAATTAGCAAAAACAGCTTGGGAAATCTTAGAGGAAATACATACAACCTCAACAAAGTTTCATGCGTTGCAATCCTTGAAGGAAATGGTAAATGTTACTAAAACTGAAGATACGAGCATGCAAGAGTATACAGCTTGCATACAAAGATTGAATAAGAAAGTGAGTAAGGGAGGAATTCAGTTTTCTGATGAAATGATAGCAAATCTGTTTCTGGCTGGGTTGCCAGAAAATCAGTATGAAGTGTTTATTCAAAATGTACTCAAGGAAGACAACTTGACATCAAGACTGGTGAAAGGCAGAATGCTCAACGAAGAGAGACGATGACATCAACAGGTATTGTCAGAGACTGATGCAATGGCGCTGGCAGCGAAGGACAGGAATAATAAGTATTTCAAAAATAATCAGATCAGGCAAAATTACAATAAGAATAAGCCTAACAAGAGTGAAGGAACTACAGCAAGCAAGATCTGTTATAAGTGCCAACAGCCTGGTCACATAGGGAAATATTGCCCAACAGTTAAATGTAAGAATTGTGGTAAGATGGGACATTGGGCTAATGACTGTGGAAATGAAAAATTTGATAGAATTAGTGATGAGCAAAACGAAAACAGTCAAGTGGTAACATGCATCAGTGTGTGTGCTCTGTTGTCATCAAGTAAGCGGTATCAGTGGTTCCTGGACTCAGCTGCAACCGAGCACATGTCTCCAAGGAAGGAGTTATTTGAAAACTTTGTCCCTTTAAGTGGTTATGTTACTTTTGGGAAGGGTGCAACTGCTGTTAAAGGAAAAGAAACTGTGTCACTCGTGCTATCCGATGCAAATGGAGGATGCACTTTACAGATGAAGGAGGTACTGTATGTACCTGAACTCAGATTCAATTTAGTGTCCGTGTCTAAACTTACAGCACATAATATAGATGTGTGTTTCTTGTTAAATTAGGCGGTAGCCACAAAAGATGACATTACTGTATTTGCTGCATTTAAGAAACATGACTTATATGTGCTTGAAAGTGACAACCTTATGCCGGATGATGAACGGGCAGCAGCCTTTGTGACAGAATCGGAGACTACATATGAGACCAGTGAAAATGGAATTGAAGCCATAGCATTGAGGAGTGTAGGTACATGGCATCGTAGACTCGGGCATGTACATGTCAGTGCAATTGGAAATATTCCAGGACTGGAAAATGTGAAGACTGATAGTAAGAAACAGGAAGAATGTTCTGTTTGCATTCAAAGTAAACTTACTAAAATCACTGTACCAAAGGAGAGTGAAAGAAAAACTGAAGGACCCTTAAGAGTTATTCACAGTGACCTAATGTGTTTACCTGTTGTGTCTAATGGTGGTGCACGATATCTCATGAGTTTTATTGATGATTACAGTAGATATGTAGTTGTGAAATTGCTGAAAAGAAAAAGTGAAGCTTTCTCTAAATTTAAGCAATACAAAGTAGAGGCAGAGTTGTTTCACAGTAAGAAACTGAAAACCTTACAAACGGACAGTGGAGGAGAATATTTTAGTAGTGAGTTTAAGGATTACTTAATGGAAAGGGGTATTGTTCATAGATGCACAGTGCCTCACTCACCTCACCAAAATGGCATTGCAGAAAGATACAATAGAGTGATAGGGGATATGATAAGATGCCTGCTGTTGGAATCTGGCATGCCAAGCAGATTCTGGGCTGAAGCAATGAACACTGCTTTTGTCATACGAAACTTGTGTTCATCTAAGGCCATCAACAATTGTGTAGCATTATGGAGAAGGGGAGATGTGTCACAAGATGTATTGAGATTGCGTGTATTCGGATTCAGAGCATTGTTAGCTCAGAATAAAGGTAAACTTGAACCAAGAGCAATTGAACATGTATTAATTGGTTATGAACCAAACGTCAAAGGGTACAGGCTGTATAACATGTCAAAAAGGAATGTTGTTATTGGCTTACATGTAAAATTTGAATAAAACGTGTTCCCTTTCAAGTCTGAAGTAAACAAGGAAGATTGCTCCTATCAACGCTAATGATAATGATAATGTGATTAGTAGGGCTCGGACTTTTAGGTGCTTATAAAACCGAAAATATTTATTTTTTATGTGGTTAAAAAGTCGAAAATATGTTCAAAAAATATGAAAATATTTTTATTTATTTATTTAACCAATATTTACAGAAGTACTCATCTAGTCATTCTAGTCAGCAAGTGTAGAACTGTTGCAGTAAACGACAATAGTAGGTCTTAAGTTGTGCATCTTAAAGCTGTGATGATTTTCACGGAACAGAGACTTGTATCTTGAAAATGTACGTTCAACATTGCAGGATGTTAATCTTGCATTTTTGTAACACTGACACTGTAACAATAATTCACTGACACTCATGTTCCATCTGCTCCAAGTTCTCTACACTGTTAACCATTAAGATATCTGAAATCTTGCGCAACACTTGTAACCCTTGTAGGCATGACAGGAATTTTTCTCTAATTTTGTTTGCTTTTGAACCACTGATTTTGTTAAGTTTGTTTTCAATGTGTTTGATTTCTTTTATTGATTCTGTCAACAATTGTTTTGTTCTTTCCAACTTAGTAATGCAGTTTGAGAGGAAACAGAAATTTACACTAATAAAGGCCTAATCAGCCCTGATTTATTGTCTGACTCAACATAACAACGCAACACATTGAAAATATGTCGCAATTTTACAAAAACAGTCAAAATATTCATTTCTAAACAAGATATATGGTAAAATATGTAAAAAAAATTAAGTTACCAAAAATATTTATTCAAATAAAAAATATCGAACATATTTTTTTTATGTGATATGCAACTCAGTATTTTGAATCCAAAGGTCCCAACCGGAACTTGGACAAAGTCCTGAAATCATAAGTAGTTGCAAAAAAAATATGTATTTACCTAAAAGTCCGAGCCCTAGTGATTAGCATAGACGTTGATCCTATTGACTCTGAGAATGAGAATGATAATGCTTTAAGTCCATGGAGAAGTAGTAGGGAACGAAAACCCAAAAGATGTGGTTGTTGTAACTTAACTACTTGTGATCATGAAATGAATGTGGATCAGGTAGCTGAACCTAGTACTGTAAAGGAAGCTATGTCTGGAAAGAATGCTGCAGAATGGAAAAAGGCCATGGACATAGAGTACAAACAGATGTTGGATCTGGGAGTTTGGGAAATATTTGAAAGGCCAACAGATCAAATGGTAATAGGATCAAAGTGGGTCTTTAAGGTTAAGTATGATGAACATGCCAATGTTGAGAGATTTAAGGCAAGGTTGGTAGCTCAAGGATTCAAAAGTCAAATGGGATTTTCCTGGGAGGACACCTTTAGTCCCATAATAAGGAAGAAAAGTATAAGGGTGCTACTTGCTTTGGCCATTGAAAATCAGTGGTCTGTACATCACATTGATGTAACTTGTGCATACTTAAACAGTCCCATTTCTCAGGACGTTTTTATGGAACAGCCAGAATTGTTTGAAGATGGTGAAAGAAGAAAGAATGGATTTGTGTGCAAATTGAAATGGAGTATTTACGGATTACCATGTGCAAGCAAGGATTGGAATTCTTGTCTAGATACTGTGTTGAAGGAATTAAAGTTTAAAAGATGCAGAAGTGGTTCATGCCTGTATGTTGGAATGGGAGTCATAATTGGGGTATATGTTGATGATATTGTATTACTGGGGAATGAAGACAGAGTATGTGACTTTAAGAAGGTATCCTCATCAATGCTTAGGCCTACTGTTAGAGACCTAGGCAGGGTAACAAAGCTCTTGTCTATGCAAATATGCCAAGATGATTGTAAATTAGTCATAAATCAATCATTGTACATTAAGAAGTTGCTGTCAGAATGTAATATGACTGACTGCAAAACTTGTAGTGCCCCCCTACCCATGAAAGAGGAAATTGATGAAAAACCTTTGAAAATGACAGGTTCTATAGAAAGGTCGTTGGCAGTTCACTTTTCATAGCAAACAATTACAGGTGTGACATTGCTTTTGCTGTTAGCAAGGTAAGTCAGGCATGTAAAGCTCCTAATGAAGGGAATTGGAAATCTGTTAAATGTATCCTGCGTTATTTGAAGGGTACCACTGACCTTTGTTTGCAATATGAAAGAAAAGGTGAAACCATACAGGTGTATTGTGATGCCAGCTGGAATAGTGAACCTAATTGTAAATCTGTGGGAGGTTTTGTTGTGTTGTTCGCTGGGGGAGCAATAACATGGTATGGTAAGAAACAGTCATTGTCAGCCATGTCTACAGAGGAAGCTGAATATATAAGTATGTCAGAAGCTGTAAGGGAGATCAAATGGCTAAAGAACTTGTTTTTTGAATTGGGGCAGTCAGAATACATAGATAAACCATGTCCAGTAGCCTACTGTGTGATAATACACAAGCTATTGTTTTGGGAAGTACAGGAACTGTGGGTGAAAGGTCGAAACATATTGACTTAAAATATAATTTTTGTTGTGAACAATCTGAGATTGGTAATGTTGAATTTTTGTATGTGCCATCACATGAAAATGTGAGTGATGCATTCACCAAAGTTGTTAGTGGTCCAAGAATGAGATCATTGTTTCCCTTTTTTGGACTAGTGTCTCATTCAAGGAGTTAACTATGTTGGCATATTCATGTTGTTCAAACACATTTTGTTTATTGTTTCAGTTGAGATATGCCAAAGGGGAGTGTTGATATGAGTTGTCATGTCTCAACTTATTTACTCTTTGTTTCAATTACGCACCATCTGGTGCATTGTGGATACTTGCGCTTCACGCCATCTTAAATGTAGTTCAGTAATGGCTCTCATGGCTTTGGTCACGTCGACATGTAGTTGCTGTGAATATGAAGTATGGAATTTATAACTTGTATGATTATTCCGAATAAATTGATTATGAATGCCTAACATTTAAGTGTCTGAAATGTTCTTTGAATTTAGTTTCAATGTTCCTTTTTGTCTGCCCAATGTAATCTTTTCATAATCCATACAATTTATTTGGTAGATGCCAAAAGAGATTTATATTTTATTATAAGGAGGAAATTTTTCCCTGGGCAGTCTGGTTGAGATTTCAATTTAATATCCTGACTGACTAACCAACACCCATCCTTAGCATGTTTGCCATTAGAAGATATGGAGACCAGTAGAGATGATTAACACCATGGAAGTCCTCCATAGCAGCATCATGGACCTTGGCAAGACTTGGATGTTGTGGCAGACAGGCTGCAATGATTCTCTGGTACTGGTATCCACACAGAGGGCATTCAAACGGTTGGAGATATTTCGATTCTGTGTAGATGGGCAGTATGATAGTTGTGGTTGTGGTGGCCCTAAAAACAACAACTCCTATGGCTCTTGGAAGATCTTTGATAAACTGGTATGTTGTTTAGACATGCCCAATTCTTCCTAGTAGGCCTACTAGTTTCCAGCAACTGGGACCTTATTCAGCTTTTGATTGCAAGTCCCATTTCAAATATTCCTCAGGTCTTCACTGCACACATCATCATCATCATCATCATCATCATCTTCTTCTTCTTCTTCTTCTTCTTCTCCTTCTTCTTCTTCTCCTTCTTCTTCTCCTTCTTCTTCTTCTTCTTCTTCTTCTTCTTCTTCTTCTTCTTCTTTATAGGCACATGCCTGTTGATTTCCACACATTAAGTCGGTGATGATAACGCCTCTTTCCATCTCTTAAGAGGTCTGCCCACTCCCCTTTTCCCTCCAGGTTGTAGATTATTCGCTGCTTTGATGAGTCTTGTATCATCAGCTCTGTCCACGTGAGCATTCCACTCCTTTTTTCTTGTTTTAACAAATGTCTCATCATCTATAATATTGCATTCTTCTCTAACATCCTGGTTCCTAACTCTATCAAATCTTGTTTTACCTACTATGGCTCTTAAAGTATTCATCTCTACTGTTGTCATAAGCTGTTTTGTTCATCTTGTATCGGCTCTTGTTTCCGCGCCATACATCATTATTGGTCGTACACATGTTTTATAAATTTTTATTTTACTTTCTGTTTTGAAATATTTGTTTTTCCATATAACATCCTGTAAATATCCTGATATTCTTGATGCTTGGAAAACCTGAGATCTTACCTCATCAATCAGTCTGCGGGAACTAGATATATGTATTCCAAGATATTTAAAATCCATGACTTGTATGATTTTCCCATTAACTTCCAATTTACATCTTATTGGGTCCTTAGATATACAGATACATTTAGTTTTATCTGTGGAGATGTTCATATTGAACTTTTCAGCTGTTGTTACAAACCGATGAAGTAATCGTTGAAGCTCATCCTCTGTTCTGGCTATCAGAACTACGTCATCAGCATAGCATATTATTCATTCATTCTTGTGTCTGACTTTAGCGCTGTGTAACAAATAGTTGAATAAAAACACTTTCTTCCTTTCTAACTGCATTAGTATTTCTTGATCTCTTGTATTCCAGGATGTAATGTTCCATGTTGAGACTCTCATTATCACACCTAGTATTTAGAGAGGATGATTCTGGATATGATGCTAATTTTATTATTAATTTTCAACTAGACTTAGTCTTAGGATTTGATGTATTATTTAGACCTAATTATAAGAATGATGACGAAACCATGTATTTTATAAATACCAAAGGTGAATAAAATTATTATTATTATTTTGTTTGTTTGTTCGCGCATGAGCCCATGTAGGACTACGCAAAGTACTTAGAGGCGTTTCTGTTTTTTCCTTCGACTTCATATTGCTTTCATCCTTTGGCTGTGAGCTTCCTTCCTCTCGTTTGTCCATGTTGTTCCAGTTTTTTTCTTCGGTCTGTCCTCTTGGTCATCTTCCCACTTATGCACCTTAATTCTAAAGCTATCTCTTTTCAAAATATCTTCTGGAGTAATTTTTGCCAGTTTTAAATCTTTTTTTACTTCGCCAATCCATTTCATAGTATCTACTTTTGCTTTACTTCTACTTTCATAGAATTCCAATATTTGTTTTGTGAGCCTATTTGAATTCATTCGTTTAATATGTCCATAAAATGTTAACTTTCGTTTTCTGATATCACTATGAATGTCTGTAGCCATAGGATGGCGTGCACCATCCAGGAGTAAACCAAACTAAAGTAGTAAATTTAAGACGGAGACCTGAAGTATACAAGAACCAGTACATCTGTCTCACTCTTTAAGTCATACGAGTAATGTGCTAGAGTGAGACAGACAAACCGGTTTTTGTTGCGTCAGGTTCCCGTCTTAGATTTACTACTTTAGTGCTTCTCTTTTAGTAATTTACTCTTTTAGTTGGTGTTGGAGAGCTCAATTGATAGTTACTTCTTTAGTTGTAACTAACGTAGTAAACGATTTTTACTAAAGAAGTAGTCAAATTCTGCGCAGAACAGAGCAGAAACGTTAGTGCAGCGCAGCAGAACACGTGCATTTCAATTGCCAGTATTATTCAAGTGCCAGATAATGAAAAGGAAAGGTTCGCTGAAACAATGAATATGAATTTGGGTTGTTCCAAATATTACTAATGACAATCTTCATGTTTTAAAATAGGTCTAATAGTAATGTTTTATTCATTACTAATTTTAATTCCTTCAATTGAATATTTTCAGTTTAGAAGCCTACGTTAGGGTACTGTGATTACAATTTTTGTGCAAACTATTTCTGTATTATAATGCAAACAACTGGAATTTCCAGTTGATTTTCATAATTGATTCACTGTCAATATTATAATTATTTCTCTCATAATAATAATAAAGTTCTAAAATATATTAAAATATTTATACTTCCTAAAGTTACATATTCTTCCCCAAAAACGATAAATCAATTATTCTACAGTTAAGTGGAGGGAAAGGAAATAGACATTAAATCCATGTCTGGGATATTAATACAAGTAAGAATCAGCTTGAAAAATTTTATGTCATAACCGGGATTTGAACACGGATCTTCAGCTTAACGCGCTGATGCTCTACCATTGAGCTACCATGACAACATGCCAGTACAACATCAAATTCCTCAACTGATTCAGAATACAAGGCAGACCACGGGAGGTTTCTCCGTTGAGAACACACATCCAATGGTGTCCTACATTTGTAGGTACTTTGAAGCCAAGTTATTATTTATATACTATTAATTAAGTGGAGGGAAAGGAAATAGGTATGGTATGGTATGGTAAGGTGCATCTTTATTCTTATATACATGTTAGATACATTATCCATAGAATAAATCCAGCGCACGGGCCTAGACGGCCGTTCGTGCTTTTGCTATGCACAAGACAAAAACAAACAAAAGAAGAGAAAAGTAACATTAATAATACAAAACAATATAATACTATAACTTACATAATAATGCTATATAAAGATGAAGAAAAGAAAGAAGACAAAAAGTTGTATATGACAATAATAATACAATAGTAATACAATATAACACCTAATAATACATAGACAAAGATTACTCCCCCTGCCCCTCCCTCCCATCCTTTTCTACCCTGAGCTGTCGGACTTTAGACATGAATTTACCCACCCCTTCAGAAAATTTTGTGTCACTCAACAGCTCGAATATGGCCATATGACCTCTTCTAGAGACAACAAAAGAGCCTGGCAGATATCGTTGCCTAAGTATCTCAGTGACTTCACATTCCGAGAGAATATGCTGTGCTGTCTCATCCTTGTCACATAGTGGACATATTCTGGTTCCTTCTGCATTGACGCGTTTCAGCGATTTCCAGGCTCCTAGACGAAACCAGGCTAAACCCGTCCTGCTTTCAGCGCTCCCCTCATATAGATATCTTTCTGTTCCCCAGTTGGTTTTAATCATTGATTGGATCTCCAGAGCAACCTTGTCCCTACATTCCCCTTCCGTTATTTGCCTGTCAATATCTCTTAGACGATTCCTGACTTTCCGCCAAACATTTCGTTTGTTCCTCCTGCCTCTTTCGTTTATAAATCCCATGCCTATTTCTTCCAAGCCTCTGCGTATTCTTCCCGCCCACGTTATTTGGCCTCTCAGCTTCAGCTGTTCCCTATAACATATTGCCCTGATAAGAGATTGATCTCCATGCATAATCTTCAGGTAGTATTTGAGTGCCTTTATCCTGCAATCTATTGATACCCTGTGGCTCCCAAATTCCCTTAGAATGCCACTATTAGCCGTTCCTTTCCCCACCCCCACTATCTGTTTCAAGAAACCACTTTGCACTTGGTTAAGTTTTTCTGTTCGTTCCCACCCCCAAATCTCTGCCCCGTATGTAATTGTTGATTTGACTACTGCGTTATACACCGTATCTAACAAGTTGAGAGAGATTTCCGGAATTTTGTTGCGTATCTTCAGCGTCTCCATAGCTTTTACCCTACCCCTGTGTTTCGTCACATCGATATGCTTATTCCACTTCCCGTTCATCGTCATTGTCACACCCAAGTACACAAAACTTTTCACATTGTCAAGCGTCCTTCCATTATATGTCCAAGTCTCTAGTTTGCTGTAAACACAGCCGTTCTTGAAAGTCATAGTCTTAGTCTTTTCTATATTCACCGTCATTCCCCATTCCTTAGCGTATATTTCAAGCTTGTCCAGTCCTCTCTGTAAACCGTTTATCGTTCTAGAGCATAAAGTCAAATCGTCTGCGTACAACAATACTGGGATAGCTACTTCCTCCATAATTGGTGCGTCCATGTTTTCCCCTTGCATAACATCCACTATATCATCAATAAACAGATTAAAGAGTAAAGGGGAGAGTATGCAGCCCTGCTTTACACCGCGTTGACTGACGACGCTCTCAGATACTCTGTCTGTGTCGTACTTGACACAAAATTCCACATTCCTATATATTGCTTGCAAGGCTCTAAGCATTTCACCCGACAATCCTTTCATCCATAATTTATACCAGAGTGCATTTCTATCCACAGTGTCGAAAGCCTTGCGAAAGTCCACGAAGGCACAATGAAGTTTCCCCCCTTTTTGTGATAACTGTTTCTGCTTCATTGAATCCAGAATGAATATATTATCGACTGTGCTGCGACCCTCCATAAACCCCATTTGAAATTGCGAAATTCTCCCGTGCTGATTAACCCATCCCCTGATTCTTTCATATATAACTTTACAATAAATTTTACCCATTGTTGGTAATAATGCCACGCCCCTATAGGAGTCTGGAGATCCAATTGCCCCCTTATTTTTATATATAGGGTGAATTATTGATTCAGCCCAGATTTCCGGGTATGAACCCTCCACAAATAAATTATTAAAAAGCTTTAATAGCCTCTCCATAAATTCACAATTTTTTGTAGCAGCTTTAAAAAACTCTGATTGCAAGCCATCGCAACCAGGGGCTTTATTATTCTTTAAAGAATTAACAGCTTTCGTAATTTCTCCCTGTGTGATCCCTGCGTCGAGAGCTGGTATCCCCGGAGTCCCCATTAGTTCCTCTGGACCTACTATTAAACCATCCCAGTCCCCATCTCCCCCGTAAACGCCCCTAAAATGATCCCGCCATATATCTGGTGCTATTTCATTCTTAATCCACCCCCCTGCTCTTAAGCTTTTGATTTTTCCCCAAATTTCTTTCAAATTGCCGTTTCTCGCTACATGACTTAGTTCTTCCGCCTTTCTGAGTTGCCAGTCTGATTTTTTAAGTTGGATAATTTCTTTATACATTCTTCTCAGTTCCACATATGTTGACCTAGCTTCATTGTTTCCCACCCTTCGAAACACCCTAAGAGCTTCTACGGCATTCTTCTTTGCGCTCCTGCATTCGGCATCAAACCAGTGATCGCTCCCACCCCCCTTCTTCCTCCTGCGTTCCCGCATATTAGCCGCTGCTCGCTCTAAAATGTCCGTTATCCCCTCCGCTGACTCGTCTTGTCTCTTTTGAAGCTCTACCCTTAAATTACTGAGGAAGTTATCCAATAGCTCAGTTCTCCACTTATATCTGTTAATAATTTTGCCCTTGTTTCCCTCCCGTTGAATTTCTCCGCTTCCTTTATGTTTCGGCTGCACATTTATCTGCAAGATCACCGGTGAGTGTTGCGATTCAATTCTATCCCCTACCCAAAAATCAGTAATATATTCAATTAATCCCATACTACATATTATATAATCAATCACACTCGCCCCATTTGCGCAAATGAAAGTGAAATGTCCCTCTAGATCTCTTCCGTATTTTCCGTTCAAAACTTCTAGATTAAGTGCATCACAAAATGCTAATAGATGCCTCCCCTCCCCACTCAGTATAGTATCTTTGCTGTCCCTCTGAGCTGATCTCCTATCCTCCTCCTGACAATCTCTACCAACAATCGAAATATTCTCGCGACCAATTCTAGCGTTAAAATCACCGAGCAGAATGAGCTCCGCCCCGGAAAATCTTGAGGTAACTTCAGCAACGACATCTGTCAGCTCGTCAAAGAAATGAGGGTTGGAATAGCGAGAGCCGGATGGTGGCCTATAAACACCCAAAATTAATAGTTCAATTTCCCCCACCCTTAAATTCACCCCCAATATCCCTTCAGTATCTATATTCAAATTTCTGATATTACTACCTATATCATTTTTAATTAAAATGGAGATACCCCCTGGCCATCGCCCCCTCCTGCCTCTGCAGTCCCTACCCTTACTAAAGCTAACAAAATTACTTAAGGCTATATTTTCCTTATAACTAAGAAATGTCTCTGTGAAACAAGCTATATCTACACTATTTACAAAGTCCAAGAAACGTTCGCATGTAATTTTCTTTTTGAAACCCTCAATGTTGAAAGTAGCAACGGTGAGAGGGAGCAGGTTCCCCTATTGCTTTTTCTGAGTATTCTGACCTGTAATTTTTTTTTGCAACA
This sequence comes from Ectobius pallidus, assembly GCA_964059195.1. Classification (NCBI taxonomy): domain Eukaryota; kingdom Metazoa; phylum Arthropoda; class Insecta; order Blattodea; family Ectobiidae; genus Ectobius; species Ectobius pallidus. Next base: position 60,980,496 of record CAXKWD010000005.1, read on the forward strand.
CAGATGAACTGCGAAGACTTTGTCTTGTAGGCGTGCCGGCCGTCTTCCCCTCACCAGGCTGTTGGCTGCTCACTCCCCTTCGCTGACTCGAGTTGGACGCTCTTGGCGATGGTCCTTGTCGGCTGGCGTGCGGGTGGTTTTCCTCTTCTCTCTGACCTTCAGTTGCAGCATTGTTTAAATGAAGAAACCTCAATGGAGGGACCTGCTGCTTCTGTCTGTCCTCCTTTGACATCTCGCCCGGCCGCTGGGTGGGCGTTGTGTTACGAGGAGACTTCGGATCTTCCCCTACCGACCGCTGCACCTGTTCCTCGTTCCTGCTCTCTGCTTCCTCCGCCATTACAGAAAACTGGTTCCTCTCCTCCACCCCCGTCTTATCTGCAGGCATGTCTCTTCCCTGTTGCTGGTCAGGGGTGTCCCATCCGCGTCTTTCAAAATCCTCCAGCTCGTGCCTGGTCCACACGCGCCCATTGATAACAAGCTTATCAAATTGCAGTACAGCGTGGCACCCTTGCTTCCTCGCCTCAGCCATATGCCTCTTCAGGAAGCTCCGTAATTCCCTCACTCTCTCGCTGAAGTCTTCAGAGATGCTCAATCCAGTGCCCCTCAAATATTTACTATCCCGCAGTATTACACATTTCATCTTGTAGTGGGCCAGTTTGCATACAATGGGGCGATTCCTCTTACCCCATCGCCCCACTCTGTGTGCTCTCTCGACGTCAATGTCCATGAGATCGATCCCTATCTGCGCCACCACTCTACGCACCAACATTTCAGTCTCTTCCCAGGTCTCTCTCCCTTCCTCGTGGACTCCGTAAATCACAATATTGTTCCGTCTACTCTGATTTTCTAAGTAGTCCAATTTATCTTCTAGTCTGCACAGTCTATCCATAGCGGAACTTACTTTTTCTTCAATACGCTCCATATCTTGTTTTCCGTAACACTTACTGAAGCCCTCCTTCATTTCTTGTGCCATCTCCTTTATCATCAACTTCACTTCCTCCATTGCTCCCACTTTTGGACACCCTTTTAACTCGCTTCACCCGAACACGACCGCTCACCACCACGTCTCGAAGCAGACTCCGGAAAGGAAATAGACATTAAATCCATGTCTGGGATATTAATACAAGTAAGAATCAGCTTGTCAGTTGTCATGGTAGCTCAATGGTAGAGCATCAGCGCGTTAAGCTGAAGATCCGTGTTCAAATCCCGGTTATGACATAAAATTTTTCAAGCTGATTCTTACTTGTATTCTACAGTTGTTTATCATAAATCTCACTATAAAGAATTATTAATACTTATTGACTGTTTAACAATATTAATAAGAAGTATTACACAAAATCATGAAAAAGAGGGGGATAAAAAGGATAACAAAACTAATAAGGGGCATTATGTTTCTGTCCTTTTTCAAATGCACAGAACATTTACTTAAAAAATATTACCTTATAAAAATAATAACTGAGAAATGTAATATTTAAACAAAAAATGGCGGTACAATATTTCGGAAGCTATGAACTCCAATAATAATTATGTAGATGGTTGTGTGTTTAAAAATAATTTCAGTGACTACTTCTCTAGATCCTGTGCAGCTTCAACCTCCAGTGCCCCTCCTTAAAATTTTCTTTCGGCACTCATGTTGGCATTTTTTTCTATATAGTTTATAATGCTTCTCACTTTCCTGTCCACAGGGTTAGTTAAAATAGTTAGCAGCATACTATAGACCTGCAGCATCTGCTATAGTTTATTCCCAAACATGAAAGTCTCGTCTCACTCCACCATTCGAGACTTGGGGAGTCTTTAAGGAATGGTTTTACAATGTGTCCCCTTCTCAATGTACGCTAATCCCAGAGTCAGCCAAATTTTCTTCCGATGTGGCCTGTTTGGACATTTTTACACCTGGGTCAGAAAAAAGGACATATTATTAATTAACACTGCGGGTGCAACTATTGAACTTTTAGCTCTTATAATTATTATTGTAATTCTGGCATTCGCAATGTTGTGCTTTAAGTTAAGCTATAGAAGTGTAATGTAATAAAATTAATTTACAATAATTACATTCAATCGTTTAACAATGAGAATCACCTATTGTTCAGTAATCTCTATGGTTAAGTAGCAGGGGGAAGTGTTTTCTGGGTAGCTCCAAGAACGGAGGCTTTCATTTATTGAAATATACTATACCTCGCCGATATCTGTATCCATAGGATTAGCTTGAAATACATCGTCGTTTTCTAACCCAAAGTTAGGGAGAACTGCAGCATCTAAAGGCCGATCCAGCTAGGAAGATATTTGAGAGCACATGCGCTCCTTGTACCATGCAATGCAAACGTCCCTTCCACTCACTCTCCCCCTCACCTTTGGTGGACGTCTTCCTAGTTGGATCGCTCTCCGCAATGATATTTCCACATTTGACTGGCTGAAATCACATGGATGTAGTGAGAATCTGACATCGTTTCTTCCAAACGCCAAAATTTCATGTATGGATTTATGAGCTTAATTATTTACATTATTAAATGCCCTACTAGGTGTGGTTCACTTAATATTTATTAAATCACCTGTCACAACTCTCATTGTTGGTATACCACCTTCTTCATCTCAATAACTTATCCTCAGTTTGAACTATGTAATCCATTTAATGTGATATGTAACTCATAACTCACGCAAATGCCACAGAACACACTTACTACACAACTTTACTCCACCCCCTGAGTAGGAGTAAATATTGGCCTTATTTACTCCACAACTTACTACATTAGTAACGTACTCCGTGTTGGTGCTCTCCACCACTTGTGGAGTAAGTTCATTTACTCTGGGAGTAAATAAAATTTTTACTTCTTTAGTACATTCCTCTATGTTGAAAGCCGCCGAGTTTAGTTTACTCCTGGTTGGTGCACGCCGTCCTTACTAAAAGAGTACGGTTACTAAAATAGTAGCTTAGTAGTTAGAACTACCCTAGTAGCACACTTCGTTGGCCTAACGGAGGGATTTCGTTGGCATGGTTGGGATATGTTGGGAAAACGTTCGTTGTAATTTCCTCGGTTAGCCGACGTTACGTTTCCGTTGCGTCATGCGCTAAGTCCAACCGTTGGGGCTATGACGTTGGCCCAACGAGGGCTCTTCCTACCGTTCCTACCGTTGGGGTTATGATTGCTGGCCCAACAATAAATCTCGTTGTAATGTGATCGCATTTATGTTAAAATTAAAAAGTGTTGAAATAACATTATAAGCGTTAAATTTTCATTTCCTATAAAATAAAACAGTTTTAATTCATTAATTATTCGAGCTCTTTGTGCGCGTTACATGCTAAATCTCCACCTCTTCCTGCCTGTCTTCGGCAATTTCCGGCGTAGTTCGGGTCATCATGAAGACATGAAGATACAACAGTTATTCGCCATCTTGATATGTTGGTGTTTTACTTCTATTAATATTAGGGCTCTTTATTTGTTCTCTGAAAATAACGTTATCATATATTCACATCAAATATTCAAAATACGAGATGTATATCCTTCTTACTATTTATCATGTATTACACATCTCTGTAGTAAATAGGCTAGAAGAATTCTCGATTTTTATTTCAACGAGCTCTAATAGCGTAGTGGTTAAAGCGATAGACTATAACGCTAGCGGTTCCGAGATCGAATCCCCATAGGTGCGAATTTTATACGATAGGAATAGGTAGGTAGGGTGAAGGAGAGAAGGTAGTTAATAGGGAAAAGAGGAGAAAAGGGATGAAAGGGAAAATAAAAAATTAAATTTTGTGTGCTTCTAGTATTTCCGCCAGATGTCTCTGCGCTGCGCTGCGCTGCGTAGTAGTTCCACCATTACCTAATAGATGTCTCTCAACTGTTGGGATTTTGTTGTATATTGGTTGGCTACAGTTGGCAGTTGGTTGGATAAAACGCTTCTTGGCAACCGAACCCCGACGGACATTCCTAACCGTTGACCAACGAAACATGGCGATCATTCCCCAACATTGGCCCAACGATCTGTGCTACTAGGGTAAAGAAATAGGGTTTACTAAAAGAGTACATGGCATGAGTTTGGTGCACGCCACCCTATATGTTTTTATTTCCTTTTTACTCCTAAGTCTGTATTCTTCACCTACACTTCGTGGACCTAAAATTTTTCTTATAATTTTGCACTATTTTTTTATTATATTTTCTACATATGTTTTTCTGTTCAAAAGTAGAGTTTCAGCTCCATAAAGGCACTCTGGTTTAATTACAGTGTTATAGTGTCTCAATTTTGTATATTTAGACATGCACTTCTTACTATAGATGTTTTGTGTAAGCCGATATGCTGTCTCCATTTTTTGGCATCTACTTTTGTTTGCTTTAGTTTCAATTCCATTTTCTTGAATTATTTCACCAAGGTATTTAAACTGTGAAACTCGTTTAATATTTCCGTATTTGGTTTCCATGTATTTTGGTGCTTGTTTATTGCACGATATATATTCAGTTTTTTCGAAAGATATCTGCAGACCAACTTTCTCTGCAATTTCATATAATAATTAAATCTGTTTTTGAGCTGTTACGATGTCACGGGTTAAAAGTGCTAAATCATCTCAAATGCTAGGCAGTCTATCTGTAATTTTCCTCTGCCTAATAGGATTGGTTGATTAATTTTGCAAATTGCTTTCTGTTTACGCCATTCTTGTATTACTTTCTCAAGAACACAATTAAAAAGTGATGGAGAGAGCCCATCTCCTTGTCTTACTCCATTTTTAACTTCGAAGGGTTCAGAAATTTCCCCCATGAACTAATCAGTGCAAGCGTTTTACGATCTAAACCTTGTTCTTCCAATATTTAAAATAAAGATTCACGGTCAACCAAGTCCTAAGCTTTTTTAAAGTCAACAAAAGTACACACAAGAATGTTGCCACAAATTCTTTGGTGTCTAAGGATTAGCTTAAGGTTCAGGATTTGTTCCAGACATGATCTACCTGGTCTAAATCCTGCTTGATATTCCCCAATATTCGGTTCTAGTTGCTGTTGTGCTCTGTCAAGCAGACACACTGAGATAGAATTTTGTATGGGACTGATAATAATGAAACTCCTCTATAATTGTTAACATCTGTTCTGTCCCCCGTTTTATGTAATGGGTGAATTAATGCTGTCCTCCAATCCTCTGGAATTTGTTCTGTTTGCCAGATTTCTTGCAAAAGTGTGGTAAGTTCTTTAATGGTATTTGGTCCCACCGCTTTAAGGAGTTCTGCTACAATTCCATTTTCACCTGCTGCCTTATTGTTTTTAAGTCTTTTAATCTGGTTAACAATTTCTTTTTCATCCGGTGGTAATGAGTCTGGATTTTATTGTTCAGGTTCTTGTGGAGGAAATCTGTTTATTGGCATTGGGCAGTTAAGAAGTTTCTCAAAATATTTAGCAAGTTCTTTGCAATTTTCTTGGTTGTTTAGTGCCAATTGACCATCTTCTCTTTTAAAACAGAGACCCTGCGGTTGGTATCCAGTGACTTTGGTCTTAAAGGTTTTGTAGATATTACGTGTGTTGTTTGTTTGGAAGTCTTTCTCGATTTCAGATAATGGTCTTTTTCATACTTCCTCTTTGTCTGTCTGATTAACTTGGCTGCCTCTTTCCTGTTCAATAAGAATGCATTATGGTTCTTTTCTGTTTTATTACTATTCCAAATGATATACGCTTGATGTCTTGATGCGATTGCTTTTTCACACTCCTCATTCCATCACGGATGCTTTCTCTTTTTCTGTAGAGAGATTAACATTTGCACTGTTTCAATTACTTTGCTTTTGAATTGTTGCCAATTTTGTGCTAGCTTCTTTTCTATTTCTTCAATGAATATTGGCTGAATGTTACTAGTATCAAATTTCAGACTTGATTACTTTTTTTTGGTAAATCTCCTTGATTTTAGTTTCAATTTAATTCTTGTCAGATAATGATCTGAATCAATGTTTGCACCTCTTCTAACTTGAACATTCATAATTTCTCTGTGGTTGGAGTAAGAAATTGCCACATGATCGATTTAATACTCACCAAGAAGTGAATTTGGTGAACGCCATGTCATTTGTTTTGATGGTTTCTTTTTAAAATGTGTAGACATGATTTTGAGGTTGAATAGTCTGTAAAATTCAACTAGTCGTCCGTTTTGGTTAGTCTATTTATGTGCTGGATACTTGCCAATCTTCTTATATTTCCTTTCTTTGCCCAGTTGTGCATTAAAATCTCCCAACAGAATTATAACATGATTCTGTGGAATTTTCCGTACCTTCTCTTCTAATGTTTCCCAAAAATCATCTACTTTCCTGCAATCCATTAGGTTTTCTTTATTAATTGGCGCATGAACATTGACCAGTGTGTCCGTCTGGTTTGCACATTTTAGTGTAACTGTCATCAATCTGTTATTTAAGGGGTTCATATTTGTTACTGATTTTAGTATATTCTTATGGATTGCAAAAGCAACTCCTAAATGTGGTGTATTTTTAAGAATTCGTTTCGCTGTTTTACTTTTGAAAAGTCTATAATTCCCAAAATCCATTGTATTTTCATCTGTTGATCTCGTTTCTTGTAGTGCCAATATTTGAATATTTTGTTCTTTTAAACATTTCTCTAGTTCATATAATTTTCCTGCTCGTAAAAGTGAATTTATGTTTAATTTATGTTTAAGTGAATTTATGTTATGTTTATTATTATTATTTATTACATTTCTCCACATCACATATGGGTAGTAACAGGGCACGGGATGCACCAAGTGCCTCACAATTATTATTATTATTATTATTATTATTATTATTGAGTATTTAAGATATCCCACTATAGCGTAGGCTACAGCTAATGTCACCTTTTTAGTTTTATCTTACTGAAGATATTAAAAATAATTATTCATTAACAATTATCATTAATTAAGAATTAATTATAGGCCTATGTAATGAAAATACATATAAGCTTAAAATTTTCATTCAAAGTGCAACTGGTCTCAGCAAAATGTAACATACCACTATTGAAAAATCTTTAATTGAATATTTCAAATAAAAGTTATCAGAACAAGAAAAGTAATTCAAGGGAATCCAAACTTATCAAATAGGTCACTTGTAATGCACTGATTGTGATATAGGTATATCTTCAAGTGGGAATGGTCTAATCAGAAAAAATAACAGGTGCGTTTGTCTCACAAGAGAAAAGTTCAAGTGGATGCAATGTATATATACAAGGTGTTTTCTCTGTTAAGGCATCAGCTGATCTTCACCACTGTGGGAAGCATCAGAGAATAAACACGGTAAGAGAATATCCCAGTAATTAATTTATTATTCAAATAGGCTATATATATTAAACATCTAAACTTTCAACAGTTTACTTGTTTATGAATTTTAGTTTAATTCCTTTTACAGATGATGGAGGTGAAGTCCAATTTCAGAATCAATTACAGAATCAATGTTTTATCAGTTTTTTTGAGTTCTTAGGTTAAAAACTAACTATAATTATATTTCCTGCGAAAATTTTTTCTTTAGATAATGTTTATTTGAATCCACTCTTACTTAAGATTTTATTGTTTATATTCTGAAGTATCAGCTTGTTTCAAGAAAAAATAATTTACACCATTAGCTAATTTCTTACATTCATATACACATATCCTGTTTTGTAAGTTACAGCACTAACAGCACTGCATTTGTATTTTAGTAGGTTTGATTGACTATTCTTGTTATCATAAAATTAGGATATGGTTACTGGCAACATTATAACAAACTAGTACACTCACAAACAAGGCTCTTGGGAGAGTTGCAATGTTGTTGCTATCAAGAAGATAACTGCTTTGGCCAAAAGTAATCACCAATGTGAGCAGTAGGAGAAGCATGCAAATGTACAATCAAATACCAGTCAGCTGTGCGCTGAACAAGTGCTCTTTCAGCCTAAGAGTAAATTTATGTGAGAAATTCAGGAAAATGCTCGGAATAATAAACTTTTCTATCAAATAGATTTATTGATATCTTGAATTTTGAAGAAACAAACTGCATGGTTAGAAAGTTGAAAGCTCGTTCTCTTCACAACAATTTCATTAATGTTTGAATTAATTTTCTTAACATCATATGATACTTTAGACAAATGTTTATCTGACATTCTGTTACAGATAGGCCTATGTGTCTTTATTGATTTCTTTAATAAAAATTCAGTTCCACAAACTCAAGATACTGTAAACAACAAAAAACACATCTGCAACAATAGTACTTGGATGAGGGAAATTTTTGTGTTCTTGTAGCAGATTCCAAAATTCACTGATTGTTGGTGTCTTTTGATTTTATTCAGCCAAATCCAGTGGCAGCCTCTGATCATGTTGCAGTTTCGATCATGACCAGTTTTTTTATAAAGAATATTTAGATTTTTTCTTACTTCCTGATGATGAGGGCAAGCAGCATATGTGAGATGCTTGACTCTGTGGTAGCACTCCTGGGATTTAAACTTTTTTGTCGTCACATTAGGATTGCAACAACAAGGTGTGATACTTGTCTTTGCCGCTAGAGCTCCCTGAAGCACATGAGCTTCTCTACGTCATACTGACTGCTAAGTCCTATCTGCAAGTAAGATTTTCCTTCTCCAAGAGTGCAATCCTTCACAGAGGTGCTAATTGTTAATGTAGTCACTTTCTAGCGAGAGGTAGGCCTATATATATTGCATTCTATTAGACACTAAACTAAACTCCATCACTCTACACCCCTGGAGAGACTACCATCTGCTGCATCATCTATCATAGGCAGAAAGCCAGGATTGGGACATGTGGTCAGCATCCCGACACCCATGGCTGTTATGTAGCTCCTCAATTATTCATATCATGAGGATGAGTGCACCCTGTTTCAGACCTTCCTACCTCAGAAAAATTAAGAGATTAAACTTAGGTCTATGTTTCAACAGCCAGCACAGCTAACCACTAGACCATGCAGGCGGTCCTGTGACAATGTCCGAAAGACTAAATCTGTCTCCATGGATGGAAAATAAGTAGTTAGTTAGTTAGTTAGACACTATCATATATTTATATATAATTTTAGGTTACAAGTAGACCTAATCTTAGCAATCTTGGCAGTGTTCACTTGCCTCCATTATGTATGTAACTCCTGTAAAATAGTGCAACACCCCATTTCTACACCTGCCCCTGGTTAAGTCACAATATAGCTTGTCAAGTACAGAAGCAAAATCTTCTTTGCAGTTTTCCCTGATTTTTCTTCAGTTCTTCATATAGACTGCATATGACAGATAATTATTTCCTTTTGACTGGGTCCAACGGAAAAACTAAATTAACTAACCATTGGGAAGGTCTTTAAATTAGTTTAATTTAGTTGGATGGTTGTAGAATATTTGTATTTGGTCTCCTATATCCCCTATCTTTGGGCAAAAGGCCTCCAAGTGGAAGTTTCTGTTACCTATGTGAATTTTGTTATGCTTATTTTCCAAGAGAGGGCAGAGGGATAAGTGATAAGCCCATCGCCTCTCAACCCCCCTCCGGAAACTAACTTGTCCCAATCTAATTTAGGCTTGGAGTTCTTTTATGTGCCGTAAATCTACGACATGTACCCCCAGCTTAAAGTCCCTCCCAGAGGACTCTGTGCCCAGGATTTTTAAGACCTGAAAAATCCATCAACCACAGCTGGGTTTGATCCCACGACCTTCGGATAAAGTGGCAGGCATGCTACCGGTACCTCTAGACCACTGCAGCCAACTAGACTACAATGATAGTTTAAGAAGAAATCCTTTGATTTTACACATAAATCTTCTACTAACAAGAAGAATCCCTCAAGATTGCAAGCCTTTGAACAGTCCATGTTTATTTGCTGCAACACTCAAAAATGTCTCACCGTTCTCAATCATTAGCAAATAGTTACGGCTTATCTTGACTTCTTCAAGTAGGCCTACCTTTGGTAAGCAGCTTCCAGGAGAGCCATAACTCTATTGGACGGAGTATAATGCAGCAAAATAGCCTTGGTTTGGCTCCCTGGGTAAGAGAGATTTCTAAAATCTTGTTATTGTGCTTAACTCTACACATATTTGCTTTAAATATATTCTAAAGTCCTACTTATAGACTGACTTTCCATATTCTAAAGACATAACATAATTATTATTATTATAAAGTTAACACTCAAACACTCTTCCATATGGTGATGTCTGCATTATAATTTATTTTTTTCCATTGAATATCATTTGGTTTTACGATTTCATTATATTATATTATATTATATATACCAGCATGGGTGATATTCATTTGCATAATTCAAGTTAAAAATAGTTCTCCTTTTTTATAAGAGTTTCCATGAGACAAAAAAATTATATTTTCAGTCCAGTATTTTCTGCTATTTAATATAATGATCATGATAATGCAAGTATAGGGCCTATGCACCTACAGCAAACACATCAAATAAGAAACTAGAGTTCTCAGAACTTAACTCAAAATACTATAGCACAAGCTTCAATTTGGTTTAGGGCCAATGGATTTTTATTAAATGACAGTAAAACTCAACAAATATTTTTTAGTCTTAGAGATTTACCAATAGAAAATAGTACAGAAAGCGTTAAGTTTTTAGGTATATATATAGATATGAAGCTGAACTGGGAACCACATGTCAATTATATTACTACTAAATTGTCTAGGGTTGTATATCTTATAAGAAAACTGAAAATGTTTGTGCCAGATAACTATATAAGATCGGCATACTTTGCGTTCTTCCAAAGTATAATCTCATGTGGCATATTACTTTGGGGAAATAGTGTCCATATTCAACGCATTCTGATACTGCAAAAGAAGGTAGTTAGGGTAATAACAAACTCACACAAACTAGAACATTGTAGACCTTTGTTTACTAAATTACGTTGTCTTACCATAGTTAACTTTTATATTTATAATGAACTGCTTTATACAAAAAACAATCTGTCGTGCCATAACTTAAAAAAAGATATACATAATTATAATACCAGACAAAGTAAGAAAATAAATATACCATTTCATAGATTACATAAGTCATCAAATAGTTATGAAATGTTAGGTCAAAGAATGTTTAATACACTACCATCACATCTTGCTGAATTGCCTATAAATCCATTCAAATGCAAGGTGTATACCTACCTGGTTAACAACCCTTTCTACTCTGTGTCTGAATTTTTTGAGTTTAATATAGTTTAATGGTAATATGAATACAGGTTTTAAAATGTACATAGTGGGTTAAGTCTAGATTGTGGTCCTGACTTTATCTAGTAACAAAGGGGTTCAACGACAATAAAATTCTTATTTATTTATTTATTTTTTTTTTAAATTTATCTAAATTTAAGTTATTCTTAAAAATTCTTGTTGACTCTTAATAAATAAATATTTAATAAATATTAAATAATAAATATTTCGAATATGACTTTAAGAATTTATAGTTAGTAATAGTTAGTAAATGTACAAGAAACTTAATGTAGTATTTTCACTTATATTGTAAAATTAGTTGTGAATTATGTATATTTCGTGTTGTAATTTATGTATGTAATCTTTGTACTCCTGACTTTGTCTATTACCTAAATGGTTTAATGACAAGAAAATAAAATTATTATTATTATTATTATGAGGAACTGGACAATGCAGTAAACACACAGGTTGGCCTGCAACTTCATCATTGGAGACTTCAATGCAAAAATCGGAGGAACAGGGGCAGGAAGAGAAGTCCAAGTAGGCCCATATGGATTTGGGGAAAGAAACCAACGTGGAGAGAGGCTAATCCAATTTGCAGCAGGGCAAAACATGAAGATTGCTTCTTTAGGAAAAAGATGCAAGATCGGTGGACATGGAGGAGTCCCAATGGGCAAGTCAAAAATGAAATCGACTTCATTCTAAGTGACAAGATGCATTCACTTGAAACGTACAGGAAATAGTCTACTTAGGACAGAACCATATCATTCTCGAGAAACTTAAGCAAGGAAATAACCAGACGCATAACTGCTGCATGGGCAAAATTTTGGTCACTGAAATTCATACTACTGGAAAGATCATACAACCTAGATCATATCATGAATACATGCATTCTACCAACACTGCTATATGGCTCGCAAACTTGGAGCACTACAAAGAGGGATAGAACAATGCTAAAAGTGTGCCAAAACAAAATGGAAAGAAAGATGCTGGGAGTCACGTGGCGAGACAGAATGTGGAATGAGGCCATAAGGAAAAAAACAAAAATAACAGATGCAGTAATCACCAGCACAATCCAGAAATGGAGTTGGGCGGGCCACATCATGCGACTCAACCCCATCAGATGGGCATACAGGGCTACAATCTGGGATCCAAGATGCGGTCAAAGGGATGTAGGACGCCAAAAGACACGATGAGCCAATGAACTCAGGAAAACCTTCGGGAATCGTTGGACAACGATGGCCAAAGAGAGAGAGACATGGAATCAATGTACAAAGGAAGCAGCCCAAACCATCATTGGTTAAAGAAATGCTCAACCAACACATAACAGACGGACAACAAGCAGCCAGGGACCAACCAAAGCACGAAGACACCATGCAGGGAGCAAATTGCTCCTAGGGGGATCGTTCCCGGCATGGCTACCAAGGATCGCCTTACCAAGCCACCTTCCCTCAAAAGAAGAGGCCTGTGCCCCGAGGGGACGAATAAGGGCTATACTTAAACTTATACTTATAATATAATGACTGCAGACATTGGGAAGGAATTGAATGGGGCCATGCTAATAATGTTTGCAGATGACATGGCCCTAGGATCACAGATCAAAGAGAGCTTCAAAATGACATAAACAAACTACAACATTGGGCAGTAGGAAACGAATTCAACATAAATAAATACAAAACTGTACAAATGATATTTAGGAGAGGAGGAAGAGTTGCAGCAAATGACAACCTAGTGTTAGGAGAAGATCCATTAAAAATAGTCAACAAATTTAATTACTTAGGCCTCACAATGCAGACAAGTGTGACAACATTTAGCACTCACATACAGGAGAGAATGGCAGCAGCCATGACAGCAATGTGCAACATCAAGTACATCACATCACTAAAGCTGCAAACAGCCATAAGGCTGTTCGATTCAGTAATCTCACCTGTGGCAACAATAGGATAGAATTAATATGGAATAATCTGACTACCAGCAACATGGAGAAGCTTGAAAAGGTGAAAGCAAGATTTTTAAAAGAGCAATTGGAGCAAGCAGATATGCACCAAACAGAACGATCTACACGTTGACCAGTAGCACGAAGGAAACAGAAGTTAAGGGAAATAGACAGCAGCTTCTTTGCAACGGATGCTAAGGTGAACAGAGAGTGGACTAACAGCAACCAACCACAAAGATACAGAATCATAGGGCTTGCGATACATGGATACCATCACAAAATGTGCAAAAATGAAAAATTCAACAACCCAAATGAAATATGCTTGTGTAAAATATGTGAACAAAGTGTGAATCTGTGCAAAAAAAAGAACAGGGACACTAAGTGAACTCATAAAAGGAAGTGCATAGTCACTACTTGAATGCTCATTCAAGTGCATTTTCTTTAATGTTAAGTATTTTCTTAAATGGTATCCATCTGTCTGTTTTCATGTTTACTTTATTCTTATTTTTTCTACTCTCTAGGGCTTGTAGAATAAAACTCTCACACTGAAAAATTGACAATGTTCCAGTAGGGCCTATACTATTTTATTAATTTTTTTTTCTTAATTCTCTATTTGCATCATAGGTCTAGATAGGCAGTGAAAGTATGTGTTCAATCACGGCCTCCTTTATTTTACCAGGCCAGGACAGTCTCTCTCACCAGCTGATCAGTTCCGGCCGGTTTTTGTCAACATATAAGGTTATGTTGTTTCTTGAATAACTCTGTACTACGGTTTAAAGAATAGTTTAATAACGAAATTATATTTATTTTAAGTTACTGATAATTTTACATGTAAAGTAAACCTCCAAGAGTAAAGATAGATTTATTAGGTCGATTTTTAACATAAAATGAAACCGCTCGTACTCGCGACATAACACACTCACCTTTCTGAATCCGTAAAACAATATTATGCAATACTTCATTCCATATTATATTACTATACAAATGTCACACTATAAACACAACATACTATGGTATTACATCTCGTAATATACAGCTGGTAATTTCTATGAAAAACGTAGTAAAACACAGAACACAACGTTCAATCGTCCATATACCAACACCGCCGGCCGGCCGGCCGGAATCAAATGTTGTCAGATTGAACTGCTCCGGCCTGGTAAAATAAAGGAGGCCGTGGTTCAATATAATGTATTTAGAATTAATACATATTTTAGGTTCTGAGTAGTAAAAAAAAGAAATACTTTTTTTTGGAAACATGTCTTGTATCTTCTGGGGATGTGACATGGAGCATATTTGCAACTTTATTTTACTTCAATATGAAAACATTTGTTTTAACAGTGCTAAAAGTTCTATTTTAATTTTGTGTATCAACAGCTAAAACTTTTATTTGAAATATTTTTTGGAAAAATGCATTTTAAAGGAAGATAAGATAAGATAAGATTTATTGCTGTATATGAGTTAGTAGGTGGCTATGGTTTCTGAAGACTAAAATGATAATGATTATTATGTTATCAAAACATAAATCTGAACTTAATCACTAGGACAACATTAGCCAGAAGAAATTTCACTTTGGTGAGGGAAATAATGAGGTTCAAATTTAATATCTTTTGATTGGTAGCTTGGAACAAAAGACAGATCAGAAACTTGAAAAATGTATAATATATCATTGTTTTGTTGGTTTGTTCCAACATTCTTGACTTTAAAACAAATGATATACTTATCTTGAATACCTTCTATTCAGTTTTATAAGAAATAAATAATCAATATTGAACAAAGTATCTTTTTACTGTGAGGTAAGGAGTGAGTTTCAATACTATATTATTTTATGTAATAAGCTTACTTCTTAATGTAATAAAACTAATTGAAAATTTTGCACCTCATCATTTTAATGATATAATTGCAAATCTCGTGCCAAGAGTAAAAATGTATTTATTTTTCACATATTATTTTAAAGTCCATGTTTTCTGGAAAAATCAATTAAATGACTACCCTGAAAACTAAACAACAATCTCTCAGGATTTTATAGCAGCTCTTCTTTAAGTAATTTATTAGGATTGCAGAATATTACAGTATAGGCCTAAGATATTCCACTTCCTTTTACTAACAATTGAGTAGTGTGGAAACCATATGTGATTTAAAACTATAATTCTACATTTTAATTACCAGTAAATGTAATAAAATTATTTAGTAATTTGTGCAATTCAGCTGCTCAGCATTGACTTTAGTCTGGAGATCAGGCTTCAATTAAAACAAAATGTTTAACTTTGCAGATGAAACTTCCAGTCATCTTCCTAGCAGTGCTAGGGCTAGCTTGTGGTGAGTATTTTCATTACTCATAACTAAATCTTTTAATTAACATCATTTTTGGAAGTTTATTTGCAGTAAAATAAAAATCTTACTGTAAGGCTATATTATAAAGCTGTTGTTTTTAACTTAGCAAACTGAATTATCTTTCCATAGGAGCATCAATTCCACACCAGCGCAACCTCCAAGATGACCTCCTAGACTTTGTTGCCTTGATTCCTGCTGACCAGATTGCAGCCATTGCATTGGACTACATGGCTAATGATGCAGAAATGCAAGAGATCCTCCAATTTGTCCAATCTGAAGATTTCCATAAAGTGGTTACGACTATTGAACAACTCAAGGAATATGAAGATGTGAGTACCAATTCCAGAGGAGTTTTTTAACCTTCAACAAAGAAAGCTATTTCAAACTGGAATAATCTCAGTGACCATATTGTAAAAGTGAGAAACTGGGACACCTTGCTGAACAGTATAACATTCAAACTTTTTGAGCATGTTCTTTATTTCAACCAATAATTTACAATTGAATTTTTGCAATTGAAATAATGATATAATTACTTGGAAATAAAATATGGATATTAATTAGTATACTCAAAGTAAAGCCATTACTCCTTTTCTTTTTGTACTTTTCAGAACTATTAATTTGCTTTAGGAGCTCCAGTTTTTTGTTTGCTATAATCTTATCTTTCTGTTTAACAGCTCACTAGAGATGAAATATTAATTATTAGTTAGTTATTTTTTAATAGAATTTTTGGGCATAATCTCATAGCTGGGACAGTACATAACATACCGTACATGAATCTTGATCACTCTGTGTACGAAGTCCAGGGCCTCCTAATGGAGGTTTCATTACTAAATACTAGTTTAGTTACACACTTATTTTTTTATATAGAGGACCCAGTGACAAATGATAAGCCCATCACCTCGACAATCATCTACAGGAAACTAAGGTATTACATTGATGTGAAAAGACGGGATAATTTGGTCCAAGGGTTCTAATTTAGTCTTGGAGTTCTTTAACGTGCCATAAATCTATGATACAGGACCCATGGATTTTACATTCAGAAAATCCATTAACCACAACAGGGATTAAACCCATGAACTTCAGATCCAGATGCTGGTCTCTGCACCAATGAGGCTGACAACATAGTCTACATGGGCATCTACAATTAATTAACACAAACACTACTATTAAGTAAAGAAAGTAATAGGCCTACAATCCAGATTAACAGGGTATAAACTTTAGTGCCCGATAGAATAAGTTAACTGCTATATGGTATAGAGATGGTATAGATGCTACGATGGTGCTCCAAGGATATTCGTAGAAGCCTATTCATAGGTATGGAAGCAGCACAACCAGTGGTGCCAACTTTTGAAAAACATTGGGTGGGCTCAAAGAAATTAAAAATTTCACATGACTGTCCCTTACTTTGTTCAAGAAATTAACTTATATAATTCTGAAATGACCATGGATTAATATAGAAAGGAACAAGATATGATTTCAGTATTTATAATAAATATCACTTAGGCTACACTTAATTCACGAATTTTGTATTATATTGATGGTTTTGCCCCAAGACAGGTCCAGATTTGGAACGAAGCAATGGGATGATGAGCACCCCTCGCAAGATGGGGATAAAGGGGCAATACGACACCCAGTCCTGAACCCAGTACTGAAAAATTCCCCACACAGCCAGGGAAGACACTTGCGCAAACAACTCCCCCACTATAATTTAAATTTTATAATTATATTAACTTTTTTGGTCTTAAGTAACTACTTATATAAAAGTAAACATAAAACAAGGACTATTATAGAGCACTGTGTGCAGTAAGAATATTTCTCTTGGATGCACTTCTCTCTATAAATTCAACATAAGCTTAATCTAATTCAAACTTTTTCCTCCTATCCGTACATAAATAGGGCTATATATCGAAAGCTATGTGGGTGATTAAGTATTTCCAGAATATTGTCAAGTGCAAAAATGTCTCCAGTCTTTTCAAAGTGCAAAAATATATTTTTGGGGATGCTGTAGGAACTTGCATTGACAGGGGAAATTTGAAACATAGATTTAAAGAATTCAGGAACATTTTCAAATGGTTCCTAATGTTAATTAATTGAAACAAAGGGAGATTGTGTTATATATGCCAAGGACAGTCTGATTTTCGTTTTGCACCAATTAAACAACAAAACATGAATTTTAGTAATAATAGGCCTAATAATTAATTAATATGGGTACAATAATATGGCAAATTAATGGGTAGGCTTGATCCATATAAGTTGGCACCACTGGGCACAACAAACTGTGATAGCCTAGAGGTATAGGGAGATACAAACTATATTAAACGATTTATGGTGACACAAATATTTCAGTAATGGTAGCAGATTATGTTAATTCCTCTATGCCCTCTTCTTCTGTACTTGTTTTTGGGTATTGCAGCACACTATAAAATACATGAGGCCTACAAACTGTTTGAAAGGTGTATCTCTGTCTGTAGTCAAATAAAAATTATATTGAGGAAACATCCATTCAACATCACATGAAAATACAAGTACATCTGAAATACATAAAATGACTATAGTATGAATTACTATTTCTAACACTTCACTTGCTGATAGAAAAGTTCTTAAACCCCGATTTCTCATGAAAATTCATTTGTCTAAATAATGTTGCAATGTTGTCACAGAAGGTACATGTCTGTTTGAATATTGTTTCCTGAATACTTTAAATGTGGAATCACTTAATTTATTAAAAAGGATATTCGCAGCAACCATAATTTCACAAAGGTCAATATAAAAGTCAGATTGCTTGTTAGTCAGTTAACTAGCACTTCTCTGATCTTGTCCAAAATTCTAAATTGAGAAGTGTGTAATTTTGTTGTACACTGGTTCTTTATTTTTCTCCTCAGTATGTTATATTTCACAATTTACATATAATAATTCTTCTGTTTGTCTGAAATAATCATTGCCAAATATTTCAATGCACAACATATGCGTTTTAGAACACTTTGTTTTTGGCATTTTAAACACCATTTTACATATGCGCAGTGCCGAACTACAGTTACACTAAAATTTATAAGATATATATATATATAGTGAAGTTAATAAATTATATATATTAATATTTGAGATGGAGATTTAACTTGCATAATTTAACTTAAGGAAAACCAACCTGAACGTTTCAAGCCTACATATGATTCTTCCTCAGCTATACTTTAGCTGGTGTAAAGCTGAGGATGAGTCATGATGCAAGCTCGAAACATGTTCAGGTTAGTATGAATTAAGTGAAGTTATGTATGTTAAATCTCCATCTCAAGTATTAATATACAATTACACTGTTTAACTATTTTGTAGGCTTCATATCATGGACTCTGACACACCGACTTACTACTCACTGGATTGGTTGCAGTGTATGTTCTCATTGCCTTGGCAATCACTCTCATCCCCTACATTAGTAACCGAAATTGCCTCCTTCCATAGGATCAGGCACTAAGGTTTATACCCTGCACATTAATCTTCATACTAATACTAATAGTAGTGGCTATAGTAATAATAGTAGTAGGAATAATGATGATGATGACAACAATAATAATAATAATAGGCTAATGACAATAATAATAATAATAATAATAATAATAATAATAATAATCATCAGATAATAACAATAATAATATTAATAATAATAATCTTATTGAAAATACTACTAAATATTATGCATGTTTAACTGTGCATAATACATTCATAACAATAATAATATTTTTTGCACTCCTTAGCTAGTAAGTGTTACTTACGAAAGTTGTTTACATGGATCGTAACTTGACATTACCACACGCAATCTTGTTGCTAGGGGCGACGGGCGGAAAGTTACTTTACCGCCCGCAAACGCTTATTTGCGGGCTGTAATGACCAAGGCCTCCCCGCTTTATAAATATTCGGTTGCCATAAACAATAACAAATGCAAATCACTTTCTGAAATAAACATAGTGTATATACATAATATTTTCTTTTAATATCACAATTAATAATTAAATTGATATAAGTAACCGTCGTGCAAAAAATAGCATGCAACACACGTTGCAGGCGCCTCGGGTTTTCAATCTGTTTCCTCGACCCATAAACGTGCCTTTCCGCCCTTGTGTCGCAATATACTATTGCATTCCCGTAAGTAAAAAATTACTATTTTCTGAAACAAGTTAGTTGTATCTTCCAGCAGTATGATACAAAGCACGTCTATGACTTTCTCTTATTCTTACTACCACTTTACATGAACAATAAACGAAAATAAAACAAAAAAAAAATTAAAAGAATACCAAACGGAAGACAAGAAAATCTGAAAGTTGAGGAACTTTCGTTTGCAAATATAGAAGAATTTACTTATTTGGGTTCAAGAGTAAATATGACCAACACAATAACAGATGAAATTAAGGCAAGGATAGTATATGGAAATAAATGATAGTCCTACTATGCGTATAAAAATTTAATTAAGTTCAAGGCACTGAATAGACAACTAAAGCTTAAAATATACAAAACGATCATAAGACATATAGTCATCTATGGCTGTGAGACATGGAGCCTAACTAGCAAGGATGAGTGGATGCTTAACATTTTTGAGCGCAGAATATTGAGAGGGATTTTTGGGCCAGTAAGAAATAATGATGGTAGCTACAGGATTCTGATGAACCATGAGTTGGATAACTTCATTAAGGGAGCAAACATCATTAGATTTGTCAAGAGTAGGAGAAAAGCACGGTACAGACATGTAATGCGAATGGAGAAGCATTAGAATTCCCAAGAGAATAATGCTATGGAGGCCAGAGGGGAGAAGATTAAGAGGGAGACTATGTAAAAGATGGATTGATGGAGTGGAGGAGGATATGAGGACTATGAAGATACGAGGATGGAGTAGACAGGGAGGAATGGAGAAACTCATTGAGAAGGCTAAAACTCACCTTGGGTTGTAAAGCCATGAAATGACTTAAATTACTGTGTAAATTCTCCTATCACTACTGCTAGTGCAAAAGGTCATTGTATGTTCCTGTAATTTTGTTTATGAATTTAATGCTTTAAAAGTTACACTACAACTTTACTGGAGTTTAAATTGGAACTACATTTCTACATATGACTTTTTGCACTAACAGTAGCGATATATTACAATATTTGGAGTTACATATATGTCATGTTAAGTGTACCATAAATTGCTTTTCAGTTTGTTAAGTTCATGCAGAGCCACAGTATTGACATAGTATGGTACATCAATCAGATCCATGCAGGAATGGGTTGGGGCCCCTATGAACCATCTGCAGTCCACAGGTCTTACAGACAAGCCCGCAGAGGTGTTGGCCTCAATGGATTCATTGATGATGTTATTGCTATCCTCCCTACCGAAAAACTCAAGGCTCTCTTCCAGGAGAAACTGGAAACCAGCACAGATTTCAAGATTTTCTATGACACTGTCCGCTCTTCTGAATTCCAAGTAAGTAGACAAAACAATGCCTTAGTTCACTGGCTTCAATATAAACTCATTCAGTTATTTCATGATGCCTTACAATTTTTACAGAGTATTGTAGAAACCTTGAGGTCCCTTCCAGCATACCAAGAACTTCTGCAGAAACTTCGCAACCATGGTGTTGATATTGAACATTATATTGAACTCATTAGAGCTATGTTTGGACTCAACAGAAGTAAGTACATTTAGGATTATTTCATCTTACAATAAAGAGGGTAACATATGAAGGGTACAGGGGAAGAAGGTGGAATGTCAGTAAATCAAAGTTTTGCAGGAGACGATTTTTAAAGTTTGAGTACTCTAAACGCAGATGTATGAAATCAATTATGAATACATTTTCATTCTACAGTAAGAATAATGTGTTTTGTACACGTGGTGTGAATATCAAGTTCTGAAATTAGCTCAATCATATAAAAAAATCGTAAAATGCGAAAAAATGTCCAACGGTACAGGGGAAGAAGACGGAATGTCAATAAATCAAAGCTTTGCAGGATACGATTTTTAAAGTTTGAGTACTCTAAACGCTGATGTATGAAATCAATTATGAATACATTTTAATTCTGTAGTAACAATATTGTGCTTTGTACACGTGGTGTGAATATCAAGTTCTGAAATTAACTCAAACGTGTAAAAAAATCGTTAAATGCAATGAAATGCACAAACATTTTGAGGTAGTAGGTGAAAAGGTATAGTCATGTTTTATGTTGTCATCGCCTACATTTTTACATAACTTTTCAGTATTAAAAATTGCAATTAAACATTAATTACATTATGAGACATCAATTGCCGTACATTAATTAATCCGTATGAGGAATTGACTGATAGAACATCTGATCAGTGTGGAAAAAATTTCGTCATATGGTTTACATCTGCGTACTTCTCCTTTGAAAGTGGGATAAAATCTAAAACAAAATAAACGCAAAGCAGGTAATGATTAGGTTTATAAAAATTAAAGGAGTAGGAAAGATATTTCCCTAAAATTTTAGGAATTACTGATTTTTTGTGCAGTAAAAGGTCAAAAAAATATTTCTACACGTAAAAAAACATGGGTTGTGTCATTAGTAAAATAGAAACACTTAGGCGCATAAAATCGAAGGCAATGATTAATTTTTAATATCATTACTAGGGCCCGATTTTTAGATTTTATAAAAAAAAAGTTATTCCTCAGGTTCGCGAGCGACCCCTGGTGATCCCGTAAGAGAATATTCACAGCGGATTTATTACCAGGGTGCGCCAGTCCCCTACCTACTTAAACCTTAAACACACACCCAGTCCTGAACCCGGAAAAGACATTTTTCTCTACTGACCCGGCCGGGAATCGAACCCAGGCCGCCCAATTGGCTGGCAGTCACGCTACCAACTCACCCACGGCGGCGGACAGGTTTTATAAACCCTGTGTTAATTTTTTAAACATATTAAAATAGTTTAATTCTAGTTTGTTTTACTATTGTCAGACAACACTCACTAATAATGGAATCTGGATAAACGTAACATTACACCACCTAGAAATTAACGCGCCAAACTGTCACGTCATTTTCATGTCGGCATTTCCATTTGCGGTTTGGCATAATATATTTTTGTTTATTGCGGGCAAATAGTAGTTTGCACTTTTAAATCCAAGCAGATGGCAGACTCTGTTGCCAAATTAACCTAATAACAATAGTAATATAATACGAAATTTCAGCGTTTCTTTGCTCTCGTTTCCGACTGACATTTGGCAACGTTCTGTAAATATACTTCAGCACGCGACTATTGACGAGTATGTCCTTCTTGCATTAAAGAAACAACATTAGCCAGCACCGGTGCGTTAGAGGACAGTGAGTGCCATTGTCTCCTGACTCGCCGCCTTATTTCGCTCTGACGCATGGACATTCCGCCTTCATCCCCTGTGCGGTAAAATTTAAACTGCTATTTTCTCCTTATCGTGCACTTTTTTCACCGGTTTCATAAGCTACACCAAAAGAGTGCTCAGTCAGCTATCAGATGGGCTTGATAACTAAATTTCCGATTTTTCTTGACATTCCGCCTTCTTCCCCTGTACCCTTCATATATCATGAAAAAGTAACTGTGTTATTAATAGATTTATTCTTAAAAATTGCATAAAACATAGATTTGTACTGTGGGGTCAGTGTTGTGATAATTAGATTGTAAAGAATTTAATCTTTAATGCGAATAAAACTTAGAATATCTCATTTTATTCATGCATTATAGTCATAGTTCTGTTTATTTTATGATTTAATTGCTTCAGTGTTACATAAAATTTAGTTAATCACTTTCATTTAGGCTATTATACATCAATTATTTAAAATGCTATACAGTGGCATAGCTTGACATTGGGTTCTGGGTAAACTGGATTTTAAAATGTGAATTTATAACTGTTCAAATGATACACGAATTCCCATTGTATTAGTGTTTAAAATTATAGAATAATGTTAATATCATGCACATGGATTCGATTTCGTATTTACCTATATAAGTATATTATTATTATTAGTACTACTACCGGTATTACTACTACTACTACTACTACTACTACTAGTTGGCTACTAATAGTATTAGTACCACAATCTTTATTAATTATTATCGAATTTTAGTGGATTTGGATTTTAAACTAAATTAAGTTACATAGATTAAAAAAAATAAACTATAAGATTCAAATTTAGAAAAACGCCTAAATCAAGCTTAGAAGTTGGCTTTTACCCTTGGTTCATACGATAGAGTCGAAAACGGTGTTATCCATACCTATTATATTAAAACATGCAACACGGAAATAATCACAATTTTAAGATAAACTAACACTGCACTCAGTCCAATGACTGAGGAATGTAATGTTTATGTTAACGTACCCTTCCCTTTATTCAATCTGTTGTTCGTCTTCATACTCGAGCACTCTTTAAGAAAGCAGGTATCTGAAGAGACTACTTATAGCATCAGTTCTTTTCTCCTTTCAATATTACTTAACATTACATAATATTATCTCTACACAGCCAATTATTTAACAAGGTTATAAAGTCATGCGAGAGTTGTCAGGTATGGAATAAGCCGCGAGAAAATAGTAATTTCTATGCTAAACTTAGAGAAAGTTGTGCGAGTGTTCTAAGAGGTGAAATAAGTCGCGAGAAAATAGTTACCGATACTTTAATGGTTAAGGTACAGATCGTTGTGTGAGTTTCCCAAGAGGAAGAATAAGAGGAAAGAAAATGACAAATAAATTATTGGGGTAAAGCAAGTCATGTGAGAGCTCCCTGAGATGGAATGAGACATGAGAAAATAGTAATTTCAATGCTTCTGTTAGAGAAAGTGTGTGAGTCTTCAAAGAGCTGGAATAAGACGAGAGAAAATATAAAAAATTAATTAGGACAGAGTAAGTCTTGTGAGAGCTCCCTGAGATGGAAGAAGACACGAGAAAATAGTTATTTCAATTCTTATGGTACAAAACATTCTGTGAGTTTTTCAAGAGGTAGAATAAGGCTAGAGAAAATAGCAACAATTTTATTACGGTAGAAAAATTTGCGTGAGAATTCCCAGAGATGGAGCGAGAAAACTGTAATTTTAACGTTTAAGGTAGAGAACATTGCGTTGTGTTTTCTAAGAGCTGGAATCAGACGAGAGAAAATAGTAACCATTTTATTAAGATAGAGAAAGTTGCATGAGTATTTCAAGAGCGGCAGAACACATGCTGGGGGTTGTGAAATCCGTTTTTGTGAATTTAACATTCAAATTTGGTGGCGTGGTGCAGGAGGTGACGTCACAGCCCAGTGCTGCCGAAGCAATTCTTCACAGTTTTCGAAGAGACTAGGGTTCTCAAAAATCTCTCCAGTTTCTTTGGTGGTGACTTTATGCCGCTCTTGCGAAACAAATTGGCCTGTCTTGGCAACGAGTAAGTTAACGTTTAGTGGGAGAAGTCATATAACTCTCACTTCATGAAACTAGACTGGGGGAATCATTGCTCAGTCTCGAGCTCGTCTTCACCGCCGCATCGTGAGATTTCGAGGCTGCCTAAGCATGCGGCACCACAAGTTGATGCTTTATGCGTTGGGGTTAGGGAATGCAGCGGCGAAAAATATTTTGATGACACGGCTAATGAGTTTATAATGATTAATGGCTTGGTTGTTGTTGCCTTCATTTATTTGTTTATGAATCCACTATTTCCTTATATTATTTAGGTAGACTCAGTCTCAAAGTCTACCCTTACGCTACGCCACTGATGCTATATCATTTTGGAAAGCAATTTAAGTATATCTAACATGTGAAAGAGAATATTAAGAATAATTAAATAGGTATCTCCAAGCACACCCAGTAAGCCTATTTATGAAGAACTTGAGTCTTCCATTGGGATATGTGTTTAGAAGTTCCCATTTGAACATAATAACTTTTAATACCATAAGAACAGTTGAATTAAATAGAGACATTAGTATATTTAAAGAAACTAAGATGATAAAGACACTAAATACTTCGCTATTAAATAGCAATTCAAGATTTATGGATATTTATCCATATGATCAGTTGTTAAAACTTAATTTCTTTAAATACATATTACTGTAAAAAGTTCCACTAGTTAGTAAAATAAAGACTTTTGGTTCTAAAAACAAAAAGTCAATTTCAGCAGGGGTGCCCATGGAGAGGGGGGGGGTTAAATTTCTGGGGTGGGGTTTGAAAATTGTTGCAAAATTAGAATTTTATATCTTAAAAATAAAAACAGTCAAGTTTTATAACTTGAAAATGTTATAAAAACATCTTCTAATTCTTTAGAAGTGAATAAAATATTTAATACACTGTTCAACTAGTAGTGTAAAGTTGTATCACAGTTAAGCGAAATGCATTTACTTGTAACCACTGATGAAATCAAATTATATGTGCAAGTGCAAGTTCAGCCATTGTCAACCTGTCACATCATTGTCTCACCAGCATCTTGTTTATGTTTCTTAATGCTTAATTCTTAAGAAGTTAAAATATTCATTAGTCCTAATTCTCAAATCTGTCATAGAAAATCGAATTCTAAGTGTAATCATTTGTTTATCAGTTACGTATATAATAGCATATAAAAGCAGCCACATTGAGCATACCTCTTCAATTGAAAGTAGCAGCTGCCCACAGCTTTGCACACAGTTAATAATTCAACTGGTAGGCCTAGATTTTTATTTAAATAATTTCTTTAACAGAAAATAAATAGAACATTATATTTATTAACACTGACATTGTTTTTACATAAATTGCATGAATTACATAATTTTATTTTTAATTATATTGTTAAACGTAGTTAAATAAATAACTAAAATGACAAAAACGATCTTGTGCTATCATATGGACATTCAGATTCAAAATGAAAGGATCAAAATGAACAAAAGATTCATGAACCTTACCTCTACACACAAATCACGCATAGGCCTAAACAACTAAATTGGTTGATAAGCTAAAAATCCAGCTTCGAGTGCTGTTTGTAGCCCCCCCCCCCAAAAAAAAACCCGCATAGCGAGTGTTGCATCGTGGGTTTGGCGATAAATAACAATGCACTGGCTGGATGAATGTACTGTTTATTTATAGCACTTTAACAATACATTAGCAGTGTGAGAACGTTGACTACTGACTGAATGATTGGTTGGCTGACTAGAACTGAAACTGACTAGCGATTACTAGAACTCAAACTGGTGATTACTACTACTGCGACTCGTAGTGACGACTGGAACTGACACACAGTCTACTCTACTGGCGTTGTTGCTGGTGAGCGCGGTTTATATAGTCTCCATGCTGTACCTTCTGGAAGTGGAACTCTCGCGAAGCGAAGGCGCTGGAGGTCAGCGGGTGCTTCCAGAACTGTGAGGAATGTGCAGCCTCTAGCAAAATCTCGTTGCTCAGATCCGGCCACTTGGGTGGAAGTAGTTAAGAAAACCAAGAAAAGAGTAGATAAACCTATTCTGTTGGGAACGAAAAGAATGGACAACATAAAAGCTATTGTCCCACCTGCAAAGAAAAAGGCAATTTTCCTCAGCAGGCTCGAACCAGACACCACCAACACGACCATTGCCAACCTCGTCACTGAAAAGTTCCCTAAATCACAGGTAACTAGAATGAAAACCAAGTATAACTCATATGCGTCCTTTCACATCGAACTCGAGGAAAATGACTTTAAGGATGCGTTTAATGCTGACTTTTGGCCTGAAGGTTCCCTACTTACGGAATTCTTTGGGAAATTAAGACCCAATCAGATCCATGAAGAAACAACTAACTCCGGCTGACTTACCAGCAAAACCGAAAGTGATCTTAGCTTACTACACATTAATATTCAATGTCTCAGGAACAAGCTTAATGAACTTGAGCACTTCCTTCTCGACCATAATTTCGATGTATTGTCAGTCTGTGAGCATTGGCTCTGTGAAAGTGAAATTAACCTATATCGCGTAGACCGCTTCTCTGCTGTCAGTTATTTCTGCAGAAAAGTGCACACTCATGGTGGAGTTATGATATTCATAAAAGACACACTGGACTGGCATTCCCTTGAATGGATCAACAAGTCTTCGGTTGAACTACATGCCGAATTTGCCGCAGTTAAGATCACTAAACTCAATTTGGTCATCATCTCAGCTTACAGGTCCCCGAATGGCGACGTTAACCTCTTCATAAGTAAACTGGAACAGATTTTGGACACCCTGAGTAAATCCACCAAGCTTAAACTTGTCATTAGTGCTGACCTTAACTTAGATGTCAATCATTTGAGCATCTCCTTCTTAATACTCTGCGCCAATATGGAGTCTTCTATACTAATAATGAACCTACCAGAAATAAATCCTGCCTAGACAACATCCTAACAAACTACGACCCATGGCAGTACACTTGTGGAGTCGAAAACCCATTGCTCTCTGATCATAGTGCACTTTGGCTCCAACTCCAGAATCTAACACCAACAACCAGCAATGAAATTTGCAACACACCTAAACAACGCATCATTAGCTTTAAATATCTAAGTGATCTCATCACTGAGCTATCCTATGTAGATTGGTGTACTCTGCTATCCTCGACTTGTGGATTGGAAAATTTCTCCTCATTGTTCGGAACATTAAAGACTCTACTTGATCACTTCTGCTCCTTCAATGTGGTGCAAAAGAGTCAAAGTAACAACTCACCCAAGCCCTGGTTCTCAAAAGACCTCAAAGCCATTAGAGATAAAATGTTCCGATTATACAAGCTAAAACAAGCTGATGGTTCCGATTTCAATGTGTCCGAATTCCAAAACAGCAGAAGTGAGTATAGAAAGAAATTAAGAACATCCAAAATATCTTTCAACGAACAACTCATATTCAACTCTGTAAACAAATGCAAAACTGCTTGGAGTGTAATTAATACTGAATCTGGTAAATCTAAACATAAACAGCCCGACAATAACCTATCTGCTGAAGTCTTCAATATGTACTTCATTGAGTCAGTGAATCAATTACAGAATAATGTCTGTCTTGATAAAGATCCTATACATCTTAGGACTATCCCTACAACTGAAACTGTTTTCAAATGGAATCCTGTTACCCCTGAAGACGTACATAAGGCAATTTCTGGACTCTCTAACTCCAAAAGCCAAGACATTTATGGATTCTCAAACTTCTTCATGAAGCAGATAATCTATGTGATAGTGCATCCGTTATCGTTTGTGATAAATCAGTGTCTCGAGCAGGGTGTATTCCCTGACTCCCTCAAATACTCTAAAGTTATTCCTGTCTTCAAGAAAGGAGCTAAAGACCAGCCTGCGAACTATAGGCCAATATCATTGGTACCAATTCTGTCTAAAATTGTCGAATCTATTATGTATAAACAGCTAGAATTCTACTTTGAAACCAATGGCTACTTCTACAAAAGCCAATATGGCTTCCGAGCTGACAAATCCACAACTCTAGCAGTGGAAGAGATTGTCAGATTCATCCTGGAATCCTTTGAAGATAAGAGTAGAGCCATAATGCACCTTTGTGACCTCACTAAAGCCTTTGATTGCTTACCCCATGAGATTATCTGCTTGAAACTTGAACACTATGGCGTAACAGGGAAGGAGCTTGCCACTGTCAGTCCTACTTAAGTGAACGATATCAGGCGGTTTTTACCAAAAACGAACTATCATCTTATAAAAGAATCTCAACAGGTGTTCCCCAAGGATCCATCCTTGGCCCCTTCCTATTTATAGTAGCTATTAATGACCTTCACTCTGCTATTCCAGCAAGACTTGTTCTGTATGCTGACGACACCACCGTACTGAACTCAACTAATGACGACAGCAACACTGACTACATACTGGCCCAGCTTAGTAAATGGTTCTCTGCTCATGGTCTCTGTATGAACCCCAGCAAAACTCAGTCTCTTACATTTGATCATATGTCTGAAGACATTGACTCTGTCAAAGTGTTGGGTATCTTTTTGGACAGCAAACTCAACTGGAAAGCACATACTCAAGAGCTATGTAAAAAAGTGTCTAGTGCTATCTTCCTGCTGAGGAAATTAAAAAATGCTCTGCCCCCTCATGCTGTACTTATGGCTTACCACTGTTTCTTCAATACGCACTTGTCCTACGGCATTATGCTCTGGGGCAACAGCCCTGCTGCCAGTGATGTGTTCAAGCTGCAAAAAAAGGCATTGCGCGCTATAAAAGGCTGTGGTCCCTTTGATAGCTGTGTACCACTCTTTGCTGAATATCAAATTTTGACATTATCCTCCTTATTTGTATACTTTAACCTTGTCGTTATGCATATGAATCTTCCTGCAGCAACTGTACAACATGATGTTCACAATCACAACACTCGTGGGAGAAATAATCTAGTACCCAATAGATACAGACTTCAAAAGACACTTGACAGTCACATTGTTACTGGTACTAAACTCTACAACAAACTACCTGAAAGCTCAAAGTCGCTAAACTCCTTACAACTGTTCAAGAAGAAAGTAAAATCGCTGCTGTTAAGAAACAACTTCTACACTGTAAGAGAACACCTCACCACTAATTGGACTTAATATTTATGTAATCTTACTAAGCCTAACACATGTAAATGTTTAATGGGTATCAAATAAATAAATAAATAAATAAATAAATAATACACAACATTTCCTCCCTCTTTTAAATGATGGCTTGGGTGAATTTAACTTAGTGAGTACCTTTGGGGTATTCGATGTCGGCGGGTACATCTTCGCGGGATGTGGGGTGTCTGAGGAGTAGGTGGTCTTCCATTTTTAGACTCAGGCATTGCTGGTTCTTGAGCTGGTGCTGGTGCTGGTGTAAGTATCTCCTGGGTCGGTGTCCTCCCGGCTGGTGCTTGTGTTGCTGGTGACTCATAGAAGCGAACTCGTCTTTGACTTGATCGCTTGGTAACTGGAGATGGATCCTTGTGGATTGGTTCCAGCTCATTGTCGGAGTTGGTTGCGGTTGCATCTCTGGCGGTGCTGGAGAATACCCTGATTTGATCGATGCGGCGCTTGAGCACTCTTCCTTGTTGGCAGTTGATCTCATAGTGGAGATCTCCGATGCGTGCTGCTACTGTACTGGGAAGCCATTTGTTTAGCTTGATATTGCCAGATAGAAAGTAAACTTTTTGTCCGGTCTCCAGGGTACAAATCGTTGAGCTCATTTGTGCTCGTTGTTTTTCCATGACCTGCGTGTGAATGTCGTCAGGTCTGATCAAGTTGTTCTTTGTTCGAAGATCTTGCCCCAAGAACAGTTGAGCTGGAGACTGGCCGGTGGTGGAGTGTGGAGCCTTGCGATATTGTCGAAGAAACTCGTTCAAGTTTGCGTGAAGAGTTCCCTTGGTTGTCTTCATCACATAGAGGGCATCTTTGACCGTTTGCACATAGCATTCAGCTTGGCCATTGATTGAAAGGTGGTACGGCACAGACAGCATGTAGTACTTCACACCACTAGCCTTCAAAAAGGTCTTGAATTCTTCTGCAATGAATTGTCTGCCATTGTCAGAGACGACAGTGATCGGCGCACCATAGGCTGTGAACAGGTCGTCCATGATGGCAACTGTTGCAGCTGCTGTTGATGAGGTTGTGGGTTTCACCTCGAGTCACTTACTGTAGGCGTCAACTACAATCAGCAGCATGGTGTCAGCCACTGGGCCTGCGTAGTCGATATGGATCCGTTCCCATGGTGCTTTCAGGTACTCCCAGTGGTGATCACAGAACTTGAGTGGTGCGTGCGCATGAGTAGCACACTCGGTACCAGATTTGACGATTGCCTCGATATCTGCGTCGATGCCAGGCCAAAACAAAGGAACGTGCTATGCCTTTCATCTTCACTATCCCCAGGTGAGCTGCATGCAGGTCGTTGAGGATGGCGTCACATAGTGAAGGTGGGATAACCACTCGATGTTCGAACATCAGGCAGTTGGCGGCAAGCGTGTACTTCACTTCAGGTGCCTTGTAATTATGGCGGCCGAGATCTTGTCCAGTTTCCAGGATTTTGACTATCTTGCCAAGATGGGCATCCTTCCTGGTCTCGCGTGCAATAGCTTCCGCTCTGACTGGTAACTGTTGCACCTGGTGGAGTGTAAACAAATCAAAATCGTCAAAACTCTCTGTCTCTTCCTTCTGTGGGGAAAATGAGTTCTGTACGAGGTTAATTGTAGATGGTGGGTGCGCTCGAGAGCAATAGTCAGCGTTGGCATTGGCCTTGGAGTCACGAAGCGCATCTGGTACGTCTCGCACTCATGTGAAGACAGGCGTGGCTCCAGCCTTCAGGTGAATCTTCACCGGCGGGCCTAAAACCTTTCCATGGGCGTTGCTGAGAACATCCTGGTAGCGAGCGAGGGTGTCATCCAATTGTCTTTTTTGTTGAACGGAAAGAGGCTGTTCAGCAGAGAGCTTGTGGATCGGGTCAGGTTTTGCAAAGAGGCGGTCAAAGTTGATCTCTTGCCCAAACTCTGATATCCATTCTCGGCCAAGTAGCACCTTGACTTTGTCGTCGATCACATAAATGTTGAGGTTCCTGGTCCTGGCCCCGAAGGCTACATTTACTGACGTCTTGCCGATGCAGTTGATGCGATGACCAGTGTAACTGACGAAGTTCCGATTACTTTTCTGTAGCTTAAAGCCTGGTTTGATCAAGGAGACCTTTGATTTGATAATAGTCGAGCAGGGGTCCCAGTGATGTGATATAATTTTATGGAGAACTGTCAAAGTTTGATAAAATGTTCTTTTACACGAGTAACGAGAAGGAAGATCCATGGAGAAGGGAAGAGACAACTGAATGAGGATGATCGGTGGTCAGTGAGGGGCCCAAGACCAGTACATGGTCCTGACCCAACCCCAAGTTGTGGCGGCCCTAGGCATAATGCACACCCCTATAAGGTGTTTTGAAAATAGTTTTACTATCTCACAAATACTGTGTCGATGAGATCAACACTGGCATTCTTCACTCTGTATTGTGCAGTCAACTATCAATGCACATTTTATGAGTAGAAACTGTTTAAAGGGCTCGGCACCAAGAGGGTTAATAGTCACTCCATAAATATTGCAGAAAAATGTATTCCTACTAATAATACTACTGTTAAGGTAGTAGACCTACTGACAAAATCTACAAATTTAAAACCATAAATCTGAAATCACATTGACTTCCTCTATAGAAACTGAAAATATAATAAAGTTGCTTAAAAGTAAAAACTCATCTGGATGGGATGACATAAGTAATAACTAATAAGTTATTAAATATTTGCTATATTGAATTTGGTAAACCTCTTGGTCATATGTATATGTAATTGTTCACTAGAAACTGGAATATTTCCAGAAAGAATGAGACATGCCATCGTTTAGCCCTTCTCTAAAAAAGGCAACAAAAATCTACCATCAAATTATAGACCTATATCAAGCTGACTGTCGTTATTTTCAAATTGAGGTTTAGGTTTTCTTTGATAATAACAGTGTTTTTATATTAAAATAATAAAGAGTTTTACAACAACAAAAATTCAGATCCACCAGTATTGGGCGCAGATTTGTCAAACTCGCCAAGGGTGCAGAAGGACCTTCCTATGGCCCTGCATGGTAGGTAATATTGAGATATTTCAAACTAATACTGTATCAGTGTTCATGTACATACTACTACAAATATGAATGATTTACATAAACCGGTTAATTCATTGAAACTCTTCCAGAATGGTGCTTGTTACTCTGCAATACAGATATACAATAAGCTTCCAAACAGCATTTATAATTATGTATTTAAAAAAAGGAAATCTTTCAAAGGATCACTCAAGGAATTTTTAATGACTCAAACATTTAAAAAAATAGATGAATATTTCCAGTTTGAATAAGTATTCAGTAATAATATAATATATTATATATTATTACTAGACTTCGGATTTTAGGTAAAAGCCTATTTTAATCCTTAAGTGATATATGGATGAAAACTTGTATATGCATGTTTCATAAGTGACTATGCCTAAAACTGGTACTTTTATAGGACCTAAAACAGCCTATTTTTACGTTAGAGCCTAATATTGCCATTTTGCTTGTTTTTCCTCTAAAGTTCAAAATAAGTTATTTTTTGTTATAAATTGTAGCATTTATTTTCAGTTGGTACTTAATTTTTAGCTCTGAATGTGCAGTACATGACACATTTGTGACTTGGTTAAATAGTCAGGAATGTTTCGTCTTCAGTAGAAAAATTCCTTGGAATTCCCAAGAAAGTGTAGTGTTTTTCTCCCGACTCCCACATCCAGTAAAAAAAAAAAAAAAAAAAACTTAGTTTTCTGAATCACTGAGGGATACAAGGGGTTGAATATGCTTCCATGCATAGCTTCTGGGCGCAGGGATTAGGTTTTCACTGTTATGGTATTAATACAGGCCCTAGTAATAGGTCTATATAATTCTGTGTACCATACTGTATAATTCTGTGATTTATCATGATTATTGATTATTGGTGAGTTCAATAAATAATATATTATGCATTGCAATTGAGATATTTCAGAAAATTGACAACTTAATGATTTTATAAGAGACTATTTTATGATTTTTAGAACCTATTTTCCAATTTTAGAGCCTATTTTAGGTACGTAAAATAGCATTTTTAGCGACCTAAAAGTTCGAAGTCTAATTATTACATGCTCATATATTGCAATCTGATGTGTTTTATATCCTTGAGTTCCACTCAACACAGGATCCACAGAACGAGATATCTATATCTACATCTACATGTGCCAGGAATGTTAGTATTAGACTTTGACCTGTAGAAAGAACGAAACTTTACAAAAACCTTACTATTTTCCTTCTTTCAAATTTCAGATGCTCGTGATGTCACACGTGATCTTCAAGATGATTTGAATGACTTCCTTGACTTAGTCCCAGTTGATCAGGTACTCACTATTGTTCTGGGCTACCTGTCAAACGATGCCCAAGTACAAGAATTGCTGGTCTACATTCAGTCTGATGAATTCCACAAGATTGTACTTACAGTTGAAGGCCTAAAAGAATTCTCAGATGTGAGTTTTGAGCAACTATAAGCTATATAGCTTGAAACACATTAAATTATAATAATTTATGACTAATATTATGTGTTTTCATAATGCAAATATTAATATAAGTTTCAAATCTTAATTTTTAGTTCACCAACTTCCTGAAGGTTCATGGTATTGATGTTCTTACAATCATCAACACTATCCATGGAGTCATTGGACTTCCACCGTTCCCTGAATCTCACACATCTGTCTATAGAACTGGTGGAGTCAATGGACTCATTGAAGACATCATTGCAGTCCTTCCTGTAGATCAACTCAAGGCACTCTTCCAGGATAAATTGGCCTCCAGCCCTGACTTCAAAGCTTTCTATGATGCAATTGGTTCTCCTGAATTCAATGTAAGTTTTATTGCAGATATGTTTAAGTTTCCAAGCTGTGTTAAATGATTGCTACTAAACAGGAACATTTATTAAAGTCAATTCTTCCAGGCTTGTGAGTAAGTTTTGTTGGCTGACGTTTTGCTGCGAGCTGCATTAGGCATTTTCAGAACATTGCCTAAGGCTATCGGGTGTCAACTGCTGCTGCTTTCCCCATAAGACCGATATTTATACTGTCTTCTGCTCACTGATTGGTTGGCATTACAACATGGGATTTTTTTCCTTTTTCCGATTGGTCTACATCCCTTAAAATGTTTTGAGTTTTTTAGGTTTGCATTTCCTTTTTATTATAGCCAGAAACCGTGTTTTGTGTACTTTCTTTGATTCTTCCTTTTGGTTGCAATTATTTCTGTGTTTGTGTATTTCTGTTGCTTCATGATATATATTACTTTGGGGGATAATACTGTGGTATGGTGCTGAGGACCTCCATTTCTTGGAAGCAGGTATCATGGCCCAACTGGAGTGCATATTCGGCAATTGCGGACTTTTCCGTGTTTCCCAGTTTGCACTGACTGTTATATTCTTTCAGCCTTGTGTTGATGCTTCTTTTTGTGTTTCCAATATACGCTTGTCCACAGATGCACAGGATTCTGTAGACACCTGCCCCTGAGAGAGGGTCCTGCATGGCCTTTGCCGAATTAAGAAGCTGCTTTATTTATTTTTTGTGGGTTTATAGATTGTTTTTATTTTGTTCTTTTCCAACAATTCACCAATGTGATATGTGACTTTTCCAATGTAGGAGAAATGCTGTGACTCTATGTTCCGTTAATTGGCCCTTTTCAGGAACACTTGGATAAGCAGCGCATTTCATTTCCCTGCAGCTATATCCACTGGTTGTAGTGCTTCATGTAGGTGGTTCATTTCTCCTTCTACCAGGTGGGGATCACATATTCTTTTTGCTCTGTATGTTAAGGTTTTGATTACTCCACTTTTTGGCGAGGAAGATGATTGGAGCTTTTTTGTATGTATCTGTTTCCTGTAGACAGTGTATTCTAGTCTCATGTTTGACCTTTTGGTACCAATATGTACAGAAAGGTCAACTTATCGCTGCCTTCTTTTTCCATGGTGAATTGTATACTATTGTTGATTCCATTTAGATGTTGTAGAAATTGAAATCCCTGTGAGGCCAAATGACAAAAGTGCCATCTATGTATCTCCACCATACCTTGGGTTTAAAAGTAGCTGTCTCAAGGGCTATTGCTTCATATCTCTGCATGACGAAGTTGGCAATGGTCGAACTTAAGGGACGCCATCTATTTGCTCACAATAGTGACCATCCCACTTGAAATAGCCTGTCATTAAACAGAGGCAAAATAAAGATGTTATTTCCTGTGGAAAAATCTCCTCGATGTAATTTAAAGTTTCCACTATTGGTACTCTTCTGAATAATGATACAATATTGAAGATCACCAGGTGATCTTTTGGAGCTATTTTTACCTTATCCAGTTTCTCTATGAAATGGGAGGAGTCTTTTATATATCTCTCTCTCAAATCCTATGCCCCCATGTTGGGACGAAGGGCCTCCAAGTGGAGGTTTTTGTTTACCTTTGTGAATTTTGTTATGCTTATTGTCCTAGAGAGAGCAGAGGGACAGATGGTAAGCCCATCAACTCTCAACCCCCCTCCGGAAACCAAGGTACTACTTGGACGTGAAAGGGCCGAGAAATTTTGTCCAGAGGCTCTAATTTAGGCTTGGAGTTCTTTTACGTGTCGTAAATCTATGACACAGGCCTTCCAGCTTATAGTCCCTCCCGGAGGACTCTGTGCCCAGGATTTTTACGTCCTAAAAAACCCATCGGCTGCGGCCAGGTTTGATCCTATGACCTTCGAATCTAGAGGCGGGGACGCTACCTCTAGAACACCGCAGCTGACAGTCTTCGATATATGACTCTGTATTTCCAATGTGTGGTTGTAGTAGTGTTGCCAGGTGTTTTGGTAAGTGATATATCGGCAATCCTATTGCACTTTAATTGGATGTAGTGGACCTCCGATTTTATGAACTACCAAAAATTCACAAGGAAAATAAAGTGGAATAATAAATACCTTAACTTAGAACAAAAAGAATATGCTACCCCCACCTGCTAGAAGGAGAAGTGAACCACCTACACGAAGCATTGCAGACCAACAGATACAGCTCCAAGGAAATAAAACGAGTGGCTAATCCGAGTGTTCCTGAAAAGAGCCTATTAAATGGAATGTAGAGCCATAGCATTTCTCCCCTACTTTAGAACAGTCATGGCCTGTATTGGTAAATTGTTGGAAAAGCACAAAATAAAAACAATCTACAAACCCACAAAGAAAATAAACAACTTCTTAATTCAACAAAGGACAAGCAGGACCCTCTCTCAGTGCAGGCATCTACAGATTCTCATGCTGCTGTGGACAAGTGTATATCAGAACCACAAAAAGAAGCACCAACACCAGGATGAAAAACACTACAGTCAGTGCAAACTGGGAAACACTGAAAAATCTGCAGTTGCCAAACATGCACTTCAGTCAGGCCACTATATCTGCTTCCAAGAAACGGAGGTCCTCAGCACCAAACCACAGTATTATCCCCAATTATATCGTGAAATACACAAACACAGAAACAATTCCAAGTGAAAGGAAGAATCACAGAAAACATGGCTTCTAGCTATAACAAAAACAAAATGCGTACCTAAAAAACTCAGAAACATTTTAAGAGATACAGACCAATCATAAAAAAGAACAAAATCCCAGGGCAGAGCACAGACCAATCAACATGCAGAAGACAGTATAACTATCGGTACTTGCCTAAGTACCTTCTAAATGAGCAAAAATCGGTCCTTTATAGGACCAATCAGCATTTGCCTATTGCAAAATATAGACTACCAGGCAACAGCCACTAGTGTTTCGGCAAGACTGCACTCCCTCTTGTCCATCATGAGGGAGGCACCCAGTGCAAGAAAGGATGCAGTGATGAGGAAGAGAGTACCTGGGAGTTCTGATGAGGAATTCCAGCTGCCGAAGAGGATGGTGAGATCTACAATGACATCACTGGCACCGACAACCATGAGGAACTCTTATTCCCCACGGACGAACTTGACTGACAACAACATGGACGACACTGAGAATGCTCCTTGACCTAGGCAACTGCTGCCCATAGTGGCGAAACTGAAGGCTAACCTGAAGAGCACTTAACTGGGCACATTACTGACTTAGAGTTGGTGTATGCAGCACATATGATGACAATGGTACTTGCAGTCAAGTGCGATTGCCTTAATGGGTTCTCTATTTCGAGAAGAACTCACAGGTGGCAGAGGCCATGAGCAGCATCATGAGCCTTTTTAATATAAGGGTTGTTTGTTGAGGTTTACAAGCCACTGAAAGGCATGCAACAATGCTACCAGTGTCAGGACTTTAGACACAGGGCCATGTTTTGCATCAGAGCCAAGCTTTGCCTGAGCTGTGGGTTACTGTCACCGTTCAGTAATGGATATTAGACATCCCATCAGACAACCACTTAGCTTACTAAGCACCAGGGCCTGCAACACGAATGGGAGCATGGCAGTCTTAATGATATCTGCTATATGCCATTCTTACTTACCACAGATGGACTGACAAATATATAAGCCACTGCTGTTGCTGTCTACACTGGAAGGGATTGACTTGCATTAATTGCAGTCTACATACCTCCCAATACAGACATTTTAGATGCCGACTTAGACATCTTAATCATGCTAGAAGACAGCTTTGTAGTGGGCGGCGAGTTAAACACTAAGCACATACACTGGAATTCTTGTCTCAACACAAGAAGAGGCAGAAATATATGCAAACACGCAGACAGACACAATTCTCATGTACATATAATCTGGAACATGGCCTGATGTACTAGACATACTTCTAGCTAAGGCATGAGCACACATATACAGGAGCTAGAAGTATTACACGACCTCACATCAGGCCATCATCCAATAGTCACAACACTTGACATCACACTACATAGATAACTCAACACATGGTACAGAAAATTGATCACTAACTAGCTCTCTTTCATCATATATTGCGGCAAGACATACAAGGAAATGTAGCAATTAAAACATGAGACGAACTTGATTTGGCCACTGAAATTTTCCAACTATCTGTCAGAGATGCTTGCAAAAGGACCACGACAGCTCAGCACATACAGAGACCCAACATTGACATAGCAGGCCCATTTGGCCTAATACAACAAAAATGACTATATTGTCATTGCTGGCAACAAATACAAATACAAGACAAAACAAAATATAATAGAATGTCTAACAAAATAAAGACACTTACATGAGACTATAAAGGCAGAACACTAGATGAACAGGTCCAAGCCACAGTGGAAAGTAGCAACATGTGGAGTGCCATGAGGCCATTGAAGGCCAAAACACCACAGCGCAACCACCCTAATCATGGTTTAAATGCACTTCTTTACAAACCATGAGACAAAGCGACTGCCATAGCTGACCATCTTGAAATTAAATTCAGATCCCCATTTACAGAGTGATGATGAATAAGACCGAAATATTTTACCTGTGTATAGAGGGAACATAGACAAGCAACTTTTATTAGGAGATTTTTGCTCTGTGATATAAAATGTGCATGCTACAGGGCATTAAAGTCATTACAATTTGGTTTCAGTTTCAGTTTATTTCATCCTCTGAATCATTACAAAATGATATGGGACACATTTTGATGCAAGTGTTATACAATAAGTACAGTTGAAATGGACAACAAAATACAATACAATACAATACAAATGAATAAAACATGATGATTACAATGAAAATAATATTAATTACTACAGGATTTAGCTTGCTTACATTAACTGATGATTATGGTTGAGACTATGAATGGAGTTGTTTAGTTAAAATGTTGAGTCAAAGTAATCTTTAATACTAAGGAACTTGCCATTCAGGAGTATATCTTTTAGTTTTCCCTTAAAAGTTTTGATGTTGGATTTTGTTATTTCTGATGGTAGTTTATTGTATATGAGAATTCCTGTGTGAGATATGCTAAATAAGCTTTTGGTAAGTCTATGACTGTTCAAATGTAAGTTATTAAATGTTCTTGTGTGATAATTATGTATCTCAGAATGTAGACGAAATTCAGTTTTATTCTTGTGGATGAAGAGTAACGTTTCAAATATATATAAGCACAGTACAGGTAAGATTCCTATTTTTCCAAGGAGCTCTTTGGTTGGTGTTCTAATGGGTAAGTGGAAAATTGTTTTTAGTATCTGCTTTTGCAATTTGAAGATGCAATCAGCTTTTGGAGATGAGCCCCAGAATGGGATCCCGTATCTAATTAGGGATTCAACACAGGAGTAGTAGACTATTTTCAAGACTTGTGTGGAGCAGGTTTTAGACAGGACACAAAGAGGTGATCATAAGTCAATAATGAAGCGAAATAGAGTTACGATTTTCATTAAATGCCTTCTTAGTGATTGACAAAAACTTGATTCTTAATGATTCATCCACAGCTGTATCATAATTTAGTGTTTCCATAATCTGCAAAATTTACAGACTAATCACATGGCTGGCCGCCACTGCATTAGTTTTTTTATTCATAACTCCAGTCTTAGAGTTGTATCCATATAATTCAGCCACGTCACACAAACCAATTTATGTGAAGACTGTGAAGTCATGCCTACTTCCCAACATGTCATCATTCTTCTTCCCGTATTTTATTGATTAATACTATGAGTTACAACAGGGAATTACAGTCTAGGAATATCTCTCTTGTTCTACAAGGGCAGCCTTATTGAGTGTAGGCGTTTCTTTTGTTGGTATCGGTGAATGAGTGTTTGTGCTGTCTTACAACTTAAATTGTTGACAGTTCTAAGTGCACCTCACATTGTTCAAAATGCTCCCTGTGCTAAGCAAATTACAGTTTAAAACTGTTCATAGTCAAGCTAGAGAAATAGTGTCAAATGTGCATGCCTTTATTAAAGAAGAATCTGAAAAAGGCGTTCACATAAAAGTTGAGAATTTCAGTAAAAGAACATCTGCAGCTACAGACGTTAATAAACATACAATAATTAGGCAAATCATAAAGGAAAGAAAAACCA
Source organism: Ectobius pallidus (assembly GCA_964059195.1). Lineage (NCBI taxonomy): Eukaryota > Metazoa > Arthropoda > Insecta > Blattodea > Ectobiidae > Ectobius > Ectobius pallidus. Next base: position 61,021,267 of record CAXKWD010000005.1, read on the forward strand.
TTGAATCTGTTTTCTACATCATTTTCTACCCCTGGTAAGAAAAGACAAAAACTCGCGTGTAAGTCAACAGTGGACCAATTTAATCAGGATGTCATTCATAGATGCATATATGAATATGCTATGCAGGAAAATGAAATGCCTAGGATTAAAAAACTACATGTGTGATTAATAGAAGACATATAATATACCAGCAGTAAAACCTCATTGTGTCGGCTTTTGAAAAAATTAGGTTTTAAGTGGAGAAGAACACCAAATAACAGGACTTCACTTATCAATTCAGCAGAACAACATTTTTAAGACAGATAGACCTATTACAATATAGACAAGAAAACAGACCTATAATATATACAGACGAGATGTATATTCATAACACTCATACAGCACCACTTTCTTGGTCAGATGATTCAGGTAGGGGGTTTCATGTTCCTATTTCTAAAGGGCGACATCTAGTGATTGTTCCTGTAGGAGGAGAGACTGGATTTGTCCCAAATGCCTTGTTAATATTCAAATCCCATAAAAAATCAGGCGCCTATCATGATGACATGAACCATCAGAATTTCATGAAATGGCTCACAGAACAATTAATTCCAAATTTACCACCAACTTCTGTTCTGTTATTAGACAATGCTTCATATCACAATATTCAGACAAATCTCTCCCCTACGTCAAATTCACTAAAGGCAGATATGAAAAAGTGGTTTCAAGAAAAAAATATTTACTTTCCACCAAACTTTACCAAACCTGAACTGTACGACCTTTTACTAAAACATAAACGTAACTTCATTTCTTATCATGTTGATGAAGTAATGCGTGTACATGGACATTCTATTCTGTGACTCCCTCCTTATCACCCAGAATTAAATGCGATTGAGGGGAAAAATTGGGTTGCTTCCCATAATGTCACATTTAAATTGGATGATGTTCTAAAATTAACAGAAGAAAAATTTGGTCAAATAACCGCAGAAGAATGGGCTTCAAGATGTCGTTGAGTGCAGCAGACGGAAATGGAATATTCAAAGCGGGAATGGTTAATAGACGACTATGAAGATGGTATTGCCATTTGTTCATTAATCATTAATGTCGGCTCTGAATCTGATTCCAGCAAATCTGGTGAGGATATGTCTGGAGTTGAGGAACTACTATCAGATTCGCAATGATATGAACTAAGGTATGTAATGAAAGTTTCTTTAAAGCATAATAAAATTGTTGATGTTGTCAGCTGACAAGGAACCTCTCCTGTAGGATGTCTCAAGTACACTGAAATCATCGACAAACTTCTTAAGCTTTTGCTGCAGTTATCCCATGCATATCGCGGAAAAATTATTCAGCATCAGCTCTAACAACAAAGTTTCTTCGTTTTGCATTTTTTCAAATGTTAGAAGTCAGTGGTGGCCATGCCCTGGGAAATTTTATGCTGTAATAGAAGAAATTAAATTCATAGAGCAAAAATCTTCTAATAAAAGGTGTTTCTCTATGTCCTGCCTATACACAGGTAAAATATTTCGGTGTTATTCAATAACACTCTTTATAGGAGATTAATAGTTTCAAGACAATGTATGCAGGGTGGTATAAAACTTTTTAAATGAAATACCGACCCTTGCTGTGCCATTTGTATCTTCAACAGAAATAAAAAATACATTACAAAGACAAGCAGCCAGGACAGCATCTGGCCCCGTCCAATTGACAACAGAAATATTGCTTGAAATTCCATGTAACAGTCTCAAACATATGACGAAACTGTTCAATGTGTCACTAGGGTTGAAAAACTTACCAAAGACCTTTAAAAAGACCACAATAGTGAACTTTCATAAGCTAAGAAAACACCCACTGTTCCCACAGAATCATAGGCCTATAAGTGTATTAAACACTGTGGGAAAAACACTAGAAAGACTATTACTAAAACGACTGACACCTTACTTGGAATGCCGTATTCCACACCACCAGTTCAGGTTCAAACCAGAGCACTCAACCACACTGTTATTGGTATGAACAGTAGAAAATATAACTACTGCCTTTGCAGACCGACAACACACCATATCAACATTTCTGGACTTGAAAAAGCCTATGACTCAGCCTGGCATACTGGCCTTATCAGGAAATTGATAGACTGTAACGTCCCAGATTTACTGGTACACATTGTACACAGCTACTAACGAAATAGACAGTATAGAGTGAAAGTGAACATACATCTTTGAAGCTGGAGGCCTGTAGAGGCCAGCATCCCTTTTTAAGGAATGTTATTAGACAACAAGCATGAAGACTTGCTAACAGATGAGACAAACATCCAAATCATATAGCTAGGGCTATAGGAATTCAGGAAAGGAGATGGGATGTTCATATATGCAACCTGCATGACCTACTGCTGTAATAATGCAGTATGACTAAATACAGTGGAGCAAAGCACCCACAGACATTTGGACACAGGGACTTCAAAACTAAAATAGTACATGACCATAACTACTAATGATGGCTCATGTGTAATAGGCACAAGAATTTCCGTGCAAGCAGCAGCAGTTGACACTTGACAGCCTTAGGCAATGTTCTGAAAATGCCTGATGCAGCTTGCGGTGAAATGTCAGCCAAGAAAACTGACACACCATGGCCCATAAGCCCAAAAGAGTTGACTTCGATAGACACTGGCCATGAAAGCCTAAATACTAATACAGGAATGTTTACATTTCTAGAACATCGTTGAGACCCTGAGAGATCTTCCAGAATACAAGGAATTGCTGGAGACTCTGCGTAACTATGGAATTGATGTGGATTACTACATTAAGCTACTCAGAGCTCTGTTTGGACTTCCCTCAAAAAGTATGGACTGATATACTGATTAGAGTTGACGTTACAATCTATTATTGTTTTATATAATTTGTAATTTCTTTATCTTTTCCTTTATTTTATCTTCTTTTACAGGCACCCGTGATGTAGGCCTATCTCGTAATCTGAATGATGACCTCAATGACTTCCTTGCTCTCATCCCTGTTGAAAAAATACTGCCCATTGCTCTGGACTACCTATCAAATGATGCTGAAGTAGAAGAGCTGTTAGTTTACATTCAGTCTGATGAATTCCACAAGATTGTGCTCACTGTTGAAGGCTTGAAGGAGTTCTCTGTTGTAAGTATGAATTATTACGTAACATAAGTCAGCAAAAGATAAATCTGTTTGAAACTGGCTAATACATAAGAAGATGTAAGTTCCTTGCAATCTACAGTGAAAACTATGATTAAAATCCTTAACTTCAGGCATTACACATGAGGTGACCAAGCCCAACAGATGGAAGATTAACAGGTTAACAACTATCGTGTCGGAAATTACCAACTTTTTATATTTACAGGATTGTGAATTCTCTTGATAAGAAAGTAATGTAGTCTCAATTATTTAAATGCAAAGTTGTTGGACATACGAGGTTAAGTCAATAAGCACCCACACTTTTTGTTTAATTTTTTGTAAATTGGCTGTACTGCTTTGTACTCATGCATAGTGACAATAGAGTTAACGTTCCTCAAAATTAAGATAATTTAAAATCGGAACAAAATAAAAATACTTGTTTTTCAAGAACGTAATCTTTCTGTAAATTGCCACTGTAGGCTACTTGAATGTGCATTGGTTAAAAAAATAAGTTTCTTCTCCGTTGGATTTTCTCATATTGATAGCCTAATCTGCTGTGTTTGAGCTTCCCTAGTCAATTTAATTCAATTGTACTTAGGTTCTTCACAGAACTTTTAAAGCTGAATCCATATGCATTTTATATTTCTTTTATGAAAATATCAATTTCGTCAACAGACGCATTATAGGTAGCGCCACGGTTTTTGGTGTATGGAAATTTTAATGGACAGCTATGGTGTGAGTCACTTACTTTATCGTGGTCATGGTTTGGTCTGAGGGGGCGTGATGGCAGTATCAGAGGAGGGGCATGATTCCATTAGAAGCGGTGTGACACACAGGCTGAAGCTCGAAGAATGATGCAACTTGATATTGGAGATGTATAAACACACTGCTCGAGATGCACTGTAACGTATTCCAATGTTTTGCTTAATCAGCACCATGTGCGTATGTGTCACACGGTGATGAAAGATAACATTATGAGGGGGCTAGCTACGCCCTCAAGGGCATACACCAATATTCCTTGTGAACCCTGGGGCTAGCTGGCTAGCTATGCACTCAAGGACATATGCCGATATTGCTGGCGAGGCCTATACCAAACTTTCAGCTTACCATTTTTGTTTTCAATTTAACGCCGACAATGGATGATGTAGCGATATTGTGACAGTTCAGTAACGAGCTGACGTTTTATCAGATAAAATCTTATCCTCGTGAATCTTGCAGGGATTTTGTAAGATAAGCGAACGCGATTGGTCGTTATCCGAGGAATTGCCAAACGCTATTGGTCAATATCGAATATGCGGCTTATGAATAGAATAGTCACAGTACTTGATTTTTTCAATATATAGGATATAATAAAACATTTATTAGTCGCTGTAGTATGACACGATTTTACATGACTCTATCCAGTCTAAAATTCTGTAATTTTTAAAATAATTATACACATATTACTACCCATACAGTACTACAGTACTTTTAGTAATTTATGACAAGATTTTACATTACTTATCCAGGAGAAAGTTAAATTGCACTTAAATAATTATATTACTAACCATACTCATTACTTCCAGTAATATATGATATCAATATAATATAAAACATCAGTTAATTGGTACTGATGTAATTGTTTGCCCACTTCAAGATGTGCCAAAAACTTGAAATTTGACTTCATACTTTAGCCTGTGACTGATGGGAAAAATCCGAAAAGTTCAAATTTTTCATTTTTAACCCGCAATAAAACTTTGAAATGTTTTCAATCACTCACTGATATGCTTTACTCACTTCAAGATGAACTAGAAACTTGAAATTTGAAAACTCATTTTTTAGCCCTTAGCAGACGAAAAAATTCCAAACAGTTCAAATTTTAAATTTTTTATCCCTGGAAAAGTTAAGGGTTTCTAATCACTCACTGCCATAAATGTTTACCCACCTCCAGAAGAGCTAGAAGCTTGAAATTTAGCACACTTACAGCTTTTAGCCTGTAACCGAAGGGAAAATTGCAAAAAGTATTTTTGTTTATTTGTTTACCCCCTTAAAAACCTCACAGTCATTCCACATTTTTTAGGTCTATTGTGGCTAAACTTAATTCTATGGCAGTCTAAAAAAACGAACTCTTCTCCAATACAGTGTCAGTTCATGAAACAACTTTTCGCGAGAATCTTCCCAGAGATTTTGGGACAGAGCCCAGAACAAGCAAAGCGAGTTTCTATATACCTGTAAGTTGTGACTGGAGGTATACTCCACAAGTTCTCTTACAATTATTACAATACATTTATATTATATGACTATTATCAATTAAAAGGAATATTAACGTAATACTGACTGCATATACCACAAATATTATTGTTGTATAGGCCCTACCTACTTCTACACAACTTCCTAATTTGAACTAATAATACGTGATTCTCATGTCTTAGCTATAAAAAGGAAAATTATGTACGCCTATAGGAGTGACTATAAGAAAATAATAGAGCAGTGTGACCTGAGGTAAAGTTGTAGGAGAAAGTTGCCTATGTTGGACCGATTTTACATTTTGTTACCCCTTGCCTTTAGTATGTATTTAATTGATACAAAGTATATTGTACAATAAGGCCTACCTGCCTCTCTATCTAAACTGGAAGTCATTCATGGAAACTTCTAATTACTCATCTGACATACCTTACACAGTCTTAAGCTTAATTCTAGTAAATTATTTTCAATGTCATTTCTCTTTTTAATAGCTTTCAAAGGTGAAAAGCACTTTCATACACATATGTTTTTTTATATTTGCAGCAAGTATTTTATAAATAATTAAAACACACACTTTTTTAAATCGTGCATTGAATGGCTAAGAAATTATGTACACACTCTACATTAAAATCAATTGATGTTAATTATTTACAGTATTATGATATAAATAAAGGTAAACTGTAGTTAGTGAAGGATTAAGAAAAAATAAAATTTCCTCCCCATTTCGAATAACAACGATAGAATAGTCTTTTCTCGTTAAAGTATAATACTTTTAGTTAGCTCGACATCATCTGCATACTCAATTTAAACATTTAAAAACAGCTTCAAAAGATACAATTTTTAAACCAAACTGTATCGACTTTTACAATTTCTCCCACATGGCCTAATAGAACAGTTATTATACTTGAGGTTGACATCTTACAACACAAAATACTTTCTGCCTATAATTAAATATTGTTTTTTTAAATTTGCGTTTTCCATTCACTCCTTATGGGTGAGGGGTGGCATGCCAACCTAGTGACATCACAAGATAAAACCGCATGGCTGGAGAAAGTTTGAAAACATGGCCAAGTGGCACCCCCTTGTCTTTGTCCTGCCAACCACATGCAGATACATTATCCTGCTACTATGCAAACGGACAAGATGCATCTGGAAAATTGAAGAAAGGGTGTTTAATTTAGTGTAGCCTAGTTCAAAGAATTGTTATTATGTTAGGAAATTATCATTTTAATAACCATTAACTACTTATTAACTATTCTGAAATGAAGATGAGTATTTCCAAAATTGAAATTACTTTTTCCAAATTAAAATTCACTTTTTCTTAAATGAAGTTACTTTCTCCGAATATGACTTATTTTTACTTTTCCCGAAATTAAAATTCTTTTTCCAAAATTGAGGTTGAAAAGTTGTTGTATTGGTTGATCAAAACAATTACCTTACATTTTTTCTTGTAGGCCTATTTTCTCTTCACATCTTTTTACTGTTTTATGTTATACTTTGTATATACCTATGTATGTTTATAGGTATATAGGCCTATACTTGTACGCATATAATATATATAAGGGGTGGGTCAATGTCAACACACATAGCACATCCTCAGGTTGTGGATAGAGGATATGGCCTCCAGATATGGAGGGTAACTACAAATATATTGAATAAGCAGTTGCGGACAGACGATATGAGGTGGTCCTCCAGCTTGTGGGTTTGGCATGAGGTTAAGAACCTCTCACAGTAGACAAAATAGTATTAAGAAATGCTTACTGTACCTGAATTATGGATCCTGTCAGTGTAAAATTTTCCGGAGGTAAAATAGTCCCTCGTTCGAATCTCTGGGTAGGGATTAGACTGAGGGAGTCTAAAAATCATAGGCACTATAGATTTTGAACGTGGAATGTTAGGAGCTTGTATAGGACTGGGGCACTTAAATCAGTAATTAGAGATTTAGAGAGATGTAGTTAGCAGTACAGGAAGTTAGATGGGAGGGTGAAGGTTCAATACAGACAAGCACGTAAACCTTTTTCTATGGGAAAAAGAATGATAACCATCAATTAGGGACCGGGTTCTTCATACATTTCTCGATGCCTGCAGAAATATTGGATTAGAAATTAATACAGGAAAAAATTAAGTAAAATCAAAATAATGCACTACAAAATATTAAAATAGCCGGTAAATCGTTCGAACAAGCGGAGAAATTCAAATATCTAGGAGAAATAATTACAGACACAAATAATAATAAGACAGAAGTTAAGTGTAGACTCAAATCAGGAAATGCCTGCCTTTATGCAATTCAGAAACTCTTATCTTCTCGTCTTCTGTCCAGAAATCTAAAAATAAAAATGTATAAGACAATAATCCTGTCGTTTGTATTATATGGAGTGAGACATGGTCGCTTACTCTTCGGGAGGAGTCTGGCGCGAGCAGCGATTGAGAGCGGTTGTGTTTACGCGAAGCTCCGTGACGCGGAAAGGACTGGTGAAAATGGATGTAGATTAAGGGGGCTGTCACACTGGATCGATCGAGGGACAGCGTCCAACCGACTGGTATAACGAACCTATAGACAGCAGTGGTACCAGTCACATAGCATCGATCGCCAGCCATCAACAACGAACGAAAGGGATCAAGTGGTCTGTGAAATCAAACCTGTCCGTTTTTCAATCGCCAGTCGATGGCAAACTTCGTACCCACCTGAATTTCAGAATTGATGCTGGAAGATTTAACTTACACAATAATGTCGTTTTAGACTCAATATTTGAATGAAATAGAATTGCACGAATCATTAAAGGCATTTAAAACGATATCTTCTTATGTAATTTAATTTTTAAAATACAAAAATAGATCGAGTTGTAGCACCTAGCGGTGGGCGATCGAACTACAACAAACAACAAACCTCTTCGCTCGGCCGACTGATGGAAGCTTGAAGTAAACAGATGTAGCCTCAGATAGTAGGCATAATATTAAACCTTACATCCCAACACATGTAGTATGATAATGTGCAGAAAATAGGCATTCGCATTCCTAATAAGGTAATATACTTTACCTCTAATATACAGTGATGACTGATGAGTAGACTTAGTAAAATCATATAGGTACGCATAACCTATAATATTTCCGTTGATCGATGACGCTCGATGCAATGTGACAAGGAACAGAAATTTAGTCGAGAGCGCAAGATGGCAGTCGGCTGGTCTTGATCGATCGAAGCTCAGTGTGACAGGCCGCTTAGGGGGCTGTCACACTGGATCGATTGAGGGACAGCGTCCAACCGACTGGTATAACGAACCTATAAACAGCAGTGGTACCAGTCACAAAGCATCGATCGCCAGCAATCAACAACGAGGGCGAGAGATTATCTGGTCTGTGAAATCAAACCTGTCCGTTTTTCAATCGCCAATCGATGGCAAACTTCGTACCCACCTGAATTTCAGAATTGATGCTGGAAGATTTAACTTACACAATAATGTCGTTTTAGACTTATATTTGAATGAAATAGAATTTAAAAATACAAAAACAGATCGAGTTGTAGCACCTAGCGGTGGGCGATCGAACTACAACAAACAACAAACCTCTTCGCTCGGCCGACTGGTGGAAGCTTGAAGTAAACAGATGTAGCCTTAGATAGTAGGCATAATATTAAACCTTACATCCCAACACATGTAGTATGATAATGTGCAGGAAATAGGCATTCGTATTCCTAATAAGGTAATATACTTTACCTCTAATATACAGTGATGAGTAGACCTAGTAAAATCATATAGGTACATAACCTATAGTATTTCCGTTGATATATGACGCTTGATGCAGTGTGACAAGGAACAGAAATTCAGCCGAGAGCGCTTGATAGCTCAGTGTGACAGGCCGCTTAGAAACATACAGGGCAAAAATAGGAAGGTACGCAGGCTGGAACAAAAAAGTGTAAAGGGAGGAAAAGGAGATACAGTCGTACCTCTATAAGTCGAACCTCTATTACTCAAATTTTCGATTTTTCGAAGTAATTTATATTTCCCGAACAAAATCCCTATAATTACCCCATGCATTGGTCTCTTTAAGTCGAATTTCTACTGCTCGAAAATTTCGATATCTCGACGCTTAAATTGTATCTTTGGCACTTAAATGAATTCTATAACTCGAATACTTATTTATAAGGGCATAATATCATAAAGATTCGTTGCAATATGACCGCTGACTACAGATCCTTCGGCCCGGGTTTGATCTCCGGTACCTCCTCGGATTTTTCTGAGGTAGGGAGGTCTGGCAGGGGTGCACTCAGCCTCGTGATTCAAATTGAGGAGCTACTTGATAGAGAAGTAGCGGCTCCGGTCATGAAAACCACCATTAACGGCCGTGGGTGTCGGCATGCTGACCACATGCCCCCAATCCTGCCATCTTCCTACGGTAGATGCCGCAGAGGTCGAGTGTTAGGCCAAGTCCCTCCAGGGATGTAGCGCCACGGGGTTTAGTTTTTTTCGTTGCAATATAAGATAAGGAAATACTGAATACAGCGCGAAGTCTAGAGCAACCTTCCTACATCTTGGAATTTTACAACCCCAACTAAGAATGTGTTTAGCCGGTCAGGTACTGGACGAGGGTATACAATAGGGATGTAGCTCGCCAAACTTCTCCGACAGATAGCGTGGGTGTACTAGCCGGTATGCGCTAGCCGTCCGTCACTTGTTTTTCCAGTTTTCTTCTGCTGGCTTAATCCTTTTAAATGGCATTCCAACTTCTCAGTCCGAAAAATATGTTCGTAATTTTATATTTTTATAGAGGACACGAGGCTACTATACGTACTTCCTTGTCTACTGGGCCCTTTTAGAATGTTGAAGTGTCAAAATTACGAAAGAAAAATCACAGCAGATAGGCTCTAAATAACACTAAAAAGGAAGGATTAACGAACAAATATTGTGAGATATTTCCGATACAGACGACATTATTTTGTACTCGACTTGCAGTAATATGTTATCAATGTATGAATATTTATATGCAGTGCGGGGATTAGATATTCTTTAATTTTTAAATTAATATTAAATTTGCCGTGAGCATCGAGAAGATGTTATGGGCCATTTCAAAATAGAATAAATTACAATAAATACATTAAAATTGCCTAGTAACGCAATGATAATTACAGTACATTGTGTTAGTTTTATACCTTTGTTAAACTGTATCTTTAGGGCACCTTTATATTTAAAGACCACTTCCCTGTTAAATTTATTTAGTTATTTTAGGCCTATTTATTTTACTTTGCTGTATAAATATGTGTATATTAGGCTACTGTAGCCTTCTATTGCATCTGATATCAAAATATAAATTCTGTGATTTCTAAATAGCCAAGTTAGATTGACGGCCTCGAATAAAAATTGTGACAATAGCGTTGCCAATTTAATAGGCTACATAACTTAACGTATGATAATTATTAAATTCTGCCTTTATAATCTGCTATGTCATGCAATGAAATATTCTTAACAATATTCTGTTTCATAACTAGAAATGAAAATCATGTAACGATGATCTAGCATAACTTACCGATAATAAAAGGAATAAGAAAGAATGAGGAATGAGAAGAAGAAAAAAAAAAAAGGCCTAATCGATTCCCAAGTTCCCATCTTTTTTAACTACGAGGGACAGGAAAGGTAAGTTTTCGTGATGTAAACATGTTTTAATATTTTGATTTTGAATACCTTTTTAATATGACGGTATAGGCTAAATATGCATTTGATATAGAAAATAAATAACATTAAAAATGTCTGCGAATATACACCACATAAATCAGTGTTTATCACGTATATCAATTAGTATTTTACTGTCTGAACCCTAGAGGTATATTCTTTTAGTTACTTTGAATCATACCCAATCGCCAAATTAGCAGTACTGTATATAGGCTAAACAAAATAGGCTAAACAAAACAAAAGGATACCATAACAATATTGGGATAACATTATATAACAAATTACCAGATAAACTTCAAGAAATGTCCCCAAATTTATTTACAGAAAAACTATATTCCTGGCTTCAAAAAATCCTTTTTATAATATTCAAGAATACCTAGAATCTGACATACAAATAGAATAGAACAACTTAGTGCAAATAATTACATGATGTAAAAAGGTAAGAAATTAATGAAAACTATAAGTATACTTTGTTCATTTAGTGTTACTCAGGTATTAGGTATTAGTATAACAGGTATTAGTATAACAATCGACTCGTATAATTATATGTTTATAAGATTGTAAATAATTATAGATTGAATTAGCATAGCTTAGGTTGTTATTGATAAGTATTAATGTTGTTGATAAGTATTAATGTAAATAGCTTACATGACCGATTGCAGTTTGTACTGCCTAAAGGTCTAACAAATAAATATCAAATATCAAATCAAATATAAATATTCATATCTGCATAACATTTTGTACGTCGGGAACATAGTAATGTAGTTAATAGCGGGCTTTTCTCACAGTATTTATCAGCTTATTCTTCTTACTTTTCGACTTATATAGCGTCTATCTTTTGCAATTTTTCTTTAAGTTTTTTCACGTAAATATATTCTGGAAGTGTCCAGTACACAAAGAAATGCGGCTAGTAGCGTTTTACCCGCTACAAAAAAAGAAAAGTTCGAACGTATTTTTCAGTCTGCTAAGATGGAACTCCATTTAAAAGCATGGAACCAGCAGACAACAACTCGAAAAACAAGTGACGAACGGCTAGCGCATACCGGCTAGAGCAGTGGAGACATCTGTTGGTTCTAGTTCGCTACATCCCTATTGAATGGAAAACAAGGAAGTTGGAGCATTGACCTTGGAAATTTTTACTGTCCATCTGTCACAGATGCGGTTTCAGATGGGGGTGTTTCATTGTCTAAAATTGTTAGGGTGAAAGAAAGAAAAACCTTGAAGATTCAGTAGTAGCTTTGTGTTAAACAGCGTGTTCAGTTAACACTAACGGTAATGGAAAAAACAAGTGAGCTACAACCACTCAAGAGCCCAAAGTGTGGTCTACCTTCCAGGAGCAGCAAACAAACCACAAGGCGTTCCTGGGGGTGGATTCCGAAGTTATTGTTGCATCAGATCATGGCCGTCCGGAAGGGGGGGGGGGCAGGGTAGGGCCGCGGCCCCCCCCTGGAAATTTTGAGAATCTTAATAGCATTGTATTTATCTTGAAACAAAATTTTGTGAAATGTATTATTATTGCAATTATAATAATTATTTTGAATAAGATCAAGGTATTTGCACAAAATTAAATACTATTTAAGATAGTCACATATAGTGAAATTATAGTTAGGCTTTTATTAAATAACTAACACAATCCAAGTAAAGATACAGTTATAAATGGTTCAGGTACGGCAGATGTTTTACGAAATCATTGAGGGCTTGCAATAGCGAGGTCACATACAACAATATATAACAGTTTTCACCAAGTCCCAAGGACAATAAACAAAGTATTTTTACCCACAAAGTTGGGAGAGATTTTTTGCAGATGGCCCACAGAAAGGAGCCGATATCAATATAACGGTAGGTCCGTTAGGTTACGTCCTGTCAGGCGGTGGATGGTCCAATAAAATTATATTACAGATAAATCACGCTAGAGAAAGCTCGCTTTCTTAAATGAAGTAATGCAAGCAGGTTTCGCACTTAATACTTAAAACCAATCATAGCATTGTCCATCCTACATCATTACGGAGATGCCCAATAGGAAATGTGGGGAGGTTCTTTGAAAAATCATTAAGACCGCGATAACTCTCGAGAATAAATAATCAAAACTAGTGTATGAAAAATCGCGCAGATAATCGCATTCTTCAAACGTTTTGTTGGTGTTTTTTACTGTGTGTTTTCTGAAATGGATATAAGAAATTTCTTTAAACGTCAAAAAATAGATAATTGTTGCAATATTGATACGGGACGCGAACTTGCAATAACAGAGAATGAAATATTTTTGGGACCAGGTGATAGTGAAATTCGTGTTAGTGTCGATGAGTTGGAACGAGCTTCAGCTGAAATAATCAACAGTTGCAGTTCCACAACATACAGTGAACAAGATAAAGTTTCTGTAGCTAGTAGTGATCAAGATGTTGGACGATACTTGCACCTAACAGTTCAAAGTTCGCTTTCAGACAATGACACGTTTAAGTTAATTAGCGAGCCTTGGGTGCCTAGTTCCACTTATAATTTTAAGGGTGATTTAGAAAAAGGACAAAAGCGGGCCTTTTTGCATAAGTGGCTAGATCAGCTAGAATACAAATCATGGCTAATGTATTCAAAGGAAGTGAAAGGTGCTTTGTGTCGTCATTGTGTACTTTTCAGACCCACGGTTCGACGGGGCATACAAGGTGCGTTTATAATTACACCATTCACAAAGTACAAGGATATGCATAGTTTTTGTCAAAAGCATATGAAATCTGAATGGCATAAAGATGCAACCGAGCGCTCAAACAATTTCATCCGCACCATGAACAACAAAAATATTAGTGTAAATGAACAAATAGATTCCGCACTGCAAAACAAAATTAGAGTAAACAGGGAAAAACTAGTGCCGATTGTTTCTTCCATAATATTTTGTGCTACACATGATCTTCCTTTGCGTGGAAATGACTCAAACACTGGTGTGCTGCATGATTTATTACATTTCCGTGTAGAGGCAGGAGATACTGCTCTTAAAGATCATTTTGAAACGGCTGCTGGAAATGCCAAGTACACTTCAGTTCGTACACAGAACGAAATAATAGAAGTTTGTGGGCAAGTTCTAAAAGACCAATTTGTCAAGGAAATAAATAATGCATATGCCTTCTCAGTGTTAGCGGATGAAACGGCTGACATTGCAGGAACAGAGCAATTGTCTTTAGGTATTCGCTTCGTTGATGAAAAGGCACAGGAAACCAATGTACGCGAAGAATTCATAGGGTTTGTTCCCCTTGATCAGCTCAATGCGGAATCATTGGCTAACACTATTTTAAATTATTTATTGGCCAGTGGTTTCGATATGTCAAAAATGGTAGGTCAGGGCTATGACGGCTGTTCTGTAATGGCAGGAAAAGTGGGAGGTGTTGCAAAACTTGTTCAGGACAAGTACCCAAAGGCACTCTACCTTCATTGTGCATCTCATAGACTAAATCTTGTAGTAAATGATCTAAACGGAGTGCAGGAAATAAGGAATACCTGCAGCACAATAAAAGAAATTATTGTTTTCTTTCGAGAAAGCACTACTCGAAGAAAACTCGTTCCCAAAATTCCATTATTTTGCGAAACTAGATGGTCTGCTAAGCATAAAAGCATAAGAATCTTTGCGGAAAATTACACACAGATTGTCACAGCCCTAGAAGAGCTAGCAGTAAATGGTAACTCGAACACAAAACAACGGGCACATCAGCTTCTTCATGCCGCCACAGCTGCCACCTTTATTATAGCTCTTCACATCATAGCAAAGTACAGTGCCGTGCTTGAGCCAGTCACTAACATTCTACAGGGTGTGTCAGTGGACATCGGTGCAATGCGCGCTCATATACGAGAACTCATTTCATTGTTTCAGAAGCACAGATGTGAAGCAGATTCACAATTTCAGGAGCTTATGAATACTGTGTGTGAAACTGCGTCACGTGTGAATGTTGAAATATCTGTTCCCAGGCAAACCCTTCGACAGACGTATAGAACAAATATCAAAACAGTAGTTCCAGAAGAGTACTATCGTGTTTCCCTGTACATACCTTATTTGGATTCACTAATAACTTCTCTAGAATTACGTTTCTCAGAGGAAAGCAGTGCCGTTTATAGTCTTCTGCAGCTGCACCCCGAAAACATAAAATCTATGTGCCCTTCTTCATTTGATGAGATTATTCAAAACATTCAAAGGCTTTATACCATTGATAATTTTGTGTATGAAGCTAAAAGCTGGTATGAACTGTGGAAAAACAGAGTGAGTAGTGGTTCAGCTGGCGATACAAGCACAATGCAATACATCGATATTCTCCAAGAAACAAAACTCTTTTTCACGGCCGTGTCTACAGCAGTAAAGATTGCAATGACTCTCCCTACAACAACTTGCACTGTGGAGAGATCCTTCAGTGCCCTACGCCGTGTGAAAACGTGGTTACGTGCAACAATGACTGATGAAAGACTGGACGGTCTCTGCATGATGAGTTTGCATCGGGAGAAAATCTTCAAGGAAAAGGAAGAATTTATTCAAGAAGTTATTTTAGCATTCGCCAGGCAGTCGTCAAGAAGGTGATGCAGTTCCTCCTTCCTCAGTAAATGTTGGGCGCCTTGCACAAACCGGATGGTTCGTGCTAAATTTATATTTATTTGAAGAATTCGAAATCTGCTCCGGCTAGGCCTATCGGGTGCGAACAGTCGACTAGTTCTCAGGGGCTGAGAGTAAAGACAGCTTAGGTATTATTTGTTATTTAAAATAATACCAACAGAATCAGTTGTAGTAGCAATTTATTTCAATTATCTGAAATGCCGTGGTAAAGTTCAACAATACAGTGAATTGCACAATGTTAATTATTGGCAGATAAACTCTGATAGATTCGCTAAATCGTTTTGATGGCTCGCAGGTTGTACTATGGAACTTTATTTCCAAGAAGATTAATCTTGCGTAAAATACTTGGTATCTAAAAAAAACCAAAATTGTATAAATGAACTTATGTACTCTGGTTGTTGAGACAAATATTTAAGACGATAAAATTCTGTTGGTGAATTTTATAAGTATAAGAAATTATCGCGGCTAGTAAAATTTCTAAGTGTAATTAATTGCCGTCGTTGAAAATTTCTAAGTCCAGAAATTATGCCCAGCCTAAGAGCCGAAGTGATGAGACGATCCCGTCTCTATACTAGAATCGGTGAGTGTCCCACCGGGTGACACAACACTCTGTATCTCAATTATTCTTCCCAGACTACACCTAGCCTCGGTGACAAATTATTATCATCCCCACCCCTAATTACCATTGGTGGATTGACATTTAACTAACTTTAAGTTCGCGATTTTACCTTCC
This sequence comes from Ectobius pallidus, assembly GCA_964059195.1. NCBI lineage: Eukaryota > Metazoa > Arthropoda > Insecta > Blattodea > Ectobiidae > Ectobius > Ectobius pallidus. The sequence continues at coordinate 61,037,575 of CAXKWD010000005.1, forward strand.
GAACCGCGAAATATCTTACCTATAAAAATCTCTTACCATCCTGGATTTTCCCAGAGTACAAATTCGTCATTCCTATCAGTATATAAAATCTCCTGCTTGCCAACATAACGGTAAAGCTTCTAGGAATGAACTTTAAGAACAAAAGTTCATTCCTAGAATAGGGCAGTGCACCAGTTTATATGTTATCTATGATCTGGAATTCCCAACTCCTTAAGCGACATACTTTCACTGCCTGCTATCTTCAAGCATTATAAATTAACCCACAGTTAATTTATTCTCAACTAGAAAATATTATCAATAAAATGATTACCTTTACTGTAATTTTTATGTTAAGACGAATCTTTTGATACCAAACACCAGATATAAATTCTTAATCATTATTATGTGTCATTGAATGCAACTGAAATTATATTAATTAACAATTATGCTAACTATAGTTTTGAATATTTTACTGGGCTGCCTGGACCGCCTTAAAGGCTGCAGTTCCTCTTTAAAGATTAAGGTACCGTTTTCATCAAATAATTATATTTAACCCGTTAGTTCCATCCTACATATGCCAAGACCCGTATAGTGCTAAATATATATATATATTTTTTTCTCGCGAGTAACGTTTTTAAGTCACGGAAAGTAAAAGTATAATAGGCTGTAGAAGAAATTTCACTCTTTCAGGATATGCATTTGTGGACACATCTAATTTAGTTTTAATATATTACACCATGGTTTTAAAAAAGTTAAAGTTTTGGCACCGTATTATGTCAAACTTTATTTTTGCAGTTGTAACGAATACTATATGGATATGTCATAAATTTTTGTAAGAAACCTTGGGTATTCATTTGAAAACAAGTCCCATAAGGCAAAAAGAAATCAGTTTGCACCGCGTTCTTGAAAACAAATTTAGTAAATGTTTAGTCAGCTAAAAATTTCCTGTACTATGTTAGATCAGTTAGGGGGTGCCACAGCTAATGGAGAGGTGCTTTATTAGGAAAGTCACACCACAAAGTTTTAAAAATTCCAATCCTCACAAGAGGCTGTTAAGTGCACGAATACGATAAGAAAATATATATGTTTACTGGTGCCAGTAATGTGATGTTGGTCCCTGCTTTACTGCGGTATGTGAGAGTAATTAAATTATTTTATTTCATAGTTTTTCTATAAAAAATAAGAGGTTCTGTTATATTTATCCATTACACAAACTTATATTTTTTACGTTAAGAAAATTTTAATAAGTACTGTGCACGTTGTAAATTTTTGAAGAAGAAGTCACACTTCAACCCTCATAAACCATTGACCAGGAGGTTGTTTGTGTTACAGTCTAGAGGGTGGGATGGAAGAGGAGTTTGTGAAGGAGTTTCCAAAGTGTACATTTTTGTGTTATTTACTCCTTCTTTTGTTAGCATGGCAATAATTAACCGAATGCTGTATGTGTAAAATTTAGCTTTAAGATCATCCAGGATTATACTACAATCCTCAGGTTTACGTTTCAGTCAGAATTCTATCTAAAGCCATTCGTTTTTAACCATTTTATAACTATGTATAACTATGTATGTTAATAACTGGCTGCTGGATGTTTAAATACCGGTATCCTCCATTCACGTTGAAGTATGGCATTTAAATTCTATGTGTCACTGAAGAATTAACAGAGTACCTAATACATTATTTTGTATTTCCTATCCTTGCACGAACAATTCAGTCTTTATTAGGTAATATTACAGGTTTTGAAGATGATAAATAATTATCTGAATTTGAAATCCTGAAGACATTTCATGTAATTATTTTCTCTAGGCCTACACATTATGACAAGTAAAATATACATTGTATTGAATTTTCTAAGAATAGCCTATAAACTGGGATACCATCAGAGATAGGTCATGACATAATTATTTTAAAGCTCACTAAAATACATAGGCCTATCTCGACCGTTTTCAGAGCATTGCATGCTATATATTTATATTTTGATAACTGTAAATAGGCTACTACCTAGATATTGACAAAAATAGTCTGAAGATTGGCGAGACTATATTTTTCACATTCATGATGTCATGGCGAGAACGAGCTGTAGCAGTGACTACCTTGCATATGAATATGTAGAAATAATTACTTCACTAAACCTGAAATCATTTCTAGCCAAACATTTTATCGTAATGAAAGTAAGGTAATAAAATTATCGCACTTTATTTGAATTGTAGGTGGGAAATTGTAAAGGGGTAGAAAAGTCATGTGTGTGTTCTACATCATATTTTTTCTTTGTAGGCCTATCCAGTTTCATAGGTCCAGTTACAGTAAATCAAGGATGTGGATTGTAATAATAATAATAATAATAATAATAATAATAATAATAATAATAATAATAATAATAACGAAAACAATAATAATAACAATGACAACAATAATATTAATAATAAAGTATTTGCACATTATAGTAGCATAGTGGTGGAAGTAATTTTCTCATTTGCTCGTTTGCCCCCCCTTGACAAAATTTCTGCGGACGGCCATGCATCAGATGAAGACGTTGTGAATGCTGTAAAGCATCATGAAGATTCTGAAGATGGAGAGGGAGACGAAGATATAAACGCTACGAATTTTCAATCAAGCATTCCAGGCGTTACAAATTCTAAGAATGTTTAAAAATGTACAGCCATATATGAGTGTGTGTTTATGTCGTAGTCAAAAACTTTGTGGAAGAAGCTCGAGAAAAAAGTAGAGCAGAAAAAAAATTACAGACTTCCTGAGTGTGGCTCCCTTATAAACAGTCTACAGTATTTTGTTATATTTCTAATTACTCTATATCATTAATTAGATTAAGAAATAACTTTTTTATTTTATTAAGGTCAATGTTTTCATTCAAGAAAAGGTAAGACTACTTAAGTGTAGTTTTTTTGGCCTACAGCAATATTCGTGTTCTGTACAACTCGAATTTTCGATAGCTCGAATTTATTTTGCATCCCTAGTGATTCGAGATATCGAGGCTCGACTGTATCTCAAAAGAACAGCTATCGACAGCGGTAATATTGGCCGTGCTGTTAGCAAATACAATCTAGACCAATACAGGACACTTTGCGATATATCGGGGGACAATATTTTGAGCACCATCTAGCGGCCCAACCTGCTACTACTGAATACAATTGCAGTATCTACTATCTAGATACATATATGTTAAACAGTTTTTAATAGAAGAGCCGAAATAGCCAGACTCGGCATGTTATGTATAAGGGGTATCTACCTAATGGCTCAGAATAGCATATTACAGTTTATATATGTTTTGAATATATTAATTTTGCCCCAAGTTTCTAGGTTGTGCCACCAGGAGTGCTGCAAAATCTGTCCCCCATTTCTCTACCAGTAAGTGTCCGGTATTGTCTCTATAGTATTTGCTGTTAGTCATCGGAGGAATCGAGCTGAACACAGGACCTTTATCCGAAGAGATGGCACAGTTAAAGTCCATGCTAAATAACATCGCAGAATTAAAGAACATGGAAAAGAATGTGGAGTTGAAAATCGACAGTAAATTCAAGGAGATAGGGACTATACTGCGAAACTGGAAGAATGAAATAAAAGACAAAATAGCTGAATGTAAGAAGAGGTTCGGGTAATACCGGAGTTGACGGGTCCCTGTACGCAGCAAGCCATGTTGCCTTCATTCTGGCAGCGTTCCGTAAGGACAACTCCTACCGCCGCCGCCGCCAAATTCGAATGTGTTATATTCAGAATCCACAACGCCGATTTTCAGTGGTTAAAGATTTAATATTAAAAATAGCGCAAAAGCCCGTTCTTCTCACAGGTGCTCCCGGGTGATAGTTTAAATTGGCGTAGGGACTAGTACTTAAAGGTTTAATATTACGAGCAACGACCGCAAGAGCCCGTTCTATTCACAGGTAACAGTTAAATAACCCCATTCTGCTCGCGGGTGATAGATTAAGTTGGCATAGGCACTAGTACTTAAAGGTTTAATATTAAAACGACCGCAAGAGCCCGTTCTATTCACAGGTGACCGTTAAATAACCCCGTTCTGCTCGCGGGTGATAGATTAAGTTGGCATAGGGACTAGTAGTTAAAGTTTAATATTAAAACGAGCGAAACAGCCCGTTCTACTCACAGGTGACACTTAAATAACCCCGTTCTGCTCGCGGGTGATAGATTAAGTTGGCATAGAAACTAGTAGTTAAAGGTTTAATATTAAAACGACCGCAAGTGCCCGTTCTATTCTCAGGTGACAGTTAAATAACCCCGTTCTGCTCGCGGGTGATAGATTAAGTTGGCATAGGGACTAGTAGTTAAAGTTTAATATTAAAACGAGCGAAACAGCCCGTTCTACTCACAGGTGACACTTAAATAACCTCGTTCCGATCGCGGGTGATAGTTAAAATTGGCGTAGGGACTAGTACTTAAAGGTTTAATATTAAAACGACCGCAAGAGCCCGTTCTATTCACAGGTGACAGTTAAATAACCCCATTCTGCTCGCGGGTGATAGATTAAGTTGGCATAGGGACTAGTACTTAAAGGTTTAATATTAAAACGACCGTAAGAGCCCGTTCTATTCACAGGTGACAGTTAAATAACCCCGTTCTGCTCACGGGTCACTCTGTATATATTTTTATAATTTCCTAGCCGGTGGTCCTGGTGTTATAAAATCTTCACACGGCTTTTTCTACTCGGGATATTTTTAACCATTTTTAACTAATATGTCTTTCTGCAGAGCAAAGAATGAATGAACGTATTATGTATTTTTTCTTTGAGAACATCTCGTTTGTTGCCATAACTTGTACAAAGCCTACAGCATATTTTACCGACTTCTTGCATGTACCTAATAAGCCTATTCAGATTTTTAGGATATTTTGTTTGTTTAAAATTATCATACGTAATAATAAAGGTTATTACCCTGACTTTACGACATGAAAATCACACCGATTAAAGAAAAATTCATTATATGGAGGAACTTTTTTATCCGACATGAGTTACATGTTTTATACATAATTTGACCCTTCTCAACTCGAATATAACAATAATAATAACCAGTTCCTTGCGCACTTTGAGAAAATTCCGATTTTCCATTAATATCACAGATTTTGAACAGAAATAGTAGGAACAGTTTCAAAAAAATTCACTACATGGAAGAAACGTTTTCTCCCGACATGAGTTACATGTTTTATCTATAATTCGACCCTTGTCAACTCGAATATAACAAAAAAAAATAATCACTTCATTCCGCACTTCGAGAAAATACCGATTTGCCATTAGTGTCACACAGTTTACGCAGAAGAAGTAGGACCATTTCATAACAAAAATTCATTACATGGAGGGGAAATTTTTTTCCGACCTAAATTACATGTGTTATCTATAATTCGAACCTTCTGAACACGAATATAACAATAATAATAACCAGTTCTATCCGCACTTGGAGAAAAAACCGATTTTCCATTACCGTCACACAGTTTACACAAGAAAAGTAGGACCGTTTCAAAACAAAAATTCATTACATGGAGGGGAAATTTTTTTCCGACCTAAATTACATGTGTTATCTATAATTCGACCCTCCTGAAGACGAATATAACAATAATAATAACCAGTTCCTTCCGCCCTTCGAGAAAATACTGATTTTCCATTACCGTCACACAGTTTACACAAGAAAAGTAGGACCGTTTCAAAACAAAAATTCATTACATGGAGGTGAAATTTTTTTCCGACCTAAATTACATGTGTTATCTATAATTCGACCCTTCTGAACACGAATATAACAATAATAATAACCAGTTCTATCCGCACTTCGAGAAAAAACCGATTTTCCATTACCGTCACACAGTTTACACAAGAAAAGTAGGACCGTTTCAAAACAAAAATTCATTACATGGAGGGGAAATTTTTTTCCGACCTAAATTACATGTGTTATCTATAATTCGACCCTTCTGAACACGAATATAACAACAATAATAACCAGTTCTATCCGCACTTCGAGAAAATACCGATTTTCCATTAGTGTCACACAGTTTACGAAGAAGAAGTAGGACCATTTCATAACAAAAATTCATTACATGGAGGGGAAATTTTTTTCCGACCTAAATTACATGTGTTATCTATAATTCGACCCTTCTGATCTCGAATATATCAATAATAATAACCAGTTCCTTCCGCGCTTCGAGAAAATTGAGATTTTCCATTAATGTTAGGCATTTCTCGCAGAAGAAGGAGGAACAATTCAAAGAAAAAATTCATTATATGGAGGGAAATTTTTTCTCCGACTTGAGTTATATCTGTTCCTTATAACTCGACCCTTCTGAACACGAATAAGACAGTAATATTAACCAGTTCCTTCAGTACTTCGAGAAAATTCCGATTTTCCATTAGTGTGACCCAGTCAACGCAGAAAGAGTATGGACGATTAAAAAGAAAAATTCATTCCATCGAGGAAAAATTTTTTCCCGAGACGAGTTACATGTTTCATCTATAATCCGACCCATCTGATCTCGAATATAACAATAATAATAACCAGTTCCTTCCGCGCTTCGAGAAAATTGAGATTTTCCATTAATGTTATACATTTCTCGCAGAAAAAGGAGGAACAATTCAAATAAAAAATTCATTATATGGAGGGAAATATTTTCTCCGACTTAATTATATCTGTTCCTTATAATTCGACCCTTATGAACACGAATATAACAGTAATATTAACCAGTTCCTTCAGTACTTCGAGAAAATTCCGATTTTCCATTAGTGTGACCCAGTCAACGCAGAAATGGACGATTAAAAAGACGATTAAAAAGAAAAATTCATTCCATCGAGGAAAAATTTTTTCCCGAGACGAGTTACATGTTTCATCTATAATCCGACCCATCTGATCTCGAATATATCAATAATAATAACTAGTTCCTTCCGCGCTTCGAGAAAATTGAGATTTTCCATTAATGTTAGACATTTCTCGCAGAAGAAGGAGGAACAATTCAAAGAAAAAATTCATTATATGGAGGGAAATTTTTTCTCCGACTTGAGTTATATCTGTTCCTTATAACTCGACATGTTGAAATATTATGTTTTAGAGTAACTTACCTTTACCAAATTTGAAGTTCAATAGAATCTTTATAAATAATATTTCTAAGTGTAAACAATGAATCTCTCTATGACCCCATATTGTTTATTAATCCTTTAGGGACTAAATTTTGGGAAATGTTGAAGTAAGTTTTTCATTATTTGCGTTGTAAAGTTTTTAAGTAGGCCTACCACAGAGAGAATTATTGGCCTAGAGCTTATTGCTTAAAATTTATTATTTCAGTTTATTTTCACAGTATTTTAAGCCATACTTACGAAATCTGTAGTCCATACTTTACTAAAAATTGTATCTATACAGGTATGATTTTAATTCACCATTTGTATTTAGCCTGTCTTTATGACAAGTTTTCAATATGTATTTACATATCTTACAATAGCCTATTAGTTCTTCCGCTAAATAAAAGGGTGTGATTATATGATGATTGCACTGTAAGATGTATGTCGTATGAGAGAAAGTGGATGTAATTGTGGGATATAAGACAATGAATTACACCCCAGTGTACATTGTGTGCTTTTCTATTTTATTATTATACACTTACAATAGTTAGCCTAATCTGTCACTGCGCATAGGCTTCATACATGTGGTACTACACATACTTGAAACTGCAGTATTATTTCTCTTATCTAACTGCAATTATTCTTGAATAAATCTTATAATGTAATTATATCGATTATTAAATACGTATAATTTCATTTTGCATTAATGCATTTTGCATTATTGATCTGTCCATGGAGGGTACCATCTTCAAATCGTACTCTACATTATAACAGGCTTCTGATGTATTTGCTAAACTATTATAAATAAATTCAGGTAAACTGATGTAACAAAGTGCCAGAATGTTTTTGTTTAATCAGTGATAATTGCAATTATCATATGCAGGAAATAAGTGATTTTTTAAAACGATTCTCGAGTTAAGCTCCAGATCGATTCATGAAGCAAGGCTTACGGAAGAACAAAGGTCTATTTTTATAAACATATGTGAAGGAATATGTGGGTAGTGTTGTCAAAGTTACCTGTATTACAACTTTCAAAGCCGTATATGAAAACTGTAAAACAATAAAACGTCATGAAAAAAGATTCTTTCTATTACATTACCATAAAACAGCCCCTAAATTGGGCATTACTCCGGTACCGGTCTACCGATTTGGTGCAATATCAATAGGCTTCTTCTCATGGACGATATAAATGAGTATAACAATTTTCATGAGAATCCGCTAAAACGTAATTGAGTTACGCGCGTACAGGGACACGGACGGACGGACGGACGGACAGACATTTCCCTTCCCACACACAATCTCATAAAGTACCATACTGGCACTTAATAATGTTATAGACTATTTAACGAGAGTTTTAAGACAGATTACGACAAGAGAAAATAGCAAAAAAGCAATTAGGGCAGAGAAAATCGCGTGAGATTTCCCAGAGATGGATAAATGGGTGGATGGCAGAATGAATGAACGACGGATGAATTGATTAATGGATCAATGAATGAATGAATGAACGGGTGAATGAATGTATGATGGATGAATGAATGGATGGATGGTTGGTCGAGATGATTGAGTGATGAGATAGGGAAGAACCATCCTTCAATTAATTAATTACTCCATCCAACAAACTATCCATCCTTGCATTCATCCAGTAATTAAATCACCCACCCATACAAACAACCACTCACCCACCATCCATCAATCCATTCATTCATATATCTGTCCATCTGTATAGCCATCCAATCATTCATTCATTTAACATATTAATTCATTATTTAATTGATGGATGGACGTATGAACTTATTAATTTAAGGAAGGAATGGTAGATATTTGGATGAGTAGATGATTGAATGAATGAAATAATGGACGTATGGATGGATTAATCAGTTAATTAATTAATAAAATTGTGGATGATTTAAGTAATTATTAATAATTGAATGTAACACTAATGGAAAATCGGAATTTTCTCGAAGTACTGAAGGAACTGGTTAATATTACTGTTATATTTGTGTTCAGAAAGGACGAATTATAAGGAACAGATATAACTAAGTCGGAGAAAATATTTCCCTCCATATAATGAATTTTTTCTTTGAATTGTTCCTCCTTCTTCTGCGAGAAATGTGTAACATTAATGGAAAATCTCAATTTTCTCGAAGCGCGGAAGGAACTGGTTATTATTATTGATATATTCGAGATCAGATGGGTCGGATTATAGATGAAACATGTAACTCGTCTCGGGAAAAAAATTTTCCTCGATGGAATGAATTTTTCTTTTTAATCGTCCATACTCTTTCTGCGTTGACTGGGTCACACTAATGGAAAATCGGAATTTTCTCGAAGTACTGAAGGAACTGGTTAATATTACAGTTATATTCGTGTTCAGAAGGGTCGAGTTATAAGGAACAGATATAACTCAAGTCGGAGAAAAAATTTCCCTCCATATAATGAATTTTTTCTTTGAATTGTTCCTCCTTCTTCTGCGAGAAATGTCTAACATTAATGGAAAATCTCAATTTTCTCGAAGCGCGGAAGGAACTGGTTATTATTATTGATATATTCGTGTTCAGGAGGGTCGAATTATAGATAACACATGTAATTTATGTCGGAAAAAATTTCCCCTCCATGTAATGAATTTTTGTTTTGAAACGGTCCTACTTTTCTTGTGTAAACTGTGTGACGGTAATGGAAAATCAGTTTTTTCTCGAAGGGCGGAAGGAACTGGTTATTATTATTGTTATATTTGTGTTCAGGAGGGTCGAATTATAGATAACACATGTAATTTAGGTCGGAAAAAAATTTCCCCTCCATGTAATGAATTTTTGTTTTGAAACGGTCCTACTTTTCTTGTGTAAACTGTGTGACGGTAATGGAAAATCGGTTTTTTCTCGAAGTGCGGATAGAACTGGTTATTATTATTGTTATATTCGTGTTCAGAAGGGTCGAATTATAGATAACACATGTAATTTAGGTCGGAAAAAAATTTCCCCTCCATGTAATGAATTTTTGTTATGAAATGGTCCTACTTCTTCTGCGTAAACTGTGTGACACTAATGGCAAATCGGTATTTTCTCGAAGTGCGGAATGAAGTGATTATTTTTTTTGTTATATTCGAGTTGACAAGGGTCGAATTATAGATAAAACATGTAACTCATGTCGGGAGAAAACGTTTCTTCCATGTAGTGAATTTTTTTGAAACTGTTCCTACTATTTCTGTTCAAAATCTGTGATATTAATGGAAAATCGGAATTTTCTCAAAGTGCGCAAGGAACTGGTTATTATTATTGTTATATTCGAGTTGAGAAGGGTCGAATTATGTATAAAACATGTAACTTATGTCGGATAAAAAAGTTCCTCTTTATAATGAATTTTTCTTTAATCGGTGTGATTTTCATGTCGTAAAGTCAGGGTAATAACCTTTATTATTACCTGTGATAATTTTAAACAAACAAAATATCCTAAAAATCTGAATAGGCTTATTAGGTACCTGCAAGAAGTCGGTAAAATATGCTGTAGGCTTTGTACAAGTTATGGCAACAAACGAGATGTTCTCAAAGAAAAAATACATAATACGTTCATTCAATCTTTGCTCTGCAGAAAGACATATTAGTTAAAAATGGTTAAAAATATACCGAGTAGAAAAAGCCGTGTGAAGATTTTATAACACCAGGACCACCGGCTAGGAAATTATAAAAATATATACAGAGTGACCCGTGAGCAGAACGGGGTTATTTAACTGTAACCTGTGAATAGAACGGGCTCTTACGGTCGTTTTAATATTAAACCTTTAAGTACTAGTCCCTATGCCAACTTAATCTATCACCCGCGAGCAGAATGGGGTTTTTTAACTGTCACCTGTGAATAGGACGGGCTCTTGCGGTCGTTTTAATATTAAACCTTTAAGTACTAGTCCCTACGCCAATTTAAACTATCACCCGCGATCGGAACGGGGTTATTTAAGTGTCACCTGTGAGTAGAACGGGCTGTTTCGCTCGTTTTAATATTAAACTTTAACTACTAGCCCCTATGCCAACTTAATCTATCACCCGCGAGCAGAACGGGGTTATTTAACGGTCACCTGTGAATAGAACGGGCTCTTGCGGTCGTTTTAATATTAAACCTTTAAGTACTAGTCCCTATGCCAACTTAATCTATCACCCGCGAGCAGAATGGGGTTATTTAACTGTCACCTGTGAATAGAACGGGCTCTTGCGGTCGTTGCTCGTAATCTTAAACCTTTAAGTACTAGTCCCTACGCCAATTTAAACTATCACCCGGGAGCACCTGTGAGAAGAACGGGCTTTTGCGCTATTTTTAATATTAAATCTTTAACCACTGAAAATCGGCGTTGTGGATTCTGAATATAACACATTCGAATTTGGCGGCGGCGGCGGTTGAAGTTGTCCTTACGGAACGCTGCCAGAATGAAGGCAACATGGCTTGCTGCGTACAGGGACCCGTCAACTCCGGTATTACCGAGGTTCGAGACGACAGAAAAAGAGCAGAAGCAGAAAGAAGAAAAGCTAACTTAATTTTGTTTGGAGTAAAATAGATCAAAGAAATGCGGCTAACTCAGATAGTAGAGAAGCTATTTGAAGACGACTAGGGTTGAAACTAGACGGCTGGGAGATAGTAGCAAGACAATAAAACGAGGCCGATACTGATCAAAGTAGCCACGTTGAAGTTCAAATAGCAAGTTCTCAGTAATGCAAAAAAAAAAGTTAAAGGGTCACAGATCTTTGTTGAACAGGACTATGGACCAGAGGATAGATAATTTAGAAATTTATTGTTGACAGAAATGAAATTAGCCCGAGAGGAAGGTAGGAAAGCATTTATAAAATGACTCGAATTATGGGTTGATGGAAGAAAGGAAATCTGGAATCAGAAAAATCGCAAAGCAAGCAACGACCGGAGCGGAAATGGAGAGAAAAATACGGCGCGTGTAGAACAGGGGCAACGTACTGACAGGCAGACCGCCGACAATGACCTAACAACGACGATCGCAGGAGAAGAGGAAGGAGGAGGAGTACAACTTGCGAGTGGGACTACGTCACGGCGGATGACAACACAATATGACAGACAGGACAACATAACACACACATGAAAGTGACCAGCAGGAACAGCTGAGCGAAACACGCATGAGGTCAATGAGACGCAGGCGTGTAGAGAAGATGCAGCGGCGGCAGAAGAAAGGATAACGAGATACCGTGCGAAATTGGAGAAGTTTAAAGGCAAAAACTATGTAGGCCAGTCAGTAGAGGTATTGTATGATGCAAAAGGTGGGGTAGAAGCTTTTATTTTTTAACTTGTATACATGGATACAAGCATGTAAAAAAACAAAAATGCTAACACGGCGACCTCGGGAAAACTTTTGGCGGCAAAAAACCTCGAAATTTTAGGACTTTTTTGGTTTTCTGCCTATAACACCTAAACGATATAACTAATTAAAGAGCATTAAATTCTGCGTCGAATGAATACCACAACGTAATAATTCGGTCAAGTAGTATGGTCGAAAACCACGGTCAAAGAATGACGATTTTTTCCAACTTTGCCAAAAACTTAGATATGGTACTATATATGAGTCTGCAGCTTGGAAATGAGTACTCGGAGAGAAAAACTCATGAAATAAAAGTTGTAGAGCATCAAATTCTGCGTCTACCGAGTACCCACATTTTTAGTTTCGGTCAATTGCACCTCTCGAAATTGGAAATCTCCCGGTGTCCGGCAATTGGCATATGAAGGTACCTATGAGTTAGAACGCTTCAACAGTACGGGTGTATATCCTACAGAGTTATTCTTGCTTTAGTATCATCAAATAATCATTTTAAAATGTGAATAAGGAGAAAACAAATATGAAAACACATGAGTAAATAAAACATTCATGTAAATTAAAAACACATAAGAATTATACACCATACCGTTATTTTATTAATTTACCACGATGTAAATCTATAAAAAGAACTGTTAATAATAGAAATGATGTGTTAATAACCCTGATCAAGGATAGCTTGGCTAAGCCCAAAACCTGTCACCAAATAAAGCCATTTTAAGTGCCTGAAAAACCATTAGTCAATAAATATATGTTTAAAAATGTGTATAATATAAATAAACCAAGGAGCCCAGTTCCTCTATTAGCATCTGTGGAAGTAGTAGGAAGCTCTCATCATCCTCCTCTGGTTGTTCCTCGGGCTCCAATAGCTGGTTGAAGTGATCTTTGTCGTCATCATCATCAACTACCAGTGGATAAAGTGTTCTCACATTGTTGAACACAGTAGTGCTTGCATATGGAAGAGCACTTCAGACCAGCCTTACGGCAAGAGCAGGCTCTACTACACGCTATCTTGCAAGGGCATGTCACTGTTGAGTAGAGGCAAGGGAGTCACGTATCTGTTGGTTTTTAGTGGCACTAGACCTGCATTACTACGCACCCATCCTCTTTTTCAAGGTTTCTTGTTTTACCCAATCATGTCTGTATTTGATGGAAACACCGATTTGAATGGTGGCGTGCAGCATCATAATCAGGTTGTAGTCTTGCGAGGTCCAATTTTCCCTTGGCCACTGCTCGTGTGAACATGGATTGGTGCAGTTCGTCCAGAGCTACTTTGTTGGGATCTCGGTGTAGAGATCACCAGCCTCACCAATCTAATCATGGCTGGTGAATGGGTCGACGAAGCATCGGGAGATGTCCTGAAGTTCTTTCGAAAAGGTGACCATGCTGCTCAGCTTCATCTTTCCTCGACAAAAAATAGCAGATGTAGCCTATCACATCCACTAAACGCGTGGATGAAAAGGATGTGGCTGGATATGGATTGGTCGAATTTGAAAGATGTTCTCAAATATTGCACATCAGCAGCTTCAGAAAGACTAAGTTGATGCATGGCTGGCCAAGCCCTATCATAAGTACAAGAAGGTCTATGTCCTCTCCAATTATTGGGACATTTTCATGCTCCTTGGCCTTGGAAATGAGCGAGTCAGCATGGGCCTGATTGACTTTAATGTCACAATCTTCGAAGTGACTTTTCAGGACTTCAATGAGAAGACTTTTATTAAACTCAATGACCAAAAACTTTTCCTGAGCGACTTGGTTAATTGTATTTACATCAAAGAATACTTCGGGGGAATGGCTAATCTTAATCCGCCGCAATAACTCAGATCTTTTGGTGCCACTCTGAGCAGGGTATGCCTATCTGTCAAACACAACGGCAACTTTCGTGGACCGATAGTGTATTTTTTTTAAAAAGTGGATTAACTCTTGGCGATGGTGTCGAAGGAGGCGTTGGGTGGCCAAACAACTTTATGAAGCAGATAGCCTCCACCCAATACTGCGAAATACTGTCACTGTTCTGCAGCATTGGAGGGAAGCGGAGTGAATGCTGTGTACATAGACAAGACACTATACACTAGACATACACTAAATATAATTATACTTAAATTATTTTATTGTTAAATAATGATATTATTATTATTATTATTATTACTGTTATTATTAAGAAATGTGACAGAAAGATACTTTCGGTTTGGTTAGCTAGAGTTGCAACTCACAGGTACCTTCATGGGATTCTTATGCCAATTACCATACACCGGGAGATCGCCAATTTCGAGAGGTGTACTTCACCGAAATTGACAATTTTGGTACTCAGTGGACGCAGAATTTGATGCTCTACAACTTTTATTTCACGAGTTTTTCTCTCAGAGTACTCATTTCCAAGCTGCAGACACATATGTAATAAGTTACCGTACCATATCTCAGTTTTTGGCAAAGTTGGAAAAATCGTTCTTTGACTGTGGTTTTCTACCATATTACCTGACCGAATTATTACGTTACGCTACTCATTCGACACAGAATTTAATGTTCTTTAATTAGTTATATCGTAACTTTTTCACTAGAATGCACCGTTTAGGAGTTATAGGCGTAAAACCAAAAAACGTCCTAAAATTTCGAGGTTTTTTTTGCCGCCAAAAGTTTTCCCGAGGTCGCTCATTTTTGTTTTTTACATGTTTGTAACCATATATACAAGTTAAAAAAATAAAATCTTCTACCCCACCTTTTGCAACATACACCCCTTTTTCGATTCTCTACTGACTGCCCTAATGGTTCAGAATAGCAAAAGGAATGTAAGATCGTGTTTTGGAATGTAGAAGGCTTAAAATCAAAGATTTCTAGCGGGCAAATGTACGGGGTGCTGGAATTAGGTGATATAATAGCAGTGGTCGAGACCTGGTGTGCAGAGGGAGAAAGTGTGCAGTTGAAAGATTACCGTTACATAGGAAAAAATGGAACGCGAAAAGGCAATAAGGGAAGAGCTTCAGGGGGTATTGGTGTTTTTATTAGAAATAGTAGCAATATTAACATAGGTGAAGAGAAGCCAGAAGATTCCAAGGAAGTGTTATGGGTAAAGTTAAGAAAGGTGGAAAATACAGAGGTGTATATAGGTCTAGGGATAATATATAACCCTCCTGAAACATCGGAATTTTACAATGCAAATTTATTTAAAGCACTAAGTGAAGGAATTGATGATTTAAAGCAGAGATATCCAAACATGCAATTAATTTTTGTTGGGGACTTTAACGCGAGGGTAGGAATAGAACAAATAAGAACTGTGACAGTAGAAAATGACTGTGATTGGGAAGAAGAATTGACAAGGAATAATAGGGATAAATAATTATTTATAATTAGTATATTTATAATTAGTAATTAGTAGAGAGGATAATACGTTAATTAAATTCTGCGAGGAAAATGATTTAATATTGTGTAATAGAAGCAGGTGAAGTGATAAACAGGGTGAATTTACATTAGCAAATGCAAATGGACAAACTGTGATTGATTATGCTATGTGTAGTGAAGGAATCGACGAGAGACTTGCAGATTTTAAGGTATTAAATGAGGTAGTGAACAGTTGCCATTTTCCATTAATGTTAAAAGTGAACATAGCCAGGAAAGAAGCATCAGAAAGTAATTCATCAATGGTAACAAAAACTATAAGATGTTTTAAATGGAAAGAGGAGGCAAGGGAAAATTTTGGCACAGTATAAATACAGAAGAGAGTGAAATAATGGGTTGGGGTCATAGAGGCTATATGTTCAGGGGATATACAGCTGGCTTCAGAAAGATTAGAATTAATGTTAAGAAGAGCAGGGGTTACAATGGAAGTGAAAAATTATGGGAATTTAAAGAAGATGGGTTGATTTGATGAGGAATGTAAAAGAGTAAAAAAACAAGTGTTTATGGAATTGACACGATGGAAGAAGATAAAATCAAACGAGGATAGACAAACCTATGTGTTGTGTAAATAGGGTTATAAATGTAAAAACTGTTCTCGGGTTTCCAGTCGGGTAGTTATTGAAGTACATTCTGAGCTTTCGGCGACTGTCTGCGTCGTCATCTTCGGAGAAGTGAGATCCAGAGGTTGTGGTGTTGTATATATACCCATGGCAGGACTAGTCAGATGCAGTCGTGGATCCTGATTGGTCGGTGGAAGTAAACGATCTCTCCCTCCGTGATTGGAGCAGAGAAATAGCAGGTTGCCAGGAAGCGGCCAATTGGAACCCTCCGTCTCTATTGATGTTATTGGGGTTCAGTCTGATGTGAAAGGCTTCTTTGATGAGACGGTCCCATAATCCCGTGGTAGAAGCCAGTACCGCTGTGTTGAGGTAGTCCATCTCGTGGCCCATGTCGAGACAATGTTCGGCGATGGCGGACTTTTCAGGTTACCCCAGACGGTAGTGCCGTTTGTGCTCCTCAATCCTGGTGGAAATGTGGCGTCCTGTCTGACCAATATAAATCTTGCCACAACTACAAGAAATTCCATAAACCCCGGATCTCTGTGATCCAAGGTCATCTTTCACAGGTCTTAGTAGTTGCCGGGTTTTGGTAGGAGGTAGGTGTATCGTCTTGATCCCGTGGCGGCCGAACAGTCGAGAGATCTTCCCGGAGAGAGGGCCAGTGTACGGGATGAATGCCCGCTTAACATTCTCGCCTCTATCCCTCGGTGCTGAAGAAACAGTCCTTTTAAGGGCTAGGGTTATATTGAAGTCTGAATAGCCGTTAGCACTGAAGGTACGTCGGAGGTGTAGAAGTTCCCCATTAAGGCTCTCTGCATCGGAGATGGCTCAGGCTCGGTGCACTAGGGTGTTGAGGACAGCCTGTTTCTGTGCTGGATGATGAAAGCTGAGTCCACTCAGATACAAGTCGGTGTGCATAGGTTTCCTATAAACGCAATGCCCCAGAGTTCCATCGGCACGTCGAATTCTACTCTTCAGGAAGAACATAATCTGAGGGTATTCAAAAACATGGGGCTTAGGAAAATATTTGGGCCTAGAGATGAAAATGGGGACTAGAGAAAACTGCATAACAACATGCTTCATAACCTGTACTCATCACCAGATATAATAATAAATAATAATAATAATATATATATATATATAGTCTAGAGATATCGCATAAGGGCAAAGGCCTCCTGTTTACACAGGGACGTGCTCACAATTTTGCTCCCGAGGTGAGCAAATCCTTGTGAGGTTTTGTCCTGTTGCTGATGTCACACACTCGCTGTCTTTGACTACACGCCCTATTTTGTGCTTGGCTCCAGTTGTCTCCATGCTGCTCTATCTCTTGCCACTCTTGACCATTGACCTCCTGATTTGGTTCTGAAGTAGTCTGCCCATCTGGTTCTTTGGAGTCCTACGTTCCTACTTCCTTCTCTCAGGTCCCACATTGTAGTGCGCTGCGTCCTTTTGTGGTGATCCATGCACGCTACATGCCCTCCCCATTTCCATTTTAGTCTTTCTGCCCTTTCTACTATGTCCTGCATGTTTGCATTCTTCTTAGTTCATTTCTGATTTTGTCTTTTAGCGAAACATTAAGAATTTTATACTCCATTCTCCTTTGGCATACCTGTAGCTGTTTTTTCAGTTTTTCTGTCAGTGACCATGTTTGGCAGCCGTAAAGTAGTGCTGGTGCAACGTTGGATTGTTATATGGAAAATATTCTATATATAATAAGCCTGTCTTTTATGTTGCTTATTT
Organism: Ectobius pallidus; assembly: GCA_964059195.1. Lineage (NCBI taxonomy): Eukaryota > Metazoa > Arthropoda > Insecta > Blattodea > Ectobiidae > Ectobius > Ectobius pallidus. Next base: position 61,055,621 of record CAXKWD010000005.1, read on the forward strand.
CTTAATTAAAATATTAATCTGCAGTTAATAATAAATAACTCAAACAGCCCTGCCATAAAATAACCTCAAGAACAATATTCAACCTATATATCCTTTCAGGGAAGCAAGAGGACAAAGGCCAGAGGGGTAGATCTTGATTTCAACTGCCAACGAGCAATAATAAGGGAGGGATAACAGCAACAATGGAAAACCAAACCTACAATAATAAATATTTTCCAACTATTTGAATTTAATTCATATAATAAATAGACAAGAATAAGAATACTCAGATGTATAACACTTTAGAGCAATAACAATAATACCTCAAAGGGTTAAATTCTAAAATAAGTTTCATACAACTACTGTGTAATTACCAAACTCCATAGCTGATATCACAAACCCTTTTTTTTAAATATGCTCAACAATATTTATAATAAAGGTTCAATAATAATTTATTCCAACAGAGAACCATTAATTTATAAGTAAACCCTGTTATAAACCTATCCCACAATAAATCCTGAGCACACGAAAAGACTGAAAATTATTCAAGGGACCAAAGTAGAACAGAGTCACTAGCAGGAGATACCACCATTCAAGAAAATTCAACTATTCAATGGAGATACAGAAATTTAAGTAGAATAATTTGAAATGCATACAACTCTCAAAAGATAATTCATAAGTAAGGCACGGCATATAATAAGTTTGTAATGATTCAACCAACAACGGGCCTTCAATATATGAAACTAGTCCAGGTCAAGAATGAGGGAATATCAATTCCACACAACTAGTAGATATCACAAATGCATAACAATACCCATTACTTATATTGATTGCTGTAACTATGGTTCTTTCTAAACCAAGATCACCATGTCTTTGAAAAATACTAAAAAAAAAAAAATATTCAAAATACACAAAGGCATTAATATAGCTTACCGGTATGTTTAGGCCTACTATTAAACCAGAAAAAGGTTAATAATACTACAGTGGAGTTTTCAATTTTCTTCCCCAAATTTTAGAACAAAGGGAATAGCACATAATTTAAGATGTAGAATATAATAGTATAATCTTATACTTATTGATAAATAATCTGAAACTCTATACTGAATGGTATTGAAAGATTTTCCAAATTGAGAACACTGGAATAAAGTATAAGTCAAGATCTGGCTTATGCTATAACAAGATAGGCTTATTATTAAACCAGCATAATATGCATACTGAATAATATTGAGAGATTTCCAAAAATATATAAAAAAAAAGAATAAGATGATGTCTGGGTTATGCTTTAACAAACTTAGACTTATTATTAAACCACCATATAGGCCTATATACTGAACAGTATAGAGAGATTTTCAAAATTGAGAAAATATAATATTAAAAAAGAATGGTCTGGATAATAATTATTGTTAAATAATAACAATATATATATTGGGTTAAATCAAAATTAATTTCAAAATGCAGTAAATTTTAAATACTTCAAACAGATAAGATGATAAATATAATTATATAAACTCATGCTTATTTTTAAAGCACAACAACGATATGCTGAATAAGTGAAAGAATGCTCAAATAGGCCTACATTGAAATTTCAGATAAATGAAGAAAAATAAAATATACAAGGGCATATATTGAAATGTAAGAAAATATCAAAGGAAAACCCCGAAATTAATATAGTAGCATAATTATCTGCAGACACAGGATTTTCAGCTAAGTCTAACAGGGAAAATCCAACAGGAATATAGCACAAGATACTAATCTTTAACAAATTACTGAATTAAGCAATTACGCAGAATGGTTTTTGTAAGAACCATAATTTAACTATAAGAGAAAAATCATACGGCAAATAAATATACCGGAGAAACATTTAGTTATGGCTGTATCTACAAAATCTCTCCACAGAAACTTATGACGTCATGACTCGCCTCATGAGTAGGAACCCTGTTCTGTAGAGCGCGAGTGACGTCATTCCAAACTTGAACCACGAGCATGAATACCTTGTACATAACAAAACTTTTCCATTATCGTATAAGAAAATGAATGATATGGCTTTACTTATTACCTGAACAAATATCTATAAAGACCATATATATGATTTATCTCGGTCAGATATCTAGAAGGGATGTCTGCATTCTTCGCTAGAAATTAAAACATTACATCATTGGATTTTCTTTGTGCAGAAGGCACACATTACATAAAAGAGTAATTAGAAATACATATTAGAAGTATGCAACTTACAACAGCCATCAGCAGGGTTCCCTCAGGTAGCGGGCACAACAACTTCACCAGGCAAGGGCCAGCAACGATATAAGATTTACTCCCGAAAGTAGGGTAGTCCCTGCTAAGGCCGTGTAGGTAGCAGCACTGAAAAAAATATCAAAACAATTGCAACAAGAGGCAGCGAGACCGCGGGAACCCTCAACCACGTTACACTGGCATCACACATTTGTCCAGGATTTCTGTTTTTGTGGTGATTTTCTGAATCTTGTCTGTGAGTAGGAACATGAGCGACCAAAATTTGTTCCATGCCAGTCCTATTCTGTGTTTTATCTCGCTCTCAGTGTCTTTGTTTAGGGAGATGCTTTATCCTAGATAGACATGTTGTTGCACATACTCGAGTGGTGTTTGATGGATTCAGATTGGGACTTGTGTTCCATTTGTCATTATCTTTGTTTAGGTAGGGTTCATTGTGATGCCTACTTTGCTGCTTAGTTTGTCTAGCTCACTGATCATTTCCTTTAGCCTATTTGCTGATCTTGCTATCAGAGTTATGTCATCAGCAAACCTGAGATGTGTCAATTTCTGTCCATCTATGTTTATTCCCTGTTTGTGACTCCAGTTCATTTTCCTAAATTGATGTTCCAGCACGCTTGTAAACAGTTTTGGAGATAGAGGGTTGCCTTGTTTCACTCCTCTTTTCATTTGAAACCATTCTCCGTCTTTTTCTGTTCTTACTTTTGCTGAGCTGTTTTGGTAAATTTTACCTAATAGCCTTATGTATTTGCTATGGATACCTTGTTGTTTTAAGGCCTGTAGCACACTTTCATGTTCCACGGAAATGAAAGCTTTGTTGTAATCGATGAAGGTGATGAAGATTTGTTATTCGTTACTCCTGTATCTTTTCTGTTATTTGACATATAGTTTTCTTGCTCTACTGATTGGTTATTGTCGAGAGTTTTCTCTAGCCTTTTGCTGATTACCTTCATAAATAGTTTGTAAAGGTTTGAGGACAAGCTGATTGGTCGGTAGTTGTTTATGTTGTCCCTGGTGCCCTTCTTGTGTAACAGTATAATCATACTCTTTCCTCAATCTTCAGGTATTTCCTCCACCGCGATGATCTTGTTAAATATTTCTGTAATTACTGGGGTCAGTTCCTCCTCTCCCATGCTGAGGTACTCATATATGTTATCATCGCCTGGGCATTTGTCCTTTTTTAGGCCTTGTATCGGTGCTCGCACTTCACTTGAGAGGATGCTGGGGATGTACTCTGTGGGTCCTTTGAGTTGGGTCGTGATGGGTACGGGATATTGTGCCGTACTGGAATATAATTGGCTATAGAATTTAGTAGCTTCCTTTGAGATCTCCTCTCTTGAGGTCAGTTTGAGTCCGGTCCTGTCCTTGACACCAACATCCAGTGTGTGCCTTTACTGATCCGTTTTTTATTTTCTTTATTGATTTTGAGTTGTTCATCACTTCTTTGATTCATTGGTAATTATAATCCCATAAGCCCCTCCATATTTCCCTTTTTGTGTTTCTGTTTTGTTCCTCGTAATCTCTCTTTAGATCTAGGTTTGTACCTTTAGTTGCCTACAGTTGTTCTCTTCATTCTACAAGGTCTGTTAGAAAAGTATCAGACCTTATTTTGTTGTTGCAAAAACCTGATGGATTTGAATCAAGCCTGCTTGCATGAGCCGACCTTGAATCTTCGTGCGCATGCGTGAATTTTTTCCCACCAGTTGAAAGCGTCTGTTGGTGGCAAGCAGCATTTGAGTGAGGTAGTGTGTAGTGCTCTCGTCTGTTTTTCATTTTCACGACTGGGATTTGGTTTCCGGGTCGTATCCTTACACCCAGGACTCATCACCAGTGATTATGGTGTTCATGAAGTTGGGGTCACTGTTTGTGGAGTCCAGCATGTCCTGTCCACGAACTTGCTTTTGCTCCGCCGTCAGCAGCTTCGGCACGAATTTTTCCGCCACTCTCTTATGGCCAAATCTTCGGTCATAATGGAATGTGCCAAAAAAAGTGCTGATGCCCACCTCTTCCGGAACTTCTCGGATACTCAAATGACGATGCCGCGTTCACTTAGGCAATGACCTGGTCATTTCGGGATGTTGATGGCCGACCGGAGCATGGCTCGCTCTCCACCAATGTGCGGCCGTTTTTAAACTGGTTGTACCACTCCTTAATCTGTATCATGCCCATAGCATTGTCACCTAAAGCCGTCTGAATTTTCCGAATGGTTTCCACCTGGCTGTCGCCCAGTTTCAGGCAAAATTTAATGCAATAGCGCTGCTCCAGTTGTTCCGTAATTTTCCTTGCAATGAAAAACCGACGTGAGCACTACACACTACCTCACTCATATGCTATTTGCCAGCAACAGACGTTATCGACATGCGGAGAAAAAATTCACGCATGTGCATGAAGGTTCAAGGTCGGCTCATGCAGGTGCGCTTGATTCAAATCCATCAGGTTTTTGCCAAAAAAATAAGGTTGAATACTTTTCTAACAGACCTCGCATCATGTTAAATATTGATATCCCCAACTTGCTCCTTTTGTTTTCCTGTGGTCTTGTTTCCTGAGCTAGCTTGATTGCTTGGTTGATGTTTGAAACTGTGTAATTATATAGGCCTTGTATGTCATCCTCATGTGGTTTGTGTTTGAGGTTGGTGTGCTTAGTTAGTTCCAATTTGTATCTTTCCTTGTCTAGGAGCGCTAGAGTGGCCCCTCTTTGTTTGATGAAGTGGCATCTTTTCTTTTGGAAGTTTATCTTTAGTCTTATCATCATATGATCAGTGTAAGGATAATTAAATCACAGAGGATAAAATGGGCTGGACAAGTTATGTGCACGGGGGAGGAAAGACATACGGTATCTCAAAAGTATTGACTAAAAGACTCAAAGGGAAAAGACCACTTTGAAGACCTAGATGTAGGTGGGAGGACAATATTAGGATAGAATTAAGAGAAGTAGGACTTGAGAGGGATGGTTGGATGGAGTTAGCACAGAATAGGGTTGAATGGTGGCAATGAACTTTCGGGTTCCATAAAATATATAATATTCCTTTAGCTTGCTTAGGAATTGTCTATTGCCACTGAGTAAGTAAGTAAGTATGTTATACTTTTGTAATTGCACATTTTTACTTCCTCTGCCCGAACTATACTATAGGTAAAGGTAGGCCTACTATAGGTAGAGGAAGTATTGTTTTCGACCCCCAAATCCGAAGTAAAGTTTTTAGCATAAATACAATTTTTGAGGTCTCCTGAATCCAAAAATACTTTACATGAAGAAAATTTTGTTTGTCATGATTTTTTCGAAAACCCACTCTGAATATGCGCCATTTGCAATACAGAAATAATGGAAATAACGCAATAATGGAAAATCATACGAAAACAACATTTTGTTAGGTTAGGTACCTTTTGGGGATGTGACACCAAGATTGGCGATGACTTTCTCTTATTTTTAAGGGGACTTTACATGAAGAAAATTTTGTTTGACATGATGTTTTTGAGAACAGCTCTTATGATTTTGTTTAAATTTTACACATGGAGTGCTTATACTAAGAGCTAAAACTTTTATACAAAACATTTTCTAAAAAAAAAATATAGGCTATATATTATATCTGAAGGGTAAGCCTACATACTCTTTGCTCTCCAATAATATGTTACTGTAGTACATTCTAATACCATATAAAAGCATCAACTTTGTTAATGTAGAGTGGACCAATTTATTTCCTACTACTTTCTTAATTTACAAATTCCCAATTCTACTACCTAGGTATTCTTATTCTTCTAAACTGGTATTGTTTAGTAAATAAGTTCTGATCCCCAAACAGATTTCATTTCCAAATAATTTTATCACGACCTATAATTTCTTAATTCACTATACAAATCTTGTCTTTTATTTCATTACAACAGTTTTATATAATCTCCCAAATTACTGATACATTCACTGAACTTCCTCTCTACCATAACCAAGCTAAACCATTATTATTAACATTTTCTTCAATGCATTTCCCAATTTTTTTATAAACGTGGGTAATATAACAACAGTTTCCTTCATGTTTTAGTTTGTTAGCTTTCTGGGTGAACATGGTATTGATGTAGCTACAATCATCAACACAATCCATGGAATTATTGGACTACCACCTTACTCCGCATCTCGTAGATTTGTCCGTAGAACCGGAGGAGTAAATGGCCTCATTGAAGATATCATTGCTGTCCTTCCTGTGGACCAACTCAAAGCACTCTTCCAAGAGAAACTGACAACCAGCGCTGATTTCAAGGCTTTGTATGATGCAATTCGCTCTCCGGAATTCAATGTAAGTTTCAGTCATGAAACTAATGAGGCTTATGCTAGTAGGTGAAAATAATGGTTGTTAAATCAACATATTTCTATTTCTAGAACATTGTTGAGACCCTAAGAGCTCTTCCAGAATACAAAGAACTACTGCAGACACTGCGTAACAAAGGCGTAGATGTGGATTACTACATTCAGCTATTTAGAGATCTGTTTGGACTTGACTCACGAAGTATGTATAACGCTTAGTCACACTCTGAGGAACTGTTGTCATTTAGTTTAATTAGTGATTTTTATAAATGTTCCTCTCCTTCCTTTTTCTTTTGTAGATTCCCGAGATGTCTCTCGTAATCTGAATGATGATCTCAATGACTTCCTTGCCTTAGTCCCAGTTGATCAGGTACTCACTATTGCTCTGGACTACCTGTCAAACGATGCCCAAGTGCAAGAACTGCTGGTCTACATTCAGTCTGATGAATTCCACAAGATTGTACTCACAGTTGAAGGCCTGAAAGAATTTAATGATGTAAGTTTCGAAATGTAGGCTGTTACAAAAATATTTTCTCATTTTTAATTTTTTTTATTATAGTAAGCATTATATTATACTGATGTTGTGTGTGAACAAGCAACTCAGGTAATCAAGTACCCCACATGTATGAGGTAGGACCTTGTAACCTTGTTGTTTGTGTTTCAATCATTCAGTTGTTGTGTTTCAGTTGGAGTGTTCCTGTTTATCCTGCCTGGCATTGTCTGTAAACTTTTTTAGGGAAGAAACATTTATTCCACCATTTACAACAGTTATTTGTAGACTGAACTAGACAGTTCCCTTTTATGTCTCCTACTTTATAACTGCAAGAAATAATGTAAAAAAAAAAACTTCATTATTTCATTAATCATATTGTCCACTAAACCACTATCATTAATCTTAAGATTCTTAGAACTCTACATGCCAGAAAGCTGACACCAGATTCTTTTTTCAGTTTGTCATCTTCTTGACTGGTCAAGGTATTGACGTAAACACAATCATCAACACTATCCATGGAATTATTGGACTCCCACCAAAGGCTGTATCTCGAAGACATGTCCGCAGAACTGGTGGAGTCAACGGACTCATCGATGACATCATTGCTGTCCTTCCTGTGGATGAACTCAAAGCACTCTTCCAAGAGAAACTGACAACTAGTCCTGACTTTAAGGCTTTCTACGAATCAATTGGTTCCCCTGAATTTAGTGTAAGCCTTTTTAGTGAAATTCTTCTAAGTTTCCATTACTGTGTGAAAATATTTCTCTTACACAATATGTTCTTCTTTCTAGAACATTGTTGAGACCCTGAGAGCTCTTCCAGAATATAAAGAACTGCTAGAGACTCTGCGTAACTATGGAGTAGATGTGGATTACTACATTAAGCTACTCAGAACTCTGTTTGGACTTCCCTCTAAAAGTACGGACTGATATACTGCTTAGGGTTGACATTGCAGTCTATTCTTGTCTTATGTAATTTACAATTTCTTTTTCTTTTTCTTTATATTTATCTTCTCTTACAGGCACCCGCGATGTCTCTCGTAATCTGAATGATGACCTCAATGACTTCCTTGCTCTCATCCCTGTTGAAAAAATACTTCCCATTGCTCTGGACTACCTGTCAAATGATGCTGAAGTACAAGAGCTATTAGTTTACATTCAATCTGATGAATTCCACAAGATTGTGCTCACCGTTGAAGGCTTGAAGGAGTTCTCTATTGTAAGTATGGATTATTATGTACCATAATTCAGCAAATGATAAGGGTTTAAAACTGTTATGTGATGAGCAAGCGGGGTAGTTGAGACATTAACATTCTGGACTTTCATTTGGGAGGTCCTGGGCCAAATCCTGAGGCTATCCAACCAGACTGTTTTTCCGTGGTTTTTTACAGTCAATGAGGCAAATGCTGGGTTGGATTTCCATTTTCACTCATTGTCATCCCTCATGTTATTCAACATCATCCTGTCATCCCAGAGCTGTAATACAGGCTTTGCGCAGGAGGATCCTTGCAGGATGGGTACTTTCTCCATCTCCTCTTCTCTGTTCCAAGCCCCTTGAAAAGGAATTCGCCAGGAACAAACCTTGAACTTCACAAGGACCTTCCTGAGAACTTGTGGAGTATATAGGGCGGATTCTTGTACGTTGTGGTCAAACATGACAGAGGGACAGGTGGAATTGGAGATGGAGTGAGGTCATTTAGGTGTAACTCGTAAACTCAACGGATTATGCAAATTTAGTAATAATTACTTTGTTATATAAAATCAAAACTAAGCTCCGAAATCATCGTATACTATGAATCAACCATCTATGAATCGATTCGAGTTACCATATTGTGACCAGTGCTACCAATGGTGCATATAAGACATAGTTAACCTAATCCAGCCAATTTTGTTAGGATTAAGGAAAGACATACATATCAAGCATATTGTGCTGTACATTGTACATTGTACTGTTAAACGACAATAAATGCTATTATTATTATTATTATTATTATTATTATTATTATTATTATTATTATTATTATTATTATTATTAATCTAAAGTACGTTATAGACAGACAAATATACAAGGACTGTCTAAAAAGTATCCGACCTTTAATTTTCACGCGCTTAATATTAATGCTAGAGTTGCGCCACTGTGCACAATGGAAGAAGATAGCTTAATGCACATGCCTGAATTTTTTCTCTGCCTTCGAAAGTGCCAGTCACTGCCTACTAGCCTCAGAGTGAGGTCCCATGATAAGCGCTCGGCGCATTTTGATATCTCTCAAGATGACTGAACGAGTTGAGCTGCATCAAATTTTGTCAAAAGTTTGGTGATTCTCAAAGCGAAACAATTCGGAAGATTCAGCAGGAGTTTGGAGATGATGCTATTGGGTAACACAAATCAAGGAGTGGTTCAACTGATTCAAGCAAGGCCGCACATCGGCAGAGAGTGACCAGCATTCCGGGAGGCCACAAACCGCTCGGAATGCAACTGTCATTGAGATGGTTGAGCATCTGGTAATGGGAGATCGTCGTTTGACCGTACGAGAGATTGCCGAAGAGGTTGGGATCAGTAAAGATTCCGCACATGCAATTTTGCGTGATGATTTGAACATGTGCAGAGTGGCTGCAAAATTTGTGCCAAAGCTGCTTTCAGCGGAAAAGAAAGAACTCCGCCTTCACGTTGCACAGGATCTGCTGGACACTTCTAACACTTCTGCTGAATCTTCCGAATTGTTTCGCTTTGAGAATCACCAAGCTTTTGACAAAATTTGATGCAGTATCTTGAGAGATATCAAAATGCGCCGAGCGCTTATCACGGGACCCCACTCTGAGGCTAGCAGGCAGTGACTGGCACTTTCAAAGGCAGAGAAAAATTCAAGCATGCTCATTAAGCTCTCTTCTTCCATTGTGCACAGTGGGGCCATCCTAGCATTAATATTACGCGCGTGAAAATTAAAGGTCGGATACTTTTTAGACAGACCTCGTATATCGTTTTCGTGAGCGACAGACTGTAGGTGTTACCGTTAATAAAGCGAACATCTAGGCCAAAATACACTCCCGAAATTGTGCAAACTTTTATTTTTTGAGTGATTTTTTTTATATTTTTATATTTTGTTTTCCAAGCGAAATCTCGAATTTTGGAAAGATGAATTTTGATAAAAGCACAAAATTTTGTATTTATGTCAGATACCTTTTAAGATGTGAACCGAAGATTGGAGACAAGTTTTCCTTATTTTTACATAAAGAAAGTTTTTTCGAAAAAGGCTCTTAACTCATTTTCTTTAAATTTTGCACGTGGGTTGCTTATAGAGCTAAAACTTTTATTTGAACTTCTTTTTCGCAACAAATCTCTGAAGGGTAGTTATAAGCCACCCACTCTGAATACTCGCTCTTTGCAATCCGGCCTCTTGTAACGGAAAATTGTACGAAAACCAAATTTTGTATTTGGGTTAGGTACCTTTTGGGGATGTGACACAAAGATTGGCGACAACTTTCTCTTATTTTTAAGGGGAGGCTAACTTTTATTTGGGCAGAGGAAGTTATGTGAATTATACATAATTTTTTCATAGGTTGATCCTAATAAATTTCATAAACAAGTAATGTAACTATTTTACGGAACTGTATTATTAATAATCTATTCTTAAATATGCGCACATCCCAGTTCAAAATCTAGATTGAAGGAGACTTCAGAGTCAACTCACATTCGAAGTTTATTTTCGTCAAAGTCATGACTGCCGCAGCGGGTAGAATTGGTTGCGGCTTGAGTGATATAAAATATCACCGATTGTTGAAGCCTCATTTAAATTAATAAAACTGCAGAGACAAGCATCGACAGAAATAAACAACCATTATATTATTGTTCGTATCAACACAGCGGCCAGTTCAGCCGCGTTTTATTACCTTTGTTGACAGAATTTAAAACTAAAAGAAGTTTCAATACGCATGTTGACTTATAGAAAGTTGTTAAGCAAATTTAATTGTTTTAAATAATATTATTTTCTTTAAATTCCCTTGAGCGATTTTTTACTTACAAAGACACATTTTTATTTTGTCACCCCCGAGTGATGGCACGTGGGGTGGCCCGCACCCCCCGCACCCCCCTTCCTACACCACTGTGTGCAGGTGTCCTGGTGCCAGAAAACTCTTCACAGTCATCCATCCCATTCATCAAGGTGGACAATAAGCCTCCAAAAGGCTGACATGCCTGGGGGTTGTTTCCAATCTGCCCCTTATCATGTAACCTCTAATCTTTCTAGCTACTCTAGTCTTAATGTTTTTACATTTAATAATGGTAAAAAATGATAACCATGGCAGTAAAGTAAAATGTACCCTATGCAGGGTGTGGAGACCCATGGGATTCCAGAAGGTTGAGAGTTCAACAGATTTTAGACATTTGGAAGATGAATATGGTAAAGTGAAAAATCATGATAATACACTGTAATCATTTAATCAAATCACAAACCAGATTCTTTTTCCGGATTTTTTACTGAAGGTGAGCAATATATTTTAGGGCTCTTAGGCTTTTTATTATTATGATTGTTACTATTATTATTTTTATCTAAAAATATTAAGAGGTAAATTACTCTCGCTTTTCACTTGATGGAACATTGCCACACTTACTTATATATTTAGAATGAAAGTGGAATTGCACACAGTATGCATAAGGTGAATTTAAGTCCTCTAAGGTGGAGTCACTTTGTACACATCAATTCTGCTAGTAAGCTGCAACTTATTCTACGATATGCTCACGGGGTTTCTGACACCTTTCACAAACACATAAGGGAGCACAACTTATAGTCCTTATATTTGAAGTCTGTTTGTACACCACATAAGAGTATACATATCACTGCTGATAATCTGACATGCATATACGCAGAGTCATTTTCACAAGGGTACATATAATTTAACACATAAAAAACAACTGCAGAGTCAGAATGGCAGGTGCGGCAACATTAATGCAAAGAAATGCAATTTGAATCCAAGGGGAAAAGAATACAACAAACTCTTGAGCACGTGCTAATGTTGAATCAGTAACATCAGCAATGTAGACATGGTTACCATTGCAACAGTGTTGTAACACTCAATTTTTTCCTGATTACAGCACTGATTTCAGGTCTCAATTCTCAAAAATCATGGTATAGATAATGAACGTAAGACAAGCTACTTTGATGCAAACAATGTTTATAATCACCTTTGTTATTTTGTTTGGCACAAATTTCTCCTTTTTTCAAATTGTGTAAATTATTGATTTTCTCCTATATCAAATTAGAAAAATCTTTATGGGGTATGAATACTCCCTCATACCCCCATAAAAAGTACTGATAATTACTAATATTTTATTGTTGTTGATGATATTGTCAGTGAAGTATTAACAAAATATTGTAGGTGTGCTAAAATCTTGTTCTACATCAGTTATTGAAATCCCTCAAAATCTAAAGACTGTTACATTTAAGCACATAAAATTTGCATATGTATTGGGTAAAATAAAACTGTGCACGAACTTGGGAACAGAAAGCCTTACTAACCGACCTTATGGCTCTGGCATTAGGACATACTTTTGTCCATGAAGTTGGTAGCCGTTAGGCTTTCTTGAAAAATACACAATGAAATGGATAAAAGTGACAATGCCCAGAATTTAGCACAGTCCAACTTCTTGATTGGTTTACTTGTTAAACAAAATATTTTTTCAACTAATTATTTAGACTAACAAAAATACAGGGTGGACCGCTCGAATGTCCCTAATTTCAATTGTATGTGACGGGTGAACGATTAAAGATAGAAACTTACAACAACGTTTATATGAAAGAAAAACTCAACAAGTTTTGATATCCACGTCACCACATCTCTATGTGAGCTCCATCAGTCACTGTGACGATATCAAGCCGATGAACAATTTCTTGCCAAGTACGTTTGACTTGACTTGACTTGACTTTGAAGGGGGGGTCTGATATCAGCCCTAGCACTGCGACCTTTTCAGATCTATTGCGCATCCCCATCCTTTTGCTTTCAGTCAAGCAGTCTATTGTTTGAAATGAACCTAATCAGACTGCTGACCGGGACATGTGATAGTTCATCTATCCTTGGAAAATGATTGCCAAAACATTCTGCTCTCGATTTAGCAAGAGCCGGGCAATCACATAATAGATGAGTTACAGACTCATCTCTTTGCTGGCATCTAGTGCAGGTTGGGTTGTCATGCCATCCCATCCTATGGAGGTTGTAATTCAGGGCACAGTGTCCCGTAAGGAATCCTGTTACCCATGAAAGCTTTCTCCTATTGAGTTTTAATAGGTACTTTGCCCTGCTTTTATCAAGGTCAGCAATTAGTACCTTGGAATGTCTGCAACCTTCCGTGGAGTTCCAGTACTTCTGGTGCTCTTTTTGAGCCCAGACCATAAATTGCCTGTCTTACTGATCTGTATGATATTCCCAGTACAGGTTCGGGTCCCACAAATGGGATTTCACTGCCTTTCTTGGCTGCTCTATCAGCTTCCTCATTGCCTCGAATCCCCATGTGTCCCGGCACCCACATCAGTTGCACTGAATTGTGTTCCGCCAGTGTCACTAGAGATTCTCGGCACTCTGAGACCATCTTTGATTTCATTAGAGGTGACTCAAGAGCTTGAAGAGCTGCTTGGCTGTCAGAGAGAATAAGTATATTTCTTTTCTTATATCCCTTCCTAAGGCTTTCCGTGATGCTGGCTGAGATTGCATAAACCTCTGCCTGGAAAACAGTAGTAAATGTTCCTAGACTATAAGAAGTCTTGGTACCATTACCATAGAGACCAGCTCCCGTTCCTGACTTGATTCTAGAACCATCAGTATACCAGATTGGGCCTTTATTTATTAAAGGTTTGTCCTTTTTGTCCCATTCATCACGTTGTGGATATGTGACTGTAAAGTTTTTATCAAACTTAAATCTTGGTTTCATAATATCAGTCCTCATTTCGAGTATCTGTTGAGTATTCTTGTCCCAAGGAAGTTTGAGATAGCTTATGTGTCCCGTGTCAGACACCTCAGTTTGACGACAAATTCGGTGATAAGACATTAGGGCCTCCGCCTCCACCCACAAATGTAGAGGCATGAGTCCCATCAATATCTCCATTGCCGCAGTGGGAGTTGTTTTAAAAGCTCCCATTATCGATATGCAGAAAGCCCTTTGTAATGAATTAAGTTCCTTCCTGCAGACTTTGAGTTTTACTCTTGGCCACCACATTAGTGCAGCATAAGAGAATACAGGTCTGACCATTGCAGTGTAAATCCAATGCACTAAGCTAGGTTTCAGGCCCCATGTCTTACCAAGCATATTTCTACAGGTCCAAAAGACTCTATAGGCTTTGGTAATACAATGTTCCATATGGTGTTTCCAAGTTAATTTCTGGTCTAATATGAGTCCCAGATATTTAGCTTGAGGGCACATTTTCACCAAAAAGTGTGAGTCGGGAAAGATCCATCCTCCTCATTCTGGTGAAGGGTACCACTACTGTTTTGCTGGGATTAACGGACAATCTGTTCTCGTTACACCAAGCTTCCACCTCCTTAAGTGCCATTTGTAGCACTTCAGATACTATGTTAGGGAATTTCCCTCTTATGATTATTGCAATATCGTCTGCAAAACCAACTGTAAAGTAACCACTCTCATTAAGTCGACACAAGAGCGCATCCACAACAAGGTTCCATAGCAGGGGTGATAGAACACCCCCCTGCGGACAGCCCCTCATCGTAGACACCCTCAGTGTCTCCCCAAAGAGACTTATGGTTATCTTCCTATTCATCAAAACACAATTTATCCACCTGCATAGAAGTGAAGGAACGTTGCGTTTGTAAAGGGCATTAGATACCACCTCACAGGATGTTCTGTCAAATGCACCTTCAACATCAAGAAAAGCACCTATTGCTATTTCTTTAGTGTTTAGCACCTTCTCAATAGATGAGACCACTTGATGAAGTGCTGCTTCAGTCGATTTCCCTGATTGATAGGCAAATTTGTACTTATGTAAAGGGATTACCTTTAATACATTATCCCTAATGTGCCTATCCACTAATCTCTCCAATACTTTAAGTAAGAAGGAGGAGAGACTAATCGGACGATATGCCTTTGCCTGGGCGTAACTAGGACGCCCTGGTTTAGGTATAAATATCATGTTAGTTTGTCTCCAAGCCACGGGTACATACCCAAAGGCTAGGCAAAACCTATAGATACTACACAATAAGGTCTGGATTGAATCAATACCTTCTTGTAGAAATGCGGGAATGATCATGTCATTACCCGCTGCTTTGTATGGTCCAAAAGAGTTAATGGCCCATCTAATTTTTGTGACATTAACTATGTCTCTAATCAGATTCCAATCCTCTCTGTCCAGTCGATGACGTTCTAGATTTGGTTGCCTCTGATCTATGACATAGTCATTGTCTACTTTGGAATCTGGGAAGTGGGCTTTCACAAGCTGCATAAGCGTTTCCTTACCAGATTGAGTATAAGTGCCATCAGGCAACTTGATAGTGCTTACAATTTTTTGAGCACCTTTTGCCATTTGCTTCATGAACCTCGCACTGCTGGGAATGTTTTCCATCCCCTGGCAGTACTCCTTCTATGAAGTCCTTTTGGCTTTACGAATACCTTTGTTATATCTGGTGAGGGCTTTTCAATAGGAGTCCCAATCACCAGTTCTCTTCGCAAGTCTAAATAATGTCCTTGCTTTCCTCCTAAGCATGCTTAACTCTTGAGACCACCAAGGCACCCGCCTTGGTGAGTAAGCTAACTTGGCCTGACAATTATGACTATAGGATAGAAGAATTGATTGTTGCAATTCGTTAACAGCAAACTCCACATCCAATGTCGAACGAATGTTCTTTGAAATACCCGATACCAATGCTGATAGGTCCTTTCTATATCCGTCCCATTCAGTATTTCTCGGGTCTCTGTATATCACTGGCTCAGTGACTTGAGCTTTAATTTCAAAGCAAATGCATCTATGATCAGAAGAAGTAATTTCTGATGATACATGCCACCCTAATATTAGGTTCTCAATAACATTGGTCCCTAACGTTATATCAATTACTTCCTCCCTTCGTGGAGTTACGAAGGTCGGTTCATTGCCTCTGTTAAGAATATTAAGTTTTGAACTCACCAAATACTCCATTAGCTTCTTGCGTCTTGGATTGATATCCTTGCTCCCCCACAGTGTGTGGTGTGCATTGGCATCAATTCCCATGACGATCTCCTTGCCCGTACCAGTGCAGTGAGTGACAAGGTCCCTCATTGTCTCTGATGGTGGCTCAGAGTCTTCATAAGGGAGGTATATGGATGAGATCATTACTGTCCTCTTTCCATCCAACTCCCCTATTGATGTCTCAATTGATGTTACATCCCTGGAACAGAACTTTACTTGAAGTACTGCATCTATCCCCTTCCTTGTATAAATACAAGTTCTTGGGTTTTCATTACTAGGTCTATACAGTTTACCCTTAGTACAAGTGATCCCTCTTATTGACCCCTTGTGAAGCCAAGGTTCCTGAATGAGGGCTATATCAATATTCTCTTCTACCAATCTCTTGCTTACAAGAGCTGATGCTGCTTTACAATGCTGCAAGTTGATCTGAATTACTCTCATATTTAATTTGATCTTCCTGCTGCACTTACCTTAAGCCGTTTCGGGTACGGAACCTCCGGAGTCCCCTGTCTCCATGGTCTCCAGTTCGTCCCTTTCCTCATCGGCTGCTTTCGCTTCAGTTGCTTTGTCCGTCTTCTGTTCCGGGTCAGACAGGATCTTAAAAAGGCCCTTGTCTAGCCCTGTATAGATGGTGTATCCATTTTTAATAATGGTTTTTGCAGATTCCTGGTCCACCATCAAAATAAGGCGTTGCCCATTCGAGTCTGCTTGTCTGTTCAGTACTTTCCAGTGCTCAGTACTTAGCCCCTGGTTAAGTCTCTGGATTCGTCTTAGTAGCACTTTCGGATCATCGGTTGTTAGCTCACGTGTCTTCAAGGCCACTTTAACTGGTTTTGGCTAGTCCTTAGGGTCAGTGACCTTAATTACTTGGCCTTCTAGAATTGTAGCTCCATCTATGTTCTTCCGGAGCCATTCACAGGTTCCCTGATCTTCACAATAATAGATCAGGGCTCCATCCTGAAGGGAGAAGGATCTGAGTTTGGGTAGAGATTCGCCCGAAGGCGCCTCATCTATCCTCCTCACGATCACTGCCTGTACTAATCTGATGTCTTCTGCCATCAGCTTGTTCTCAGGGTGAGATTCCCTGATGATTGCCATCTTGCAGGAGGCCAGGGCTTCCCTGTATGAGACACCTGGTTCAGTGCCCCTGGGTCTTTTCACAGGTTTAGCCTTGGCCGAGGGAGGTGTATCTTCACTGGTCCTGGTTCTTTTGGAAGTCCCTGTCCCAATGATGATTCCCTCCCTGCCAGTTTGAGGGGTCTCTTTAGTGCCCTCGCTCTCTCTGGCTTTCTTCAATTTCCTTCTTGCTGCACCAGATAATTTGTGTGTGTCTAAGTGCAGCCGATTCAGATTTGAGGCATTCTTACCCATTTCTTTTTCAAGTGACAAATTTCTCTCTGCTGGAGAGTCTCTTTCACTTGCTTTATCTTTGTCAGGTGACAGATTTCCCTTTTCTGTAGGGTCTCTATCATCCGCCTTAGTTTTTGTTGTTGTTTGGTCCATTTATGTCCCACGAGTACCGGAGAATTAAACAGTCACCCAATACAGAGCCCCGAGTATATTGGGAAGGCTAAATCCTTCAGGGTGTCGCCTGGTGCCCTGAAGAGATCGTTTGCGACACTGTATCTTTAACCACCCCAGTGCCATTCATCCCTCAGCACGATGCTTTCACACCTTGGATTGGGTGAACCAGAGCCCTCTAATGGTCCTCCTACTGGGAGTCCCGCAGGTTCTCCAACTGGGAGTCCCTAGGGATGGTTAAGTTGAGTTGCTTCTTCGTCTGGTTTCTCCCCACCAACCTGCCCAGCATGGGAGGCCCTACCAGTAGCAAAGCTACCGCTGGTATAGCTTGGTGGATCCCAGAAACACACAAGCCCCACCACCAACTACAAGGTCTTGCAACTCCTAGGTGGGGCCCAAGTACGTTAGAGTATGTCTTCTGAAATGCTCAATAGCCTCTATGATGCACTCCCGAAGATCACGAAGGTCATTGACTGGGGTGGCGTAAACTTTATCTTTGACGTAGCCCCAGAGAAAGAAATCAAGCGGTGTTAGATCAGGAGATCTCGGGGGCCATGCGATCGGTCCTCCCCTACCAATCCAACGGCCAGGGAAAATGTTGTCCAAAGTCATACGAACTTCATTGAACCAGTGAGGAGGAGCGCCATCTTGTTGGAAAAGGATGTTAGGCTGCAGTTGTTCAATTTGTGGAAAGAAGAACTGCTCCAGCATGTCAAGATATGTGGTACCACGGACAGTTTTCTCGGCGAAGAAAAATGGTCCAATGACTTTATTCTGCGACAAACTGCACCAAACATTCAACTTGGGACTGTCACGAACGTGCTCTTGTGTGGCATGAGGATTCTGCGATCCCCAGATCCGCACATTATGCTGGTTTACCTTGCCTGATACATGGAAAGTGGCTTCATCCGAGAAGAAAATCTTGGACATGAAATCAGGATCAACGCCGAGACGGTTTAGCACCGTATTGACGAATTCCACTCGTTTGGGCTTGTCATTCGGCTCAAGACGTTGCACTACCTGCACTTTGTATGCATACAGTTTGAGACGTTTGTGGACAATTCGTTGCAATGTGGATTTTGGTACCTGAAGTTCCCGCGAAGCTCTTCTTAATGACTTCCGTGGGCTTCGCTCATATGCGGCTTGAACATTTGCAACCATTTCGTCGGATGCTCTGCGACCACCACCATGCTTCTTTAACACAGTTCCAGTAGTTAAAAATGTATCGTACCACTTCTTTATGCTTTTAGCAGTTGGAGCATCATGGTTAAAGACTCGCCGAAACTCCCTCTGAACTCTAACAATTGATTTAAACTCCGCATACCACAAAACAGTTTGAGCTTTCATCTGCGGTGCCGCCATTTTGATAAACAATAAAATCTAAGAATGAAAACCGTATCATTGCACCATCTACCGACAGAATTCGAAACTTGTTGAGTTTTTCTTTCATATAAACGTTGTTTTAAGTTTCTATCTTCAATCGTTCACCCGTCACATACAATTGAAATTAGGGACATTCGAGCGGTCCACCCTGTAGAATAACATTTTTAAGTTGTTATTTATAATTTATAATTAATTACATTTAACTAAAATATTTTTTTATGAAATAAAAAGTGTAATCTATAAATTTAGCTGAGGACCAGTGGAAACGGCTTTTTTTTTTCTTTTCTTTTCTTTCTTTTATTTTTTGGAGTGGGTGAAATGGGTTTATTAAATAGTTTGGTTGGAAGATCTTGATTAACAATTGTGATATTAGTTTTGTCATCTTTTTAGTGCTGCTTAGACTTGAGAGCTGAATATGATGTGTAGACCATATTGATTGATCTCTCTTACACAGTACTGGTAATTATTTATTTATTTATTTATAGTTAACCCAACAACAATGAACAAACAGTAAGTGAAACTACTGCTAAGATAATGAAAAACAAGTAAATTCAACTTCAATAATATGACAATAATGACTGTGATAATGCTAGATATAATAAAATATAATAAATGACAATTTGGGTAAGTTTTATATGTATTACAAATTTAGCTTTTTGAATAATGGCATTCCTAAATTTTTTTCCTAGAAAAAGATGTACCGTATCAATATCATGAAAATAAATATTGTAATTGACAGATCTTCTCTTCAACTCAGAATTTGAACAATAGTTTCTGTGAGAACACTCAGTAAAAAAGAGTTTGTTATTTCTATTATTATATTTAGGAACTTCAAACTGAATTAAACTACCGGTAAGTAATTGATCACAATTTCCTTGATTCACTTTCAAATGCAAACACATAGAATCAAATACAACTCTCCTTAATTTCAAACTGTCATAATCATTGTCTTGCAGTAAACAGGATAAGGTACATAAATATTTTGTAATGGATACTGACCGTACTGTCGAAAATACAACAAGCAAAGAAATTTCTTTTGGACATTTTCCACTAAAGTGATATATTTCATGGTGCTAAGTGACCAAACTACAGAAGCATATTCTAACATGATACGAACTAAACTATCATATAAACACATTAATGCTTTAGGGTTTCTAATACTAGCTGTATTCCTAATAATAAAACCTAGAGCCTTATAAGCTGATCCTACCACACTGCGTATATGGTTTGAAAAGGTTAACTTGCTGTCTAGTTCAGCACCTAAGTCTCTAAAAGCTCCTGGCCTCATGAGAGCTGAGAGTGCGAGAAACTCTTGAGAGTAATCTCAGGAGGTGTGCTAGTCCAATCCTGAGAGTAGTTGAGAGTAAAACTCGTGACATTACTCTCAGAACCGTGTCCTCTTGAAACAAATATCGCATGAGTTTTCATCTTGCATTTATGGACAAGATGTACGCACAACAATGTATTATTTGTTGTTAATATTAATGTAAGCATTTTATGAGGGCTTGCTGAATGCTTTTAAGTGATTCCATTCATTTAATTACTATGCGTTTGAGGAATTTGACAATCTAGTATTGTCAAGATATCATCAAAACATCATGAAGTGTTAGTGTATTCGATAGGCCCACAAATTACCTAGAAAGACATTGAAATATGATATGAGATTCTTGTTAAATATAAACTAATTGTGACTCTGTGCTTTTCTGGCATCAAGCATGTGATTTTTAATTTATAGCATGTCAAGACAAGTGGAGTGATCCTATCAAACTGTGAATCTAAACTCCTTGCATCTACATGGACGGATAGGTCTACTACTTAACCTATGCGTCCACGAAGACCAAGAGCCAACAAATGCTACTTGTTGTTTTTGTCCTTTACCACTAGAGCAAAAGCATTTTGTATGTTGCTGTAGACTCATGCACGTCATCTTGGTCCCCTCAAAAGAGTTCAAAGACAAATACCGAGACTAATTAGGCTACAGGCACTATGTTTTTAAACTCCGATTTGCAGAATATATGGAATCATATGTAATCTGCATTAATATTGTGTTCATTTATATGAGGCCTACTTAAAGACAGGGTTGTACTGCAACTTAGGCTTATGACTGTCACTGCTGTTCCAAAATTTTGTCTCACAGGAGATTCCTACATGCCTCTAATCTACAGACATGAGGGTTACTGCACCCGTTACAGCCTTCTTCGCCTCAGAATATTATGTAGAGGAATTGATGATTGCCTGTAGTGAACCATGGAGATTATCTGTATTTCATTATGTTTTGTAAATGAATGTAATGTAAACATTTTATTATTGTTCAATTACTCCCTTATAAACTTACTAATTTTTTTTTATGATGAAGATATGAACATTAATCGATATTATAATTCATTATCATTGAGTATTATTTGATTTAGATTTCGTTTTTAGAAAATATAAAAAAATATTGAAGGCAAATTAAATAAATGAATATTTAGGGCCAATGAATTTTAAAAATCAGTTAATATTTTCTAATTACTGTATTAATATATAAAATTGTACATATATATTAAATTTAATATTACATATTATGTATTGGCCCTAAAATCGACAATTATGAAATTACTTTACATCAGTTTTATCATATGGCTTGGTGAGCATAATATACACATTATCCACTCTCAGAAAACTCTCAGCTATACGAAACAGATTTGTATAGTGCAAGCTGGTCTCAGAGATTGATCCACCTGCGAGTTGAATCTCTGAATGCCACTCTCCACTACCTCTCAGACAGTGCTCTCAGACACGTTTCCACATACCGAAATGCAACTCTCGAGAGTTTCTCGCACTCTCAGCTCTCAAGTGGACACAAGCCTTAACAGGTTCAACTCTCTTTAGTAAGGCACCACCCATCGTATATATAAAGTCATGATGTTTTTTTCTTTCTTGTAAATGATATGATACTACATTTACTTATATTAAATGGAAGCTTGTTATTTATAGACCATTGCCAGCATTTCTCAAGAACATTCTTTAACAATAAACAGTTGTTTAAGTTATCAATCTTTCTATAAATATTTTCAGGGTGTCTGCAAATAATAAACCATGTGAATTATGGATAGGCCTACAATTTGGCAAATCATTAATAAAGATGAGAAATAGCAATGGACCTAGGTTCGAGCTTTGAGGCACTCCTGAAGTGACTGAATATGATTCTAATTTCCTACCATCGAAGCACACATACTGTCCTCTACATAGAAGATAGGACATAATAAGGTGTAGCAACTTAGTAGAAAAACCAATTTCATGTAGTTTGTTAATAAGACAGCCATGGTCAACTTTGTGGAAAACTATTTGAAAATCAGTATAAATACAATCCACTTGCCCATACTTTCCCATTCGTTGAAATACATATTCTGTTAATATAAATAGGTTGGATGATGTACATTCCAAACTGACTTTCATCAACAAACTGCCGATTTGAAAATAGACAGAGTCATAAATTGATTCATATATTTTTGACAACACAGATAGGACTGAGATGAGTCTATAATGTTCAACATGATTGACTTCACCTTTCTTGTGTATAGGACAGACTTTATAGCAGTTTTCCACTTTGAAGGGAATGTACACGTTCTCAAAGGGTAGATTATATATATACAGGGGTGCCCACCCCCAAAACTTCAATACTCACCCCCCAAACTTTATTGCTCACCCCCCAAACTTCATTGCTCACCCCCCAAACTTCATTGCTCACCCGACTGATTGGCTGTCAACAAGGGCACCCATATGATATTTTCTGGGGGGGGGGGCAATTTTGTAATTAATTTATTTTTTGTCGCTTTAACTTCTTGGGCCACTTTGTAACATTATATTAATAATATAATAATTGTAACAATGATGTAGCCAGAAAATAATTGCGGGGAGGGTCGGAAGTGCCGGGGGTTTGAAATACACCCCAAAAATGGGGGTGGGGGTCCATCCCCAGAAAATTTTTAAATATTGAACTAATGAAAATCACATTTTACGTTATTTTAGCACAGAAAAACTAGTTAGGAAATTTGTTTACCAGACTCTAAGACATGCCAATGTAAATAAGAAATCATTACCTAAGTGGGGTCCACCCCCGGAAAATGTTTAAATATTGAACTAATGAAAATCACATTTTACTTATTTTAGCACTAAAAAACTAGTTAGGAAATTTGTTTACCAATGTAAATAAGAAACCATTACCTAAGTGGGGTCCACCCCCAGAAAGTTTTTAAAAATTGAACTAATGAAAATCACATTTTACGCTATTTTAGCACTCAAAATCTAGCTAGAAAATTTGTTTACCAAACTCTAAGACGTGTCAATGTAAACAAGAAAATGCTACCTAAGTCGGGTGTCCCCGGGAAATTTTTCAATATTGAACTAATGAAAATCACATTTTACGCTATTTTAATACTGGAAAACTAGTTAGCAAATTTGTTTTCTAAACTCTAAGACATGGCAACTTAAACAAGAAATTGTTACCTAAGTTATAATACTTATTACTATTTATAAGAAAAGTTGAATCACACATAGAACAGTGGACATAATAGGCCTACTCATTATGTTATGAAAAGAGAATAACTGCTATTTCATATTTGACACACCAACAAATCTTGTTTAATTAAATAATTTTTTTTAAAAAATACAAATATAGAATTTTAGGTTTTGATTATTGGGGGTCCAATCCCCCTGGACTCCCCTTTCCTAATCCACTGTGGATTCTGCTTCCATGTTGTCGACTTGGTAAAACTTCTGCAAACTTTTTATGTCTCAACTGACTTTCAAATAATTGTCTTAAAAGAAAAACACCTTACTATAATAATTATTAATATACTTTATTTTTCTTTCTTTCTTTCTTTCCCCGCGTATAGGTGCCCATGGCTGTAGAAATTCGTCATCTTTATCTTGAAGATTCTGCTTGGGATTTACATCAATATACGGTTTCCTTTTATCTTCGCCACTGCTTTTACTTTCAGTAATCTTGTATTCTATATATAAATTATGTTTCAGTATATGCGGATGTTTCTTTCTGCAGTGATCTTGCCATTTGTCATGCCTAATAATGGCATTGCCCAACAATTCTAAACACTTATATTTAAATTGCTGTTGTTTTTTTCGGCATTTTCGAGATGCCGAGATGGACTGAAACCGGTAGCTGTAACCTCAAGTTTCAAATTAAGAATGCAGCATTGGTTACAGACAGATTTTTCCACACCATCCCTCCCGTTCTTTATAAGGTGGCACGTGCAGTAAAATCACTTCCGAGGCGGCATTGTACAAAGACTGTAAGAACTAATACTCCAATAATTCCTACCAACAATGATTCAGTTCGCAGTCGCCACTGCTGGCATAGAGTGATCGATTTCGTTGGCACTGCAGTTGTTTATATATACAAGCAAATGCATTTCGCTAATTTATTGACTATTCACTTCTAAAGAATTAGAAGAGACCTTTTGAAGTTATAAAACTTGACCATTTTTATTTTTAACATATAAAACGCTAATTTTGCAGCAATTTTCAACCCCCCCAGAAAACTCATAAAACGATAATATTTTGCCCCCCCCCCAGAAATTTCAATGACACAGTCAATGTCTTAACCCCCCCCCGTGGGCACCCCTGATATACTACTGGGGGTATTAAAAATAGTTTTGACAGGCTTTCACAATGCATGATGGAATCATGTCTGGTCCAACCGATTTCTTTGGTTTCAGTCTTTTTATGGCATGTCTGGCATCATCTGCTGTTATCTCTTTAATACTAACAGTGATGTTGTTACTTGGTGTAACATTGTAACATTTAGACTGTCTATGCTAATGTCAGAGCTTGGAGAATACACTGCTTGGAAATAGCCTTTAAAGCCATCAAAAGTTTCATGTACACTTTTAAGTTCATTATTTTTATATTTCAAGTTGGTACATGTTGGTATGCAATTAATTCTCTGAGATTATTAGATAAAATTATTGGCTTCTATTCAAAATGTACTTGGAGCTACATAAAATGAGTTCTTTTCTGAAATAATTACTTTTCAGCAAATATCACACAGGCTTATGCATCTTATTCAACCAGAAAGTACACCTGTCTCATTGTATCATGTCATGTATCTTAACAGTTAGATAAAACTGGTCTTTTTCTAGATGCTTCAAAGCAGGCAACATTAAGTCATTAAGATTATGGATTGATAAAGAGTATTCAGTTGCAAGTGAGCTCTTAAACCAGAATCTCTACAAATTAGCACAAACATCGTGGTCATGTGAACTTATCAATGAAAAATATATATTATTCTTAATGGTATGCAAAATATAACAACAGATCCTTTCATGTTTTAGTTTGTTAGCTTTCTGGGTGAACATGGTATTGATGTAGCTACAATCATCAACACAATCCATGGAATTATTGGACTACCACCTTACTCCGCATCTCGTAGATTTGTCCGTAGAACCGGAGGAGTAAATGGCCTCATTGAAGATATCATTGCTGCCCTTCCTGTGGACCAACTCAAAGCACTCTTCCAAGAGAAATTGACAACCAGCGCTGATTTCAAGGCTTTGTATGATGCAATTCGCTCTCCTGAATTCAATGTAAGTTTCAGTCATGAAACTAATGAGGCTTATGCTGGTAGGTGAAAATAATGGTTGTTAAATCAACATATTTCTATTTCTAGAACATTGTTGAGACCCTAAGAGCTCTTCCAGAATACAAAGAACTACTGCAGACACTGCGTAACAAAGGCGTAGATGTGGATTATTACATTCAGCTATTTAGAGATCTGTTTGGACTTGACTCACGAAGTATGTATAACGCTTAGTCACACTCTGAGGAACTGTTGTCATTTAGTTTAATTAGTGATTTTTATAAATGTTCCTCTCCTTCCTTTTTCTTTTGTAGATTCCCGAGATGTCTCTCGTAATCTGAATGATGATCTCAATGACTTCCTTGCCTTAGTCCCAGTTGATCAGGTACTCACTATTGCTCTGGACTACCTGTCAAACGATGGCCAAGTGCAAGAACTGCTGGTCTACATTCAGTCTGATGAATTCCACAAGATTGTACTTACAGTTGAAGGCGTAAAAGAATTTAAAGATGTAAGTTTTGAAATGTAGGCTGGTACCACTACTTCACATGACTCTTAAATAGAGCCCAGATTTATAATCAGAATAAAACAGTAAAATAAGCAAATTAATAAGCACAAAAAATGTAAGAAACACACACCAAAATTAACAAAAACAAATTGCACGTAAATGAAATAAATTATTAGTTCTGAGAAGTCTTATCTTGTTCATGGCGATTACAATATGTAAGGAGGGTCATCTGCAGATATTCTTCTGTGAAGCTCCTGCTTCATATCAGTGAAGAATGATTTTTAAAGTGAAAATATTCTTTCAATGTCACAGATGCATGTGAAAAGCACTACCATTCTTTGGTGATTAATTCATCTTCAATATCTGTTTCTTCACTAGAAAGCTTTTCAGAAACTTGACAGAGTGTTGTATAACCCGAATTTTTTTAGTAATTCTATTAGCCAACAAAAGAAAATAGGGTGATAATGAGTATAGGAGTGAAATAAGCACTTTTAATGTGACAGTTTTGAGTAAAACGTGCTATTTTATTTAAAAATCATATAATTAGCAAGCACAATCGTTTTCTCTCAGAATAAGCAAAACAAAGTTAAAAGTTAAAATTGCTTGTCAAGGAGTGCCTTAAGAAATATAACATTTATGTTTATGCTTAGGAGTAGGAAAATAAATATGCATTTTGCTCAGAAATCCAGGCTCTACTCATAAAATATGTAAGCTGTATATAATTATATATATTGGTTTACAAGGTGTAATAAACAAAAAGTAATTTCTCAGTCTAAATTTTTGATTATGAGTAAACAACATATTACACTGGTGGAGTCAATAGACTCATTGAGGATATCAGTGCTATTCTTCCTGTGGATTAACTCAAGGCACTCTTCCAAGGGAAACTGAACACTTGTCCCAACTTCAAGGTTTTCTATGACTGAATTGGTTCCCCTGAATTTAATGTAAGTTTCAATAAGCAAAGCACAAGAAAATAAACACCCCATGAATATGTGGTAACACCTGCTTGACTTTAATTGTTTTCCGATGTTGAATTGTTACAGCTTATTGTGCTAGGCTTGCTTGTAAACATTTTTGGGAAGAAACCATTTATTCCACCCTTTACAACAGACTGAACTAAAACATCACACACAAGAAAGCTGACAACTGATTCTTTTTTTCAGTTTGTCAACTTCCTTAGTGGTCACAGTATTGATGTAGACACAATCATCAACACTATCCATGGAATTATTGGACTCCCACCAATTTCTGTACCTCGCAGATATGTCCATAGAACTGGTGGAGTCAATGGACTCATTGAAGATATCATTGCCATCCTTCCTGTT
Organism: Ectobius pallidus; assembly: GCA_964059195.1. Classification (NCBI taxonomy): domain Eukaryota; kingdom Metazoa; phylum Arthropoda; class Insecta; order Blattodea; family Ectobiidae; genus Ectobius; species Ectobius pallidus. The sequence goes on from CAXKWD010000005.1 coordinate 61,083,108, forward strand.
GATCAACTCAAGGCACTCTTCCAAGAGAAACTGACGACTAGCCCCGACTTTAAGGCTTTTTATGATGCAATTGGTTCCCCTGAATTTAATGTAAGCTTTTTTTTAGTAAAATTCTTTTAAGTTTCCAATGCTGTGGTATGATAAGATTTCTTGTAAACAATATATTCTTCTTTCTAGAATATTGTTGAGACCCTGAGAGCTCTTCCAGAATACAAGGAATTGCTGGAGACTCTGCGTAACTATGGAGTTGATGTGGATTACTATATTAAGCTACTCAGAGCTCTGTTTGGACTTCCCTCAAAAAGTATGGACTGATATACTGATTAGAGCTGACAATGCAATGTATTATTGTTTTATATAATTTGTAATTTTTTCCTCTTTTCCTTCATTTTAATCTTCTTTTACAGGCACCCATGATGTCTCTCGTAATCTGAATGATGACCTCAATGACTTCCTTGCTCTCATCCCTGTTGAAAAAATACTGCCCATTGCTCTGGACTACCTGTCAAATGATTCTGAAGTACAAGAGCTGTTAGTTTACATTCAGTCTGATGAATTCCACAAGATTGTGCTCACCGTTGAAGGCTTGAAAGAATTCTCTGTTGTAAGTATTAGTATTATGTACCATAATTCAGCAAAAGATTAGGACTTGTGATGAGCAAGAATTAGCTATATTCATCTTAAGGTTTTTGTATTCAACTATTATGGAAAAAAACTCTAAGCCATGATATAATAAAGTATAATATACTTTATACAGGATGCAGAGACATCTAGAGTTCCAGAAAGTTGAAAGCTACCAGTTTTAAACATTTGAAAGATGAATGTGGTTAAATGAAAACCATGATATTATACTGCAATTTTATCAAGTATAGTCATAGAAATATCAAGGGTCAACAAATTTATTTTAGGACTTTAGTTTTATATTATTATGATTGTTGTTATTATATTATTATTATTACTAATATTTTTATTGTTATTGAAGTTATTGACTTCGAAGTACAGCCATGGCAAGTGTTCTGAAATGTTGTTACGAACAGGTTTTTAAATGCCTTGAAATCTACTGTTACACAAATATTCCATATACCAGGACCAAAATTGTGAACGAAATTGGGAATAGAAAGGCTTCCACCCAGGCCAACCTACCTTCTGCCTCTAGCATGAGGGCATACTTTTGTTCATAATACAGGTAGCTATTTAGCTTTCTTGAAAAAGACAATGAAAAGGATAAAAAGTGCCCAGAATTTACCACAGTTCAATTTTGTTCAGGCTCTCACTTCTTGAATGTAATATTTTTTAAACTAAACTTTTAAGGCTGACAAGAATAGTTTAATATTTATTAAGTTCTTATAAACAATTATGATATAAAATTATTTTAATTTTTTTTTTGGAATTTAAAAATGTCTATAAATACAGCTGAGAACAAGAAAGAAAGATATTGAGATCTGCATATGGTGTGCAATAAATTCATCGTGATTGTAAGATGAAATCATTTGCCTCAATTTATCATAGGTAATGCCATGAGTGACATGGAAATCGCCAATAAATTCCCGAGCGACATACCGGTCATGAGGGGATTTATCTAGGAGAGTTTCTAGTCACAAGTTGCATTTAAAACGACATTTAAAGAAAAATATCTAATAAATCTATAATAATAAGAGGAAGTGTTTGTCTCTTTGTTTGTCTATGTGCAATGCCCAGTAAAATCTACTGCTCGCAGAGATCTGAAATTTTAAACATAGATGGACTTGAAAGGTGGCTGAATGCATCTTGACGCCAGAATTTTAATTTTCGCTTTTGTTTTCGAGTTATGAGTGAAAAACTGGCAGAAAACATGATTTTTAGTGCTAATGAAGCATCAGTTTTTGGTATTGCATTTCAATTGTCAAATCAATTGCAGGTGGCTTTGCAATTTTTGTTTGTAATATCTTGAAAATAAGAGCATTGAGATTTTTTCAACATATTGCACGAAACTATTGATTCCTTCAATTTTGTAAGCCCACCTTGGTCGATTCATTTGTTTATAATATCAAGGCCCATACATATCTGAAATTTTCAACATAAATGGAAGAGTTAAAAATATAGGCCTAAATGGACAAACATTGATTGATTTGGACAGAACTCAATATGCAGGGATTTTCTGGTCCAGAGAACTCGAATCTGAGGTTGTTTTTCCTAGGCTATGCTTTCTAATTGTAGAGTGCACTCCAAAGTCAGATTTTTAGCTGTTTCGTTATAATTTTTAATTGTTTATTTATGAATGATTTTCAATTAATTATGATGGGTGAAGCCAAAAGCACCTGCTAGTAGGCTAATTAATAAAAATATTGAAATTGAATTTTTTTTCAATTTTATTGCTACAAATTACAATATAAAATATATACAAATGTGATTCTGAATGCTGCCCAAAGAAGCAAAGCTATGCTCAGGGGCAGAATAGCATTTTACATTGACGTGGTATTACTAAATGTATTGATGACACGAATGCATTCATTTATGTGAATAGTTAATAGACATTCATTTATTCAAGTATTGTTCACTGAAATGTAATATTGAAGATATCTTATGTAAAACATAATTATATTATTGTTACAATTCCTATTGATGCATATTGGTAAGTAATGTTTCTTGAAATATAATATTATGCATACCGGTATATCAACTGATGTAGAAGCTCAGCTTGACAATTTGGACCCATCCAAATCGAAAGGGAAAGAATGATTAGCTTGTCTCTCTGAATGCAACTCCCACCTCTCCAAGGCATTTTCCTTCATGAGATTTTGTGTTTGTAATGTTTACAAATGACAATGTTGCTGAACTATGGAAAATGTTTCCTGTAAAATATTATAGCTGACCAGATGTAAACATCATGTTCACTGTATTTATAGAATAAATCTTAATGTACCACTACAATGGTGAGATACATAAGTCACTGCCTACAGAGTCTTTGACCTGATTAGAATATACAGAAAAGAGGATGTGTATCACTTTTGTAGGAGGTGATAAAGAATTTTTTTTTACAAATATTGAGCTGAATCAGATCTGTGATTGACTGATTTCAAACTCATTCTTAGATGTTATTGGTCCAAATCGAAAGAAAGATGTTTGAGCTAAATAGTCATGTAAATTAGAGGTACATAAAATGAAATATTGTCTGAAATAAGCATTTTTCTGTAAATTCCACACAAGCATTTTAGTCAACCAGAAAGTACACCTGTCTTGATATTATCTATGTGCATTTTTATTACCTAGGTGTTTATCATATATTGTATCTTAACTAGAAAAAAACTAGCCAATTTCTGGAGTGTCTAAAAAGCAGACAACATGAAATCTGTATGGGTATAGATGGGTAATAAGCATGCAGTTGTGAGGGAATTCTTAAACCAGAATATTTTGAAATTAGCATAAAAAAGGTTCCCATGTGAACTTACCTACGAAAAATATATATTATAATTAGGGCCAAGAATCATACTGGACCTACATGATTATTTCACATGCATTAAAACACTAGACCACTTCATTGGAAAATATGGAAAATATAACAAAATCAGGCATCTTGTTGATATAGCATATACAACAAGTTTCCTTCATGTTTCAGTTCATTAGCTTTCTGGGTGAACATGGTATTGATGTAGCTACAATCATCAACACAATTCATGGAATTATTGGACTACCACCTTACTCCGCATATCGCAGATTTGTCCGTAGAACCGGAGGAGTAAATGGCCTCATTGAAGATATCATTGCTGTCCTTCCTGTGGACCAACTCAAAGCACTTTTCCAAGAGAAATTGACAACCAGCGCTGATTTCAAGGCTTTGTATGATGCAATTCGCTCTCCTGAATTCAATGTAAGTTTCAGTCATGAAACTAATGAGGCTTATGCTAGTAGGTGAAAATAATGGTTGTTAAATCAACATATTTCTATTTCTAGAACATTGTTGAGACCCTAAGAGCTCTTCCAGAATACAAAGAACTACTGCAGACACTGCGTAACAAAGGCGTAGATGTGGATTACTACATTCAGCTATTTAGAGATCTGTTTGGACTTGACTCACGAAGTATGTATAACGCTTAGTCACACTCTGAGGGAACTGTTGTCATTTAGTTTAATTAGTGATTTTTATAAATGTTCCTCTCCTTCCTTTTTCTTTTGTAGATTCCCGAGATGTCTCTCGTAATCTGAATGATGATCTCAATGACTTCCTTGCCTTAGTCCCAGTTGATCAGGTACTCACTATTGCTCTGGACTACCTGTCAAACGATGCCCAAGTACAAGAACTGCTGGTCTACATTCAGTCTGATGAATTCCATAAGATTGTACTCACAGTTGAAGGCCTGAAAGAATTTAATGATGTAAGTCTTGAAATATAGTGTTATATCACTTTATTTATAAAATGTCCAGGGCTTATTAACACCCACTACAAATAATGAATAGGCCTATACACAGACCTTTTTATGAAGATACTGACCTAAGGGATGTGTGGAAGAAGAACAGGTTATCCACCCCTTTGGATAACTAACCTATTCACTGGAAATGGGCCCTCCTGAGGTAATGGGGACTCTCAATATTAGTATTAATTTATTCACCATATAAATTTTACATATTTTTTGGGGGGGACACAAATAATACAGAGGGAATGTCCCTGGTTTAATATATATAATGTATAACATTTTAAACATGTACAATAAAAATAAAAGATTTCGTTTTTTAAAATCACACATAAACACAAAATGAATAATACAATACAAATGAAGATAACATAGATAATTACAATGAAAATGTTATTTATTACTACAGGAATTTAACTTGGTGCTCTTATATGTGCTTACATTAACTGATAATTATGATTAAGATTATGTGTGTAGTTGTTTAGTCAAAATATTGAGTCTAGGTAATCTTTAATACTAAGGAACTGGCCATCCAGTATATCTTTTAGTTTTCCCTTAAAAGTTTTGATGTTGGATTTTGTTATTTCTAATGGCAGTTTATTGTACATGAGATTTCCTTAATAATTAAGGAATCGCGCACAATGTGCATTATCTTAACCTAAGACTTAACCTACCCAGTCCTGAACCTGGGAAAGGGATTTTTCACTACTGAAAAATCCCCGACCCGGCCGGGAATCGAACCCGGGCCGCCGGAGTGGAAGGCAGGCGCGCTACCGACTCACCCACGACGACGGACTTCCTTAAAACAGCTGAAAGAAAAACAAATTAAAAGCTTAATTTACAACTTTATAATACCAATGAATTAAAAATTTCATTTACAATGTAGTTGAAGAAAAATGTCCTGAAAAGCCTTGTAAAGTTACTTTATTTCATAGGTTGTCAAAAACAAATATACATAGAAGGTGTCAAGTAATCAAAAATGATTGGCGATAAAAATTCATTAGAATTTTAAACAGTCAAAAGTATTATTTTGGAGGACTAAACAAAATCTTTCTGTAGTTGAACTCCCTCCATAGTTCAAGCTACAGAAAAAGAAGATGGCAACAACAACAAAAAAAGGGGGGAGGAAAGTAGCTAAATAATCAAGTAATACGATAAAATTAATATTTGGGAGGATAAACAAAGATGAATTAGGGTTTGCAGAAAAAGAAAAGCAACTAAAGAGTGGAAACAGCAATGACGATATAAAAGAACGCTAAGGAGGCATCATGATGCCATGTTTTAATTCCATGCTAAGGGTACACTATGATAGGCAAACTAAATTAAATGTTTCCCTGAGAGACACTACAAATAAAATTAAACTTACCAGCAGTTACCAAAACATGAAAGGATACAAAGCAGAAATGATGTGTTCAAAACTAGAGTGAAAACATAACTACAATATGGGCAAGACCACACAAAGAAAATCTTATTATTAAATTTCTAAGTGTAAAGCAAAGCACAGATAACTAAAAGTTTATACAAACTCAAAGTGTATACTTATGATCACTTTCACATCATTTTTGAAACTAGAAACTGGCACTTCAAACATTGAAGGATGATTTAACACGAAGGAAAACACAAACACAATTGAATGGATGGGCAGCCATCTTCATTCTGCCGTCAAGCGGTCTGCTATGGTGCTCACTTCCTTGCAACCACCAGGCACTGCCTCAAGATGGAAGAGAGCCTGTAGTGACCTTCCCCATACATGTCTCAAGAAGGTGGCGATGCCTTAAGGACATTGAGGGAACTTGATTGTACACAGATTTAATAAAACTGCCGGCACAGTACTTTGAAATTGCAAGAAGTAAAATAAAATTATTAATTATTTAAGGCACCAAAGAATTATCATTCCAGTTTTTCATACCAGAAATTTAACAACAGATTCTTTCTTTCAGTTTGTCAACTTCCTGAGTGGTCAAGGTATTGATGTAGACACAATCATCAACACTATCCATGGAATTATTGGACTCCCACCAAAGTCTGTATCTCGAACATATGTCCATAGAACTGGTGGAGTCAATGGACTCATTGAAGATATCATTGCCATCCTTCCTGTAGATCAACTCAAGGCACTCTTCCAACAGAAGCTGACAACTAGCCCTGACTTCAAGGCTTTCTACAATGCAATTGGTTCCCCTGAATTTAATGTAAGCTCATTTTTGTACTGAAAGCCTTTAATCTTCCAATCAAATGATTTTTTTAAATAATATATTCTTCTTTCTAGAACATCGTTGAAACCCTGAGAGCTCTTCCAGAATACAAAGAACTGCTGGAGAATCTGCGTAACTATGGGGTAGATGTGGATTACTACATTAAGCTACTCAGAGCTCTGTTTGGACTTTCGTGAACAGTTTGTATTCAACAAATAAAAATGTCACAAGTTTGAGAGGTACTTTACAGTAATTGCATATGTTCCAAGCTTATTTTTCCTTCACTTTCTGTGCTAATATATCTTTTTGATGTTAAAAAAACTGTAAACATGACATGCTCCACCATGACAGAAGATGCTGATCCATCAGCTGAGTAACCACTGCTACTCATGTGATGTGTATTCTAAGATGTGAATAAAAGTGTTCCTGATTGCTTTTCTTTGTACAAATGAGTTCTTTGTTTCATGTTGATTTCTAAGCCCTCCTTTGACATCAATAGAAATCCAAATCAAATGCAGAAAAGAAAACATCCAAATTTCATCAGTAGAAGTATTGAAGCATTGGCTGAAAAATATAGTAAAAGATAGGGATGTATTTTACATTAGTTTCCTGCCTAACTACCGTATTTTACGGACTATAAGACACTCCAGACCATAAGACGCACACTAATTTTAGGATGGAAATTTAAAGGAAAAGAAATCTAATTTGATTCTAAATGAAAAAGTTTAAAGGAGATAATGTACTTCATTGCATAAACAAATTATAACCTTGTACAGTGGAATCAGTGTAAATCACATTTAACTTAAAATCTGCGTTGTACGGAAATCTCTTCTGTACAGGTGGCATCGCGTAAAATTTACCTTTACACCCTCTGACTGTCAATTCAGCATAAGGTTAGTGTACGGGGCAAGGCTATTCAGAGGTCATGCCCTTCATTTAAACCACCCGGCCGAGACAACTCCTTTCGTACAACTCCTTTAGGCAGATGTTCAACATTACTTTCTTTTCGCATTGTACACCTGGCTTCCAGCTACCCTCATTTTACGGTTGTGACAAGTGCAGTGATGTACAGTCTGTGCCACCTTGTTTATAATTATGGTGTTCCGGCAAATTATGTTCCATTATTTAAATTTTTTTAGTGTACTTCGGACCATTAGACGAACCCAACTTGTTTTGAAGGTAAAAAAGTGCGTCTTATGGTCCGTAAAATACAGTAGGCCTACTGGTGTTACTTTTCTACAGTTGATTTACAGTTTCTGAGGATTAAAGTATCACATTCTTCACGGGGCTCTTTCTTCTCACATTTGATAACCACTCTATAAGTGCTACTATCATAGATCATAATATAATGAGAGGTCCAGATATAATAAAGTTGCAAGCAACATAATTTGTGAGTGAAAGATTCTTGAGAATATAGCCTGCTTCTTGACTTATCTTTATTGTAACTTACTTACTTACTCTTACTTACTCAATGGCAATAGACAATTCCTCAGCAAGCTAAAGGAATATTATCTATTTTATGGAACCTGAAGGTTCATTGCCGTGCTTACATCATTCAACCCTATTCTGTGCTAACTCCATTCAATCATCCCTCGCAAATCCTTCTTCCCTTAAATCTATCCTAATATTGTCTGTCCACCCATGTCTAGGTCTTCCAGGTGGTCTTTTCCCTTCGGGTCTCCCAGTCAGTAGCCTACTTTTGAGATATGTCTTTCCTCCCCCATATGCACAACATGTCCAGCCCATTTCATCCTTCGTGATTTAAGGGTATATGTACGTGAATTATTTTGAAATTTATGTTTTTTTGTTTATAGCACTAAAAAAATGTGCTGAATTTTCTGCATCCATTGATATATAGGTTTAGAAATTATTTGTGCCATTTAAATGGACATTTAAATATGTTTACATGCTCTGAGCTACTGTTCACTTAAAATTGAATTTCCCGGTAACTCTTATTTTTCACACATATTGTTAGATAGCTCCATTACCATTAGAGATAGAAGGCTGAAATTTTTTACACTAACTTTACATGCATATATGCATAAAGTAGACTACAATGATGCCCATAGGTATAAAATTGAAGAAAATGTGTCATGAAATATTGATCAAATTTCAAGATATTTTATATGCGATATATAAAAATTAATTGCATTAAAAATAATAACTTTAGCTGTATAAAAGTGGTCTACTTTGTATAAAAATATGTTCATTATATGCATTAAAAAATAAAAGGTGTCAGAGAAACCAGAAAAATGTTATGCCTATAGGAAGTGATAAGTGCATCTGAATTAATTCTTTTCATGCTCCTATAAAACGTGTAATTTATAATTAACTTGGTCATTTTTTATACTTTTATCAGCTAGTTAAGTTCTAGTAAGCATTGTTATAGGATCCTGTAATTTTTGTCCACTTCTGAGTTCATTTTCTTGTAAAATTTTAATATTTTAGAACCTGCGTTTATTTTATCTTTTTGTGGTTGTTCACGTACATATACCCTTAATTACCCATATCTGGTGAAGAGTAATGGTCATGAAGCTCATCGTTATGCAGTTTTCTCCAGTCCCCATTTTTGTCTCTCTTTGGCCCAAATATTTTCCTAAGCACCCTGTTTTCGAACACTCTCAGATTATGTTCTTCCTGACCAATAAGGGACCATGTCTCACATCCATATAGAACAACCGGCACGATAATAGTCTTATAAATCTTAATTTTTAGGTTTCTGGATAGAAGACGAGAAGATAAGAGTTTCTGAACTGCATAAAAACAATATTTCCTGATTTGAGTCTACACTTTACTTCTGTCTTAATATTGTTTATGTCTGTAATTATTGTTCCCAGATATTTGAATTTTTCCACTTGTTCAAATGATTTACCGGCTATTCTAATATTTTGTAGAGCATTATTTTGATGTTCCATGATCATATACTTAGTTTTTTCTGTATTAATTTCCAATCCAACATTCCTGCAGGCATTGAGAAGACTTTCTGCATTTCTCTCGATTGTGTTTATACCATCGCCCAACAAGCAAACATCATCTGCATAAGCTAAAATCGGATAACTGCCATTTAATTCTAGGCCTACCTTGTTTTCCTGAACTTTCCTAATGGCATATTCCAAAGCGAAATTAAAAAGTAAAGGTAATAGTGCATTTCCTTGCTTCAATCGGCTTCTAATGGCAATATCACAGTTATTTTCAATCAGTGCAAGGTGGATTTATGTTGCTGTAAATTATTAGAGAACAGAACTTTTGCGACATAATACACTAATTGCTTTAAATACTTTAAATGTCCTATAATATTGTACTCAATATTTTACAAGTTACATAATGCTTCATAATACATAAGAATTTACAATATTTTTACATCTTCTCTAGCTTATATTCCTTCACTCTTATATGTTTAATGAATATTTAAAAATAACGTAAAATATAGCTATAATCTTAATACAACAATATCCAATAAATATAATAAAATCATATTTTTTTACCAATGCCTTTGTTATTGTTTGTGGTAATCCCCCAGCTTGGTAGAAGTGCAGTCCTATTTGTCGAGTGGGATACTAATTAAGCGAGGCTACATTATCTCAACCTGATCAAATCTTTATTAGTTTTTAGGCAACTTGTCAAAATTATCTATAATAATAAAAGGAAGTGTTTGTATGTTTGTCTATCTGTCTGTCTGTGCACAATGCCCAGTGAAATCTTCTGAGATCTGAAATTTCAAACGTAGATGAACTGAAGGGTGGTCGAATGTACCTCGAAATCAGATTTTTTATTTTTGCTTTTGTTCACGAGAGTAAAACACCGGAAGAAAATGTTAATTTTTTGCGCTTCGAAGCACCATTTTCAGTAATACATTTCATTTGTCAAATCAATTACAGGTGGCTTTGCCTTTTTTTCTTCATAATGTGGAAATAAAAAAATGTTGATTATTTCAATATGATTTCAATGGCATTATCATTCAGTTTCGCCCCTATTAATTGCAAACAAAGGTGGGGGTGCTTGAGTGTCTTGTTGACCCTTTAGGCTATGCCAGCGGTAGCATAGCTACTGGCAGGGTCTCCCAAGCTGGACAGGCTAAAGGCTAGAGACCAGACGAAGAAGTAATCAAGAAGAGGACATCCAATGGCTTCAAAGGCGGAAGAGGAACGTGATTCCCAACGGTGGAGATGGCAGAAGAGATATCCAAACACAACCTGCTGTCTTGCAGATAGAGGTTGGTTCCTCAAAGGTTAAGGGAAGAAAACCCTGATCAAAAATAACCTGGCCCTCCAGGTTGGGGGTTTTACGTTGGGCCGGCTACCCACTGTGTAAAACAAACATGCTACAGAAACCTCAACAAGAAACACTAGAATCCAACAAGGCTTGGATATCTTGGGGAAAAACAATGACGAAGATCAACATAGAACCAACCAATTAAGACCAAGTATGACGAGAATCTCATCTCCGATGTTAGGGTCTAATTGTCTATTAGGTCCAAAAAAGAAGATTTTAGTAGGATGCTGGAACGTAAGAACTCTATATGAAGCTAGCAGGGTAACGCGAGTTGTGCAAGAAATGGTAAGATATAAAATCGATTTGTTGTGTGTAAGTGAAACTCATTGGATTGACACAGGAAAGTTGAGACTGAATGATGTTAGTACAATTATTTATAGTGGAAACGTAGGAGACCAGGCACAACATACTAGTGGAGTTGGTATTATTCTAAGTAAAGAGGCCGAAAAGAGCCTCATTGAATGGAAACCTGTTTCATCACGTGTTGTAAAGGGAAGATTCAGGGCACAATTTTGCAACCTGACTGTAGTGAGTGCCTACGCTCCAACAAATGATGCCTCCAAAGAGGATAAGGAAGACTTTTATGAATCGTTACAGAAAACTATTCGAGAGATACACAGTAGGGATTTTATTATATTAGCCGGGCATTTTAATGCAAAGATAGGAGCAGAGAATAAAGGAAAAGAGCATATTATGGGGAAACATGCACTTGGGACACAATTGGAAAATAGTTTACTCTTCACTGATTTTTGTGCTGAAAATATCTTTGTTATTGGAGGAAGCTTATTTGCACACAAAGACATCCACAAATACACATGGGTTTCACCAGACAAAAAAAACAAGAAACCAGATAGATCACATAGCCGTCTCAAGGAAGTGGAAAAATTCTCTGCTTGATGTGAAAACGTTGAGGGGAGCTGATGTGAATTCAGACCATCAGTTGGTGAGAGCAACATTGGTCTTAAAATTAAAGGCACAGAGAAAATTCGAACCAATTAGAAGGAAATTGGATGTGCAAAAGCTAAAAGATTAAAAAATCAGGGAAGAATTCAACATTGAGGTGAAGAATAGAAACGAAGTCTTAAAAGAAGAAATAGAGGGGAACAGTATAGAAGAAAACTGGGAAGTTGTGAAAGAAGCATACTGTTAGGAAAAACCAGGCTGGATTTAGAGCTTGGAGATCTTGTGTAAACCACATAGCGACACTTCGCATTATTATAGAACAATCTTTGGAGTGGCAATCCAATATCTATTTGAACTTTGTAGACTTTGAGCGAGCATTTGACTCAGTCCATAGGGAGACCGCTTGGAAAATCCTGAGGAGTTATGGTATACCATCAAAATTTATTATTTAGTAATTAAAGCTTTTTATGCAGACTATGGTATCAAGCTAGTGCACAATGGAAAGCTGTCCGACAAGATAGACATAAAATCTGGCATGAGACAAGGCTGCATTTTCTCACCAACCATATTCCTTGTGGTTATCGATTGGATTATGAGAAAGGCGACAGAAAAAAAGAGGGGACTGGTGTGGAATCTATGGGAACATCTAGAAGATCTTGATTTTGCTGATGATCTTTGCTTAATTTCTCAGCGGGTTGATCATCTGCAACAAAAAACTGACTCCTTAGTGTCAGAAGCACAAAAGATTGGACTAAAAGTGAACACAAAGATGACAAAGATAATGAGTGTAAATGGCAGACTACCCAACATAATGATAAATGAAGACCCTGTCAAAGTAGTTGAGAAGTTCACTTATCTTGGGAGTGTAGTGGCCATAGATGGTGGGGTTCTTACTGATGTCGAGTCAAGAATAAATTAGGCCAGGTATGTGTTTCAAACGCTCTCAAAGATCTGGAGATCTAGTAACATCTCCATTAAGACAAAATTGAAAGTTTTTAATTCAAACGTAAAGGCAGTTCTTCTATATGGAGTGGAGACATGGAAAATGAACAAAGAGATCATTAGTAAATTGCAGACGTTTATAAATAAATGCCTGAGAAGAACTCTAAAGATCTTCTGGCCACAGAGAATCTCCAATCAAGAGCTTCTCAAACAGAACAAGAGCCCATAGAGATGTCTATTAAAAGGAGAACATGGAAATGGATCGGGCATACTCTTAGAAAGCCAGATCACGACATCACAAAGCAGTCCTTGGATTGGAACCCTGCCGGAGTGAGAAAGAGAGGACACCCAAAGGACATCTGGAGAAGATCTATTGATCGTGATAGTAAGAATATGGGAAAAACATGGTTGGAGTTAAAACAGCTATCCAAGAATCGGACAAGATGGCGAAGTACTGTTGAGGCCCTTTGTTCCACTGGGAACCACAGGGTATAAGTCAAAGTAAGTCATCATTCAGTTTAATTCTGCTGGTCTCCATAGCCAAGATAGCTAAGGCTGTGGGTACAACTCCCGCCTAATGTCAAGGCACGCAGACATCTGAAATATTCAACATAGGCAGAAGAATGTAGGCCTAAATCGTCAAAATATTGATCTATTTGGATGGAACTCACTATGAATTGGTTTTCTTGGCCAGGGAACTCGAATCTGAGGTTGTTTTTCCCAAGCAATGCTTTCCAATCGTGGATTTTTAGTTGTTTTATTACAATTATTAATTGTTTTAAATATAATATCTTAATTATTTTGCTCTTAATTGTTAATGTTCGAATTAATTAGAAGGGAATAGAATAGAATTTATTTAGTCCTTCTAAACATATATATGTTATAGGACACATCCAAATATTTACAATTCATTATATAAGGGCAAAGCTGCAGGCACTCGTAAAATACAAGTAGGTACATTACATTCCATTGTCAAATAAAGAATAAATTATAATAATTCATAATCATGTACATGATACGAGATATTTCATCATTTAATATGTAAAAATAGTTAAAATCTTTAAACTCTCTAAAGTCTCTAAATGCTACGTTCACACTGAAGAATTAGTTGCAGATACAAATACTCTATACAAATCCCAGATACATTTACGTGATTCTTGTATCTGCATACTTATCCCACGTACATGTCCTTTACACAAATATCCCAGGTGAATGTTTAAACTGAGGAATTTGTTCTCATGCACAAGTATGATTTTAAATGTAGAACTTTTGCTTCTATCTGCTTTAAAAGTACTGATGATTCTCCCAGAACAAGTTTGTAAATGACAAACACTCAATTTGCAGAAGAAAATGACAATATTATACTGTGCTAAAACTAATTAAGGGTCGGATCGATAGTCATCTGCCAGGTAAGCATGCTTACCTACCTAGGTGGCAAGTGATTGATAGAGGCCTGCTAGTTGGCAAACCCCTAGCGCTGTCAGATGGTCACCCAGAACCGTCAACAACACGCTTTCTGTCTGCAAGCCACGAGGCACAAGCTGGAGTTTACGAACTATGTGAAGATCATGACGAGGAAGCGAGAAGAATGTTGCCATAGCTATATGTGAGCAACATTGAGGATCCTTTTCACAAATATAAGGATCGCGAATTTAAGGTGTAACGTTGGTTTAAACTGCCGCGGTTGCTTCCCTCTGCCGCCAGGGTTGCTGTTGTCTATGTCACGTGTTTGCGCATGCAGCGCCACTCATGTTGGATGTTTCGGGTCGTGGCTCCGTGCAACCGACCAGTATCTAAGGGACCTCCCTTCGTAATGCTTGTGTGGTTGGGACAGCAGCGGGATCCGACGTCTGTTAAACGTGAGTGGCAAACCCGGCTCAAATATGTGTACATAGCTATCATTATGGTGCCTTCTGCACGTAAGATGTTATTTTCAGTCATTTAGTTAAAGTTTAGAAATAGAATCAATCTCTGACCAAGAATGTTAAACAAGTTTTTGTAAGGTAGAATTTATTAATGAAGGCATGGGCCTACTAAAGAAAACATATAGATAAGCTAGGCTAGTCTCTTAGGTGTCCCAGACATTGCATCTTCAGCTTAGTAGGTTGTAAAATGAAAGTTAGTTATTTCAATTTGATGAGGTCATCTCATGATGTCATACGCTAGTGTCAGTGATAAAATTTGTCAAAGTGAGATTGGCGTTTTCTCCTATGGGGTTATAAATTTGGTAGGGCAGGCATTGTTAGGTAAGGTACAATTAAATATTACGTTTCCAGTATTTTATACGTATCGTATATGAAGTTTATGGTATCAGTAACAAGTTTCAGTACCATTCTATTAGAGTCGTATGGCTGCCGTAATGTTGGCATCACTGTAATACACGCCCCCTTGCTATGCGTTAAATACATTTTCTATGTTCTAGAAATTGCTTAATTTCACACAGTATTTTCTGAAGTACTTTTCATTGTTTAGCTTTTTAATAAATTTAATGCAGTAATACTTTATGCTACGCATTTTTGAGAGTTTAAAATATTATAGTGGCTTATTATTCATGAGGGCCTGATCTGGCAAGTCATTCCCCTTATAATTGCATTGATGGGCGTGGTTCTGTTGCCCTAGGATATAAGAATATATTGTCCCTTTCTAATTATTTAAAACCATCAGTATATAACCTTAAACAAGGCCATTTATTCTATTTAAAATTTTTGTAAATTTAACATTACCCACATTCTAGTCAGTTTCATTCTGTATGCTTTTTCTTTTGTCCTGGCTGAAAAAGTCTCTAAAATAATTTTTATCCAAGTTAATTCTGTATTTTCTGTTAAAGTATAAAATTAGGTAGGCTAATGCCCAGTTGTGTGGTTTATTCTGGGATGTTCATGGATCAGTTTGCCTTTAGGGTAGTAGTACTGATCTGCATAGGCCTATTTGAGCTTATGTCATGCTCAGATTGAGAATTCCATGAACCGTTATGCTTGATTAGGCAGGTTAAGTTTTTTTTATTTGCCTATTTAACATTCAGTTTTCAAGACTTAATAAATTTATTAATATCCACCCTGGTATTTAAATGATTTCTGGAATTTCTCTTATGCCATTCCCTTTATGGTGCTTATAGATTTGATCCATAATATATATATATAGATACTGAAGCGTATGGTATTTTCTCTTCTTTCTATTGGAGTGCATTTATGCCCATCTGGTATGCACAGAGTACCCCCCTTTTGTATATTTTTGGATTTTCCAAATTTTCTGAGTTCCTGTTGTATTTTTCTTATACACATATTTTCTCTGTATTCTGGCTCATTGTTCGCTTTGGGCTCTCTTCATGTAAAATCTAGGTTTGATTTTATTCAACATTTTCCTAGCTGATTTGGTAGCTTCGTTTCTATCTGAATTACAATTTCGCCTTCCGTATTTCCCATCTGTTATTGACTCTGATATTATCGATATTTAGCTCTTGTGCTATTCTTTTCCCCTTAAGTTTTTTGATCTTGTATATATATATATATATATATATATATAATATCTTTCTAGATTTTCCCCGGTATTTTCCATTTCGGATATTCATTAAACTTCATATTGAAATTGTTTATTCTTATTGATCCTGCGCTTTGGTATTCAGCTCAGCTCTAGCTTTCTTCGGTTATGGCCATGGACTCCCTGTTTCCTTTGGACATTTATCTTTCTTTCACCTTGTTCATGCCTTAATCATATAGACCAGTTATCTTGACCCAATCTATCTTGGGGGTTAGGTTATGTTGCCTTGCGAGTCTGGTTTTCTTAACAATTAAATATAGTTTTAGGCGATCTCACTTAACTAGGATCTACGCCTGTGATACACACGAGCAGTACGAGTTAGCTGCTCCAGGTAATTTGCGCGTTAATTATAGAAAAACACCGGCATAAATAGTAAAGTGTACAATAGTGAAAACTACAAATCAAACTGCATAAACAGAATTATTATCCGATAAGAAGACACCATAAATAGTCAACAATTTGGGAAAGTTTAACCACCAGACACCAAACATCGCCATCTTGGAATTCGGAATCAAGAACGAGCGCGAAAATGGACGTAAACACACTTCTTAAGATCATCGAAATTCTAACGGAAGACCTACAGACAGCAGCAATCCTAAACGAGCAGTTAACCTTGGAGAATAAACATCTGAAGCAGGATCACTCAAACTCCAATAGGCCAAACTCAACTTCAGAGGATGAAGATACCTGGACTACAGTAGTGAAACGCGGGAAAGTAATCGACTCCAGAAAAGGGCAGCCAATTCCGACTATCACAGCGCTTGCACTAACAGTGCTTCCGTTCAAGAGGAGTTGGAAGAGTTGTATGGTGAGGAGAATGAGATTGAGTATGAACAGCTTTAAATGTACGATAAGATGGAAGGGTGAGCGGGTATTAGGTTGTGTAAGCCTCTTTTTTACTTTTGCATGTTAGCTATTTAATATATACACATATATATATATATATTACACATGATTAGTTATATTGGTAATAAATACCATTACATTTAAACATAAATAATAAATAACATGATAGATTGAGTTACAGCCCTTGAAAATGGAAATAAAATGACAAGCAGTTTACTAGCGGAATCTCGAAATCGACCCCAAAATTTAAAAATGTTGTAACTTTTAACTACGTGAAGATAAATTAGCAAATGTATATATATTCTTGAAGGAAATTTAAGTCTCTACTACTTCTTTTCTCACACTTTTCCTGTAAAATGGAAAACAAAAGAATTGGAAGGGCAAGTTTGACGAAAAACGTGTGGCGTCACAAATTTTCCTGCAAATTTTCCACTTTCACCGGCTCATACTCGGAGTCAGTAACACATAGAGATAAATATGAATACTGTATATCGTTTTGTAGGGAATTTAATAAGCTTTCGTTTTTAAAAGAATAATATTTTCTTTACGATGCACCGTTTTCGATATTTGCGCCGAGAACTGAAAAAAAGGACCTTTGAGCATCTCCCCACCCCCGCGGCACCTGAAATTGGCGGGAAAATATTAGGCGTTGTTCAGGGGACCTCCCACTAGACATTCGTGAAACATTTGGAACTACATGATTTAATGCAGCAAAACCAACTTTTTTACTTCCTCTGCCCGTACCATAGGTAGAGGAAGTATTGTTTTCGCCCCCAAAATTCGAAATTGAGTTTTTAGCATATATACACGTTTCAAGGCCCCTGAATCCAAAAATACTATTTTTGGAAACATGTCTGTGTATCTGTCTGTCTGTGAACACTCTAGCTCAAAAACGGAAAATCGTATGAAAACAAAATTTCGTATTTGGGTCAGGTACCTTCTGAAGATGTGAGGATACGATTGGCGACTATTTTCTCTTATTTTTAAGGGGACTTTACATGAAGAAATTTTCGTTTTTCGCGATTTTCTCGAAAATGGCTCTAACGATTTTCTTTAAATTTTGTACATGGATTGCTTATACCAAGAGCTAAAACTTATATTTGAAACATTTTTTGGAACAAATTCTCTGAAAGGTACTTATAAGCAGGCTTTAAAACTTAGTGCCCGATCGAATATGTTAACAGCAACTGTACTGTACAGACTTTGCTCGGCGTATGCGGTAGCTACCATATGCTAGTTCACGTGATAGTAAACAAAGCGGATTACAGGTATAGAAAGACCACAAAATAACTTCTCATTCTCTAAACTCACATTACAAGCATGCAAAACGTTACGTTTTCCTGTTTGTGTGTAATAGTCCCTCCCAAATGTTTCAATATATGTTTGCGTTTTAGAACACTTTACTTTCGGTATTCCGAACACGTATTATACATTTATAAACACGCATAATGACAAGGTACACTGTTGACCAATTTGAGAGGCACCGTACTACGAGCGTATTGACTTCTCAGTACTACCATCAATGACTGTCTTATCAGCCTACGCAATCGTCCCCACCCCCTATACTCAGGTTGTTGGTAACCGGAATCATCTCCCTCTGTGGGTTCGGGCACTAAGTTTTAAAGCCTGCTTATAAGCCACCAACTGTGAATACGCGCTCTTTGCAATACGGTCTCTTGTAACGGAAAATCGTACGAAAACGAAATTTTGTATTTGGGTTAGGTACCTTCTGAGGTTGTCACACGAAGATTGGCGACAACCTTCTCTTATATTTAAGGGGACTTTATATGAAGAAATTTTCGTTTTTCGCGATTTTCTCGAAAATGGCTCTAACGATTTTCTTTAAATTTTGCACATGGATTGCTTGTACCAAGAGCTAAAACTTCTATTTGAAACTTTTTTTCAAAAAAATTCTCTGAAGGGTGGTTGTAAGTTACCCACTGTTTGTAGAAAATCTGTCTTGCCTGGTGAACAACTCAATACGCAGACATGCACGGCCTCTTATTCTATATAAGTACGTGAAGTGAGAAAGATGTATTGTTGGCCATGCTTACAGTAAAGAAATATCTCAGGAGAATATTCGATAAATTTCGGAAATTAATCTTAACGGGGGAAATTTCAATAAACGTTTGCAGTCACTTATTTTTTCTTCTTTTTTTGTCTGTCCATAGCCTGTGCTTTTAGTCGCATCATTGAAAGAAGAGGTATTTATAGGATAATTAGCATAAAATTGTGTCTTGTGATTCTGTACAAGGATATGTGAATACTGCTTTTATTTGGGCAGAGGAAGTTATGTGACGTTCACATCAGATTTTTTTTATCTAATTTGACTGGGCTACAAATATTAAAGTTAATATTGATGCATTAGTTAGTGAAAACCAACATCCTCAAATTTCCCACTAATTTTTTTGTAATTTGATATTTTTTCAATAAATTAAAATAATAATACATACGCGTTTTTCTTTGTATACCATATCTATTAAAACTCACTGATAAAGTTGCATACAAAGTATTTTATAGTGCGGCCCTCCAAACTGCATTTAAAAAAAAATGCCCTTGGGGCACTTGCAGTTGGACAGCCCAGTTAAATAATTCAAGTCGGTACAGTGGTAGCAGAGCGTACTGTAGATATAATCAATCAATAACAATTCATTTTACCATACCCAGTTAAATAATTCAAGTCGGTACAATGGTAACTTATATCCCTTTTACTTTCTCCCATATACGTAGTATAGAGAAAGTATTGTGATCGTGACAAAAAATCGAAGTCGAGATAACACCGGGAGAGCATGTTTCATGAAGCCTAGAAACCGAAAAAAGTATTTTTGGAATGACGTCTGTCCGTCTGTCCGTCTGTCCGTGGACAAGCACAGCGGGTAAACGGCTCGTATTTACTTCATTTTTTGAAATAAGGACTTTTTCGAAATTTTGTCGAACCGCCCAGAAATTTAGCTTTACAACTGAAATATTAAGGGGACTTTTCATGAAAACTTTTTTAAATTTTAGATTTTTGAAAAAAATGGCTCTAACGATTTTAATAAAAATTGAAAATTGGAAACTCTTATCTATGACCAATAAAATGGCTATATCCGTATTTCTGCAAAAATGACTTAAGGGGTACTTTACTCGTATCCATTTTCAATTTTTGTAGATTATATCCATTAATGTAGGCGATACAGGAAAGCCTACCACAGTAAAGTTGTGGAGAAATTTAAAATGAACATTTTTTGTTTAACACATTTCTTTATACATTTAATAGATATCAAGATAAAAACGAAATAAGGACGGCTTAAATGCGAATTTCAGAACATACATGTCAATTGAAATATCAATGACATTTTGTTGCCCCTAGCAACAAGAAAACTATAGGCCTAATGTACTTATTGTTGCAAATGCAGTCAGTTTAGCTCAGTCGTAATGAACACGCCAAAACCAATTACAGCGAGGTGGTATAGGCTAACAGGGAAGAGGTCCTGAGTTCAAATCAAACCTCGTGGCTGCCCAAATTTACTTGGGGTTTTCATGGTTTCCTCGTTCGCAAAGGCAAACGCCGGGTTTGTAGGACTTGTTTATTTTCCATAACTCATCGCCGCTATGTCAGTGGATATTATAATCGTTTAAACTGAATATTACATAAGAAGACATCACTAAACAATAGAAACAGATGACGCGAATGAGCTGTTACTATAGACTAATGGTTCACGCAAACATACTAAACACGTTATATGACCTACATGCAGTTAAAGCGTGCAATATAACCTAAGTAGTAGCAGTAGTGGCGAAATTCAAATATAAGTCGCTCCTTAAGCTCCGCCCATTCGATATTCACATTTGCATGGACTGTGTGATGTATTTTGTTTCTGAGCGAAGCAGAGTGACCAACTGTCCTTGTATATTGTCGCAAGTGCCTTGTATCCCCCTCTACATATAACTAAATAATGCATAACACTAACAACATAGTTAAAGTGCGCGAAGCGGAGGCGGCAGCCGTAGCGAAGCGCCCTTGCATTTTCGAATAATGTACGATACACTGTTTGTAGGTTTCGAAAATGTGGCATATTATATCTCCCGCGAGGTTTGTCAGCCTGTCACCTCTCGTCTAGCGGTATGACGTCACACCTCCAACGTCCGATCACGAGTTTCTTCATAATACAAGGACAGAAGAATTTGCTAGATCGTGGTACAAAAGAAACTGCATCGGTGAGGGTGGGTTGGGTGGGACCGATTCATCCCAAGGTGCGATTTATATTTGAATTTTCCCGTAGTATTAGTACTAATAATATACAGTTTTACTGCCATTGATTATTATTATTATTATTATTATTATTATTATTATTATTTCACAGTAAAAGCATTGAACATAAAGATCGACCCTGATGCTTTCCGTTCTAGATATTTGTTAGTTTTTATGAAAATGTAATAAGTAAAATTTAATTATCTCTTTAATTTACTTTTCTCTGTGCTAGCCATTAACACGTATATGGGAGAAAGTTTGTGCAATATATTTTTGCACCATTTATTTCTTCTGTGTGGACGGTGGAGGAATGCGCCCTGTAGTCGCATCATTTAAATAGTACTTCTGTTAGGTGTCGGCAAGTTTTCTTTTTCAAGTTTTCTGTCATTTTGTCATTACGGCTCTTTATAATATTTTGTTGATCATTTACGCAAAGATGAGCTTATTTGTGAAATCCGTGCCAGGGGTGTGTCGGTTACGGAGGATTTAGATGCTCCCACGTTACTTTCATGCTCAAAAAATTGTGGGCATTGAACCTAATTATGGTCAGCCTATCTCTACTGAAGATCTTGCGGCTGAGCTGTTGACCCTTAAAATATCAGAGCTGGTTAGTGTGGGTAGTGAGCTACTCTTAGATCCTGATGCTTCTGCCAAGCAAATGAGACGTTTGCGACATAGGCTGTGGCATGTTCAAAATCGCCTTGGTGGACTCAAGGAGATGCCGACAACACAGGAGTACGCTTCGGTGTTGGGGGATCTCCACCAGCGATTTCAAAGTTTGCTGACTGCCTCAGAAACTGAGGTAGCCGAATTGGTATATACCAGCCCAGTCTCTTCGCCTAATCATACATTAGATCAATCCAACCCTCGAGTTGCTGTAGCTCCAGATCTAAGCTCTCATTCTGTTTTCCTGTATTCTCCGGTGGCACGTAATGTACTGCCTGTTGTACCTGCAGTTTTGGACACTGCTTTCGCCCCTCTTAAAGCACCTCGCCCGCTGCAAAATATTATTGATAGACAATCCATGTTTGTAGTCACCCAGGTACCTGAAGGTATGGGCTTTTTAAGTATCCTAGTTAATTTTCAACAAGCAAGATTTTTAGAATTAATGATAATGTGGTTTTGCAATTATTGCTAGGTGTACTTTCTGACAGAGTACTAGATATCCTTGCTCGTGTTATCAGTCTTGGCCAGACATTAACTGACTTTCACTCACAAGTTTTGTCAGAATTTATCCCTTCGCGCTTGAAACATGCTTTGTTGGTTCAGTTTTATCTTTGACCGCAAAGGGACTGGGGAACCCCTTTGTGAATTTTTTTCGACATTCGGCTGAATGCCGGGGTGTTTCAAATTACCGATTCCGAGGCTCAGGTAGTCATTTCCGGATTGCACCCGGATGTTAGATCTTGCCTTACCTTTGCCCGTAAACCGACCTCATTTGATCAGTTGTCTGAACTCGTCAGTCAAGTGACCGAGATGTAATGTTCTGATTCGCGCAGGTCGATAACTAATTATGGTGGACAGCGCTTCGGAAATGGTTATAATAATGTCTCAGATGAGTTCTCGTGCTTATTCCAGTGGTAGGCTGGTTGGTTCTTATAATAACAGACCTTTGACTCCTCCTAGACATAGGTTCTTCTACGCAGGGAGCACCGTCTTCCTCTATGGTGGGTAATACTGGTACTACTAGATATTTAGGGGAAAACATACCTCGTTCGAGTCCCAACCCTAGACCGTTGTTACATGAGAGTTCTGGTAATCAATTAGAGCGTACGTCATTCCCCCATTCTGAACCTAGATCTTGTTTCTTCTGCCGCCAAGTGGGCCATTTAATGAGATATTGTCCTTTTCGGCCTTCTCCTAGGTCAGGTTAGCAGAAAAATAACTCGTTGGAGCCTTAGGGTCCCGTTGGCAATTATTGGCGATCCTGACTAGGGTCGGTTTCCCCAATTAATTTTGTGGGAGGATCATTTAGGAAAGGGGGTTGTATGTTGTTTTCAAGCATGGGTTGTAAGGCTAGAAAGCCTAACTTTCTTCCTATGCTTGATGTTTTGCTTAACAAAAGGCCCTTCGTAGCTCTTATTGACTCAGGTGCTGTTGCTTCATGTATTGACCTCAACACCTTACATCCTTTGGGGTTTTCTGAAACTGATATTTCGCCTTATAAGTGCCCTATTGTATCTGCTGATGGTTCTAGTGATGGGAAAAATCGAATGATTTTAACAATCGAATGATCATTCGAATGAAGAACTAAACATTTCGAATGAATATTTCGAATGAAAACATTCGAAGTGTTTTATTCATAGAGGGATAGTTACATGCAACCTACGAGATGTTCATTCGCTAGCTTCAATATTTTTCGAATGAAATCTTCCGTTCTCACTTCACTTCATTGGCATTCGAAAGCGGGTAGATTTAAATTTAGTGCGCACATTTCCGGCAGAGAACAATGCGGCCAGCTTACAACAAACACGGCCTCCAGAGATGTTTATTATTTTAGTCATGTAGTCTCGAACAAGTGCTGTAGTAAATACAGTAAATTAGGCCTAACATGAAATTTCTTGAAGTCCTACAAATATAAATTGCTTAATGCAGCAATAACCAGGCAACTTCGTAGTTATTATTTGAATTTGCATATCTGTGGTGTTTAATAATAACAAGCATAATACAATGAAGTACAAAATAATATAACTTTTCAATTTACGAAAAAGTAAAAATTATGTAATTTCAAGACACGTTCTTAAAGCTTTAAATCAATCATAAATAACATAAAATCTGTTCATATTAGTTTCCTCTTTGGACTTACAATTTTAAATAAAATACCAGTCAATCCTTTTGTCTTGCAATAAAAGCTCATATGACTTTCCTAATAACAAAAATAAGTTGCATCATTATCTTTGACTATAAAAAAATCATTTGCCGTAGGTTAATTTTAATATCCCATTCACAAAGGATTGAATATTTACTTATCACGACTTATCGTTACTATTCACCTAACAATATCATAATCATTATAACTGTATAGGCCTATCAATCCCAATGAATAGAGAACATAACGACAACAGAAACAGATTATTATTATTATTATTATATTATTATTATTATTACACGGCTTATTGGTATACCCTAAGCTCCTAATTAAGCGATGTAATATGTAATATGAAGTTAAAGCATGGAAGGATAAATATAATACACAAAAAGACAATAGTAGGCCTAAAATAGATAAATATATTTTCACGACCAAATTTGAATACAACGAAATGAAATGTATATAATCTTAGTATTAGGTTCATTCAAATTTTCAAGTTTAATAAATAGTAATTAAGGTAAATAAGTTATTAAATTGATTATGTACAGTGTATTCTTCAGTTTATTTTATTACGTTCGGAAATCCGAATAACTATATTGTCAGTTATATGCGATGCTGTAAAGTAATTATATCTATAATTCGATAAGATCTCCAAATCTATTTAAATCTGAAGATTTCAAATTATTATTTAATAGGGTAGACATCGTTCGTTTAAACTAAGAAATTCAATAACACGTATGTGAGAGCATATGTGAAACAAATTTAGTACTATTTATTTTATTACTGTGTTATAATAGCATACTGAAGGTAGTGTTACGTCATATTGCAGTATTTTTGCATAAATTCAGACATAACTGTTCAAAGACAACGAATCAAAACAAGACAAGAAATAACACGAACATTTCAGTTAATAAACAGTAGAATAAAGTTTAGTACAATGCTATTTTCATGCACTATAGAAGTATGTTTGTTGTTTTATATATAATTTTCTTGTATAATTAGGAACCGAAAAAAGCAATTCAAGGTATCTGCAAAGCCTGGCCGAAGAGTATTTCCGCCTGAGTAAACTGAGCCGTGATTGAGCACATGTAGGTTGGCGATGGGGTCTGGTTTTTTTTTCCTTCCTTTCTTCCTAATTTTTCCCCTTTATTAGG
The DNA here is from genome assembly GCA_964059195.1 of Ectobius pallidus. Lineage (NCBI taxonomy): Eukaryota > Metazoa > Arthropoda > Insecta > Blattodea > Ectobiidae > Ectobius > Ectobius pallidus. The sequence continues at coordinate 61,108,388 of CAXKWD010000005.1, forward strand.
ATGTGGAAATTGAAAAGACTACAAGTCCATTCACCTTTTGAACACAACTCTTTAGGGGTGGATGATTTTTTTTGAAGATTTTAAAAGGGAAAAATGCAAGCATTCCCACTTTGGTGGCAATACCATTAAAATAAATTAGATGTTGCCAGTTCTCTGACATGTTGGAACACTGCAGATCTTTAGACAAAAACAGTAGAAACAACAGAAGTGAAAAGGTTAAATTAGTATACCCATAGGCCTATTATAGTTTGTCGCGGAAAATATGCTCTTACTTAGATAATTTATAAAATATGAAGGTAATTGGAACATGTCTCAGTTAACTAATTCAACAGTTCAATGTGGTATAGAATGATTGATATCTAAATGTACTCTAAACAACATGTTGCAATGTTGCCTCCTGATTAAGTAATCTGATCTCGAGTCAATAATTAAAGTATATTAGAATATTACTTTTGACTGGTATAATTAACTTTGTAAGATTGTAAATACTCATAGCTTAGGTTGTTGAAGATATGTATTTATGTAAATAGCTAATGTTGGTACTGCTTAAAAATCTTATAAATGTATCAAATATAAAAATTTGAATGGCTGTATTTAATATCATAATTCATAACATACGGTAATTAATCAAATAAATAATCCATTTGAAAATGCATATGTTTCATGTAGAAGCTAATGATGGATGTAAAATAGGAACAATCTGTGAAAAATTGAACTTTTTAATATTCGAGAGAACGGCTATTTTATTGTCAAAATATATTTTGTAGCCTGGGGTTGAAACTAGCTCTGCGTCATGACAACCCCTTGTATCCTATTGGTACGTGGGCCCTTGGGCTGGCTCATTTAGGATGTGCCAGCCCGTGGTGATTATAAAGTTTTCCGTAGTGTGATCTGTTTGTGTGGCTGCCGGATTTGGTCCCCAAACAAGGGATTTGGCGTTTACATCAGCTGCTAGTATTGTTTGCCCTGGTAGTGTTTCTGTGATTCTCTGGACGGCCGCTATGTATGTATCTGGTGGTTCACTGAACTGAAAGTATGCTGATACTAGGTGAATTTTGTCTGGTCCATTTAGGATGGTTACGCAGACGACATGTGTGGTGCATAGGTGAGTTTGTTTTATAACCTGTATGTCCGGATTGACTATGACTATTGCTGCTGAGGGTTCTTCGTCCTGTTTTGCCCCAGTGATGATTCTGTCGTGTATTCCAAAACTTGTCACCCTTCCCTGAATTGTATATGGTTCTTGTATTAGGAGAACGTCTAATTCGGATTGTTGTGTTTATCTGCCACAGCTTTATGTTATGGGCGTTATGTCCCATAATCTATCCAATTCCTTAATCGCTGTTCCGCGTACATCTTTGACGGACAGTCGTGATCATGAGCCCCGTGAGTGGCTTCTAACTTCGCTCTCGCGCAGTTGGCGCACTTTGGCGGCCTATTTCTATTTCTACATTCTTTGTGCGTGTGTCCCTGACCGGCGCAATGCGAGCAGGTGTCCTGTTCCTGAGTACAGTACTTGGCAGAGTGCCCAAGGCCTTGGCACTTGTAGCACCTCGTGACCGAGAGATAGTCTCTGACCCTGCATGTGTTGTAACCTATGTACAGGCGTTCTCTACTTAGTAGTTTCTTTCGTAATGTTGGGCTCGTTTCACAGACCCAATGGTCGCTGTCTTCTAGGTTTTCCCCTAACTTAAATGTGAGTTCTATGTTATCCCAATCCGGGTCGTCCCCGTCTGAATTTTGTCTCTTTAGGGCATTCTTGATTTTGTCCTCTTTGACACCACGGGCACACCTCGAGGTTTCATTTTTGTTGCACTCTGTACCCCTAAGCCTCGTTGTTTGAGGGCTTCTGACTCCATGATTTTCTTGGCTTGTGCCTCAGTTGGGGCCTCTAGTATGATTTCCCGTTTTTTGGTCTTACGAACAGCGACCACATTCCATCCTTCCACTGAAGGATCTACAGTATTTAGGGCGGTCCTAACCTTATCGGCGGTATCATTCTCTTTTGCCGGTCTGTCAATTATGAGTGTGTGTTTAGTTTTGGGTTATGGCTGTTGACTTGGAAACTGAGGGGGTGGCAGTGAAGCTGCCGCTCTAGCGTACGTGGTGTTTGCATGTGATACTGTAGGCTTTGGTTGTGATTTGATTGTTCGAATTTCTGTTCGGAGGGATATGTTTTCCGCCTGCAACTCGTTGTAGTGGATCATAATTTTCCCTAAGCTACGATAGAGGTCCGCTCTTCTACCCTTTGAACCTATGTCTTCTGCTATGAGCCCTGCCATATCTAGCATTAGGTCGATCATGGTTCTCTCATCGTTAGGGTTAGGCTCCATCATCTCCCCGGGTGGGAGTTTTTTCCTACCACGCGGCGTTTCTACTATTGTTTCTAGTTCCGCTTCTACTTCTGTGTCCTCCCCGCTGGAGGAACTACTACTACTCTTTGGTGGGGGCTTCTTTCGGGCTTGTGGGGCTTCTTTCTCCTCATCGATAGAGGAGCTACTATCTGATTGGGGTATGCTGCTGGTGATGCTGCTGGGAATTAATTCTATGGCATAGAGCTATGGATTTGAGTGTTTTCTTTTTTTTATTATGTGTTTGTGTCTTGGATGTAGTCTGTTTGATATTTCCTCTTATGTCACGTGTGAGTTGCCCCCATTGAGTATTGCTAAATTTTGAGTCACGATCCCACTTGCCACGTTCCCTGGGTTGGGAATCCTTGCTCCCTTCTGGAGTATTTTTCATATAAAGAGATTTGGGATGACCAATTAATCGAAGCATTCAACAACTACTCTATGGATCTGCCCATGTTTTTATCTATGTAAATATTAATGTTAATGTAATAAAGAAAAAAGCAAATAGAAAATTTTAAGGTGTATAATAAAATTAAAGGAGAAAGCCCCAAAATGAAGATAATATAATACTTATGTCAATCATTGATAAAAAAATATATGCATATATTCTTGTACATTGGAGACATTTAATATTGCCAATGAGCATATATAGAAACCAAGAAGACGTAATATATGGTATTGTAAAAAAATTAATAAGAGACATGTGCATACTATGTGTGTGTTACACACATTTTGACTCAAAGTTAAAATTTGGACTAAAGAAAATGCAACGTAAAGGACTAAGTTGTAATAAGAGGAAAAAGGAAAAGACTCGAATGGAAATAAGATGGGAAGAGCAACTCATACTGTGTGCCCCCCTTTTCTATTAAGGAAGATACTGTACGCTGTTGGATTGTGTTCCAGTGTATGTTGGATATTGGAGCCTGCATTTCTTCCGTTCGGGCATGAACCTAGGCATGCCTATTTGGATGGTACTGAAACCATCACCGAGAAGGCCTCTCGGACTTGATTTTGCCATTGTGTGTTGCCGGGTGCTCTCTCACAAGTGTTGCCCTTTCTTCCTCGTGGCTGCTCCGCTTGCATCATCCTGTGACTACTATTCTGGAGATAAATCAAGATATCTCTAGTATTGTGTAGAGATTAAATCAAGACATTTGTAGCAGCTTCTGGAGTTAAATCAAGATATCTCTAGCAGTGTGGTGAAGATAACATCAAGACATGCATCTTCCTTGAAACAAATCAACATATTTCACACTTTGGCGCCAGTAATCAATTAACTTTCAGACACGCTTTCAGAAAAGCGCTGATCAGAATTAAATATCGGATATCTGTTGATGTCGACGGAAATGAATATTTTTCCCGTTCCGATGATATAATTTACATACGCCAGCAATTTATTGTGAGAAATTACGATGATGCATTTTCACAGGCTTCACGCTTTGAGGAAAAGTGAAATATCTTCATCACTTTTAAACTTTACAGTATATTTGTCCCGTTTTGAGGCTACAATTTATTACGTCATCATTACTTTTATTCCTACCATCGTCAGGCTATTTCATAGCGTAGTGGTAGGCCAAGTCCCTTCAGGGATGTAGCGCCACGGAGTTTTAGAGTTTAGATGTTTAAATATGCATTACCTATTTTTATGTACGCTGCTTTCATTTACCGTTCTACAAACGGACTTGGTCAAAATGTTTACTTTATACATCTAATTAAAAAAATCACGTAACAGTCCTATTACAAATAGTAGAAACTCAAAATAGCTGGAGGTTCGAGTTTTCAAAACTTACAATTTTTTCCATATTTAGACTTTGAATTAAAATTGTTTTTATTTTGCAAGATCAGCATTAATTGTTACTATGAACCACAACGGTGGTGCGGGTCCAAACAGCATCATGTCTTCCACTGATGTTTTATAAAGTCGTTATTATATTCAAATAATATTTTAATTTCAAGATGGTCTGTGTTAGGGCTTGTTCCGTGAATATGTCATCTTCAGATCCAACTACGTTTTAACTTTTGCTTCCGTCCGTATATATTTTCATTGTATAATCCACATGTTCTTCCACTTTGCTAATTACTCTTAAGTCCGCTGGATGAAGCCAAATTTATAGATCAAGTGGTTGGTTTAACATTTATCCCTGTTTACTGCTTTGTATAATATGACTGCTTCCTCTATCTTAATGATAATTGGACTTATTCCTGTTATCATGCACAATGCATCATTTAACATGGTTCGAAAAGTTTTATCAATTCGTATGTTTATAAGTCTTTACACCCTCTTGTACCCCGTCCAGTTGTACTATCTTATCGAAACATTTATTCAAACTAAAGCACCATACAAATATTGATTGTTATTCATAAGTCCATTTGAAAATACGTGGTATAATATCCTGTTAACTAATAGTTTTTCGATATCTTTTCCTACGATATGTAGCAAGTTTATTGATCGAATTTTGAGACTTTGCTGATGTTTTCTTTTCCAGGTTTTAATATTGGGATTATTTTGGCTTTTTTCCCATAGCTTTAGGGAATTTCCCATTTGTTAAACATCCGCTGTCCATCGTTGTTATCTTGCTCGTTATATCATCTTCTCCAAGAGCTTTTAAGTGTTCATTATGTTCTAAAACATTCATAATTCCTGAATGTGTACATAAATTATCTCCGGTGTTTATTGGTATCTCTGTTTCTTACCTTAATCTTCCATGATACTGAATATCTTATTATTATTATCTGCCTCATAGCATCTTCTATACTAGTTGTACTCGATCGAGCGATATGGATGTTAATACTATGCTTTTCCATATTATGTCAGATGTCGGATTGTATATTTCATTCCACGGATTGTTTGATGTGGGTATGTTACAATATTCTCACCATGAGCTACATTTCTGTATTTGTACAGTTTCTCAATATTCCATTTTGCTTCAAAGTATTGTTCTCTACACATTTCTCGCACTAAATCATTATCCTTTATATTCTGCTGCATACTCCTTAATGTAGCAAAGTCATAGATTTTTATCTAAGTTACACCATCATGTATGAATTAGTTTCTTAGCTTTCCACCATTTTATTCATGTTATCATACCATCTAGCTAATTAAAATCATACTATGGGTATATTACCATGCATACATACATTTTTTCTATAATACATCAAAATTTTGATGGCTAACATAATATGCTTATTGTTTTTCCAAGTTCCCATCATTACTCACAATGCCTTTGAACTCGACCTGTTCATCATTCCAGTCTAAGACCCACACTTACTCCTATTGCCCTCAAGATACAGGAAGCTGTGAGTTTGTACTTTGTGAAAAAAACGCATAGACACGGAGACCTTAACACTGACCACATCACACAGTATAAGAATTGGACACACCCGGCTGAACTTGTGGAAATCATAGACACCAGAGAAAACACACAGTACGCATACGAAATCTACACAGACGGAAGTAAGAGCGAGCTAGGTGTTGGAGCAGGAATAGTAGTATTCAGTGGCGACAAAATATCTCAAGAATTACAATTCAAACTATTGCCTGGCTGCTCAAATAATCAGGCAGAACAACTTGCCATCATGAAAGCCATAGAATATATGAAAAAACTCAATGATATCACACCAGCGGACGAAAGAACCATAGCCATATATACAGACAGCAGAATCACGCTCGATTCCTTAAGGAACGGACGCAACCATAACAATCTCATAGACGACATCAGAAAGAAACTGCGACTACTGCAAAATGACGGCTGGCATGTAAACTTCAGCTGGGTGAAGGCACATGTCGGGAACTATGGGAACGAGATGGCAGACCGACTGGCGAAGCAGGCAGCGAGCAACGCTGACCTACAGATTAGTTACGCAAACATTCCATTAAGTGCAGTAAAGAAACAACTAGCAGCCATCTCTGAGGAAAGATGGAAAGTAGAATGGGAATCTACTACTAAAGGGCTCCATACCAAGTCATTCTTCCATAGCGTCCAAGACAGACTAAAATGCAAACTACGGATGACACCTAACTTGACCACGCTGTTAACCGGACATGGAAGAATCAACAGCTACTTCTACCGCTTCAAAATTAAGTACAGTGCAACGTCCGTGTGTGGAACCGGGGACCAAACAGTTGACCACGTAATATATGTATGTGACAAATTACAAGCTCAAAGAAAGAAGTTTATAGCGTGTGTAAATAATAAAGGTGGAAAGTGGCCAGTTTCGAAGGCCGAACTAGGAGTGAAATACATCAAATACATAACAACGTTTGCAAGCACCATAGACTTAGACTCACTGCAATAAGAACAATATAACACGACTAATAATGATAAACTATAACAAATAGTATCAGGTAAAGAACATTAGTTACCAAATATTATAATTACTAAGGAAAAGAAGTCAAATTAGCATGTAGTATTACTTAACTTAGTAATGGAACATGCTGTATTCTATAATAAAAGAAAATAAAAAAAGACCCATATTTTATACGCACTTGACACAAGTAACATTTTTTTTACGAGATCTTTGTCGTAATTTACAGAGCACCTATTAGTTATTGGTAATATTGTTTTAAATTTAAAGTCATTACATAAATTAATCGTCACTGTAATACTATATAATTTTACTTTTTCGGCTAGGTTCGCCATATATATACCATTTCTACTTCAGTTCTACATATGAGGCTTCAGCTTTCCAGCTATGAGCTATCATTTCATTATACATCTACATCTTCAGAAGTTCTCACATATGCCAGTACACACGGTTTGAGGGTTTTCTTCAGAAAAATAACCACACGACTGGTATAGACCCACTATACACCTTAAGCGATGATAATAGCTCTAACAGCAATTTATATTCTTCTTTCGGACATCCATCTAACCACATGATACAATATGAAGAACCAAACGCACGATTCAAATTTATAAACTCAAAATCAGCCCTAACCTCTCCTATTCCTAATTCCTAGGATGAGGGGCTGTGAAATAAAACAATATAATGTTGAGGTCAGGTATGGAATTTTACGCTAGCACAAAACGTATAGGCCTGGAGACAGTTTAAAGCCCGTATGTTTCTTCCCACACATTCCATCATCTCGCTTTATCGTAACAAGATAGCGTGTAGGCCCAGATGTAAAAATAGCTCTATCTAAAACAAATATCAGTGATTTAAAATTTTCATACATATAACACATGATAGTAAATAAACATGTAGATTATGTTGGAGAAACAACAGAGAAACGCATATGTATTTATGTTATGAAGAACTATCTAGGAGTCCTTTTATTCAGCATTCTTCATACACTTATATATATATCGAGGTTCTATCATGAATCAGGCTCAGAGGGTATACCAGAAGACCATATACCTATTGACATGCGTCTGGTTTTTTATATTTATTATCTTTCTGTTCATTTCAACTAACATCGAGACGCGTTTATAAGTATTATTTAACGAAGAATAATTATGAATAATGAATAAAATGTATTGAAATTGAAATATTTAAACAGTGTTTTAGATTGAAACAATACTATTAAAAGGCATTCATGACATATAGTCTCAATGCGGCTGTTTTATTTGATCAAAAACACGATCGTGGACTCAATACATGGTTACATGTTATGCTCACAACAGTTAATAAATTCCAAAGTCCAGTTTCACTAACCTATCCGATTCCTATTTCCTAGGATGAGAGGCTGTGAAATAAAAAACACAACTCAGGATTCTAGAATTTTATTAACTTTATTACATTCATACTGGGATTTCATCCGCAGCGTAAACACATTAACATTTTACAATGAGCAGATCATATTAGAGTCATTATGAAAAGACATTTGGTTTCAGAGCCTCTTAATGTATCAAGCTTCGGATCAACATGATCATGCATGTTTATATCAGATTTTTTTCCAGTCCTCTGCAATGAACAACATACAATGGTTTTAAAACACTTTGAAGAACAGGCTTCAAATCGTCGTAGGGTAAGTATCCCTCTACCACAGAACTCCATGGATGTAGGATTCGATGTGCTGCTACAACTCTACATCTAGGTAAATGTGTTTATACAGTCGGAGAACATAATGTACAATTCTACAAGCTGTGTCCTATCTATATAATTCACCACTCTAGCTGTAAAAAAATGATAATTTCTTGAAAATGCGTTTAAGATTTCATTTCGAATCTTTATATTTCTGAACGTTTAGTCACACTATAAAACAACATTTTCTACATAAAGTTACTATAATTATCGAAGTTTTTACATAAACTAACTATAAATATAGAAATTCGCCCGAGTTCATCAAACGCTTACCTTATACATTGTACTTCATAGTGGATATCATTTTGAAATCACTTTTTTCATATAAAATTATCGACTATTTTATGTTTCCACTATATTTTTAAGTACTCGCTCTACGTTTTTACATAAATTCACTACACATATAAAATGTTCTACATAAATTAGCGAAAATAACGAAGTTTGCTCGTAAAATAACTATAAATATCGACTTTTATACATAGAATGGTGAAAAATTACACACACACACACAATCACATACACACATAACACAATCACTTCATTTCTAGGAGAGTAGACCTTCATTTCGCACTCATAAATAATACTTTATTTTAAACTAGGAATTGAACGAAATTGAGAAACGCGCGCCAGATCCTCCGGTTATCATCATTACACTAGAGGATATAACACGATGCATACTATCCAACATTCATCACTCTTTTTTATATAATTAACTCTAAATTCGGTTAATAGAGGGTTATGCAACGGAAATATTTAAGTGGGGGTTATTCCATTCTTGACACTGAATAGAGAGGGTCTCGATGTCTTACACTATAAGTTGAGTTATGAATGATGGTTGAACGTTCGTGATCCCTCTGAAACTGCATTCTAAATACAAGTGTTGTAATCTTCGAGGTCTTGCTAACATTAACCTGTTGCTCTATACATATGACAAATATTCATGATTCAGCAAGTAATATGTGTAAGATATGATTAACGTCCTGAGAGTTGAGAGTTGATGTACGGTGAATATACAAGTCCATTCCTACAAGAATTAGACCAAGACCAAGAAACAAGAACAAGAAATATAACAAGAACAAGAACAAGAAATATAATAAGAACAAGAAATAGGACAAGAACAAGAACAAGAAATATAACAAGAACAAGAACAAGAAATATAACAAGAAAAAGAACAAGAAATATAACAAGAACAAGAAATAGGACAAGAACAAGAACAAGTAATACAACAAGAACAAGAAATAGGACAAGAACAAGAAATAGGACAAGAACACGAAATATAACAAGAACAAGGACAAGAAATATAACAAGAACAAGAAATAGGACAAGAACATGAACAAGGAATATAACAAGTACAGCGGTTCGGTGTTTGAAAGGATGATGAACTGGGCGCCACAGTATAATGGATATACTGAATATTTCTGTCTTTGTCGAACCCGCCTCCGGTCAGTCAGTCGATCGTCGAGCACTTCCCTCTAGCTTCAGGGTAGGAAGCGAAGAACACCTTAATATTATTACTTGAATAATAAAGCAGTTTCTTTGAACACTGAAGGAATTTTCAGTTTATTCAATACGTTGGAAATACAAGTACAGTCGTTGACAATAATTACAGAGATTGATATTAAACAATTAATATTGTTAAAAGTTCGCGGTAGATCGTTGCTGGTGATACAATTTTACTGCCGTATATGATTTTAGCTAATCGCGATTGAAAGTAAGAATTCTTCTAAGTCGATTAATTCCCCAGTGAAGATTTTATAAGTCCAATTAGTACTGCGATATATTCCAGTGGACACAATGCCACGGAGTCTAAGTGAATTTAATTACTGTGGGCACGAGGCCACAAAGATAAGTAGAGTTGACTGCTGTAGGCACGGGGCGCCGAAGTAGAGTTGACTGATGTAGGCACAGGGCCTCGAAGTAGAGTTGAATTGACTACTATGGGCACAGGGCCATAGAGATAAGTAGAGTTGAATTGACTGCTATAGGCACAGGGCCTCGAAGTAGAGTGAATTTACACCGCCCCGGTAGGCCTAAGGAAAGCTCTCTTCTACAAACATTTACCCCTACTCTTCTTAATTATTATTCGTGAATCCCGGCACGTGGTACTATGGATCTATTCTTATTGGCGATTCTTCCGACCAATAATAATATGTTAGCCGACTACGGAAATCAATTGGATTTCCCTTATTACCAAAACCCACAATTTAGCGTCTCGGATTTCTAAGAAGGTTTAAGTGGAAAAACCCGGCTAGCGTATGTGTATCACCAGTAAAAATCAGAAGTTTCGACCTGAACATAATAGCCGACTTCTTAGAATAACTAAGTGTATCAATACCCTTCCGCTCGGATCTGGGAAATTGCAGTCGCAGCGTACCTGACTACCTGCAGTTGGCTTATCCCGCACCCGTTAGGGAAATTCCTGACTTCTCTCTTACCATTACAATCTCATTTTAATAAACATTTAAAATGATATTGTTAAACTTTTCTTTTGCCTTATTTCTAGTTAATAATATTTCTAATGGATGTTCCGTCTTTTTACGGTCATTTTAAGACCAAACACGGGCTATGAGATTTTATGATTTTAGTTTGAATGAATCTGGGCAATTAATCTGCCATTTATTATATTTAATTTGGTTATCTTATTTATTTCTTTTTGCCGAAGTGTCTGAACTGCAATATATGCCCCAGTCTATTAAGACAGGAATCATCATAGCCTATGATTGACTTACTGGCTGAATATACTGCATCTCTCCACAAAACCTTATACCTTATTTTCCTCCAGTGTTGCAACTATCTTAAACAAATACATAACTAATTTAATTCCTATCTTGACACGAGACTTCACCTTAAATCCTGTCCCACATGTACAAGTTTTCTGAACTTATCACATTCATGCCTTCATACATCTTGCGGTTTCTCGTAGTGTTACGTTGCTTGTACGTATTACTTGGTTTATTGCACTACCAAAACATTACAACAAAAGTTTACGTAAACACCATAAATTTACCGATATACCCTCGTGAGACCATGAAAATTAAGCTCAAGCAGTTCTCACTGAAATTTACACTAAAATATATTGAATACACTGCAATATTTACATAAGGCCACGAAAAGGAAGCTCGAACGGTCCTTATTAACATTACACTGAAATATATCGAATACACTGCAATATTTACATAAGGCCACGACAAGGAAGCTCGAACGGTCCTTATTAACATTACACTGAAATATATTGAATACACTGCAATATTTGCATAAGGCCACGAAAAGGAAGCTCGAACGGTCCTTATTAACATTACACTGAAATATATTGAATACACTGCAATACTTACATAAGGCCACGAAAAGGAAGCTCGAACGGTCCTTATTAACATTACACTGAAATATCTTGAATACACTGTAATATTTGCATAAGGCCACGAAAAGGAAGCTCGAACGGTCCTTATTAACATTACACTGAAAGATATTGAGTGCACTGCATCATTTTCATATATTTCACCCTCATTCATACACATTCCTCTAATCCTAAACCTATGTGGAACTGATAACCTATCATGCCAGTAGCTATCTTACCGCGTAAAATATACATTACAGGTTATAGGCCTACATTATTCCAGCTCAGTACAATACTTTTCGGTTATTCCTTGCTTTCCTCTAATTTGTTCATATTTACAATACATTTGTCGATAAATGACGTTACACAAAATCACTGATCATCTGAATACATTTTACGGATTTATATCCTTTATTGGTTCTGCCCAAAAATTTTCTGCTTCTATGAATAATTTAAGATAACTAGAGTCAAAGGTTAAACGTAGTTTTCCATGTGCTTTCACTACATCACAAATCGGATTTATTTGCTTACCGGTTTCTTCCATCATTGAAATTGGTATTGGACTATTCTTATAGCGACGCTCAGGAATTTCTTGTTTTAATTTAAATTTGTGTTGGTAACCCCGAATTAGGCCTGGAGTTGAACTGAACACTGATTTGTTCTTATAAAGCATGTTATATAAAGTCGACTTTTGACCATCTGACAGCACATCAATTTCTTCTACTTTCTCTCTGAGAATTAATTCGATATCAACATTTTCCTCTTCATTTCTTCCATTCTGACTAATGTTAGTAAAATTCGCGTGTACCGTTTCACATTCATTTTCATCTATATAATTTTTGGAACCCTTAATGCACAAATGATCATATTCTTCATCCTCTCCAACAATACCAGATTCCATTCCCTGTAACTCTGCGATACTTCCGTCACAATAAGACTCATTATCACCTTCATATATAAATACGGCCGGTTTATTTCCCATAGGCCTATATTCGTCGATACTATTTCCCTCTTGTACTCCAACTGATTCCACCACGAAAGGCTCACGTAATAATACATCTTCATTTTGACACTCCAACTCCTTAGTAATTATATTTTCATTAGATAAAAACGGTACACGTAACTTTTCATTCTCATCTCTTTCCATTTCTACCCAATTTTCTTCAAAATTTATTCTCATTAGTTGATCTGTCATAGAATCACAACCCAGAATTAATTTATGTGCTAAATGTTTTATTGTCAAAAAGTAGACTTCTAACTTCTTTCCCTCAATTTCCACCGGCAACATACACTGATGCTCAATTTTATGGGATCTGGCACCAATTGCAGTCTGTGCGTATAAGCCATGTACTTTCAATTCCTGAACGCGCACTTTTGCTGCTTTCAGTGTTTCATAGAATTTTTCATTTATTAGAGAAAAACTACAGCCAGTATCCACCAACATATCGACTTCAAATTGGTCTATTTTTACCCTTATTAATGGCGGATATGTGGGTGTTATACCCTCTCTATTTGCTTATCCTACTACGCACCCCTTCTCTAGTGTTTTATTTTCATTATTAGGTTTTTTAATCCTTGTAATCCCTCGGTCTGTGTGACGTCATTTCGACCCCCAAATGCGTCTTCTAATAGTTTAAAGGCCTGTCTTGTGCTAAATGCCTTTCGTCATTTCTGTGACGAATGTCTCCCTGAATATCATTGTGGTTTCCCGTGCTATGCGCCTGATTCCTTTCACCTTCTATGTTAATGCCCCCCTGGTTTTCTGGAATTCGCTCTCCTATTTCGTTCTGCATTCTCCCATGAAATCGGACATTATTTACTTGTCTGTCCTGAGGCCTATTTTCTTGGTTATTTCCCCTCCAGTTTTGGTTCCCATTATTTCTATATGAGTTATTATTATTATGGGGTCCTCTGTTCGATTCCGCATTTCTGTTAGCATGCCCATGGTTCCATCTACCTCTGTCATTATTTGGACCTCCTCTCGTATCTTGATTCATTTGCATATTATCCGGTCCATTTTGTCTCCTATTATCGCTACGCTCTTCTCTGTTAGTTCGTACTTCGAAACTAGACAATAATTCCAAAGCCTTGCTATAGGTTTGGGGACATGATACTATAAGCAGGCTACATATTTCCGGCTGAAAATGTCTCGTCACAAGCTGAATGGCCTCGCATTCTGGCATTCCTGGGTCTAGTAACGGGATTAGGCCTATAACTCTTAGGAAATGGTCCGATAGAGAGACGTTGCCCCTAGGTGAATATCTTCCATTATAGACCTCATTTCTAGCTAAAGCTCTCTTCGCCTCACCCCAATATCTTGCTAAGAATAACTGCTTAAAATCCTCATAGTTGCACTCCGGGTGTACTGTAAGTTCAAACCACTCTTTTGTTTTTTCCTTTTAAGGCTCTACCGAGGATCAACATTTTGTACTGAGATGGAATAGACCGCAAAGTAAAATATTCTTCAACAGATTTCAAGAAACTCTGAGGGCTCGTGTTGCTCTCATTGAAGCTGGGAAGTGCTACCTCATTTCCTATTAAGTTACATATATTAATTCTATTTTCGCTAACTACCGGCATGCTGGTGGCTACCGTCTCGTGCACTGTATTACAGGATTCATTTGCAACACTAGGAGGCCTATATGTAGTTCCCATTACATTATATATATACCCTCACTACAATTTACAGCATAGTTATTTGCTACAGGCCTATGATTTTCGACCTCCTTCGCTACCGTGCTTACTTCTTTAGAGATTTCTCCTATTTTCTCAGCTAATATATTTTCTAAATGCACTACCTAGTCATTTACTTCCGAGATTTGATCTTCTAACCCTACTTTTACTTTTCCCACCTGAGTCTCCATATTCTTTTTCAAGCTAGACTCCGATTTCTGTATTTCCTTCTCCAAAATTTTCCTTTCATTGAATAATTTTTCTTCATATTTCTTGCCCTGAATTTCTAGTTTCCTATCTACCGATGCCATATTAGCCTCTAATTCAGACCTAATTTCCCCTTGACTTTCACTAATTTCTTGTCTCATTGCTTTTTCGCTTTCTTTAAGTTCCCTACAGAATTCTCCCCTGATTTCCTTGCATAAATTAGATTGGACCTCTTTTATATCATTAAGCTCCTTCTCAAGCCTATCTAAATTCTGTCTATGTTCTTGGCTCGATTGTTCTATCCTATCTCCTAGTTTCTCTATCTTTTCCCCAGATTTTTTTTCTAGTTCCTTTATACTTTCCTTAGTTTCGTTACTTGATTTTTCTAATCCCTTTATACTTTCCCTAGTATCGTTACTTGATTTTTCTAGTCCCTTCATCATAGCTTCCTTAGATTCCCTCATCATAGCTATCAAATATGCAATAGAATTCGGGTCTATAGTTTGATTCAATACCCTAGGCCTATGTTCGGTTACACTATCATTCTCGGTCAGCTGAATATTTGTTGCACTATTTTCCTGCCTATTATCCACTACCTGCTCCAAAACCCCGTCACCTGTCGCGACACTGTTCTCATTGTTAATCTCCATTCTTCAATTATTTATTTCCTCACCAGTAAGCAAGTCGTGTCCCTCTCCACCTTCCATATTAATTATATTCCTAGTAACTTTTCCGTTCCTAAGCCACATACATAAGTTATAAGGGTAGTGATACACTCTTACGATCTACCTTACCTTTGGTTAAGAAGTTCAACATACAATGCATAACATATATAATTATACCCTTGCACAATGAATATTTGATATGCCTGAGTTATTTTACTTTGAAAAAGATTTTATTTTACTTGAATTTTCTTTAATTTACTTAGTGAGTTTCAGTTTAATTTTACTTTGATCTTAAATTGCAAACTGTTTCTGAAAAAATATATAATATCAGGCTTACTTATTTATCCAATTAATATTTACTGTTTCTTAAATTACTGATATTAAAATTGTTTTCTTTACTGAAACTCTATTTATATTTTAAATTCTTATCTGTAGGTGACTTTAGATGTTTTCTGCGACGGTCTCCGGAACAGATGTACCACGATCTTGAATTCCAGCGGTGCCTATACGGGTGACGTTCTAGAAATTCTGCGGTGTCTTCCTTCCGTTTTGGGATGATTTTTGAAGTTGGTGATCCTTGATGTAAAGCTTCTCTCGTGCTCCACGTTGGGAAAAAGCCATGTACAGCGTTTCGGTGTTGAAAGATGAGGATGAACTGGGCGTCACAGTATAATGCATATACTGAATATTTCTGTCTTTGTCGAACCCGCCTCCGGTCAGTCAGTCGATCGTCGAGCACTTCCCTCTAGCTTCAGGGTAGGAAGCGAAGAACACCTTAATATTATTACTTGAATAATAAAGCAGTTTCTTTGAACACTGAAGGAATTTTCAGTTTATTCAATACGTTGGAAATACAAGTACAGTCGTTGACAATAATTACAGAGATTGATATTAAACAATTAATATTGTTAAAAGTTCTCGGTAGATCGTTGCTGGTGATACAATTTTACTGCCGTATATGATTTTAGCTAATCGCGATTGAAAGTAAGAATTCTTCTAAGTCGATTAATTCCCCAGTGAAGATTTTATAAGTCCAATTAGTACTGCGATATATTCCAGTGGACACAATGCCACGGAGTCTAAGTGAATTTAATTACTGTGGGCACGAGACCACAAAGATAAGTAGAGTTGACTGCTGTAGGCACGGGGCGCCGAAGTAGAGTTGACTGATGTAGGCACAGGGCCTCGAAGTAGAGTTGAATTGACTACTATGGGCACAGGGCCATAGAGATAAGTAGAGTTGAATTGACTGCTATAGGCACAGGGCCTCGAAGTAGAGTGAATTTACACCGCCCCGGTATCCCTAAGGAAAGCTCTCTTCTACAAACATTTACCCCTACTCTTCTTAATTATTATTCGTGAATCCCGGCACGTGGTACTATGGATCTATTCTTATTGGCGATTCTTCCGACCAATAATAATATGTTAGCCGACTACGGAAATCAATTGGATTTCCCTTATTACCAAAACCCACAATTTAGCGTCTCGGATTTCTAAGAAGGTTTAAGTGGAAAAACCCGGCTAGCGTATGTGTATCACCAGTAAAAATCAGAAGTTTCGACCTGAACATAATAGCCGACTTCTTAGAATAACTAAGTGTATCAATACCCTTCCGCTCGGATCTGGGAAATTGCAGTCGCAGCGTACCTGACTACCTGCAGTTGGCTTATCCCGCACCCGTTAGGGAAATTCCTGACTTCTCTCTTACCATTACAATCTCATTTTAATAAACATTTAAAATGATATTGTTAAACTTTTCTTTTGCCTTATTTCTAGTTAATAATATTTCTAATGGATGTTCCGTCTTTTTACGGTCATTTTAAGACCAAACACGGGCTATGAGAATTTATGATTTTAGTTTGAATGAATCTGGGCAATTAATCTGCCATTTATTATATTTAATTTGGTTATCTTATTTATTTCTTTTTGCCGAAGTGTCTGAACTGCAATACAAGAACAAGAAATAGGACAAGAATAAGAACAAGAAATACAACAAGAACAGGAACAAGAAATATAACAAGAACAAGAAATATAACAAGAACAAGAACAATAAATAGGACAAGAACAAGAACAAGAACAAGAAATAGGACAAGAACAAGAACAAGAAATACAGCAAGAACAAGAAATAGGACAAGAACAAGAACAAGAAATATAACAAGAACAAGAACAAGAAATATAACAAGAACAAGAACAAGAAATAGGACAAGAACAAGAACAAGGAATATAACTAGTCTAGTCCTATTTCTTATTCTTGTTCTTGTTATATTTCTTGTTCTTGTTATATTTCTTGTTCTTGTTATATTTCTTATTCTTGTTCTTGTTGTATTTCTTGTTCTTGTTCTTGTCCTATTTCTTGTTCTTGTTATATTTCTTGTTCTTGTCCTATTTCTTGTTCTTGTTATATTTCTTGTTCTTGTCCTATTTCTTGTTCTTGTTATATTTCTTGTTATTGTTGTTGTTATATTTCTTGTTCTTGTTCTTGTCCTATTTCTTGTCCTTGTTGTATTTCTTGTTCTTGTTCTTGTCCTATTTCTTGTTCTTGTTCTTGTTATATTTCTTGTTCTTTTTCTTGTTATATTTCTTGTTCTTGTTCTTGTTCTTGTCCATTTTCTTGTTCTTGTTATATTTCTTGTGCTTGTTATATTTCTTGTTCTTGTTATATTTCTTGTTCTTGTTTCTTGGTCTTGGTCTAATTCTTCTACGAATGGACTTGTATATTCACCATACATCAACTCTCAACTCTCAGGATGTTAATCATATCTTACACATATTACTTGCTGAATCATGAATATTTGTCATATGTATAGAGCAACAGATTAATGTTAGCAAGACCTCGAAGATTACAACACTTGTATTTAGAATGCAGTTTCAGAGGGATCACGAACGTTTAACCATCATTCATAACTCAACTTATAGTGTAAGACATCGAGACCCTCTCTATTCAGTGTCAAGAATGGAATAACCCCCACTTAAATATTTCCGTTGCATAACCCTCTATTAACCGAATTTAGAGTTAATTATATAAAAAAGAGTGATGAATGTTGGATAGTATGCATCGTGTTATATCCTCTAGTGTAATGATGATAACCGGAGGATCTGGCGCGCGTTTCTGAGACGGAGGTAAATTCTCCGTCTCCCAAATTCCTTCCTCCTTGGATGTGCGGTTCTGATGTTTTGTTATGTGCTGCCATCTACCCTAAGTTTCGGGGCGTGCTGGTGGCCGAGCGGCCATTGCCGTCAGTACCGATTGAGTTTTTCTAGTGTGGAGTTGATTTCCTCGGATCTCCGGCTGGCTATGGTGAGTGCCGATCTTTCCGCTTTATCATGCTTAAAATTTTTGTAACTTATAATGGATAAATTTGATGTTAGCTCAGAAGCCTTCACTGTCATTTTACTAAACGTGAAACCTCGAAACATTCCATGCTCATAGTTGTCTATTCTGCCATGAAATAACTATTATTATTCTCTAATTCAGATTTAAATATTGCTTATAGACACGCTATTCATTTGCTAAGGTGATGTATTCTTTTGAATAATGTTTTTGTGGGTGGTTAAAGTTAGCCAAAAGTAATGCAAATTGTCTGTAGCCATGTTGAGCATGGGACCCAAGTGACGTCACCCCTTTAATGCATTTGGTAAATTCTTTGTGGGACGTGCTTGCCCTCTACGCTTATATATATATATATATATGGGATTAATTTGCCATGATATTTATGTTGCGCAGTTATTATAAAGTGTTTTCGCCTTACTTATAAATATGGTACCTTCTGCAAGTTTTCATGTTAGGTAGGCGTTTTATGTCATTCTGATGCAGCTATTGTTTCAGAGTCACCTTGATAGGTTCTTGATGACACCCCCTTCTGTAAGGTCATGCTTATAGTTCCCCTGATTTATTTAAAATTAGTTTTTCAGATTGCTGTCAAGTTAGACCTACTACTTATAATTACTACAAGCTTGACTTAATTAAAGCTGTTGTATATTTTTCTGTAAAATATATTGAAATTTCCCTTTAACCATTTATTGGGTCATGGCTAAATTTGCATATCAAAGCTGCCATTTATAGTAACCTCAAGCTTGACTTAATTAAAGCTGTTGTATATTTTTCTGTAAAATATATTGAAATTTCCCTTTAACCATTTATTGGGTCATGGCTAAATTTGCATATCAAAGCTGCCATTTATAGTAACCTCAAGCTTCACTTAATTAAAGCTGTTGTATATTTTTCTGTAAAATATATTGAAATTTCCTTTTAACCATTTATTGGGTCATGGCTAAATTTGCATATTAAAGCTGCCATTTATAGTAACTTCAAACTTGACCTAATTAAAGCTGTTGTATATTTTTCTGTAAAATATATTGAAATTTCCCTTTAACCATTTATTGGGTCATGGCTAAATTTGCATATTAAAGCTCCCATTTATAGTAACCTCAAACTTGACTTAATTAAAACTGTTGTATATTTTTCTGTAGAATATATTGAAATTCTCTTTAAGCATTTATTGGGTCATTGGTAAAATTCCATATATAAGCTGGCATTTATTTTATTTTCAAATTTGAGCTGGCTTAGGCTTTTTGCATATTTTTCTGTAATTGGCCCCTTTTATATATTCAAGCTTCTCCTAGTCAAATTTGTCTTACCTTTTCCTTGGTAAAATATTCATATTTATCTTAAACCTTTTGATTTAATTATAAATCTTCAAATAGTTTGCCCTTTTGTAGTAACTTTTATGTGCTCTAGTTAAAAGTAACTTGCATATTTCCTTTTGGTTAATATAATTAATTATCTAGTTTGATTTTCAAATTTAACCTACCCCTCATGTGACTTGATTTCACCTATTCATAATGGGTGTTTTCATGTTTGATGTTTTTACTGAAGTTAACTTTAACTGTGATGTCCCGTTACTTGCTAACTAAAACTTCTAGTATTGCTTTGTTAGGATATTTCAGCAGTTCTAGTTAATGAGTATTAAAATAAATTTGGTTCTGCCTTTTTGTCTTTGGGTCGAATCTGCCTGGCCCTCTGCTGAGTTAATATTTAATTGAAAAAATTTTCATATAGTTAATATAAATAATTATCCCGCATTCACTGTTTAAGTGGTGTTGTTTGCTTGAAGATATTGCCCTGATGATTAAATTATATTTATTCGTTTGGGAATAACATATTCTTGGGCTATCTTCCTATTTGGAGCTCTTGTGGCCATTGCTATCCAATCGTTATTGCTATATTATAGAAGTGTCCCAGTTTTGTATAGGCCTATTTCAAATTATGCAAATTTAGATTCTAGGGTGCCACGTGTAGTTCACTGTTTTTCTATGGTCTAATTAATGTGTTCTATTTGCATATTCCAAGATCTCATATAAGAGTTGTATAAGGGTTGTATGTTTTTTTATATTTATTACTGAATTTGTTATTGATAACGTTGTCCCTCAAGATATATATATTCTGAATTTTACGGGGAATTAAAATTGTTAATGTTCTTGAAGTTTGGATTTTCTTGTGGGTGTTTATATTGTTCCCCTTCCTCCTCCCCGCGCAGGCTTGCAGTTGTTTACATTGGTTAATATCGATCTACTCTGGTGTTCCCAGTCACGTTCCTATATTTTCCTCCTCTTGGAATTGTTTATTAGATATAAACTTCTACTAACCGAACCTCCTTTCAGACCTTCCTGGCTGCTAGCCGCAGTTGGTGGTTTAGTACTTAGCTGTTCCGATAACTGTTTTTCCTTATCTCGCTTGGTCTGAATTGCGAGCTCCTCCTGTTTATACCTAGTTGGAGTCTGGTTTTTGGCTCCGCACTGATCATAGATTTTGCATTGTTTACCTAAGGCACTGGATACTTACCTTACTTACCTACCTTACCCAAAACTCAAGCTGCAGTTGGTAGCAGTATCCTTCGGGAGAGAGGAGGTTGGATGCCCTGTATCCCCTTTCTTAAACTATTCTATTGCTTTATCTTTTTGAGGATAGGAGACGTTTAGGGTATTTATAACTTGCGTTTGTTGGGAGTCTGTGTCCTCCTGGGGCCGAGTCTTAAATTTCTTCTAGTTTCTTTTGATATTTGCGTCATGCCTTTAAGAACTCAACTATCGTGGGAGTTTCTCCGCAAGGAAGAGTTATTATTTGAAATTAGGTCTAGGGGAGTCAAGGTGGAGGACTCTGCTGATGTTCCCTCCCTTTTGTCTAAACTAAAGCAAATTGCAGGTTCCCATAACCCCTCCTTGTCATTCATTTCATCGCAGGATACTGTGTCAGAATTTCAATTAGTTAGACGGAAAGTGTCTGAATTACTAGATCTAGCTTCCGAATTGTTGTTGGACCCTGAAGCATCTTATCGGCAAAAACGTCGATTGCGACATCGTGCTTGGCACTGGGAAAACAGGATTTTCCTTTTGTCGCAGATGCGGGATTCTCACCTGGATTTGGGCGAGTTGGATAAAATTTTTGATTTATTAGAAGCGACCTTTTCGTCCTCTGCGATGGAAGAGTCTGATTTACCTGTTGCGGCTGGGGCTTATTGTGTAGGATTGCCTGCCACTTCTCCTCCTCCGCTTCATGTTGAATTACCATCACCTCAGGATGCTTATATTCATCCAACTATTTCTAATACTATGCATGAGGGAGCTTCTCCACATGACGTTCATCCTGTTCAATCAGCCTTTGCTGACCTTCAATTTGCGCCGTTAAAGATGCCGCATCCCCTGCAAAAGATGTTGGAAAGCGAGGGTACATTCGCGATTTCTAAACTTCCTGATGTAATATTTTTTCTGAGGTTTTTGGTTAAATTTGTTGAGCTTGCTGCATCGTTCCGAGTTGATGATCTCTTGGCTTTGCAGTTATTACTTACCATTGTTTCTGGACGGGTGTTGGAAATATTGCAGGGCGTGTTAAGCTCTTCTAAGACTCTTTCAGATTTTCATGCTCAGCTTCTGGTTCAATTTATACCATCTAGACCGCGACAGGATTATCTGCGTAGATATTACTACCGCCCTCAGCAAATTAATGAACATTTCTCAGATTTCTTCTTGGATATTAAATTGCATGCTGCAGTCTTCCAGGTTCCCGACACGGAGAAACAGGTTGTGGATGTAATCATATCTGGTTTAAATCCTGTCACTCGCTCTCATCTGACCTTTGCAGCAAGACCTGTCTCTTATTCTGACTTATCCAATCTGGTCTCTGTTATTGCTGAAGTGGAGAGTGCCGACGCTTGTCGTCCTCCTTCATCTCTTATGTCGTCTCAGGTGGTGCATAGAGTTCAAGATCGCCCGAATGACACTCATGTTCGTGAGCAACGCTCTTGCCATTATTGCTCTAAAGTAGGCCATTTGAGCAGAGATTGTCGTAAAAGACTGGCGGATCTTCGCCAGCGTAATGTTAACGTTCAAGATGGGAATAGAAACTCTCGTTTGTGTTCATATTGTCATAAATTTGGTCACCTCGAGCCGAGTTGTAGGAAAAAAGAATTTGATGTTCAGCGTCGGGCCTCTTCGGGTCCGGTGGTCGGGCCGACATCCGCTCCTCGTGATTCCTGACTAGTACCTGATATTTCTCAGCCCGTTCCTGATGTTCACCCTTCTGAGCGTGATCGGGTTTTATTTCAGGCTATGGGTTGTAGCGGGCGTGTGCCCCAACATCTTCCTTTGATTGAGGTTTCTCTAAATAAGACTCCCTTTCAGGCATTGATTGATACTGGAGCAAGTAAATCTTGCATTCGTAGTGATGTTTTGCCATTATTGGGCATTTCCTTATCTAGCATTAGCCCGTTTCAAGGGGCTGCTCTTAATGCTGATGGTTCAGGAATTAATATCTTGGGTTCTGTCCAGTTGTCACTTCGTATAGCAAAGTTTTCTTGGAAGGTTTCCTTTCTGGTTCTTCAATTTTTGATTTGTCCGGTTATCCTGGGCGCTGATTTTGGCTCATTTACTAGGTTGATTTTGGATTTCCAGTTTCGCCAGCTTTACTTCAAGTTTGATATTCAG
Organism: Ectobius pallidus; assembly: GCA_964059195.1. Classification (NCBI taxonomy): domain Eukaryota; kingdom Metazoa; phylum Arthropoda; class Insecta; order Blattodea; family Ectobiidae; genus Ectobius; species Ectobius pallidus. The sequence goes on from CAXKWD010000005.1 coordinate 61,131,622, forward strand.
CATAAAACTCCATTTGCTATCTCTCCTGGTTCCAGTTCCTTCCCGCCTTGTGCCTCGCTTATTGATCACCATTCTGGAGTTAGTGATACTTTCCCCTCTAATGAGATTTCTCTAGACCATTTGCTCCCTGAACAACGCGATCTGATCTTGGAAGTTGTAAATACATATCCCGATGTTTTGAGTGAGAAGCTGGGAGTAACAAATGTCATACAGTATGAGATACAGGTTACTGACCATATCCCAGTCCGTTTACCACCGTACAGGTTGGCCCCTCCGAAACTCCTGGTCATGCGACGTAAGATTAAAGAGATGCTGAGTAAGGGCATTATTCGTCCCTCGACGTCACCGTACTCGAGTCCGATCTTCTTAGTGCCGAAAGGCGAAGACGATTTCCGCCCTGTCATCGATTATAGAGCACTCAATCAGAAAATTGTTATCGAGTCCATGCCGTTGCCGGACATACATTCGGCAGCCCATTGGTTTGCTGGTGCTAAGGTATTTTCATCACTTGACCTTAACAGTCCTTATAATCAGATCTCTCTTAAGGAATCCTCCCGCCATCTCACTGCCTTTTCCACGGATTGGCAACATTTTGAGTTCTGCCGCCTTCCATTTGGCCTTGCTACTGGCGCGCAGGTTCTTACCAGGTTGTTAGACACCATTTTCTCTGACATAAAATTTGACTATGTATACCATTACCTTGATGAATTGGTAATTTATAGCAAGGATTTCCAGTCTCATGTTGGTCACCTCCGGGAAGTTTTTCGTCGGCTACAGGAGGCCGGTTTGACAGTCAAGCCAACTAAGGTGCGGTTTGCGATGCCGCAACTTAGTTTCATCGGCCATATTATCTCTCCAGATGGGGTTGCAATTGACCCAGAGAGGACTGTTGCTATCAGGAACTTCCCGCCTCCTACTAATGTTAAAGGTGTCGCTCGGTTTATAGGCATGGTCAATTTCTTCGCTAAATTCATTCCCAACTTTGCTGTGTTGGCGGCCCCCTTGAATCGTCTTCGTGGCAAGGGTGTAACTTTTGTTTGGGGTGAGGAGCAGCTACTCGCTTTTGAGAACCTTAAGTCTGCCATCACTAATCCGCCAATTTTGGCCATGGCCGATTTCTCCAGGACGTTCATCGTCCAGACCGATGCTTGCTCTTTTGGGTTGGGCGCTGTACTTCTTCAAGAGTTCCCTGATGGGCGTAGGCCGGTTGCCTTTGCTTCGAGATCTGTGAGCAAGCAAGAGCAGATGTTTTCCATTTATGAATTGGAAGCTCTTGCCGTCATCTTTGCTCTGGAGAAATTTCGGATGTATGTCGAGCACGTCAATTTCATCTTGGAGTGCGACAACCAAGCGTTGTCTTGGTGTTTGGCTCGCCCCCGTAAGACGGGCAGACTGGCTCGTTGGGCCGTTAGGCTCTCAGCATTCAAATTTCTCCCTGTTCATATTAAGTCATCTCAAAATATCCTTGCTGATTCTCTTTCTCGGATGTTTGAAGGCTATCCGTCTTCTTCTTCGCCTTCTTCTGATCAAGCTCTTGATCCCTCTGCCCATCCTGTGGTGTTGCCTGCTCAGGAGACCATTGCTCCGCTCTTGACTAACTTTCCTCTGGCGTACGCTGACATTTCTCATCATCAACGTCTTGACCCTGATCTGGCTAGTATTATTGACCAGCTTGGGAATCGTACTGTAGTCAGTAATTTTCGTTTGGTCAATGGTGTTCAGCAGATTCTGGTTGGTAGGCAGAAGCGGCCTAAGATTGTCTTGCCGATCTCCCTCAGAGATATGGTGTTTAAATATTTTCATGTATCTTCCATTGGGGGCCATTTGGGTATCAAAAAGACTGTGCATAAGATCAGTGTTGCTTTCTGGTGGAAGGGGATGTTCGTGGATATTCGTGATCGTGTTCGGTCATGCCATGAATGTGCTATATCTAAACCTACTTTGAATTCACGAATTGGTCTTTTGTCATCTACTGTTCCTCAGCGACCGTTTCAGAAACTGTTCATTGATTTTCTGGGGAAGTTGCCTCGTTCTCGCAAGGGTAACTCCTTCATCTTGGTTGTTGTGGACGCTTTCACGAAGTTTAATTGGCTGTTCCCTCTGCGCGATTCTCGCACCGAGAAGGTGATTTCTTCTCTATCCTCCATCTTCCAGGTTTGTGGATTTCCTGAGTCCATTGTTTCAGACAATGCTCCCCAGTTCACCTCCCGTGTATTCAAGGATTTCTGTTTTCGCAGGGGCATAGACCACATCACAACCACCCCATACTACCCGAATCCCAGCCATGCCGAACGCGTCATGCGCAACCTGAAGAATGCTTTAATTGCGTACCATTGCAGTGATCATTCCTTGTGGGATAGTAATCTGCACTGGTTGCAGTTTGCGTTCAATACTGCTGTGCATGATAGCCACGGTTTCTCTCCATTTTCTCTTCTGTTCACATTTACTCCCAACCATCCGCTCAGTAACCTGTGGCACCTAGCTGACTTATTGCCTGACTCTGTTACTCCTCTTGATATTTCTCATACTTGGAGGGCTGCTAGACGTAATCTCCTGGCCGCCCACGGTAGGAGAGCGATGGCTTACAATAAGGGTAGGCTTCTTTGCCAGTTTAAGGTTAATGATTTATTTATGTGCAGAAACTATCCTATTAGTAAGGCGTCTAATAAATTTGCAAAAAAATTGGCGCCCCGTTATGTGGGACCTTTCCGTGTCATTAAGCAACTCCAGAACGGAGTCTCCTTTCTTCTGCAGCATGTTCAAGACTCTTCGAAGCGTAGATGTCATGCGTCCCAAATGAAGTCATTGTAAATTTGTATTTGAGCACGTACATGTGTATAGTTCTTGTGCATTTCATGGCTCTTTTGTGGTTCCTTTGAAGGGAATGGTCTTGTTTTAAAGTAGCTTCTAATGATGATTATATTTATATTTCTTGGTTTCATGTTGGTTTGGCTTCTGTAAATTGTGTAGTAAGTAAGTAAAAAAAAATAAGGTTTTTTAAGCATTGTAAAAATGATTTGCGGATTGGTCGGTACTTGCTGGGTCGGTTGGATTTCCGGGACTTCATTCTTAGGTACTCAAAGTTGTGGGGCCCCTACATAAATTAGTCATTATCTTCTGAGCTCAGAACAAAAGAAAGAAAAAAAAACCCTCGTAAAAAAAAAGAGAATTCCCCCCAAAAAATTAAATGATAACATATGGATATATGTATTAATGACCTTCGAGACTTGTAAACCACAATATATGACTTCTGTGGAAGTACAGTGTACTCCACGTCAAAAAAAAGAAGAAAAAAAAACATAAGGGACGTCTTTAAACTCTACGAAATGGATTTTAAAAGAAAAATTTAAGAAAGTCATCCATTTTACGGATAAGTGTAAATAAAACAAAAAAACAGTGAACACTTAATTATTAACGAAGTGACCCTTTTCTACTGTTTCAATATCGTCCCTGAAGAGAAATTTCAAGATTGAAATTAATAATTTGAAACCAAAAAAGACTTTTTATAAAAGACACTTAGAATGATCTTCGAGACTTATTATTGTGACTCAAGCAACATAGCCGGAGTGTTAGTATTTCACCTATATATATTCACTCCAGAGCTAATGGTTACCACTCTGTTTCATGTTTATCTTCTGGATCAACTTCTGGATGGAGGGACCATCGTCCCCGTCTTCTTCTTGGTTTGGAGACCAAGCTGCTCCTGCTGTGCATTCTTCTGGGCGTGTGAGTGCTCCATGCTCAGAGAATTTTCTGTACTTGGCTCATTGGGGAGTTCACCCCCTACTTGTTTTGCCACTGGACTCTGTTGGCCGGAGCCTCGTAATCTTCGTTCTCTACAGCAGTCGTCGATCTTCGAGCTATGCAGGTATTCTACTGTTACCCCCCCCTTTTCTACGCACCTACCTTCTACTACTAGGATGTTGCCTGTTCAGCCACAGATGGACCCTGGCTGGGCTCTGATCTTCGGCCATCTCTGCCTTCCCTCATTTGGACATGTGGGCGTTGGCGTAACTACGTATGTATGGTGATCTGTTACCTATGGTGGTCACCTACTGCTGTAAGTGAGATATAGTGGTGCTTTCCCCAGTTTTTCCCTAGTGTTATTCAGGTATTGTGGTAACCCAAATTTTGGGACCTATCTAAAAGCAAAAGTGTCGATTTCCCTCATTATGTTTTGGCAGAATTTTGTATTTGTGTTCTGCTATGATAAGTTCTGTGGGTGTTATCTAATCTAAGAGTCGCAACAAATTAAATGTAATGAAAAGTAAAAAAAAAAGAAGAGACTATATGGTAGGTAACCTCAAGCATAAAAATTTGAACTTAAAAATTATTATCCACGAATCTAAAGAAAGACGAAACCTCAAGAAGACATTCTAATTTAAAAGATAAAATTCTGAATTTAAGAAATGTGTGAAAATACGGATGGTGTTGATGTTTTATTTCAGGGACATATTCTATATATTATGCATTGATTTAAACAAATTTCAAGGACTCATCTTATATGGTACTCTGCATCAAGACATGGACTTTTTGAGCAAAATTTTTCACCTTACCAATTGGATACGTATTCGTGTTAACTATGAGTTGTTTGAGTGTTTAATTTAAATTGAATGGCTATATGCTCATGTATTTAGGGTACTATCTTAACTAGTGCATTTATCTTGCCCGTATGTGATTAACTTTAGCGTTTTGAGGTTTCATGTGTTCTTTTTCATTTTTTGGGTCTTCTGCCCTTTAAGCTTCTAAATTTTGAGCCCACCCAGAGAGGAGGCTGAGACGGAGGTAAATTCTCCGTCTCCCAAATTCCTTCCTCCTTGGATGTGCGGTTCTGATGTTTTGTTATGTGCTGCCATCTACCCTAAGTTTCGGGGCGTGCTGGTGGCCGAGCGGCCATTGCCGTCAGTACCGATTAAGTTTTTCTAGTGTGGAGTTGATTTCCTCGGATCTCCGGCTGGCTATGGTGAGTGCCGATCTTTCCGCTTTATCATGCTTAAAATTTTTGTAACTTATAATGGATAAATTTGATGTTAGCTCAGAAGCCTTCACTGTCATTTTACTAAACGTGAAACCTCGAAACAGTCTATGCTCATAGTTGTCTATTCTGCCATGAAATGACTATTATTATTCTCTAATTCAGATTTAAATATTGCTTATAGACACGCTATTCATTTGCTAAGGTGATGTATTCTTTTGAATAATGTTTTTGTGGGTGGTTCAAGTTAGCCAAAAGTAATGCAAATTGTCTGTAGCCATGTTGAGCATGGGACCCAAGTGACGTCACCCCTTTAATGCATTTGGTAAATTCTTTGTGGGACGTGCTTGCCCTCTACGCTTATATATATATATATATATATATATATATGGGATTAATTTGCCATGATATTTATGTTGCGCAGTTATTATAAAGTGTTTTCGCCTTACTTATAAATATGGTACCTTCTGCAAGTTTTCATGTTAGGTAGGCGTTTTATGTCATTCTGATGCAGCTATTGTTTCAGAGTCACTTTGATAGGTTCTTGATGACACCCCCTTCTGTAAGGTCATGCTTATAGTTCCCCTGATTTATTTAAAATTAGTTTTTCAGTTTGCTGTCAAGTTAGACCTACTACTTATAATTACTACAAGCTTGACTTAATTAAAGCTGTTGTATATTTTTCTGTAAAATATATTGAAATTTCCCTTTAACCATTTATTGGGTCATGGCTAAATTTGCATATCAAAGCTGCCATTTATAGTAACCTCAAGCTTGACTTAATTAAAGCTGTTGTATATTTTTCTGTAAAATATATTGAAATTTCCCTTTAACCATTTATTGGGTCATGGCTAAATTTGCATATCAAAGCTGCCATTTATAGTAACCTCAAGCTTCACTTAATTAAAGCTGTTGTATATTTTCCTGTAAAATATATTGAAATTTCCCTTTAACCATTTATTGGGTCATGGCTAAATTTGCATATCAAAGCTGCTATTTATAGTAACCTCAAGCTTGACTTAATTAAAGCTGTTGTATATTTTTCTGTAAAATATATTGAAATTTCCTTTTAACCATTTATTGGGTCATGGCTAAATTTGCATATTAAAGCTGCCATTTATAGTAACTTCAAACTTGACCTAATTAAAGCTGTTGTATATTTTTCTGTAAAATATATTGAAATTTCCCTTTAACCATTTATTGGGTCATGGCTAAATTTGCATATCAAAGCTGCCATTTATAGTAACCTCAAGCTTCACTTAATTAAAGCTGTTGTATATTTTTCTGTAAAATATATTGAAATTTCCTTTTAACCATTTATTGGGTCATGGCTAAATTTGCATATTAAAGCTGCCATTTATAGTAACTTCAAACTTGACCTAATTAAAGCTGTTGTATATTTTTCTGTAAAATATATTGAAATTTCCCTTTAACCATTTATTGGGTCATGGCTAAATTTGCATATTAAAGCTCCCATTTATAGTAACCTCAAACTTGACTTAATTAAAACTGTTGTATATTTTTCTGTAGAATATATTGAAATTCTCTTTAAGCATTTATTGGGTCATTGGTAAAATTCCATATATAAGCTGGCATTTATTTTATTTTCAAATTTGAGCTGGCTTAGGCTTTTTGCATATTTTTCTGTAATTGGCCCCTTTTATATATTCAAGCTTCTCCTAGTCAAATTTGTCTTACCTTTTCCTTGGTAAAATATTCATATTTATCTTAAACCTTTTGATTTAATTATAAATCTTCAAATAGTTTGCCCTTTTGTAGTAACTTTTATGTGCTCTAGTTAAAAGTAACTTGCATATTTCCTTTTGGTTAATATAATTAATTATCTAGTTTGATTTTCAAATTTAACCTACCCCTCATGTGACTTGATTTCGCCTATTCATAATGGGTGTTTTCATGTTTGATGTTTTTACTGAAGTTAACTTTAACTGTGATGTCCCGTTACTTGCTAACTAAAACTTCTAGTATTGCTTTGTTAGGATATTTCAGCAGTTCTAGTTAATGAGTATTAAAATAAATTTGGTTCTGCCTTTTTGTCTTTGGGTCGAATCTGCCTGGCCCTCTGCTGAGTTAATATTTAATTGAAAAATTTTCATATAGTTAATATAAATAATTATCCCGCATTCACTGTTTAAGTGGTGTTGTTTGCTTGAAGATATTGCCCTGATGATTAAATTATATTTATTCGTTTGGGAATAACATATTCTTGGGCTATCTTCCTATTTGGGCCTCTTGTGGCCATTGCTCTCCAATCGTTATTGCTATATTATAGAAGTGTCCCAGTTTTGTATAGGCCTATTTTCAAATTATGCAAATTTAGATTCTAGGGTGCCACGTGTAGTTCACTGTTTTTCTATGGTCTAATTAATGTGTTCTATTTGCATATTCCAAGATCTCATATAAGAGTTGTATAAGGGTTGTATGTTTTTTATATTTATTACTGAATTTGTTATTGATAACGTTGTCCCTCAAGATATATATATTCTGAATTTTACGGGGAATTAAAATTGTTAATGTTCTTGAAGTTTGGATTTTCTTGTGGGTGTTTATATTGTTCCCCTTCCTCCTCCCCGCGCAGGCTTGCAGTTGTTTACATTGGTTAATATCGATCTACTCTGGTGTTCCCAGTCACGTTCCTATATTTTCCTCCTCTTGGAATTGTTTATTAGATATAAACTTCTACTAACCGAACCTCCTTTCAGACCTTCCTGGCTGCTAGCCGCAGTTTGTGGTTTAGTACTTAGCTGTTCCGATAACTGTTTTTCCTTATCTCGCTTGGTCTGAATTGCGAGCTCCTCCTGTTTATACCTAGTTGGAGTCTGGTTTTTGGCTCCGCACTGATCATAGATTTTGCATTGTTTACCTAAGGCACTGGATACTTACCTTACTTACCTACCTTACCCAAAACTCAAGCTGCAGTTGGTAGCAGTATCCTTGGGGAGAGAGGAGGTTGGATGCCCTGCATCCCCTTTCCTAAACTATTCTATTGCTTTATCTTTTTGAGGATAGGAGACGTTTAGGGTATTTTTAACTTGCGTTTGTTGGGAGTCTGTGTCCTCCTGGGGCCGAGTCTTAAATTTCTTCTAGTTTCTTTTGATATTTGCGTCATGCCTTTAAGAACTCAACTATCGTGGGAGTTTCTCCGCAAAGAAGAGTTATTATTTGAAATTAGGTCTAGGGGAGTCAAGGTGGAGGACTCTGCTGATGTTCCCTCCCTTTTGTCTAAACTAAAGCAAATTGCAGGTTCCCATAACCCCTCCTTGTCATTCATTTCATCGCAGGATACTGTGTCAGAATTTCAATTAGTTAGACGGAAAGTGTCTGAATTACTAGATCTAGCTTCCGAATTGTTGTTGGACCCTGAAGCATCTTATCGGCAAAAACGTCGATTGCGACATCGTGCTTGGCACTGGGAAAACAGGATTTTCCTTTTGTCGCAGATGCGGGATTCTCACCTGGATTTGGGCGAGTTGGATAAACTTTCTGATTTATTAGTAGCGACCTTTTCGTCCTCTGCGATGGAAGAGTCTGATTTACCTGTTGCGGCTGGGGCTTATTGTGTAGGATTGCCTGCCACTTCTCCTCCTCCGCTTCATGTTGAATTACCATCACCTCAGGATGCTTATATTCATCCAACTATTTCTAATACTATGCATGAGGGAGCTTCTCCAAATGACGTTCACCCTGTTCAATCAGCCTTTGCTGACCTTCAATTTGCGCCGTTAAAGATGCCGCATCCCCTGCAAAAGATGTTGGAAAGCGAGGGTACATTCGCGATTTCTAAACTTCCTGATGTAATATTTTTTCTGAGGTTTTTGGTTAAATTTGTTGAGCTTGCTGCATCGTTCCGAGTTGATGATCTCTTGGCTTTGCAGTTATTACTTACCATTGTTTCTGGACGGGTGTTGGAAATATTGCAGGGCGTGTTAAGCTCTTCTAAGACTCTTTCAGATTTTCATGCTCAGCTTCTGGTTCAATTTATACCATCTAGACCGCGACAGGATTATCTGCGTAGATATTACTACCGCCCTCAGCAAATTAATGAACATTTCTCAGATTTCTTCTTGGATATTAAATTGCATGCTGCAGTCTTCCAGGTTCCCGACACGGAAAAACAGGTTGTGGATGTAATCATATCTGGTTTAAATCCTGTCACTCGCTCTCATCTGACCTTTGCAGCAAGACCTGTCTCTTATTCTGACTTATCCAATCTGGTCTCTGTTATTGCTGAAGTGGAGAGTGCCGACGCTTGTCGTCCTCCTTCATCTCTTATGTCGTCTCAGGTGGTGCATAGAGTTCAAGATCGCCCGAATGACACTCATGTTCGTGAGCAACGCTCTTGCCATTATTGCTCTAAAGTAGGCCATTTGAGCAGAGATTGTCGTAAAAGACTGGCGGATCTTCGCCAGCGTAATGTTAACGTTCAAGATGGGAATAGAAACTCTCGTTTGTGTTCATATTGTCATAAATTTGGTCACCTCGAGCCGAGTTGTAGGAAAAAAGAATTTGATGTTCAGCGTCGGGCCTCTTCGGGTCCGGTGGTCGGGCCGACATCCGCTCCTCGTGATTCCTGACTAGTACCTGATATTTCTCAGCCCGTTCCTGATGTTCACCCTTCTGAGCGTGATCGGGTTTTATTTCAGGCTATGGGTTGTAGCGGGCGTGTGCCCCAACATCTTCCTTTGATTGAGGTTTCTCTAAATAAGACTCCCTTTCAGGCATTGATTGATACTGGAGCAAGTAAATCTTGCATTCGTAGTGATGTTTTGCCATTATTGGGCATTTCCTTATCTAGCATTAGCCCGTTTCAAGGGGCTGCTCTTAATGCTGATGGTTCAGGAATTAATATCTTGGGTTCTGTCCAGTTGTCACTTCGTATAGCAAAGTTTTCTTGGAAGGTTTCCTTTCTGGTTCTTCAATTTTTGATTTGTCCGGTTATCCTGGGCGCTGATTTTGGCTCATTTACTAGGTTGATTTTGGATTTCCAGTTTCGCCAGCTTTACTTCAAGTTTGATATTCAGCATAAAACTCCATTTGCTATCTCTCCTGGTTCCAGTTCCTTCCCGCCTTGTGCCTCGCTTATTGATCACCATTCTGGAGTTAGTGATACTTTCCCCTCTAATGAGATTTCTCTAGACCATTTGCTCCCTGAACAACGCGATCTGATCTTGGAAGTTGTAAATACATATCCCGATGTTTTGAGTGAGAAGCTGGGAGTAACAAATGTCATACAGTATGAGATACAGGTTACTGACCATATCCCAGTCCGTTTACCACCGTACAGGTTGGCCCCTCCGAAACTCCTGGTCATGCGACGTAAGATTAAAGAGATGCTGAGTAAGGGCATTATTCGTCCCTCGACGTCACCGTACTCGAGTCCGATCTTCTTAGTGCCGAAAGGCGAAGACGATTTCCGCCCTGTCATCGATTATAGAGCACTCAATCAGAAAATTGTTATCGAGTCCATGCCGTTGCCGGACATACATTCGGCAGCCCATTGGTTTGCTGGTGCTAAGGTATTTTCATCACTTGACCTTAACAGTCCTTATAATCAGATCACTCTTAAGGAATCCTCCCGCCATCTCACTGCCTTTTCCACGGATTGGCAACATTTTGAGTTCTGCCGCCTTCCATTTGGCCTTGCTACTGGCGCGCAGGTTCTTACCAGGTTGTTAGACACCATTTTCTCTGACATCAAATTTGACTATGTATACCATTACCTTGATGATTTGGTAATTTATAGCAAGGATTTCCAGTCTCATGTTGGTCACCTCCGGGAAGTTTTTCGTCGGCTACAGGAGGCCGGTTTGACAGTCAAGCCAAATAAGGTGCGGTTTGCGAGGCCGCAACTTAGTTTCATCGGTCATATTATCTCTCCAGATGGGGTTGCAATTGACCCAGAGAGGACTGTTGCTATCAGGAACTTCCCGCCTCCTACTAATGTTAAAGGTGTCGCTCGGTTTATAGGCATGGTCAATTTCTTCGCTAAATTCATTCCCAACTTTGCTGTGTTGGCGGCCCCCTTGAATCGTCTTCGTGGCAAGGGTGTAACTTTTGTTTGGGGTGAGGAGCAGCAACTCGCTTTTGAGAACCTTAAGTCTGCCATCACTAATCCGCCAATTTTGGCCATGGCCGATTTCTCCAGGACGTTCATCGTCCAGACCGATGCTTGCTCTGTTGGGTTGGGCGCTGTACTTCTTCAAGAGTTCCCTGATGGGCGTAGGCCGGTTGCCTTTGCTTCGAGATCTTTGAGCAAGCAAGAGCAGATGTTTTCCATTTATGAATTGGAAGCTCTTGCCGTCATCTTTGCTCTGGAGAAATTTCGGATGTATGTCGAGCACGTCAATTTCGTCTTGGAGTGCGACAACCAAGCGTTGTCTTGGTGTTTGGCTCGCCCCCGTAAGACGGGCAGACTGGCTCGTTGGGCCGTTAGGCTCTCAGCATTCAAATTTCTCCCTGTTCATATTAAGTCATCTCAAAATATCCTTGCTGATTCTCTTTCTCGGATGTTTGAAGGCTATCCGTCTTCTTCTTCGCCTTCTTCTGATCAAGCTCTTGATCCCTCTGCCCATCCTGTGGTGTTGCCTGCTCAGGAGACCATTGCTCCGCTCTTGACTAACTTTCCTCTGGCGTACGCTGACATTTCTCATCATCAACGTCTTGACCCTGATCTGGCTAGTATTATTGACCAGCTTGGGAATCGTACTGTAGTCAGTAATTTTCGTTTGGTCAATGGTGTTCAGCAGATTCTGGTTGGTAGGCAGAAGCGGCCTAAGATTGTCTTGCCGATCTCCCTCAGAGATATGGTGTTTAAATATTTTCATGTATCTTCCATTGGGGGCCATTTGGGTATCAAAAAGACTGTGCATAAGATCAGTGTTGCTTTCTGGTGGAAGGGGATGTTCGTGGATATTCGTGATCGTGTTCGGTCATGCCATGAATGTGCTATATCTAAACCTACTTTGAATTCACGAATTGGTCTTTTGTCATCTACTGTTCCTCAGCGACCGTTTCAGAAACTGTTCATTGATTTTCTGGGGAAGTTGCCTCGTTCTCGCAAGGGTAACTCCTTCATCTTGGTTGTTGTGGACGCTTTCACGAAGTTTAATTGGCTGTTCCCTCTGCGCGATTCTCGCACCGAGAAGGTGATTTCTTCTCTATCCTCCATCTTCCAGGTTTGTGGATTTCCTGAGTCCATTGTTTCAGACAATGCTCCCCAGTTCACCTCCCGTGTATTCAAGGATTTCTGTTTTCGCAGGGGCATAGACCACATCACAACCACCCCATACTACCCGAATCCCAGCCATGCCGAACGCGTCATGCGCAACCTGAAGAATGCTTTAATTGCGTACCATTGCAGTGATCATTCCTTGTGGGATAGTAATCTGCACTGGTTGCAGTTTGCGTTCAATACTGCTGTGCATGATAGCCACGGTTTCTCTCCATTTTCTCTTCTGTTCACATTTACTCCCAACCATCCGCTCAGTAACCTGTGGCACCTAGCTGACTTATTGCCTGACTCTGTTACTCCTCTTGATATTTCTCATACTTGGAGGGCTGCTAGACGTAATCTCCTGGCCGCCCACGGTAGGAGAGCGATGGCTTACAATAAGGGTAGGCTTCTTTGCCAGTTTAAGGTTAATGATTTATTTATGTGCAGAAACTATCCTATTAGTAAGGCGTCTAATAAATTTGCAAAAAAATTGGCGTCCCGTTATGTGGGACCTTTCCGTGTCATTAAGCAACTCCAGAACGGAGTCTCCTTTCTTCTGCAGCATGTTCAAGACTCTTCGAAGCGTAGATGTCATGCGTCCCAAATGAAGTCATTGTAAATTTGTATTTGAGCACGTACATGTGTATAGTTCTTGTGCATTTCATGGCTCTTTTGTGGTTCCTTTGAAGGGAATGGTCTTGTTTTAAAGTAGCTTCTAATGATGATTATATTTATATTTCTTGGTTTCATGTTGGTTTGGCTTCTGTAAATTGTGTAGTAAGTAAGTAAAAAAAAATAAGGTTTTTTAAGCATTGTAAAAATGATTTGCGGATTGGTCGGTACTTGCTGGGTCGGTTGGATTTCCGGGACTTCATTCTTAGGTACTCAAAGTTGTGGGGCCCCTACATAAATTAGTCATTATCTTCTGAGCTCAGAACAAAAGAAAGAAAAAAAAACCCTCGTAAAAAAAAGAGAATTCCCCCCAAAAAATTAAATGATAACATATGGATATATGTATTAATGACCTTCGAGACTTGTAAACCACAATATATGACTTCTGTGGAAGTACAGTGTACTCCACGTCAAAAAAAAGAAGAAAAAAAAACATAAGGGACGTCTTTAAACTCTACGAAATGGATTTTAAAAGAAAAATTTAAGAAAGTCATCCATTTTACGGATAAGTGTAAATAAAACAAAAAAACAGTGAACACTTAATTATTAACGAAGTGACCCTTTTCTACTGTTTCAATATCGTCCCTGAAGAGAAATTTCAAGATTGAAATTAATAATTTGAAACCAAAAAAGACTTTTTATTAAAGACACTTAGAATGATCTTCGAGACTTATTATTGTGACTCAAGCAACATAGCCGGAGTGTTAGTATTTCACCTATATATATTCACTCCAGAGCTAATGGTTACCACTCTGTTTCATGTTTATCTTCTGGATCAACTTCTGGATGGAGGGACCATCGTCCCCGTCTTCTTCTTGGTTTGGAGACCAAGCTGCTCCTGCTGTGCATTCTTCTGGGCGTGTGAGTGCTCCATGCTCAGAGAATTTTCTGTACTTGGCTCATTGGGGAGTGCACCCCCTACTTGTTTTGCCACTGGACTCTGTTGGCCGGAGCCTCGTAATCTTCGTTCTCTACAGCAGTCGTCGATCTTCGAGCTATGCAGGTATTCTACTGTTACCCCCCCCTTTTCTACGCACCTACCTTCTACTACTAGGATGTTGCCTGTTCAGCCACAGATGGACCCTGGCTGGGCTCTGATCTTCGGCCATCTCTGCCTTCCCTCATTTGGACATGTGGGCGTTGGCGTAACTACGTATGTATGGTGATCTGTTACCTATGGTGGTCACCTACTGCTGTAAGTGAGATATAGTGGTGCTTTCCCCAGTTTTTCCCTAGTGTTATTCAGGTATTGTGGTAACCCAAATTTTGGGACCTATCTAAAAGCAAAAGTGTCGATTTCCCTCATTATGTTTTGGCAGAATTTTGTATTTGTGTTCTGCTATGATAAGTTCTGTGGGTGTTATCTAATCTAAGAGTCGCAACAAATTAAATGTAATGAAAAGTAAAAAAAAAAGAAGAGACTATATGGTAGGTAACCTCAAGCATAAAAATTTGAACTTAAAAATTATTATCCACGAATCTAAAGAAAGACGAAACCTCAAGAAGACATTCTAATTTAAAAGATAAAATTCTGAATTTAAGAAATGTGTGAAAATACGGATGGTGTTGATGTTTTATTTCAGGGACATATTCTATATATTATGCATTGATTTAAACAAATTTCAAGGACTCATCTTATATGGTACTCTGCATCAAGACATGGACTTTTTGAGCAAAATTTTTCACCTTACCAATTGGATACTTATTCGTGTTAACTATGAGTTGTTTGAGTGTTTAATTTAAATTGAATGGCTATATGCTCATGTATTTAGGGTACTATCTTAACTAGTGCATTTATCTTGCCCGTATGTGATTAACTTTAGCGTTTTGAGGTTTCATGTGTTCTTTTTCATTTTTTGGGTCTTCTGCCCTTTAAGCTTCTAAATTTTGAGCCCACCCAGAGAGGAGGCTGAGACGGAGGTAAATTCTCCGTCTCCCAAATTCCTTCCTCCTTGGATGTGCGGTTCTGATGTTTTGTTATGTGCTGCCATCTACCCTAAGTTTCGGGGCGTGCTGGTGGCCGAGCGGCCATTGCCGTCAGTACCGATTAAGTTTTTCTAGTGTGGAGTTGATTTCCTCGGATCTCCGGCTGGCTATGGTGAGTGCCGATCTTTCCGCTTTATCATGCTTAAAATTGTTGTAACTTATAATGGATAAATTTGATGTTAGCTCAGAAGCCTTCACTGTCATTTTACTAAACGTGAAACCTCGAAACATTCTATGCTCATAGTTGTCTATTCTGCCATGAAATGACTATTATTATTCTCTAATTCAGATTTAAATATTGCTTATAGACACGCTATTCATTTGCTAAGGTGATGTATTCTTTTGAATAATGTTTTTGTGGGTGGTTCAAGTTAGCCAAAAGTAATGCAAATTGTCTGTAGCCATGTTGAGCATGGGACCCAAGTGACGTCACCCCTTTAATGCATTTGGTAAATTCTTTGTGGGACGTGCTTGCCCTCTACGCTTATATATATATATATATGGGATTAATTTGCCATGATATTTATGTTGCGCAGTTATTATAAAGTGTTTTCGCCTTACTTATAAATATGGTACCTTCTGCAAGTTTTCATGTTAGGTAGGCGTTTTATGTCATTCTGATGCAGCTATTGTTTCAGAGTCACTTTGATAGGTTCTTGATGACACCCCCTTCTGTAAGGTCATGCTTATAGTTCCCCTGATTTATTTAAAATTAGTTTTTCAGTTTGCTGTCAAGTTAGACCTACTACTTATAATTACTACAAGCTTGACTTAATTAAAGCTGTTGTATATTTTTCTGTAAAATATATTGAAATTTCCCTTTAACCATTTATTGGGTCATGGCTAAATTTGCATATCAAAGCTGCCATTTATAGTAACCTCAAGCTTGACTTAATTAAAGCTGTTGTATATTTTTCTGTAAAATATATTGAAATTTCCCTTTAACCATTTATTGGGTCATGGCTAAATTTGCATATCAAAGCTGCCATTTATAGTAACCTCAAGCTTCACTTAATTAAAGCTGTTGTATATTTTCCTGTAAAATATATTGAAATTTCCCTTTAACCATTTATTGGGTCATGGCTAAATTTGCATATCAAAGCTGCTATTTATAGTAACCTCAAGCTTGACTTAATTAAAGCTGTTGTATATTTTTCTGTAAAATATATTGAAATTTCCTTTTAACCATTTATTGGGTCATGGCTAAATTTGCATATTAAAGCTGCCATTTATAGTAACTTCAAACTTGACCTAATTAAAGCTGTTGTATATTTTTCTGTAAAATATATTGAAATTTCCCTTTAACCATTTATTGGGTCATGGCTAAATTTGCATATTAAAGCTCCCATTTATAGTAACCTCAAACTTGACTTAATTAAAGCTGTTGTATATTTTTCTGTAAAATATATTGAAATTCTCTTTAAGCATTTATTGGGTCATTGGTAAAATTCCATATAGAAGCTGGCATTTATTTTATTTTCAAATTTGAGCTGGCTTAGGCTTTTTGCATATTTTTCTGTAATTGGCCCCTTTTATATATTCAAGCTTCTCCTAGTCAAATTTGTCTTACCTTTTCCTTGGTAAAATATTCATATTTATCTTAAACCTTTTGATTTAATTATAAATCTTCAAATAGTTTGCCCTTTTGTAGTAACTTTTATGTGCTCTAGTTAAAAGTAACTTGCATATTTCCTTTTGGTTAATATAATTAATTATCTAGTTTGATTTTCAAATTTAACCTACCCCTCATGTGACTTGATTTCGCCTATTCATAATGGGTGTTTTCATGTTTGATGTTTTTACTGAAGTTAACTTTAACTGTGATGTCCCGTTACTTGCTAACTAAAACTTCTAGTATTGCTTTGTTAGGATATTTCAGCAGTTCTAGTTAATGAGTATTAAAATAAATTTGGTTCTGCCTTTTTGTCTTTGGGTCGAATCTGCCTGGCCCTCTGCTGAGTTAATATTTAATTGAAAAATTTTCATATAGTTAATATAAATAATTATCCCGCATTCACTGTTTAAGTGGTGTTGTTTGCTTGAAGATATTGCCCTGATGATTAAATTATATTTATTCGTTTGGGAATAACATATTCTTGGGCTATCTTCCTATTTGGGCCTCTTGTGGAGATTGCTCTCCAATCGTTATTGCTATATTATAGAAGTGTCCCAGTTTTGTATAGGCCTATTTTCAAATTATGCAAATTTAGATTCTAGGGTGCCACGTGTAGTTCACTGTTTTTCTATGGTCTAATTAATGTGTTCTATTTGCATATTCCAAGATCTCATATAAGAGTTGTATAAGGGTTGTATGTTTTTTATATTTATTACTGAATTTGTTATTGATAACGTTGTCCCTCAAGATATATATATTCTGAATTTTACGGGGAATTAAAATTGTTAATGTTCTTGAAGTTTGGATTTTCTTGTGGGTGTTTATATTGTTCCCCTTCCTCCTCCCCGCGCAGGCTTGCAGTTGTTTACATTGGTTAATATCGATCTACTCTGGTGTTCCCAGTCACGTTCCTATATTTTCCTCCTCTTGGAATTGTTTATTAGATATAAACTTCTACTAACCGAACCTCCTTTCAGACCTTCCTGGCTGCTAGCCGCAGTTGGTGGTTTAGTACTTAGCTGTTCCGATAACTGTTTTTCCTTATCTCGCTTGGTCTGAATTGCGAGCTCCTCCTGTTTATACCTAGTTGGAGTCTGGTTTTTGGCTCCGCACTGATCATAGATTTTGCATTGTTTACCTAAGGCACTGGATACTTACCTTACTTACCTACCTTACCCAAAACTCAAGCTGCAGTTGGTAGCAGTATCCTTGGGGAGAGAGGAGGTTGGATGCCCTGCATCCCCTTTCCTAAACTATTCTATTGCTTTATCTTTTTGAGGATAGGAGACGTTTAGGGTATTTTTAACTTGCGTTTGTTGGGAGTCTGTGTCCTCCTGGGGCCGAGTCTTAAATTTCTTCTAGTTTCTTTTGATATTTGCGTCATGCCTTTAAGAACTCAACTATCGTGGGAGTTTCTCCGCAAAGAAGAGTTATTATTTGAAATTAGGTCTAGGGGAGTCAAGGTGGAGGACTCTGCTGATGTTCCCTCCCTTTTGTCTAAACTAAAGCAAATTGCAGGTTCCCATAACCCCTCCTTGTCATTCATTTCATCGCAGGATACTGTGTCAGAATTTCAATTAGTTAGACGGAAAGTGTCTGAATTACTAGATCTAGCTTCCGAATTGTTGTTGGACCCTGAAGCATCTTATCGGCAAAAACGTCGATTGCGACATCGTGCTTGGCACTGGGAAAACAGGATTTTCCTTTTGTCGCAGATGCGGGATTCTCACCTGGATTTGGGCGAGTTGGATAAACTTTCTGATTTATTAGTAGCGACCTTTTCGTCCTCTGCGATGGAAGAGTCTGATTTACCTGTTGCGGCTGGGGCTTATTGTGTAGGATTGCCTGCCACTTCTCCTCCTCCGCTTCATGTTGAATTACCATCACCTCAGGATGCTTATATTCATCCAACTATTTCTAATACTATGCATGAGGGAGCTTCTCCAAATAACGTTCACCCTGTCCAATCAGCCTTTGCTGACCTTCAATTTGCGCCGTTAAAGATGCCGCATCCCCTGCAAAAGATGTTGGAAAGCGAGGGTACATTCGCGATTTCTAAACTTCCTGATGTAATATTTTTTCTGAGGTTTTTGGTTAAATTTGTTGAGCTTGCTGCATCGTTCCGAGTTGATGATCTCTTGGCTTTGCAGTTATTACTTACCATTGTTTCTGGACGGGTGTTGGAAATATTGCAGGGCGTGTTAAGCTCTTCTAAGACTCTTTCAGATTTTCATGCTCAGCTTCTGGTTCAATTTATACCATCTAGACCGCGACAGGATTATCTGCGTAGATATTACTACCGCCCTCAGCAAATTAATGAACATTTCTCAGATTTCTTCTTGGATATTAAATTGCATGCTGCAGTCTTCCAGGTTCCCGACACGGAAAAACAGGTTGTGGATGTAATCATATCTGGTTTAAATCCTGTCACTCGCTCTCATCTGACCTTTGCAGCAAGACCTGTCTCTTATTCTGACTTATCCAATCTGGTCTCTGTTATTGCTGAAGTGGAGAGTGCCGACGCTTGTCGTCCTCCTTCATCTCTTATGTCGTCTCAGGTGGTGCATAGAGTTCAAGATCGCCCGAATGACACTCATGTTCGTGAGCAACGCTCTTGCCATTATTGCTCTAAAGTAGGCCATTTGAGCAGAGATTGTCGTAAAAGACTGGCGGATCTTCGCCAGCGTAATGTTAACGTTCAAGATGGGAATAGAAACTCTCGTTTGTGTTCATATTGTCATAAATTTGGTCACCTCGAGCCGAGTTGTAGGAAAAAAGAATTTGATGTTCAGCGTCGGGCCTCTTCGGGTCCGGTGGTCGGGCCGACATCCGCTCCTCGTGATTCCTGACTAGTACCTGATATTTCTCAGCCCGTTCCTGATGTTCACCCTTCTGAGCGTGATCGGGTTTTATTTCAGGCTATGGGTTGTAGCGGGCGTGTGCCCCAACATCTTCCTTTGATTGAGGTTTCTCTAAATAAGACTCCCTTTTAGGCATTGATTGATACTGGAGCAAGTAAATCTTGCATTCGTAGTGATGTTTTGCCATTATTGGGCATTTCCTTATCTAGCATTAGCCCGTTTCAAGGGGCTGCTCTTAATGCTGATGGTTCAGGAATTAATATCTTGGGTTCTGTCCAGTTGTCACTTCGTATAGCAAAGTTTTCTTGGAAGGTTTCCTTTCTGGTTCTTCAATTTTTGATTTGTCCGGTTATCCTGGGCGCTGATTTTGGCTCATTTACTAGGTTGATTTTGGATTTCCAGTTTCGCCAGCTTTACTTCAAGTTTGATATTCAGCATAAAACTCCATTTGCTATCTCTCCTGGTTCCAGTTCCTTCCCGCCTTGTGCCTCGCTTATTGATCACCATTCTGGAGTTAGTGATACTTTCCCCTCTAATGAGATTTCTCTAGACCATTTGCTCCCTGAACAACGCGATCTGATCTTGGAAGTTGTAAATACATATCCCGATGTTTTGAGTGAGAAGCTGGGAGTAACAAATGTCATACAGTATGAGATACAGGTTACTGACCATATCCCAGTCCGTTTACCACCGTACAGGTTGGCCCCTCCGAAACTCCTGGTCATGCGACGTAAGATTAAAGAGATGCTGAGTAAGGGCATTATTCGTCCCTCGACGTCACCGTACTCGAGTCCGATGTTCTTAGTGCCGAAAGGCGAAGACGATTTCCGCCCTGTCATCGATTATAGAGCACTCAATCAGAAAATTGTTATCGAGTCCATGCCGTTGCCGGACATACATTCGGCAGCCCATTGGTTTGCTGGTGCTAAGGTATTTTCATCACTTGACCTTAACAGTCCTTATAATCAGATCACTCTTAAGGAATCCTCCCGCCATCTCACTGCCTTTTCCACGGATTGGCAACATTTTGAGTTCTGCCGCCTTCCATTTGGCCTTGCTACTGGCGCGCAGGTTCTTACCAGGTTGTTAGACACCATTTTCTCTGACATCAAATTTGACTATGTATACCATTACCTTGATGATTTGGTAATTTATAGCAAGGATTTCCAGTCTCATGTTGGTCACCTCCGGGAAGTTTTTCGTCGGCTACAGGAGGCCGGTTTGACAGTCAAGCCAAATAAGGTGCGGTTTGCGAGGCCGCAACTTAGTTTCATCGGTCATATTATCTCTCCAGATGGGGTTGCAATTGACCCAGAGAGGACTGTTGCTATCAGGAACTTCCCGCCTCCTACTAATGTTAAAGGTGTCGCTCGGTTTATAGGCATGGTCAATTTCTTCGCTAAATTCATTCCCAACTTTGCTGTGTTGGCGGCCCCCTTGAATCGTCTTCGTGGCAAGGGTGTAACTTTTGTTTGGGGTGAGGAGCAGCAACTCGCTTTTGAGAACCTTAAGTCTGCCATCACTAATCCGCCAATTTTGGCCATGGCCGATTTCTCCAGGACGTTCATCGTCCAGACCGATGCTTGCTCTGTTGGGTTGGGCGCTGTACTTCTTCAAGAGTTCCCTGATGGGCGTAGGCCGGTTGCCTTTGCTTCGAGATCTTTGAGCAAGCAAGAGCAGATGTTTTCCATTTATGAATTGGAAGCTCTTGCCGTCATCTTTGCTCTGGAGAAATTTCGGATGTATGTCGAGCACGTCAATTTCGTCTTGGAGTGCGACAACCAAGCGTTGTCTTGGTGTTTGGCTCGCCCCCGTAAGACGGGCAGACTGGCTCGTTGGGCCGTTAGGCTCTCAGCATTCAAATTTCTCCCTGTTCATATTAAGTCATCTCAAAATATCCTTGCTGATTCTCTTTCTCGGATGTTTGAAGGCTATCCGTCTTCTTCTTCGCCTTCTTCTGATCAAGCTCTTGATCCCTCTGCCCATCCTGTGGTGTTGCCTGCTCAGGAGACCATTGCTCCGCTCTTGACTAACTTTCCTCTGGCGTACGCTGACATTTCTCATCATCAACGTCTTGACCCTGATCTGGCTAGTATTATTGACCAGCTTGGGAATCGTACTGTAGTCAGTAATTTTCGTTTGGTCAATGGTGTTCAGCAGATTCTGGTTGGTAGGCAGAAGCGGCCTAAGATTGTCTTGCCGATCTCCCTCAGAGATATGGTGTTTAAATATTTTCATGTATCTTCCATTGGGGGCCATTTGGGTATCAAAAAGACTGTGCATAAGATCAGTGTTGCTTTCTGGTGGAAGGGGATGTTCGTGGATATTCGTGATCGTGTTCGGTCATGCCATGAATGTGCTATATCTAAACCTACTTTGAATTCACGAATTGGTCTTTTGTCATCTACTGTTCCTCAGCGACCGTTTCAGAAACTGTTCATTGATTTTCTGGGGAAGTTGCCTCGTTCTCGCAAGTTTAACTCCTTCATCTTGGTTGTTGTGGACGCTTTCACGAAGTTTAATTGGCTGTTCCCTCTGCGCGATTCTCGCACCGAGAAGGTGATTTCTTCTCAATCCTCCCTCTTCCAGGTTTGTGGATTTCCTGAGTCCATTGTTTCAGACAATGCTCCCCAGTTCACCTCCCGTGTATTCAAGGATTTCTGTTTTCGCAGGGGCATAGACCACATCACAACCACCCCATACTACCCGAATCCCAGCCATGCCGAACGCGTCATGCGCAACCTGAAGAATGCTTTAATTGCGTACCATTGCAGTGATCATTCCTTGTGGGATAGTAATCTGCACTGGTTGCAGTTTGCGTTCAATACTGCTGTGCATGATAGCCACGGTTTCTCTCCATTTTCTCTTCTGTTCACATTTACTCCCAACCATCCGCTCAGTAACCTGTGGCACCCAGCTGACTTATTGCCTGACTCTGTTACTCATCTTGATATTTCTCATACTTGGAGGGCTGCTAGACGTAATCTCCTGGCCGCCCACGGTAGGAGAGCGATGGCTTACAATAAGGGTAGGCTTCCTTGCCAGTTTAAGGTTAATGATTTAGTTATGTGCAGAAACTATCCTATTAGTAAGGCGTCTAATAAATTTGCAAAAAAATTGGTGCCCCGTTATGTGGGACCTTTCCGTGTCATTAAGCAACTCCAGAACGGAGTCTCCTTTCTTCTGCAGCATGTTCAAGACTCTTCGAAGCGTAGATGTCATGCGTCCCAAATGAAGTCATTGTAAATTTGTATTTGAGCACGTACATGTGTATAGTTCTTGTGCATTTCATGGCTCTTTTGTGGTTCCTTTGAAGGGAATGGTCTTGTTTTAAAGTAGCTTCTAATGATGATTATATTTATATTTCTTGGTTTCATGTTGGTTTGGCTTCTGTAAATTGTGTAGTAAGTAAGTAAAAAAAAATAAGGTTTTTTAAGCATTGTAAAAATGATTTGCGGATTGGTCGGTACTTGCTGGGTCGGTTGGATTTCCGGGACTCCATTCTTAGGTACTCAAAGTTGTGGGGCCCCTACATAAATTAGTCATTATCTTCTGAGCTCAGAACAAAAGAAAGAAAAAAAAACCCTCGTCCAAAAAAAGAGAATTCTCAAAAAAAAAATTAAATGATAATATATGGATATATGTATTAATGACCTTCGAGACTTGTAAACCACAATATATGACTTCTGTGGAAGTACAGTGTACTCCACGTCAGAAAAAAGAAGAAAAAAAACATAAGGGACGTCTTTAAACTCTACGAAATGGATTTTAAAAGAAAAATTTAAGAAAGTCATCCATTTTACGGATAAGTGTAAATAAAACAAAAAAACAGTGAACACTTAATTATTAACGAAGTGGCCCTTTTCTACTGTTTCAACATCGTCCCTGAAGAGAAATTTCAAGATTGAAATTAATAATTTGAAACCAAAAAAGACTTTTTATTAAAGACACTTAGAATGATCTTCGAGACTTATTATTGTGACTCAAGCAACATAGCCGGAGTGTTAGTATTTCACCTATATATATTCACTCCAGAGCTAATGGTTACCACTCTGTTTCATTTTTATCTTCTGGATCAACTTCTGGATGGAGGGACCATCGTCCCCGTCTTCTTCTTGGTTTGGAGACCAAGCTGATCCTGCTGTGCATTCTTCTGGGCGTGTGAGTGCTCCATGCTCAGAGAATTTTCTGTACTTGGCTCATTGGGGAGTGCACCCCCTACTTGTTTTGCCACTGGACTCTGGTGGACGGAGCCTCGTAATCTTCGTTCTCTACAGCAGTCGTCGATCTTCGAGCTATGCTGGTATTCTACTGTTACCCCCCCTTTTCTACGCACCTACCTTCTACTACTAGGATGTTGCCTGTTCAGCCACAGATGGACCTTGGCTGGGCTCCGATCTTCGGCCATCTCTGCCTTCCCTCATTTGGACATGTGGGCGTTGGCGTAACTACGTATGTATGGTGATCTGTTACCTATGGTGGTCACCTACTGCTGTAAGTGAGATATAGTGGTGCTTTCCCCAGTTTTTCCCTAGTGTTATTCAGGTATTGTGGTAACCCAAATTATGGGACCTATCTAAAAGCAAAAGTGTCGATTTCCCTCATTATGTTTTGGCAGAATTTTGTATTTGTGGTCTGCTATGACAAGTTCTGTGGGTGTTATCTAATCTTAGAGTCGCAACAAATTAAATGTAATGAAAAGTAAAAAAAAAAGAAGACTATATGTTAGGTAACCTCAAGCATAAAAATTTGAACTTAAAAATTATTATCCACGAATCTAAAGAAAGACTAAACCTCAAGAAGACATTCTAATTTAAAAGATAAAATTCTGAATTTAAGAAATGTGTGAAAATACGGATGGTGTTGATGTTTTATTTCAGGGACATATTCTATATATTATGCATTGATTTAAACAAATTTCAAGGACTCATCTTATATGGTACTCTGCATCAAGACATGGACTTTTTGAGCAAAATTTTTCACCTTACTAATTGGATACTTATTCGTGTTAACTATGAGTTGTTTGAGTGTTTAATTTAAATTGAATGGCTATATGCTCATGTATTTAGGGTACTATCTTAACTAGTGCATTTATCTTGCCCGTATGTGATTAACTTTAGCGTTTTGAGGTTTCATGTGTTCTTTTTCATTTTTTTGGGTCTTCTGCCCTTTAAGCTTCTAAATTTTGAGCCCACCCAGAGAGGAGGCTGAGACGGAGGTAAATTCTCCGTCTCCCAAATTCCTTCCTCCTTGGATGTGCGGTTCTGATGTTTTGTTATGTGCTGCCATCTACCCTAAGTTTCGGGGCGTGCTGGTGGCCGAGCGGCCATTGCCGTCAGTACCGATTAAGTTTTTCTAGTGTGGAGTTGATTTCCTCGGATCTCCGGCTGGCTATGGTGAGTGCCGATCTTTCCGCTTTATCATGCTTAAAATTGTTGTAACTTATAATGGATAAATTTGATGTTAGCTCAGAAGCCTTCACTGTCATTTTACTAAACGTGAAACCTCGAAACATTCTATGCTCATAGTTGTCTATTCTGCCATGAAATGACTATTATTATTCTCTAATTCAGATTTAAATATTGCTTATAGACACGCTATTCATTTGCTAAGGTGATGTATTCTTTTGAATAATGTTTTTGTGGGTGGTGAAAGTTAGCCAAAAGTAATGCAAATTGTCTGTAGCCATGTTGAGCATGGGACCCAAGTGACGTCACCCCTTTAATGCATTTGGTAAATTCTTTGTGGGACGTGCTTGCCCTCTACGCTTATATATATATATATGGGATTAATTTGCCATGATATTTATGTTGCGCAGTTATTATAAAGTGTTTTCGCCTTACTTATAAATATGGTACCTTCTGCAAGTTTTCATGTTAGGTAGGCGTTTTATGTCATTCTGATGCAGCTATTGTTTCAGAGTCACTTTGATAGGTTCTTGATGACACCCCCTTCTGTAAGGTCATGCTTATAGTTCCCCTGATTTATTTAAAATTAGTTTTTCAGTTTGCTGTCAAGTTAGACCTACTACTTATAATTACTACAAGCTTGACTTAATTAAAGCTGTTGTATATTTTTCTGTAAAATATATTGAAATTTCCCTTTAACCATTTATTGGGTCATGGCTAAATTTGCATATCAAAGCTGCCATTTATAGTAACCTCAAGCTTGACTTAATTAAAGCTGTTGTATATTTTTCTGTAAAATATATTGAAATTTCCCTTTAACCATTTATTGGGTCATGGCTAAATTTGCATATCAAAGCTGCCATTTATAGTAACCTCAAGCTTCACTTAATTAAAGCTGTTGTATATTTTCCTGTAAAATATATTGAAATTTCCCTTTAACCATTTATTGGGTCATGGCTAAATTTGCATATCAAAGCTGCTATTTATAGTAACCTCAAGCTTGACTTAATTAAAGCTGTTGTATATTTTTCTGTAAAATATATTGAAATTTCCTTTTAACCATTTATTGGGTCATGGCTAAATTTGCATATTAAAGCTGCCATTTATAGTAACTTCAAACTTGACCTAATTAAAGCTGTTGTATATTTTTCTGTAAAATATATTGAAATTTCCCTTTAACCATTTATTGGGTCATGGCTAAATTTGCATATTAAAGCTCCCATTTATAGTAACCTCAAACTTGACTTAATTAAAGCTGTTGTATATTTTTCTGTAAAATATATTGAAATTCTCTTTAAGCATTTATTGGGTCATTGGTAAAATTCCATATAGAAGCTGGCATTTATTTTATTTTCAAATTTGAGCTGGCTTAGGCTTTTTGCATATTTTTCTGTAATTGGCCCCTTTTATATATTCAAGCTTCTCCTAGTCAAATTTGTCTTACCTTTTCCTTGGTAAAATATTCATATTTATCTTAAACCTTTTGATTTAATTATAAATCTTCAAATAGTTTGCCCTTTTGTAGTAACTTTTATGTGCTCTAGTTAAAAGTAACTTGCATATTTCCTTTTGGTTAATATAATTAATTATCTAGTTTGATTTTCAAATTTAACCTACCCCTCATGTGACTTGATTTCGCCTATTCATAATGGGTGTTTTCATGTTTGATGTTTTTACTGAAGTTAACTTTAACTGTGATGTCCCGTTACTTGCTAACTAAAACTTCTAGTATTGCTTTGTTAGGATATTTCAGCAGTTCTAGTTAATGAGTATTAAAATAAATTTGGTTCTGCCTTTTTGTCTTTGGGTCGAATCTGCCTGGCCCTCTGCTGAGTTAATATTTAATTGAAAAAATTTTCATATAGTTAATATAAATAATTATCCCGCATTCACTGTTTAAGTGGTGTTGTTTGCTTGAAGATATTGCCCTGATGATTAAATTATATTTATTCGTTTGGGAATAACATATTCTTGGGCTATCTTCCTATTTGGGCCTCTTGTGGCCATTGCTCTCCAATCGTTATTGCTATATTATAGAAGTGTCCCAGTTTTGTATAGGCCTATTTTCAAATTATGCAAATTTAGATTCTAGG
Source organism: Ectobius pallidus (assembly GCA_964059195.1). Taxonomy (NCBI): domain Eukaryota; kingdom Metazoa; phylum Arthropoda; class Insecta; order Blattodea; family Ectobiidae; genus Ectobius; species Ectobius pallidus. Next base: position 61,158,463 of record CAXKWD010000005.1, read on the forward strand.
GTGCCACGTGTAGTTCACTGTTTTTCTATGGTCTAATTAATGTGTTCTATTTGCATATTCCAAGATCTCATATAAGAGTTGTATAAGGGTTGTATGTTTTTTTATATTTATTACTGAATTTGTTATTGATAACGTTGTCCCTCAAGATATATATATTCTGAATTTTACGGGGAATTAAAATTGTTAATGTTCTTGAAGTTTGGATTTTCTTGTGGGTGTTTATATTGTTCCCCTTCCTCCTCCCCGCGCAGGCTTGCAGTTGTTTACATTGGTTAATATCGATCTACTCTGGTGTTCCCAGTCACGTTCCTATATTTTCCTCCTCTTGGAATTGTTTATTAGATATAAACTTCTACTAACCGAACCTCCTTTCAGACCTTCCTGGCTGCTAGCCGCAGTTGGTGGTTTAGTACTTAGCTGTTCCGATAACTGTTTTTCCTTATCTCGCTTGGTCTGAATTGCGAGCTCCTCCTGTTTATACCTAGTTGGAGTCTGGTTTTTGGCTCCGCACTGATCATAGATTTTGCATTGTTTACCTAAGGCACTGGATACTTACCTTACTTACCTACCTTACCCAAAACTCAAGCTGCAGTTGGTAGCAGTATCCTTGGGGAGAGAGGAGGTTGGATGCCCTGCATCCCCTTTCCTAAACTATTCTATTGCTTTATCTTTTTGAGGATAGGAGACGTTTAGGGTATTTATAACTTGCGTTTGTTGGGAGTCTGTGTCCTCCTGGGGCCGAGTCTTAAATTTCTTCTAGTTTCTTTTGATATTTGCGTCATGCCTTTAAGAACTCAACTATCGTGGGAGTTTCTCCGCAAAGAAGAGTTATTTGAAATTAGGTCTAGGGGAGTCAAGGTGGAGGACTCTGCTGATGTTCCCTCCCTTTTGTCTAAACTAAAGCAAATTGCAGGTTCCCATAACCCCTCCTTGTCATTCATTTCATCGCAGGATACTGTGTCAGAATTTCAATTAGTTAGACGGAAAGTGTCTGAATTACTAGATCTAGCTTCCGAATTGTTGTTGGACCCTGAAGCATCTTATCGGCAAAAACGTCGATTGCGACATCGTGCTTGGCACTGGGAAAACAGGATTTTCCTTTTGTCGCAGATGCGGGATTCTCACCTGGATTTGGGCGAGTTGGATAAAATTTTTGATTTATTAGAAGCGACCTTTTCGTCCTCTGCGATGGAAGAGTCTGATTTACCTGTTGCGGCTGGGGCTTATTGTGTAGGATTGCCTGCCACTTCTCCTCCTCCGCTTCATGTTGAATTACCATCACCTCAGGATGCTTATATTCATCCAACTATTTCTAATACTATGCATGAGGGAGCTTCTCCACATGACGTTCATCCTGTTCAATCAGCCTTTGCTGACCTTCAATTTGCGCCGTTAAAGATGCCGCATCCCCTGCAAAAGATGTTGGAAAGCGAGGGTACATTCGCGATTTCTAAACTTCCTGATGTAATATTTTTTCTGAGGTTTTTGGTTAAATTTGTTGAGCTTGCTGCATCGTTCCGAGTTGATGATCTCTTGGCTTTGCAGTTATTACTTACCATTGTTTCTGGACGGGTGTTGGAAATATTGCAGGGCGTGTTAAGCTCTTCTAAGACTCTTTCAGATTTTCATGCTCAGCTTCTGGTTCAATTTATACCATCTAGACCGCGACAGGATTATCTGCGTAGATATTACTACCGCCCTCAGCAAATTAATGAACATTTCTCAGATTTCTTCTTGGATATTAAATTGCATGCTGCAGTCTTCCAGGTTCCCGACACGGAGAAACAGGTTGTGGATGTAATCATATCTGGTTTAAATCCTGTCACTCGCTCTCATCTGACCTTTGCAGCAAGACCTGTCTCTTATTCTGACTTATCCAATCTGGTCTCTGTTATTGCTGAAGTGGAGAGTGCCGACGCTTGTCGTCCTCCTTCATCTCTTATGTCGTCTCAGGTGGTGCATAGAGTTCAAGATCGCCCGAATGACACTCATGTTCGTGAGCAACGCTCTTGCCATTATTGCTCTAAAGTAGGCCATTTGAGCAGAGATTGTCGTAAAAGACTGGCGGATCTTCGCCAGCGTAATGTTAACGTTCAAGATGGGAATAGAAACTCTCGTTTGTGTTCATATTGTCATAAATTTGGTCACCTCGAGCCGAGTTGTAGGAAAAAAGAATTTGATGTTCAGCGTCGGGCCTCTTCGGGTCCGGTGGTCGGGCCGACATCCGCTCCTCGTGATTCCTGACTAGTACCTGATATTTCTCAGCCCGTTCCTGATGTTCACCCTTCTGAGCGTGATCGGGTTTTATTTCAGGCTATGGGTTGTAGCGGGCGTGTGCCCCAACATCTTCCTTTGATTGAGGTTTCTCTAAATAAGACTCCCTTTCAGGCATTGATTGATACTGGAGCAAGTAAATCTTGCATTCGTAGTGATGTTTTGCCATTATTGGGCATTTCCTTATCTAGCATTAGCCCGTTTCAAGGGGCTGCTCTTAATGCTGATGGTTCAGGAATTAATATCTTGGGTTCTGTCCAGTTGTCACTTCGTATAGCAAAGTTTTCTTGGAAGGTTTCCTTTCTGGTTCTTCAATTTTTGATTTGTCCGGTTATCCTGGGCTTTGATTTTGGCTCATTTACTGGGTTGATTTTGGATTTCCAGTTTCGCCAGCTTTACTTCAAGTTTGATACTCAGCATAAAACTCCATTTGCTATCTCTCCTGGTTCCAGTTCCTTCCCGCCTTGTGCCTCGCTTATTGATCACCATTCTGGAGTTAGTGATACTTTCCCCTCTAATGAGATTTCTCTAGACCATTTGCTCCCTGAACAACGCGATCTGATCTTGGAAGTTGTAAATACATATCCCGATGTTTTGAGTGAGAAGCTGGGAGTAACAAATGTCATACAGTATGAGATACAGGTTACTGACCATATCCCAGTCCGTTTACCACCGTACAGGTTGGCCCCTCCGAAACTCCTGGTCATGCGACGTAAGATTAAAGAGATGCTGAGTAAGGGCATTATTCGTCCCTCGACGTCACCGTACTCGAGTCCGATGTTCTTAGTGCCGAAAGGCGAAGACGATTTCCGCCCTGTCATCGATTATAGAGCACTCAATCAGAAAATTGTTATCGAGTCCATGCCGTTGCCGGACATACATTCGGCAGCCCATTGGTTTGCTGGTGCTAAGGTATTTTCATCACTTGACCTTAACAGTCCTTATAATCAGATCACTCTTAAGGAATCCTCCCGCCATCTCACTGCCTTTTCCACGGATTGGCAACATTTTGAGTTCTGCCGCCTTCCATTTGGCCTTGCTACTGGCGCGCAGGTTCTTACCAGGTTGTTAGACACCATTTTCTCTGACATCAAATTTGACTATGTATACCATTACCTTGATGATTTGGTAATTTATAGCAAGGATTTCCAGTCTCATGTTGGTCACCTCCGGGAAGTTTTTCGTCGGCTACAGGAGGCCGGTTTGACAGTCAAGCCAAATAAGGTGCGGTTTGCGAGGCCGCAACTTAGTTTCATCGGTCATATTATCTCTCCAGATGGGGTTGCAATTGACCCAGAGAGGACTGTTGCTATCAGGAACTTCCCGCCTCCTACTAATGTTAAAGGTGTCGCTCGGTTTATAGGCATGGTCAATTTCTTCGCTAAATTCATTCCCAACTTTGCTGTGTTGGCGGCCCCCTTGAATCGTCTTCGTGGCAAGGGTATAACTTTTGTTTGGGGTGAGGAGCAGCAACTCGCTTTTGAGAACCTTAAGTCTGCCATCACTAATCCGCCAATTTTGGCCATGGCCGATTTCTCCAGGACGTTCATCGTCCAGACCGATGCTTGCTCTGTTGGGTTGGGCGCTGTACTTCTTCAAGAGTTCCCTGATGGGCGTAGGCCGGTTGCCTTTGCTTCGAGATCTTTGAGCAAGCAAGAGCAGATGTTTTCCATTTATGAATTGGAAGCTCTTGCCGTCATCTTTGCTCTGGAGAAATTTCGGATGTATGTCGAGCACGTCAATTTCATCTTGGAGTGCGACAACCAAGCGTTGTCTTGGTGTTTGGCTCGCCCCCGTAAGACGGGCAGACTGGCTCGTTGGGCCGTTAGGCTCTCAGCATTCAAATTTCTCCCTGTTCATATAAGTCATCTCAAAATATCCTTGCTGATTCTCTTTCTCGGATGTTTGAAGGCTATCCGTCTTCTTCTTCGCCTTCTTCTGATCAAGCTCTTGATCCCTCTGCCCATCCTGTGGTGTTGCCTGCTCAGGAGACCATTGCTCCGCTCTTGACTAACTTTCCTCTGGCGTACGCTGACATTTCTCATCATCAACGTCTTGACCCTGATCTGGCTAGTATTATTGACCAGCTTGGGAATCGTACTGTAGTCAGTAATTTTCGTTTGGTCAATGGTGTTCAGCAGATTCTGGTTGGTAGGCAGAAGCGGCCTAAGATTGTCTTGCCGATCTCCCTCAGAGATATGGTGTTTAAATATTTTCATGTATCTTCCATTGGGGGCCATTTGGGTATCAAAAAGACTGTGCATAAGATCAGTGTTGCTTTCTGGTGGAAGGGGATGTTCGTGGATATTCGTGATCGTGTTCGGTCATGCCATGAATGTGCTATATCTAAACCTACTTTGAATTCACGAATTGGTCTTTTGTCATCTACTGTTCCTCAGCGACCGTTTCAGAAACTGTTCATTGATTTTCTGGGGAAGTTGCCTCGTTCTCGCAAGGGTAACTCCTTCATCTTGGTTGTTGTGGACGCTTTCACGAAGTTTAATTGGCTGTTCCCTCTGCGCGATTCTCGCACCGAGAAGGTGATTTCTTCTCTATCCTCCCTCTTCCAGGTTTGTGGATTTCCTAAGTCCATTGTTTCAGACAATGCTCCCCAGTTCACCTCCCGTGTATTCAAGGATTTCTGTTTTCGCAGGGGCATAGACCACATCACAACCACCCCATACTACCCGAATCCCAGCCATGCCGAACGCGTCATGCGCAACCTGAAGAATGCTTTAATTGCGTACCATTGCAGTGATCATTCCTTGTGGGATAGTAATCTGCACTGGTTGCAGTTTGCGTTCAATACTGCTGTGCATGATAGCCACGGTTTCTCTCCATTTTCTCTTCTGTTCACATTTACTCCCAACCATCCGCTCAGTAACCTGTGGCACCTAGCTGACTTATTGCCTGACTCTGTTACTCCTCTTGATATTTCTCATACTTGGAGGGCTGCTAGACGTAATCTCCTGGCCGCCCACGGTAGGAGAGCGATGGCTTACAATAAGGGTAGGCTTCCTTGCCAGTTTAAGGTTAATGATTTAGTTATGTGCAGAAACTATCCTATTAGTAAGGCGTCTAATAAATTTGCAACAAAATTGGTGCCCCGTTGTGTGGGACCTTTCCGAGTCATTAAGCAACTCCAGAACGGAGTCTCCTTTCTTCTGCAGCATGTTCAAGACTCTTCGAAGCGTAGATGTCATGCGTCCCAAATGAAGTCATTGTAAATTTGTATTTGAGCACGTACATGTGTATAGTTCTTGTGCATTTCATGGCTCTTTTGTGGTTCCTTTGAAGGGAATGGTCTTGTTTTAAAGTAGCTTCTAATGATGATTATATTTATATTTCTTGGTTTCATGTTGGTTTGGCTTCTGTAAATTGTGTAGTAAGTAAGTAAAAAAAAAATAAGGTTTTTTAAGCATTGTAAAAATGATTTGCGGATTGGTCGGTACTTGCTGGGTCGGTTGGATTTCCGGGACTCCATTCTTAGGTACTCAAAGTTGTGGGGCCCCTACATAAATTAGTCATTATCTTCTGAGCTCAGAACAAAAGAAAGAAAAAAAAACCCTCGTCGAAAAAAAGAGAATTCTAAAAAAAAATTAAATGATAACATATGGATATATGTATTAATGACCTTCGAGACTTGTAAACCACAATATATGACTTCTGTGGAAGTACAGTGTACTCCACGTCAAAAAAAAGAAGAAAAAAACATAAGGGACGTCTTTAAACTCTACGAAATGGATTTTAAAAGAAAAATTTAAGAAAGTCATCCATTTTACGGATAAGTGTAAATAAAACAAAAAACAGTGAACACTTAATTATTAACGAAGTGACCCTTTTCTACTGTTTCAACATCGTCCCTGAAGAGAAATTTCAAGATTGAATTAATAATTTGAAACCAAAAAAGACTTTTTATTAAAGACACTTAGAATGATCTTCGAGACTTATTATTGTGACTCAAGCAACATAGCCGGAGTGTTAGTATTTCACCTATATATATTCACTCCAGAGCTAATGGTTACCACTCTGTTTCATTTTTATCTTCTGGATCAACTTCTGGATGGAGGGACCATCGTCCCCGTCTTCTTCTTGGTTTGGAGACCAAGCTGATCCTGCTGTGCATTCTTCTGGGCGTGTGAGTGCTCCATGCTCAGAGAATTTTCTGTACTTGGCTCATTGGGGAGTGCACCCCCTACTTGTTTTGCCACTGGACTCTGGTGGACGGAGCCTCGTAATCTTCGTTCTCTACAGCAGTCGTCGATCTTAGAGCTATGCTGGTATTCTACTGTTACCCCCCCCTTTTCTACGCACCTACCTTCTACTACTAGGATGTTGCCTGTTCAGCCACAGATGGACCTTGGCTGGGCTCCGATCTTCGGCCATCTCTGCCTTCCCTCATTTGGACATGTGGGCGTTGGCGTAACTACGTATGTATGGTGATCTGTTACCTATGGTGGTCACCTACTGCTGTAAGTGAGATATAGTGGTGCTTTCCCCAGTTTTTCCCTAGTGTTATTCAGGTATTGTGGTAACCCAAATTTTGGGACCTATCTAAAAGCAAAAGTGTCGATTTCCCTCATTATGTTTTGGCAGAATTTTGTATTTGTGGTCTGCTATGACAAGTTCTGTGGGTGTTATCTAATCTTAGAGTCGCAACAAATTAAATGTAATGAAAAGTAAAAAAAAAAAAAGAAGAGACTATATGTTAGGTAACCTCAAGCATAAAAATTTGAACTTAAAAATTATTATCCACGAATCTAAAGAAAGACTAAACCTCAAGAAGACATTCTAATTTAAAAGATAAAATTCTGAATTTAAGAAATGTGTGAAAATACGGATGGTGTTGATGTTTTATTTCAGGGACATATTCTATATATTATGCATTGATTTAAACAAATTTCAAGGACTCATCTTATATGGTACTCTGCATCAAGACATGGACTTTTTGAGCAAAATTTTTCACCTTACTAATTGGATACTTATTCGTGTTAACTATGAGTTGTTTGAGTGTTTAATTTAAATTGAATGGCTATATGCTCATGTATTTAGGGTACTATCTTAACTAGTGCATTTATCTTGCCCGTATGTGATTAACTTTAGCGTTTTGAGGTTTCATGTGTTCTTTTTCATTTTTTTGGGTCTTCTGCCCTTTAAGCTTCTAAATTTTGAGCCCACCCAGAGAGGAGGCTGAGACGGAGGTAAATTCTCCGTCTCCCAAATTCCTTCCTCCTTGGATGTGCGGTTCTGATGTTTTGTTATGTGCTGCCATCTACCCTAAGTTTCGGGGCGTGCTGGTGGCCGAGCGGCCATTGCCGTCAGTACCGATTAAGTTTTTCTAGTGTGGAGTTGATTTCCTCGGATCTCCGGCTGGCTATGGTGAGTGCCGATCTTTCCGCTTTATCATGCTTAAAATTGTTGTAACTTATAATGGATAAATTTGATGTTAGCTCAGAAGCCTTCACTGTCATTTTACTAAACGTGAAACCTCGAAACATTCTATGCTCATAGTTGTCTATTCTGCCATGAAATGACTATTATTATTCTCTAATTCAGATTTAAATATTGCTTATAGACACGCTATTCATTTGCTAAGGTGATGTATTCTTTTGAATAATGTTTTTGTGGGTGGTGAAAGTTAGCCAAAAGTAATGCAAATTGTCTGTAGCCATGTTGAGCATGGGACCCAAGTGACGTCACCCCTTTAATGCATTTGGTAAATTCTTTGTGGGACGTGCTTGCCCTCTACGCTTATATATATATATATGGGATTAATTTGCCATGATATTTATGTTGCGCAGTTATTATAAAGTGTTTTCGCCTTACTTATAAATATGGTACCTTCTGCAAGTTTTCATGTTAGGTAGGCGTTTTATGTCATTCTGATGCAGCTATTGTTTCAGAGTCACTTTGATAGGTTCTTGATGACACCCCCTTCTGTAAGGTCATGCTTATAGTTCCCCTGATTTATTTAAAATTAGTTTTTCAGTTTGCTGTCAAGTTAGACCTACTACTTATAATTACTACAAGCTTGACTTAATTAAAGCTGTTGTATATTTTTCTGTAAAATATATTGAAATTTCCCTTTAACCATTTATTGGGTCATGGCTAAATTTGCATATCAAAGCTGCCATTTATAGTAACCTCAAGCTTGACTTAATTAAAGCTGTTGTATATTTTTCTGTAAAATATATTGAAATTTCCCTTTAACCATTTATTGGGTCATGGCTAAATTTGCATATCAAAGCTGCCATTTATAGTAACCTCAAGCTTCACTTAATTAAAGCTGTTGTATATTTTCCTGTAAAATATATTGAAATTTCCCTTTAACCATTTATTGGGTCATGGCTAAATTTGCATATCAAAGCTGCTATTTATAGTAACCTCTAGCTTGACTTAATTAAAGCTGTTGTATATTTTTCTGTAAAATATATTGAAATTTCCTTTTAACCATTTATTGGGTCATGGCTAAATTTGCATATTAAAGCTGCCATTTATAGTAACTTCAAACTTGACCTAATTAAAGCTGTTGTATATTTTTCTGTAAAATATATTGAAATTTCCCTTTAACCATTTATTGGGTCATGGCTAAATTTGCATATTAAAGCTCCCATTTATAGTAACCTCAAACTTGACTTAATTAAAGCTGTTGTATATTTTTCTGTAAAATATATTGAAATTCTCTTTAAGCATTTATTGGGTCATTGGTAAAATTCCATATAGAAGCTGGCATTTATTTTATTTTCAAATTTGAGCTGGCTTAGGCTTTTTGCATATTTTTCTGTAATTGGCCCCTTTTATATATTCAAGCTTCTCCTAGTCAAATTTGTCTTACCTTTTCCTTGGTAAAATATTCATATTTATCTTAAACCTTTTGATTTAATTATAAATCTTCAAATAGTTTGCCCTTTTGTAGTAACTTTTATGTGCTCTAGTTAAAAGTAACTTGCATATTTCCTTTTGGTTAATATAATTAATTATCTAGTTTGATTTTCAAATTTAACCTACCCCTCATGTGACTTGATTTCGCCTATTCATAATGGGTGTTTTCATGTTTGATGTTTTTACTGAAGTTAACTTTAACTGTGATGTCCCGTTACTTGCTAACTAAAACTTCTAGTATTGCTTTGTTAGGATATTTCAGCAGTTCTAGTTAATGAGTATTAAAATAAATTTGGTTCTGCCTTTTTGTCTTTGGGTCGAATCTGCCTGGCCCTCTGCTGAGTTAATATTTAATTGAAAAAATTTTCATATAGTTAATATAAATAATTATCCCGCATTCACTGTTTAAGTGGTGTTGTTTGCTTGAAGATATTGCCCTGATGATTAAATTATATTTATTCGTTTGGGAATAACATATTCTTGGGCTATCTTCCTATTTGGGCCTCTTGTGGCCATTGCTCTCCAATCGTTATTGCTATATTATAGAAGTGTCCCAGTTTTGTATAGGCCTATTTTCAAATTATGCAAATTTAGATTCTAGGGTGCCACGTGTAGTTCACTGTTTTTCTATGGTCTAATTAATGTGTTCTATTTGCATATTCCAAGATCTCATATAAGAGTTGTATAAGGGTTGTATGTTTTTTTATATTTATTACTGAATTTGTTATTGATAACGTTGTCCCTCAAGATATATATATTCTGAATTTTACGGGGAATTAAAATTGTTAATGTTCTTGAAGTTTGGATTTTCTTGTGGGTGTTTATATTGTTCCCCTTCCTCCTCCCCGCGCAGGCTTGCAGTTGTTTACATTGGTTAATATCGATCTACTCTGGTGTTCCCAGTCACGTTCCTATATTTTCCTCCTCTTGGAATTGTTTATTAGATATAAACTTCTACTAACCGAACCTCCTTTCAGACCTTCCTGGCTGCTAGCCGCAGTTGGTGGTTTAGTACTTAGCTGTTCCGATAACTGTTTTTCCTTATCTCGCTTGGTCTGAATTGCGAGCTCCTCCTGTTTATACCTAGTTGGAGTCTGGTTTTTGGCTCCGCACTGATCATAGATTTTGCATTGTTTACCTAAGGCACTGGATACTTACCTTACTTACCTACCTTACCCAAAACTCAAGCTGCAGTTGGTAGCAGTATCCTTGGGGAGAGAGGAGGTTGGATGCCCTGCATCCCCTTTCCTAAACTATTCTATTGCTTTATCTTTTTGAGGATAGGAGACGTTTAGGGTATTTATAACTTGCGTTTGTTGGGAGTCTGTGTCCTCCTGGGGCCGAGTCTTAAATTTCTTCTAGTTTCTTTTGATATTTGCGTCATGCCTTTAAGAACTCAACTATCGTGGGAGTTTCTCCGCAAAGAAGAGTTATTTGAAATTAGGTCTAGGGGAGTCAAGGTGGAGGACTCTGCTGATGTTCCCTCCCTTTTGTCTAAACTAAAGCAAATTGCAGGTTCCCATAACCCCTCCTTGTCATTCATTTCATCGCAGGATACTGTGTCAGAATTTCAATTAGTTAGACGGAAAGTGTCTGAATTACTAGATCTAGCTTCCGAATTGTTGTTGGACCCTGAAGCATCTTATCGGCAAAAACGTCGATTGCGACATCGTGCTTGGCACTGGGAAAACAGGATTTTCCTTTTGTCGCAGATGCGGGATTCTCACCTGGATTTGGGCGAGTTGGATAAAATTTTTGATTTATTAGAAGCGACCTTTTCGTCCTCTGCGATGGAAGAGTCTGATTTACCTGTTGCGGCTGGGGCTTATTGTGTAGGATTGCCTGCCACTTCTCCTCCTCCGCTTCATGTTGAATTACCATCACCTCAGGATGCTTATATTCATCCAACTATTTCTAATACTATGCATGAGGGAGCTTCTCCACATGACGTTCATCCTGTTCAATCAGCCTTTGCTGACCTTCAATTTGCGCCGTTAAAGATGCCGCATCCCCTGCAAAAGATGTTGGAAAGCGAGGGTACATTCGCGATTTCTAAACTTCCTGATGTAATATTTTTTCTGAGGTTTTTGGTTAAATTTGTTGAGCTTGCTGCATCGTTCCAAGTTGATGATCTCTTGGCTTTGCAGTTATTACTTACCATTGTTTCTGGACGGGTGTTGGAAATATTGCAGGGCGTGTTAAGCTCTTCTAAGACTCTTTCAGATTTTCATGCTCAGCTTCTGGTTCAATTTATACCATCTAGACCGCGACAGGATTATCTGCGTAGATATTACTACCGCCCTCAGCAAATTAATGAACATTTCTCAGATTTCTTCTTGGATATTAAATTGCATGCTGCAGTCTTCCAGGTTCCCGACACGGAGAAACAGGTTGTGGATGTAATCATATCTGGTTTAAATCCTGTCACTCGCTCTCATCTGACCTTTGCAGCAAGACCTGTCTCTTATTCTGACTTATCCAATCTGGTCTCTGTTATTGCTGAAGTGGAGAGTGCCGACGCTTGTCGTCCTCCTTCATCTCTTATGTCGTCTCAGGTGGTGCATAGAGTTCAAGATCGCCCGAATGACACTCATGTTCGTGAGCAACGCTCTTGCCATTATTGCTCTAAAGTAGGCCATTTGAGCAGAGATTGTCGTAAAAGACTGGCGGATCTTCGCCAGCGTAATGTTAACGTTCAAGATGGGAATAGAAACTCTCGTTTGTGTTCATATTGTCATAAATTTGGTCACCTCGAGCCGAGTTGTAGGAAAAAAGAATTTGATGTTCAGCGTCGGGCCTCTTCGGGTCCGGTGGTCGGGCCGACATCCGCTCCTCGTGATTCCTGACTAGTACCTGATATTTCTCAGCCCGTTCCTGATGTTCACCCTTCTGAGCGTGATCGGGTTTTATTTCAGGCTATGGGTTGTAGCGGGCGTGTGCCCCAACATCTTCCTTTGATTGAGGTTTCTCTAAATAAGACTCCCTTTCAGGCATTGATTGATACTGGAGCAAGTAAATCTTGCATTCGTAGTGATGTTTTGCCATTATTGGGCATTTCCTTATCTAGCATTAGCCCGTTTCAAGGGGCTGCTCTTAATGCTGATGGTTCAGGAATTAATATCTTGGGTTCTGTCCAGTTGTCACTTCGTATAGCAAAGTTTTCTTGGAAGGTTTCCTTTCTGGTTCTTCAATTTTTGATTTGTCCGGTTATCCTGGGCTTTGATTTTGGCTCATTTACTGGGTTGATTTTGGATTTCCAGTTTCGCCAGCTTTACTTCAAGTTTGATACTCAGCATAAAACTCCATTTGCTATCTCTCCTGGTTCCAGTTCCTTCCCGCCTTGTGCCTCGCTTATTGATCACCATTCTGGAGTTAGTGATACTTTCCCCTCTAATGAGATTTCTCTAGACCATTTGCTCCCTGAACAACGCGATCTGATCTTGGAAGTTGTAAATACATATCCCGATGTTTTGAGTGAGAAGCTGGGAGTAACAAATGTCATACAGTATGAGATACAGGTTACTGACCATATCCCAGTCCGTTTACCACCGTACAGGTTGGCCCCTCCGAAACTCCTGGTCATGCGACGTAAGATTAAAGAGATGCTGAGTAAGGGCATTATTCGTCCCTCGACGTCACCGTACTCGAGTCCGATCTTCTTAGTGCCGAAAGGCGAAGACGATTTCCGCCCTGTCATCGATTATAGAGCACTCAATCAGAAAATTGTTATCGAGTCCATGCCGTTGCCGGACATACATTCGGCAGCCCATTGGTTTGCTGGTGCTAAGGTATTTTCATCACTTGACCTTAACAGTCCTTATAATCAGATCACTCTTAAGGAATCCTCCCGCCATCTCACTGCCTTTTCCACGGATTGGCAACATTTTGAGTTCTGCCGCCTTCCATTTGGCCTTGCTACTGGCGCGCAGGTTCTTACCAGGTTGTTAGACACCATTTTCTCTGACATCAAATTTGACTATGTATACCATTACCTTGATGATTTGGTAATTTATAGCAAGGATTTCCAGTCTCATGTTGGTCACCTCCGGGAAGTTTTTCGTCGGCTACAGGAGGCCGGTTTGACAGTCAAGCCAAATAAGGTGCGGTTTGCGAGGCCGCAACTTAGTTTCATCGGTCATATTATCTCTCCAGATGGGGTTGCAATTGACCCAGAGAGGACTGTTGCTATCAGGAACTTCCCGCCTCCTACTAATGTTAAAGGTGTCGCTCGGTTTATAGGCATGGTCAATTTCTTCGCTAAATTCATTCCCAACTTTGCTGTGTTGGCGGCCCCCTTGAATCGTCTTCGTGGCAAGGGTATAACTTTTGTTTGGGGTGAGGAGCAGCAACTCGCTTTTGAGAACCTTAAGTCTGCCATCACTAATCCGCCAATTTTGGCCATGGCCGATTTCTCCAGGACGTTCATCGTCCAGACCGATGCTTGCTCTGTTGGGTTGGGCGCTGTACTTCTTCAAGAGTTCCCTGATGGGCGTAGGCCGGTTGCCTTTGCTTCGAGATCTTTGAGCAAGCAAGAGCAGATGTTTTCCATTTATGAATTGGAAGCTCTTGCCGTCATCTTTGCTCTGGAGAAATTTCGGATGTATGTCGAGCACGTCAATTTCATCTTGGAGTGCGACAACCAAGCGTTGTCTTGGTGTTTGGCTCGCCCCCGTAAGACGGGCAGACTGGCTCGTTGGGCCGTTAGGCTCTCAGCATTCAAATTTCTCCCTGTTCATATAAGTCATCTCAAAATATCCTTGCTGATTCTCTTTCTCGGATGTTTGAAGGCTATCCGTCTTCTTCTTCGCCTTCTTCTGATCAAGCTCTTGATCCCTCTGCCCATCCTGTGGTGTTGCCTGCTCAGGAGACCATTGCTCCGCTCTTGACTAACTTTCCTCTGGCGTACGCTGACATTTCTCATCATCAACGTCTTGACCCTGATCTGGCTAGTATTATTGACCAGCTTGGGAATCGTACTGTAGTCAGTAATTTTCGTTTGGTCAATGGTGTTCAGCAGATTCTGGTTGGTAGGCAGAAGCGGCCTAAGATTGTCTTGCCGATCTCCCTCAGAGATATGGTGTTTAAATATTTTCATGTATCTTCCATTGGGGGCCATTTGGGTATCAAAAAGACTGTGCATAAGATCAGTGTTGCTTTCTGGTGGAAGGGGATGTTCGTGGATATTCGTGATCGTGTTCGGTCATGCCATGAATGTGCTATATCTAAACCTACTTTGAATTCACGAATTGGTCTTTTGTCATCTACTGTTCCTCAGCGACCGTTTCAGAAACTGTTCATTGATTTTCTGGGGAAGTTGCCTCGTTCTCGCAAGGGTAACTCCTTCATCTTGGTTGTTGTGGACGCTTTCACGAAGTTTAATTGGCTGTTCCCTCTGCGCGATTCTCGCACCGAGAAGGTGATTTCTTCTCTATCCTCCCTCTTCCAGGTTTGTGGATTTCCTAAGTCCATTGTTTCAGACAATGCTCCCCAGTTCACCTCCCGTGTATTCAAGGATTTCTGTTTTCGCAGGGGCATAGACCACATCACAACCACCCCATACTACCCGAATCCCAGCCATGCCGAACGCGTCATGCGCAACCTGAAGAATGCTTTAATTGCGTACCATTGCAGTGATCATTCCTTGTGGGATAGTAATCTGCACTGGTTGCAGTTTGCGTTCAATACTGCTGTGCATGATAGCCACGGTTTCTCTCCATTTTCTCTTCTGTTCACATTTACTCCCAACCATCCGCTCAGTAACCTGTGGCACCTAGCTGACTTATTGCCTGACTCTGTTACTCCTCTTGATATTTCTCATACTTGGAGGGCTGCTAGACGTAATCTCCTGGCCGCCCACGGTAGGAGAGCGATGGCTTACAATAAGGGTAGGCTTCCTTGCCAGTTTAAGGTTAATGATTTAGTTATGTGCAGAAACTATCCTATTAGTAAGGCGTCTAATAAATTTGCAACAAAATTGGTGCCCCGTTGTGTGGGACCTTTCCGAGTCATTAAGCAACTCCAGAACGGAGTCTCCTTTCTTCTGCAGCATGTTCAAGACTCTTCGAAGCGTAGATGTCATGCGTCCCAAATGAAGTCATTGTAAATTTGTATTTGAGCACGTACATGTGTATAGTTCTTGTGCATTTCATGGCTCTTTTGTGGTTCCTTTGAAGGGAATGGTCTTGTTTTAAAGTAGCTTCTAATGATGATTATATTTATATTTCTTGGTTTCATGTTGGTTTGGCTTCTGTAAATTGTGTAGTAAGTAAGTAAAAAAAAAATAAGGTTTTTTAAGCATTGTAAAAATGATTTGCGGATTGGTCGGTACTTGCTGGGTCGGTTGGATTTCCGGGACTCCATTCTTAGGTACTCAAAGTTGTGGGGCCCCTACATAAATTAGTCATTATCTTCTGAGCTCAGAACAAAAGAAAGAAAAAAAAACCCTCGTCGAAAAAAAGAGAATTCTAAAAAAAAATTAAATGATAACATATGGATATATGTATTAATGACCTTCGAGACTTGTAAACCACAATATATGACTTCTGTGGAAGTACAGTGTACTCCACGTCAAAAAAAAGAAGAAAAAAAACATAAGGGACGTCTTTAAACTCTACGAAATGGATTTTAAAAGAAAAATTTAAGAAAGTCATCCATTTTACGGATAAGTGTAAATAAAACAAAAAACAGTGAACACTTAATTATTAACGAAGTGACCCTTTTCTACTGTTTCAACATCGTCCCTGAAGAGAAATTTCAAGATTGAAATTAATAATTTGAAACCAAAAAAGACTTTTTATTAAAGACACTTAGAATGATCTTCGAGACTTATTATTGTGACTCAAGCAACATAGCCGGAGTGTTAGTATTTCACCTATATATATTCACTCCAGAGCTAATGGTTACCACTCTGTTTCATTTTTATCTTCTGGATCAACTTCTGGATGGAGGGACCATCGTCCCCGTCTTCTTCTTGGTTTGGAGACCAAGCTGATCCTGCTGTGCATTCTTCTGGGCGTGTGAGTGCTCCATGCTCAGAGAATTTTCTGTACTTGGCTCATTGGGGAGTGCACCCCCTACTTGTTTTGCCACTGGACTCTGGTGGACGGAGCCTCGTAATCTTCGTTCTCTACAGCAGTCGTCGATCTTAGAGCTATGCTGGTATTCTACTGTTACCCCCCCCTTTTCTACGCACCTACCTTCTACTACTAGGATGTTGCCTGTTCAGCCACAGATGGACCTTGGCTGGGCTCCGATCTTCGGCCATCTCTGCCTTCCCTCATTTGGACATGTGGGCGTTGGCGTAACTACGTATGTATGGTGATCTGTTACCTATGGTGGTCACCTACTGCTGTAAGTGAGATATAGTGGTGCTTTCCCCAGTTTTTCCCTAGTGTTATTCAGGTATTGTGGTAACCCAAATTTTGGGACCTATCTAAAAGCAAAAGTGTCGATTTCCCTCATTATGTTTTGGCAGAATTTTGTATTTGTGGTCTGCTATGACAAGTTCTGTGGGTGTTATCTAATCTTAGAGTCGCAACAAATTAAATGTAATGAAAAGTAAAAAAAAAAAGAAGAGACTATATGTTAGGTAACCTCAAGCATAAAAATTTGAACTTAAAAATTATTATCCACGAATCTAAAGAAAGACTAAACCTCAAGAAGACATTCTAATTTAAAAGATAAAATTCTGAATTTAAGAAATGTGTGAAAATACGGATGGTGTTGATGTTTTATTTCAGGGACATATTCTATATATTATGCATTGATTTAAACAAATTTCAAGGACTCATCTTATATGGTACTCTGCATCAAGACATGGACTTTTTGAGCAAAATTTTTCACCTTACTAATTGGATACTTATTCGTGTTAACTATGAGTTGTTTGAGTGTTTAATTTAAATTGAATGGCTATATGCTCATGTATTTAGGGTACTATCTTAACTAGTGCATTTATCTTGCCCGTATGTGATTAACTTTAGCGTTTTGAGGTTTCATGTGTTCTTTTTCATTTTTTTGGGTCTTCTGCCCTTTAAGCTTCTAAATTTTGAGCCCACCCAGAGAGGAGGCTGAGACGGAGGTAAATTCTCCGTCTCCCAAATTCCTTCCTCCTTGGATGTGCGGTTCTGATGTTTTGTTATGTGCTGCCATCTACCCTAAGTTTCGGGGCGTGCTGGTGGCCGAGCGGCCATTGCCGTCAGTACCGATTAAGTTTTTCTAGTGTGGAGTTGATTTCCTCGGATCTCCGGCTGGCTATGGTGAGTGCCGATCTTTCCGCTTTGTCATGCTTAAAATTTTTGTAACTTATAATGGATAAATTTGATGTTAGCTCAGAAGCCTTCACTGTCATTTTACTAAACGTGAAACCTCGAAACATTCTATGCTCATAGTTGTCTATTCTGCCATGAAATGACTATTATTATTCTATAATTCAGATTTAAATATTGCTTATAGACACGCTATTCATTTGCTAAGGTGATGTATTCTTTTGAATAATGTTTTTGTGGGTGGTTAAAGTTAGCCAAAAGTAATGCAAATTGTCTGTAGCCATGTTGAGCATGGGACCCAAGTGACGTCACCCCTTTAATGCATTTGGTAAATTCTTTGTGGGACGTGCTTGCCCTCTACGCTTATATATATATATGGGATTAATTTGCCATGATATTTATGTTGCGCAGTTATTATAAAGTGTTTTCGCCTTACTTATAAATATGGTACCTTCTGCAAGTTTTCATGTTAGGTAGGCGTTTTATGTCATTCTGATGCAGCTATTGTTTCAGAGTCACTTTGATAGGTTCTTGATGACACCCCCTTCTGTAAGGTCATGCTTATAGTTCCCCTGATTTATTTAAAATTAGTTTTTCAGTTTGCTGTCAAGTTAGACCTACTACTTATAATTACTACAAGCTTGACTTAATTAAAGCTGTTGTATATTTTTCTGTAAAATATATTGAAATTTCCCTTTAACCATTTATTGGGTCATGGCTAAATTTGCATATCAAAGCTGCCATTTATAGTAACCTCAAGCTTGACTTAATTAAAGCTGTTGTATATTTTTCTGTAAAATATATTGAAATTTCCCTTTAACCATTTATTGGGTCATGGCTAAATTTGCATATCAAAGCTGCCATTTATAGTAACCTCAAGCTTCACTTAATTAAAGCTGTTGTATATTTTCCTGTAAAATATATTGAAATTTCCCTTTAACCATTTATTGGGTCATGGCTAAATTTGCATATCAAAGCTGCTATTTATAGTAACCTCAAGCTTGACTTAATTAAAGCTGTTGTATATTTTTCTGTAAAATATATTGAAATTTCCTTTTAACCATTTATTGGGTCATGGCTAAATTTGCATATTAAAGCTGCCATTTATAGTAACTTCAAACTTGACCTAATTAAAGCTGTTGTATATTTTTCTGTAAAATATATTGAAATTTCCCTTTAACCATTTATTGGGTCATGGCTAAATTTGCATATTAAAGCTCCCATTTATAGTAACCTCAAACTTGACTTAATTAAAGCTGTTGTATATTTTTCTGTAAAATATATTGAAATTCTCTTTAAGGATTTATTGGGTCATTGGTAAAATTCCATATAGAAGCTGGCATTTATTTTATTTTCAAATTTGAGCTGGCTTAGGCTTTTTGCATATTTTTCTGTAATTGGCCCCTTTTATATATTCAAGCTTCTCCTAGTCAAATTTGTCTTACCTTTTCCTTGGTAAAATATTCATATTTATCTTAAACCTTTTGATTTAATTATAAATCTTCAAATAGTTTGCCTTTTGTAGTAACTTTTATGTGCTCTAGTTAAAAGTAACTTGCATATTTCCTTTTGGTTAATATAATTAATTATCTAGTTTGATTTTCAAATTTAACCTACCCCTCATGTGACTTGATTTCGCCTATTCATAATGGGTGTTTTCATGTTTGATGTTTTTACTGAAGTTAACTTTAACTGTGATGTCCCGTTACTTGCTAACTAAAACTTCTAGTATTGCTTTGTTAGGATATTTCAGCAGTTCTAGTTAATGAGTATTAAAATAAATTTGGTTCTGCCTTTTTGTCTTTGGGTCGAATCTGCCTGGCCCTCTGCTGAGTTAATATTTAATTGAAAAAATTTTCATATAGTTAATATAAATAATTATCCCGCATTCACTGTTTAAGTGGTGTTGTTTGCTTGAAGATATTGCCCTGATGATTAAATTATATTTATTCGTTTGGGAATAACATATTCTTGGGCTATCTTCCTATTTGGGCCTCTTGTGGCAATTGCTCTCCAATCGTTATTGCTATATTATAGAAGTGTCCCAGTTTTGTATAGGCCTATTTTCAAATTATGCAAATTTAGATTCTAGGGTGCCACGTGTAGTTCACTGTTTTTCTATGGTCTAATTAATGTGTTCTATTTGCATATTCCAAGATCTCATATAAGAGTTGTATAAGGGTTGTATGTTTTTTTATATTTATTACTGAATTTGTTATTGATAACGTTGTCCCTCAAGATATATATATTCTGAATTTTACGGGGAATTAAAATTGTTAATGTTCTTGAAGTTTGGATTTTCTTGTGGGTGTTTATATTGTTCCCCTTCCTCCTCCCCGCGCAGGCTTGCAGTTGTTTACATTGGTTAATATCGATCTACTCTGGTGTTCCCAGTCACGTTCCTATATTTTCCTCCTCTTGGAATTGTTTATTAGATATAAACTTCTACTAACCGAACCTCCTTTCAGACCTTCCTGGCTGCTAGCCGCAGTTGGTGGTTTAGTACTTAGCTGTTCCGATAACTGTTTTTCCTTATCTCGCTTGGTCTGAATTGCGAGCTCCTCCTGTTTATACCTAGTTGGAGTCTGGTTTTTGGCTCCGCACTGATCATAGATTTTGCATTGTTTACCTAAGGCACTGGATACTTACCTTACTTACCTACCTTACCCAAAACTCAAGCTGCAGTTGGTAGCAGTATCCTTGGGGAGAGAGGAGGTTGGATGCCCTGCATCCCCTTTCCTAAACTATTCTATTGCTTTATCTTTTTGAGGATAGGAGACGTTTAGGGTATTTATAACTTGCGTTTGTTGGGAGTCTGTGTCCTCCTGGGGCCGAGTCTTAAATTTCTTCTAGTTTCTTTTGATATTTGCGTCATGCCTTTAAGAACTCAACTATCGTGGGAGTTTCTCCGCAAAGAAGAGTTATTTGAAATTAGGTCTAGGGGAGTCAAGGTGGAGGACTCTGCTGATGTTCCCTCCCTTTTGTCTAAACTAAAGCAAATTGCAGGTTCCCATAACCCCTCCTTGTCATTCATTTCATCGCAGGATACTGTGTCAGAATTTCAATTAGTTAGACGGAAAGTGTCTGAATTACTAGATCTAGCTTCCGAATTGTTGTTGGACCCTGAAGCATCTTATCGGCAAAAACGTCGATTGCGACATCGTGCTTGGCACTGGGAAAACAGGATTTTCCTTTTGTCGCAGATGCGGGATTCTCACCTGGATTTGGGCGAGTTGGATAAAATTTTTGATTTATTAGAAGCGACCTTTTCGTCCTCTGCGATGGAAGAGTCTGATTTACCTGTTGCGGCTGGGGCTTATTGTGTAGGATTGCCTGCCACTTCTCCTCCTCCGCTTCATGTTGAATTACCATCACCTCAGGATGCTTATATTCATCCAACTATTTCTAATACTATGCATGAGGGAGCTTCTCCACATGACGTTCATCCTGTTCAATCAGCCTTTGCTGACCTTCAATTTGCGCCGTTAAAGATGCCGCATCCCCTGCAAAAGATGTTGGAAAGCGAGGGTACATTCGCGATTTCTAAACTTCCTGATGTAATATTTTTTCTGAGGTTTTTGGTTAAATTTGTTGAGCTTGCTGCATCGTTCCGAGTTGATGATCTCTTGGCTTTGCAGTTATTACTTACCATTGTTTCTGGACGGGTGTTGGAAATATTGCAGGGCGTGTTAAGCTCTTCTAAGACTCTTTCAGATTTTCATGCTCAGCTTCTGGTTCAATTTATACCATCTAGACCGCGACAGGATTATCTGCGTAGATATTACTACCGCCCTCAGCAAATTAATGAACATTTCTCAGATTTCTTCTTGGATATTAAATTGCATGCTGCAGTCTTCCAGGTTCCCGACACGGAGAAACAGGTTGTGGATGTAATCATATCTGGTTTAAATCCTGTCACTCGCTCTCATCTGACCTTTGCAGCAAGACCTGTCTCTTATTCTGACTTATCCAATCTGGTCTCTGTTATTGCTGAAGTGGAGAGTGCCGACGCTTGTCGTCCTCCTTCATCTCTTATGTCGTCTCAGGTGGTGCATAGAGTTCAAGATCGCCCGAATGACACTCATGTTCGTGAGCAACGCTCTTGCCATTATTGCTCTAAAGTAGGCCATTTGAGCAGAGATTGTCGTAAAAGACTGGCGGATCTTCGCCAGCGTAATGTTAACGTTCAAGATGGGAATAGAAACTCTCGTTTGTGTTCATATTGTCATAAATTTGGTCACCTCGAGCCGAGTTGTAGGAAAAAAGAATTTGATGTTCAGCGTCGGGCCTCTTCGGGTCCGGTGGTCGGGCCGACATCCGCTCCTCGTGATTCCTGACTAGTACCTGATATTTCTCAGCCCGTTCCTGATGTTCACCCTTCTGAGCGTGATCGGGTTTTATTTCAGGCTATGGGTTGTAGCGGGCGTGTGCCCCAACATCTTCCTTTGATTGAGGTTTCTCTAAATAAGACTCCCTTTCAGGCATTGATTGATACTGGAGCAAGTAAATCTTGCATTCGTAGTGATGTTTTGCCATTATTGGGCATTTCCTTATCTAGCATTAGCCCGTTTCAAGGGGCTGCTCTTAATGCTGATGGTTCAGGAATTAATATCTTGGGTTCTGTCCAGTTGTCACTTCGTATAGCAAAGTTTTCTTGGAAGGTTTCCTTTCTGGTTCTTCAATTTTTGATTTGTCCGGTTATCCTGGGCTTTGATTTTGGCTCATTTACTGGGTTGATTTTGGATTTCCAGTTTCGCCAGCTTTACTTCAAGTTTGATACTCAGCATAAAACTCCATTTGCTATCTCTCCTGGTTCCAGTTCCTTCCCGCCTTGTGCCTCGCTTATTGATCACCATTCTGGAGTTAGTGATACTTTCCCCTCTAATGAGATTTCTCTAGACCATTTGCTCCCTGAACAACGCGATCTGATCTTGGAAGTTGTAAATACATATCCCGATGTTTTGAGTGAGAAGCTGGGAGTAACAAATGTCATACAGTATGAGATACAGGTTACTGACCATATCCCAGTCCGTTTACCACCGTACAGGTTGGCCCCTCCGAAACTCCTGGTCATGCGACGTAAGATTAAAGAGATGCTGAGTAAGGGCATTATTCGTCCCTCGACGTCACCGTACTCGAGTCCGATCTTCTTAGTGCCGAAAGGCGAAGACGATTTCCGCCCTGTCATCGATTATAGAGCACTCAATCAGAAAATTGTTATCGAGTCCATGCCGTTGCCGGACATACATTCGGCAGCCCATTGGTTTGCTGGTGCTAAGGTATTTTCATCACTTGACCTTAACAGTCCTTATAATCAGATCACTCTTAAGGAATCCTCCCGCCATCTCACTGCCTTTTCCACGGATTGGCAACATTTTGAGTTCTGCCGCCTTCCATTTGGCCTTGCTACTGGCGCGCAGGTTCTTACCAGGTTGTTAGACACCATTTTCTCTGACATCAAATTTGACTATGTATACCATTACCTTGATGATTTGGTAATTTATAGCAAGGATTTCCAGTCTCATGTTGGTCACCTCCGGGAAGTTTTTCGTCGGCTACAGGAGGCCGGTTTGACAGTCAAGCCAAATAAGGTGCGGTTTGCGAGGCCGCAACTTAGTTTCATCGGTCATATTATCTCTCCAGATGGGGTTGCAATTGACCCAGAGAGGACTGTTGCTATCAGGAACTTCCCGCCTCCTACTAATGTTAAAGGTGTCGCTCGGTTTATAGGCATGGTCAATTTCTTCGCTAAATTCATTCCCAACTTTGCTGTGTTGGCGGCCCCCTTGAATCGTCTTCGTGGCAAGGGTATAACTTTTGTTTGGGGTGAGGAGCAGCAACTCGCTTTTGAGAACCTTAAGTCTGCCATCACTAATCCGCCAATTTTGGCCATGGCCGATTTCTCCAGGACGTTCATCGTCCAGACCGATGCTTGCTCTGTTGGGTTGGGCGCTGTACTTCTTCAAGAGTTCCCTGATGGGCGTAGGCCGGTTGCCTTTGCTTCGAGATCTTTGAGCAAGCAAGAGCAGATGTTTTCCATTTATGAATTGGAAGCTCTTGCCGTCATCTTTGCTCTGGAGAAATTTCGGATGTATGTCGAGCACGTCAATTTCATCTTGGAGTGCGACAACCAAGCGTTGTCTTGGTGTTTGGCTCGCCCCCGTAAGACGGGCAGACTGGCTCGTTGGGCCGTTAGGCTCTCAGCATTCAAATTTCTCCCTGTTCATATAAGTCATCTCAAAATATCCTTGCTGATTCTCTTTCTCGGATGTTTGAAGGCTATCCGTCTTCTTCTTCGCCTTCTTCTGATCAAGCTCTTGATCCCTCTGCCCATCCTGTGGTGTTGCCTGCTCAGGAGACCATTGCTCCGCTCTTGACTAACTTTCCTCTGGCGTACGCTGACATTTCTCATCATCAACGTCTTGACCCTGATCTGGCTAGTATTATTGACCAGCTTGGGAATCGTACTGTAGTCAGTAATTTTCGTTTGGTCAATGGTGTTCAGCAGATTCTGGTTGGTAGGCAGAAGCGGCCTAAGATTGTCTTGCCGATCTCCCTCAGAGATATGGTGTTTAAATATTTTCATGTATCTTCCATTGGGGGCCATTTGGGTATCAAAAAGACTGTGCATAAGATCAGTGTTGCTTTCTGGTGGAAGGGGATGTTCGTGGATATTCGTGATCGTGTTCGGTCATGCCATGAATGTGCTATATCTAAACCTACTTTGAATTCACGAATTGGTCTTTTGTCATCTACTGTTCCTCAGCGACCGTTTCAGAAACTGTTCATTGATTTTCTGGGGAAGTTGCCTCGTTCTCGCAAGGGTAACTCCTTCATCTTGGTTGTTGTGGACGCTTTCACGAAGTTTAATTGGCTGTTCCCTCTGCGCGATTCTCGCACCGAGAAGGTGATTTCTTCTCTATCCTCCCTCTTCCAGGTTTGTGGATTTCCTAAGTCCATTGTTTCAGACAATGCTCCCCAGTTCACCTCCCGTGTATTCAAGGATTTCTGTTTTCGCAGGGGCATAGACCACATCACAACCACCCCATACTACCCGAATCCCAGCCATGCCGAACGCGTCATGCGCAACCTGAAGAATGCTTTAATTGCGTACCATTGCAGTGATCATTCCTTGTGGGATAGTAATCTGCACTGGTTGCAGTTTGCGTTCAATACTGCTGTGCATGATAGCCACGGTTTCTCTCCATTTTCTCTTCTGTTCACATTTACTCCCAACCATCCGCTCAGTAACCTGTGGCACCTAGCTGACTTATTGCCTGACTCTGTTACTCCTCTTGATATTTCTCATACTTGGAGGGCTGCTAGACGTAATCTCCTGGCCGCCCACGGTAGGAGAGCGATGGCTTACAATAAGGGTAGGCTTCTTTGCCAGTTTAAGGTTAATGATTTATTTATGTGCAGAAACTATCCTATTAGTAAGGCGTCTAATAAATTT
This sequence comes from Ectobius pallidus, assembly GCA_964059195.1. Classification (NCBI taxonomy): domain Eukaryota; kingdom Metazoa; phylum Arthropoda; class Insecta; order Blattodea; family Ectobiidae; genus Ectobius; species Ectobius pallidus. The sequence continues at coordinate 61,183,339 of CAXKWD010000005.1, forward strand.
GCAAAAAAATTGGCGCCCCGTTATGTGGGACCTTTCCGTGTCATTAAGCAACTCCAGAACGGAGTCTCCTTTCTTCTGCAGCATGTTCAAGACTCTTCGAAGCGTAGATGTCATGCGTCCCAAATGAAGTCATTGTAAATTTGTATTTGAGCACGTACATGTGTATAGTTCTTGTGCATTTCATGGCTCTTTTGTGGTTCCTTTGAAGGGAATGGTCTTGTTTTAAAGTAGCTTCTAATGATGATTATATTTATATTTCTTGGTTTCATGTTGGTTTGGCTTCTGTAAATTGTGTAGTAAGTAAGTAAAAAAAAATAAGGTTTTTTAAGCATTGTAGAAATGATTTGCGGATTGGTCGGTACTTGCTGGGTCGGTTGGATTTCCGGGACTCCATTCTTAGGTACTCAAAGTTGTGGGGCCCCTACATAAATTAGTCATTATCTTCTGAGCTCAGAACAAAAGAAAGAAAAAAAAAACCCTCGTAAAAAAAAAGAGAATTCCCCCCAAAAAATTAAATGATAACATATGGATATATGTATTAATGACCTTCGAGACTTGTAAACCACAATATATTACTTCTGTGGAAGTACAGTGTACTCCACGTCAAAAAAAAGAAGAAAAAAAACATAAGGGACGTCTTTAAACTCTACGAAATGGATTTTAAAAGAAAAATTTAAGAAAGTCATCCATTTTACGGATAAGTGTAAATAAAACAAAAAACAGTGAACACTTAATTATTAACGAAGTGACCCTTTTCTACTGTTTCAACATCGTCCCTGAAGAGAAATTTCAAGATTGAAATTAATAATTTGAAACCAAAAAAGACTTTTTATTAAAGACACTTAGAATGATCTTCGAGACTTATTATTGTGACTCAAGCAACATAGCCGGAGTGTTAGTATTTCACCTATATATATTCACTCCAGAGCTAATGGTTACCACTCTGTTTCATTTTTATCTTCTGGATCAACTTCTGGATGGAGGGACCATCGTCCCCGTCTTCTTCTTGGTTTGGAGACCAAGCTGATCCTGCTGTGCATTCTTCTGGGCGTGTGAGTGCTCCATGCTCAGAGAATTTTCTGTACTTGGCTCATTGGGGAGTGCACCCCCTACTTGTTTTGCCACTGGACTCTGGTGGACGGAGCCTCGTAATCTTCGTTCTCTACAGCAGTCGTCGATCTTAGAGCTATGCTGGTATTCTACTGTTACCCCCCCCTTTTCTACGCACCTACCTTCTACTACTAGGATGTTGCCTGTTCAGCCACAGATGGACCTTGGCTGGGCTCCGATCTTCGGCCATCTCTGCCTTCCCTCATTTGGACATGTGGGCGTTGGCGTAACTACGTATGTATGGTGATCTGTTACCTATGGTGGTCACCTACTGCTGTAAGTGAGATATAGTGGTGCTTTCCCCAGTTTTTCCCTAGTGTTATTCAGGTATTGTGGTAACCCAAATTTTGGGACCTATCTAAAAGCAAAAGTGTCGATTTCCCTCATTATGTTTTGGCAGAATTTTGTATTTGTGGTCTGCTATGACAAGTTCTGTGGGTGTTATCTAATCTTAGAGTCGCAACAAATTAAATGTAATGAAAAGTAAAAAAAAAAAGAAGAGACTATATGTTAGGTAACCTCAAGCATAAAAATTTGAACTTAAAAATTATTATCCACGAATCTAAAGAAAGACTAAACCTCAAGAAGACATTCTAATTTAAAAGATAAAATTCTGAATTTAAGAAATGTGTGAAAATACGGATGGTGTTGATGTTTTATTTCAGGGACATATTCTATATATTATGCATTGATTTAAACAAATTTCAAGGACTCATCTTATATGGTACTCTGCATCAAGACATGGACTTTTTGAGCAAAATTTTTCACCTTACTAATTGGATACTTATTCGTGTTAACTATGAGTTGTTTGAGTGTTTAATTTAAATTGAATGGCTATATGCTCATGTATTTAGGGTACTATCTTAACTAGTGCATTTATCTTGCCCGTATGTGATTAACTTTAGCGTTTTGAGGTTTCATGTGTTCTTTTTCATTTTTTTGGGTCTTCTGCCCTTTAAGCTTCTAAATTTTGAGCCCACCCAGAGAGGAGGCTGAGACGGAGGTAAATTCTCCGTCTCCCAAATTCGTTCCTCCTTGGATGTGCGGTTCTGATGTTTTGTTATGTGCTGCCATCTACCCTAAGTTTCGGGGCGTGCTGGTGGCCGAGCGGCCATTGCCGTCAGTACCGATTAAGTTTTTCTAGTGTGGAGTTGATTTCCTCGGATCTCCGGCTGGCTATGGTGAGTGCCGATCTTTCCGCTTTGTCATGCTTAAAATTTTTGTAACTTATAATGGATAAATTTGATGTTAGCTCAGAAGCCTTCACTGTCATTTTACTAAACGTGAAACCTCGAAACATTCTATGCTCATAGTTGTCTATTCTGCCATGAAATGACTATTATTATTCTATAATTCAGATTTAAATATTGCTTATAGACACGCTATTCATTTGCTAAGGTGATGTATTCTTTTGAATAATGTTTTTGTGGGTGGTTAAAGTTAGCCAAAAGTAATGCAAATTGTCTGTAGCCATGTTGAGCATGGGACCCAAGTGACGTCACCCCTTTAATGCATTTGGTAAATTCTTTGTGGGACGTGCTTGCCCTCTACGCTTATATATATATATGGGATTAATTTGCCATGATATTTATGTTGCGCAGTTATTATAAAGTGTTTTCGCCTTACTTATAAATATGGTACCTTCTGCAAGTTTTCATGTTAGGTAGGCGTTTTATGTCATTCTGATGCAGCTATTGTTTCAGAGTCACTTTGATAGGTTCTTGATGACACCCCCTTCTGTAAGGTCATGCTTATAGTTCCCCTGATTTATTTAAAATTAGTTTTTCAGTTTGCTGTCAAGTTAGACCTACTACTTATAATTACTACAAGCTTGACTTAATTAAAGCTGTTGTATATTTTTCTGTAAAATATATTGAAATTTCCCTTTAACCATTTATTGGGTCATGGCTAAATTTGCATATCAAAGCTGCCATTTATAGTAACCTCAAGCTTGACTTAATTAAAGCTGTTGTATATTTTTCTGTAAAATATATTGAAATTTCCCTTTAACCATTTATTGGGTCATGGCTAAATTTGCATATCAAAGCTGCCATTTATAGTAACCTCACGCTTCACTTAATTAAAGCTGTTGTATATTTTCCTGTAAAATATATTGAAATTTCCCTTTAACCATTTATTGGGTCATGGCTAAATTTGCATATCAAAGCTGCTATTTATAGTAACCTCAAGCTTGACTTAATTAAAGCTGTTGTATATTTTTCTGTAAAATATATTGAAATTTCCTTTTAACCATTTATTGGGTCATGGCTAAATTTGCATATTAAAGCTGCCATTTATAGTAACTTCAAACTTGACCTAATTAAAGCTGTTGTATATTTTTCTGTAAAATATATTGAAATTTCCCTTTAACCATTTATTGGGTCATGGCTAAATTTGCATATTAAAGCTCCCATTTATAGTAACCTCAAACTTGACTTAATTAAAGCTGTTGTATATTTTTCTGTAAAATATATTGAAATTCTCTTTAAGCATTTATTGGGTCATTGGTAAAATTCCATATAGAAGCTGGCATTTATTTTATTTTCAAATTTGAGCTGGCTTAGGCTTTTTGCATATTTTTCTGTAATTGGCCCCTTTTATATATTCAAGCTTCTCCTAGTCAAATTTGTCTTACCTTTTCCTTGGTAAAATATTCATATTTATCTTAAACCTTTTGATTTAATTATAAATCTTCAAATAGTTTGCCCTTTTGTAGTAACTTTTATGTGCTCTAGTTAAAAGTAACTTGCATATTTCCTTTTGGTTAATATAATTAATTATCTAGTTTGATTTTCAAATTTAACCTACCCCTCATGTGACTTGATTTCGCCTATTCATAATGGGTGTTTTCATGTTTGATGTTTTTACTGAAGTTAACTTTAACTGTGATGTCCCGTTACTTGCTAACTAAAACTTCTAGTATTGCTTTGTTAGGATATTTCAGCAGTTCTAGTTAATGAGTATTAAAATAAATTTGGTTCTGCCTTTTTGTCTTTGGGTCGAATCTGCCTGGCCCTCTGCTGAGTTAATATTTAATTGAAAAAATTTTCATATAGTTAATATAAATAATTATCCCGCATTCACTGTTTAAGTGGTGTTGTTTGCTTGAAGATATTGCCCTGATGATTAAATTATATTTATTCGTTTGGGAATAACATATTCTTGGGCTATCTTCCTATTTGGGCCTCTTGTGGCCATTGCTCTCCAATCGTTATTGCTATATTATATAAGTGTCCCAGTTTTGTATAGGCCTATTTTCAAATTATGCAAATTTAGATTCTAGGGTGCCACGTGTAGTTCACTGTTTTTCTATGGTCTAATTAATGTGTTCTATTTGCATATTCCAAGATCTCATATAAGAGTTGTATAAGGGTTGTATGTTTTTTTATATTTATTACTGAATTTGTTATTGATAACGTTGTCCCTCAAGATATATATATTCTGAATTTTACGGGGAATTAAAATTGTTAATGTTCTTGAAGTTTGGATTTTCTTGTGGGTGTTTATATTGTTCCCCTTCCTCCTCCCCGCGCAGGCTTGCAGTTGTTTACATTGGTTAATATCGATCTACTCTGGTGTTCCCAGTCACGTTCCTATATTTTCCTCCTCTTGGAATTGTTTATTAGATATAAACTTCTACTAACCGAACCTCCTTTCAGACCTTCCTGGCTGCTAGCCGCAGTTGGTGGTTTAGTACTTAGCTGTTCCGATAACTGTTTTTCCTTATCTCGCTTGGTCTGAATTGCGAGCTCCTCCTGTTTATACCTAGTTGGAGTCTGGTTTTTGGCTCCGCACTGATCATAGATTTTGCATTGTTTACCTAAGGCACTGGATACTTACCTTACTTACCTACCTTACCCAAAACTCAAGCTGCAGTTGGTAGCAGTATCCTTGGGGAGAGAGGAGGTTGGATGCCCTGTATCCCCTTTCTTAAACTATTCTATTGCTTTATCTTTTTGAGGATAGGAGACGTTTAGGGTATTTATAACTTGCGTTTGTTGGGAGTCTGTGTCCTCCTGGGGCCGAGTCTTAAATTTCTTCTAGTTTCTTTTGATATTTGCGTCATGCCTTTAAGAACTCAACTATCGTGGGAGTTTCTCCGCAAGGAAGAGTTATTATTTGAAATTAGGTATGGGGAGTCAAGGTGGAGGACTCTGCTGATGTTCCCTCCCTTTTGTCTAAACTAAAGCAAATTGCAGGTTCCCATAACCCCTCCTTGTCATTCATTTCATCGCAGGATACTGTGTCAGAATTTCAATTAGTTAGACGGAAAGTGTCTGAATTACTAGATCTAGCTTCCGAATTGTTGTTGGACCCTGAAGCATCTTATCGGCAAAAACGTCGATTGCGACATCGTGCTTGGCACTGGGAAAACAGGATTTTCCTTTTGTCGCAGATGCGGGATTCTCACCTGGATTTGGGCGAGTTGGATAAACTTTCTGATTTATTAGAAGCGACCTTTTCGTCCTCTGCGATGGAAGAGTCTGATTTACCTGTTGCGGCTGGGGCTTATTGTGTAGGATTGCCTGCCACTTCTCCTCCTCCGCTTCATGTTGAATTACCATCACCTCAGGATGCTTATATTCATCCAACTATTTCTAATACTATGCATGAGGGAGCTTCTCCACATGACGTTCATCCTGTTCAATCAGCCTTTGCTGACCTTCAATTTGCGCCGTTAAAGATGCCGCATCCCCTGCAAAAGATGTTGGAAAGCGAGGGTACATTCGCGATTTCTAAACTTCCTGATGTAATATTTTTTCTGAGGTTTTTGGTTAAATTTGTTGAGCTTGCTGCATCGTTCCGAGTTGATGATCTCTTGGCTTTGCAGTTATTACTTACCATTGTTTCTGGACGGGTGTTGGAAATATTGCAGGGCGTGTTAAGCTCTTCTAAGACTCTTTCAGATTTTCATGCTCAGCTTCTGGTTCAATTTATACCATCTAGACCGCGACAGGATTATCTGCGTAGATATTACTACCGCCCTCAGCAAATTAATGAACATTTCTCAGATTTCTTCTTGGATATTAAATTGCATGCTGCAGTCTTCCAGGTTCCCGACACGGAGAAACAGGTTGTGGATGTAATCATATCTGGTTTAAATCCTGTCACTCGCTCTCATCTGACCTTTGCAGCAAGACCTGTCTCTTATTCTGACTTATCCAATCTGGTCTCTGTTATTGCTGAAGTGGAGAGTGCCGACGCTTGTCGTCCTCCTTCATCTCTTATGTCGTCTCAGGTGGTGCATAGAGTTCAAGATCGCCCGAATGACACTCATGTTCGTGAGCAACGCTCTTGCCATTATTACTCTAAAGTAGGCCATTTGAGCAGAGATTGTCGTAAAAGACTGGCGGATCTTCGCCAGCGTAATGTTAACGTTCAAGATGGGAATAGAAACTCTCGTTTGTGTTCATATTGTCATAAATTTGGTCACCTCGAGCCGAGTTGTAGGAAAAAAGAATTTGATGTTCAGCGTCGGGCCTCTTCGGGTCCGGTGGTCGGGCCGACATCCGCTCCTCGTGATTCCTGACTAGTACCTGATATTTCTCAGCCCGTTCCTGATGTTCACCCTTCTGAGCGTGATCGGGTTTTATTTCAGGCTATGGGTTGTAGCGGGCGTGTGCCCCAACATCTTCCTTTGATTGAGGTTTCTCTAAATAAGACTCCCTTTCAGGCATTGATTGATACTGGAGCAAGTAAATCTTGCATTCGTAGTGATGTTTTGCCATTATTGGGCATTTCCTTATCTAGCATTAGCCCGTTTCAAGGGGCTGCTCTTAATGCTGATGGTTCAGGAATTAATATCTTGGGTTCTGTCCAGTTGTCACTTCGTATAGCAAAGTTTTCTTGGAAGGTTTCCTTTCTGGTTCTTCAATTTTTGATTTGTCCGGTTATCCTGGGCTTTGATTTTGGCTCATTTACTGGGTTGATTTTGGATTTCCAGTTTCGCCAGCTTTACTTCAAGTTTGATACTCAGCATAAAACTCCATTTGCTATCTCTCCTGGTTCCAGTTCCTTCCCGCCTTGTGCCTCGCTTATTGATCACCATTCTGGAGTTAGTGATACTTTCCCCTCTAATGAGATTTCTCTAGACCATTTGCTCCCTGAACAACGCGATCTGATCTTGGAAGTTGTAAATACATATCCCGATGTTTTGAGTGAGAAGCTGGGAGTAACAAATGTCATACAGTATGAGATACAGGTTACTGACCATATCCCAGTCCGTTTACCACCGTACAGGTTGGCCCCTCCGAAACTCCTGGTCATGCGACGTAAGATTAAAGAGATGCTGAGTAAGGGCATTATTCGTCCCTCGACGTCACCGTACTCGAGTCCGATGTTCTTAGTGCCGAAAGGCGAAGACGATTTCCGCCCTGTCATCGATTATAGAGCACTCAATCAGAAAATTGTTATCGAGTCCATGCCGTTGCCGGACATACATTCGGCAGCCCATTGGTTTGCTGGTGCTAAGGTATTTTCATCACTTGACCTTAACAGTCCTTATAATCAGATCACTCTTAAGGAATCCTCCCGCCATCTCACTGCCTTTTCCACGGATTGGCAACATTTTGAGTTCTGCCGCCTTCCATTTGGCCTTGCTACTGGCGCGCAGGTTCTTACCAGGTTGTTAGACACCATTTTCTCTGACATCAAATTTGACTATGTATACCATTACCTTGATGATTTGGTAATTTATAGCAAGGATTTCCAGTCTCATGTTGGTCACCTCCGGGAAGTTTTTCGTCGGCTACAGGAGGCCGGTTTGACAGTCAAGCCAAATAAGGTGCGGTTTACGAGGCCGCAACTTAGTTTCATCGGTCATATTATCTCTCCAGATGGGGTTGCAATTGACCCAGAGAGGACTGTTGCTATCAGGAACTTCCCGCCTCCTACTAATGTTAAAGGTGTCGCTCGGTTTATAGGCATGGTCAATTTCTTCGCTAAATTCATTCCCAACTTTGCTGTGTTGGCGGCCCCCTTGAATCGTCTTCGTGGCAAGGGTATAACTTTTGTTTGGGGTGAGGAGCAGCAACTCGCTTTTGAGAACCTTAAGTCTGCCATCACTAATCCGCCAATTTTGGCCATGGCCGATTTCTCCAGGACGTTCATCGTCCAGACCGATGCTTGCTCTGTTGGGTTGGGCGCTGTACTTCTTCAAGAGTTCCCTGATGGGCGTAGGCCGGTTGCCTTTGCTTCGAGATCTTTGAGCAAGCAAGAGCAGATGTTTTCCATTTATGAATTGGAAGCTCTTGCCGTCATCTTTGCTCTGGAGAAATTTCGGATGTATGTCGAGCACGTCAATTTCATCTTGGAGTGCGACAACCAAGCGTTGTCTTGGTGTTTGGCTCGCCCCCGTAAGACGGGCAGACTGGCTCGTTGGGCCGTTAGGCTCTCAGCATTCAAATTTCTCCCTGTTCATATAAGTCATCTCAAAATATCCTTGCTGATTCTCTTTCTCGGATGTTTGAAGGCTATCCGTCTTCTTCTTCGCCTTCTTCTGATCAAGCTCTTGATCCCTCTGCCCATCCTGTGGTGTTGCCTGCTCAGGAGACCATTGCTCCGCTCTTGACTAACTTTCCTCTGGCGTACGCTGACATTTCTCATCATCAACGTCTTGACCCTGATCTGGCTAGTATTATTGACCAGCTTGGGAATCGTACTGTAGTCAGTAATTTTCGTTTGGTCAATGGTGTTCAGCAGATTCTGGTTGGTAGGCAGAAGCGGCCTAAGATTGTCTTGCCGATCTCCCTCAGAGATATGGTGTTTAAATATTTTCATGTATCTTCCATTGGGGGCCATTTGGGTATCAAAAAGACTGTGCATAAGATCAGTGTTGCTTTCTGGTGGAAGGGGATGTTCGTGGATATTCGTGATCGTGTTCGGTCATGCCATGAATGTGCTATATCTAAACCTACTTTGAATTCACGAATTGGTCTTTTGTCATCTACTGTTCCTCAGCGACCGTTTCAGAAACTGTTCATTGATTTTCTGGGGAAGTTGCCTCGTTCTCGCAAGGGTAACTCCTTCATCTTGGTTGTTGTGGACGCTTTCACGAAGTTTAATTGGCTGTTCCCTCTGCGCGATTCTCGCACCGAGAAGGTGATTTCTTCTCTATCCTCCATCTTCCAGGTTTGTGGATTTCCTGAGTCCATTGTTTCAGACAATGCTCCCCAGTTCACCTCCCGTGTATTCAAGGATTTCTGTTTTCGCAGGGGCATAGACCACATCACAACCACCCCATACTACCCGAATCCCAGCCATGCCGAACGCGTCATGCGCAACCTGAAGAATGCTTTAATTGCGTACCATTGCAGTGATCATTCCTTGTGGGATAGTAATCTGCACTGGTTGCAGTTTGCGTTCAATACTGCTGTGCATGATAGCCACGGGTTCTCTCCATTTTCTCTTCTGTTCACATTTACTCCCAACCATCCGCTCAGTAACCTGTGGCACCTAGCTGACTTATTGCCTGACTCTGTTACTCCTCTTGATATTTCTCATACTTGGAGGGCTGCTAGACGTAATCTCCTGGCCGCCCACGGTAGGAGAGCGATGGCTTACAATAAGGGTAGGCTTCTTTGCCAGTTTAAGGTTAATGATTTATTTATGTGCAGAAACTATCCTATTAGTAAGGCGTCTAATAAATTTGCAAAAAAATTGGCGCCCCGTTATGTGGGACCTTTCCGTGTCATTAAGCAACTCCAGAACGGAGTCTCCTTTCTTCTGCAGCATGTTCAAGACTCTTCGAAGCGTAGATGTCATGCGTCCCAAATGAAGTCATTGTAAATTTGTATTTGAGCACGTACATGTGTATAGTTCTTGTGCATTTCATGGCTCTTTTGTGGTTCCTTTGAAGGGAATGGTCTTGTTTTAAAGTAGCTTCTAATGATGATTATATTTATATTTCTTGGTTTCATGTTGGTTTGGCTTCTGTAAATTGTGTAGTAAGTAAGTAAAAAAAAATAAGGTTTTTTAAGCATTGTAGAAATGATTTGCGGATTGGTCGGTACTTGCTGGGTCGGTTGGATTTCCGGGACTCCATTCTTAGGTACTCAAAGTTGTGGGGCCCCTACATAAATTAGTCATTATCTTCTGAGCTCAGAACAAAAGAAAGAAAAAAAAAACCCTCGTAAAAAAAAAGAGAATTCCCCCCAAAAAATTAAATGATAACATATGGATATATGTATTAATGACCTTCGAGACTTGTAAACCACAATATATTACTTCTGTGGAAGTACAGTGTACTCCACGTCAAAAAAAAGAAGAAAAAAAACATAAGGGACGTCTTTAAACTCTACGAAATGGATTTTAAAAGAAAAATTTAAGAAAGTCATCCATTTTACGGATAAGTGTAAATAAAACAAAAAAACAGTGAACACTTAATTATTAACGAAGTGACCCTTTTCTACTGTTTCAATATCGTCCCTGAAGAGAAATTTCAAGATTGAAATTAATAATTTGAAACCAAAAAAGACTTTTTATTAAAGACACTTAGAATGATCTTCGAGACTTATTATTGTGACTCAAGCAACATAGCCGGAGTGTTAGTATTTCACCTATATATATTCACTCCAGAGCTAATGGTTACCACTCTGTTTCATGTTTATCTTCTGGATCAACTTCTGGATGGAGGGACCATCGTCCCCGTCTTCTTCTTGGTTTGGAGACCAAGCTGCTCCTGCTGTGCATTCTTCTGGGCGTGTGAGTGCTCCATGCTCAGAGAATTTTCTGTACTTGGCTCATTGGGGAGTGCACCCCCTACTTGTTTTGCCACTGGACTCTGTTGGCCGGAGCCTCGTAATCTTCGTTCTCTACAGCAGTCGTCGATCTTCGAGCTATGCAGGTATTCTACTGTTACCCCCCCTTTTCTACGCACCTACCTTCTACTACTAGGATGTTGCCTGTTCAGCCACAGATGGACCCTGGCTGGGCTCTGATCTTCGGCCATCTCTGCCTTCCCTCATTTGGACATGTGGGCGTTGGCGTAACTACGTATGTATGGTGATCTGTTACCTATGGTGGTCACCTACTGCTGTAAGTGAGATATAGTGGTGCTTTCCCCAGTTTTTCCCTAGTGTTATTCAGGTATTGTGGTAACCCAAATTTTGGGACCTATCTAAAAGCAAAAGTGTCGATTTCCCTCATTATGTTTTGGCAGAATTTTGTATTTGTGTTCTGCTATGACAAGTTGTGTGGGTGTTATCTAATCTAAGAGTCGCAACAAATTAAATGTAATGAAAAGTAAACAAAAAAGAAGAGACTATATGTTAGGTAACCTCAAGCATAAAAATTTGAACTTAAAAATTATTATCCACGAATCTAAAGAAAGACTAAACCTCAAGAAGACATTCTAATTTAAAAGATAAAATTCTGAATTTAAGAAATGTGTGAAAATACGGATGGTGTTGATGTTTTATTTCAGGGACATATTCTATATATTATGCATTGATTTAAACAAATTTCAAGGACTCATCTTATATGGTACTCTGCATCAAGACATGGACTTTTTGAGCAAAATTTTTCACCTTACCAATTGGATACTTATTCGTGTTAACTATGAGTTGTTTGAGTGTTTAATTTAAATTGAATGGCTATATGCTCATGTATTTAGGGTACTATCTTAACTAGTGCATTTATCTTGCCCGTATGTGATTAACTTTAGCGTTTTGAGGTTTCATGTGTTCTTTTTCATTTTTTTGGGTCTTCTGCCCTTTAAGCTTCTAAATTTTGAGCCCACCCAGAGAGGAGGCTGAGACGGAGGTAAATTCTCCGTCTCCCAAATTCCTTCCTCCTTGGATGTGCGGTTCTGATGTTTTGTTATGTGCTGCCATCTACCCTAAGTTTCGGGGCGTGCTGGTGGCCGAGCGGCCATTGCCGTCAGTACCGATTAAGTTTTTCTAGTGTGGAGTTGATTTCCTCGGATCTCCGGCTGGCTATGGTGAGTGCCGATCTTTCCGCTTTATCATGCTTAAAATGGTTGTAACTTATAATGGATAAATTTGATGTTAGCTCAGAAGCCTTCACTGTCATTTTACTAAACGTGAAACCTCGAAACATTCTATGCTCATAGTTGTCTATTCTGCCATGAAATGACTATTATTATTCTCTAATTCAGATTTAAATATTGCTTATAGACACGCTATTCATTTGCTAAGGTGATGTATTCTTTTGAATAATGTTTTTGTGGGTGGTTAAAGTTAGCCAAAAGTAATGCAAATTGTCTGTAGCCATGTTGAGCATGGGACCCAAGTGACGTCACCCCTTTAATGCATTTGGTAAATTCTTTGTGGGACGTGCTTGCCCTCTACGCTTATATATATATATATATATGGGATTAATTTGCCATGATATTTATGTTGAGCAGTTATTATAAAGTGTTTTCGCCTTACTTATAAATATGGTACCTTCTGCAAGTTTTCATGTTAGGTAGGCGTTTTATGTCATTCTGATGCAGCTATTGTTTCAGAGTCACTTTGATAGGTTCTTGATGACACCCCCTTCTGTAAGGTCATGCTTATAGTTCCCCTGATTTATTTAAAATTAGTTTTTCAGTTTGCTGTCAAGTTAGACCTACTACTTATAATTACTACAAGCTTGACTTAATTAAAGCTGTTGTATATTTTTCTGTAAAATATATTGAAATTTCCCTTTAACCATTTATTGGGTCATGGCTAAATTTGCATATCAAAGCTGCCATTTATAGTAACCTCAAGCTTGACTTAATTAAAGCTGTTGTATATTTTTCTGTAAAATATATTGAAATTTCCCTTTAACCATTTATTGGGTCATGGCTAAATTTGCATATCAAAGCTGCCATTTATAGTAACCTCACGCTTCACTTAATTAAAGCTGTTGTATATTTTCCTGTAAAATATATTGAAATTTCCCTTTAACCATTTATTGGGTCATGGCTAAATTTGCATATCAAAGCTGCTATTTATAGTAACCTCAAGCTTGACTTAATTAAAGCTGTTGTATATTTTTCTGTAAAATATATTGAAATTTCCTTTTAACCATTTATTGGGTCATGGCTAAATTTGCATATTAAAGCTGCCATTTATAGTAACTTCAAACTTGACCTAATTAAAGCTGTTGTATATTTTTCTGTAAAATATATTGAAATTTCCCTTTAACCATTTATTGGGTCATGGCTAAATTTGCATATTAAAGCTCCCATTTATAGTAACCTCAAACTTGACTTAATTAAAGCTGTTGTATATTTTTCTGTAAAATATATTGAAATTCTCTTTAAGCATTTATTGGGTCATTGGTAAAATTCCATATAGAAGCTGGCATTTATTTTATTTTCAAATTTGAGCTGGCTTAGGCTTTTTGCATATTTTTCTGTAATTGGCCCCTTTTATATATTCAAGCTTCTCCTAGTCAAATTTGTCTTACCTTTTCCTTGGTAAAATATTCATATTTATCTTAAACCTTTTGATTTAATTATAAATCTTCAAATAGTTTGCCTTTTGTAGTAACTTTTATGTGCTCTAGTTAAAAGTAACTTGCATATTTCCTTTTGGTTAATATAATTAATTATCTAGTTTGATTTTCAAATTTAACCTACCCCTCATGTGACTTGATTTCGCCTATTCATAATGGGTGTTTTCATGTTTGATGTTTTTACTGAAGTTAACTTTAACTGTGATGTCCCGTTACTTGCTAACTAAAACTTCTAGTATTGCTTTGTTAGGATATTTCAGCAGTTCTAGTTAATGAGTATTAAAATAAATTTGGTTCTGCCTTTTTGTCTTTGGGTCGAATCTGCCTGGCCCTCTGCTGAGTTAATATTTAATTGAAAAAATTTTCATATAGTTAATATAAATAATTATCCCGCATTCACTGTTTAAGTGGTGTTGTTTGCTTGAAGATATTGCCCTGATGATTAAATTATATTTATTCGTTTGGGAATAACATATTCTTGGGCTATCTTCCTATTTGGGCCTCTTGTGGCCATTGCTCTCCAATCGTTATTGCTATATTATAGAAGTGTCCCAGTTTTGTATAGGCCTATTTTCAAATTATGCAAATTTAGATTCTAGGGTGCCACGTGTAGTTCACTGTTTTTCTATGGTCTAATTAATGTGTTCTATTTGCATATTCCAAGATCTCATATAAGAGTTGTATAAGGGTTGTATGTTTTTTTATATTTATTACTGAATTTGTTATTGATAACGTTGTCCCTCAAGATATATATATTCTGAATTTTACGGGGAATTAAAATTGTTAATGTTCTTGAAGTTTGGATTTTCTTGTGGGTGTTTATATTGTTCCCCTTCCTCCTCCCCGCGCAGGCTTGCAGTTGTTTACATTGGTTAATATCGATCTACTCTGGTGTTCCCAGTCACGTTCCTATATTTTCCTCCTCTTGGAATTGTTTATTAGCTATAAACTTCTACTAACCTAACCTCCTTTCAGACCTTCCTGGCTGCTAGCCGCAGTTGGTGGTTTAGTACTTAGCTGTTCCGATAACTGTTTTTCCTTATCTCGCTTGGTCTGAATTGCGAGCTCCTCCTGTTTATACCTAGTTGGAGTCTGGTTTTTGGCTCCGCACTGATCATAGATTTTGCATTGTTTACCTAAGGCACTGGATACTTACCTTACTTACCTACCTTACCCAAAACTCAAGCTGCAGTTGGTAGCAGTATCCTTGGGGAGAGAGGAGGTTGGATGCCCTGCATCCCCTTTCTTAAACTATTCTATTGCTTTATCTTTTTGAGGATAGGAGACGTTTAGGGTATTTATAACTTGCGTTTGTTGGGAGTCTGTGTCCTCCTGGGGCCGAGTCTTAAATTTCTTCTAGTTTCTTTTGATATTTGCGTCATGCCTTTAAGAACTCAACTATCGTGGGAGTTTCTCCGCAAGGAAGAGTTATTATTTGAAATTAGGTCTAGGGGAGTCAAGGTAGAGGACTCTGCTGATGTTCCCTCCCTTTTGTCTAAACTAAAGCAAATTGCAGGTTCCCATAACCCCTCCTTGTCATTCATTTCATCGCAGGATACTGTGTCAGAATTTCAATTAGTTAGACGGAAAGTGTCTGAATTACTAGATCTAGCTTCCGAATTGTTGTTGGACCCTGAAGCATCTTATCGGCAAAAACGTCGATTGCGACATCGTGCTTGGCACTGGGAAAACAGGATTTTCCTTTTGTCGCAGATGCGGGATTCTCACCTGGATTTGGGCGAGTTGGATAAACTTTCTGATTTATTAGAAGCGACCTTTTCGTCCTCTGCGATGGAAGAGTCTGATTTACCTGTTGCGGCTGGGGCTTATTGTGTAGGATTGCCTGCCACTTCTCCTCCTCCGCTTCATGTTGAATTACCATCACCTCAGGATGCTTATATTCATCCAACTATTTCTAATACTATGCATGAGGGAGCTTCTCCACATGACGTTCATCCTGTTCAATCAGCCTTTGCTGACCTTCAATTTGCGCCGTTAAAGATGCCGCATCCCCTGCAAAAGATGTTGGAAAGCGAGGGTACATTCGCGATTTCTAAACTTCCTGATGTAATATTTTTTCTGAGGTTTTTGGTTAAATTTGTTGAGCTTGCTGCATCGTTCCGAGTTGATGATCTCTTGGCTTTGCAGTTATTACTTACCATTGTTTCTGGACGGGTGTTGGAAATATTGCAGGGCGTGTTAAGCTCTTCTAAGACTCTTTCAGATTTTCATGCTCAGCTTCTGGTTCAATTTATACCATCTAGACCGCGACAGGATTATCTGCGTAGATATTACTACCGCCCTCAGCAAATTAATGAACATTTCTCAGATTTCTTCTTGGATATTAAATTGCATGCTGCAGTCTTCCAGGTTCCCGACACGGAGAAACAGGTTGTGGATGTAATCATATCTGGTTTAAATCCTGTCACTCGCTCTCATCTGACCTTTGCAGCAAGACCTGTCTCTTATTCTGACTTATCCAATCTGGTCTCTGTTATTGCTGAAGTGGAGAGTGCCGACGCTTGTCGTCCTCCTTCATCTCTTATGTCGTCTCAGGTGGTGCATAGAGTTCAAGATCGCCCGAATGACACTCATGCTCGTGAGCAACGCTCTTGCCATTATTGCTCTAAAGTAGGCCATTTGAGCAGAGATTGTCGTAAAAGACTGGCGGATCTTCGCCAGCGTAATGTTAACGTTCAAGATGGGAATAGAAACTCTCGTTTGTGTTCATATTGTCATAAATTTGGTCACCTCGAGCCGAGTTGTAGGAAAAAAGAATTTGATGTTCAGCGTCGGGCCTCTTCGGGTCCGGTGGTCGGGCCGACATCCGCTCCTCGTGATTCCTGACTAGTACCTGATATTTCTCAGCCCGTTCCTGATGTTCACCCTTCTGAGCGTGATCGGGTTTTATTTCAGGCTATGGGTTGTAGCGGGCGTGTGCCCCAACATCTTCCTTTGATTGAGGTTTCTCTAAATAAGACTCCCTTTCAGGCATTGATTGATACTGGAGCAAGTAAATCTTGCATTCGTAGTGATGTTTTGCCATTATTGGGCATTTCCTTATCTAGCATTAGCCCGTTTCAAGGGGCTGCTCTTAATGCTGATGGTTCAGGAATTAATATCTTGGGTTCTGTCCAGTTGTCACTTCGTATAGCAAAGTTTTCTTGGAAGGTTTCCTTTCTGGTTCTTCAATTTTTGATTTGTCCGGTTATCCTGGGCGCTGATTTTGGCTCATTTACTGGGTTGATTTTGGATTTCCAGTTTCGCCAGCTTTACTTCAAGTTTGATACTCAGCATAAAACTCCATTTGCTATCTCTCCTGGTTCCAGTTCCTTCCCGCCTTGTGCCTCGCTTATTGATCAGCATTCTGGAGTTAGTGATACTTTCCCCTCTAATGAGATTTCTCTAGACCATTTGCTCCCTGAACAACGCGATCTGATCTTGGAAGTTGTAAATACATATCCCGATGTTTTGAGTGAGAAGCTGGGAGTAACAAATGTCATACAGTATGAGATACAGGTTACTGACCATATCCCAGTCCGTTTACCACCGTACAGGTTGGCCCCTCCGAAACTCCTGGTCATGCGACGTAAGATTAAAGAGATGCTGAGTAAGGGCATTATTCGTCCCTCGACGTCACCGTACTCGAGTCCGATGTTCTTAGTGCCGAAAGGCGAAGACGATTTCCGCCCTGTCATCGATTATAGAGCACTCAATCAGAAAATTGTTATCGAGTCCATGCCGTTGCCGGACATACATTCGGCAGCCCATTGGTTTGCTGGTGCTAAGGTATTTTCATCACTTGACCTTAACAGTCCTTATAATCAGATCTCTCTTAAGGAATCCTCCCGCCATCTCACTGCCTTTTCCACGGATTGGCAACATTTTGAGTTCTGCCGCCTTCCATTTGGCCTTGCTACTGGCGCGCAGGTTCTTACCAGGTTGTTAGACACCATTTTCTCTGACATAAAATTTGACTATGTATACCATTACCTTGATGAATTGGTAATTTATAGCAAGGATTTCCAGTCTCATGTTGGTCACCTCCGGGAAGTTTTTCGTCGGCTACAGGAGGCCGGTTTGACAGTCAAGCCAACTAAGGTGCGGTTTGCGATGCCGCAACTTAGTTTCATCGGCCATATTATCTCTCCAGATGGGGTTGCAATTGACCCAGAGAGGACTGTTGCTATCAGGAACTTCCCGCCTCCTACTAATGTTAAAGGTGTCGCTCGGTTTATAGGCATGGTCAATTTCTTCGCTAAATTCATTCCCAACTTTGCTGTGTTGGCGGCCCCCTTGAATCGTCTTCGTGGCAAGGGTGTAACTTTTGTTTGGGGTGAGGAGCAGCAACTCGCTTTTGAGAACCTTAAGTCTGCCATCACTAATCCGCCAATTTTGGCCATGGCCGATTTCTCCAGGACGTTCATCGTCCAGACCGATGCTTGCTCTGTTGGGTTGGGCGCTGTACTTCTTCAAGAGTTCCCTGATGGGCGTAGGCCGGTTGCCTTTGCTTCGAGATCTTTGAGCAAGCAAGAGCAGATGTTTTCCATTTATGAATTGGAAGCTCTTGCCGTCATCTTTGCTCTGGAGAAATTTCGGATGTATGTCGAGCACGTCAATTTCATCTTGGAGTGCGACAACCAAGCGTTGTCTTGGTGTTTGGCTCGCCCCCGTAAGACGGGCAGACTGGCTCGTTGGGCCGTTAGGCTCTCAGCATTCAAATTTCTCCCTGTTCATATTAAGTCATCTCAAAATATCCTTGCTGATTCTCTTTCTCGGATGTTTGAAGGCTATCCGTCTTCTTCTTCGCCTTCTTCTGATCAAGCTCTTGATCCCTCTGCCCATCCTGTGGTGTTGCCTGCTCAGGAGACCATTGCTCCGCTCTTGACTAACTTTCCTCTGGCGTACGCTGACATTTCTCATCATCAACGTCTTGACCCTGATCTGGCTAGTATTATTGACCAGCTTGGGAATCGTACTGTAGTCAGTAATTTTCGTTTGGTCAATGGTGTTCAGCAGATTCTGGTTGGTAGGCAGAAGCGGCCTAAGATTGTCTTGCCGATCTCCCTCAGAGATATGGTGTTTAAATATTTTCATGTATCTTCCATTGGGGGCCATTTGGGTATCAAAAAGACTGTGCATAAGATCAGTGTTGCTTTCTGGTGGAAGGGGATGTTCGTGGATATTCGTGATCGTGTTCGGTCATGCCATGAATGTGCTATATCTAAACCTACTTTGAATTCACGAATTGGTCTTTTGTCATCTACTGTTCCTCAGCGACCGTTTCAGAAACTGTTCATTGATTTTCTGGGGAAGTTGCCTCGTTCTCGCAAGGGTAACTCCTTCATCTTGGTTGTTGTGGACGCTTTCACGAAGTTTAATTGGCTGTTCCCTCTGCGCGATTCTCGCACCGAGAAGGTGATTTCTTCTCTATCCTCCATCTTCCAGGTTTGTGGATTTCCTGAGTCCATTGTTTCAGACAATGCTCCCCAGTTCACCTCCCGTGTATTCAAGGATTTCTGTTTTCGCAGGGGCATAGACCACATCACAACCACCCCATACTACCCGAATCCCAGCCATGCCGAACGCGTCATGCGCAACCTGAAGAATGCTTTAATTGCGTACCATTGCAGTGATCATTCCTTGTGGGATAGTAATCTGCACTGGTTGCAGTTTGCGTTCAATACTGCTGTGCATGATAGCCACGGTTTCTCTCCATTTTCTCTTCTGTTCACATTTACTCCCAACCATCCGCTCAGTAACCTGTGGCACCTAGCTGACTTATTGCCTGACTCTGTTACTCCTCTTGATATTTCTCATACTTGGAGGGCTGCTAGACGTAATCTCCTGGCCGCCCACGGTAGGAGAGCGATGGCTTACAATAAGGGTAGGCTTCTTTGCCAGTTTAAGGTTAATGATTTATTTATGTGCAGAAACTATCCTATTAGTAAGGCGTCTAATAAATTTGCAAAAAAATTGGCGCCCCGTTATGTGGGACCTTTCCGTGTCATTAAGCAACTCCAGAACGGAGTCTCCTTTCTTCTGCAGCATGTTCAAGACTCTTCGAAGCGTAGATGTCATGCGTCCCAAATGAAGTCATTGTAAATTTGTATTTGAGCACGTACATGTGTATAGTTCTTGTGCATTTCATGGCTCTTTTGTGGTTCCTTTGAAGGGAATGGTCTTGTTTTAAAGTAGCTTCTAATGATGATTATATTTATATTTCTTGGTTTCATGTTGGTTTGGCTTCTGTAAATTGTGTAGTAAGTAAGTAAAAAAAAATAAGGTTTTTTAAGCATTGTAAAAATGATTTGCGGATTGGTCGGTACTTGCTGGGTCGGTTGGATTTCCGGGACTCCATTCTTAGGTACTCAAAGTTGTGGGGCCCCTACATAAATTAGTCATTATCTTCTGAGCTCAGAACAAAAGAAAGAAAAAAAAAACCCTCGTAAAAAAAAGAGAATTCCCCCCAAAAAATTAAATGATAACATATGGATATATGTATTAATGACCTTCGAGACTTGTAAACCACAATATATGACTTCTGTGGAAGTACAGTGTACTCCACGTCAAAAAAAAGAAGAAAAAAAAACATAAGGGACGTCTTTAAACTCTACGAAATGGATTTTAAAAGAAAAATTTAAGAAAGTCATCCATTTTACGGATAAGTGTAAATAAAACAAAAAATCAGTGAACACTTAATTATTAACGATGTGACCCTTTTCTACTGTTTCAATATCGTCCCTGAAGAGAAATTTCAAGATTGAAATTAATAATTTGAAACCAAAAAAGACTTTTTATTAAAGACACTTAGAATGATCTTCGAGACTTATTATTGCGACTCAAGCAACATAGCCGGAGTGTTAGTATTTCACCTATATATATTCACTCCAGAGCTAATGGTTACCACTCTGTTTCATGTTTATCTTCTGGATCAACTTCTGGATGGAGGGACCATCGTCCCCGTCTTCTTCTTGGTTTGGAGACCAAGCTGCTCCTGCTGTGCATTCTTCTGGGCGTGTGAGTGCTCCATGCTCAGAGAATTTTCTGTACTTGGCTCATTGGGGAGTGCACCCCCTACTTGTTTTGCCACTGGACTCTGTTGGCCGGAGCCTCGTAATCTTCGTTCTCTACAGCAGTCGTCGATCTTCGAGCTATGCAGGTATTCTACTGTTACCCCCCTTTTCTACGCACCTACCTTCTACTACTAGGATGTTGCCTGTTCAGCCACAGATGGACCCTGGCTGGGCTCTGATCTTCGGCCATCTCTGCCTTCCCTCATTTGGACATGTGGGCGTTGGCGTAACTACGTATGTATGGTGATCTGTTACCTATGGTGGTCACCTACTGCTGTAAGTGAGATATAGTGGTGCTTTCCCCAGTTTTTCCCTAGTGTTATTCAGGTATTGTGGTAACCCAAATTTTGGGACCTATCTAAAAGCAAAAGTGTCGATTTCCCTCATTATGTTTTGGCAGAATTTTGTATTTGTGTTCTGCTATGACAAGTTGTGTGGGTGTTATCTAATCTAAGAGTCGCAACAAATTAAATGTAATGAAAAGTAAAAAAAAAGAAGAGACTATATGTTAGGTAACCTCAAGCATAAAAATTTGAACTTAAAAATTATTATCCACGAATCTAAAGAAAGACTAAACCTCAAGAAGACATTCTAATTTAAAAGATAAAATTCTGAATTTAAGAAATGTGTGAAAATACGGATGGTGTTGATGTTTTATTTCAGGGACATATTCTATATATTATGCATTGATTTAAACAAATTTCAAGGACTCATCTTATATGGTACTCTGCATCAAGACATGGACTTTTTGAGCAAAATTTTTCACCTTACTAATTGGATACTTATTCGTGTTAACTATGAGTTGTTTGAGTGTTTAATTTAAATTGAATGGCTATATGCTCATGTATTTAGGGTACTATCTTAACTAGTGCATTTATCTTGCCCGTATGTGATTAACTTTAGCGTTTTGAGGTTTCATGTGTTCTTTTTCATTTTTTTGGGTCTTCTGCCCTTTAAGCTTCTAAATTTTGAGCCCACCCAGAGAGGAGGCTGAGACGGAGGTAAATTCTCCGTCTCCCAAATTCCTTCCTCCTTGGATGTGCGGTTCTGATGTTTTGTTATGTGCTGCCATCTACCCTAAGTTTCGGGGCGTGCTGGTGGCCGAGCGGCCATTGCCGTCAGTACCGATTAAGTTTTTCTAGTGTGGAGTTGATTTCCTCGGATCTCCGGCTGGCTATGGTGAGTGCCGATCTTTCCGCTTTATCATGCTTAAAATTGTTGTAACTTATAATGGATAAATTTGATGTTAGCTCAGAAGCCTTCACTGTCATTTTACTAAACGTGAAACCTCGAAACATTCTATGCTCATAGTTGTCTATTCTGCCATGAAATGACTATTATTATTCTCTAATTCAGATTTAAATATTGCTTATAGACACGCTATTCATTTGCTAAGGTGATGTATTCTTTTGAATAATGTTTTTGTGGGTGGTGAAAGTTAGCCAAAAGTAATGCAAATTGTCTGTAGCCATGTTGAGCATGGGACCCAAGTGACGTCACCCCTTTAATGCATTTGGTAAATTCTTTGTGGGACGTGCTTGCCCTCTACGCTTATATATATATATATATATATATATATATATATATATATATATATATATGGGATTAATTTGCCATGATATTTATGTTACGCAGTTATTATAAAGTGTTTTCGCCTTACTTATAAATATGGTACCTTCTGCAAGTTTTCATGTTAGGTAGGCGTTTTATGTCATTCTGATGCAGCTATTGTTTCAGAGTCACTTTGATAGGTTCTTGATGACACCCCCTTCTGTAAGGTCATGCTTATAGTTCCCCTGATTTATTTAAAATTAGTTTTTCAGTTTGCTGTCAAGTTAGACCTACTACTTATAATTACTACAAGCTTGACTTAATTAAAGCTGTTGTATATTTTTCTGTAAAATATATTGAAATTTCCCTTTAACCATTTATTGGGTCATGGCTAAATTTGCATATCAAAGCTGCCATTTATAGTAACCTCAAGCTTGACTTAATTAAAGCTGTTGTATATTTTTCTGTAAAATATATTGAAATTTCCCTTTAACCATTTATTGGGTCATGGCTAAATTTGCATATCAAAGCTGCCATTTATAGTAACCTCAAGCTTCACTTAATTAAAGCTGTTGTATATTTTCCTGTAAAATATATTGAAATTTCCCTTTAACCATTTATTGGGTCATGGCTAAATTTGCATATCAAAGCTGCTATTTATAGTAACCTCAAGCTTGACTTAATTAAAGCTGTTGTATATTTTTCTGTAAAATATATTGAAATTTCCTTTTAACCATTTATTGGGTCATGGCTAAATTTGCATATTAAAGCTGCCATTTATAGTAACTTCAAACTTGACCTAATTAAAGCTGTTGTATATTTTTCTGTAAAATATATTGAAATTTCCCTTTAACCATTTATTGGGTCATGGCTAAATTTGCATATTAAAGCTCCCATTTATAGTAACCTCAAACTTGACTTAATTAAAGCTGTTGTATATTTTTCTGTAAAATATATTGAAATTCTCTTTAAGCATTTATTGGGTCATTGGTAAAATTCCATATAGAAGCTGGCATTTATTTTATTTTCAAATTTGAGCTGGCTTAGGCTTTTTGCATATTTTTCTGTAATTGGCCCCTTTTATATATTCAAGCTTCTCCTAGTCAAATTTGTCTTACCTTTTCCTTGGTAAAATATTCATATTTATCTTAAACCTTTTGATTTAATTATAAATCTTCAAATAGTTTGCCCTTTTGTAGTAACTTTTATGTGCTCTAGTTAAAAGTAACTTGCATATTTCCTTTTGGTTAATATAATTAATTATCTAGTTTGATTTTCAAATTTAACCTACCCCTCATGTGACTTGATTTCGCCTATTCATAATGGGTGTTTTCATGTTTGATGTTTTTACTGAAGTTAACTTTAACTGTGATGTCCCGTTACTTGCTAACTAAAACTTCTAGTATTGCTTTGTTAGGATATTTCAGCAGTTCTAGTTAATGAGTATTAAAATAAATTTGGTTCTGCCTTTTTGTCTTTGGGTCGAATCTGCCTGGCCCTCTGCTGAGTTAATATTTAATTGAAAAAATTTTCATATAGTTAATATAAATAATTATCCCGCATTCACTGTTTAAGTGGTGTTGTTTGCTTGAAGATATTGCCCTGATGATTAAATTATATTTATTCGTTTGGGAATAACATATTCTTGGGCTATCTTCCTATTTGGGCCTCTTGTGGCCATTGCTCTCCAATCGTTATTGCTATATTATAGAAGTGTCCCAGTTTTGTATAGGCCTATTTTCAAATTATGCAAATTTAGATTCTAGGGTGCCACGTGTAGTTCACTGTTTTTCTATGGTCTAATTAATGTGTTCTATTTGCATATTCCAAGATCTCATATAAGAGTTGTATAAGGGTTGTATGTTTTTTTATATTTATTACTGAATTTGTTATTGATAACGTTGTCCCTCAAGATATATATATTCTGAATTTTACGGGGAATTAAAATTGTTAATGTTCTTGAAGTTTGGATTTTCTTGTGGGTGTTTATATTGTTCCCCTTCCTCCTCCCCGCGCAGGCTTGCAGTTGTTTACATTGGTTAATATCGATCTACTCTGGTGTTCCCAGTCACGTTCCTATATTTTCCTCCTCTTGGAATTGTTTATTAGATATAAACTTCTACTAACCGAACCTCCTTTCAGACCTTCCTGGCTGCTAGCCGCAGTTGGTGGTTTAGTACTTAGCTGTTCCGATAACTGTTTTTCCTTATCTCGCTTGGTCTGAATTGCGAGCTCCTCCTGTTTATACCTAGTTGGAGTCTGGTTTTTGGCTCCGCACTGATCATAGATTTTGCATTGTTTACCTAAGGCACTGGATACTTACCTTACTTACCTACCTTACCCAAAACTCAAGCTGCAGTTGGTAGCAGTATCCTTGGGGAGAGAGGAGGTTGGATGCCCTGCATCTCCTTTCCTAAACTATTCTATTGCTTTATCTTTTTGAGGATAGGAGACGTTTAGGGTATTTATAACTTGCGTTTGTTGGGAGTCTGTGTCCTCCTGGGGCCGAGTCTTAAATTTCTTCTAGTTTCTTTTGATATTTGCGTCATGCCTTTAAGAACTCAACTATCGTGGGAGTTTCTCCGCAAGGAAGAGTTATTATTTGAAATTAGGTCTAGGGGAGTCAAGGTAGAGGACTCTGCTGATGTTCCCTCCCTTTTGTCTAAACTAAAGCAAATTGCAGGTTCCCATAACCCCTCCTTGTCATTCATTTCATCGCAGGATACTGTGTCAGAATTTCAATTAGTTAGACGGAAAGTGTCTGAATTACTAGATCTAGCTTCCGAATTGTTGTTGGACCCTGAAGCATCTTATCGGCAAAAACGTCGATTGCGACATCGTGCTTGGCACTGGGAAAACAGGATTTTCCTTTTGTCGCAGATGCGGGATTCTCACCTGGATTTGGGCGAGTTGGATAAAATTTTTGATTTATTAGAAGCGACCTTTTTGTCCTCTGCGATGGAAGAGTCTGATTTACCTGTTGCGGCTGGGGCTTATTGTGTAGGATTGCCTGCCACTTCTCCTCCTCCGCTTCATGTTGAATTACCATCACCTCAGGATGCTTATATTCATCCAACTATTTCTAATACTATGCATGAGGGAGCTTCTCCACATGACGTTCATCCTGTTCAATCAGCCTTTGCTGACCTTCAATTTGCGCCGTTAAAGATGCCGCATCCCCTGCAAAAGATGTTGGAAAGCGAGGGTACATTCGCGATTTCTAAACTTCCTGATGTAATATTTTTTCTGAGGTTTTTGGTTAAATTTGTTGAGCTTGCTGCATCGTTCCGAGTTGATGATCTCTTGGCTTTGCAGTTATTACTTACCATTGTTTCTGGACGGGTGTTGGAAATATTGCAGGGCGTGTTAAGCTCTTCTAAGACTCTTTCAGATTTTCATGCTCAGCTTCTGGTTCAATTTATACCATCTAGACCGCGACAGGATTATCTGCGTAGATATTACTACCGCCCTCAGCAAATTAATGAACATTTCTCAGATTTCTTCTTGGATATTAAATTGCATGCTGCAGTCTTCCAGGTTCCCGACACGGAGAAACAGGTTGTGGATGTAATCATATCTGGTTTAAATCCTGTCACTCGCTCTCATCTGACCTTTGCAGCAAGACCTGTCTCTTATTCTGACTTATCCAATCTGGTCTCTGTTATTGCTGAAGTGGAGAGTGCCGACGCTTGTCGTCCTCCTTCATCTCTTATGTCGTCTCAGGTGGTGCATAGAGTTCAAGATCGCCCGAATGACACTCATGTTCGTGAGCAACGCTCTTGCCATTATTGCTCTAAAGTAGGCCATTTGAGCAGAGATTGTCGTAAAAGACTGGCGGATCTTCGCCAGCGTAATGTTAACGTTCAAGATGGGAATAGAAACTCTCGTTTGTGTTCATATTGTCATAAATTTGGTCACCTCGAGCCGAGTTGTAGGAAAAAAGAATTTGATGTTCAGCGTCGGGCCTCTTCGGGTCCGGTGGTCGGGCCGACATCCGCTCCTCGTGATTCCTGACTAGTACCTGATATTTCTCAGCCCGTTCCTGATGTTCACCCTTCTGAGCGTGATCGGGTTTTATTTCAGGCTATGGGTTGTAGCGGGCGTGTGCCCCAACATCTTCCTTTGATTGAGGTTTCTCTAAATAAGACTCCCTTTCAGGCATTGATTGATACTGGAGCAAGTAAATCTTGCATTCGTAGTGATGTTTTGCCATTATTGGGCATTTCCTTATCTAGCATTAGCCCGTTTCAAGGGGCTGCTCTTAATGCTGATGGTTCAGGAATTAATATCTTGGGTTCTGTCCAGTTGTCACTTCGTATAGCAAAGTTTTCTTGGAAGGTTTCCTTTCTGGTTCTTCAATTTTTGATTTGTCCGGTTATCCTGGGCTTTGATTTTGGCTCATTTACTGGGTTGATTTTGGATTTCCAGTTTCGCCAGCTTTACTTCAAGTTTGATACTCAGCATAAAACTCCATTTGCTATCTCTCCTGGTTCCAGTTCCTTCCCGCCTTGTGCCTCGCTTATTGATCACCATTCTGGAGTTAGTGATACTTTCCCCTCTAATGAGATTTCTCTAGACCATTTGCTCCCTGAACAACGCGATCTGATCTTGGAAGTTGTAAATACATATCCCGATGTTTTGAGTGAGAAGCTGGGAGTAACAAATGTCATACAGTATGAGATACAGGTTACTGACCATATCCCAGTCCGTTTACCACCGTACAGGTTGGCCCCTCCGAAACTCCTGGTCATGCGACGTAAGATTAAAGAGATGCTGAGTAAGGGCATTATTCGTCCCTCGACGTCACCGTACTCGAGTCCGATCTTCTTAGTGCCGAAAGGCGAAGACGATTTCCGCCCTGTCATCGATTATAGAGCACTCAATCAGAAAATTGTTATCGAGTCCATGCCGTTGCCGGACATACATTCGGCAGCCCATTGGTTTGCTGGTGCTAAGGTATTTTCATCACTTGACCTTAACAGTCCTTATAATCAGATCACTCTTAAGGAATCCTCCCGCCATCTCACTGCCTTTTCCACGGATTGGCAACATTTTGAGTTCTGCCGCCTTCCATTTGGCCTTGCTACTGGCGCGCAGGTTCTTACCAGGTTGTTAGACACCATTTTCTCTGACATCAAATTTGACTATGTATACCATTACCTTGATGATGTGGTAATTTATAGCAAGGATTTCCAGTCTCATGTTGGTCACCTCCGGGAAGTTTTTCGTCGGCTACAGGAGGCCGGTTTGACAGTCAAGCCAAATAAGGTGCGGTTAGCGAGGCCGCAACTTAGTTTCATCGGTCATATTATCTCTCCAGATGGGGTTGCAATTGACCCAGAGAGGACTGTTGCTATCAGGAACTTCCCGCCTCCTACTAATGTTAAAGGTGTCGCTCGGTTTATAGGCATGGTCAATTTCTTCGCTAAATTCATTCCCAACTTTGCTGTGTTGGCGGCCCCCTTGAATCGTCTTCGTGGCAAGGGTATAACTTTTGTTTGGGGTGAGGAGCAGCAACTCGCTTTTGAGAACCTTAAGTCTGCCATCACTAATCCGCCAATTTTGGCCATGGCCGATTTCTCCAGGACGTTCATCGTCCAGACCGATGCTTGCTCTGTTGGGTTGGGCGCTGTACTTCTTCAAGAGTTCCCTGATGGGCGTAGGCCGGTTGCCTTTGCTTCGAGATCTTTGAGCAAGCAAGAGCAGATGTTTTCCATTTATGAATTGGAAGCTCTTGCCGTCATCTTTGCTCTGGAGAAATTTCGGATGTATGTCGAGCACGTCAATTTCATCTTGGAGTGCGACAACCAAGCGTTGTCTTGGTGTTTGGCTCGCCCCCGTAAGACGGGCAGACTGGCTCGTTGGGCCGTTAGGCTCTCAGCATTCAAATTTCTCCCTGTTCATATAAGTCATCTCAAAATATCCTTGCTGATTCTCTTTCTCGGATGTTTGAAGGCTATCCGTCTTCTTCTTCGCCTTCTTCTGATCAAGCTCTTGATCCCTCTGCCCATCCTGTGGTGTTGCCTGCTCAGGAGACCATTGCTCCGCTCTTGACTAACTTTCCTCTGGCGTACGCTGACATTTCTCATCATCAACGTCTTGACCCTGATCTGGCTAGTATTATTGACCAGCTTGGGAATCGTACTGTAGTCAGTAATTTTCGTTTGGTCAATGGTGTTCAGCAGATTCTGGTTGGTAGGCAGAAGCGGCCTAAGATTGTCTTGCCGATCTCCCTCAGAGATATGGTGTTTAAATATTTTCATGTATCTTCCATTGGGGGCCATTTGGGTATCAAAAAGACTGTGCATAAGATCAGTGTTGCTTTCTGGTGGAAGGGGATGTTCGTGGATATTCGTGATCGTGTTCGGTCATGCCATGAATGTGCTATATCTAAACCTACTTTGAATTCACGAATTGGTCTTTTGTCATCTACTGTTCCTCAGCGACCGTTTCAGAAACTGTTCATTGATTTTCTGGGGAAGTTGCCTCGTTCTCGCAAGGGTAACTCCTTCATCTTGGTTGTTGTGGACGCTTTCACGAAGTTTAATTGGCTGTTCCCTCTGCGCGATTCTCGCACCGAGAAGGTGATTTCTTCTCTATCCTCCCTCTTCCAGGTTTGTGGATTTCCTAAGTCCATTGTTTCAGACAATGCTCCCCAGTTCACCTCCCGTGTATTCAAGGATTTCTGTTTTCGCAGGGGCATAGACCACATCACAACCACCCCATACTACCCGAATCCCAGCCATGCCGAACGCGTCATGCGCAACCTGAAGAATGCTTTAATTGCGTACCATTGCAGTGATCATTCCTTGTGGGATAGTAATCTGCACTGGTTGCAGTTTGCGTTCAATACTGCTGTGCATGATAGCCACGGTTTCTCTCCATTTTCTCTTCTGTTCACATTTACTCCCAACCATCCGCTCAGTAACCTGTGGCACCTAGCTGACTTATTGCCTGACTCTGTTACTCCTCTTGATATTTCTCATACTTGGAGGGCTGCTAGACGTATTCTCCTGGCCGCCCACGGTAGGAGAGCGATGGCTTACAATAAGGGTAGGCTTCCTTGCCAGTTTAAGGTTAATGATTTAGTTATGTGCAGAAACTATCCTATTAGTAAGGCGTCTAATAAATTTGCAACAAAATTGGTGCCCCGTTGTGTGGGACCTTTCCGAGTCATTAAGCAACTCCAGAACGGAGTCTCCTTTCTTCTGCAGCATGTTCAAGACTCTTCGAAGCGTAGATGTCATGCGTCCCAAATGAAGTCATTGTAAATTTGTATTTGAGCACGTACATGTGTATAGTTCTTGTGCATTTCATGGCTCTTTTGTGGTTCCTTTGAAGGGAATGGTCTTGTTTTAAAGTAGCTTCTAATGATGATTATATTTATATTTCTTGGTTTCATGTTGGTTTGGCTTCTGTAAATTGTGTAGTAAGTAAGTAAAAAAAAATAAGGTTTTTTAAGCATTGTAAAAATGATTTGCGGATTGGTCGGTACTTGCTGGGTCGGTTGGATTTCCGGGACTCCATTCTTAGGTACTCAAAGTTGTGGGGCCCCTACATAAATTAGTCATTATCTTCTGAGCTCAGAACAAAAGAAAGAAAAAAAAACCCTCGTCGAAAAAAAGAGAATTCTAAAAAAAAATTAAATGATAACATATGGATATATGTATTAATGACCTTCGAGACTTGTAAACCACAATATATGACTTCTGTGGAAGTACAGTGTACTCCACGTCAAAAAAAAGAAGAAAAAAAACATAAGGGACGTCTTTAAACTCTACGAAATGGATTTTAAAAGAAAAATTTAGGAAAGTCATCCATTTTACGGATAAGTGTAAATAAAACAAAAAACAGTGAACACTTAATTATTAACGAAGTGACCCTTTTCTACTGTTTTAACATCGTCCCTGAAGAGAAATTTCAAGATTGAAATTAATAATTTGAAACCAAAAAAGACTTTTTATTAAAGACACTTAGAATGATCTTCGAGACTTATTATTGTGACTCAAGCAACATAGCCGGAGTGTTAGTATTTCACCTATATATATTCACTCCAGAGCTAATGGTTACCACTCTGTTTCATTTTTATCTTCTGGATCAACTTCTGGATGGAGAGACCATCGTCCCCGTCTTCTTCTTGGTTTGGAGACCAAGCTGATCCT
Source organism: Ectobius pallidus (assembly GCA_964059195.1). NCBI lineage: Eukaryota > Metazoa > Arthropoda > Insecta > Blattodea > Ectobiidae > Ectobius > Ectobius pallidus. The sequence continues at coordinate 61,213,685 of CAXKWD010000005.1, forward strand.
GCTGTGCATTCTTCTGGGCGTGTGAGTGCTCCATGCTCAGAGAATTTTCTGTACTTGGCTCATTGGGGAGTGCACCCCCTACTTGTTTTGCCACTGGACTCTGGTGGACGGAGCCTCGTAATCTTCGTTCTCTACAGCAGTCGTCGATCTTAGAGCTATGCTGGTATTCTACTGTTACCCCCCCCCCTTTTCTACGCAACTACCTTCTACTACTAGGATGTTGCCTGTTCAGCCACAGATGGACCTTGGCTGGGCTCCGATCTTCGGCCATCTCTGCCTTCCCTCATTTGGACATGTGGGCGTTGGCGTAACTACGTATGTATGGTGATCTGTTACCTATGGTGGTCACCTACTGCTGTAAGTGAGATATAGTGGTGCTTTCCCCAGTTTTTCCTTAGTGTTATTCAGGTATTGTGGTAACCCAAATTTTGGGACCTATCTAAAAGCAAAAGTGTCGATTTCCCTCATTATGTTTTGGCAGAATTTTGTATTTGTGGTCTGCTATGACAAGTTCTGTGGGTGTTATCTAATCTTAGAGTCGCAACAAATTAAATGTAATGAAAAGTAAAAAAAAAAAAGAGACTATATGTTAGGTAACCTCAAGCATAAAAATTTGAACTTAAAAATTATTATCCACGAATCTAAAGAAAGACTAAACCTCAAGAAGACATTCTAATTTAAAAGATAAAATTCTGAATTTAAGAAATGTGTGAAAATACGGATGGTGTTGATGTTTTATTTCAGGGACATATTCTATATATTATGCATTGATTTAAACAAATTTCAAGGACTCATCTTATATGGTACTCTGCATCAAGACATGGACTTTTTGAGCAAAATTTTTCACCTTACTAATTGGATACTTATTCGTGTTAACTATGAGTTGTTTGAGTGTTTAATTTAAATTGAATGGCTATATGCTCATGTATTTAGGGTACTATCTTAACTAGTGCATTTATCTTGCCCGTATGTGATTAACTTTAGCGTTTTGAGGTTTCATGTGTTCTTTTTCATTTTTTTGGGTCTTCTGCCCTTTAAGCTTCTAAATTTTGAGCCCACCCAGAGAGGAGGCTGAGACGGAGGTAAATTCTCCGTCTCCCAAATTCCTTCCTCCTTGGATGTGCGGTTCTGATGTTTTGTTATGTGCTGCCATCTACCCTAAGTTTCGGGGCGTGCTGGTGGCCGAGCGGCCATTGCCGTCAGTACCGATTAAGTTTTTCTAGTGTGGAGTTGATTTCCTCGGATCTCCGGCTGGCTATGGTGAGTGCCGATCTTTCCGCTTTGTCATGCTTAAAATTTTTGTAACTTATAATGGATAAATTTGATGTTAGCTCAGAAGCCTTCACTGTCATTTTACTAAACGTGAAACCTCGAAACATTCTATGCTCATAGTTGTCTATTCTGCCATGAAATGACTATTATTATTCTCTAATTCAGATTTAAATATTGCTTATAGACACGCTATTCATTTGCTAAGGTGATGTATTCTTTTGAATAATGTTTTTGTGGGTGGTTAAAGTTAGCCAAAAGTAATGCAAATTGTCTGTAGCCATGTTGAGCATGGGACCCAAGTGACGTCACCCCTTTAATGCATTTGGTAAATTCTTTGTGGGACGTGCTTGCCCTCTACGCTTATATATATATATATATATATGGGATTAATTTGCCATGATATTTATGTTGCGCAGTTATTATAAAGTGTTTTCGCCTTACTTATAAATATGGTACCTTCTGCAAGTTTTCATGTTAGGTAGGCGTTTTATGTCATTCTGATGCAGCTATTGTTTCAGAGTCACTTTGATAGGTTCTTGATGACACCCCCTTCTGTAAGGTCATGCTTATAGTTCCCCTGATTTATTTAAAATTAGTTTTTCAGTTTGCTGTCAAGTTAGACCTACTACTTATAATTACTACAAGCTTGACTTAATTAAAGCTGTTGTATATTTTTCTGTAAAATATATTGAAATTTCCCTTTAACCATTTATTGGGTCATGGCTAAATTTGCATATCAAAGCTGCCATTTATAGTAACCTCAAGCTTGACTTAATTAAAGCTGTTGTATATTTTTCTGTAAAATATATTGAAATTTCCCTTTAACCATTTATTGGGTCATGGCTAAATTTGCATATCAAAGCTGCCATTTATAGTAACCTCAAGCTTCACTTAATTAAAGCTGTTGTATATTTTCCTGTAAAATATATTGAAATTTCCCTTTAACCATTTATTGGGTCATGGCTAAATTTGCATATCAAAGCTGCTATTTATAGTAACCTCAAGCTTGACTTAATTAAAGCTGTTGTATATTTTTCTGTAAAATATATTGAAATTTCCTTTTAACCATTTATTGGGTCATGGCTAAATTTGCATATTAAAGCTGCCATTTATAGTAACTTCAAACTTGACCTAATTAAAGCTGTTGTATATTTTTCTGTAAAATATATTGAAATTTCCCTTTAACCATTTATTGGGTCATGGCTAAATTTGCATATTAAAGCTCCCATTTATAGTAACCTCAAACTTGACTTAATTAAAGCTGTTGTATATTTTTCTGTAAAATATATTGAAATTCTCTTTAAGCATTTATTGGGTCATTGGTAAAATTCCATATAGAAGCTGGCATTTATTTTATTTTCAAATTTGAGCTGGCTTAGGCTTTTTGCATATTTTTCTGTAATTGGCCCCTTTTATATATTCAAGCTTCTCCTAGTCAAATTTGTCTTACCTTTTCCTTGGTAAAATATTCATATTTATCTTAAACCTTTTGATTTAATTATAAATCTTCAAATAGTTTGCCTTTTGTAGTAACTTTTATGTGCTCTAGTTAAAAGTAACTTGCATATTTCCTTTTGGTTAATATAATTAATTATCTAGTTTGATTTTCAAATTTAACCTACCCCTCATGTGACTTGATTTCGCCTATTCATAATGGGTGTTTTCATGTTTGATGTTTTTACTGAAGTTAACTTTAACTGTGATGTCCCGTTACTTGCTAACTAAAACTTCTAGTATTGCTTTGTTAGGATATTTCAGCAGTTCTAGTTAATGAGTATTAAAATAAATTTGGTTCTGCCTTTTTGTCTTTGGGTCGAATCTGCCTGGCCCTCTGCTGAGTTAATATTTAATTGAAAAAATTTTCATATAGTTAATATAAATAATTATCCCGCATTCACTGTTTAAGTGGTGTTGTTTGCTTGAAGATATTGCCCTGATGATTAAATTATATTTATTCGTTTGGGAATAACATATTCTTGGGCTATCTTCCTATTTGGGCCTCTTGTGGCCATTGCTCTCCAATCGTTATTGCTATATTATAGAAGTGTCCCAGTTTTGTATAGGCCTATTTTCAAATTATGCAAATTTAGATTCTAGGGTGCCACGTGTAGTTCACTGTTTTTCTATGGTCTAATTAATGTGTTCTATTTGCATATTCCAAGATCTCATATAAGAGTTGTATAAGGGTTGTATGTTTTTTTATATTTATTACTGAATTTGTTATTGATAACGTTGTCCCTCAAGATATATATATTCTGAATTTTACGGGGAATTAAAATTGTTAATGTTCTTGAAGTTTGGATTTTCTTGTGGGTGTTTATATTGTTCCCCTTCCTCCTCCCCGCGCAGGCTTGCAGTTGTTTACATTGGTTAATATCGATCTACTCTGGTGTTCCCAGTCACGTTCCTATATTTTCCTCCTCTTGGAATTGTTTATTAGATATAAACTTCTACTAACCTAACCTCCTTTCAGACCTTCCTGGCTGCTAGCCGCAGTTGGTGGTTTAGTACTTAGCTGTTCCGATAACTGTTTTTCCTTATCTCGCTTGGTCTGAATTGCGAGCTCCTCCTGTTTATACCTAGTTGGAGTCTGGTTTTTGGCTCCGCACTGATCATAGATTTTGCATTGTTTACCTAAGGCACTGGATACTTACCTTACTTACCTACCTTACCCAAAACTCAAGCTGCAGTTGGTAGCAGTATCCTTGGGGAGAGAGGAGGTTGGATGCCCTGCATCCCCTTTCTTAAACTATTCTATTGCTTTATCTTTTTGAGGATAGGAGACGTTTAGGGTATTTATAACTTGCGTTTGTTGGGAGTCTGTGTCCTCCTGGGGCCGAGTCTTAAATTTCTTCTAGTTTCTTTTGATATTTGCGTCATGCCTTTAAGAACTCAACTATCGTGGGAGTTTCTCCGCAAGGAAGAGTTATTATTTGAAATTAGGTCTAGGGGAGTCAAGGTAGAGGACTCTGCTGATGTTCCCTCCCTTTTGTCTAAACTAAAGCAAATTGCAGGTTCCCATAACCCCTCCTTGTCATTCATTTCATCGCAGGATACTGTGTCAGAATTTCAATTAGTTAGACGGAAAGTGTCTGAATTACTAGATCTAGCTTCCGAATTGTTGTTGGACCCTGAAGCATCTTATCGGCAAAAACGTCGATTGCGACATCGTGCTTGGCACTGGGAAAACAGGATTTTCCTTTTGTCGCAGATGCGGGATTCTCACCTGGATTTGGGCGAGTTGGATAAACTTTCTGATTTATTAGAAGCGACCTTTTCGTCCTCTGCGATGGAAGAGTCTGATTTACCTGTTGCGGCTGGGGCTTATTGTGTAGGATTGCCTGCCACTTCTCCTCCTCCGCTTCATGTTGAATTACCATCACCTCAGGATGCTTATATTCATCCAACTATTTCTAATACTATGCATGAGGGAGCTTCTCCACATGACGTTCATCCTGTTCAATCAGCCTTTGCTGACCTTCAATTTGCGCCGTTAAAGATGCCGCATCCCCTGCAAAAGATGTTGGAAAGCGAGGGTACATTCGCGATTTCTAAACTTCCTGATGTAATATTTTTTCTGAGGTTTTTGGTTAAATTTGTTGAGCTTGCTGCATCGTTCCGAGTTGATGATCTCTTGGCTTTGCAGTTATTACTTACCATTGTTTCTGGACGGGTGTTGGAAATATTGCAGGGCGTGTTAAGCTCTTCTAAGACTCTTTCAGATTTTCATGCTCAGCTTCTGGTTCAATTTATACCATCTAGACCGCGACAGGATTATCTGCGTAGATATTACTACCGCCCTCAGCAAATTAATGAACATTTCTCAGATTTCTTCTTGGATATTAAATTGCATGCTGCAGTCTTCCAGGTTCCCGACACGGAGAAACAGGTTGTGGATGTAATCATATCTGGTTTAAATCCTGTCACTCGCTCTCATCTGACCTTTGCAGCAAGACCTGTCTCTTATTCTGACTTATCCAATCTGGTCTCTGTTATTGCTGAAGTGGAGAGTGCCGACGCTTGTCGTCCTCCTTCATCTCTTATGTCGTCTCAGGTGGTGCATAGAGTTCAAGATCGCCCGAATGACACTCATGTTCGTGAGCAACGCTCTTGCCATTATTGCTCTAAAGTAGGCCATTTGAGCAGAGATTGTCGTAAAAGACTGGCGGATCTTCGCCAGCGTAATGTTAACGTTCAAGATGGGAATAGAAACTCTCGTTTGTGTTCATATTGTCATAAATTTGGTCACCTCGAGCCGAGTTGTAGGAAAAAAGAATTTGATGTTCAGCGTCGGGCCTCTTCGGGTCCGGTGGTCGGGCCGACATCCGCTCCTCGTGATTCCTGACTAGTACCTGATATTTCTCAGCCCGTTCCTGATGTTCACCCTTCTGAGCGTGATCGGGTTTTATTTCAGGCTATGGGTTGTAGCGGGCGTGTGCCCCAACATCTTCCTTTGATTGAGGTTTCTCTAAATAAGACTCCCTTTCAGGCATTGATTGATACTGGAGCAAGTAAATCTTGCATTCGTAGTGATGTTTTGCCATTATTGGGCATTTCCTTATCTAGCATTAGCCCGTTTCAAGGGGCTGCTCTTAATGCTGATGGTTCAGGAATTAATATCTTGGGTTCTGTCCAGTTGTCACTTCGTATAGCAAAGTTTTCTTGGAAGGTTTCCTTTCTGGTTCTTCAATTTTTGATTTGTCCGGTTATCCTGGGCGCTGATTTTGGCTCATTTACTGGGTTGATTTTGGATTTCCAGTTTCGCCAGCTTTACTTCAAGTTTGATACTCAGCATAAAACTCCATTTGCTATCTCTCCTGGTTCCAGTTCCTTCCCGCCTTGTGCCTCGCTTATTGATCACCATTCTGGAGTTAGTGATACTTTCCCCTCTAATGAGATTTCTCTAGACCATTTGCTCCCTGAACAACGCGATCTGATCTTGGAAGTTGTAAATACATATCCCGATGTTTTGAGTGAGAAGCTGGGAGTAACAAATGTCATACAGTATGAGATACAGGTTACTGACCATATCCCAGTCCGTTTACCACCGTACAGGTTGGCCCCTCCGAAACTCCTGGTCATGCGACGTAAGATTAAAGAGATGCTGAGTAAGGGCATTATTCGTCCCTCGACGTCACCGTACTCGAGTCCGATCTTCTTAGTGCCGAAAGGCGAAGACGATTTCCGCCCTGTCATCGATTATAGAGCACTCAATCAGAAAATTGTTATCGAGTCCATGCCGTTGCCGGACATACATTCGGCAGCCCATTGGTTTGCTGGTGCTAAGGTATTTTCATCACTTGACCTTAACAGTCCTTATAATCAGATCTCTCTTAAGGAATCCTCCCGCCATCTCACTGCCTTTTCCACGGATTGGCAACATTTTGAGTTCTGCCGCCTTCCATTTGGCCTTGCTACTGGCGCGCAGGTTCTTACCAGGTTGTTAGACACCATTTTCTCTGACATAAAATTTGACTATGTATACCATTACCTTGATGAATTGGTAATTTATAGCAAGGATTTCCAGTCTCATGTTGGTCACCTCCGGGAAGTTTTTCGTCGGCTACAGGAGGCCGGTTTGACAGTCAAGCCAAATAAGGTGCGGTTTGCGAGGCCGCAACTTAGTTTCATCGGTCATATTATCTCTCCAGATGGGGTTGCAATTGACCCAGAGAGGACTGTTGCTATCAGGAACTTCCCGCCTCCTACTAATGTTAAAGGTGTCGCTCGGTTTATAGGCATGGTCAATTTCTTCGCTAAATTCATTCCCAACTTTGCTGTGTTGGCGGCCCCCTTGAATCGTCTTCGTGGCAAGGGTATAACTTTTGTTTGGGGTGAGGAGCAGCAACTCGCTTTTGAGAACCTTAAGTCTGCCATCACTAATCCGCCAATTTTGGCCATGGCCGATTTCTCCAGGACGTTCATCGTCCAGACCGATGCTTGCTCTGTTGGGTTGGGCGCTGTACTTCTTCAAGAGTTCCCTGATGGGCGTAGGCCGGTTGCCTTTGCTTCGAGATCTTTGAGCAAGCAAGAGCAGATGTTTTCCATTTATGAATTGGAAGCTCTTGCCGTCATCTTTGCTCTGGAGAAATTTCGGATGTATGTCGAGCACGTCAATTTCATCTTGGAGTGCGACAACCAAGCGTTGTCTTGGTGTTTGGCTCGCCCCCGTAAGACGGGCAGACTGGCTCGTTGGGCCGTTAGGCTCTCAGCATTCAAATTTTTCCCTGTTCATATAAGTCATCTCAAAATATCCTTGCTGATTCTCTTTCTCGGATGTTTTAAGGCTATCCGTCTTCTTCTTCGCCTTCTTCTGATCAAGCTCTTGATCCCTCTGCCCATCCTGTGGTGTTGCCTGCTCAGGAGACCATTGCTCCGCTCTTGACTAACTTTCCTCTGGCGTACGCTGACATTTCTCATCATCAACGTCTTGACCCTGATCTGGCTAGTATTATTGACCAGCTTGGGAATCGTACTGTAGTCAGTAATTTTCGTTTGGTCAATGGTGTTCAGCAGATTCTGGTTGGTAGGCAGAAGCGGCCTAAGATTGTCTTGCCGATCTCCCTCAGAGATATGGTGTTTAAATATTTTCATGTATCTTCCATTGGGGGCCATTTGGGTATCAAAAAGACTGTGCATAAGATCAGTGTTGCTTTCTGGTGGAAGGGGATGTTCGTGGATATTCGTGATCGTGTTCGGTCATGCCATGAATGTGCTATATCTAAACCTACTTTGAATTCACGAATTGGTCTTTTGTCATCTACTGTTCCTCAGCGACCGTTTCAGAAACTGTTCATTGATTTTCTGGGGAAGTTGCCTCGTTCTCGCAAGGGTAACTCCTTCATCTTGGTTGTTGTGGACGCTTTCACGAAGTTTAATTGGCTGTTCCCTCTGCGCGATTCTCGCACCGAGAAGGTGATTTCTTCTCTATCCTCCATCTTCCAGGTTTGTGGATTTCCTGAGTCCATTGTTTCAGACAATGCTCCCCAGTTCACCTCCCGTGTATTCAAGGATTTCTGTTTTCGCAGGGGCATAGACCACATCACAACCACCCCATACTACCCGAATCCCAGCCATGCCGAACGCGTCATGCGCAACCTGAAGAATGCTTTAATTGCGTACCATTGCAGTGATCATTCCTTGTGGGATAGTAATCTGCACTGGTTGCAGTTTGCGTTCAATACTGCTGTGCATGATAGCCACGGTTTCTCTCCATTTTCTCTTCTGTTCACATTTACTCCCAACCATCCGCTCAGTAACCTGTGGCACCTAGCTGACTTATTGCCTGACTCTGTTACTCCTCTTGATATTTCTCATACTTGGAGGGCTGCTAGACGTAATCTCCTGGCCGCCCACGGTAGGAGAGCGATGGCTTACAATAAGGGTAGGCTTCTTTGCCAGTTTAAGGTTAATGATTTATTTATGTGCAGAAACTATCCTATTAGTAAGGCGTCTAATAAATTTGCAAAAAAATTGGCGCCCCGTTATGTGGGACCTTTCCGTGTCATTAAGCAACTCCAGAACGGAGTCTCCTTTCTTCTGCAGCATGTTCAAGACTCTTCGAAGCGTAGATGTCATGCGTCCCAAATGAAGTCATTGTAAATTTGTATTTGAGCACGTACATGTGTATAGTTCTTGTGCATTTCATGGCTCTTTTGTGGTTCCTTTGAAGGGAATGGTCTTGTTTTAAAGTAGCTTCTAATGATGATTATATTTATATTTCTTGGTTTCATGTTGGTTTGGCTTCTGTAAATTGTGTAGTAACAAAGTAAAAAAAAAATAAGGTTTTTTAAGCATTGTAAAAATGATTTGCGGATTGGTCGGTACTTGCTGGGTCGGTTGGATTTCCGGGACTCCATTCTTAGGTACTCAAAGTTGTGGGGCCCCTACATAAATTAGTCATTATCTTCTGAGCTCAGAACAAAAGAAAGAAAAAAAACCCTCGTAAAAAAAAGAGAATTCCCCCCAAAAAATTAAATGATAACATATGGATATATGTATTAATGACCTTCGAGACTTGTAAACCACAATATATGACTTCTGTGGAAGTACAGTGTACTCCACGTCAAAAAAAAGAAGAAAAAAAAAACATAAGGGACGTCTTTAAACTCTACGAAATGGATTTTAAAAGAAAAATTTAAGAAAGTCATCCATTTTACGGATAAGTGTAAATAAAACAAAAAAACAGTGAACACTTAATTATTAACGAAGTGACCCTTTTCTACTGTTTCAATATCGTCCCTGAAGAGAAATTTCAAGATTGAAATTAATAATTTGAAACCAAAAAAGACTTTTTATTAAAGACACTTAGAATGATCTTCGAGACTTATTATTGTGACTCAAGCAACATAGCCGGAGTGTTAGTATTTCACCTATATATATTCACTCCAGAGCTAATGGTTACCACTCTGTTTCATGTTTATCTTCTGGATCAACTTCTGGATGGAGGGACCATCGTCCCCGTCTTCTTCTTGGTTTGGAGACCAAGCTGCTCCTGCTGTGCATTCTTCTGGGCGTGTGAGTGCTCCATGCTCAGAGAATTTTCTGTACTTGGCTCATTGGGGAGTGCACCCCCTACTTGTTTTGCCACTGGACTCTGTTGGCCGGAGCCTCGTAATCTTCGTTCTCTACAGCAGTCGTCGATCTTCGAGCTATGCAGGTATTCTACTGTTACCCCCCCTTTTCTACGCACCTACCTTCTACTACTAGGATGTTGCCTGTTCAGCCACAGATGGACCCTGGCTGGGCTCTGATCTTCGGCCATCTCTGCCTTCCCTCATTTGGACATGTGGGCGTTGGCGTAACTACGTATGTATGGTGATCTGTTACCTATGGTGGTCACCTACTGCTGTAAGTGAGATATAGTGGTGCTTTCCCCAGTTTTTCCCTAGTGTTATTCAGGTATTGTGGTAACCCAAATTTTGGGACCTATCTAAAAGCAAAAGTGTCGATTTCCCTCATTATGTTTTGGCAGAATTTTGTATTTGTGTTCTGCTATGACAAGTTGTGTGGGTGTTATCTAATCTAAGAGTCGCAACAAATTAAATGTAATGAAAAGTAAACAAAAAAGAAGAGACTATATGTTAGGTAACCTCAAGCATAAAAATTTGAACTTAAAAATTATTATCCACGAATCTAAAGAAAGACTAAACCTCAAGAAGACATTCTAATTTAAAAGATAAAATTCTGAATTTAAGAAATGTGTGAAAATACGGATGGTGTTGATGTTTTATTTCAGGGACATATTCTATATATTATGCATTGATTTAAACAAATTTCAAGGACTCATCTTATATGGTACTCTGCATCAAGACATGGACTTTTTGAGCAAAATTTTTCACCTTACCAATTGGATACTTATTCGTGTTAACTATGAGTTGTTTGAGTGTTTAATTTAAATTGAATGGCTATATGCTCATGTATTTAGGGTACTATCTTAACTAGTGCATTTATCTTGCCCGTATGTGATTAACTTTAGCGTTTTGAGGTATCATGTGTTCTTTTTCATTTTTTTGGGTCTTCTGCCCTTTAAGCTTCTAAATTTTGAGCCCACCCAGAGAGGAGGCTGAGACGGAGGTAAATTCTCCGTCTCCCAAATTCCTTCCTCCTTGGATGTGCGGTTCTGATGTTTTGTTATGTGCTGCCATCTACCCTAAGTTTCGGGGCGTGCTGGTGGCCGAGCGGCCATTGCCGTCAGTACCGATTAAGTTTTTCTAGTGTGGAGTTGATTTCCTCGGATCTCCGGCTGGCTATGGTGAGTGCCGATCTTTCCGCTTTATCATGCTTAAAATTGTTGTAACTTATAATGGATAAATTTGATGTTAGCTCAGAAGCCTTCACTGTCATTTTACTAAACGTGAAACCTCGAAACATTCTATGCTCATAGTTGTCTATTCTGCCATGAAATGACTATTATTATTCTCTAATTCAGATTTAAATATTGCTTATAGACACGCTATTCATTTGCTAAGGTGATGTATTCTTTTGAATAATGTTTTTGTGGGTGGTTAAAGTTAGCCAAAAGTAATGCAAATTGTCTGTAGCCATGTTGAGCATGGGACCCAAGTGACGTCACCCCTTTAATGCATTTGGTAAATTCTTTGTGGGACGTGCTTGCCCTCTACGCTTATATATATATATATGGGATTAATTTGCCATGATATTTATGTTGCGCAGTTATTATAAAGTGTTTTCGCCTTACTTATAAATATGGTACCTTCTGCAAGTTTTCATGTTAGGTAGGCGTTTTATGTCATTCTGATGCAGCTATTGTTTCAGAGTCACTTTGATAGGTTCTTGATGACACCCCCTTCTGTAAGGTCATGCTTATAGTTCCCCTGATTTATTTAAAATTAGTTTTTCAGTTTGCTGTCAAGTTAGACCTACTACTTATAATTACTACAAGCTTGACTTAATTAAAGCTGTTGTATATTTTTCTGTAAAATATATTGAAATTTCCCTTTAACCATTTATTGGGTCATGGCTAAATTTGCATATCAAAGCTGCCATTTATAGTAACCTCAAGCTTGACTTAATTAAAGCTGTTGTATATTTTTCTGTAAAATATATTGAAATTTCCCTTTAACCATTTATTGGGTCATGGCTAAATTTGCATATCAAAGCTGCCATTTATAGTAACCTCACGCTTCACTTAATTAAAGCTGTTGTATATTTTCCTGTAAAATATATTGAAATTTCCCTTTAACCATTTATTGGGTCATGGCTAAATTTGCATATCAAAGCTGCTATTTATAGTAACCTCAAGCTTGACTTAATTAAAGCTGTTGTATATTTTTCTGTAAAATATATTGAAATTTCCTTTTAACCATTTATTGGGTCATGGCTAAATTTGCATATTAAAGCTGCCATTTATAGTAACTTCAAACTTGACCTAATTAAAGCTGTTGTATATTTTTCTGTAAAATATATTGAAATTTCCCTTTAACCATTTATTGGGTCATGGCTAAATTTGCATATTAAAGCTCCCATTTATAGTAACCTCAAACTTGACTTAATTAAAGCTGTTGTATATTTTTCTGTAAAATATATTGAAATTCTCTTTAAGCATTTATTGGGTCATTGGTAAAATTCCATATAGAAGCTGGCATTTATTTTATTTTCAAATTTGAGCTGGCTTAGGCTTTTTGCATATTTTTCTGTAATTGGCCCCTTTTATATATTCAAGCTTCTCCTAGTCAAATTTGTCTTACCTTTTCCTTGGTAAAATATTCATATTTATCTTAAACCTTTTGATTTAATTATAAATCTTCAAATAGTTTGCCCTTTTGTAGTAACTTTTATGTGCTCTAGTTAAAAGTAACTTGCATATTTCCTTTTGGTTAATATAATTAATTATCTAGTTTGATTTTCAAATTTAACCTACCCCTCATGTGACTTGATTTCGCCTATTCATAATGGGTGTTTTCATGTTTGATGTTTTTACTGAAGTTAACTTTAACTGTGATGTCCCGTTACTTGCTAACTAAAACTTCTAGTATTGCTTTGTTAGGATATTTCAGCAGTTCTAGTTAATGAGTATTAAAATAAATTTGATTCTGCCTTTTTGTCTTTGGGTCGAATCTGCCTGGCCCTCTGCTGAGTTAATATTTAATTGAAAAAATTTTCATATAGTTAATATAAATAATTATCCCGCATTCACTGTTTAAGTGGTGTTGTTTGCTTGAAGATATTGCCCTGATGATTAAATTATATTTATTCGTTTGGGAATAACATATTCTTGGGCTATCTTCCTATTTGGGCCTCTTGTGGCCATTGCTCTCCAATCGTTATTGCTATATTATAGAAGTGTCCCAGTTTTGTATAGGCCTATTTTCAAATTATGCAAATTTAGATTCTAGGGTGCCACGTGTAGTTCACTGTTTTTCTATGGTCTAATTAATGTGTTCTATTTGCATATTCCAAGATCTCATATAAGAGTTGTATAAGGGTTGTATGTTTTTTTATATTTATTACTGAATTTGTTATTGATAACGTTGTCCCTCAAGATATATATATTCTGAATTTTACGGGGAATTAAAATTGTTAATGTTCTTGAAGTTTGGATTTTCTTGTGGGTGTTTATATTGTTCCCCTTCCTCCTCCCCGCGCAGGCTTGCAGTTGTTTACATTGGTTAATATCGATCTACTCTGGTGTTCCCAGTCACGTTCCTATATTTTCCTCCTCTTGGAATTGTTTATTAGATATAAACTTCTACTAACCGAACCTCCTTTCAGACCTTCCTGGCTGCTAGCCGCAGTTGGTGGTTTAGTACTTAGCTGTTCCGATAACTGTTTTTCCTTATCTCGCTTGGTCTGAATTGCGAGCTCCTCCTGTTTATACCTAGTTGGAGTCTGGTTTTTGGCTCCGCACTGATCATAGATTTTGCATTGTTTACCTAAGGCACTGGATACTTACCTTACTTACCTACCTTACCCAAAACTCAAGCTGCAGTTGGTAGCAGTATCCTTGGGGAGAGAGGAGGTTGGATGCCCTGTATCCCCTTTCTTAAACTATTCTATTGCTTTATCTTTTTGAGGATAGGAGACGTTTAGGGTATTTATAACTTGCGTTTGTTGGGAGTCTGTGTCCTCCTGGGGCCGAGTCTTAAATTTCTTCTAGTTTCTTTTGATATTTGCGTCATGCCTTTAAGAACTCAACTATCGTGGGAGTTTCTCCGCAAGGAAGAGTTATTATTTGAAATTAGGTCTAGGGGAGTCAAGGTGGAGGACTCTGCTGATGTTCCCTCCCTTTTGTCTAAACTAAAGCAAATTGCAGGTTCCCATAACCCCTCCTTGTCATTCATTTCATCGCAGGATACTGTGTCAGAATTTCAATTAGTTAGACGGAAAGTGTCTGAATTACTAGATCTAGCTTCCGAATTGTTGTTGGACCCTGAAGCATCTTATCGGCAAAAACGTCGATTGCGACATCGTGCTTGGCACTGGGAAAACAGGATTTTCCTTTTGTCGCAGATGCGGGATTCTCACCTGGATTTGGGCGAGTTGGATAAACTTTCTGATTTATTAGAAGCGACCTTTTCGTCCTCTGCGATGGAAGAGTCTGATTTACCTGTTGCGGCTGGGGCTTATTGTGTAGGATTGCCTGCCACTTCTCCTCCTCCGCTTCATGTTGAATTACCATCACCTCAGGATGCTTATATTCATCCAACTATTTCTAATACTATGCATGAGGGAGCTTCTCCACATGACGTTCATCCTGTTCAATCAGCCTTTGCTGACCTTCAATTTGCGCCGTTAAAGATGCCGCATCCCCTGCAAAAGATGTTGGAAAGCGAGGGTACATTCGCGATTTCTAAACTTCCTGATGTAATATTTTTTCTGAGGTTTTTGGTTAAATTTGTTGAGCTTGCTGCATCGTTCCGAGTTGATGATCTCTTGGCTTTGCAGTTATTACTTACCATTGTTTCTGGACGGGTGTTGGAAATATTGCAGGGCGTGTTAAGCTCTTCTAAGACTCTTTCAGATTTTCATGCTCAGCTTCTGGTTCAATTTATACCATCTAGACCGCGACAGGATTATCTGCGTAGATATTACTACCGCCCTCAGCAAATTAATGAACATTTCTCAGATTTCTTCTTGGATATTAAATTGCATGCTGCAGTCTTCCAGGTTCCCGACACGGAGAAACAGGTTGTGGATGTAATCATATCTGGTTTAAATCCTGTCACTCGCTCTCATCTGACCTTTGCAGCAAGACCTGTCTCTTATTCTGACTTATCCAATCTGGTCTCTGTTATTGCTGAAGTGGAGAGTGCCGACGCTTGTCGTCCTCCTTCATCTCTTATGTCGTCTCAGGTGGTGCATAGAGTTAAAGATCGCCCGAATGACACTCATGTTCGTGAGCAACGCTCTTGCCATTATTACTCTAAAGTAGGCCATTTGAGCAGAGATTGTCGTAAAAGACTGGCGGATCTTCGCCAGCGTAATGTTAACGTTCAAGATGGGAATAGAAACTCTCGTTTGTGTTCATATTGTCATAAATTTGGTCACCTCGAGCCGAGTTGTAGGAAAAAAGAATTTGATGTTCAGCGTCGGGCCTCTTCGGGTCCGGTGGTCGGGCCGACATCCGCTCCTCGTGATTCCTGACTAGTACCTGATATTTCTCAGCCCGTTCCTGATGTTCACCCTTCTGAGCGTGATCGGGTTTTATTTCAGGCTATGGGTTGTAGCGGGCGTGTGCCCCAACATCTTCCTTTGATTGAGGTTTCTCTAAATAAGACTCCCTTTCAGGCATTGATTGATACTGGAGCAAGTAAATCTTGCATTCGTAGTGATGTTTTGCCATTATTGGGCATTTCCTTATCTAGCATTAGCCCGTTTCAAGGGGCTGCTCTTAATGCTGATGGTTCAGGAATTAATATCTTGGGTTCTGTCCAGTTGTCACTTCGTATAGCAAAGTTTTCTTGGAAGGTTTCCTTTCTGGTTCTTCAATTTTTGATTTGTCCGGTTATCCTGGGCGCTGATTTTGGCTCATTTACTGGGTTGATTTTGGATTTCCAGTTTCGCCAGCTTTACTTCAAGTTTGATACTCAGCATAAAACTCCATTTGCTATCTCTCCTGGTTCCAGTTCCTTCCCGCCTTGTGCCTCGCTTATTGATCACCATTCTGGAGTTAGTGATACTTTCCCCTCTAATGAGATTTCTCTAGACCATTTGCTCCCTGAACAACGCGATCTGATCTTGGAAGTTGTAAATACATATCCCGATGTTTTGAGTGAGAAGCTGGGAGTAACAAATGTCATACAGTATGAGATACAGGTTACTGACCATATCCCAGTCCGTTTACCACCGTACAGGTTGGCCCCTCCGAAACTCCTGGTCATGCGACGTAAGATTAAAGAGATGCTGAGTAAGGGCATTATTCGTCCCTCGACGTCACCGTACTCGAGTCCGATCTTCTTAGTGCCGAAAGGCGAAGACGATTTCCGCCCTGTCATCGATTATAGAGCACTCAATCAGAAAATTGTTATCGAGTCCATGCCGTTGCCGGACATACATTCGGCAGCCCATTGGTTTGCTGGTGCTAAGGTATTTTCATCACTTGACCTTAACAGTCCTTATAATCAGATCACTCTTAAGGAATCCTCCCGCCATCTCACTGCCTTTTCCACGGATTGGCAACATTTTGAGTTCTGCCGCCTTCCATTTGGCCTTGCTACTGGCGCGCAGGTTCTTACCAGGTTGTTAGACACCATTTTCTCTGACATCAAATTTGACTATGTATACCATTACCTTATTGATTTGGTAATTTATAGCAAGGATTTCCAGTCTCATGTTGGTCACCTCCGGGAAGTTTTTCGTCGGCTACAGGAGGCCGGTTTGACAGTCAAGCCAAATAAGGTGCGGTTTGCGAGGCCGCAACTTAGTTTCATCGGTCATATTATCTCTCCAGATGGGGTTGCAATTGACCCAGAGAGGACTGTTGCTATCAGGAACTTCCCGCCTCCTACTAATGTTAAAGGTGTCGCTCGGTTTATAGGCATGGTCAATTTCTTCGCTAAATTCATTCCCAACTTTGCTGTGTTGGCGGCCCCCTTGAATCGTCTTCGTGGCAAGGGTATAACTTTTGTTTGGGGTGAGGAGCAGCAACTCGCTTTTGAGAACCTTAAGTCTGCCATCACTAATCCGCCAATTTTGGCCATGGCCGATTTCTCCAGGACGTTCATCGTCCAGACCGATGCTTGCTCTGTTGGGTTGGGCGCTGTACTTCTTCAAGAGTTCCCTGATGGGCGTAGGCCGGTTGCCTTTGCTTCGAGATCTTTGAGCAAGCAAGAGCAGATGTTTTCCATTTATGAATTGGAAGCTCTTGCCGTCATCTTTGCTCTGGAGAAATTTCGGATGTATGTCGAGCACGTCAATTTCATCTTGGAGTGCGACAACCAAGCGTTGTCTTGGTGTTCGGCTCGCCCCCGTAAGACGGGCAGACTGGCTCGTTGGGCCGTTAGGCTCTCAGCATTCAAATTTCTCCCTGTTCATATAAGTCATCTCAAAATATCCTTGCTGATTCTCTTTCTCGGATGTTTGAAGGCTATCCGTCTTCTTCTTCGCCTTCTTCTGATCAAGCTCTTGATCCCTCTGCCCATCCTGTGGTGTTGCCTGCTCAGGAGACCATTGCTCCGCTCTTGACTAACTTTCCTCTGGCGTACGCTGACATTTCTCATCATCAACGTCTTGACCCTGATCTGGCTAGTATTATTGACCAGCTTGGGAATCGTACTGTAGTCAGTAATTTTCGTTTGGTCAATGGTGTTCAGCAGATTCTGGTTGGTAGGCAGAAGCGGCCTAAGATTGTCTTGCCGATCTCCCTCAGAGATATGGTGTTTAAATATTTTCATGTATCTTCCATTGGGGGCCATTTGGGTATCAAAAAGACTGTGCATAAGATCAGTGTTGCTTTCTGGTGGAAGGGGATGTTCGTGGATATTCGTGATCGTGTTCGGTCATGCCATGAATGTGCTATATCTAAACCTACTTTGAATTCACGAATTGGTCTTTTGTCATCTACTGTTCCTCAGCGACCGTTTCAGAAACTGTTCATTGATTTTCTGGGGAAGTTGCCTCGTTCTCGCAAGGGTAACTCCTTCATCTTGGTTGTTGTGGACGCTTTCACGAAGTTTAATTGGCTGTTCCCTCTGCGCGATTCTCGCACCGAGAAGGTGATTTCTTCTCTATCCTCCCTCTTCCAGGTTTGTGGATTTCCTAAGTCCATTGTTTCAGACAATGCTCCCCAGTTCACCTCCCGTGTATTCAAGGATTTCTGTTTTCGCAGGGGCATAGACCACATCACAACCACCCCATACTACCCGAATCCCAGCCATGCCGAACGCGTCATGCGCAACCTGAAGAATGCTTTAATTGCGTACCATTGCAGTGATCATTCCTTGTGGGATAGTAATCTGCACTGGTTGCAGTTTGCGTTCAATACTGCTGTGCATGATAGCCACGGTTTCTCTCCATTTTCTCTTCTGTTCACATTTACTCCCAACCATCCGCTCAGTAACCTGTGGCACCTAGCTGACTTATTGCCTGACTCTGTTACTCCTCTTGATATTTCTCATACTTGGAGGGCTGCTAGACGTAATCTCCTGGCCGCCCACGGTAGGAGAGCGATGGCTTACAATAAGGGTAGGCTTCCTTGCCAGTTTAAGGTTAATGATTTAGTTATGTGCAGAAACTATCCTATTAGTAAGGCGTCTAATAAATTTGCAACAAAATTGGTGCCCCGTTGTGTGGGACCTTTCCGAGTCATTAAGCAACTCCAGAACGGAGTCTCCTTTCTTCTGCAGCATGTTCAAGACTCTTCGAAGCGTAGATGTCATGCGTCCCAAATGAAGTCATTGTAAATTTGTATTTGAGCACGTACATGTGTATAGTTCTTGTGCATTTCATGGCTCTTTTGTGGTTCCTTTGAAGGGAATGGTCTTGTTTTAAAGTAGCTTCTAATGATGATTATATTTATATTTCTTGGTTTCATGTTGGTTTGGCTTCTGTAAATTGTGTAGTAAGTAAGTAAAAAAAAAATAAGGTTTTTTAAGCATTGTAAAAATGATTTGCGGATTGGTCGGTACTTGCTGGGTCGGTTGGATTTCCGGGACTCCATTCTTAGGTACTCAAAGTTGTGGGGCCCCTACATAAATTAGTCATTATCTTCTGAGCTCAGAACAAAAGAAAGAAAAAAAAACCCTCGTCGAAAAAAAGAGAATTCTAAAAAAAAATTAAATGATAACATATGGATATATGTATTAATGACCTTCGAGACTTGTAAACCACAATATATGACTTCTGTGGAAGTACAGTGTACTCCACGTCAAAAAAAGAAGAAAAAAAACATAAGGGACGTCTTTAAACTCTACGAAATGGATTTTAAAAGAAAAATTTAAGAAAGTCATCCATTTTACGGATAAGTGTAAATAAAACAAAAAAAACAGTGAACACTTAATTATTAACGAAGTGACCCTTTTCTACTGTTTCAACATCGTCCCTGAAGAGAAATTTCAAGATTGAAATTAATAATTTGAAACCAAAAAAGACTTTTTATTAAAGACACTTAGAATGATCTTCGAGACTTATTATTGTGACTCAAGCAACATAGCCGGAGTGTTAGTATTTCACCTATATATATTCACTCCAGAGCTAATGGTTACCACTCTGTTTCATTTTTATCTTCTGGATCAACTTCTGGATGGAGGGACCATCGTCCCCGTCTTCTTCTTGGTTTGGAGACCAAGCTGATCCTGCTGTGCATTCTTCTGGGCGTGTGAGTGCTCCATGCTCAGAGAATTTTCTGTACTTGGCTCATTGGGGAGTGCACCCCCTACTTGTTTTGCCACTGGACTCTGGTGGACGGAGCCTCGTAATCTTCGTTCTCTACAGCAGTCGTCGATCTTAGAGCTATGCTGGTATTCTACTGTTACCCCCCCTTTTCTACGCACCTACCTTCTACTACTAGGATGTTGCCTGTTCAGCCACAGATGGACCTTGGCTGGGCTCCGATCTTCGGCCATCTCTACCTTCCCTCATTTGGACATGTGGGCGTTGGCGTAACTACGTATGTATGGTGATCTGTTACCTATGGTGGTCACCTACTGCTGTAAGTGAGATATAGTGGTGCTTTCCCCAGTTTTTCCCTAGTGTTATTCAGGTATTGTGGTAACCCAAATTTTGGGACCTATCTAAAAGCAAAAGTGTCGATTTCCCTCATTATGTTTTGGCAGAATTTTGTATTTGTGGTCTGCTATGACAAGTTCTGTGGGTGTTATCTAATCTTAGAGTCGCAACAAATTAAATGTAATGAAAAGTAAAAAAAAAAGAAGAGACTATATGTTAGGTAACCTCAAGCATAAAAATTTGAACTTAAAAATTATTATCCACGAATCTAAAGAAAGACTAAACCTCAAGAAGACATTCTAATTTAAAAGATAAAATTCTGAATTTAAGAAATGTGTGAAAATACGGATGGTGTTGATGTTTTATTTCAGGGACATATTCTATATATTATGCATTGATTTAAACAAATTTCAAGGACTCATCTTATATGGTACTCTGCATCAAGACATGGACTTTTTGAGCAAAATTTTTCACCTTACTAATTGGATACTTATTCGTGTTAACTATGAGTTGTTTGAGTGTTTAATTTAAATTGAATGGCTATATGCTCATGTATTTAGGGTACTATCTTAACTAGTGCATTTATCTTGCCCGTATGTGATTAACTTTAGCGTTTTGAGGTTTCATGTGTTCTTTTTCATTTTTTTGGGTCTTCTGCCCTTTAAGCTTCTAAATTTTGAGCCCACCCAGAGAGGAGGTTGAGACGGAGGTAAATTCTCCGTCTCCCAAATTCCTTCCTCCTTGGATGTGCGGTTCTGATGTTTTGTTATGTGCTGCCATCTACCCTAAGTTTCGGGGCGTGCTGGTGGCCGAGCGGCCATTGCCGTCAGTACCGATTAAGTTTTTCTAGTGTGGAGTTGATTTCCTCGGATCCCCGGCTGGCTATGGTGAGTGCCGATCTTTCCGCTTTGTCATGCTTAAAATTTTTGTAACTTATAATGGATAAATTTGATGTTAGCTCAGAAGCCTTCACTGTCATTTTACTAAACGTGAAACCTCGAAACATTCTATGCTCATAGTTGTCTATTCTGCCATGAAATGACTATTATTATTCTCTAATTCAGATTTAAATATTGCTTATAGACACGCTATTCATTTGCTAAGGTGATGTATTCTTTTGAATAATGTTTTTGTGGGTGGTTAAAGTTAGCCAAAAGTAATGCAAATTGTCTGTAGCCATGTTGAGCATGGGACCCAAGTGACGTCACCCCTTTAATGCATTTGGTAAATTCTTTGTGGGACGTGCTTGCCCTCTACGCTTATATATATATATGGGATTAATTTGCCATGATATTTATGTTGCGCAGTTATTATAAAGTGTTTTCGCCTTACTTATAAATATGGTACCTTCTGCAAGTTTTCATGTTAGGTAGGCGTTTTATGTCATTCTGATGCAGCTATTGTTTCAGAGTCACTTTGATAGGTTCTTGATGACACCCCCTTCTGTAAGGTCATGCTTATAGTTCCCCTGATTTATTTAAAATTAGTTTTTCAGTTTGCTGTCAAGTTAGACCTACTACTTATAATTACTACAAGCTTGACTTAATTAAAGCTGTTGTATATTTTTCTGTAAAATATATTGAAATTTCCCTTTAACCATTTATTGGGTCATGGCTAAATTTGCATATCAAAGCTGCCATTTATAGTAACCTCAAGCTTCACTTAATTAAAGCTGTTGTATATTTTCCTGTAAAATATATTGAAATTTCCCTTTAACCATTTATTGGGTCATGGCTAAATTTGCATATCAAAGCTGCTATTTATAGTAACCTCAAGCTTGACTTAATTAAAGCTGTTGTATATTTTTCTGTAAAATATATTGAAATTTCCTTTTAACCATTTATTGTGTCATGGCTAAATTTGCATATTAAAGCTGCCATTTATAGTAACTTCAAACTTGACCTAATTAAAGCTGTTGTATATTTTTCTGTAAAATATATTGAAATTTCCCTTTAACCATTTATTGGGTCATGGCTAAATTTGCATATTAAAGCTCCCATTTATAGTAACCTCAAACTTGACTTAATTAAAGCTGTTGTATATTTTTCTGTAAAATATATTGAAATTCTCTTTAAGGATTTATTGGGTCATTGGTAAAATTCCATATAGAAGCTGGCATTTATTTTATTTTCAAATTTGAGCTGGCTTAGGCTTTTTGCATATTTTTCTGTAATTGGCCCCTTTTATATATTCAAGCTTCTCCTAGTCAAATTTGTCTTACCTTTTCCTTGGTAAAATATTCATATTTATCTTAAACCTTTTGATTTAATTATAAATCTTCAAATAGTTTGCCTTTTGTAGTAACTTTTATGTGCTCTAGTTAAAAGTAACTTGCATATTTCCTTTTGGTTAATATAATTAATTATCTAGTTTGATTTTCAAATTTAACCTACCCCTCATGTGACTTGATTTCGCCTATTCATAATGGGTGTTTTCATGTTTGATGTTTTTACTGAAGTTAACTTTAACTGTGATGTCCCGTTACTTGCTAACTAAAACTTCTAGTATTGCTTTGTTAGGATATTTCAGCAGTTCTAGTTAATGAGTATTAAAATAAATTTGGTTCTGCCTTTTTGTCTTTGGGTCGAATCTGCCTGGCCCTCTGCTGAGTTAATATTTAATTGAAAAAATTTTCATATAGTTAATATAAATAATTATCCCGCATTCACTGTTTAAGTGGTGTTGTTTGCTTGAAGATATTGCCCTGATGATTAAATTATATTTATTCGTTTGGGAATAACATATTCTTGGGCTATCTTCCTATTTGGGCCTCTTGTGGCCATTGCTCTCCAATCGTTATTGCTATATTATAGAAGTGTCCCAGTTTTGTATAGGCCTATTTTCAAATTATGCAAATTTAGATTCTAGGGTGCCACGTGTAGTTCACTGTTTTTCTATGGTCTAATTAATGTGTTCTATTTGCATATTCCAAGATCTCATATAAGAGTTGTATAAGGGTTGTATGTTTTTTTATATTTATTACTGAATTTGTTATTGATAACGTTGTCCCTCAAGATATATATATTCTGAATTTTACGGGGAATTAAAATTGTTAATGTTCTTGAAGTTTGGATTTTCTTGTGGGTGTTTATATTGTTCCCCTTCCTCCTCCCCGCGCAGGCTTGCAGTTGTTTACATTGGTTAATATCGATCTACTCTGGTGTTCCCAGTCACGTTCCTATATTTTCCTCCTCTTGGAATTGTTTATTAGATATAAACTTCTACTAACCTAACCTCCTTTCAGACCTTCCTGGCTGCTAGCCGCAGTTGGTGGTTTAGTACTTAGCTGTTCCGATAACTGTTTTTCCTTATCTCGCTTGGTCTGAATTGCGAGCTCCTCCTGTTTATACCTAGTTGGAGTCTGGTTTTTGGCTCCGCACTGATCATAGATTTTGCATTGTTTACCTAAGGCACTGGATACTTACCTTACTTACCTACCTTACCCAAAACTCAAGCTGCAGTTGGTAGCAGTATCCTTGGGGAGAGAGGAGGTTGGATGCCCTGCATCCCCTTTCTTAAACTATTCTATTGCTTTATCTTTTTGAGGATAGGAGACGTTTAGGGTATTTATAACTTGCGTTTGTTGGGAGTCTGTGTCCTCCTGGGGCCGAGTCTTAAATTTCTTCTAGTTTCTTTTGATATTTGCGTCATGCCTTTAAGAACTCAACTATCGTAGGAGTTTCTCCGCAAGGAAGAGTTATTATTTGAAATTAGGTCTAGGGGAGTCAAGGTAGAGGACTCTGCTGATGTTCCCTCCCTTTTGTCTAAACTAAAGCAAATTGCAGGTTCCCATAACCCCTCCTTGTCATTCATTTCATCGCAGGATACTGTGTCAGAATTTCAATTAGTTAGACGGAAAGTGTCTGAATTACTAGATCTAGCTTCCGAATTGTTGTTGGACCCTGAAGCATCTTATCGGCAAAAACGTCGATTGCGACATCGTGCTTGGCACTGGGAAAACAGGATTTTCCTTTTGTCGCAGATGCGGGATTCTCACCTGGATTTGGGCGAGTTGGATAAACTTTCTGATTTATTAGAAGCGACCTTTTCGTCCTCTGCGATGGAAGAGTCTGATTTACCTGTTGCGGCTGGGGCTTATTGTGTAGGATTGCCTGCCACTTCTCCTCCTCCGCTTCATGTTGAATTACCATCACCTCAGGATGCTTATATTCATCCAACTATTTCTAATACTATGCATGAGGGAGCTTCTCCACATGACGTTCATCCTGTTCAATCAGCCTTTGCTGACCTTCAATTTGCGCCGTTAAAGATGCCGCATCCCCTGCAAAAGATGTTGGAAAGCGAGGGTACATTCGCGATTTCTAAACTTCCTGATGTAATATTTTTTCTGAGGTTTTTGGTTAAATTTGTTGAGCTTGCTGCATCGTTCCGAGTTGATGATCTCTTGGCTTTGCAGTTATTACTTACCATTGTTTCTGGACGGGTGTTGGAAATATTGCAGGGCGTGTTAAGCTCTTCTAAGACTCTTTCAGATTTTCATGCTCAGCTTCTGGTTCAATTTATACCATCTAGACCGCGACAGGATTATCTGCGTAGATATTACTACCGCCCTCAGCAAATTAATGAACATTTCTCAGATTTCTTCTTGGATATTAAATTGCATGCTGCAGTCTTCCAGGTTCCCGACACGGAGAAACAGGTTGTGGATGTAATCATATCTGGTTTAAATCCTGTCACTCGCTCTCATCTGACCTTTGCAGCAAGACCTGTCTCTTATTCTGACTTATCCAATCTGGTCTCTGTTATTGCTGAAGTGGAGAGTGCCGACGCTTGTCGTCCTCCTTCATCTCTTATGTCGTCTCAGGTGGTGCATAGAGTTCAAGATCGCCCGAATGACACTCATGTTCGTGAGCAACGCTCTTGCCATTATTGCTCTAAAGTAGGCCATTTGAGCAGAGATTGTCGTAAAAGACTGGCGGATCTTCGCCAGCGTAATGTTAACGTTCAAGATGGGAATAGAAACTCTCGTTTGTGTTCATATTGTCATAAATTTGGTCACCTCGAGCCGAGTTGTAGGAAAAAAGAATTTGATGTTCAGCGTCGGGCCTCTTCGGGTCCGGTGGTCGGGCCGACATCCGCTCTTCGTGATTCCTGACTAGTACCTGATATTTCTCAGCCCGTTCCTGATGTTCACCCTTCTGAGCGTGATCGGGTTTTATTTCAGGCTATGGGTTGTAGCGGGCGTGTGCCCCAACATCTTCCTTTGATTGAGGTTTCTCTAAATAAGACTCCCTTTCAGGCATTGATTGATACTGGAGCAAGTAAATCTTGCATTCGTAGTGATGTTTTGCCATTATTGGGCATTTCCTTATCTAGCATTAGCCCGTTTCAAGGGGCTGCTCTTAATGCTGATGGTTCAGGAATTAATATCTTGGGTTCTGTCCAGTTGTCACTTCGTATAGCAAAGTTTTCTTGGAAGGTTTCCTTTCTGGTTCTTCAATTTTTGATTTGTCCGGTTATCCTGGGCGCTGATTTTGGCTCATTTACTGGGTTGATTTTGGATTTCCAGTTTCGCCAGCTTTACTTCAAGTTTGATACTCAGCATAAAACTCCATTTGCTATCTCTCCTGGTTCCAGTTCCTTCCCGCCTTGTGCCTCGCTTATTGATCACCATTCTGGAGTTAGTGATACTTTCCCCTCTAATGAGATTTCTCTAGACCATTTGCTCCCTGAACAACGCGATCTGATCTTGGAAGTTGTAAATACATATCCCGATGTTTTGAGTGAGAAGCTGGGAGTAACAAATGTCATACAGTATGAGATACAGGTTACTGACCATATCCCAGTCCGTTTACCACCGTACAGGTTGGCCCCTCCGAAACTCCTGGTCATGCGACGTAAGATTAAAGAGATGCTGAGTAAGGGCATTATTCGTCCCTCGACGTCACCGTACTCGAGTCCGATCTTCTTAGTGCCGAAAGGCGAAGACGATTTCCGCCCTGTCATCGATTATAGAGCACTCAATCAGAAAATTGTTATCGAGTCCATGCCGTTGCCGGACATACATTCGGCAGCCCATTGGTTTGCTGGTGCTAAGGTATTTTCATCACTTGACCTTAACAGTCCTTATAATCAGATCTCTCTTAAGGAATCCTCCCGCCATCTCACTGCCTTTTCCACGGATTGGCAACATTTTGAGTTCTGCCGCCTTCCATTTGGCCTTGCTACTGGCGCGCAGGTTCTTACCAGGTTGTTAGACACCATTTTCTCTGACATAAAATTTGACTATGTATACCATTACCTTGATGAATTGGTAATTTATAGCAAGGATTTCCAGTCTCATGTTGGTCACCTCCGGGAAGTTTTTCGTCGGCTACAGGAGGCCGGTTTGACAGTCAAGCCAACTAAGGTGCGGTTTGCGATGCCGCAACTTAGTTTCATCGGCCATATTATCTCTCCAGATGGGGTTGCAATTGACCCAGAGAGGACTGTTGCTATCAGGAACTTCCCGCCTCCTACTAATGTTAAAGGTGTCGCTCGGTTTATAGGCATGGTCAATTTCTTCGCTAAATTCATTCCCAACTTTGCTGTGTTGGCGGCCCCCTTGAATCGTCTTCGTGGCAAGGGTGTAACTTTTGTTTGGGGTGAGGAGCAGCAACTCGCTTTTGAGAACCTTAAGTCTGCCATCACTAATCCGCCAATTTTGGCCATGGCCGATTTCTCCAGGACGTTCATCGTCCAGACCGATGCTTGCTCTGTTGGGTTGGGCGCTGTACTTCTTCAAGAGTTCCCTGATGGGCGTAGGCCGGTTGCCTTTGCTTCGAGATCTTTGAGCAAGCAAGAGCAGATGTTTTCCATTTATGAATTGGAAGCTCTTGCCGTCATCTTTGCTCTGGAGAAATTTCGGATGTATGTCGAGCACGTCAATTTCATCTTGGAGTGCGACAACCAAGCGTTGTCTTGGTGTTTGGCTCGCCCCCGTAAGACGGGCAGACTGGCTCGTTGGGCCGTTAGGCTCTCAGCATTCAAATTTCTCCCTGTTCATATTAAGTCATCTCAAAATATCCTTGCTGATTCTCTTTCTCGGATGTTTGAAGGCTATCCGTCTTCTTCTTCGCCTTCTTCTGATCAAGCTCTTGATCCCTCTGCCCATCCTGTGGTGTTGCCTGCTCAGGAGACCATTGCTCCGCTCTTGACTAACTTTCCTCTGGCGTACGCTGACATTTCTCATCATCAACGTCTTGACCCTGATCTGGCTAGTATTATTGACCAGCTTGGGAATCGTACTGTAGTCAGTAATTTTCGTTTGGTCAATGGTGTTCAGCAGATTCTGGTTGGTAGGCAGAAGCGGCCTAAGATTGTCTTGCCGATCTCCCTCAGAGATATGGTGTTTAAATATTTTCATGTATCTTCCATTGGGGGCCATTTGGGTATCAAAAAGACTGTGCATAAGATCAGTGTTGCTTTCTGGTGGAAGGGGATGTTCGTGGATATTCGTGATCGTGTTCGGTCATGCCATGAATGTGCTATATCTAAACCTACTTTGAATTCACGAATTGGTCTTTTGTCATCTACTGTTCCTCAGCGACCGTTTCAGAAACTGTTCATTGATTTTCTGGGGAAGTTGCCTCGTTCTCGCAAGGGCAACTCCTTCATCTTGGTTGTTGTGGACGCTTTCACGAAGTTTAATTGGCTGTTCCCTCTGCGCGATTCTCGCACCGAGAAGGTGATTTCTTCTCTATCCTCCATCTTCCAGGTTTGTGGATTTCCTGAGTCCATTGTTTCAGACAATGCTCCCCAGTTCACCTCCCGTGTATTCAAGGATTTCTGTTTTCGCAGGGGCATAGACCACATCACAACCACCCCATACTACCCGAATCCCAGCCATGCCGAACGCGTCATGCGCAACCTGAAGAATGCTTTAATTGCGTACCATTGCAGTGATCATTCCTTGTGGGATAGTAATCTGCACTGGTTGCAGTTTGCGTTCAATACTGCTGTGCATGATAGCCACGGTTTCTCTCCATTTTCTCTTCTGTTCACATTTACTCCCAACCATCCGCTCAGTAACCTGTGGCACCTAGCTGACTTATTGCCTGACTCTGTTACTCCTCTTGATATTTCTCATACTTGGAGGGCTGCTAGACGTAATCTCCTGGCCGCCCACGGTAGGAGAGCGATGGCTTACAATAAGGGTAGGCTTCTTTGCCAGTTTAAGGTTAATGATTTATTTATGTGCAGAAACTATCCTATTAGTAAGGCGTCTAATAAATTTGCAAAAAAATTGGCGCCCCGTTATGTGGGACCTTTCCGTGTCATTAAGCAACTCCAGAACGGAGTCTCCTTTCTTCTGCAGCATGTTCAAGACTCTTCGAAGCGTAGATGTCATGCGTCCCAAATGAAGTCATTGTAAATTTGTATTTGAGCACGTACATGTGTATAGTTCTTGTGCATTTCATGGCTCTTTTGTGGTTCCTTTGAAGGGAATGGTCTTGTTTTAAAGTAGCTTCTAATGATGATTATATTTATATTTCTTGGTTTCATGTTGGTTTGGCTTCTGTAAATTGTGTAGTAAGTAAGTAAAAAAAAATAAGGTTTTTTAAGCATTGTAAAAATGATTTGCGGATTGGTCGGTACTTGCTGGGTCGGTTGGATTTCCGGGACTCCATTCTTAGGTACTCAAAGTTGTGGGGCCCCTACATAAATTAGTCATTATCTTCTGAGCTCAGAACAAAAGAAAGAAAAAAAAACCCTCGTAAAAAAAAGAGAATTCCCCCCAAAAAATTAAATGATAACATATGGATAAATGTATTAATGACCTTCGAGACTTGTAAACCACAATATATGACTTCTGTGGAAGTACAGTGTACTCCACGTCAAAAAAAAGAAGAAAAAAAACATAAGGGACGTCTTTAAACTCTACGAAATGGATTTTAAAAGAAAAATTTAAGAAAGTCATCCATTTTACGGATAAGTGTAAATAAAACAAAAAAACAGTGAACACTTAATTATTAACGAAGTGACCCTTTTCTACTGTTTCAATATCGTCCCTGAAGAGAAATTTCAAGATTGAAATTAATAATTTGAAACCAAAAAAGACTTTTTATTAAAGACACTTAGAATGATCTTCGAGACTTATTATTGTGACTCAAGCAACATAGTGTTAGTATTTCACCTATATATATTCACTCCAGAGCTAATGGTTACCACTCTGTTTCATGTTTATCTTCTGGATCAACTTCTGGATGGAGGGACCATCGTCCCCGTCTTCTTCTTGGTTTGGAGACCAAGCTGCTCCTGCTGTGCATTCTTCTGGGCGTGTGAGTGCTCCATGCTCAGAGAATTTTCTGTACTTGGCTCATTGGGGAGTGCACCCCTTACTTGTTTTGCCACTGGACTCTGTTGGCCGGAGCCTCGTAATCTTCGTTCTCTACAGCAGTCGTCGATCTTCGAGCTATGCAGGTATTCTACTGTTACCCCCCCTTTTCTACGCACCTACCTTCTACTACTAGGATGTTGCCTGTTCAGCCACAGATGGACCCTGGCTGGGCTCTGATCTTCGGCCATCTCTGCCTTCCCTCATTTGGACATGTGGGCGTTGGCGTAACTACGTATGTATGGTGATCTGTTACCTATGGTGGTCACCTACTGCTGTAAGTGAGATATAGTGGTGCTTTCCCCAGTTTTTCCCTAGTGTTATTCAGGTATTGTGGTAACCCAAATTTTGGGACCTATCTAAAAGCAAAAGTGTCGATTTCCCTCATTATGTTTTGGCAGAATTTTGTATTTGTGTTCTGCTATGACAAGTTGTGTGGGTGTTATCTAATCTAAGAGTCGCAACAAATTAAATGTAATGAAAAGTAAAAAAAAAAAAGAAGAGACTATATGTTAGGTAACCTCAAGCATAAAAATTTGAACTTAAAAATTATTATCCACGAATCTAAAGAAAGACTAAACCTCAAGAAGACATTCTAATTTAAAAGATAAAATTCTGAATTTAAGAAATGTGTGAAAATACGGATGGTGTTGATGTTTTATTTCAGGGACATATTCTATATATTATGCATTGATTTAAACAAATTTCAAGGACTCATCTTATATGGTACTCTGCATCAAGACATGGACTTTTTGAGCAAAATTTTTCACCTTACCAATTGGATACTTATTCGTGTTAACTATGAGTTGTTTGAGTGTTTAATTTAAATTGAATGGCTATATGCTCATGTATTTAGGGTACTATCTTAACTAGTGCATTTATCTTGCCCGTATGTGATTAACTTTAGCGTTTTGAGGTTTCATGTGTTCTTTTTCATTTTTTTGGGTCTTCTGCCCTTTAAGCTTCTAAATTTTGAGCCCACCCAGAGAGGAGGCTGAGACGCAGGTAAATTCTCCGTCTCCCAAATTCCTTCCTCCTTGGATGTGCGGTTCTGATGTTTTGTTATGTGCTGCCATCTACCCTAAGTTTCGGGGCGTGCTGGTGGCCGAGCGGCCATTGCCGTCAGTACCGATTAAGTTTTTCTAGTGTGGAGTTGATTTCCTCGGATCTCCGGCTGGCTATGGTGAGTGCCGATCTTTCCGCTTTATCATGCTTAAAATTGTTGTAACTTATAATGGATAAATTTGATGTTAGCTCAGAAGCCTTCACTGTCATTTTCTAAACGTGAAACCTCGAAACATTCTATGCTCATAGTTGTCTATTCTGCCATGAAATGACTATTATTATTCTCTAATTCAGATTTAAATATTGCTTATAGACACGCTATTCATTTGCTAAGGTGATGTATTCTTTTGAATAATGTTTTTGTGGGTGGTTAAAGTTAGCCAAAAGTAATGCAAATTGTCTGTAGCCATGTTGAGCATGGGACCCAAGTGACGTCACCCCTTTAATGCATTTGGTAAATTCTTTGTGGGACGTGCTTGCCCTCTACGCTTATATATATATATATGGGATTAATTTGCCATGATATTTATGTTGCGCAGTTATTATAAAGTGTTTTCGCCTTACTTATAAATATGGTACCTTCTGCAAGTTTTCATGTTAGGTAGGCGTTTTATGTCATTCTGATGCAGCTATTGTTTCAGAGTCACTTTGATAGGTTCTTGATGACACCCCCTTCTGTAAGGTCATGCTTATAGTTCCCCTGATTTATTTAAAATTAGTTTTTCAGTTTGCTGTCAAGTTAGACCTACTACTTATAATTACTACAAGCTTGACTTAATTAAAGCTGTTGTATATTTTTCTGTAAAATATATTGAAATTTCCCTTTAACCATTTATTGGGTCATGGCTAAATTTGCATATCAAAGCTGCCATTTATAGTAACCTCAAGCTTCACTTAATTAAAGCTGTTGTATATTTTTCTGTAAAATATATTGAAATTTCCCTTTAACCATTTATTGGGTCATGGCTAAATTTGCATATCAAAGCTGCCATTTATAGTAACCTCAAGCTTCACTTAATTTAAGCTGTTGTATATTTTCCTGTAAAATATATTGAAATTTCCCTTTAACCATTTATTGGGTCATGGCTAAATTTGCATATCAAAGCTGCTATTTATAGTAACCTCAAGCTTGACTTAATTAAAGCTGTTGTATATTTTTCTGTAAAATATATTGAAATTTCCTTTTAACCATTTATTGGGTCATGGCTAAATTTGCATATTAAAGCTGCCATTTATAGTAACTTCAAACTTGACCTAATTAAAGCTGTTGTATATTTTTCTGTAAAATATATTGAAATTTCCCTTTAACCATTTATTGGGTCATGGCTAAATTTGCATATTAAAGCTCCCATTTATAGTAACCTCAAACTTGACTTAATTAAAGCTGTTGTATATTTTTCTGTAAAATATATTGAAATTCTCTTTAAGCATTTATTGGGTCATTGGTAAAATTCCATATAGAAGCTGGCATTTATTTTATTTTCAAATTTGAGCTGGCTTAGGCTTTTTGCATATTTTTCTGTAATTGGCCCCTTTTATATATTCAAGCTTCTCCTAGTCAAATTTGTCTTACCTTTTCCTTGGTAAAATATTCATATTTATCTTAAACCTTTTGATTTAATTATAAATCTTCAAATAGTTTGCCCTTTTGTAGTAACTTTTATGTGCTCTAGTTAAAAGTAACTTGCATATTTCCTTTTGGTTAATATAATTAATTATCTAGTTTGATTTTCAAATTTAACCTACCCCTCATGTGACTTGATTTCGCCTATTCATAATGGGTGTTTTCATGTTTGATGTTTTTACTGAAGTTAACTTTAACTGTGATGTCCCGTTACTTGCTAACTAAAACTTCTAGTATTGCTTTGTTAGGATATTTCAGCAGTTCTAGTTAATGAGTATTAAAATAAATTTGATTCTGCCTTTTTGTCTTTGGGTCGAATCTGCCTGGCCCTCTGCTGAGTTAATATTTAATTGAAAAAATTTTCATATAGTTAATATAAATAATTATCCCGCATTCACTGTTTAAGTGGTGTTGTTTGCTTGAAGATATTGCCCTGATGATTAAATTATATTTATTCGTTTGGGAATAACATATTCTTGGGCTATCTTCCTATTTGGGCCTCTTGTGGCCATTGCTCTCCAATCGTTATTGCTATATTATAGAAGTGTCCCAGTTTTGTATAGGCCTATTTTCAAATTATGCAAATTTAGATTCTAGGGTGCCACGTGTAGTTCACTGTTTTTCTATGGTCTAATTAATGTGTTCTATTTGCATATTCCAAGATCTCATATAAGAGTTGTATAAGGGTTGTATGTTTTTTTATATTTATTACTGAATTTGTTATTGATAACGTTGTCCCTCAAGATATATATATTCTGAATTTTACGGGGAATTAAAATTGTTAATGTTCTTGAAGTTTGGATTTTCTTGTGGGTGTTTATATTGTTCCCCTTCCTCCTCCCCGCGCAGGCTTGCAGTTGTTTACATTGGTTAATATCGATCTACTCTGGTGTTCCCAGTCACGTTCCTATATTTTCCTCCTCTTGGAATTGTTTATTAGATATAAACTTCTACTAACCGAACCTCCTTTCAGACCTTCCTGGCTGCTAGCCGCAGTTGGTGGTTTAGTACTTAGCTGTTCCGATAACTGTTTTTCCTTATCTCGCTTGGTCTGAATTGCGAGCTCCTCCTGTTTATACCTAGTTGGAGTCTGGTTTTTGGCTCCGCACTGATCATAGATTTTGCATTGTTTACCTAAGGCACTGGATACTTACCTTACTTACCTACCTTACCCAAAACTCAAGCTGCAGTTGGTAGCAGTATCCTTGGGGAGAGAGGAGGTTGGATGCCCTGTATCCCCTTTCTTAAACTATTCTATTGCTTTATCTTTTTGAGGATAGGAGACGTTTAGGGTATTTATAACTTGCGTTTGTTGGGAGTCTGTGTCCTCCTGGGGCCGAGTCTTAAATTTCTTCTAGTTTCTTTTGATATTTGCGTCATGCCTTTAAGAACTCAACTATCGTGGGAGTTTCTCCGCAAAGAAGAGTTATTATTTGAAATTAGGTCTAGGGGGGTCAAGGTGGAGGACTCTGCTGATGTTCCCTCCCTTTTGTCTAAACTAAAGCAAATTGCAGGTTCCCATAACCCCTCCTTGTCATTCATTTCATCGCAGGATACTGTGTCAGAATTTCAATTAGTTAGACGGAAAGTGTCTGAATTACTAGATCTAGCTTCCGAATTGTTGTTGGACCCTGAAGCATCTTATCGGCAAAAACGTCGATTGCGACATCGTGCTTGGCACTGGGAAAACAGGATTTTCCTTTTGTCGCAGATGCGGGATTCTCACCTGGATTTGGGCGAGTTGGATAAACTTTCTGATTTATTAGAAGCGACCTTTTCGTCCTCTGCGATGGAAGAGTCTGATTTACCTGTTGCGGCTGGGGCTTATTGTGTAGGATTGCCTGCCACTTCTCCTCCTCCGCTTCATGTTGAATTACCATCACCTCAGGATGCTTATATTCATCCAACTATTTCTAATACTATGCATGAGGGAGCTTCTCCACATGACGTTCATCCTGTTCAATCAGCCTTTGCTGACCTTCAATTTGCGCCGTTAAAGATGCCGCATCCCCTGCAAAAGATGTTGGAAAGCGAGGGTACATTCGCGATTTCTAAACTTCCTGATGTAATATTTTTTCTGAGGATTTTGGTTAAATTTGTTGAGCTTGCTGCATCGTTCCGAGTTGATGATCTCTTGGCTTTGCAGTTATTACTTACCATTGTTTCTGGACGGGTGTTGGAAATATTGCAGGGCGTGTTAAGCTCTTCTAAGACTCTTTCAGATTTTCATGCTCAGCTTCTGGTTCAATTTATACCATCTAGACCGCGACAGGATTATCTGTGTAGATATTACTACCGCCCTCAGCAAATTAATGAACATTTCTCAGATTTCTTCTTGGATATTAAATTGCATGCTGCAGTCTTCCAGGTTCCCGACACGGAGAAACAGGTTGTGGATGTAATCATATCTGGTTTAAATCCTGTCACTCGCTCTCATCTGACCTTTGCAGCAAGACCTGTCTCTTATTCTGACTTATCCAATCTGGTCTCTGTTATTGCTGAAGTGGAGAGTGCCGACGCTTGTCGTCCTCCTTCATCTCTTATGTCGTCTCAGGTGGTGCATAGAGTTCAAGATCGCCCGAATGACACTCATGTTCGTGAGCAACGCTCTTGCCATTATTGCTCTAAAGTAGGCCATTTGAGCAGAGATTGTCGTAAAAGACTGGCGGATCTTCGCCAGCGTAATGTTAACGTTCAAGATGGGAATAGAAACTCTCGTTTGTGTTCATATTGTCATAAATTTGGTCACCTCGAGCCGAGTTGTAGGAAAAAAGAATTTGATGTTCAGCGTCGGGCCTCTTCGGGTCCGGTGGTCGGGCCGACATCCGCTCCTCGTGATTCCTGACTAGTACCTGATATTTCTCAGCCCGTTCCTGATGTTCACCCTTCTGAGCGTGATCGGGTTTTATTTCAGGCTATGGGTTGTAGCGGGCGTGTGCCCCAACATCTTCCTTTGATTGAGGTTTCTCTAAATAAGACTCCCTTTCAGGCATTGATTGATACTGGAGCAAGTAAATCTTGCATTCGTAGTGATGTTTTGCCATTATTGGGCATTTCCTTATCTAGCATTAGCCCGTTTCAAGGGGCTGCTCTTAATGCTGATGGTTCAGGAATTAATATCTTGGGTTCTGTCCAGTTGTCACTTCGTATAGCAAAGTTTTCTTGGAAGGTTTCCTTTCTGGTTCTTCAATTTTTGATTTGTCCGGTTATCCTGGGCGCTGATTTTGGCTCATTTACTGGGTTGATTTTGGATTTCCAGTTTCGCCAGCTTTACTTCAAGTTTGATACTCAGCATAAAACTCCATTTGCTATCTCTCCTGGTTCCAGTTCCTTCCCGCCTTGTGCCTCGCTTATTGATCACCATTCTGGAGTTAGTGATACTTTCCCCTCTAATGAGATTTCTCTAGACCATTTGCTCCCTGAACAACGCGATCTGATCTTGGAAGTTGTAAATACATATCCCGATGTTTTGAGTGAGAAGCTGGGAGTAACAAATGTCATACAGTATGAGATACAGGTTACTGACCATATCCCAGTCAGTTTACCACCGTACAGGTTGGCCCCTCCGAAACTCCTGGTCATGCGACGTAAGATTAAAGAGATGCTGAGTAAGGGCATTATTCGTCCCTCGACGTCACCGTACTCGAGTCCGATCTTCTTAGTGCCGAAAGGCGAAGACGATTTCCGCCCTGTCATCGATTATAGAGCACTCAATCAGAAAATTGTTATCGAGTCCATGCCGTTGCCGGACATACATTCGGCAGCCCATTGGTTTGCTGGTGCTAAGGTATTTTCATCACTTGACCTTAACAGTCCTTATAATCAGATCTCTCTTAAGGAATCCTCCCGCCATCTCACTGCCTTTTCCACGGATTGGCAACATTTTGAGTTCTGCCGCCTTCCATTTGGCCTTGCTACTGGCGCGCAGGTTCTTACCAGGTTGTTAGACACCATTTTCTCTGACATAAAATTTGACTATGTATACCATTACCTTGATGAATTGGTAATTTATAGCAAGGATTTCCAGTCTCATGTTGGTCACCTTTGGGAAGTTTTTCGTCGGCTACAGGAGGCCGGTTTGACAGTCAAGCCAACTAAGGTGCGGTTTGCGTTTCCGCAACTTAGTTTCATCGGCCATATTATCTCTCCAGATGGGGTTGCAATTGACCCAGAGAGGACTGTTGCTATCAGGAACTTCCCGCCTCCTACTAATGTTAAAGGTGTCGCTCGGTTTATAGGCATGGTCAATTTCTTCGCTAAATTCATTCCCAACTTTGCTGTGTTGGCGGCCCCCTTGAATCGTCTTCGTGGCAAGGGTGTAACTTTTGTTTGGGGTGAGGAGCAGCAACTCGCTTTTGAGAACCTTAAGTCTGCCATCACTAATCCGCCAATTTTGGCCATGGCCGATTTCTCCAGGACGTTCATCGTCCAGACCGATGCTTGCTCTGTTGGGTTGGGCGCTGTACTTCTTCAAGAGTTCCCTGATGGGCGTAGGCCGGTTGCCTTTGCTTCGAGATCTTTGAGCAAGCAAGAGCAGATGTTTTCCATTTATGAATTGGAAGCTCTTGCCGTCATCTTTGCTCTGGAGAAATTTCGGATGTATGTCGAGCACGTCAATTTCATCTTGGAGTGCGACAACCAAGCGTTGTCTTGGTGTTTGGCTCGCCCCCGTAAGACGGGCAGACTGGCTCGTTGGGCCGTTAGGCTCTCAGCATTCAAATTTCTCCCTGTTCATATTAAGTCATCTCAAAATATCCTTGCTGATTCTCTTTCTCGGATGTTTGAAGGCTATCCGTCTTCTTCTTCGCCTTCTTCTGATCAAGCTCTTGATCCCTCTGCCCATCCTGTGGTGTTGCCTGCTCAGGAGACCATTGCTCCGCTCTTGACTAACTTTCCTCTGGCGTACGCTGACATTTCTCATCATCAACGTCTTGACCCTGATCTGGCTAGTATTATTGACCAGCTTGGGAATCGTACTGTAGTCAGTAATTTTCGTTTGGTCAATGGTGTTCAGCAGATTCTGGTTGGTAGGCAGAAGCGGCCTAAGATTGTCTTGCCGATCTCCCTCAGAGATATGGTGTTTAAATATTTTCATGTATCTTCCATTGGGGGCCATTTGGGTATCAAAAAGACTGTGCATAAGATCAGTGTTGCTTTCTGGTGGAAGGGGATGTTCGTGGATATTCGTGATCGTGTTCGGTCATGCCATGAATGTGCTATATCTAAACCTACTTTGAATTCACGAATTGGTCTTTTGTCATCTACTGTTCCTCAGCGACCGTTTCAGAAACTGTTCATTGATTTTCTGGGGAAGTTGCCTCGTTCTCGCAAGGGTAACTCCTTCATCTTGGTTGTTGTGGACGCTTTCACGAAGTTTAATTGGCTGTTCCCTCTGCGCGATTCTCGCACCGAGAAGGTGATTTCTTCTCTATCCTCCATCTTCCAGGTTTGTGGATTTCCTGAGTCCATTGTTTCAGACAATGCTCCCCAGTTCACCTCCCGTGTATTCAAGGATTTCTGTTTTCGCAGGGGCATAGACCACATCACAACCACCCCATACTACCCGAATCCCAGCCATGCCGAACGCGTCATGCGCAACCTGAAGAATGCTTTAATTGCGTACCATTGCAGTGATCATTCCTTGTGGGATAGTAATCTGCACTGGTTGCAGTTTGCGTTCAATACTGCTGTGCATGATAGCCACGGTTTCTCTCCATTTTCTCTTCTGTTCACATTTACTCCCAACCATCCGCTCAGTAACCTGTGGCACCTAGCTGACTTATTGCCTGACTCTGTTACTCCTCTTGATATTTCTCATACTTGGAGGGCTGCTAGACGTAATCTCCTGGCCGCCCACGGTAGGAGAGCGATGGCTTACAATAAGGGTAGGCTTCTTTGCCAGTTTAAGGTTAATGATTTATTTATGTGCAGAAACTATCCTATTAGTAAGGCGTCTAATAAATTTGCAAAAAAATTGGCGCCCCGTTATGTGGGACCTTTCCGTGTCATTAAGCAACTCCAGAACGGAGTCTCCTTTCTTCTGCAGCATGTTCAAGACTCTTCGAAGCGTAGATGTCATGCGTCCCAAATGAAGTCATTGTAAATTTGTATTTGAGCACGTACATGTGTATAGTTCTTGTGCATTTCATGGCTCTTTTGTGGTTCCTTTGAAGGGAATGGTCTTGTTTTAAAGTAGCTTCTAATGATGATTATATTTATATTTCTTGGTTTCATGTTGGTTTGGCTTCTGTAAATTGTGTAGTAAGTAAGTAAAAAAAAAATAAGGTTTTTTAAGCATTGTAAAAATGATTTGCGGATTGGTCGGTACTTGCTGGGTCGGTTGGATTTCCGGGACTTCATTCTTAGGTACTCAAAGTTGTGGGGCCCCTACATAAATTAGTCATTATCTTCTGAGCTCAGAACAAAAGAAAGAAAAAAAAAACCCTCGTAAAAAAAAAGAGAATTCCCCCCAAAAAATTAAATGATAACATATGGATATATGTATTAATGACCTTCGAGACTTGTAAACCACAATATATGACTTCTGTGGAAGTACAGTGTACTCCACGTCAAAAAAAATAAGAAAAAAAAACATAAGGGACGTCTTTAAACTCTACGAAATGGATTTTAAAAGAAAAATTTAAGAAAGTCATCCATTTTACGGATAAGTGTAAATAAAACAAAAAAACAGTGAACACTTAATTATTAACGAAGTGACCCTTTTCTACTGTTTCAATATCGTCCCTGAAGAGAAATTTCAAGATTGAAATTAATAATTTGAAACCAAAAAAGACTTTTTATTAAAGACACTTAGAATGATCTTCGAGACTTATTATTGTGACTCAAGCAACATAGCCGGAGTGTTAGTATTTCACCTATATATATTCACTCCAGAGCTAATGGTTACCACTCTGTTTCATGTTTATCTTCTGGATCAACTTCTGGATGGAGGGACCATCGTCCCCGTCTTCTTCTTGGTTTGGAGACCAAGCTGCTCCTGCTGTGCATTCTTCTGGGCGTGTGAGTGCTCCATGCTCAGAGAATTTTCTGTACTTGGCTCATTGGGGAGTGCACCCCCTACTTGTTTTGCCACTGGACTCTGGTGGACGGAGCCTCGTAATCTTCGTTCTCTACAGCAGTCGTCGATCTTCGAGCTATGCTGGTATTCTACTGTTACCCCCCCTTTTGTACGCACCTACCTTCTACTACTAGGATGTTGCCTGTTCAGCCACAGATGGACCTTGGCTGGGCTCCGATCTTCGGCCATCTCTGCCTTCCCTCATTTGGACATGTGGGCGTTGGCGTAACTACGTATGTATGGTGATCTGTTACCTATGGTGGTCACCTACTGCTGTAAGTGAGATATAGTGGTGCTTTCCCCAGTTTTTCCCTAGTGTTATTCAGGTATTGTGGTAACCCAAATTTTGGGACCTATCTAAAAGCAAAAGTGTCGATTTCCCTCATTATGTTTTGGCAGAATTTTGTATTTGTGGTCTGCTATGACAAGTTCTGTGGGTGTTATCTAATCTTAGAGTCGCAACAAATTAAATGTAATGAAAAGTAAAAAAAAAGAAGACTATATGTTAGGTAACCTCAAGCATAAAAATTTGAACTTAAAAATTATTATCCACGAATCTAAAGAAAGACTAAACCTCAAGAAGACATTCTAATTTAAAAGATAAAATTCTGAATTTAAGAAATGTGTGAAAATACGGATGGTGTTGATGTTTTATTTCAGGGACATATTCTATATATTATGCATTGATTTAAACAAATTTCAAGGACTCATCTTATATGGTACTCTGCATCAAGACATGGACTTTTTGAGCAAAATTTTTCACCTTACTAATTGGATACTTATTCGTGTTAACTATGAGTTGTTTGAGTGTTTAATTTAAATTGAATGGCTATATGCTCATGTATTTAGGGTACTATCTTAACTAGTGCATTTATCTTGCCCGTATGTGATTAACTTTAGCGTTTTGAGGTTTCATGTGTTCTTTTTCATTTTTTTGGGTCTTCTGCCCTTTAAGCTTCTAAATTTTGAGCCCACCCAGAGAGGAGGCTGAGACGGAGGTAAATTCTCCGTCTCCCAAATTCCTTCCTCCTTGGATGTGCGGTTCTGATGTTTTGTTATGTGCTGCCATCTACCCTAAGTTTCGGGGCGTGCTGGTGGCCGAGCGGCCATTGCCGTCAGTACCGATTAAGTTTTTCTAGTGTGGAGTTGATTTCCTCGGATCTCCGGCTGGCTATGGTGAGTGCCGATCTTTCCGCTTTATCATGCTTAAAATTGTTGTAACTTATAATGGATAAATTTGATGTTAGCTCAGAAGCCTTCACTGTCATTTTACTAAACGTGAAACCTCGAAACATTCTATGCTCATAGTTGTCTATTCTGCCATGAAATGACTATTATTATTCTCTAATTCAGATTTAAATATTGCTTATAGACACGCTATTCATTTGCTAAGGTGATGTATTCTTTTGAATAATGTTTTTGTGGGTGGTTAAAGTTAGCCAAAAGTAATGCAAATTGTCTGTAGCCATGTTGAGCATGGGACCCAAGTGACGTCACCCCTTTAATGCATTTGGTAAATTCTTTGTGGGACGTGCTTGCCCTCTACGCTTATATATATATATATGGGATTAATTTGCCATGATATTTATGTTGCGCAGTTATTATAAAGTGTTTTCGCCTTACTTATAAATATGGTACCTTCTGCAAGTTTTCATGTTAGGTAGGCGTTTTATGTCATTCTGATGCAGCTATTGTTTCAGAGTCACTTTGATAGGTT
Organism: Ectobius pallidus; assembly: GCA_964059195.1. Lineage (NCBI taxonomy): Eukaryota > Metazoa > Arthropoda > Insecta > Blattodea > Ectobiidae > Ectobius > Ectobius pallidus. The sequence goes on from CAXKWD010000005.1 coordinate 61,254,405, forward strand.
CTTGATGACACCCCCTTCTGTAAGGTCATGCTTATAGTTCCCCTGATTTATTTAAAATTAGTTTTTCAGTTTGCTGTCAAGTTAGACCTACTACTTATAATTACTACAAGCTTGACTTAATTAAAGCTGTTGTATATTTTTCTGTAAAATATATTGAAATTTCCCTTTAACCATTTATTGGGTCATGGCTAAATTTGAATATCAAAGCTGCCATTTATAGTAACCTCAAGCTTGACTTAATTAAAGCTGTTGTATATTTTTCTGTAAAATATATTGAAATTTCCCTTTAACCATTTATTGGGTCATGGCTAAATTTGCATATCCTGCCATTTATAGTAACCTCAAGCTTCACTTAATTAAAGCTGTTGTATATTTTCCTGTAAAATATATTGAAATTTCCCTTTAACCATTTATTGGGTCATGGCTAAATTTGCATATCAAAGCTGCTATTTATAGTAACCTCAAGCTTGACTTAATTAAAGCTGTTGTATATTTTTCTGTAAAATATATTGAAATTTCCTTTTAACCATTTATTGGGTCATGGCTAAATTTGCATATTAAAGCTGCCATTTATAGTAACTTCAAACTTGACCTAATTAAAGCTGTTGTATATTTTTCTGTAAAATATATTGAAATTTCCCTTTAACCATTTATTGGGTCATGGCTAAATTTGCATATTAAAGCACCCATTTATAGTAACCTCAAACTTGACTTAATTAAAGCTGTTGTATATTTTTCTGTAAAATATATTGAAATTCTCTTTAAGCATTTATTGGGTCATTGGTAAAATTCCATATAGAAGCTGGCATTTATTTTATTTTCAAATTTGAGCTGGCTTAGGCTTTTTGCATATTTTTCTGTAATTGGCCCCTTTTATATATTCAAGCTTCTCCTAGTCAAATTTGTCTTACCTTTTCCTTGGTAAAATATTCATATTTATCTTAAACCTTTTGATTTAATTATAAATCTTCAAATAGTTTGCCCTTTTGTAGTAACTTTTATGTGCTCTAGTTAAAAGTAACTTGCATATTTCCTTTTGGTTAATATAATTAATTATCTAGTTTGATTTTCAAATTTAACCTACCCCTCATGTGACTTGATTTCGCCTATTCATAATGGGTGTTTTCATGTTTGATGTTTTTACTGAAGTTAACTTTAACTGTGATGTCCCGTTACTTGCTAACTAAAACTTCTAGTATTGCTTTGTTAGGATATTTCAGCAGTTCTAGTTAATGAGTATTAAAATAAATTTGGTTCTGCCTTTTTGTCTTTGGGTCGAATCTGCCTGGCCCTCTGCTGAGTTAATATTTAATTGAAAAATTTTCATATAGTTAATATAAATAATTATCCCGCATTCACTGTTTAAGTGGTGTTGTTTGCTTGAAGATATTGCCCTGATGATTAAATTATATTTATTCGTTTGGGAATAACATATTCTCGGGCTATCTTCCTATTTGGGCCTCTTGTGGCCATTGCTCTCCAATCGTTATTGCTATATTATAGAAGTGTCCCAGTTTTGTATAGGCCTATTTTCAAATTATGCAAATTTAGATTCTAGGGTGCCACGTGTAGTTCACTGTTTTTCTATGGTCTAATTAATGTGTTCTATTTGCATATTCCAAGATCTCATATAAGAGTTGTATAAGGGTTGTATGTTTTTTTTATATTTATTACTGAATTTGTTATTGATAACGTTGTCCCTCAAGATATATATATTCTGAATTTTACGGGGAATTAAAATTGTTAATGTTCTTGAAGTTTGGATTTTCTTGTGGGTGTTTATATTGTTCCCCTTCCTCCTCCCCGCGCAGGCTTGCAGTTGTTTACATTGGTTAATATCGATCTACTCTGGTGTTCCCAGTCACGTTCCTATATTTTCCTCCTCTTGGAATTGTTTATTAGATATAAACTTCTACTAACCGAACCTCCTTTCAGACCTTCCTGGCTGCTAGCCGCAGTTGGTGGTTTAGTACTTAGCTGTTCCGATAACTGTTTTTCCTTATCTCGCTTGGTCTGAATTGCGAGCTCCTCCTGTTTATACCTAGTTGGAGTCTGGTTTTTGGCTCCGCACTGATCATAGATTTTGCATTGTTTACCTAAGGCACTGGATACTTACCTTACTTACCTACCTTACCCAAAACTCAAGCTGCAGTTGGTAGCAGTATCCTTGGAGAGAGAGGAGGTTGGATGCCCTGCATCCCCTTTCTTAAACTATTCTATTGCTTTATCTTTTTGAGGATAGGAGACGTTTAGGGTATTTATAACTTGCGTTTGTTGGGAGTCTGTGTCCTCCTGGGGCCGAGTCTTAAATTTCTTCTAGTTTCTTTTGATATTTGCGTCATGCCTTTAAGAACTCAACTATCGTGGGAGTTTCTCCGCAAAGAAGAGTTATTTGAAATTAGATCTAGGGGAGTCAAGGTGGAGGACTCTGCTGATGTTCCCTCCCTTTTGTCTAAACTAAAGCAAATTGCAGGTTCCCATAACCCCTCCTTGTCATTCATTTCATCGCAGGATACTGTGTCAGAATTTCAATTAGTTAGACGGAAAGTGTCTGAATTACTAGATCTAGCTTCCGAATTGTTGTTGGACCCTGAAGCATCTTATCGGCAAAAACGTCGATTGCGACATCGTGCTTGGCACTGGGAAAACAGGATTTTCCTTTTGTCGCAGATGCGGGATTCTCACCTGGATTTGGGCGAGTTGGATAAACTTTCTGATTTATTAGTAGCGATCTTTTCGTCCTCTGCGATGGAAGAGTCTGATTTACCTGTTGCGGCTGGGGCTTATTGTGTAGGATTGCCTGCCACTTCTCCTCCTCCGCTTCATGTTGAATTACCATCACCTCAGGATGCTTATATTCATCCAACTATTTCTAATACTATGCATGAGGGAGCTTCTCCACATGACGTTCACCCTGTTCAATCAGCCTTTGCTGACCTTCAATTTGCGCCGTTAAAGATGCCGCATCCCCTGCAAAAGATGTTGGAAAGCGAGGGTACATTCGCGATTTCTAAACTTCCTGATGTAATATTTTTTCTGAGGTTTTTGGTTAAATTTGTTGAGCTTGCTGCATCGTTCCGAGTTGATGATCTCTTGGCTTTGCAGTTATTACTTACCATTGTTTCTGGACGGGTGTTGGAAATATTGCAGGGAGTGTTAAGCTCTTCTAAGACACTTTCAGATTTTCATGCTCAGCTTCTGGTTCAATTTATACCATCTAGACCGCGACAGGATTATCTGCGTAGATATTACTACCGCCCTCAGCAAATTAATGAACATTTCTCAGATTTCTTCTTGGATATTAAATTGCATGCTGCAGTCTTCCAGGTTCCCGACACGGAGAAACAGGTTGTGGATGTAATCATATCTGGTTTAAATCCTGTCACTCGCTCTCATCTGACCTTTGCAGCAAGACCTGTCTCTTATTCTGACTTATCCAATCTGGTCTCTGTTATTGCTGAAGTGGAGAGTGCCGACGCTTGTCGTCCTCCTTCATCTCTTATGTCGTCTCAGGTGGTGCATAGAGTTAAAGATCGCCCGAATGACACTCATGTTCGTGAGCAACGCTCTTGCCATTATTGCTCTAAAGTAGGCCATTTGAGCAGAGATTGTCGTAAAAGACTGGCGGATCTTCGCCAGCGTAATGTTAACGTTCAAGATGGGAATAGAAACTCTCGTTTGTGTTCATATTGTCATAAATTTGGTCACCTCGAGCCGAGTTGTAGGAAAAAAGAATTTGATGTTCAGCGTCGGGCCTCTTCGGGTCCGGTGGTCGGGCCGACATCGGCTCCTCGTGATTCCTGACTAGTACCTGATATTTCTCAGCCCGTTCCTGATGTTCACCCTTCTGAGCGTGATCGGGTTTTATTTCAGGCTATGGGTTGTAGCGGGCGTGTGCCCCAACATCTTCCTTTGATTGAGGTTTCTCTAAATAAGACTCCCTTTCAGGCATTGATTGATACTGGAGCAAGTAAATCTTGCATTCGTAGTGATGTTTTGCCATTATTGGGCATTTCCTTATCTAGCATTAGCCCGTTTCAAGGGGCTGCTCTTAATGCTGATGGTTCAGGAATTAATATCTTGGGTTCTGTCCAGTTGTCACTTCGTATAGCAAAGTTTTCTTGGAAGGTTTCCTTTCTGGTTCTTCAATTTTTGATTTGTCCGGTTATCCTGGGCGCTGATTTTGGCTCATTTACTGGGTTGATTTTGGATTTCCAGTTTCGCCAGCTTTACTTCAAGTTTGATACTCAGCATAAAACTCCATTTGCTATCTCTCCTGGTTCCAGTTCCTTCCCGCCTTGTGCCTCGCTTATTGATCACCATTCTGGAGTTAGTGATACTTTCCCCTCTAATGAGATTTCTCTAGACCATTTGCTCCCTGAACAACGCGATCTGATCTTGGAAGTTGTAAATACATATCCCGATGTTTTGAGTGAGAAGCTGGGAGTAACAAATGTCATACAGTATGAGATACAGGTTACTGACCATATCCCAGTCCGTTTACCACCGTACAGGTTGGCCCCTCCGAAACTCCTGGTCATGCGACGTAAGATTAAAGAGATGCTGAGTAAGGGCATTATTCGTCCCTCGACGTCACCGTACTCGAGTCCGATCTTCTTAGTGCCGAAAGGCGAAGACGATTTCCGCCCTGTCATCGATTATAGAGCACTCAATCAGAAAATTGTTATCGAGTCCATGCCGTTGCCGGACATACATTCGGCAGCCCATTGGTTTGCTGGTGCTAAGGTATTTTCATCACTTGACCTTAACAGTCCTTATAATCAGATCACTCTTAAGGAATCCTCCCGCCATCTCACTGCCTTTTCCACGGATTGGCAACATTTTGAGTTCTGCCGCCTTCCATTTGGCCTTGCTACTGGCGCGCAGGTTCTTACCAGGTTGTTAGACACCATTTTCTCTGACATCAAATTTGACTATGTATACCATTACCTTGATGATTTGGTAATTTATAGCAAGGATTTCCAGTCTCATGTTGGTCACCTCCGGGAAGTTTTTCGTCGGCTACAGGAGGCCGGTTTGACAGTCAAGCCAAATAAGGTGCGGTTTGCGAGGCCGCAACTTAGTTTCATCGGTCATATTATCTCTCCAGATGGGGTTGCAATTGACCCAGAGAGGACTGTTGCTATCAGGAACTTCCCGCCTCCTACTAATGTTAAAGGTGTCGCTCGGTTTATAGGCATGGTCAATTTCTTCGCTAAATTCATTCCCAACTTTGCTGTGTTGGCGGCCCCCTTGAATCGTCTTCGTGGCAAGGGTGTAACTTTTGTTTGGGGTGAGGAGCAGCAACTCGCTTTTGAGAACCTTAAGTCTGCCATCACTAATCCGCCAATTTTGGCCATGGCCGATTTCTCCAGGACGTTCATCGTCCAGACCGATGCTTGCTCTGTTGGGTTGGGCGCTGTACTTCTTCAAGAGTTCCCTGATGGGCGTAGGCCGGTTGCCTTTGCTTCGAGATCTTTGAGCAAGCAAGAGCAGATGTTTTCCATTTATGAATTGGAAGCTCTTGCCGTCATCTTTGCTCTGGAGAAATTTCGGATGTATGTCGAGCACGTCAATTTCATCTTGGAGTGCGACAACCAAGCGTTGTCTTGGTGTTTGGCTCGCCCCCGTAAGACGGGCAGACTGGCTCGTTGGGCCGTTAGGCTCTCAGCATTCAAATTTCTCCCTGTTCATATTAAGTCATCTCAAAATATCCTTGCTGATTCTCTTTCTCGGATGTTTGAAGGCTATCCGTCTTCTTCTTCGCCTTCTTCTGATCAAGCTCTTGATCCCTCTGCCCATCCTGTGGTGTTGCCTGCTCAGGAGACCATTGCTCCGCTCTTGACTAACTTTCCTCTGGCGTACGCTGACATTTCTCATCATCAACGTCTTGACCCTGATCTGGCTAGTATTATTGACCAGCTTGGGAATCGTACTGTAGTCAGTAATTTTCGTTTGGTCAATGGTGTTCAGCAGATTCTGGTTGGTAGGCAGAAGCGGCCTAAGATTGTCTTGCCGATCTCCCTCAGAGATATGGTGTTTAAATATTTTCATGTATCTTCCATTGGGGGCCATTTGGGTATCAAAAAGACTGTGCATAAGATCAGTGTTGCTTTCTGGTGAAAGGGGATGTTCGTGGATATTCGTGATCGTGTTCGGTCATGCCATGAATGTGCTATATCTAAACCTACTTTGAATTCACGAATTGGTCTTTTGTCATCTACTGTTCCTCAGCGACCGTTTCAGAAACTGTTCATTGATTTTCTGGGGAAGTTGCCTCGTTCTCGCAAGGGTAACTCCTTCATCTTGGTTGTTGTGGACGCTTTCACGAAGTTTAATTGGCTGTTCCCTCTGCGCGATTCTCGCACCGAGAAGGTGATTTCTTCTCTATCCTCCCTCTTCCAGGTTTGTGGATTTCCTAAGTCCATTGTTTCAGACAATGCTCCCCAGTTCACCTCCCGTGTATTCAAGGATTTCTGTTTTCGCAGGGGCATAGACCACATTACAACCACCCCATACTACCCGAATCCCAGCCATGCCGAACGCGTCATGCGCAACCTGAAGAATGCTTTAATTGCGTACCATTGCAGTGATCATTCCTTGTGGGATAGTAATCTGCACTGGTTGCAGTTTGCGTTCAATACTGCTGTGCATGATAGCCACGGTTTCTCTCCATTTTCTCTTCTGTTCACATTTACTCCCAACCATCCGCTCAGTAACCTGTGGCACCTAGCTGACTTATTGCCTGACTCTGTTACTCCTCTTGATATTTCTCATACTTGGAGGGCTGCTAGACGTAATCTCCTGGCCGCCCACGGTAGGAGAGCGATGGCTTACAATAAGGGTAGGCTTCCTTGCCAGTTTAAGGTTAATGATTTAGTTATGTGCAGAAACTATCCTATTAGTAAGGCGTCTAATAAATTTGCAACAAAATTGGTGCCCCGTTATGTGGGACCTTTCCGAGTCATTAAGCAACTCCAGAACGGAGTCTCCTTTCTTCTGCAGCATGTTCAAGACTCTTCGAAGCGTAGATGTCATGCGTCCCAAATGAAGTCATTGTAAATTTGTATTTGAGCACGTACATGTGTATAGTTCTTGTGCATTTCATGGCTCTTTTGTGGTTCCTTTGAAGGGAATGGTCTTGTTTTAAAGTAGCTTCTAATGATGATTATATTTATATTTCTTGGTTTCATGTTGGTTTGGCTTCTGTAAATTGTGTAGTAAGTAAGTAAAAAAAAATAAGGTTTTTTAAGCATTGTAAAAATGATTTGCGGATTGGTCGGTACTTGCTGGGTCGGTTGGATTTCCGGGACTCCATTCTTAGGTACTCAAAGTTGTGGGGCCCCTACATAAATTAGTCATTATCTTCTGAGCTCAGAACAAAAGAAAGAAAAAAAAACCCTCGTCGAAAAAAAGAGAATTCTAAAAAAAAAATTAAATGATAACATATGGATATATGTATTAATGACCTTCGAGACTTGTAAACCACAATATATGACTTCTGTGGAAGTACAGTGTACTCCACGTCAAAAAAAGAAGAAAAAAACATAAGGGACGTCTTTAAACTCTACGAAATGGATTTTAAAAGAAAAATTTAAGAAAGTCATCCATTTTACGGATAAGTGTAAATAAAACAAAAAAACAGTGAACACTTAATTATTAACGAAGTGACCCTTTTCTACTGTTTCAACATCGTCCCTGAAGAGAAATTTCAAGATTGAAATTAATAATTTGAAACCAAAAAAGACTTTTTATTAAAGACACTTAGAATGATCTTCGAGACTTATTATTGTGACTCAAGCAACATAGCCGGAGTGTTAGTATTTCACCTATATATATTCACTCGAGAGCTAATGGTTACCACTCTGTTTCATTTTTATCTTCTGGATCAACTTCTGGATGGAGGGACCATCGTCCCCGTCTTCTTCTTGGTTTGGAGACCAAGCTGATCATGCTGTGCATTCTTCTGGGCGTGTGAGTGCTCCATGCTCAGAGAATTTTCTGTACTTGGCTCATTGGGGAGTGCACCCCCTACTTGTTTTGCCACTGGACTCTGGTGGACGGAGCCTCGTAATCTTCGTTCTCTACAGCAGTCGTCGATCTTAGAGCTATGCTGGTATTCTACTGTTACCCCCCCTTTTCTACGCACCTACCTTCTACTACTAGGATGTTGCCTGTTCAGCCACAGATGGACCTTGGCTGGGCTCCGATCTTCGGCCATCTCTGCCTTCCCTCATTTGGACATGTGGGCGTTGGCGTAACTACGTATGTATGGTGATCTGTTACCTATGGTGGTCACCTACTGCTGTAAGTGAGATATAGTGGTGCTTTCCCCAGTTTTTCCCTAGTGTTATTCAGGTATTGTGGTAACCCAAATTTTGGGACCTATCTAAAAGCAAAAGTGTCGATTTCCCTCATTATGTTTTGGCAGAATTTTGTATTTGTGGTCTGCTATGACAAGTTCTGTGGGTGTTATCTAATCTTAGAGTCGCAACAAATTAAATGTAATGAAAAGTAAAAAAAAAAGAAGAGACTATATGTTAGGTAACCTCAAGCATAAAAATTTGAACTTAAAAATTATTATCCACGAATCTAAAGAAAGACTAAACCTCAAGAAGACATTCTAATTTAAAAGATAAAATTCTGAATTTAAGAAATGTGTGAAAATACGGATGGTGTTGATGTTTTATTTCAGGGACATATTCTATATATTATGCATTGATTTAAACAAATTTCAAGGACTCATCTTATATGGTACTCTGCATCAAGACATGGACTTTTTGAGCAAAATTTTTCACCTTACTAATTGGATACTTATTCGTGTTAACTATGAGTTGTTTGAGTGTTTAATTTAAATTGAATGGCTATATGCTCATGTATTTAGGGTACTATCTTAACTAGTGCATTTATCTTGCCCGTATGTGATTAACTTTAGCGTTTTGAGGTTTCATGTGTTCTTTTTCATTTTTTTGGGTCTTCTGCCCTTTAAGCTTCTAAATTTTGAGCCCACCCAGAGAGGAGGCTGAGACGGAGGTAAATTCTCCGTCTCCCAAATTCCTTCCTCCTTGGATGTGCGGTTCTGATGTTTTGTTATGTGCTGCCATCTACCCTAAGTTTCGGGGCGTGCTGGTGGCCGAGCGGCCATTGCCGTCAGTACCGATTAAGTTTTTCTAGTGTGGAGTTGATTTCCTCGGATCTCCGGCTGGCTATGGTGAATGCCGATCTTTCCGCTTTATCATGCTTAAAATTTTTGTAACTTATAATGGATAAATTTGATGTTAGCTCAGAAGCCTTCACTGTCATTTTACTAAACGTGAAACCTCGAAACATTCTATGCTCATAGTTGTCTATTCTGCCATGAAATGACTATTATTATTCTCTAATTCAGATTTAAATATTGCTTATAGACACGCTATTCATTTGCTAAGGTGATGTATTCTTTTGAATAATGTTTTTGTGGGTGGTTAAAGTTAGCCAAAAGTAATGCAAATTGTCTGTAGCCATGTTGAGCATGGGACCCAAGTGACGTCACCCCTTTAATGCATTTGGTAAATTCTTTGTGGGACGTGCTTGCCCTCTACGCTTATATATATATATATATGGGATTAATTTGCCATGATATTTATGTTGCGCAGTTATTATAAAGTGTTTTCGCCTTACTTATAAATATGGTACCTTCTGCAAGTTTTCATGTTAGGTAGGCGTTTTATGTCATTCTGATGCAGCTATTGTTTCAGAGTCACTTTGATAGGTTCTTGATGACACCCCCTTCTGTAAGGTCATGCTCATAGTTCCCCTGATTTATTTAAAATTAGTTTTTCAGTTTGCTGTCAAGTTAGACCGACAAAGAATCATCTATCGAACATTACTCATGCATTTCCAGTATATCAGAACTAAATCCCATTCCACGGAACATGTATCAGTGTTTAATTTAGGAAGTTGGTAACGTGCGCAACAACAGGGCCGTTACAAAAAGCATTATGGCCGATTAAAGTTTCTTACGGCCAAAATTTTGCTGTAATTTGCTCTTTATTTTCATTTATAAAGTACTTATGAACCCGTGTGAGGTGTCAAAAAATTCTGTGAAAGTTCCTGAATGATTTGAGTGGTTTTTAAAAAAATCGAAAAAGTGGTTCGAATTTTATGCGTTTATGTACCTAAACTAGACCTATACCCCAAAAAGTAAGCTTATCCCTGCAGATCACAATATCAGCAGTATGTTTCTGGACTGACAGTCTTATAACTCTACAATGGATTACACAGCCTCCACACAGATGGAACACCTTTGTAGCTCATAGAGTAACTAAAATTCAAGCTGATACTGAAAACTGTCAGTGGAGATATGTACCAACACAGCAGAACCCCGCAGACATAATCGCTAAGCCAGTTTCACCTAGTACATTACATAACCACACTCTATGGTGGAATGGTCCAGAATTCTTAACACAAGATGAATATCTTTGGCCAACCACTGACAATGTATTACAAACAGAAGAAATACCAGAAACCAAGAGGACAGCAAAAGCCTTCATAGTTGCAAGTACACACAATGAATACTTGCATAGATATTCCTCTTTCAGAAAGCTACTCAGCTTATATTCTGATTGTGAGATTCAAACACAATTGCTTAAATAAGTCTGATAGACTTATTTGCCCTATCAGCTTGCAAGAGCTACAGAAAGCTCATGATGTTATTATACATGCTACTCAGAAAAAAGCATTCTCAGAAGACATAGCTCATATCAGAAAGAACAATTGTGTTTCTAGAAGCAGTTCACTATTGCCACTGAATCCATATCTGGATAAGGAAAGCATACTTCGTGTAGGTGGAAGACTGCACTTTACTGATCTAGACTACAATGCTAAACATCCAATCATACTACCTGCCAAGCACCACATAACAAATATTATTGTCAGAGACACTCATCTGAAAAGCTTACATGAAGGCCCTCAAGGCATACTGTATACACTAAGGCAACAGTATTGGCCCATCCATGGCATTCAGACTGTAAAATCAGCATTAAAAGGATGTCTTACATGCTTTAGACACAGCCCTGTCAGAGCACAGCAAATCATGGGAACTTTACCTAAAGCAAGAGTTACACCCAACCGAGCTTTCGACACCACAGCCATAGATTTTGTAAGTCCTATTTCCTTAAAGGATCATGGTAGAGGCAGAACAGTATACAAAGCTTATATCTGTATGCACATATGTCTATGTACCAGTACACATTGAATTGGTAACTGCAGCCACTTCAGCAGCATTCATTGCTTCTTTGCAAAGGTTTGTATCGAGAAGAGGTCTACCTTCACATTTATACCTAGATAATGGCAGACACTTCATAGGTGCCTCACGAGACCTGAGTGAACTCTATGACCAATTCCAGACAGAGCAAGCCAACACAAATATACAATTCCATTTTCTGCCACCGAGGGCAAGCCATACGGCAGGACTTGTTGAAAGATCCAACCGCAGTATGAAGACTATTTTATACGTAGTTATGAAAGACACTATCTACAGCTATGAAGAAGCCAGCACACTTCTATGCAGAACAGCAGACCACTGACACCGATGAGCAGCGACTCGCAAGACTACATGGCATTAACCCCTGGTCACTTCCTCATTGGTGCTCCTTTGAATTCTATCCCTCACCCAGACTTGCAGTCTATAAACCTATCCAGGCTGTCACGCTATCAATTGTTAGAACAGCAATTTCAAACTATTTGGTCAAAATGGGTAAAAGAATATCTCAATACGCTACAACAAAGGCAGAAGTGGAACGTTGAATTTCAAAATCTACAGACTAACCAATTAGTTATATTGATGGTGGATAATGTTCCACCAATGAATTGGCCACTGGCTAGGATTCTGGAAGTTCATCCTGGACCAGATGGCAAAGTTAGAGTAGCAACAGTCAAAACTGCTAATTCAATTCTAAAAAGACCTATATCTAAGCTGTGTCCACTGCCTGCTCAGTAAGATTTTCTTTGTTTTTGGGTCCCCCCCAGTATGTAAGCTCATGGAGCTTAGAGAATATCAAAATATAATTATAGCACATTTAAGCAATGTTAAAGCAAATAAGTTCATCAGTCACTTGTTAGATGACACTAATGTTAATCATTTGTAGCCAGAATTCTTGACATTCTTTTACTTCTTTATTTTTATTGTAGATAAAGAAAGTAATTATTCTATACTCTCTCATATCAAGCATAGAATGATGCTTCAATGTTTCTTGCATAACTCTTAAGTATTTGTAAAACTTAACATTAAAACTATATTGAAATATAGAAAGCTGCATTGCCGACATCGAACTGATATCGATTGTCGAGTGACAGCTCATTAGCATTTACTTGGCGCTACAGCCATAATACGTTAGCTCACCTAGAAGCGTCATATCGATTATTGTACTTGTCTGTAGAGACAGCTTTGGGAACAGTTCGATTGCTCACCGCAAGAAGATTATTTATTTCTCTGTAATTATACATTACAATTATAATGCAAATGCTCACATACATATCTTTTATGTTACAGAATATGTACAGCATGTTGTTCTGTTTACATATGATCTTATTCTGGATGGGAGCTTCTGGAAACTTCATGAAGAGCTTTCCATGAGATTCCAGAACGTGACTATTTGTAAGATGATTATGTGAACGCATTTTTTGGCCGTTAGACTTCCTCACTTCTTCATCAACCATCGCTTCGTAAGGGCATAGCCCTAATATAGCAAACAGATCCCAAGTCTGTATATACTTTTGTACAGTTACTTCGTACAGCAACGCAACATGGACTTCGTAGCATTCAACAGTACCTAATTCACTTGGAAGTGGATTTTCGAGCAGCCCTGGAACGTCGTGGAGCGTAGTTGGAGCAGGATGACTCACTATTGGCCACCGTTCGGGACGACTTCAACCAGGAACCTACAGCTACAGCATCAATAACTGTACTTTCTCCTTTAGCCATAGTCCGGCTAATGCATTCACATTCTCATCAGATGTAGTCGCAATACAAGTTAAGTAAATCAAATTAAGCCATGTATTAATACACAAAATCCAAGTAGGGCTTAGCATCTTTATATTACTATAAAGTAATTCTGTTTATATAATCGTAAGGAGTTTTGGCATCCTTGCAGCTCCTCTTTTCCTCTACGTGCAAGCTAAATATGCTGCCGTAGTAGTTTTGAACAAAATATGGTATAACTCACAAAGACAAAGGAATGGTCTTGCAAATTACTATTCTTTCAAGTAATTCAGCACTTATCATTTTTTTATAGTTTTGGCATACTTGCAGCTCCTCTTTTCCTACGAGCAATCTAAAGAAATTGCCGTAGTAATCTTTGAGCAAGATATAGCTCAACTTGTACACAAATAAGGTTACAATAAAATTACTATAGGTTCTTGTTAAGAAAACAACCTCTTATAAACAAAGTACATAACCTTTGATATTATCCTTAAAAAATTTCCAAATGAATTAAAAAGAATATTAATTAATATTAAGCACAGCTAGAAGAAAGAAGAGAAGCAGCAGTCTACTAGAGCAGAAGAATAAAGTAATAATTCAATCTCTCCTGCTACCTATATCATTCCTATTCTTTCTAATTTGCATTTTCTGGATTTTAATCCAGTGGTCCTCCGCAAGTTTCTGTTAGGCACGCTAGCCTACAATATCAAAGGTCTCACTTGTAAATTTTTGGTAATTCAACGCTGATATACATTTAGTACTTCTGGTGTTTAGGGTAATCTTACCTAATTTTTGGCAGATCCATATTTAATTCCATGTTTGTTTGGTGTAACTGTTGTTTATATGTATGAGGCTTATTTTTTAAATAGTTCAAAGATGTCTATAAATTTTTTGGATGCGGCTAATCATTTCTATTTATGATAAGGCTGTTTAGCTTTAAATATGTGTATTAATATAACCACCCATGGTGTAACAATCGTCTTGTTTAATTTATATAAGAAATTTGTGAAGGAAAAACTTTTATACTGAGGTTAGAATATAATATGATGTGTCTTTGGAGTAAACAGTGGGAGTTTCTTTCGGGCAGAAAAGGGAGAGTTGTACCCCTTTACATACTTAATAATTCGTGAATGTATTTAGTAGTCATTTCCGTTCCAATATTTCCTGTGTCTTTTGTAATTAGTGGAATCATGTATTTAGTAGTCACTTCCGTTGACGTCATGCTTCAGGTTTCGTGGTTTTTCCCGTGTGATGGCGTCTTGCGCGATCTAAAGGTTTGCTCGGGGGATGAGTTATGATCGTTAGCAGTTGTTGAATGCCGACTTCAGAGTTATGTAGTGTTCTTGAAAGAAAGGCGTGCCTCTCAGATTCGCCAGGGAATTCTTCGGGTAAGTGAAGTAGTCATGATTCTTTAATAATTGAACTTAACCTTTTTGCAATAAATCCCCTTCTGGGTTAATCACTTTCAGAAAGAAATGATGACCGCTTTATAGTGATTACAGACCTGGATGCCATGTTTGATGCGAGCTTAAGTTATGTATAGATTGATTGTTTGTTGGGGACGTACCCGTGACATTTAGGTGAGTTAGACTCCATTCTCCAAGACACAGTTTTATCATGTTTGAAATTTGTGTGTTCATATTTGAGGAACTGAATAAATCAGAGGTTAGGTTACTTGCTAGTGCCACTATTATGAGTATTATTTGTATGTAACGTATATTGAGAACTGGATCCAATAAATACATATATATATAATTATCCAAAATCACCATGTTTATGAAGTACAAACCGAAACTAGCTGATTGGTATCCTTTCGTGTTAACAGAATTCAGACGGTTTTAGGCATATATCAGATCACGTATCATTGCTTATTCTCTTCTGATCTTGTGGGCTTATAGGAAACTTATTGGGTATAGGTATGCTGGCATTCTCACTATCTACTGATGCAGGAAACTGATCAATCTGGATAAATAACTGAATGAATACTAACAGGAAAGCTAGGAAGAACGTGCGGAAGGCAACCCTGCTGTAGACCCTATCTTTTGACGGAAGGAGGATTCAAAACTTTTGCCCACACAAGATAAATGGAAAAACGGGATTCATTTAGTTTCTTTTAATAACAATTCTTAACATACAACAAGCAAATAAGAGTAAGACAAAACCACTCAATAAGAAAGTGTTTGAGAAATTTAAACTTCCAAACATATGAATATATATATATGTAATCAAATAGATTGAATAAAATTCACTATCCAAGAAAATGCTCTACCATTAATTCAATACCACTAAAATTAATACCAGATAATGAATCCACCGAAGATTCAAACAGAAGTAAGTAGGAAAAGACTCCTGAAGAATCTATACTCTGTCAGGATATCCTATCAGTCAAGGGTTGAATATAATAATATCATCACATGATTTCAAGCAACGCAAGAATAAGTTAGAATAGTGAACAGAACACGAGGATGGTTTTCCTCCAATACAGTAAATTAGCAGTATAGAATTCAATTCTATAAAAAAGGTTAACAAGCCATATATGAAAATGATTAATTGACTCAAAGTACAATGAAACTAAATCATAGTTGATAATTAAAATTCTTTAATCAATAAGATTAAGGTATTCAATGTATTGACACCTCACCAGATAATGAATAGAATGGAAACGATCCAAAGATAGCATGGAGAAAATTAGTAACTAATATTACATGAGGACAGTTTCTCTCCACTATAAGAATTTACCAGTTTAGGGACTGTCTGAATACAAACGTTATTAAGTTAATTCACTGGATCAGCAATAAACCAAATATCAACTAAATTCTTTAAATCGCTGAGAATACGAACACTGGAATCTTGTATCCATAAGTACAATATTCGTGGATAAGATTAGTTTAGATAATGATTAAATAGGATTCAGTTCAAGTAGATAGAAATAATAATTAACAAGAATAACCAGAATACGATTAGTCTGGATGGTAATTAAATAGGATTCAGTTCAAGTAGGTAGAAATAATAACATGAACAAACTGTATTCATTTTCTTTCATGAGAACAATTGAATAGGCCAACCATCCACGTCCAATGGAAATTCCACAAGAAAACATTTATGGATACAGAAAAGGGATAGCATTCTCCTTCAATGACTAATTAATGATTCAACTTGCTTTATCAATTAAGTTACTCAAAGTCTACTGTCACGTCACCAGTTAATAAATAGAATGAAACAATGTACAGTAATAATAGCATGGAGAAAATACGTAAGTAGTATGCATGAGAACGGTTTCTCCTCGCCTCCCAGCCTAAAGACTGTCCCAATACAAAATGTTCTTCAATTAATTCACTGAATGAATAACGAATCTAAATAACAATTTATTTCTTTAAATTGGAGGAAATACAACACTGGAATCTTGTATATTCAGTTAATAAGTACAGTATAGCACAGAGAAAAGGCAGAGTAAATAATTAAGGTAGTTGTAATATTTCAGGAGAAATGTTTACCTTTTCACATTGTGCAGTTTCTTTTCTATATATTTGTTTATGAACATACTTCTTAAACATTAGCAAATACTCTCAATAAGAATACCGCCCACTCTACTCTATTCCCTTTGTTCAAAATGTCCACTAGCACAGAGGTGCCATCTGTTGAGTAGGAATGGGCAGCAGTCTCAGAAGCTAGGCTACTTAATGAACCTATATAGCTGCAGAAATAAATTTGTTTTTCAAAGTCCTGATGACACAGTAACTTATTTTTGTGCTTGATAATGCAGGAATTAGGTCGGGAAATAACATAATTTACACTACCGCTAAACTAACTTAATTAAATGACGATAACGCTAATTTTTTAAGTAAAATTCTTTAGCCGCGGTAGGGGTAAATCGAGAGCTTGTGTAACGCTCAAAATCGTCACGAAATTAGTAAGGTGTGACGGAACGGACTGCACAGAAAACAATCAACTCAATGATTAGGCTTATCCAAAACTGAAAAAGTCCAAAAATTAAAAAATAAAAAATTTAAAAAGTTAAAAAATCCAAAATTAAAATATACAAAAAATAAAAAATCAAAGATCCAACATTTAAATAATCTAGCATTTCAAATTTAAAAAATTCAAAGAACCAAAATTAATAAGTACAAAATTCAAAAAATAAAAAATCCAAAATTAAGAAATCTTAATATCCAAAATTTAAAACATAAATATCCAAAATTATAAAATTCTAAAATATAAAAATAAAAAAATCCAAAATTAAAAACAAACAATTAAGAAATACAAAACTAAAAAAATTCAATGATCTAAAATGTAAAAAAATTTAAAAATCCAAAATTAAAGAATTAAAAGATCAGAAAATTAAAAAATCCAAAATCTAAAAAGTCCAAAAACCCAATATTAAAAAGTCCAACAATCCAAAATTTGAATAATCCACTAATCCAAAATTGAAAAAATAAAAAAAAAGTTTCACTTCTGCCGCATGGCGTTCCACACACACTTTTTTTTAATAAGTATCAAAACTAATTGTTTCACTTTAATACATTTTCGTGAAAATCAGCTTTAAATTTCAATTCATACGAGTTGCAAGATACTTTGTACAATATATACTTTTTTTTAATTTGAAATTTTTACATGTAAAACAATTCGGATGGTAAGCGAATGAACATCTGTATGAATCAGTCTTGTACACACTCTAATTAACGATTTTACTTATTTCACTCTCAAAATAATTATTACAACCATAGACGGCACATATCATGCCACCTACATAACCGGACATTTTCTTTAGGCCTATGTTGTATTTATTATTTTACTCAGGGGTGCCCACCCCCCAAAACTTCATTGCTCACCCCCCAAACTTCATTGCTCACCCCCAACCCAATTGCCTGTCGACAAAGGCGCCCATATGATATTTTCTAGGGGGGGGGGCAATTTTTTTTAATTTATTTATTTTTTGTCGCTTTAACTTCTTGGGCCACTTTGTATTTTATATTAATTAATAAGTAGCCAGAAAGTAATTGCGGGGAGGGTCGGAAGTGCCGGGGGGTTTGGAATACCCCCCAAAAAAGGGGTCGGGGGTCCATCCCAGAAAATGTTTAAATATTGAACTAATGAAAATCACATTTTACGCTATTTTAGCACTAAAAAACAAGTTAAGAAATTTGTTTACCATACTCTAAGACATGCCAATGTAAACAAGAAAATGTTACCTAAGTCGGATGTCCACCCCGGGAAATTTTTAAATATTGAACTAATGAAAATCACATTTTTCGCTATTTTAGCACTGAAAACTAGTTATGAAATTTGCTTACCATACTCTAAGACATTTCAATGTACATAAGAAATCATTACCTAGGTGGGGGGTCCAGCCCCGGAAATTTTTTAAATATTGAATCAATGAAAATCACATTTTACGCTAATTTAGCACTAAAAAACTAGTTAGGAAATTTGTTTACCATACTCTAAGACATGCCAATGTAAACAAGAAAATGTTACCTAAGTCGGATGTCCACCCCGGGAAATGTTTAAATATTGAACTAATGAAAATCACATTTTACGCTATTTTAGCCCTGAAAACTAGTTATGAAATTTGTTTACCATACTCTAAGAGATTTCAATGTACATAAGAAATCATTACCTAGGTGGGGGGTCCAGCCCCGGAAATTTTTTAAATATTGAATTAATGAAAATCACATTTTACGCTAATTTAGCACTAAAAAACTAGTTAGGAAATTTGTTTACCATACTCTAAGACATGCCAATGTAAACAAGAAAATGTTACCTAAGTCGGGTGTCCACCCCCGGGAAATTTTTAAATGTTGAACTAATGAAAATCATATTTTACGCTATTTTAGCACTGAAAAACTAGTTAGCAAATTTGTTTACTATACTCTAAGACAGGCCTGCACAACTTGTTTCACTCTTAGGGCCAAACTCAACTATTGCCACCCGAACAAGGGCCACATCACTGTGGACCTTGTATCTTACATTAGGCCACTGCAGGTAAATTTATAAATGTTGTTATTAGGTCTACTATAAAGGCAAATTAATATGCATATTTAAATTTTAAGAGTTGCAACTATAATTATTTTAACAATATTTACTTACAGATGATGTTACAAGATTTCACAATAAATACCATTTAAACACACACGAGGTTTACTAATAATTGCACTGGCATCTATCCTTAACAGTTCAATGTGACACATTACATTTAATAAGTTACAAAATACCTGGTAGGCAGTATCCAACAATTTTTTAAATTTATTCTGATCCAGAACAGAATAAAACTCTTGTAAACTACTCTCCCTATGCTTGACCCGATAGTTTTCAGAACACTGGATATCAATTACTTCCATCTGGAGATCGACAGGTAGATTTCCTGCATCGACAGAAAATGGATCCTGAATTACTTTAATGCGGACTTCATCTTCATTACTCAATGGCATTCTTTTCTGAAACTCTTCACTTAGAAGTGATATATGCTTCTTATATTTTCCACCCACCACCGAATGATATTCAGAAGGAATATTCTGTCACAAGTTATAAATTGCGACATATCCCCTTTAGCAAGTTGATTTTCAAACAGGTTTAGTTTACTTTTGAAGGCCTTTATATGAGAAATTAATTGAAAAACAAATTTATTTTTCCCTTGAAGTTAAGGTCATTCAAGTGACCCAAAATGTCACACAGGAAAGACAGATCTTGATTCCATTCTTCATTCATTATATCTGAAAATTTTTCCTCATCTCCTTCAGATTCCAAAAATTCAACTACTTCATTTTTTAGAAGGTCAAAGTGCACCAAAACTTTACCGCTGCTTAACCAACGTACATCAGTGAGGTATGGTAGTTCCCCATAGTCGGCATCATTTTCTTCTAGAAACGCCCAAAACATTCTGTGCTTCAAACCCCGAGCTCGAGTATAGTTGACCAGAGCAAATACTATTTTCATCACATGATCAAACTGCAAAACCTTTGAACATAATACCTGCTGATGAATTAGGCAGTGAAATTTTGCCAGTGGTTTACCTGCGTACTGTTCAATAATTGTTACAGCACCAACATTTTCCCACGCATAGATGGGGCAAAATCAGTGCAAATTGCTACTAAATTTTCGAAATTTAAATATAGTTTTTCTGTTACACACTTCTTATTTTTTTTTTTAATTGGAGCTAGATGAAAAAGTCTTATTCCCCTATCCTATATATTAAACAAAATAATTTTAATCAGTCAGACGGGCCAGAATAAATAGCAATGCGGGGCGCATGTGGCCCGTGGGCCGTATGTTGTGCAGGTCTGCTCTAAGATATGGCAACTTAAACATGAAATTGTTACTTAAATTATTATACTTATTATTAGGGCTCGGACTTTTAGGTGCTTATAAAGACAAAAATATTTATTTTTTATGTGGTTAAAAAGTCGAAAATGAGTTTAAAAGATATGAAAATATTTTAATTAACTTATTTAGCCAATTTTTACAGAAGTACTCATCTAGTCATTCTAGTCAGAAAGTGTAGAACTGTTGCAGTGAACGACAAAAGTAGATCTTAAATTGTGAATCTTAAAGCTGTGACGATTTTCACGAAACAGACTTGTATCTTGAAAATGTATGCTCAACATCGCAGGATGTTAATCTTGCATATTTGTAACACGCAATATCTCTGACACTCAGATATTCCATCTGCTCCAAGTTCTCTACACTGTTACCCATTAAAATATTTGAAATCTTGAGCAACACTTGTAACCCTTCATTCTTATTTAGGCATGACAGGAATATTTCTTTAATTTTGTTTGCTTTTGAACCACTGATTTGTTAAGTTTGTTTTCAATGTGTTTGATTTCTTGTATTGATTCTGTCATCAATTGTTTTATTGTTTCCAAGTTAGTAATGTAGTGAGAGAGGAAACAGAAATTTGCACTAATAAAGGTCAAATCAGTCCTGATTTATTGTCTGTCTCAACATAACAACGCAACACATTGAAAATATGGCGCAATTTTACAAAAACAGTCAAAATATTCATTTCTAAACATGATATGTGGTAAAATATGTAAAAATAATTAAGTTACCAAAAATATTTATTCAAATAAGAAATATCGAAAATATTTTTTTTATGTGATATGCAACTCAGTATTTTGAATCCAAAGGTCCCAACCGGAACTTTGACAAAGTCCAGAAATCATAAGTAATAGCAAAAGAAATATGTATTTACCTAAAAGTCCGAGCCCTACTTATTACTATTTATAAGAAAAGTTAAATAGCACATGAAATAGTGGACATAATAGGCCTACTCATTATGTTATGAAAAAAAATAACTGCTATATCATATTTGACACACCAACAAATCTTGTTTAATTAAATAAATATATTTTTTAAATACAAATATAGAATTTTAGGTTTTGACTCTTGGGGATCTGAACCCCCCTTTCCTAATCCACTGTGGATTCTGCTTCCATGTTGTCGATTTGGTAAAACTTCTGCAATTCAAATAATTGTCTTAAAAGAAAAACACCTGACTATAATAATTAATAATATACATTTTTTCCTTGCGCCCCCCCCCGGGTATGGGCGCCCATGGCTGTCGAAATTCTTCATCTTTATCTGTATAAAGAATTAAAAGAGACCTTTTGAAGTTATAGAACTTGACCGTTTTTATTTTTAACATATAAAACTCTAATTTTGCAACAATTTTCAACCCCCGGCCAGAAAATTCATAACACGATCATATTTCCCCCCACAAGAAATTTCAATGACGCAGTCTGCGTCTTAACCCCCCCCCCCGTGGGCACCCTGTTTTACTAGAATTTATATTATATTTTCGTACACAAAACACAACATACAAACGTTAACTATATCAGGTGACGAGTAACTGCCCATTCCTGCTCACTGGCGGCGCTAGTAGTAACGTGTCCCGGAAAAAGACAGGGAGTGGACGGTATTACTTATTGAGAGTATTTGACATTAGTAACCAAACATTCAATGAGTCGATCGATGTCTCTATCGATATCTCGAAAGCTTAGCAATGTTTTGAAATGTTTACAGACACTCATAAACATTAATTATAAAAAAATTTGCTACATAGTTTTTCTTAGTTTTACAGATCTTTTGAAATATGAAGATATTGTACATTCGCCGTATTTCAAGATAGAAGTCTCGAGAAGCTGCTACGCTATTTCGATCGGGAAACTGAAAGCGCTCGAATGTAATTTTAGAGGGGGTACGTAGGCTAACCTGTTTGACTCGTATTCATTCATCATCGAACTTCACTAAGGCAAGCACCTTAGCTTAATCCCAGTACCGACACTTGGGTACCGAGACTTCATGGTACTACTCTACACAACGCAGGAGATGTAGTTTACCAGAACTTCTAGACCTGGACTTCTAAGGCAAAGAAGCCTTTACCCATAGCCTCCAGCAGAACTTCAGCATGGCAGACTTCTCTACATAACCTCACCGATGGGATCTTAGGCATTCATTAATACTTTCAAACGAGTCCAGGACAACCTATATACTCTCTACAAATCAAAAGTTAAGTACAATGTAAAACATTAAGGTTTAATCCTAACCTGACCACAACTTGGCAGCTTGTATAATTATCGAATCATTTGGAACTTTGTGCAGGATTCGCATTTTCCTATTGTAATAGCTCGAATGTGAAGAGCTCTCAACTTTGAAAGAATGGTTATAATTTCTGCATTTATAATTTGCCGGAGTTTTGGGCAATATGCCACCTCCGCTTTACTTGTACTGAATTGAGTTCAGCTAAAACAGCCAGAACATTCTAACAAAGGTTAAAGATAACCAAACTTAATATAAGCAAATAAATTTACAGTCTACTACATCTTTTTGGTCATTCAAACCTGGACCATGTACCAATTGTTTTCCACATACGTTTTTCTATTTAATTAATTTTGGTTTTCAGGTACTCACGCTTTTGTTTATGTCCGTATCTTTCCGTCTCCTGTTTCTGTTCGCGTGCTCTGCCCTTTTGTTTTATTATTATCTTTGCTCTCTTACAAGTATACGTGTTTCGGGGCGCGTTCTAATGTTTAGTTTTGCGCTTTCTTTACTTCCTCGCGTGCTCTAAGCTCAGGCCTTGAGTCTGCAGCTGGGGTTCTTAGTGACTACATCTCCTCTTCTTTCTCCGTCATCGAAACCGCTGTCCAGGTTTTGCCCGTCCTTCTATACAGGTATGCTTTAATTTTGGTTATGATTTAAAGTTTTCTTTTCTTGGCGAGTTATTTAATTTTTTTAATTAAATTCTACTTTTCGATTCGGTTCTGTTTCTTACTCGCCAAGATGTTTTTCTTTCGTTTATTGCTCTTCTGTCGTTTAGTTTATTTCCGTTATTAATTTTCTTTCTCGGAGACGGAACGATCCGGATACGCCCCCTTTTCTAATTAATTATGTACAGCAAATCAACTCTAACTAAATGGTCCAGCTTATAATTGTAAACAGATATCTAACTTTTGTACCTCACAGTTATAAATAAATTGTTAATGCTCTGAGTCATAGTTTTTGTTACATTATGCTATTCCTTCTCTGGGTTATATTATGGGTAAACAAATTAACCAGCACATATTGTGGTAGCAGGCGCACTCGGTCCTTATTTCGGGGTCTTTTTGCCGTGAATTGTGTGCCCTGCTAGTAGATTCAAGTTGGGTTTTCAATTATGAAAGTTAAGCCAATTAATCGACGTTATGCTATTGACTGTTGTTCGGGGCTTTAAGATTTGCACCTTTTATTTTTTGGTTACGTTTTTGCTTTCCTTTTTCAACATGGAACATAATCTTATTTCTTCTGATACAGTAAGGCAGGATAACCTGGATTTTCAAGGGGTCAGGCAAACTAATGATTATGTAACCTTACAAGGTTTTCACACTACGGTTAATGAGAATGTGAATAGGTTACCTGAAAATGACCAAATTATTTCATCTCGGGGTATTTCATTTTCAAATTTTAAATTTAAAACTTTGGAATTATCAAATCCTATCGAACAGTTGCTTCAGAAATTTACGGTTTTTGAGATAAATAATGATGATCAAGCTTTTCTTTTTTTGAAAAAGTTAGTTATTTTTCAAAAACGAGTGTCAGCATTCCGATTAAGTGAATTTCAGATATTTCAAATTATGTGCTCTCGTGCTACAGGACAACTACTAGATTTAATCATGAAAGCTATTAATACTGGGGTAACAATAAAACAATTTCAACTTTCGGTAATTAAATATTATATTCCGGATATTATCTTACACCAACTTACTGGCAAGTATTATTTTCGTAATCAACGCCCTGAGGAGAGTTTTCTTAATTACGTTGAAGATATTGAAATAGTAGCTAGTGCTTTAATGTTGTCCTATTCTGAGAAAGAATCAGTTGCGATGGTTGGTGCGGGTGCTAGATTGCCCGAAGTCCGTGGCCTGTTTCTCAGCTTATCTCCACCTGTTACTTGGGAACAGTTAAAAGAACTTGCTCCTAAATTGAATAATGCGGCGGCTCTGGAGCAATCTTATGCTTCACCGTGCTCTGAAGGGCAAGATGATTTTTCGAATAGGCCCACATTCTACAGGAATAGCTGGTCCGGTCAAGCTAGATCTAACCTGGCAACTCGGGGTGGCAGATCTATTATATTTTGCGACATCTGTAAGCGAGCTGGACATACTCGTGACGGATGTTGGGGTAGAACAGGTGCTACCAATTATCGTGGCAGGAATGTTGCTTCTAACATTAGGAATAGGCAGAGGTACCAACACAGCAAAAATCATCGCTCGAAAAGGGATGTGAAATTTCCCATCGTAGCGAAAGTGTCTAGTAATGTTCCTATTATTGCTATAAGTTTAAATAACATCTCGTGTCAAGCCTTAGTAGATTCGGGTAGCTCTTATTCTATTGTGTCCCACGAATTTGCTGCTAAAAATAATTTTACGGTATGCCCGTATGACTTAGTTTGCTATAGTATTGATCAGTCCCCAGTAAGAGTTTTGGGCAAAACTCGACTTAGAATAAAACTAGCTAAATTTACCTGGAATTTTAATTTCATTGTAATTAAGGGGTTGCCTGTTCAGGCCGTTTTGGGAGCAGATTTATTGTCTAAAACTAGAACCATATTGGACTTAAGTTGTGGTGTGCTGCGTTTTGGGTTCGACCCGAGAACCGTTGCGCAGTTACATTTCGATTCTCGAAATGCCGAGTACGAGGTTTTAGCTGCCACTATTGATCCGTTGTTTGAAAATAATTTTCCTGCGGATCTAAAATTGTCTCATCTTTCTTCCGAGAAGGCTGCTGACATTCGTCGTTTGGTAGAACTGTACCCGGATGTTCTAACTAACGACCTGGGGCTAACTAACCTCATAGAGTACGATATTGTTCTGGAAGATCAAAAGGCTGTTAGGTTACCACCGTATCGCCTCTCTCCGCCTCGTATGCAAATTCTTAAAGCCAAAATTGATTCTATGCTTCAGCAAGGCATTATCAGACCATCCAAATCTTCATACTCGAGCCCGATCTTTCTGGTTCCAAAACCAAATAATGACTTCCGTCCAGTAGTCGACTACAGGGTGCTCAACAGTAAAATCTCTATAGAGTCAGTGCCATTACCGGATGTACACAATAATTTTCATTGGTTTCAAAAGGCAAAATTTTTCACTAGCCTTGACTTGAATAGCGCCTATCATCAGATTCCGCTTTCAGAAAAGTCTATGCCGCTCACTGCTTTCGCGACTGACTGGAATTTGTACGAGTATACCCGCGTGCCATTTGGAATAGCAGTCGGGGCGCAAGTGTTAACTAGGTTATTAGACTCCATTTTCTATGATATTAAATTCCAGTTTGTTTTCCATTATTTGGATGATCTGATTGTGTATTCAAATTCTTACGAAGAGCACTTGGAGCATTTGCAAGAAGTTTTGCATCGTTTGCGCGATGCCAAACTTACGGTTAAACCGGCTAAAGTAAATTTTTTGGCTCAGAATCTGTCATTTTTAGGCCATCTGATAGGTCCTAATGGAGTTTCTATTGACCCTGACCGCACGGTTAAAATTCGAAATTTTCCTCCCCCGCGCAATCAAAAAGCTGTCGGAAGGTTTGTAGGTATGGTTAATTACTTTTCCACGTTTATACCTAAGTTTGCAGAAATTTGTGCGCCTCTGAATGCTTTAAGGAGAAAAAACACCAAGTTTCATTGGGGGAAGATCAGCAGAAAGCTTTTGAATTACTTAAACAAAAAGTCACTAACCCTCCTGTGTTGGCGATGGCCGACTTCTCCAGGGGTTTCATATTACAAACGGATGCTTGTGGGCGCGCCCTAGCGGCGGTTTTACTGCAAGAGTTTCCTGATGGGAGACGCCCCATAGCTTTCGCTTCACGTGCCTTGACTGATCAGGAGAGAAAACTTTCGATGTACGAACTTGAAGCCTTAGCGGTCCTTTTTGGCATGGAAAAATACAAAATGTACCTAGAACACGTTGAGTTTCTTTTGGAGACCGATAATCAAGCTCTTAGTTGGGTCCTAGGCCGTCCGAGGAAAACTGGTAAAATTGCTCGCTGGGCGTTGCGTATTTCAGCATTTAAGTTTAAAGTCAGTCACATCCGTAGTTCGATGAACGTAGTAGCGGACACATTGTCTCGTATGTTCGAGGGTTACTCTGACGAGCAACTTGGTGGTGATGATTCCGCCAGTGAGCCCGAAAAGGAGGTTTTTCTTAGTGCCCTTCTTTCGGATTTGCCTACTTCTTTCCTTACTATAAGGGAGGCCCAGAGTCAAGATCCAAAATTAAATAGTATTTTACAAGATTTGGAAAAAGGTACTCCAATTCCTCCATATTCTGTTAAGGATGGTGTCCTTGTATGCAAGGCTAATAGGGATGGCAAATTTAAAGTGGTAGAACCTGATAACTTGGTTCCGTTGCTTTTTCAATACTTTCATATTTCTCCAGTAGGGGGTCACTTGGGTTTGTATAAAACCATAGGCAAAATAAGGGAGCATTTTATTTGGAAGGGTTTAGATAAGGACATACAGATAAGAGTTAAATCTTGTAATATTTGTAAGCAAAGTAAGCCGGCTCAGAAAGTACATTACGGTTACCTCGCGTCTCAGATTGCCTCTCGCCCCATGGAAAAATTGTTTATTGATTATGTGGGACGTTTGCCAAGGTCTAACAAAGGTAATACTTTCCTATTGGTTTGCGTGGACGCGTTCTCAAAGTTTGTGTGGTTTTTTCCAGTCCGTGAAGCCACTTCTGCTGTTACTATTGCTTGCCTTTCTCAGATTTGCTCTACTTTTGGCCCTCCTAGTAATATTGTCTCAGATAATGCTAGTCAGTTCACATCTAATTCCTTCCGTAAATTTTGCTTTGACAGGGGTATAGCTCATGTGACTACTACGCCCTTCTATCCTAATCCTTCATTGGCTGAGAGGGTAAATAGAAACATTCGTTCAGCCCTTATTGCCTTCCGTTCTGACAATCACGGACGTTGGGATGTGAATTTGGAGTGGTTAGCCTATGCATTCAACACGGCTATCCACGAGGCTCATAAGTCTACCCCTTTTGCACTTATGATGGGTTTTCAGCCAAATTGTCCTCTGTCTAACCTCTGGGCTCTCAATGAATTACTTCCTGATCAACCGAACCCGCAGGATTTAAAAGATAGATGGAGTAGGGCGCTTCGCAACCTAAAAAGGAGTCACGCCAAAACCCAAGAAAGATATAACAAGGATAAAGCTCCCATCCCTTTTAAACCCGGTGATAAAGTCTTTCTTAAGAACCACCATGTCAGTAAAGCCATAAATAAATTTTCTGCAAAATTGGCTCCCCGTTTTTGCGGCCCGTATCTCATTGAAAAGTTTACTACCCCGGTTTCTGTTTCCCTAAGGGATGAAAAAGGAAAGTTTTATAGGGCGCATGTTTCTCAGTTGAAAATGGCTTAAGGATTTTGCTCGTGCCAGGGGTCTCCATGATTTGGGCATGGTGATTTGGGAGCTGACGTTCCCGGCTTCCCGAGTCTTAGGTCTTCTTTTCGGCTTTTGTCTATGTTCTCTACTATATAGTAAAATATTTTGGTCTAAATTTTCTGTATATATTTTCGCTTGTAATTTTCATGTTTTTCTTTATTTTGATAAAATGAATATTAAAATTCAATATATATCAAAGTATATGTTTTGCAAAGTTTTGTTTTGGCGTTAAAATTTAAATTTTAAAAGGTCATATTCAAATTTTGAAGTTTTCTGGGGTTTTCTGGGGTGTTTCTGGGATTTTCTATTTATTCAAAATTTTAGGCCCAAGCCGTTCTAAGTTTGAATATGCGAGTTTTTAATTGTTTTTCAAAATTTAGTATTTGTCCAGTTTGTGGAATTCTTTAGGCCTATTAATCTTGTATTTTGTAATATTTGCTAGTAATTTTGGCTTTAGACTTAGCATATTCAAACTTATTCGGCATTTTTGTTTTGGGGAGGGTTATATGAAATCACTATACAATTTTGATTAACATCTGTTTATTTTTCTCTGGTTCCTGTTGCCATTTTCAATCTGATCTATTATAATCCCATTATGCGTTGCTGCCACTTGCTGTTGTTTACATGTTACGTCTCTAGGTTGCCGGTCGTTCCTCTCTGATGTTCTGTTATTATTTTGTTCTTGTTTTGTTTTGGTTTAATTTTGTTGAGTTTTTTTTTCTTCTTTCTGCATACCTGTATCTCCTTTTGTTTTCATCCATGTCCTGAAAAGCAAATAGTAATTTTCAATATAACTGGGTTTTTTTTTTCAATCTGTATTTATTTGATTAAACTATCAAACTAAGATTTTCAGACTATTTTCCCCTAGACTGCAGACTCCTAATTACTCGCCTTAGCTGTGTAAATTGCTAATCAAAATCATAAATTCCATATAAACAGTCTCTCTGAACAATAATCTAAACTATAAGTCATTATATTTTTCTCTACCGAAATTGCATAGTTAGCATAAATATTATTATTCTTTGGCATTATATAAGATTTAAAATCATTTCCACAAATCAAAATTTTTCTGGAAAAAAAAAATATCACAAAATCCTCTAGCTTGGGATATTGCTATAAGTTATTAGCTTCTGTTATATCTTCCACTTTATACAGGGCATAAAGGGGTTTCTTCTTATTTCAAATATAAGTTCTGGAAGTGTCTAATATAATATATAAAAAAAACTGAGACATTCCATTGTTTTGTATTGTACAAATAATCATTCTATAAGGCATCAAAATATAATAATTTATTATCCTTACTGGATTATGCTTCTCAGTTGAGCATTTCTCTGATGAGCTTACAAAATGAAAGAAGAGAAAAAAAATTCATGACATTACATAAGAAACTAAGACGTCAAAAATATGTATATGTATATATACTAAGTCCCATGATATTGGACTTTCTCCCGGATTTAGTCTCAGAAACTTGGAATGTTTCTTACTATAAAAAAGGAGGAATTAGAAAGATTCATCTTTCCTTTTAATAATTCTGCGAAGGATTGTCTTTCCATATATTAAATCATTTTTTTTTTGCGGTAATCTACGACATTTCTTAAAGGATTTTCCCAAACTTACCTAATAATTGTAAGAAGAGTAATTTATTACACAAAATTTGAAACTAATTACCATTTGTGTCTAAAACCTTTACAATGGTTACTATGCTTATGTCCTGAGTGCTCTGTTTCCTCGGTAAAACATTTACTTTACAGAAGTTATTGATACTTTGGGCTATGTTTTCTCCCGGTTTTGACTTTCAAAACATTATCTAAAATATTATTCAACCAAGTATTGTCTAAAATATATATAAATATATTTGCTTAAATTAAGATGAATATCGGATATGACTAACCTGGAAATATAA
This sequence comes from Ectobius pallidus, assembly GCA_964059195.1. Lineage (NCBI taxonomy): Eukaryota > Metazoa > Arthropoda > Insecta > Blattodea > Ectobiidae > Ectobius > Ectobius pallidus. Next base: position 61,284,195 of record CAXKWD010000005.1, read on the forward strand.
GTCTAAAGTAAAATTCTGCCCATTTTATTCATTAAAAGGCGGGTATTTATATTTATGTGTCATATTTATTAATTCGCACGTATTCAATTGCTCTCTATCATTTTCATTCGTTTGGCTTGTTGTGTTCGTTACGCGGTTTGTTTTGTCGCGTGTTTTGTTGGTCGTCTCTGACTCCTCCACGAGAGGGCACCTCAGCTTTCCGTTCGCAGCTCGCGGGGGTGTCTGCTAATTTCGTGGAGGAGGTGTCATTTTTGCTCCTTGCTGGCGGACGGCTTTGTTAGTTCGGGTCTCACAGAGCGGGGCGTCAGCATTGTGTTCCGTTTCCGCCCCTTGTGGGCGAGGTTTTATTTGCTTTTGTTTCAGACTCCCAACTCGACAATCTGTTTTCTGAAGGAAAATTTTCGCTAGGTAAAGGCGCGCCCTACTAGCGATGTGTCGCCCTCCTATCCAGGACAGTGGATGAGTGCAGCGAGCGACGAAGAAATATCCTTTTAGAGAAAAAAAAAAAAACTTACCATTCCAACCCATTCCGCGTTTCGTCACTCCAATTCCAATCTCCATCAATTCATTTGTCATGTCTTTTAGTCCGGACTATCCAACTAAACTAACCTTCCATCCATTTATGTCATTCATCTATTCATTTCATTTCATTTTTGCCATCATTTGCTTCAATATTTTCTTTGCATCATCCTATTGTCATCTCATTTAGCTTTTCATCTCATATGTTTCATCTTGTCACTTAATTTATTATTATTTATTAAATAAAAAATAAAAAAAATTTAATAAATTAATATATTTCCAGCTATATGCTGATATAATTGTTAAAATTATGTAAATATCATTTGTGGGGCTTCACCCTGATATAAATATTATATTTTAAATTCTTATTTATTTGTGCTGAGATTTTGTATAAATAATTATTTGTAAATTAATTGTATATAAAAAAGAATGGGGCTTATACCCTAGTTTAACCTTCTGTAAATAATATTGCTTGGTGTATATTACTTTTTTTACTTGCAATATTCTAAATTCTTATTAGCAGCATATAATCTTTTATAAAACTGTAATTCCTTCAAAATTGTGAGTTGTAATTAAAAATAAGGTCCCTTCTGGGCCGTTTAAATTTTCCTACTATTAAGGGGGCAAAAGAAATTAAATATTGAAAGGCTTTTAAAGCAGTATTCGAAATGTAAAATGTTGTGAGTACCTGAATATTAATATTCCTTTTGTATTTTCAGTATGTTGTGCTGTGGCGCTTTCCTCCCCCATGGCCATTTCTTCAGAATATGTTTTGCACTGATTTTGTGGCTTGCTACTCTGTTTTGGCCATCCTCTCCGTCTGGCTTCTACTGGCTTCCTGGCTCCTGTGTCCGGGGACGCCTGGGCGCCGCTGTCAAGGTCTCCTGTGCAAGATAAAGCAACTATCACAACATGACCCAGTTCTGCTGTTGTCAAAACAACTATGGAATGCATGCACCTGTCATGCGTTACTCACCGTCACATCAACATCTCAAGAACTATGCAACTACTGTTTGATGCATGCTTGCCATGTTTCAATTATTCAGATTATTACATCAAGTTATGATTACAAGTTATAATTCTACATGATATAGACATTGTGTTTGGCCAGTGACTATTATTGTTGAGTTTTGGACAACTCCTGTTTTGCGATGGACCTGGAGTAATTGCAAGCCCTTTATGTACTATATATGCAGTGCTTTTCAAAAAAATCTCTTCAAGATTTTTTTTTGTTGGTCGGCGGGGAGGATTATGTACCAATTGTTTTCCACATACGTTTTTCTATTTAATTAATTTTGGTTTTCAGGTACTCACGCTTTTGTTTATGTCCGTATCTTTCCGTCTCCTGTTTCTGTTCGCGTGCTCTGCCCTTTTGTTTTATTATTATCTTTGCTCTCTTACAAGTATACGTGTTTCGGGCGCGTTCTAATGTTTAGTTTTGCGCTTTCTTTACTTCCTCGCGTGCTCTAAGCTCAGGCCTTGAGTCTGCAGCTGGGGTTCTTAGTGACTACATCTCCTCTTCTTTCTCCGTCATCGAAACCGCTGTCCAGGTTTTGCCCGTCCTTCTATACAGGTATGCTTTAATTTTGGTTATGATTTAAAGTTTTCTTTTCTTGGCGAGTTATTTAATTTTTTTAATTAAATTCTACTTTTCGATTAGGTTCTGTTTCTTACTCGCCAAGATGTTTTTCTTTCGTTTATTGCTCTTCTGTCGTTTAGTTTATTTCCGTTATTAATTTTCTTTCTCGGAGACGGAACGATCCGGATACGCCCCCTTTTCTAATTAATTATGTACAGCAAATCAACTCTAACTAAATGGTCCAGCTTATAATTGTAAACAGATATCTAACTTTTGTACCTCACAGTTATAAATAAATTGTTAATGCTCTGAGTCATAGTTTTTGTTACATTATGCTATTCCTTCTCTGGGTTATATTATGGGTAAACAAATTAACCAGCACATAAAACTATTTGTGGCGTGGTGCTGTCCCAATTTACTAATTTTAAACCCAGAGAAAGAAACTGATCCACAGAGCAAAAGAACAAAACTGATATACAGAATTATAACAAGAGTGTAACAATAGTTTATTGAATAACCAGAGAATACATAATAATACCTGATAAATGCAATGAAATATGAAAATCTGGAACTAATGCATATAAGTAAGAACAGACAAGAATGGTTATCAAAAAATGGCTGATGGCCATTGTTAATTGAATATAAAAATTAATTGAAGATAAATACGGTCGGCTTTCCATCACATAAGGTCAAAAAGAATACGTAGATGAAATATAGTAGAATATAATAATGAAATAACCAAAAAACTGGTGGGCAGAAACAAATTTTGAAACAACGAAATATTACTGGTTTAAGATAAACTAAACGAACTAAAAATCCCACCAGGAAAGAAAACGAAAATATCAAGAAACTAGAGCCATACCTGATATTAAGTTAACGCCGACAATAGGGCCACCACTGGATGGCTACACAGCGGAAGATGTTCATGGCTCAGACTGAAGAGAAGAAACATGGACGGGCTCCCGGCGCTTACTCTGAAGGAAAAGTTGTCTGCCAGTCTTCACGGCGGGATCTCAATGTAGGCATGTTGCTTGAGCGCTCGCACGGCGCGATCTGGACCGCGGAACTTAACATGAACACCAGGTAAACAAAACAGAGGGCGCAAACAAATGCCGAACGAGAGAAAGATCCAGAAGGGGCGAGATTACAAAACCGGAATAAACAAAACAAAACGCACCTCTGAACAAAACAAAGCGATGGAAAGCAGAGATCATGCGAGTACCTGATATAGAATTATTAAAATATTTAATTTACAGATTAATGAATAAAATGTTTAATTTATAAAATAGGGTGCCGAGAATATACCATCGGCACATCCTCGTGCGGCCCGGGCAAAAAAAAAAAAGTTTTCAGAAGGAAAACTTTTTTTTTTAATTATTATAAATAATATATATATTGAAAATTTGCACTTCTGCCTTATCATCGAGCATAAGAACTGTTTTTTTTTCTTTCCACCAAAACGTTTTTAAATGGTCCACCAAAATTATCATTGTCTTTAATATGTTGCGGAGTCCAAATCCACAGCAATAGCACATCAAACACAGGAAAATGCAACAGAGACCACAGCATATGAGTGATAAAGAAGTCCATTTCTAAATCCATACCAACAGTTCCTGGTACTATATATTGCTGGTGAGTAGACGCTGTATGTAGCTGCATGTAGAATGTGATGACGTACTGAAATACTGTCGTAGTTGTGGTGAGTGAAGACGTAAAATATTTGCAATTTGAAGAAGCAGCATCTGGAGCAATGTCGGACCAGATTATGTTTTTCATGTCGAAGTACGTAGCAGGCGTCCCTGCTTACAGAACTCAGAAGCAGCAAGGCAGAAGAGGTGGCCAGAAGTAGTGGAAAATACTTTTGGAGCTCGGCAGAGTGCAATACAAATAAATGGGCCGTAGAGGATGGCACAGCAACGAAACAACATAACTGCAAAAGAACAACACACTATGAATGACAGGTACTCACAAGAGAAAACCAGATAATACAATAGAATGTGTAATAAATTCAAAATTTTCCATGTAATACTGTAGAATGCGTAATAGATTCAACATTTTCCATATAAGGTCCTGAAGGGACAAAGACATTTTATTTTAATTACATAATAAGTAATAAATTAATAATAAATTAATAAAGAAGTTGACAACAAGAAACTTCAATCAATGCATTAAATTGGCCAAAATAATTGTTTTAAGAAAACTTGACCATTAGAATAATATTTTCAATTCTAACATAATACAGTGACCAATTTAACACCCATAATTGCCAGATAGTACTGGTAATAATATATACATCTTAATTAATTTGCTAACAGTAAATCAATGTAGCAACATACTAGAATTAAGAACAGGCCTACATAATTATGTGTAAAAATATACTTTAGATTTAATTATTTGGTGCAAAAACAATTACGATTTGTGCATTATAATTTGAAATTGAAGACATTTAAAGTTTACTTCAAAATTTGCTTAAGTTAAATAGCACCAAAATATTGCAACATTAAAACAAGAATTATAACTTATATAAAAAATATGAAATGATATGAAAAGAGAAAGCATGGGATGAAATAAAAGGGTAATGGGGTGCGCACCCATAGATAGAGAAATGAAGGAATGAAACTGTGATTTTCAGAACGATAAAGGACGAATAGGTTAGTAAGAAGGATTTTCGCCGTGGTATTTCTTCTTGCTCATCCTGTACTAATATATAATATTCAGACGTAGCGCTAGATGGATGCCACTAAACACCTGGAAAACGGTAGATCTCCTTCCAAGACAATATTTGACATATTGGTCTGAAACCATAAAACAAAACAAAACCTACCCACAAAGGTCGAAAGCGAACACAATGCTTATGCCCCAGAACAACAATACGCAATTTCTAATCATTTGCTCAATTTCTATAAAGAGAGCTTTTATATTATTTATTTATTTTAAAATATAACATTGTATTTATTCCTCTCATTTGTTTATCAATACTATAATGCTCTATTTTTTTTACAAATATAGTAATACATTATTTTTATTTAGTCATTAAAAAACACCAAAGACACTGCAATCAAATACAGGCCAAAAATACCAAAGAAAATAACTAAACAATATATATTTAGAATCCTAACAATCTGATAAGGCATAAACATTCCCTTTCTTCCTTTATAGAGGTTTTGACACACAAAGATTAGTACCGGTATATGACCAATAAAAGTCATGTTTACCAAATGGTAAAACACTTTCAGTCTTAAATTTACTAAAATAACTGCGACCAAAAATTAAATTCTTTTAAATAGTTTTAAATAATCGCAGCCAATAGATAATTAGCATTAGTTTTGTATATAGTTTGTACTTTATATTACAAAAGAATGTCCAAGTGAAGTTACAGATTCAGCGCAGAAAACCAAAATGACTTTACCTTTTGTTTTTATTTTGTTCTTCTTATAGAGAAAAGTAACTGAACTAATAATTGTTATTCTATTTTCAGAAAGGAGCAGCAAATATGCCAAAATGAAAGAAAACCAAAAAAAAGACCAAAGATCAGGAAAACCGACGGGGAAAAAGCCGAGAAAAACCCGAAGAAACGCTGCATGTACTAGGAATGAAAATGCAAAAATGACAAATATAGGCCTAGTTGTAGAAGATTGATATAAAAAAAGAGCAATAAAGGAATGTATAAATGAATGTATGGCTAGAATGAAAGTATACAAACTGCTTTAGAAAATATTACCCCAAGAGAAATCCGAAAAATTACGTCGCAAAAGTATGGATATACTAAGTACGAAGCCAAAATATTACCAGAAAGCAAATTACCAAAATACCATATTACTAAAATATTTCTTATATGGGAGACATAATAAAATTGGAAAATACTCAAAACTCGCATATTCATATTTGATACGATGTTAGGCCTAGAAATACTGAATGACAAATAGGTTTAGAAGGATAAACTGACGGAAAATTTAGATTAAGATCAAAATACAATGGGTCTAAGAAAACTTTACCAAATCCCCACGATGACAGGTTAGCTTAAATAGAAATCAAGAAAACCCCCCATTACAAAAAACGCTCTCACGGACATACAAAATCCAGAGCATCATCACGGACCAACAACCACAAAAGCCGTCCAAAAAACATCAGAACTACGCTGATGAGGCAAGGCTTAGGGCATGTTACGACCGGACAAATATACTTAAACAGACTACCATAACATAACTATACTGCCAAATAGATCCAACCGGAGGGACAGCACAAATACCCACAGAAATACTCTAGTGAGACTGACCCACACGACGGCCCCTTTACCCAACATCACGGACGAAATATTCCGCCCGGACGCAGAGAGCAAGAAATAGAAATAAGCATAGTCTTATACAAAATACAAAACCCCTCGCGGTACAAATTCTGACTAATAAAGGCTGAAAGCCAACAGAAAGACCGCGGATGGCATACAACCATAATCATGAAAACACAAGAAGCTAACCTGGAAGGGTATCAGGAACAAAGCAAAGCCTAGACACACGAGTATATGCATAAATAGTCAAAAAGATGAAAAACGAAAAACGGGAGCGATCTGCAGAATGCAGCGCCCTCTCTGTGGCGCAGAGCGAACTACGCTCTGCTACCACTATTTGTGGCGTGGTGCTGTCCCAATTTACTAATTTTAAACCCAGAGAAAGAAACTGATCCACAGAGCAAAAGAACAAAACTGATATACAGAATTATAACAAGAGTGTAACAATAGTTTATTGAATAACCAGAGAATACATAATAATACCTGATAAATGCAATGAAATATGAAAATCTGGAACTAATGCATATAAGTAAGAACAGACAAGAATGGTTATCAAAAAATGGCTGATGGCCATTGTTAATTGAATATAAAAATTAATTGAAGATAAATACGGTCGGCTTTCCATCACATAAGGTCAAAAAGAATACGTAGATGAAATATAGTAGAATATAATAATGAAATAACCAAAAAACTGGTGGGCAGAAACAAATTTTGAAACAACGAAATATTACTGGTTTAAGATAAACTAAACGAACTAAAAATCCCACCAGGAAAGAAAACGAAAATATCAAGAAACTAGAGCCATACCTGATATTAAGTTAACGCCGACAATAGGGCCACCACTGGATGGCTACACAGCGGAAGATGTTCATGGCTCAGATTGAAGAGAAGAAACATGGACGGGCTCCCGGCGCTTACTCTGAAGGAGAAGTTGTCTGCCAGTCTTCACGGCGGGATCTCAATGTAGGCATGTTGCTTGAGCGCTCGCACGGCGCGATCTGGACCGCGGAACTTAACATGAACACCAGGTAAACAAAACAGAGGGCGCAAACAAATGCCGAACGAGAGAAAGATCCAGAAGGGGCGAGATTACAAAACCGGAATAAACAAAACAAAACGCACCTCTGAACAAAACAAAGCGATGGAAAGCAGAGATCATGCGAGTACCTGATATAGAATTATTAAAATATTTAATTTACAGATTAATGAATAAAATGTTTAATTTATAAAATAGGGTGCCGAGAATATACCATCGGCACAACCATTACAGTAACTATATTGTATTCAACTTGGATTTATATACAAATAAATTGTTATTTTTGTTGTTTGAATTATTATACTTATTGTTTCATATCAACCACTGCTCAACCAGCTACCAGAAGGAATATTTTTAGTAGGAGAAATTTATTTAATTAAATGTTAGGGATCCTTGACTCCTACCTAGCCCAAATCCCTACATATTTCTTGATCCTCCGGGCCGGATTGTATTTCATGTGCCGGATAATACTTCAGCCTTCCAAGACATTCCTGTGATTCTATTCCATTGGATTCCATATTTCTTGAACCTCACCGAACCTGGATCCAATATTTCCTGTTCCACCTACACTTTTAACCTCAACATCTTGTTATTGTATTATACTAATTCAATTATATGGTTTTCAGCAAACAATCCGAAGCAAGGACATTGTATGCACTACCACTAGTGGAGCAACTGAACAGAGGCTGAATATACTACGAAGCTTCTGGACCGTCAGCCACAACACAGCAATTTGTAAGGTACGAGACAGTTCCTATAATACACTGCCCTCCCAGTGAACACCATGCCTGATAACGAAGTAACTTCTCAAGCTATGGCTTCTCAAGCAAGTCAAGTGAAGCACTACACGCAAAAACATGCCATCATAAAAGGTAGACTCTCCAGGTTTAAACAATACATTGAAGATATTACAGTGACTGATGACAATATAGACGAGGTTAAGTGTCGTTTAATCCGTGAGGAATCTCTCCACAGTGAATTTGATGAATACCAAACTAAATTGGAACTTCTAGACTGTGATCCTGAAGCTGAACATGAACGACAGGACTTTGAAACTAAATATTATTCAGCTATAGGCCTAGCACTCAAACTCATCAGACAGTATGAAGCCATTTTCATACAACCTAACTTCAATCAGACTTAAAATCAAGCTACTGCCAACATGCCCAAAGTCAACTTACCAAAAATAGATTTGCCCAACTTTGATGGTCATTACCAAGACTGGTTGCCATTCAGAGAAATGTTTATCTCATTAGTACATGACAATAATTCACTGCCTACAGTGCAAAAATTTCACTATTTGAGGCTTGCAGTCAAAGGTTCAGCAGCTAAGCTCATTGACACGCTGCCCCTCACTGCAGACAACTATCAAACAGCATGGAAGCTACTTAACGAAAGGTATCATAACAACAAAGTTATAATACAACATTTGCTTTGCTCTTTGCTGGATCACAAGCTCACTCGTGAATCCTCCAAAGCTCTCATGGACTTGCTTGACCACTTCAAACGTCAGGCTAGATCCATAGAATGCATAACCCAACCTGAGATGAGATGGGAATACATATTGGTCCACATCTTAGCCTCAAAACTTGATCCTGCTACATCAAAAGCATGGAATCTTGAAAGTTCATCCAATGATTTGGACACATTTGATGACATTTGTACTTTTCTTCAAAGAAGAGGCCAGGCACTTCAAGCCACGCCTAAGGAACAAGCCATCAACACTAAACAAGCCACTTATAGACCATCTGTCACGGGACATGGCTATCCTAGAACATTTCTAGCCAGTACTTCTACTACTTGTATTCTATGCAAAGCAGAACACCCACTGTTCAGATGCCAAAAGTTTGTCAACCTTCCTAACCAACAAAAATGGAATGTTGTAGCAAACAATAAGATTTGCAGCAATTGTCTCAAGACAGGCCATAGACACAATGACTGTACATCCAGATCTTGCTTTAAGTGCAATGCCAGACATCATACTTCATTGCATCAAGACAGGCAAACGAACAACAACATAAGGCAACAAACGCCACAGCATCAAAGCGGCAGAAACCAAAATGCCAGAACAGAACAAACTGATAGACCCACACCAGGTACATCAGGAACTGCATTTGCCAACAATGCACAAGCAGATACCAGTGTTCATACATTTCTCGCCACAGCTCAAATCTTAATCAAGGCTAGAAATGGCAAGCTCCACAAAGCTAGAGCACTTTTAGATTCAGGAGCAACACGTTCATCACAAAAGAACTGTGTCATAAGCTTCAGCTAAGCACCAATCAAATCTCAGTAGCAGTAACAGGAGTAAACCTTCATACTTCAAACATTTATGAAACTGCTCATATGCAAATCAGGGACGCTCATGGACAAGGCTACCACCGTAATCTACAATGCCTAGATAGATATATAAGCTTTCATGAACCACAGATTATAGTCTCTGTTGGACATTACATGATAAGATTATAGGAGAAAAATTCCTCCGACACTGGGACTTGAACCCAGGACCTTTGGCTATTCGCGCCAATGCTCTACCAACTGAGCTAAGCCGGAGTTCAATTCACAGCGCCGGATGGAACCTCTCTCCTATGACTGATTGCCCTAATGGTCTACCTCACAGACAGACAAGTTATGTCATATGCAGTACTGTGAGGCACACTAATTAGTGATTTTTGTGACCGGGCTCCCACTGTTATTGTACAGTTGACATTCAAGATAGATATATAAGCTTTCATGAACCACAGATTATTGTCTCTGTTGGACATTACATGATAATATTATAGGAGAAAAATTCCTCCGACACTGGGACTTGAACCCAGGACCTTTGGCTATTCGCGCCAATGTGCGTTCAAGTCCCAGTGTCGGAGGAATTTTTCTCCTATAATATTATCATGTAATGTCCAACAGAGACAATAATCTGTGGTTCATGAAAGCTTATATATCTATCTTGAATGTCAACTGTACAATAACAGTGGGAGCCCGGTCACAAAAATCACTAATTAGTGTGCTCACAGTACTGCATATGACATAACTTGTCTGTCTGTGAGGTAGACCATTAGGGCAATCAATCATAGGAGAGAGGTTCCATCCGGCGCTGTGAATTGAACTCCGGCTTAGCTCAGTTGGTAGAGCATTGGCGCGAATAGCCAAAGGTCCTGGGTTCAAGTCCCAGTGTCGGAGGAATTTTTCTCCTATAATATTATCCTACAATGCCTAGTCATAGAACAAATTGCCTTAGATATACCTAGTGCACCCATTGACATCACTAACCTACACATACCAGATGACATCACACTAGCTGATGATGCATTTCATCTACCAGGAACCATAGATGTACTTCTTGGAGCAGACATCTTTTGGAACTTAATCACTGGCAAAAACCTCACAATTGGCAGAAGTCAAAGATACAAGACGTTACTCAGAGAAACAAGATTGGGTTGGATTCTTTCTGGACAAATCAGCCAGGGAAGACAAAGAAAACAAACAGTAAGATGTCACCTAACCATCACTGAGCAAATCCACAAACACATGCAAAAGTTTTGGGAGATAGAAGAAAATGAAGTGCCCATACGTTCACAAGAAGATGAAGAATGTGAACAGTTCTTCCAGCAAACCATTGCCAGAACTGACACAGGCAGGTACATGGTAACTCTACCATTTAAGAAACCAACTAGCAACTTAGGTGCATCCCGAGCTGGAGCCCTCAAACGCTTCTATACTGTAGAAAACAGACTTAGAAGACAGCCAACCATCTACCAACAATATCTTGACTTTATGAATCAGTATCAACAGTTGGGACACATGGAACCAGTCACACAGGACTACCATGTTGATGGCCCAAATGCATACTACATCCCTCACCAATATGTGGCAAAGGAAGACTCAAGCACTACAAAGCTAAGAGTATTTTTCAACGCATCCTACAAAACGTACACGGGTGTATCACTGAACGACATACTGTACAAAGGCCCATGTGTTCAGCCAGACCTCTATACAACACTACTTAGATTCAGATCTCACCCATATGTCCTAAGTGCTGACATTGAACAAATGTACAGAATGGTGCTTATACAACCTCAACACAGAAGTTTTCAAAGAATTTTCTGGCGCAGCAACAAGAGTGAACCAGTAAAATTGTACCAACTGACCACAGTAACTTATGGCCAGGCTAATTCAGCATATGCTGCAACAAGAGTTCTCAACCAATTAGCTCAAGATGAAAGTAACAAATTTCCTCAAGCAGCAAATATCCTAACTAACAATTTCTACGTTGATGACTTGCTGGAAAATTTTCAAAGAGAAGATGAAGCCATACATGCAGCAGACCAGCTAACTAAGCTACTTGTCACAGGTGGTTTCAACTTGACTAAATTCTGCTCAAACTCAGAAACAGTACTGGAGACCATTCCTAATGACAAAAGATCTACAGAAAGTTTAACACAACTTGAAGATGAAAATTCCATCAAGACATTAGGACTGCACTGGAATCCAAAGCATGATGTACTACAGTACACAGTGAAACCATTGCCATTAGCCACTACAAAAATACAGATATTATCAGCCATTTGTACGTTATATGATCCACAAGGCTTAATTTCACCTCTGATCACATCTGCCAAACTTATTATGCAGCAAATATGGCTATGTAATATTGCATGGGACGAGCAAGCCCCCCCAACACATTCAGCAAGCTTGGTTTGACTTGTATTCTAACTGTTGAAGGATCTAGTAGGCCTTGCATTTCATATTTTTTGTTACCAGTTGGCAGGCCTACCAATTTGGTTTTTTGTAGTCAGTTCTATTCTGTATGTGTTGACTAATGGCCGACGAGTTGTCTGAGATATATTGTCTTGTGGTTAGAAATAAAAAATAGTGTGTCTGAACTTTAACTTTATCCTTATTCGTAACATTTTGGCGACCGTGACAGGACGACTATGGATAAGCTAAAGAAAGATAGATCTACTATGAGAAGATTATTTACGAGGGCGGAGAACTCTTTGGAAGCGACGCTCAAAAATGATGAGTCCACAAGACAGGATCTTGTAGCGTGCTTTAAGGTATTGGAAGATAAAGCTGATAGACTTTTCAAGAATGACGAATTGCTACAAGAAGAATACCACCAATCTGAGGTTAAATTAAGTGATGAAGAAGAAACCAAAGATTTGGACGAAACGGAAAGTTACCGCGAAAAGTGGTTGGTGTTGAGAAGCCATTTTGAAGAAAAGTTGACGGAAGACATGGAGGCAACAACAAGCAACCGGAGTAGTTTCAGAGGTGGATGTGCTTCAAGAAGCCTGAAGTTACCGAAGTTAGAACTTAAAAAATTTGACGGTAATGTGAAACATTGGTAAGCATTTTGGGCACAGTTTAAACGAATTCATGAAGATGTTAGCCTAGAACCAGAAGACAAGTTTCAGTATTTGTATCAAGCTACAGAGGAAGGCTCATCGGCAAGATAATTAATTGCAAGTTATCCACCTTCAGCAGAAAACTATCCAAAAGTCATTGAACAGCTGAAGACAAGGTTTGCTCGTGATGAACTTCTAATCAACATTCATGTCAGGGAGTTGCTACAACTGGTTTTGAAGAAAGCTGCGACACCTGAAGTAATCCTACGTGGTCTATATGACAAACGTGAGACTCAGTTGAGAGCCTTAGAAACATTAGGAGTGACGGCCAATAAATATGCAGCTATGTTATATCCACTGGTTGAGTCTGCGTTGCCAGAGGAAACCCTAAAAGCATGGGGAAGATCACAGAATCAGCAAGAGAGGACTCAGTGTGATAGCTTAGAGGCACTGTTGCTATTTTTACGTCAAGAAGTTAAACGAGAAGAACAACTGCATATCAGCCGTGCTAGTTTTAGTTACGGGAAGCCTCAGGACCTTGTGAATCATAAGGTACCCACAGCAGCAGTCATGCATGCAGGAGAAAGTAAGCAGTCAGAAAAATCTTGTATTTGGTGCAATAAGAGTTCTCATGTCTCTCAAGATTGCTTTAAAGCAAAAGAAATGAGTCGTGGTGAAAAACTAGACATTTTAAGGAAAAGGGGTGCGTGTTTTAATTGTCTGTTGATGGGACATACCTCGAAGGTGTGCAGAGGCAACATCAAGTGTTTGTTGTGTTACAAGCGACATCATGCCGTCATGTGTCCTAAGTTGCAGTCTAAAGGACATGTTAACGAAGAAGACAAAGTGGGAAGAACACAAACTTTGTTATCTCATCAACAACATCAGACCTTACTACAGACACTGATGGTGAAAATCGAAGGGGCTAAGACTAAGTGGTTAGCAAGAGTTCTTCTGGACTCAGGATCACAGAGATCATACATAACCAAGGATGGCGTGCAGAAACTAGGTCTGAAGAAAATAGATGATGAAAAGGTGAGACACTATCTTTTCGGAGGAGTGAACACTGAACAAGAAGTTCACGGTGTTTACAACATCACATTACATAGCCTGGATGACCAGTTTAAATGTATCATTCCTGTGTTGGACAAAGACAAAATATGTACATATGTGCCACGGCTAGAAATACAAGAATACTACCCCTTACTGAAAGAAAACAATATAATCCTGTCTGATGTAGGCCATGATGTACCAGAAGTGAAGATTCTACTGGGAGCGGATGTACTGGCCAGATTGTTTACAGGAAATATTGTAGAGTTGGATGAGAACATGTCTGCTTTCGAGACTAAGCTTGGGTGGACTGTAATGGGGCAGAGAAAAGTGAGGGACAGTTTTAATAGAGTAGGTGCTGTCAGCTGTTTAAATAGTTTGGGTATTCCGGATTTATGGCAACTGGATACAATAGGCATCACAGATCCCATTGAAGTGAAAACAAAAGAGAACCTTGAAATGGAGACTTTGCAATGTTTCAAACAAACTGTTAAGGTTAGAGAAGATGGGAGATACGAGGTGCGTTTGCCATTCAAAGAAGGTCATCCACCGCTGAGTTCTAACAAGGAGATGGCTAAGATGAGACTAGTCGCTACCACCAAGAAACTGAAGGATATGAACAAGTATGAAGATTATGACAACATACTATGTAGTTGGTTAAAGGATGGTATAATAGAAAGGGTTACATGCTACAATGAAGAAGAGGGAGATTACTACCTACCCCATAGAGCGGTGATTAAAGAATCCAGTATGGCTACAAAAATTCGACCTGTATTTGATGCTTCGGCTAAAGATAAGGCGGGCAACAGCTGTTTGGAGAAGGGTCCTAACCTAATAGAGAAGATCCCACAAATCCTAATACAGTTTAGAAAAAACAAGATAGGCGTAATAGCAGACATAGAGAAAGCATTTTTACAGATCAGTCTGAACGAAACTGACAGGAATTTCTTGAGATTTCTTTGGTGGGAACAAGAGAAACTCATTGAATACAGACACTGCAGAGTGGTGTTCGGTGTTTCATCAAGTCCCTTTCTGCTCGGAGCAACTATATCACACCATTTAGATGGAGCTCCTGATGACTTGAAGGCAACAGCATTGAAATTACAAGAGTCATTCTATGTAGACAACTGTGTCACTAGTGTTGCGAATGAAGAGGAGTTAAATAAGTTTGTGGAAGAAGCCGATAAGCTGACGACTTCTGGAAGTTTCAAATTGCGAGGATGGGTCAGTGGACCTGTTAACTGCTTCACAGAAGAGTCATCGGTACAGGAATGTGTACATGTATTAGGATTGATCTGGAATCCTGAACTAGATCAGCTTTCTTGTGAATTTGATGTGATATCGATGATGGCACAACCGATTACAAAGAGGAAGCTGCTGTCAGTTGCACAGAGAATATTCGATCCCATTGGTTACACATGCCCGATGACACTAGTCCCAAAACTGTTATTGCAAGAAATATGGAAGGAAAAATACAGATGGGATGAGGAACTACCAGCCCACTTGGCTGGACGATTCATAGCATGGGTTAAGCAAATACATTGGTTAAAGCAGTGTGATATTCCCAGAGCAATATTACCAAATGCTTGGGTGGCAGGTGACATACAGTTGCACATATTTTGTGATGCGAGCAAACATGCTTATGCAACGTGTGCTTTCTTAAGAACAGAAACAGATACGGAAGTGACAGTAAAATTGGTCCAAGCTAAAACTAGGATCGCACCTATAAAGACTGTGACGATTCCTCGTTTAGAACTTCTGGCTGCAGTCATAGGAACACGAATGAACATCCAGATAAAACAGGCATTGAAAATAAAAGATTTGAAAATGAATTATTGGACCGACTCTACTGTTGTATTGGCATGGATTAAAAGAAATGAAAACTGGAGCACCTTTGTGGGTAATAGGTGTAAAGAAATATGCTGCTACAGTGACCCTGAAGACTGGCACCATGTACCAGGCGAGCGGAATCCTGCTGATTTGCCATCCAGAGGGTGCACTCCAAAAACACTGTTCGAGAGTCGTTGGTGGCAGGGACCAGAATGGCTCAAAGGCAGAGTAAAGGATTGGCCTCGAGAAGAATCGATTGCTTCGGAAGAAGAAGTTAATAATGAAAAGAGAAAGGGAATTGTTGTGGCTACAGTCACTACTGCAGTAGAAGAGAACTTTGTTAATCGGTTACTGTATTTTTCGCAATATACCAAGATGGTACGGATGATTGGTTGGATCTTGAGATTTTATCACAATCTTCTTCAAGTGAATAAGAAAAAGAGAGAATTGACTTTCGAAGAAGTCCAAGAAGCCGAGATTGTATTACTAAGAATGGTACAGTCAGAATGTTTCACAGACGGATGTAAGCTCACTAAGAATATGCAGTTACTGAAAGATGAAAGGGGACTAATGAGAGTGAAAACTAAACTCAACTTGAGTGAGGAAGTCCAGTCCTTTAAGACGCCAGTGGTACTCTCAGGCAAGCATGTAGTTACTACAAGATTGATAATGGAACAGCATCGGCTCAATATGCATGCTGGTTTACAAACATTACTTGCTGTGCTTAGAGAAACTTATTGGATTGTGGGTGCAAGAAAAGCAGTGAAACAAGTGATTAATAAGTGTACTGTTTGTAAGAGACATCGAGCTACATCAGTGCAGGTACCTTTTGCAGCATTACCTAAGGATAGAGTTGGACTTTCAAAGCCGTACGAAATTACCGGAGTAGATTATGCAGGATCATTGTTCTTGAAATCTGGAGAAAAGGCATGGATTGTCCTGTTTACTTGTGCTGTGTACCGTGCTGTGCATCTGGAATTAGTCCAATCCTTGTCTACAGCCTCATTTATACAAGCTCTGAGAAGGTTTGTAGCTCGACGAGGAAGACCCTCCACTATTTGGTCAGACAATGGCACTAACTTTGTTGGTACCTATAGAGCACTGCATGAGTTGGATTGGAAAGAGATTGTGGACGTTGCAGCTGTAAACGTATCTTGTGGAAGTTTAATCCACCTACTGCTTCATGGTGGGGCGGATGGTGGGAGAGACTAGTGAGAATGGTGAAGGAACTCATGCGTCGAAATCTTGGACAAGCTTGTCTGCAATATGAGGAACTATACACAGTGCTATGTGATTGTGAAGCCGTCATAAACGCTCGGCCACTCACCTATGTGATGGAGGATACGGAAGAGTTAATCCCATTGACTCCAGCGAGTTTTCTACAAACACTTTCCTGTAACGAGACTCCTGATTTGGATGCCATAGATAGTTCAGCTTTACAACAGAGATGGAAATATTTACAGAAGTTAAGACAAGATCTGAGAAGCAGGTTTAGAACTGAATATCTGGCTTTACTGGTACACTATGGTCAAAGGAAGGAGCGAACTGTTAGTACTGGGGATGTTGTTCTGGTAGGAGACGACTCTTCAAAGCGAATCAACTGACCGTTAGGTATCATCTTGGATTTATATCCAGGAGCAGATGGGGTATCAAGAGTAGCCAGGTTAAAGACTGCTGTAGGGGAGAGAGTGAGACCACTTCAAAGACTATATCCTTTAGAAATCTCTTCCAATGATTATAAGGATTTGAAAGGGGCTGAAACTGTACCCGATGTGATATCGGACACATTTGATGCAGGGGAAGTGAAAACAACTAGATCAGGCAGAAAAGTGAAAATACCAGAACGCTTAGACTTGTGATTGATGTATTAATTTATGCACTGTTAATGTAATGTTGCAATTTGTGTTTCAATTGAAAATTGCAAGGTGGGAGTATATGTTGAAGGATCTAGTAGGCCTTGCATTTCATATTTTTTGTTACCAGTTGGCAGGCCTACCAGTTTGGTTTTTTGTAGTCAGTTCTATTCTGTATGTGTTGACTAATGGCCGACGAGTTGTCTGAGATATATTGTCTTGTGGTTAGAAATAAAAAATAGTGTGTCTGAACTTTAACTTTATCCTTATTCGTAACACTAACCTCAAACTAGTAGAAAATTATAGAATACCCAGAAATGTACTAGAAAATCAGAGCCTGCACACTGAACTGCATCTGTTTTGTGATGCCAGTCCTACTGCATATGGGACAGCATGCTATGTTAAGACAATTAACCATGAGGATCACACACACGTGCAACTCCTCACTAGCAAATCTAAAGTCTCTCCACTTCAGCAAATAACATTGCCTAGACTTGAACTATGCGCAGCACTACTGGCAGCCCAATTGTAAGGAAAAGTAAGCCAATCATTGCAAGTTACAGTCCAACAAGTCTATTTCTGGACTGACAGCCAAATTGTATTGCACTGGCTTAACCAAGAGCCACACAAGTTGAATGCCTTTGTCGGACATCGTGTAGCTAAAATACAACAGCTTACACAGAACTGTTCATGGAAGCATGTGCCTTCACAGCAAAATCCTGCTGACATTATTACCAGACCCATCACACCTTAGAAACTACATAATAATGCACTTTGGTGGAATGGACCACAATTCTTGAAACACAATGAACAACATTGGCCAGTTATCCATGATGTGCCAGTACCAGCAGAAATGTTAG
Source organism: Ectobius pallidus (assembly GCA_964059195.1). Classification (NCBI taxonomy): domain Eukaryota; kingdom Metazoa; phylum Arthropoda; class Insecta; order Blattodea; family Ectobiidae; genus Ectobius; species Ectobius pallidus. The sequence continues at coordinate 61,302,555 of CAXKWD010000005.1, forward strand.
AAATCAGACATACAGCTAAAGCATTCACTGCATTACCAGTTCAAGATAACTTATTAACCAAATATTCTTCTTTCCAGAAACTATTAAGAATTACAGCTCTTTGCTTGAGATTTAAGCACAACTGTTTGAATCACAATGACAGGCACATTGGTCCCATTGTGTTGACAGAGCTCCAGACTGCACATGACTCAATAATCAAAAGGGTTCAACAAGAAAGCTTCAAACATGAAATAGCAGACTTAAAGAAAAATAAGCATGTAGCTAGGCAAAGCCCATTGTTGCCACTGCATCCATATCTTGACAGCCAAGACATTTTGAGAGTAGGAGGTAGATTACAACAATCTGACCTTAGCTATGACAGCAAACATCAAATATTGCTGCCATCTAAGCACCCTGTTACAGCACTAATTATTATTGATCTTCATTTGAAAAATCTTCATGAAGGATCACAAGGCCTATTGTATACACTAAGACAAAAATATTGGCCCATCAAAGGAATCCAAACCGTGAAATCAGCACTCAAATGATGCTATGTATGTTTCAGACATCATCCTACCACTTCAAACCAGATTATGGGAAACCTTCCCGAACCTAGAGTAACAATAAGAAGAGCTTTTGAATGCACTGCAGTCGACTTTGTAGGCCCGCTTACCTTAAAAGCCACTTCAGGCAGATGTAAGATAACTTACAAAGCTTATGTAGCTATGTACGTCTGCTTTGTTACGAAAGCAGTACACATTGATTTAGTAACTTCAGCCAGTTCTGAAGCATTCATTGCATCACTCCAAAGATTTACTTCCAGGAGAGGACTTCCAGCACATCTATATCTGGACAATAGTAGAAATTTCGTTGGAGCTGACAATGAACTCAAACAGTTACACAGCATGTTTCAGTTGGAACAAGTGCAGCAAGAGATAGTGCAGTGTACCTCAGGCTTGGGTATAGACATTCATTTTTTGCCGCCCAGAGCCTCAAATATGGCTGGTCTAGTAGAGAGAAGCAACCGTAGTATGAAAACCCTGTTATACCAGACTATGCGTAATACAGTGTTCACATACCAAGAGTGTTATACAGTGTTGTGCAAAATGGAATCCATTATAAACAGTAGACCACTCACTCCAATGAGTAGTGATGTTGATGATTTCTCTGCGCTCACACCAGGACATTTTCTCATAGGTGCTCCTCTCAATGCTATTCCTACCCCTTCCCTGCAAGCTATCCCTGACTCCCGACTGTCACGCTACCAGCTATGTGAAAAGATTAGCCAAATCCTCTGGGATCGATGGACAAAGAAATATTTGAACACTCTGCAGCAAAGGCAGAAGTGGCAAATTGAGAAACCAGACATAAAGATAAATGACCTAGTCATTCTTGTTGTAGATAATTCTCCCCCTTTATTGTAGCCTTTAGCCAGGGTTGTTGAACTTCATTCAGGACCTGATGGTCATGTTAGAGTACTTACTCTCAAAACCGCTACCTCTACAATTAAGAGGCCTATATCAAAAGTTTGTCCATTGCCCCAGCAGGAAAGTTTTGAAAATTCTTGATCCCCTGGGGACTATGTAACATTTCAGGAGAAATGTTAACCTTTTCACATTGTGCAGTTTCTTTTCTATACATTTGTTTATGAACATACTTCTTAATAGGGATGTAGCTCGCCAAACTTCTCCGACAGATAGCGTGGGTGTACTAGCCGGTATGCGCTAGCCGTTCGTCACTTGTTTTTCCAGTTTTCTTCTGCTGGCTTCATGCTTTTAAATGGCGCTCCAACTTCTCAGTCCGAAAAATATGTTCGTAATTTTATATTTTTATAGAGGACACGAGGCTACTATACGTACTGCCTTGTCTACTGGGCCCTTCTAGAATGTTGAAGTGTCAAAAATACGAAAAAAAAATCACAGAAGATAGGCTCTAAATAACACTAAAAAGGAAGGATTAACGAACAAATATTGTGAGATATTTCCGATACAGACGACATTATTTTGTACTCGACTTGCAGTAATATGTTATAAATGTATGAATATTTATATGCAGTGCGGGGATTAGATATTCTTTAATTTTTAAATTAATATATAAAATTTGCCGTGAGCATCGAGAATATGTTATGGGCCATTTAAAAATAGAGTAAATTACAATAAATAAATTAAAATTACCTAGTAACGCAATGATAATTACAGTACATTATGTTAGTTTTATACCTTTGTTAAACTGTATCTTTAGTGCACTTTTATATTTAAAGACCACTTCCCTGTTTAATTTATTTAGTTATTTTAGGCCTATTTATTTTACTTTGCTGTATAAATATGTGTATATTATGCTACTGTAGCCTTCTATTGCATCTGATAGCCAAGTTAGATTGACGGCCTCGAATAAAAATTGTGACAATAGCGTTGCCAATTTAATAGGCTACATAACTTAACGTATGATAATTATTAAATTCTGCCTTTATAATCTGCTATGTCATGCAAAGAAATATTCTTAATATTCTGTTTCATAACTAGAAATGAAAATCATGTAACGATGGTCTAGCATAACTTACCGATAGTAAAAGGAATAAGAAAGAATGAGGAATGAGAAGAAGAAAAAAAAAAGGCCTAATCGATTCCCAAGTTCCCATCTTTTTTAATTACGAGGGACAGGAAAGGTAAGTTTTCGTGATGTAAACATATTTTAATATTTTGATTTTGAATACGTTTTTAATATGACGGTATAGGCTAAATATGCATTTGATATAGAAAATAAATAATATGAAAAATGTCTGCGAATACACACCACATAAATCAGTGTTTATCACGTATATCAATTAGTATTTTACTGTCTGAACCCTAGAGGTATATTCTTTTAGTTCATTTGAATCATACCCAATCGCCAAATTAGCAGTACTGTATATAAATATTCATATCTGCAAAACATTTTGTACGTCGGGATCATAGTAATGTAGTTAATAGCGGGCATTTCTCACAGTATTTGTCAGCTTATTCTTCTTTCTTTTCGACTTATATAGTGTCTATCTTTTGCAATTTTTCTTTTAAGTTTTTTCACGTAAGTATATTCTGGAAGTGTCCAGTATACAAAGAAATGCGCCTAGTAGCGTTTTACCCGCAACAAAAAAAGAAAAGTTCGAACGTATTTTTCAGTCTGCTAAGATGAAACGCCATTTAAAAGCATGGAACCAGCAGACAACAACTCGAAAAACAAGTGACGAACGGCTAGCGCATACCGGCTAGAGCAGTGGAGACATCTGTTGGTTCTAGTTCGCTACATCCCTATTATTAGTAACCAAACATTCAATGAGTCGATCGATGCCTCTATCGATATCTCGAAAGCTTAGCAATGTTTTGAAATGTTTACAGACACTCATAAACATTAATTATAAAACAATTTGCTAAATAGTTTTTCTTAGTTTTACAGATCTTTTGAAATATGAAGATATTGTACATTCGCCGTATTTCAAGATAGAAGTCTCGAGAAGCTTCTACGCTATTTCGATCGAGAAACTGAAAGCGCTCGAATGTAATTTTAGAGGGGGTACGTAGGCTAACCTGTTTGACTCGTATTCATTCTTCATCGAACTTCACTAAGGCAAGCACCATAGCTTAATCCCAGTACCGACACTTGGGTACCGAGACTTCATGGTACTACTCTACACAACGCAGGAGATGTAGTCTACCATTACTTCTAGATCTGGACTTCTAAGGCAAAGAAGCCTTTACCCATAGCCTCTCAACTTTGAAAGAATGGTTATAATTTCTGCATTTATAATTTGCCGGAGTTTTGGGCAATATGCCACCTCCGCTTTACTTGTACTGAATTGAGTTCAGCTAAAACAGCTAGAACATTCTAACAAAGGTTAAAGATAACCAAACTTAATATAAGCAAATAAATTTACAGTCTACTACATCTTTTTGGTCATTCAAACCTGGACCAATACAGTAACTATATTGTATCCAACTTGGATTTATATACAAATAAATTGTTATTTTTGTTTGAATTATTATACTATTATTTCATATCAACCACTGCTCAACCAGCTACCAGAAGGAATATTTTTTAGTTGGAGAAATTTATTGAATTAAATGTTTGGGATCCTTGACTCCTACCTAGCCCAAATCCCTACGGTAGTCAACATGAAAATGGTTTCTCTCTATGATGGGGGTTTTCTCACTATATAAAGAGTTTACCTAGAGTTAATACGCAGGCCTTCAGATGCAGAATAAATGCACACTATGCTCAAGAAATGTAACTACCCAGGTTATGCAAACCTGGCCGTAATAAATTGCAATAGGAGATATTTATAGTAAATTTGGGAATATCAAATAGTCGAATATAAAGGTACAATACGAGATAAATTGCTAAATTAATATATTTATATATATATAAATAATATCTTCAGTACTGAAATGTAGACTAGATAAGGGATGATGAAACTTTGAATTAAATACACCCAAAAACCAAAGGTGCAAATAAATATTTAAATTGGATGGCTTAGCAAAGGGACTAGGTTATTAGAACCTTAAAGAGTCTATTCTTTATATACCAAGTCAAGTTAATATAGACTAAACCAATTGTACAAGATTCCAATGTGCAGAATGACTGAATATGGCAACATTACCAGAAATACTTCTACACTTCAATGACGATAACTACGCCTGACATACAATAAAGGTTATGTCTAACTTACAAAAGGGCTGTGGCTACACTTCACAAACACCTTCAGGGTACAGCTTGCTATAAGTTCAAGCATAATAATGTAAAATATCACTAGCAGAATTAATCAAGAAAATGGGACAAACTCGAAATATCCAGAAGGCTCGGCAGCACGATCTAGGAGTACGTGACAATGTTTAATTATGAAAACTCCACCCCAAAATTCTTTATAGAGGAAATATATATTTCTCGCAATCACTATGGAATTCTTTAAAGAGAAACAATTCTTAGAACAACATAGGCTAGATACAATAACTGAAGTTATATATATATAACCGCCAAATCGACCTGCATACTACGAATCAGCAAACCGCCCACAGGAGGACGTGACCTCCAAGTCAACCAATATGGCGATCACAATTGAAATAAGTCATTATCTTATTAATACTCAAACATGGGGACATATAACAGTGCGGATATCTGGATAACAAGATTAATTAGTTATAACGTGGATGCTCAGCACATTAAGATAATATGGAAATGAAATAGCTCGACTGCATAAGATACTAGATTAATCGGTGAATGTCTCGTAGAATAAAAGAATGAAATTTATTCATACTGAAAGCTTACAAAAGTTGCAAAGTGCAATATCCTTAAATAATTTCATGAAGCAGAATATTACTCACATCGAACCAGAAGGACGATCCCGCAGCCACAACTACTCTTAACGAAGCACAAAAACCCACTGACTCGGGCTACCGCGTCATATCTGAACAGCAAGCGACAATAGGTGGCAGCACTATACAGTAACAAAAATAATAATACATATGAGACTCACCAGAGGGCCAAGAAGGCGGGTTTTTTAAATCGTTTCAATCTTCTGAACTCTAACATCACTTATCTATTCCTAGTATTATTATGCTGGTTTAAAACAAGATGCATATTTTTTTGGATAGTAGCCTCTCGTAATATAGTATCTCTTGTTGGAGTCTATTCACACTCCTTTTGAGGTCATTTGCTCGTGAATTTCAGTAACCCGTGTTTCGCTTACGTAATCCATTCTTACGGTTGTGTTTATTTTTCCAATGATAAAAGTTCGTGTCTATTTTTAGACTTTAGTCTTGCTAGCTGAAATTATTATAATATTTCCACTAAATATTAAATTTATTATTTCTATAGTAAGTTCTAGGCCTGAACTTCTGTTATTTTGAAAAATTACTGTAGTCCGATTAATTGTAATATTACAGTATTAAGTATTATAAGCTCGTGTTCTTATAGAAAATTCCAGATTCTATTCTTGAACTGTATTGTATTTCTAGAATCATATATGTTTCTTTACAAACTATTGAAGTTTTGTTCCCTGAGGCTATTACAGTATTAAAGTATTAGAAATTTATATTCTTATAGAAAATTTCAGATTTAACTCTTGCTATCTTACAGTATTCCGGTTAATTGTAATATTACAGTATTAAGTATTAGAAGCTCGTGTTCTTATAGAAAATTCCAAATTCTATTCTTGAACCGTATTGTATTTCTAGAATCATTTATATTTCTTTACAAACTATTGAAGTTTTGTTCCCTGAGGCTATTACAGTACTAAAGTATTAGAAAATTATATCCTTATAGAAAATTTCAGATTTAACTCTTGCTATTTTACTCTTGCTGTTAATTATAATATTTCAGCATTCATTAACTTTACAGTATTTCAAGTTCCCTTATACTTCTTCCCACTTATTGAAGTTGTGCTAGTATTTATAGCCATTATAACTTTTCATATTCTTATGGAAAATCTCAGATTGAACATTTGTTAGTTTTGGATTATTACAGTGTTTTCTAGTAAACATAAAAATTCCATTCTTATAGAAAATTTCTATAAGCGCTAATATTGCTGTATTTAAAGTACCTTTATATTTCCTTGTCAAATTTTTGGAGCCTTAGTATTTTTGTAATCACTGTAGTGAATTAGGAGTTGTTGCATTGTTATGGGGAATAACTGTAAGCATAAATTTTGCTATTCTCCAACCATTCCGCAATTTAATAACCGAATTGTGTTCTATTATCTAAATTCTATTGGCCTTGTGAGCTTACATTCTCTGAAGACAACCCTACTTATTAAAGAAGTTCCCCATATTTATGGAAATTGTGGCTCTCCCTATCTTATATATATTACCGATTAATATGAGTTATAACAATGCATCAAGTATAAGCTTGGTATATCCCATCTTGTGACAATTTTACGACTTGACCCCCCACTTACGAATCCTGAATACACGCAACACACAATACACCTGTGACCATTTATGACTAATTACGCCAAAACGACCAATAGGACAATCAAACAAATTACACTATCAGACAGAGGACATTAAGACCTAAAAGATGACATATCACACTACGTTACACTATTTAATTAAATAGCTTTTTGATATCAAAATTAATATATATGGACTATTAATTATCGGACAGATGGGATATTTATATTAAAAGATTCTGACGAAGAAGACCGACATTATTACAGTCATCAAATTAACCCTAAATTTGAATTATAGGAATTATTAAGTGATTTAGATTAAACAGAAAGTAGGGGGGCCGAGTACAGACATCTCGTCTCTAGTCATTAACGTCAAATTTGACCTATGGCAGTAGGGGAGAATCACCCTCTTTAACGGAAGAATGCTAGAAAGGCGCGGACGGCAGAAAATTTAAGCTAACAAATAAGGGCATATATGAAGTAAAGATAGCCAATAGAAATACAGAAAGAAAGTAATGAACATCGATGAGGATATGTAGATCGAGAACTAGTGAAGCTACTCCACATCTCTTATTGCACAGAACTTCGAGTGATTAAGACGTATTTTTGCTCCGCGCTATACAAATCAGATAGGCACCAAATATTAAGTTTATAAGTGAAGTCGGAAGTTAAGTTTATTTCAGCGCGTCATAATAGAGATCATAATAAAAGTTACGTTATTTTGAATTAAACGTTTTTTGTGCCATTTAACATAAAATATATAGGACGTTTATCATTTACACGTCACTCAGACACTCTGCGAAATCATAAAGTACTAAAGATTCGGATCATCTGTGCAACGGACATTTATTAAGCCTAATAAATCAATTCACTGCAAAGTGGACATTAAATATTTAACTCTTTAGAGACATTTTGTGTTTTTATTTATACAGATTTCAGAGCCGGCATTCCTTTAATTCGAACGCACCACGGATAAAGAGTTTTCTGTCTCTGCCACCTGAGATTAGCTATGCAAACATTACTTCTCTGGTGATTCGGAACTTGGCCGCACTCTAAATTTATCTTCCAAAAGCAGATTGGCGCCCGCGGATCGGTGAAGTTGTGACAACAACCCGAGTTACCGGAGGACGGTTTGGTTGTGTCTAAGACCACAAACCAGACCGCCGCATCGTGGAGTCCCAAGTGGGCCATAAAGCCACATACTGACGTCCCAACTGGGGCTGAATTTTTTCGCATTAAAGGTAAATTTCACGAAATTTTCATCGACATTTTAAAGACAATAAATAAACAACACTTAAACATTTTTTCAAGCTGGACATTGAACATTTATATCGACACATTTATTCGAACATCCATATCGACACAAGTATTAGTGAAGTAAACAGGGGCGCCAACTTATATGGGCCCGTGGGGCTGAAGCCCACCCAATAATTTGCCGTAGGCCTATTTTGTTAAATTATTTTTTCTATTACTAAAATATGTTTTCTTGTTGAATCGCTGGAAAACTAAAATCAGGCTTTTGTTGACATAATAATATTACCTCCTCTTGTTCCAGTTCATTCAAGATTGTCTGAAGTCGTTTCTCAGTTCATTAAATTTTTACGTCTTAATCTGTTAACGCTTGAGAGGCCCCTCTGCAGTCTCTCTCGGAAAATAAGCGTAACAAAATTAGTATAGGTAATGAAACCTTCACTTGTAGGCCCTATGCACCACCGTAGGGGTTACAAGAACGAGTCAGTCAGTCAGTCAATCTGTTAACGCAGTTTCCACATCCACCGCCATATTTTGATGCTATTTATGCATTCATAAAAAACTTAATCACATTGCTTTTCAAAATATATATATCGGCTAAGGAGAGTGCGGAAAAGTTAAATTCAGAAGCTAGATTATGCTTGTGGTTAATAAAAAATCACAGGGAATATATTAATTTAATGGGCAAAGCAAGGAATTGTGATACAAGACAAGAGTGTGGAGTACAAGACAATTAATTCAAAGTTTGTCTTCAGAAACAATGAAATCATTTTATGTAGGCCTACAGTAGGCCTACTATATTTATACCATATTCATATCAATATTTTATAAGTCTACTAGCATGTGCCCGCGATAATTTTTTTTTTGGCCAGTATTTATTTAATAAATAATTATACAAAACAAGACCACCCGAATGAGCAAGCGCTCGTGCTCGGGCACGAAGACCTACTTCTAGGTCTTCCAGGTGGTCTTTTCCCTTCGGTCTCCCAGTCAATTCTTTTGAGATATGTCTTTCCTCCCCATACGTGCAAAAATTAAGAGCAAAACAATTAAACACGTTTATTAACACTTACCACACGAATCATTCATAAACTAAACGATTAATAATTATATTGAAACAGCTAAAAATCCGGCTTTGGAGTGCATTCCACGATAAATAAATGATTTAAATAAAACATCTAGTAAGTAAATAATCGCGGGCATCTGCTAGTCTGTTTTATGAAACTCGGAGGTTCATTGGCGCGGTTACAGCCCTCCATTCAACCCTATTCTGTGCTAACTTAATCCAACCATCCCTCGCAAGTCCTACTTCCCTTAAATCTTATATCTATTCTACTATTGTCCTCCCGCCTACGTCTTAGCCTTCCAAGTGGTATTTTCCCTTTGGGTCTCAATTCAAAATAGTTTTGGGATATGTCTTTCCTTTCCTATGTCCAGCCCATTTCATCTTCAGTGATTTAATTAAATTTACTACATTCCGTGAAGAGTACAAGTTTTAAAGATCGTCATTATGCACTTTTCTCCAGTCCCCGTTTTCATCTCTCTTAGGTCTAAATATTTTCCCGAACATTCTCAGATTATATTCTTCCCGAAGAGTAAAGGACCATGTCTCACATCCATATAAAGTTCCATTCCTCTTTCTTGTATTATTTACAGGCTCTCTATTAATTTTAATTTGGTTTTTACATTAAATTGTATTATTCACGGTTCTTTTGTTCTAGTTCTAGGTGAATTTGTAAATTTCTGTCTTTATCTCAAGTTGTGTTGTAAACTAAACATAATTTTTCTTAATAATTACTTACCGTATTATTGACTGTTAATGGTATTTATTTACAATTAATACTGAACGGCACCCACACAAGGGCAAAGCTCATTTGGGTGTTAAACTTAAATTCTGTATTTTGTGTATCATATATTCGAATAAAGTAATTAGAATGCAGTAGTACACGGTTTATCCGCAATGGGTTGTTTAAACAGGCTAGGGTCACCAGGTGAACAGATAATTTATACAAAGACGATTCGAATTGTACAAGTTATATATATGCACACAATTGTATAATAATTAACGAATTGTATAAGTTATATAAATATATATATATATATATACAATTCGAATCGTATATATATATGTATATATATAGGTATATATATTACTTCTAGGCATATGAAACATTTTAGAAGTTTATGATCAGTCTTCCTCAGTATTACGTATTTCGGAAAAGTAACAAGGGAATCTACTTTTATACCATTCAACGGCCCTAAATAGCGTGCTCACTCGCTCGCCCGCTTCGTGAAACATCGGGTATACTCGGAGATGTTCGTCTCTGGCAGTGTAAACTTTCACAAAGAGTACAAAATTAGGAAAACCATTTCTTTATTATATAAAGCCTATGTGAAATGAATACAATGAATAAAATTTGTAATTTTATTTTTACTTACAATTTTCATAGCTCTGAACCACAAACATGTTTAATAAACTATCAGTGTAAATTTCTTAAAAATCCTGGAGTCAATTAATAATGGCGGGCAAAGCCGGGGGCACCAGCTGTAAAATATTGATGGTTTAACTCTTGAAATATTGTTGATAATAAAAATCCAAACAAACCATTCCTTCCCTTGAAACATTATATAATTTCTGAAAATTACACTGAATTGATCAAATAAAATTCACATCATAATCATCTGTCAACAAACAGTTGAGAAACAATACGTATTATGTGTTCACAGTTAGCTGTGGAACTGCATAATCGAATCTGAGATCGTTTTCCCAGGCTGTGCTTTCTAATCGTGGAATGTACTCTGAAGCCAGAATTTTAGCTGCTTCATTAATTATTAATTACTTAGTTTATGAATGATTCGCGTGCAAGTGTTAATAAATAGAATGCTTTAATAGTTATTATACTCTTAATTTTTAATTTTTAAATTAATTATCGTGGGCGAAGCCACGGGCCAATACGAAGAAGTGTATATTTTAGTATTGCTTTGGCAATAGTATAACGACTGGTTCATTTATTTATTATTTCGGAGAACTTCGTTCGCGAGTTTTTACTTCCTCTGCCCGTACCATAGGTACTATAGGTAGAGGAAGTATTGTTTTCGACCCTAAAATTCGAAGTTGAGTTTTTAGCATATATACACGTTTCAAGGCCCCCTGAATCCAAAAATACTATTTTTGGAAACATGTCTGTGTATGTGTCTGTGTGTGTGTGTCTGTCTGTCTGTGTGGAAGTTTGTGAACAGGCTAGCTCCGAAACGGTGAATCGTATGAAAACAAAATTTCGTATTTGGGTCAGGTACCTTCTGAAGATGTGATTCGAAGATTGGCGACAAATTTCTCTTATTTTTAAGGGGACTTTACATGAAGAAATTTTCGTTTCTCGCGATTTTCTCGAAAACGGCTCTAACGATTTTCTTTAAAATTTGCACATGTGTTCCTTTTACTGAGAGCTAAAACTTTTATTTGAAACTCTTTTTCGAAAAAATTCTCTGAGGGTAGTTACAGGCCACCCACTGTTCACCCACTGTTTGTAGAAAGTTTATCTTGCGTGATGAACAACTGAATTACGCTCTTCCACGGCCTCTTATTCTATATAAGAATGTGAAGTGAGAAAGATGTATTGTTGGCCCGGTATAGAGTAAAGAAGTATCTGAGGGAAATATTCGATAATTTCGGAAATTATTCTTTACGGCGGAAAGTTCATTAAGCGTCTGCAGTCACTTGTTCTTTTTTTAAAGTTTGTTATATAGGCTAGCCTGCGCTTTTAGTCGCATCATTGAAAGAAGGGGTATTTATAGGATAATAATAGGGTAAAATTGTGTCTTGATATGTGAATACTGCTAACTTTTTTTTTGGGCAGAGGAAGTTATGTGACTTTCACATCAGATTTTTTTAGTATTATTTTCCTGTAGGTAATTTTTTGTTTAAGCAAAGAAAATTCTACGTTAGCAGACATAATTTAACAATTCCCACCACATAACATAATACTTAAATATCTGGAACCGTATCAATAGGCCTGTAATTAACACAGAATTCCAATGAATGGGTTGTTGCGAAATGAGACGTTTAGAACAGGATGAATTCGTGAGCTTTCCCATGGGCTGCCTATTCTGCATTTTATGTGTCTTATATTTCACTAACTTTTTGTATTGTTTTGTATTTTGTAATTCGAAATTAACTTATGAAGGACTTTCGATTTTTAAACTCTAGGTCGTTATATAGGTAATTAGAATTTGAAATGAGGAAGAACGATTTATCACACTCAAACTATTCCCTCAGAAAATGCTAGATGTAGCTTTTTATGGCTCATGTAGGATGTAGAATTTTGCCCCCCACTGTTTCTTGAAATAAGAAATAGAAATTCCGGTAACAAAATTTGACGGAATATTTTATCTCTCACTCTCATGTTACCATACAACCCTTTTCGGGGCTGAAATCAAAAAGAAATTCAATATCACTTTCATACTTTCCTCCTCCAATACCTAGGACATAATATACTGTGCTCATAGGACTAAAAATGTTCCATCTTATTTTGTATCCTTTTGCATGCTTAGGGCCTATGATAAACATCCATATTTCTCAATTAAAAATACGAGTACAAAGCCTACAGGTACGAATAACGTATCAGTGGATAGAATTTTTTACAGACTTCTGATATGGCATACTCATTGGCACACCCAGGCTGAGACAACTGAAAATGCTGTCCCTGCAATACGACCTCTTATTTTACATCAAAATATGAAATGAGAAAATGGTATTCTCTATGTCCAGGGTGGAGAAAGTTATGTGATTGGATAACATTGTGCATTATTTTCGTGGATTTCAATATTTATTTGCATCAATAAATTAATCTAATTAATCTAATTTGTCAAAGTCCCGTATCATGCACTGTCAAAGCTACCTGTGAACACTGCCAACAATACACTGTTCTCATGAGAAGTGTATGTTGAATGTGACTTGTATTTGATTAGATTTTATAATAAGGTATTTCGTCTCCTCGAAAACATTTTATTTTTGGCATTTAAAATCAAAATCTTGCAAAATCCTTTCTTAGTTTTCACTTAGGCCTATATTATGAAACGAAGGTACTACCAAAATTCCAAGCCTCTAACTATTATAGTTTAGGCTCTACGTTGATTCTCTTTCAGTCAGTCAGGACAAACCCGCTTATATATATATATATTTGATGAACCAATGGACGGGAGTATGAAAATGTTTAAATCTTTGAGCCCACCCAATGTTTTTCAAAAGTTGGCGCCACTGGAAGTAAATAACAGACAAAATAAATATAAGAGACGTGTGTTAGAGGAAAATAGGCAGGCATTGTGGGATTAGAACGAGACCAACAGCTGACTGAAGGAAGGAAGGAAGGAAGGAAGGAAGGAAGATCCATGACCCTCAGCGGGATACCATCAACCACAGAAGGGACAGAAAGGTATTGTTCAGAAATTCTGTTCATGTAGTAAATTCAGGATTTTCCATTTAAGTGTCAGTAGAAAATTTTATGAAGTTGCGTAATAATAAAATAATCAGTAACATGGACACTGAGGATTCTGAAGCCTCAGTTTCAAACGAAATTCCTTGTGCAGGACCTTTAATTGAACAGAACGTAAATATGGAGGAAAATAGGAATGTGACAGATAATATTGTACCAGAAATACCTAATGTAGTAGCACGTGAAAGTGATGTGAATTCCACTAATCCTAGTCAAAATAACAGTGCAAATATGAATTTGATTAGTAATGCTATTTTAACACAAGTAGGAGCAATAATGGCTCAAGTGAATGCACAGTTGTCTGACATAAAAGCACAGATGAATGCACAATCGGAACGGATGAAAACACAGATGAATACACAATCAGAACAAGTAAAAAATGAATTGAAAGCACGATCAGAACATTTAAAAACACAATCAGAACAATTTAAAACACAATCAGAACAATTGAAAACACAGTTAATGACACAATCAGAACAGCTGAAAACTGAGTTGAGTACACGATTAAATACACAATCTGAGAATTTAAAGGTGCACTTGGACACTCAATTAACTGATCAAAGTAATAAGTTAAAAGAAATTGTAGAAAAACAAAGGGCAGAAGTTGAAAATAAATTAAAGGAATTATATAGATTCTAGAGTCACGACTCAAATTTCAGCTTCCGAGTGTGTACCGGTACTAACCGGAATTCAACGTGTCACAGTGAATTTACAATCGGAAGTAGATCGATTGAGACAGCAGGTAAGAGATCATGAAGTGGCGATTGGGAATAGGGAAAACATACCTGTACCCACACTTGCTACCAACTCAACCACCTCTCTGCCAGCAAATAATTCTCCAACTCCTACTCCACAGGAATTTACCAATCCTTTGATACGATCAGATATAGGATTGAACTTACCTTCAAATAGTATGCTATAGATTCAACCAATATTATGAATAATTACGAACTTAGTAATAATGATCTACCATTGCCACCTTTGAAGACTCCCAAAAGACAAACCCTGTGAGGTATTTGAATGATTTAAAGACTTATTTCCGATTACGAAATGTACCGGAAATTTTGGTCCTAATTTCGAGATCTTTACAGAAGTCAGCACTGAGATGGTTTCATGTCATGAATGATACTAAAAGTTTAGATATGCAAAGCTTCGAGGAGGCCTTTTTGCACGAATACTGGTCTAATGTAGAGGAAGAACGCATTCGATATAAGGTTTTTCATGTTAAATTTGATCGTAATTGTGGAATGAATTACGTGGAATATTTTATCTCATTATGCGACCAGAAACAACTCCTGATTCCGAAAATTGATGAGCAAATTTTCATTCAAGCCTTCTGCCTTCATTTTCCCACATCAATAAAGAATAGCTTGATCGTGGCCTCTCCTCAAAACACGAGCGACATGTTACGTTTGTTTGATGCGAATAATCAAAAGAGGAACATTAATTATGTGCATACTGGACCTGCGAATTTTGAAAGTGAGGTCGGGACACCGGAAAATAATAAACAAATGCAGTATAATAGGAACGATAATTCCAATCATCAAAGTCGACAGAGACGAAGCCCGGAACCCACTGGCCAAACTATGAATAACAGAGAGGTACGCGGAATGCATTTTGGAGAAATAGAGGAAATAGGAATGCAAATTATGGTAACTATTCCCGATATAGGCCTTACAATAATAATCAGCAGTACCAAAGATCATCCGGACGAGGCAGAAACTCGTATGGTAATTTTTCGCGAGGCCGAGATTTCCAGAATAATAGGAGCAGAACACCCTCATGGTATTACCGTAGTCATTTAAACCAAGGATATTTCCGCTCGAAATTTCGTGGCCGAGTAGTAAATGACAGATATATACGCAATGGAAACAATAATAGGTTTGCACATGCCGAGGCGGAGAATCGTCCCAGGTCACAGAACAACCGAAACAATTAAACGTCGAGTAGGCCTAATACCCCTTCTGCTGAAGTAGCTTTAAACGCTTAAGGGCTTCTAAAGTACCTCCAACCGGAAGCCCTGCGTCTATTCACAATTCTAGAGGACACATAGGCTCATCAGTAGTTTAGTATTAGCGGTAACCCCTGCGGTGGCGTACTGAATGCAACCCGCAATACAGGGGCCGCCACCGTGTATTGCAGGGGCAGACCCCTGCAATACAAGGTGGCGGCGTAGGGGAAGGTGGCGCGTAGGGGAAGGTGGCGCGTAGGTGGCGCGCTGTCCACTCGGAGGAGCAGCTGACCACTGCCCTTTGGCCACCTGGGGTGCTTGCATCCTCAATGATCATAGCTATTAAGACAATCTGGTTGCAAGCAGCCTTTGCGCCACCAGTGTAGAACAACGGCCTAACTATTGGTAAATATTTGTGATATTATAATATTTGCATGTCTTAGTGTGGATGCAGACAGGACCGCAGCTTTGCGTCTCAACACCGCATACAGAAATAAACACAACGTGAGGTCATGCGCCAGATGTGTTATTTCGGAACACATGTTGCATGTTGCTACGCTCGTTATCTTCTTATTTAATTACCATTCATTCGTTTCTGAAATAAATATTATTTCTAACATCAACAATTATAATTTTACTCTTTTAATTATTTAACTTAAATAAAACTATTAATCGGATTGATCAGGATCTTATACTCTCGTAAGAAAACACTCGTAAATTAATTTACATATTTATTCTAAAAGTCAATAAGTGAATATGTTTCCTTGAACTCGCATTTTACGGAGTTCTTCACAACCATCCTCATCTTCATGGCTTCCGACGTCTTGCGACGTCATGGAAAGTAAAGAGACTGAGGCCTGTTTCGGTCGGGTTTATATAACCATCCTTGCCACACCCAAACCTCGGGTTTAACAAAATAACATAAGAAAGTACTATATGCCTTTCTTGTATGCGAATCGTCTATTATTTGCATAAATATTACTGAATTGACTTAATTCAATAAAAGCTTAAATCTTGCGTTAAGCAACGGAAAATAATGACATAATTATGACCTCATCAACAACCAATAGAAACTAGTCTAATTTATCCTTACTCAGTAATCTGTGAATAATGTGTGACCCATGCATCGCCGTATCCTAAATTATAACATTGCTATTATAATCTGGGAGAAACAATGACAATGATTTTCGTTATAACCGTGGTATACTCAGGTATACACCAGGGCTCAACACATGTATCGCTGTTGCCACACATGTGATATAATATTCAGCCCAAGTCGGCTCGTTATCCACACCTCAGGTTCGAATCCTGCATCTGTTATGTATTTTTTAAATAATAATATTTTCCCCCACTTCATGTCTGGCCGTCAACGTCTCAAGCAATGGAAGGATAAACCTCGCTACTTAGGCGTCGGTGGAGAATACGACCGATACAGATGAAATAGTTGAAAGCTGAAATACGTGTCCATTTTTTGTTATCAGGCCTAGATGATGAAGCTGTGAGATACGCGATGGCATGTTATCGTTCTGCATGTGTTGATGGCATACCCCCCACCTGTGAAGTCAAAACATTATTCGCAAGCGTAAATGATGCAGCTGGTGGTTATTTGTGCGAATCTTAGCGTGTGGTAAACTGATTCCATATATAAACCAGATTTATCCACGGCACGAGCTTATTTCTTTGCTAGTTCAACAATGGAGAACATAAGAGTAATCGATATGTTAGGCTTCGAGGTGCGGCTCCACCAGCACCCCGAGATATATGAAATCAGATCCACTGCTGACCAACGCCGGGAGGGGTTTGTACGTGTCCACCCATGCGGCAAAGGGGACATGGATCACCTGGACGACGAGGAGTCACACCCCGCCAAACATCACCTCGAAACGTGCAACGGGGACCAGCACGTCACCATTTGTACAAACCCCAGCTCTCTGCCGCCCCCCATCGAGGCCTGGGGGCGGAGCTGCACGAGGGAATGCAGCGTTTTCGCAGAGCAGTCTCGAAAGGTATGTACTCCATTATTATTATAGTCAGTGAATTATAACATTCGTGTATAGTCATAAATGTTCAATCACCATACAGTTAAATTTTAATAGATTTCATCCCACGTTATTGTGAATCAGGGCCCGGATTCTAATGACATGTCATCTTTTTATTGATGCTGCATCAACTTGTAGAAAAATAATGGCCTCTAGATTATAGAAATGCATTTTTATTAGGTCTTTTTTGTCATTTTATGCCATTTTTAGGGCATTTATTTCAATTTTAGGTCATTATTTTGTCATTTTCGTGTCATTTGCTTCCTTATTTAGTCATTTTCATGCATTTACATTGTGTGTATTAACTTTTTTTTTTTCGTCGCTAGTGGTGGTGTCTTTGAAGTGTTGTCTGTTTAATGCAAGAAGGAAAAGTGTTGTCATGTCTCAGTCGGAAGTGAGAATCAAAGAAACGTCAAAATTTTGTATTATATTACTATTGTTATTAGATTGACTTGACACCAGAGTCTACCACCTGCTTGGATCTGAGAGTGCAAACTACTGTTTGCCCTCAATAAAAAAAACAATATAATCCGGCAGACCTCAATAGATAGTACCGAATTTTGACTCAGTGCCAGTATAAACTTCCGTGAGAGAAGAACATTCACAACATTACAGTTTTTACAATTATGTACAAACTAGTCTATAGCTTTGAGTGTATAATAATTTTTATAAATAAAATATCAGTTTTAGGCCATTTTTTATAATTATTAAGTCATTTTATGGTCATTTTACAGGTCATTTTTTCAAACAATTTTAGGTCATCAGAATCCAGGCCCTGATTATAACATTCGTATAGTCATACAGTTAAATTTCATTCGACTTCAATCCACGTTATTTCATCATTCTTATACGTTTTTGTTTTTTTCATATGTTTCAGAACAGAGAGGATCTGTTTCGAGCGGCGAGGGTCCAGCGGTGGATTCGTGAATTAGATGAGGCTACAACTATAGAGCATTATTAATTTTTTTTTTTTTTTTCCCCTTAAAGTTTTGCAATTTTTTTAAATAAATATTTAGTATAAAGAAAACTTTTGTAAAAATTATTTAAAAATCGAGCTCTCACATTTTTGTATGAATGTAAAAGGTCGGTTATATCCTTAACCAAAACCCTTACTCCCTTAATTCCAACAATAGTCCAAAAGCATGTTCTCTCAATTTTTTTACAGGAGGCTGTGAGGATTCTTCCACGCTGAATAAGTCATACTCCATTGAAAATAATAATTTGGTGTTTATCATAACATTAACTGCTGAAAGCTTGGGGATGGGGGGTATTCCATTCATATCTGCTTGCAGCTGTTGTGATCACGCAGCCATTGCACTCAGTCTCACAACGTTGGCACGAGTCTATTTTTTTATCATTGTGCAGTCAACATTCTGTCTGTCATAAACATGGTATTCATTGACGTGTCAGTTCTGACTGAAGGGGGGCGATGAAAACTTTAATAATAATAATAACTTTCATTCTAAATGATAGTTTCATTCAATTTCATAAAGGTTGTGATTTAACGATCAATGAGACAATGGTTGTATAGGGTTCAGACTTTTTAGGTAAATACATATATTTTTTATTTGAATAAATATTTTAGCTAGCTACCACATATCTTGTATAGAAATATATATTTACTGTTTTTGTAAAATTGCGGCATATTTTCATTGTGTTGTTATGTTAAGTCAGGGTTGATTAGGTCTTAACATCTCGCAATGTTTCAAATCATCACAGCTTTAAGATGCGCAAATAAAACAACGTTTGACCATATTTAGGCCTATAATAATCCTCTTCGGTGTAGGTTGAAAATTTCATACGTGTGCAGGTCATGAATCAACCACCGTGAGCTACAACATTCAAGCGATCGCGATAGTTATTATGTCCAAAAAATAACCAAAGCCTACTGTAATTGATTTTGACATTGTGAAAACTTATGTTATGAAAAATTCACGTTTCTATACTCACAACTCGCGAACGAAAGCTAAAATTAAAAAATCCAGCTTCGATGTGCATTCAGCCCATCTATGTTTAAAATTTCATATCTCGGCGTTCAGTAGATTTCGCTGGGCATCGTAGACAGACAGACAAACAAGGTCCTTTTATTATTTTAAGATAGCATGTACCCGAGATAATTATTTCAAAAGCATAATAGTTAACACCTAAATCACGTGGACTACATGCCATGATTAGATAGGTAAAAGAGACCTCAGAATACCCCTGTATAGTTAGTTAAATTGAACAGCGATTGACCATATTTAGGCCTATCCTCCTCGGTGTAGATTGAAAATTTCTTTGTGCCTTGACATTATAAACGAGAGATCCAGATATGCCTAATGCGTATTGATTGATCGCATTGTATTGCTGTGAATATCCACACGATGCGTATGATTATATCATAGCAGTAGGTTTTTCAAAGCTTATACGAGAATTAAGATGAAATTTGCCTTACATATGTGACTGTGTTATTTTTTTTTGTTAAATTCTCGCACCAGACTACATGCAGTTTCATTAAGACACAGCGGTATGACGTCACTGTAACAGTTGTCACGGCATACATATGGAATCAAAGAGCAGGCTTTAAATATAACTTCCCCACACCATCCATACTAACAGTTTTCTCCACTGACTGTTCACAGTCTTCTCAAAAAAAACCATACAGCCTAGGAATGTTGCCAGAAAGGATTTCAAAAATCTTTGGCCTCTAAGGGACATCATCATTTTTTTAAAAAACTAGACAGGTGGCTTTGCATGATTTCATGCAGACTTAATAAATATAAAATTATGAGAATTATATAAAATTCCTATTCTTAACTCTTTTCTTATAGTTAGCAGATAGTTCATATAGGTTTCCTTAATGGTTTTACTACTGATTATTTTAATTTTTCCTGTCATTATGTAACAGAAAGCTTGTAAGTTGAAAGATATTCTCTGTCTGCAAGGCAATTTGCGTTGTGCAGAAAGATAAATTCCTGATTAATTTCTATTTTTTTTTTACCTCTCACTTTTATGATTTAAAAAACCCAAACCGCCCCGGGCCTTACGGGTCCGCGACCTGTCGGGAGAGGGATTATCACCAGACAAGGGCATTAATGTTCAGTACAATGCCGGGGCCACCTCCGATGCACTCACTCTGAACAAGGTGAGGATAATAATGACAGCCTGGGCCTACATTTCCTCTCACAGGCGAGGAAAAATCCCTTGTCCCCGACCGGAGAGTTGCGATCGCATCCCTAGGTCCAGCTATTTACTGTATGTTTTTGCCATAATCACAGTAGGCTATGGGTGGAGGAGTATCCAGCCAACATGATGGCTAGACGGCTGAAGTATATCAAATCGACTTTAAATTGTGTTTACACATAAATCTACCAATGTGAAGCATTGATGGGTCAGCAACAATTCAACGACCCTCACTTCGTGAGACATCGGGTATACTCGGCGATGTTCGTCTCTCGCATTGTAAGCTTTCATGACGAATAGTAAAACCGTTTCTTTATTATATAAGGCCTAAGTGAAATGAACAAATATTCTAATTTTATTTTTACTTACTGAACAACAATCATTTTTTAATAATCTACCAGTGTAATTTTCTTAAAAATCCTGGAGTCAATGAATAATGGCAGGCTAAGCCGAGGGCACCAATATTGATGGTTTTATCTCTTGAAATATCGCTGATAATAATAATCCAAGCAAACCATTCCTTCCCTTGAAATATTATATGATTTCTTAAAATTACGCTGAATTGGTAAAATAAAATTCACATCATATTCATGTCAATAAACAGCTGAGAAACAGTGTTCACAGGTTCTTTGGAACTGCATATTCGAATCTGATATAGTTTTCGCTTTCATGTCGTGGAATATACTCTAGCTGTTTCATGGCTTAGTTTATGAATGATTCGCGTGCAAGTGTTAATAAATAATTATTATACTCTTAATTTTTTATCATCTCCTAGTCTTATACAATTCAACGCGAGACATTGCAATCTTCATCTTACACGAAGATTCTTTACAGCGCTGAACCACATACATTTAAGGGGACCCAGAAGGTTGAATATGGGTCAAAAATATACTTTTTTTTCTGTTTCTAGGCTTCGTGAAGGATGCATTCCCGGTGTTATATCGATTATATATATCGTGACCACTGCAAAAATATTCCACAATATTTCACAATCACCTTTGAATAAACTAATTTTTGTTCAGAGCGCCTACATTAGTGTTTACATACATTTCTGGTTCTGGTCTAATTGTGGTAACATTCTTCCGCTTTTTAAACACCCTAGCATTGTAAAATATTTATTAAATATTTTAACATTACTCGAAATATCCACAAAATAATTCCATCTATAACAAAAATCACTCAGCATACACACTGGGTAGCCATGGTAGAACTGATAGGCCTATATCTTTCTTTAAAGCTCCATATCTCAATACTATATATATATTTTTTTTTCCAGAGAAACTATTGAACATAGAAAACTGAAATTTTCAGGCAGCCATATAGTGTTGAAGATATTAAGTGATTAGTATGACTTTTTATAATGAAAAATAGACTACTGTAAAAAATAATAATTATTCTTACAATAAAGCATAGATATGAAAACCCTAATGTTCTGTAAGAATTTCAATCAACTACAGTTAATGTATTCTGAGAAAAAATTCCTAACTTTTTAACATTGTCCGTGTCCCCATTAATTTCTTAGAGTTGATTACACAAAGCCGCAAACCCGCTGAAGTTATAGGATTACAGCGTTCACGGTTAACTTTGGATGCAATCTGACGATGCATGGGATGTGTACTAAAGCTGCGGGCATTTGGCATTATGGCATAAACCATAAAATGACCCAAATATTGGTCAATAAATGTACCATTATTATTGAATTGGTTAATATATAAAACACACTACAGTACTTAGCGAAAAAAATTCTTTCTGAACTGATACACCCATCAAATCACCCCTAGAAAGAAGAACATCTGAGGTGTTTACCTGAATTAAAAATGAACGGAGATTCTGTTGTCTATTGTGTGAAAGCTTCTCTCTACCCCCCACTCAAACATGACCTAAAATGCTGAAAAATGACCTAAAAATGTTGAAAATGGCGAAATATGCAAAAAAAATTGCTCTTATTTAATGATATCCATTGGAGCTATCTTTTAACCTTCATCAAATGCCATGCAAATTCATCACACTCCACTTTGTTTGTATCATTTCATCATGTATAAATTGTTCATCCGTTGGAAAACGATAGCTATATACTTCATCGAGTGCAATATAATTTCACAGAAACATGAGGTGTACAAAAACCACCTCTGAATTGTTTGTGGTAATATAACAAGATGCAAACCTAAAAAAATCAACTAACCCTTTAGATCCAAGATCATGACTGCCATATCAAGACCACTCCAAGACTGTGCTCCTTTACGCATCGCAGAAGTTCTTGATGTCTTGCGAGACCTAGACCTACCAGCTGTCAGTGAGTTGTGAGGTGTAAGATGTGATTAAAAATTATATATTTTTTTTTTGTTAGTTCTAGCACGGTACGGTAAATACATAAGACCGAGACCTAGACCCATTCGAAACTGTTAATCAGTAGTAACCAACCCCAGATCGATATTGACCAGTCAAGATCGATATTGACCGGCTACAGACTCATATTAACCGGTCCAGATTAATTTTACCTATAAATAAGTGAGCCCAGACAAGTTTTACACCAGTCCAGAATAGACCGGCGTAGCGAAACTGTTAAACAGTAGTGACCAGTCAAGATCGATCTTGACTGGTCAAGATCGATCTGGACCAGCTACAGACTCATATTAACCGGTCCAGATTAATTTTACCTATAAATAAGTGAGCCCAGACAAGTTTTACACCAGTCCAGAATAGACCGGCGTAGAGTAAAGTCATCATCCCTGGGTATCATTCTACGTTTCACGATATCATGGATGAGAGTTGTAAAAAGGCGAGAGAGAGTTTCGTGGGGGAGCTTTTAAGAACTGAGAGTGAAAAATCTACTCGTTTTAAGGTTCTAACAAAGGAAAATTACTTATCACTCATGCGGGAGGTAGATACTGCTAAAGAATCACAAAAGAAGACGGCTACACAAAAAAGAAGATTGAAAAGATTTGATGTGGTAGAAATAGGAGGAATTAGGAAACTTGTTGCAAAAAACGATAGAAAATATTACCTTTCGGTTGATGACATATACGACGTTATTGATACCCCTCATGCGGCAATAGGACATGGTGGTCGCGATAAAATGTATAATGAACTATCCAGAAAATTTGCAAACGTTACAAAGGCTATGATTTCTCTTTATTTATCCAAGTGCCCAATTTGTCAAGACAGACAGAAATTCATCTCCAATCGATATCTTCTCTCGGATACGAACACTCATCAGCAGGCTGACCCCATCAATACGTGTCATGTTAATAAAAAATTATTTCTGGAAGAAGAAGAGGAGGAACAATATTCAAACTCATTTTCGGAAGAGGAGGACTCCTCCGATGAGGTTTTGTCACACCGTGGAGGCATGTGGAAGGACTTACATGCGAATCACAAAATAGACTTCGACCCCAACCAGCTCGTTGACAGACTAAAGCTTCTCATGTCCTCGTCTGCTGCCACACTACATCACCACAAGGAAATACATGAAATCATATTGGAATTGAGGGATAGAAATTATATAGAATGAACAGAGTCTTAACAGTGGAGTGGTGGAGCAGGAGGAGGAAGGAACACTTGTATTTTTTTACTTCATTAAAGACTCAAGTATAGTCATGTGTTTTTATTTCCATTCCTTTGCCTTTGACAAAGCCCTTACAACATACAGCATAATTCATTTTTTTCCTTTCCTTTGCCTTACAACACATAGCATAATACACAACATACACAAGACACACAGCATTAAACACAAGACACATAGCATATTTCATTTTTATTTACACACACAAGACATATAGCATAATACATAGCATAAAACATTTTTATTTACATACAGGACTCTGACACTATATACATTTTTACACTTTACATCTTTTAGCTGGGGGTCCCTCAGCATCCCTGATTTTGTAATGCCCGTGAGCAAGAGTATCCACGCCATTAGGTAAAATGTAACGCTTGTCATCGTTGCTAGATAAAGTGACTTTGTTCATAGCAATCGAGAACACGTTATGTTTAAACGATCTGATGGATCTATTTACCGAGAATGTTGATTGTCCGCTCTGAAGACAGCCAACATAATCTTCAAAGTTGACATCTTTGTCAATAACATTTTTCCTAATGCCTTTCAATTTCTTTATGTCCATATCGTTAAACCTTATGGCGTACATTTTTGCTCTAAGGCCTACAAACTCAGTTATAGTATGACCAGCACCTTCATCCTTGAATTTACCGACCACCGCCTTGTTTTGGGGGGAATACAAGGGGTGTTCGGGTGGGTAGACGCTAGTATCCAGCTCATCTCGGAAATGCATCATGTCACGGAAGAGGTCATCCGTCTCGATCTTGTATATGAAGCTATCAGTATCCATATATGTGAGCTTAATTTTGTTTTCGAAATACTTTCGCATGGTATCATAGTGAAAGTCGTACATCCTTGTTTTCGAAATTTCCAAAATGGACATGCCGACATAGATTGCTTTGTCAAACACCAAGCTAGTTTTAGCAAGGTGGACACCGACCAAGTTTTCGCTGAATATGGTCCTATCTAAAAAGTTTGACTTAGCCACCAGCTTTCTCATTAAATTTTGATCTGAAACAAGCCTGAAATTTATCCTCTTTCGTACATTTTCCATTGTCTTGCCAAAAACTGCGTTGTTCATCAGTTTAAAAAAGTCTTTTTCAAAGTTGTTGGCTGCAGCCCTACGCTTGGTCGTATTAAAGTCAATGTAAGGTTTCAACCAGCAGCTTTGGTGAAATTCAATAATTCTATGGATCTTGGATAACCTCAATCCGTGTTGTAATGCTTGTTTAAGCACAGAATAGTGAATGACATAATTTTGTTTAGTTTCAAGAGTTGTCAAAAGTTTCTTGAATTTACTACCCGGAGGACACTTCATTTCTGCACAAAAGGGTAGATCAGTGTGAGCGTCGTGGAGGTGATCTGGATACTCAATGTCTACCTCAAGGATATATCCCAATTTACAATTGCTCGGTACGGACATGACGTCAAAGGACGCTATCTCATCTTTCTCAAGCCAACGGAAATTACCAGTAGGCAACGCTTGAGACATGGCGTAACCATAAAGGTTATTGGCGTCGACGTAGTAAAGGTGAGAGCTCGACCTTGATGCATCGTAGTCGGCGGAACAAGGGATATTTGCCGCAGCGTGTCTCGTTACACACTGACAAATACCACCTCTTATTCCACGCTCAAACATCTGCACCATGTCCATATCGGTCAACAGCTGTAATTTTACCTCTGTGAACTTTAACATGGATGCAAAAGCGAATCCAGGAGCAGTCGAATAGTAGAGACAATCTAGCCCATAGGTATCATGGCACATTTGCCTAAAATTCTCAAACACATCGGTCAAAATAAGTACATCAGATTTCAAATACAAATCTGAATATTCTCCTAATGAGTTGACTGAAAATGAATTCCAGACATTAACAGCATGAGAGTAGTCTCGATCTGAGACACCCGCATTGCTGAGTTTGTTGTAAAACGCCTCTTTAGGCGGTAATTTTGACTCATCTAGAACTTCGTAGGACGACACATAGTCGTAGGGGAAGACCCCCTTTCGACATACCAAATCGGTTTTGTCGCCAAACGAATTTCTGGTTTCTATAAATTTCTGCTTGGGTAGATTGTCCGCTAGCTTCTCCAAGCTGCTTGCCATGAATCGGAAAGAGTCGATAAATCTAAGTTCCATACCTCCCCGCGTCAAATAAGAGGAGGGAATAAATTTAGAAAATGTAATGTATTTCTCTTGAGAGTTGCAAATGACATTGATCCTATTCTTGTCAAAGCCTAACTCTTTCACAATGAAATGAGCATCGTAATTGGAGAGGTTATGCAACACGACAGGGACGAATGTCTGGTTTCTGTAATTTAGATTACAATTCCTGTGAGCGGCCCCTCTGAATCGCCCGCTGACATGACAGTGGTCCCTGACTTTATAGTTCACTTCGGTGAAATTACCATGCTTACAAATGTGGCAGATGGTGCTGGTCATATACTGGTTGTTCTGTTCTGCCGTGAGAGGGATCATGGGTTTTATTTCACAGTTTAAAATGGCATCTATGGACTTTACGTCTTTTACAAGAGAACTCATAAAATGGGCTCCTGCCTCGGGTCCTCTGTATAGCCGCAGATTCGAATGTTCACCTTCCAAGTCCTTAATAAAGTAGGCGTAACTGAAAGGTGTATGTTTTTGATAATTTTGAGTCCAGGATTTTGTAGGTTCATTTTGACATCCGGCAATAGGCTCCAATAAGCACTCAAAATCCGCATAGATCACAAACCTAATCTTCTGCGAATACTCATGCTTAGTGAAACTTACTTCCAGACGTTTAGGAAATTCACACCTGACGGGTGAGAACGAATTACATACAGCCAAATGAGCCTCAAGTCTCTGGTCGGCTGACTCACCTTTATACGACTGGAAGTGCGTAAAACATCGTTTGCATACTCTGATCTGATGTTCGTATGATGTGACAAAAGGCCTAATGAATGCGTCGAAATCAGAAATTAAGACATAATGTGAATTTACTTCATCGCAGACAAAGAGCAAGTCTCTATGGTCGTCCAACTCCTTATCAGCAATTTTGATTGGTACAACTTCATCCCGCTCGTCTAAACCAAACACATTGATCGATATGTTATTCATTTTTGAAAACTTGTCGATGTCGTGTAATGCTACCGGGAATTTTACACAGCTCCAGTCGTATCTGTCAGATAATTCTTGGTTCCCGAGATAGCTAGCCCATAAGTCATTACCTACCTCTATAAATTTTGCCAAGATGCAGTACTTGAAACAATAATCGTCATGATTGTCAATGTTCACTAGAGATTTTAAATGCCTAAAACGTTCGGGTAGGAGCATGAATTTCCTACCTGCAAAAGGTTTATAATGGTTGACGCGTAATTCAATTTTATGTATGGATTTGAACATGAACCCAGACCCTCGTAAGGCTACGTCTTGATATTCCTGTTGGATTTTCTCTATTTGTTTATCTAACAGTTCTGATAGGTTGGTCGTTACAACAGCTACCTCGTTTTTTGATTTGAAATTACGCAGAGTGGATTTTCCTTCCAAGTTCTCAAAACCACATTCCACAAAAATATTGAATTTTACAGACTTAAATTGTTGGATAGAGTCCCTCACCAGTGCCTCCATCTTGGGTTTGTAGGCTGCTAGGCCGCTCTCCAGGTCCCCTTGCGGGATATTGGTTGCTGCATATGTAGCGATTCTCGATCTGAAGGCTGAGTCCACTTTGCGAAAATCATTCTGTAAGAATTAATACAATGTATACATTAGCATAACATATAGAAAAACCATGTAAACATTAGCGTAAAAAAACATGTGATTGTAGTAAGCTACTCACATCAGACTGAGTAGCGGCCCCATGTCTGTTGACTGACTGCGAGACTGCTTGGCTGCCGTGAGCGGTGAGAGCTCCCCCCACATTATAACGGCTGCCGATATCTGTCACCGCATGCGATGAGATGGATCCTTGTGTCTGCACGTTAACATCTGGCATGTGATGGGGCGCGACTCCTTGGCCACCGTCTGCAGTTTGCTGAGATGATACTGCAATGGGATGCGTGTTTGCATCTGGCACGGCGAAAGGCTGTAACAAAAAAAAGAAAAACTTATGAGGCGAGTTGTCTCGGAAGTAACACACTAATATATAACACATTAATATATATATAACACGTACCGAGTAATCAATGGCTTGGCCGCCCAAAGCTGTCCGGATCACGGATGGTCTGGCGGTCGGTGTCACTGCCATCTCCCGTTGTCGGTACATTTCGTTGGGGTTCATTGGATTATGGGTAGATTCCAAATGGTCGTTTAGATAACGTTGACAGGAGAAACTTTTTCCACATTTAACACAGACTAGTTGACTGTTAGAGTGTGCCTCCCGCACATGTCTGGTCAATACATCGCGACGGGTAAATGAAGCCCCACACGAAACACAGGAGAAATGGCTTTGTGTATGCCTTTGCCTCACGTGCCGGTTCAGGTCTCGTTTATGCCTATACTTGGCATCGCACTCTGAGCACTTGAAGAATCCAGTAGTAGTACCTTCCATGTCGGCTGCTATCCGTTGAATGAGCGAAATCGTCTGCAGCATGCGTATTTATATCGGCTCACGCTAGGGACAACGCCTATAACGGCCACCACGCGTAGGTACGGCGTCGGTATACAAGCGGGGGGCCGTACTCTAGCTAAGATACGCAAGCTAGCAATAATATTATATCACATGTACTGCAACATTGACATACGCTAGAGTACAACGTGCATGCTGGGACCCCACGCGTGACGAATTGTGTTATTCTGGTACGCATAGATGCGGCTCTGCCATGCGAGACAGCATGTGTGCATGCGGGACCTCCCGCGCGGTGAGCCGGGCTATTCTAGTACGCGCGGATGCATCCCGTCTGGACCACCCGCTACGATAGCGAGACATGTAATATTACAAACTCGCAAATAATTACCGATATTACCAATAACGACCTGAACACTTAGGCCGTTGTTCTACACAGGTGGTGCAAAGGCTGCTTGCACCCAGATGGACAAAAGAGCTATGATCAATAAGGGCGCAAGCCCACAAATATTATAATATCACAAATAATTACCAATATTACCAATATTACCATTAATTAAACACTTAGGCCTTTGTTCTACACACACAGGCGGAGCAAAGGGCGCTAGCACCCAGATGGATAAAAGAACTATGTTCAATAAGGGTGCAAGCTCATAATTACCAATATTAACAATATCACAAATATTTACCAATAGTTAGGCCGTTGTTCTACACTGGTGGCGCAAAGGCTGCTTGCAACCAGATTGTCTTAATAGCTATGATCATTGAGGATGCAAGCACCCCAGGTGGCCAAAGGGCAGTGGTCAGCTGCTCCTCCGAGTGGACAGCGCGCCACCTACGCGCCACCTTCCCCTACGCGCCACCTTCCCCTACGCCGCCACCTTGTATTGCAGGGGTCTGCCCCTGCAATACACGGTGGCGGCCCCTGTATTGCGGGTTGCATTCAGTACGCCACCGCAGGGGTTACCGCTAATACATAACTACTCTCATCTGAAGCCTGCAGTAATGAGAACAACACTAATATTGTCAATAGGGAAAAGAGCACAAGCAAGATAGGAGACCCCATTGTAAATATAAACCAACAATTAATACAAAAAGTGACACTTCACCCAATGAAAATAATAATAATAATAATAATAATAATAATCATCTTGTACATGACAATAAAACAATAGAAAAACATGACAATGTACATATCAGTAGCACTGAACCACAGGCAGATATCACAATAGGCATTTTCCAAAGGAATGACGTCATCCAAGTGAATAAAAAATCACCTGTAATAAATGCACAAATAGGTACCCAAACATATCCCATAACATTGGATACCTGCTCTAATGCCGAGATAATTGCTAGAGCAACTTTTTTAGAATTACAGAGAATTAAAGCCATAAAACAAATACTCTCATTCCATAATATGACAACACTGTTTGCTGTAGGTAAAAAAAAGTGTAGAATCACAGATCAATGTTTAGTTCCTGTGACCATAAAAGGGCAGACATTAGAAATATTATTTCTAGTAGATCCAGGCTTAAACCTACCCATTATCGTCGGTTGCCAAGTATTTAGAAGATTACAAGCCATACTAAATTTTCGTAATAATTCTTTAGAATTTATCAATGAAAAAGGAACAAGAGACTGTAATCCCTTTTAACGAAGAAGAAATAGTTGAAAGAGAAAATTCCCCTTACATTGGAGAAGAATCGTGCTTTGTTGAGTATGTTAAGACGAAAGGTCATCCCCTTGTAAATATTATACCATCTACCAAAGAATCATCTGACCGTACAAACACACAAACAAACTCCATTCAGGAAGAACTTGACCCAGATCCTCAACACGAAACAGTAAACACAAATATCTTTAGCATGGAATATCGCCAAGACACATTCATAAGTACAGGAAACTTTGTCCAAGAATTCGATACAGATGAAGACGAGCTAGAATTTATATACATGTAAATTTTTTTTACATCTCAACGTTCCCAGATTCAAAGTGAATAAACAACAAACCTAAGCTTAAATAATACAAATGAGTAAATCAGAGGATAAATACCTAACCAGAAATTGTTAGTGGATTGCGGGGAACCCCCGAGTTAACACCCTATCGGATAAATAATAAAGGTAGGAGGTATCTAAATGATGACGAAATGGATTGACAAAACGGACTTCTCGAATGAATAATATAATTACAGTGTGATTTTTCCTCGTCTTAATGCCTATTTCCGACGTATGTTGTCTACATGACACATATGAATACTATATTCTACGGTTGAGTGATGACGCCCTTGTGTAGTTTACAACAGGAAAAGGACTGATGACAATGACTATAATTAAGATGACACTACACTACATACCTAAATAGAAATTTGTAAATAGTTAGGAAATAAGTTGTAGGAAATAGTTATAGTTAGGAATAGTTAGGAAATAAGTTGTAAATATGTATTGGCTAATTCCCGTATTGAATTGAAAAGTTGAGGGGAAATAGGCATTAATAACGACTAAATAATCACACCATTATTTGACTTAAGTTTAATATAATTTCACACTTATATGATGATAAAATTGAAAATCTCACATATTTTGGTAAGATTACAATGATTTAAAATAAGAGAACACATTTTATAACAAAATTTCTTTGCAAAATTTTACAAATTTTTACAAGTAAAAAATAATTATTTTATGTTATTTGTATATCAAAGGAATTTCTTAAGAGTGCTGACCAATCTGACATGTAGTGAAAGAAGTTAAGGTGAAAATGATAATAAGGTGCAAGATGAATTAAAGCATTAAGTAAAAGAATTTAGTGATATAGTGATTTAGAATTTAGTGACATACATGAAATAAATTGTCTGAACTTACCACACCACTGGAAAGGAATGAGTCATGAAGAAATAACTCGACGAACGTGTTAATAAAAGTGTTAAAAGTGTATTGAACCAATATTTACTGTGAAGTGTTATAATATGTTAAATGTTATGTTTAACAAAAATTGAAGGACGCGTGAGAACAATCATCATATATTCATTGGAAGTGTTGAAATCTACAATAAGGTATAGTTTATGTAAGGTTACAGTTGTTTTGTAAGGTTTATGTTATGAATATTTGAACGAGGCGAATGCGCATGTTGCACAGATGAAACGGTTGATAAGATAGGATTTAAGAGGATGTCCATAAGGAGAATAAAATTTAAAAGAAAAAGTGATTAAGTAAGGAAATAATGGATAAGTTAAATAGTTTTGAAGGAACGGAATAAAGGGATATTAAAGTTTGAAAGTGAGGAGAATTAAAAATTTTAAAATCATGCATTTCTCGTAACCATTAATGTCTACCGTCAATTACCTGATTATTAAAACTTTTAATTCGGACATTTGTGACAGTTTCACGACTTGACCCTCCCCCCACTTACGAACCCTAAATACACGTAACACACAATACACCTGTGACCATTTATGACTAATTACGCCAAAAGACAAATAGGACAATCAAACAAATTACCCCATCAGACAGAGGACATTAAGACCTAAAAGATGACATATCACACTACGTTACACTATTTAATTAAATAGCTGTTTGATATCAAAATTAATTTATATAGACTATTAATTATCGGACAGAAGGGATATTTATATCAAAACATTCTCACGAAGAAGACTGACATTATTACAGTCATCAAATTAACCCTAGATTTGAATTATAAGAATTATTAAGTGATTTTGATTAAACGGGAAGTAGGAGGGACCGAGTACAGACACAGACAGTCTCTAGTCATTAACGTCAAATTTGACCTATGGCAGTAGGGGAGAATCACCCTCTTTAACTGAAGAATGCTAGTAAGACGCGGACGGCAGAAAATTTAAGCTAACCAATAAGGGCATATATGAAGTAAAGATAGCCAATAGAAATACAGAAAGAAAGTAATGAACATCGATGAGGATATGTAGATCGAGAACTAGTGAAGCAACTCCACATCTCTTATTGCACCGAACTTCGAGTGATTAAGACGTATTTTTGCTCTGCGCTATACAAATCAGATAGGCACCAAATATTAAGTTTATAAGTGAAGTCGGAAGTTAAGTTTATTTCAGCGCGTCATAATAGAGATCATAATAAAAGTTACGTTATTTTGAATTAAACGTACATTGTGCCATTTAACATAAAATATATAGGAAGTTTATAATTTACACGTCACTCAGACACTCTGCGAAATCATAAAGTACTAAAGATTCGGATCATCTGTGCAACGGACATTTATTAAACCTAATAAATCAATTCACTGCAAAGTGGACATTAAATATTGAACTTTTAGAGACATTTTGTGTTGTTATTTATACAGATTTCAGAGTCCGGCATTCCTTTAATTCGAAAGCACCACGGAGAAAGAGTTCTCTGTCTCTGCCACCTGAGATTAGCTAGGCAAACATTACTTCTCTGGTGATTCGGAACTGGTCCGCACTCTAAATTTATCTTCCAAAAGCAGATTGGCGCCCGCGAATCCGTGAAGTTGTGACAAAAACCCGATTTACCGGAGGACGGTTTGGTTGTGTTTAAGACCACAAACCAGACCGCCGCATCGTGGAGTCCCAACTGGGCCATACAGTCACAATCTATAGAAAAGTTTAATATTGATTACTATTCTATGCTTTCAAATTCAGTGGCGACTCCTGGTTTTTTAGTTGTGTAGGATGGTGTGGAGAGAGCGAATTAACCCATTCACTGCTATTGACGTACATAATAATAAATAATAATAATAATAATAATAATAATAATAGTTTATTTAACCTGGAGAAGTTAAGACCGTAAGGTCTTTTCTTCCACTTCACCAGGGACTAAAAGTATGCGTCGCCGTAAAAAATACATAAAGGCTGAGATGTAAATTTAATACAATAATGCTTTATCCTAAAATATGAAAAGATTTAACCACGTATGAAAACTGTCGTTTACGGAAATGAGCTATTCCGCTATAATTTTCATAGTTGATATCAAACTTGATATTACTCCAGGAATACTTATATTGAAATATAAACAGCACTGTAAAGTTTAATAATAGCTAGGCCTATAATATATACCAAGAAATGAAATAAATAAATATTAATAAAAATATGATCACTCCCCTCTTAGAAAACAAGCTGTCGAACGTGAGGAACACAAAACACATGTGAGGAAGGACTGTAAGACGTCCTCAACTTCGTCCATATGAAACTGGCTTCTCACTACCTTTTCTCTTCCCACCTCCCCCTTCACATGCCCAAGAGCTTTAACAACGGCATGGACTACGTAACATCAACAGTGAGTGACTGAGGACATCCTCGCAAATACCAACCTGCTCAAAAAGGAACCGCTAACTTCCTTCCCGAGTGCTCTACAATAACGCTGTTTTGTCATTTTATTGTTTTAATTTTGACAATGAATGCTAGTAAACATTTATGCTGATCGGTAATACCGGAGTTGACGGGTCCCTGTACGCAGCAAGCCATGTTGCCTTCATTCTGGCAGCGTTCCGTAAGGACAAGTCCACCACCGCCGCCGCCAAATTCGAATGTGTTATATTCAGAATCCACAACGCCGATTTTGAGTGGTTAAAGATTTGATATTAAAAATAGCGCAAAAGCCCGTTCTTCTCACAGGTGCTCCCGGGTGATAGTTTAAATTGGCGTAGGGACTAGTACTTAAAGGTTTAGTATTAAAACGACCGCAAGAGCCCGCTCTATTCACAGGTGACAGTTAAATAACCCCGTTCTGCTCGCGGGTGAGGGATTAAGTTTGCATAGGGACTAGTAGTTAAAGTTTAATATTAAAGCGAGCGAAAGAGCCCGTTCTACTCACAGGTGACACTTAAATAACCCCGTTCTGCTCGCGAGTGACAGATTAAGTTTGCATAGGGACTAGTAGTTAAAGTTTAATATTAAAGCGAGCGAAAGAGCCCGTTCTATTCACAGGTGACACTTAAATAACCCCGTTCTGCTCGAGGGTGATAGTTTAAATTGGCGTAGAGACTAGTACTTAAAGGTTTATTATTAAAACGACCGCAAGAGCCCGTTCTATTCACAGGTGACAGTTAAATAACCCCGTTCTGCTCGCGGGTGACAGATTAAGTTTGCATAGGGACTAGTAGTTAAAGTTTAATATTAAAACGAGTGAAAGAGCCCGTTCTATTCACAGGTGACACTTAAATAACCCCGTTCTGCTCACGGGTCACTCTGTATATATTTTTATTATTTCCTAGCCGGTGGTCCTGGTGTTATAAAATCTGCACACGGCTTTTTCTACTCGGTATATTTTTTACCATTTTTAACTAACTCATATTTCTTTCTGCAGAGCAAAGAATGAATGAACGTATTATGTATTTTTCTTTGTGAAAATCTCGTTTGTTGCCATAACTTGTACAATGCCTACAGCATATTTTACCGACTTCTTGCATGTACCTAATAAGCCTATTCAGATTTTTCGGATATTTTGTTTGTTTGAAATTATCGTACGTAATAATAAAGGTTCTTACCCTGACTTTACGACATGGAAATCACACCGATTAAAGAAATAATTCATTATATGGAGGGACATTTTTTCTCCGACTTGAGCTATATCTGTTCCTTATAATTCGACCCTTCTGAACACGAATATAACAGTAATATTAACCAGTTCCTTCCGTACTTCGAGAAAATTCCGATTTTCCATTAGTGTGACCCAGTCAACGCAGAAAGAATATGGACGATTAAAAAGAAAAATTCATTCCATCGAGGAAATTTTTTTTCCCGACACGAGTTACATGTTTCATCTATAATCCGACCCATCTGATCTCGAATATATTAATAATAATGACCATTTCCTTCCGCGCTTCGAGAAAATTGAGATTTTCCATTAATGTTAGACATTTCTCGCAGAAGAAGGAGGAACAATTCAAAGAAATAATTCATTATATGGAGGGACATTTTTTCTCCGACTTGAGCTATATCTGTTCCTTATGATTCGACTCTTCTGAACACGAATATAACAGTAATATTAACCAGTTCCTTCCGTACTTCGAGAAAATTCCGGTTTTCCATTAAAATCACATTTTTCGCAGAAAAAGTAGAACTATTTAAATAAAAATTGATTACAAAGAGTAAAAATTTTTTCCCGACATGACTTACATGTGTTATCTATAATTCGACCCTTCTGAACACGAATATAACAATAATAATAACCAGTTTCTTTCGCACTTCGAGAAAATTCCGGTTTTCCATTAAAATCACACATTTTTCGCAGAAAAAGTATAACTATTTAAATAAAAATTGATTACAAAGAGTAAAAATTTTTTCCCGACATGACTTACATGTGTTATCTATAATTCGACCCTTCTGAACACGAATATAACAATAATAATAACCAGTTCCTTCCGCACTTCAAGAAAATACCGATTTTCCATTAGTGTCACACAGTTTACGCAAGAAAAGTGGGAATGTTTCAAACAAAAATTAATTACAACAAGGCAAAAATCTTTTCTCACTTGAGTTACATGTGTAATCTATAATTCGACCCTTCCGAACACGAATATAACAATAATAATAACCAGTTCCTTCCGCACTTCGAGAAAATACCGATTTTCCATTAGTGTCACACATTTCTCGCAGGAAAAGAGGAAACTATTCAAAGAAAAATTCATTCTGTGTAGGATAAATTTTTTTCCAACTTGAAATACGTGAGTTATCTATAATTCGACCCTTCTGAACACGAATATAACAATAATAATAACCAGTTCCTTCCGCACTTCGAGAAAAAAACGATTTTCAATTAGTGTCACACAGTTTACCCAGAAAAAGTAGGACCGTTTCAAAACAAAAATTCATTACATCGAAGGAAAATTTTTTCCCGACCTAAGTTATATGAGTTATCTATAATTCGACCCTTCTGAACACGAATATAACAATAATAATAACCAGTTCCTTCCGCACTTCGAGAAAATACCGATTTTCCATTAGTGTCACACAGTTTACGCAAGAAAAGTGGGAATGTTTCAAACAAAAATTAATTACAACAAGGCAAAATTTTTTTCTCACTTGAGTTACATGTGTTATCTATAACTCGACCCTTCAGAACACGAATATAACAATAATAATAACCAGTTCCTTCCGCTCTTCCAGAAAATACCAATTTTCCATTACCGTCACACAGTTTACGCAAGAAAAGTAGGAATGATTCAAACAAAAATAAATTACATGCAGGCAAAATTTTTTCCCCACTTGATTTACATGTGTTATCTATAACTCAACCCTTCTGAACACGAATAGAACAAAAATAATAACCAGTTCCATACGCACTAGGAGAAAATTCCGAATTTCCATTCGTGACACACAGTTTACGCGTAAACTGTGTAACACGAATGGAAAATCGGAATTCTCTCGAAGTGCGGACCAAACTGCTTATTATTATTGTTATATTCGTGTTCAGAAGGGTCGTATTAAGATAACACACGTATTTCAAGTTGGAAAAAAAAATTATCCTACACAGAATGAATTTTTCTTTGAATAGTTCCCTCGTTTTCATCGAGAAATGTGTGACACTAATGGAAAATCGGTTTTTTCTCGAAGTGCGGAAGGAACTGGTTATTATTATTGTTATATTCGTGTTCAGAAGGGTCGAATTATAGATAACACACGTATTTCAAGTTGGAAAAAAATTTATCCTACACAGAATGAATTTTTCTTTGAATAGTTCCCTCTTTTCCTGCGAGAAATGTGTGACACTAATGGAAAATCGGTATTTTCTCAAAGTGAGGAAGGAACTGGTTATTATTATTGTTATATTCGTGTTCAGAAGGGTCGAATTATAGATAACACATGTAAGTCATGTCGGGAAAAAATTTTTACTCTTTGTAATCTATTTTTATTTAAATAGTTATACTTTTTCTGCGAAAAATGTGTGATTTTAATGGAAAACCGGAATTTTCTCGAAGTGCGAAAGAAACTGGTTATTATTATTGTTATATTCGTGTTCAGAAGGGTCGAATTATAGATAACACATGTAAGTCATGTCGGGAAAATTTTTTTACTTTTTGTAATCAATTTTTATTTAAATAGTTCTACTTTTTCTGCGAAAAATGTGTGATTTTAATGGAAAACCGGAATTTTCTCGAAGTACGGAAGGAACTGGTTATTATTATTGTTATATTCGTGTTCAGAAGGGTCGAATTATAAGGAACAGATATAGCTCAAGTCGGAGAAAAAATGTCCCTCCATATAATGAATTATTTCTTTGAATTGTTCCTCCTTCTTCTGCGAGAAATGTCTAACATTAATGGAAAATCTCAATTTTCTCGAAGCGCGGAAGGAAATGGTTATTATTATTAATATATTCGAGATCAGATGGGTCGGATTATAGATGAAACATGTAACTCGTGTCGGGAAAACAAATTTCCTCGATGCAATGAATTTTTCTTTTTAATCGTCCATATTCTTTCTGCGTTGACTGGGTCACACTAATGGAAAATCGGAATTTTCTCGAAGTACGGAAGGAACTGGTTAATATTACTGTTATA
This sequence comes from Ectobius pallidus, assembly GCA_964059195.1. Taxonomy (NCBI): domain Eukaryota; kingdom Metazoa; phylum Arthropoda; class Insecta; order Blattodea; family Ectobiidae; genus Ectobius; species Ectobius pallidus. Next base: position 61,340,952 of record CAXKWD010000005.1, read on the forward strand.
TTCGTGTTCAGAAGAGTCGAATTATAAGGAACAGATATAGCTCAAGTCGGAGAAAAAATGTCCCTCCATATAATGAATTATTTCTTTGAATTGTTCCTCCTTCTTCTGCGAGAAATGTCTAACATTAATGGAAAATCTCAATTTTCTCGAAGCGCGGAAGGAAATGGTTATTATTATTAATATATTCGAGATCAGATGGGTCGGATTATAGATGAAACATGTAACTCGTGTCGGGAAAAAAAATTTCCTCGATGGAATGAATTTTTCTTTTTAATCGTCCATATTCTTTCTGCGTTGACTGGGTCACACTAATGGAAAATCGGAATTTTCTCGAAGTACGGAAGGAACTGGTTAATATTACTGTTATATTCGTGTTCAGAAGAGTCGAATTATAAGGAACAGATATAGCTCAAGTCGGAGAAAAAATGTCCCTCCATATAATGAATTATTTCTTTAATCGGTGTGATTTCCATGTCGTAAAGTCAGGGTAAGAACCTTTATTATTACGTACGATAATTTCAAACAAACAAAATATCCGAAAAATCTGAATAGGCTTATTAGGTACATGCAAGAAGTCGGTAAAATATGCTGTAGGCATTGTACAAGTTATGGCAACAAACGAGATTTTCACAAAGAAAAATACATAATACGTTCATTCATTCTTTGCTCTGCAGAAAGAAATATGAGTTAGTTAAAAATGGTAAAAAATATACCGAGTAGAAAAAGCCGTGTGCAGATTTTATAACACCAGGACCACCGGCTAGGAAATAATAAAAATATATACAGAGTGACCCGTGAGCAGAACGGGGTTATTTAAGTGTCACCTGTGAATAGAACGGGCTCTTTCGCTCGTTTTAATATTAAACCTTTAAGTACTAGTCCCTACGCCAATTTAAACTATCACCCGCGAGCAGAACGGGGTTATGTAAGTGTAACCTGTGAGTAGAACGGGCTCTTTCACTCGTTTTAATATTAAACTTTAACTACTAGTCCCTATGCAAACTTAATCTGTCACCCGCGAGCAGAACGGGGTTATTTAACTGTCACCTGTGAATAGAACGGGCTCTTGCGGTCGTTTTAATAATAAACCTTTAAGTACTAGTCTCTACGCCAATTTAAACTATCACCCTCGAGCAGAACGGGGTTATTTAAGTGTCACCTGTGAGTAGAACGGGGTTATTTAAGTGTCACCTGTGAATAGAACGGGCTCTTTCGCTCGCTTTAATATTAAACTTTAACTACTAGTCCCTATGCAAACTTAATCTGTCACCCGCGAGCAGAACGGGGTTATGTAAGTGTAACCTGTGAGTAGAACGGGCTCTTTCACTCGTTTTAATATTAAACTTTAACTACTAGTCCCTATGCAAACTTAATCTGTCACCCGCGAGCAGAACGGGGTTATTTAAGTGTCACCTGTGAGTAGAACGGGCTCTTTCGCTCGCTTTAATATTAAACTTTAACTACTAGTCCCTATGCAAACTTAATCCCTCACCCGCGAGCAGAACGGGGTTATTTAACTGTCACCTGTGAATAGAGCGGGCTCTTGCGGTCGTTTTAATACTAAACCTTTAAGTACTAGTCCCTACGCCAATTTAAACTATCACCCGGGAGCACCTGTGAGAAGAACGGGCTTTTGCGCTATTTTTAATATCAAATCTTTAACCACTCAAAATCGGCGTTGTGGATTCTGAATATAACACATTCGAATTTGGCGGCGGCGGTGGTGGACTTGTCCTTACGGAACGCTGCCAGAATGAAGGCAACATGGCTTGCTGCGTACAGGGACCCGTCAACTCCGGTATTACCTGTTGATCAATTATGAAGTGTAGGATGATCCTCACATCCTATATGGAATAATCGCCACTGTTCAAATTGAAGTACCATTTTAACCAGTTCTTTGAAACAATAAATCCAAAGAATTTGCTATAGTTTATATCCCTGTTGATAATCATTTCAAGTTTTTTTATGGTTGTAATGAACTGTATTTTGCTATGGCTATTCTTAACTGCGTTAAATAAATTGACTGTTTTTTAAACTGAGGTTAATATTTGCAGTACTGAATTGTACTGAATTTAAGATATTGAATTTAGTATATTCCATTGTGTTCTCAATTTAATATACTGTACTGACATTGATTGTACTCAGCAGTATACCGCATATTAAATCCATGTTGAGGAAAATTTCATAGGGAATAAGCTAAATTATTGTAGCGTGGCATAGTTGTTCTTGTGATTTAAAATTGTAACATATATATTTGAGAAATCTTAAAATACACATATTGTTACAATTGTTTATGGGACTAAGATTTTCTTGAATTTCTTCTGGCGCTTCATCCTATGTGGTCTACCGTCCATTCTGAACATTTGGTTCACTCTACTACTTCTGGATAGGCCTTCACCTTCCAACCTTGTGCTTCCTAATCTGTGGATTATAAATAATTAGTATCTCCTTGGTGGAGTTCCTTGTGTGCCGACTTAGTGTATATACCAGAGATATAATCAATCAATAATAATGCATTATACCATACCCAGTTAATTAATTCAAGTCGGTACAAAAATGTAACAAAATATACATAATCTAAAAGGTACACGAGATGTTAAAAGATCTGTAGGCCTGTGCTTATTAAAATCTATTAAAATTACACCAGTCATTAATGGTGCAACTTAATTGAGTTCTGTCTTGAGTATTTTATGATATTGAATATAAATAGTCTTATAATTTAAAAACGAAGTTAAAATGTTATATGGATTTTATGTCACACACACACAATGTCATAAATGTATTACAACTGCGTACTCACAATATTCTTTCATTATAGTTTCCTGTTAGAAGTTTTTTGTGTTTGACGTATTTTCCTTCTTTTTTCTTTTGGTGTTCTTATAGTTCCACGTGTTGTACCCTGTGGATTTTTTCGATGTCTTCTTGTCTTCTTTGTATTATGACGTATTAGTATGTTAATGGCAATCTCTTCTGAATCCTAGCATAATCTTATTGAGATGCATTTCGATTCAAAAGAATCATCTTCAGCCTACTAAATAAGAAAACGAACAAGGAGGATTAGAATTAATTATGTATAAGTTAGAAGTAGGTTCTTCTGTAGTAACTTACCCAGGAGTGCCCACCCCCAAACTTCATTTCTCACCCCCCTACCTGATTGGCTGTCAACAAGGGAGCCCATGTGATTTTTTCTAGGGGGGAATTATATAATTAATTTATTTTTTGTCACTTTAACTTCTTGGCCCACTTTGTAACATTATATTAATAATATAATAAATGCAAAAATGACGAAGCCAGAAAATAATTGCGGGGAGAGTCGAAAGTGCCGGGGGGTTTGGAATAAATACTAAGTGGGGTCCACCCCCGGAAAATGTTTAAATATTGAACTAATGAAAATCACATTTTACGCAATTTTAGCACTGAAAAATTAGTTAGCAAATTTGTTTACTATACTCTAGGTAGGACATGGCAACTTAAACAAGAAATTGTTACCTAAGTTATAATACTTATTACTATTTATAAGAAAAGTGGAATAACAAATGGAACAGTGGACATAATAGGCCTACTCATTATGTTATGAAAAGAAAATAACTGGTATATCATATTTGACACACCAACAAATCTTGTTTAATTAAATAAATATTTTTAAAATACAAATATAGAATTTTAGGTTTTGACTTTTGGGGTCCAAAACCCCTGGACTCCCCTTTCCTAATCCACTGTGGATTCTGCTTCCATGTTGTCGATTTGGTAAAACTTCTGCAAACTTTTTATGTCTCAACTGACTTTCAAATAATTGTCTTAAAAGAAAAACACCTGACTATAATAATTATTAATATAGATTTTTTTCCTTGCGGTCCCCCACCTCCGGGTATAGGCGCCCATGGCTGTCGAAATTCTTCATCTTTGTTACGTGGCAGCGTCGCTTAAATACTTGGTAGCAGCTCCATTTTATAATTAGGAAAACAACTACCGCGAATGCTGCCACTAGAAATGTGCTCCACGGGCTGAACACTCGAGGCCGTTACAATACGTTCAGGATAGAATAAAAAAAACAGATAGCATAACAAGGAGAGAAAGGATGAAACAGCCATAATAGTATCGGATCCAATAAATGCCTCTTTATTACAATATTAATGCAGAAGAGTAGAAATGGCATAGTTTTACAGACATTGAGTATATTAGAACCCAAATGTCTCACATCGGCAGGATTAAAGCATAGCATTAATTTTGGACCGCGCTTCTATAACTCAATTATCAGAAAAAATCCTGATCTCTCAGCATACTCCACTGTTAAATTTAATAGATATGTAAAGAATTTTTTGTAATTTTTTAGCTTTTAAGTAATTTTTGTTTCACTCCTTTTATGTATTTATGTTTTTATGTTTAATGTTTTTGTTTTACTTTCTTTTTTAGTTAAGCACATTATAGCCTACACTCTATTTCTTTGTCTCTCCTCTTTCTTCACTTTGATATTTTTGAAACGGCACCCGAGCACGAGCAGTCTTGCTCATTCGGGTGTATTACTAAATGTAATACCTATTGCAATATCTCTTGTAATAAATAAATAATAATAATAATAATAATAATAATAGTAAGAAATTCAGAATACATCCTGAGAAAAAGGAAAAATATATGAAAAGCAGAAAAATATGAATAGGTGGCTAGATATATATCTATAAAAGAAAGGTCTGGCAAGCATTCCTCAAAAACAAAACAAAACGCATATAATGAGAATACGAAACCGGAACAAAATATCTGGTGGGTAAAACAAATCAGAATATAAATGAATTAAACAAACCCACCAGCAAAATATAAAACTAAAGAAACATGCCTGCTGAAGAAAGTGGATAAATCGAAAATGAATTTACATGGAGAAAGTACCAGACCGCAAATCTGTCCACGCAACCTCTAGCCCAAGCATGGCTGCTCCTCGGTGGTCTGGAGGCGGGCTGCGGAGACGGAGATCGGAGCCAACTTGCTGGCTGAACGGATGGAAATCAACTCCCTGTCCCCCGATCGGGAACGGAACGCCCTTGCAAGACAACCCCCCAAATTTAGTATGAACCACTCACAAAAGGAGGCGCTGTCCCAAAGCCAGAAGGGCAACTAATAAAACGGTACAAAACAAAAGAAAGGAAAGCTTGCAGACAGCTAGTGAATATGTACGTAAAAGATAAACAAAACAAGATACACGAAAGAAGTTAAATATAAACAGGTAATATTAAATAATGAAAGATTAAAATAGTAAATAAATAATGCAATAAGTTCCGTGCCGGAGATAAGCGGCACAACCTCTGCGGCCCCGGGAAAAAAATTGATTTTTTTTTTCAAAATATAGACCATTAGAGAAATAAGTCTGCCAAAACGAGCTCAAAGTTTTTATCACCAAAACTATTAAAAAGGGTCCACCAAAATAAAATCAGTAGCGTCCAAAACTTGAAATGCTACATCACCCAAGAAGCACAATGCCGTCCATAACACTGTGAACTAGTATTATTAGGTCATGTAGAATTACGTAGATATGTAGAGTTGACTGGTAGTCTTTAACCAGATTTGTTGGTGTTGGATGACATATTGTAGAACTGTAGCAGTAGAAGCGAGTGAGTAGCCATTAAGCAGTAGATCTGTGTTGATATAGCAAGTAGAGCAGTAGCATGGAGTACAGCAGGTTCTTGATTCTGGGTTCCAGAGGAAAGACAACTAGGCGTCCCCAGCGTCGATCCAGCAGCGGAGAAATGGGTGGCCCAAAGAGATGGCAATAGTAAGCTCGGCAGAAAATATATAAGGGCCGAGAGGAGGGCGGCTCACCGGAGCACAAAGCTACCTGCAAATACACAAAACTATATGAAAATCAGGTACGTACATATTCAAAAATGAGAATAGAAAATGGCTCCCTGAAGGGGAAATAAAGATACAACCACTATTAATTGTGGTATATAAAGAGACCAGATTTATTAAATATAAACATCATGCTAAAAGATCATATTGAAGATAAACAATTTATTTACCATTAGGTAAATAAACAATTCAATTGGTTAAGCAATAAAAAATTAATTAAAATACAAATATATACAACAGATGCCAATAGCAATCATAATTAATTGGAATGAATTAATAAATATTAAAGTACAGTAATTACCAGAAATTACAATAAATAATGTGAATAAACATTTTTTTAAATATTTACAAAATACCCACTTGGTGGGTACAGAATTCAAGTATAGAATCTCTGAGAATTTGCCTTTTCTTTTTTGAAAATAACTTAAAAAGTCAAAAAATTTCTGAAAATTTACTTTTGTTTTTAATTAATTAATTAAGGAAAGATGAAAGAAAAAAATGGAGAAGATGAAATTATGAGAATGAAATCCCTGGCGCCAGGCTGTGATAGAAAAAGGACATGAAATGAAAAATGGAGAGAGTTACAGGACGGAAAGCAGAAAGAAAATTTTGGAGAGAGAATATGGTTAGGTGCTTAAAAAGGGCGACCATGCCGGATACTACCGACGGAGCCATAGGCCGCCACCCAGGTCGGGCCACGCGAAGCAAACTCCAACATATACATCATCCTCCAGCCGTACGGGGGTCTGAAACATCAAGAAAATAAAACCTCGGGGTTCAATACCCCGGAAACGGTAAGCATTGTGCACGCCGAAACCGACCAAGAACACGAAGATCAAAATGAAATAACAAAGCAAGACAGGAATTCTCAGCTTAATATCAGGCAATACAATAATCCATTTTTTGACATATCAAAGTACAGGAGTAGTACCACTGACATAATGTTACAAAGTAAAATTAGTTTCGATATTTATATATATATATTTTTTTTCTTTAAACCCCATAATTATTCAAATTCAAAGTATTTGGAGTAGAGTAACGTAAGAAATCAATGTAAAATAGCTTAGACTTTATTTTATCACACTAATAAAGTGAATCAAGCAATAAGTGAAAATCCTTTTCTAGAAGGACAAGTTATCAACTGTAAGATGGCGCCGAATGAACTAAACGGTGTGAATAGAGGTCCAGGATTTCGCCACTGTTTCGATATTCAAAACAGAAATTTTTGTAGATCTTGTGAATCACTAATTTTCGCATTAAACAAGAAAACCGAAGAGTTAAACACTGCGTGGGAAATAATCCGAATTCTCCAAGATGAACGCAGATATCCAGTCGAAGCAGCCTCAGTAACAGCGCCGAACAGGGACGCCACCAACGCTACTCCATGGATTAGAACAAGCGATCTCAGGCGTAAGGGTAAGCCAACCTCTCAAGCGATCCCTCAAATTGAGGTTAAGAACAGATTCCTTCCTCTGTTAAATGAGAGTGGTAAGGAAGAAACAAACATCCACCCAATTAGAATCAGGCCTACTACAGCTCTGACAAAAACAAAAGTACTTGTAGTCGGCGACAGTCACGCCAGAAAGGGTGCCGCAGAATTGAAGTCAAGGTTACGTGAGGCAGATGTATGTGGCCTGGTATTTCCTGGCGCCCCTCTGGAAGCCATTACTCAGGCAGGCAGTAGTGAACTGTCTAAAATGTCAAAAAATGATGCAGTGATCGTGTGGGGTGGCACAAACAACATAACCGCAAACACTTGTGACATAGGCCTAAACAGTGTAAAGACTTTCGTAAAAAGAAACAGGCATACCAACATCGTAGAAATGACTGCCCCTGAAAGGCATGACTTAGGTACCAAATCTCGAACAAGACCAGAGGTAAACAATTTCAGCAGGAAATTGAAAACAATTGTGAAGCCATTTGACCATGTGGAAGTACTTGATGTGGACCTCGACAGATCATGCTTCACTAACCATGGGCTACACCTCAATAACAAAGGGAAGGAAGCCATAGCAACACCAATTAGCGAAAAAATTAAGGATCTAGTTGGCCTTAACAAGAATGTAAATTTAAAAGAGAAGGAAACCCCCATAATGCTATACTGGAAGGAAGACTACAGTGAACCCAAAGTCAACAACGAGCCTACAGTCAACAGTGAATCTAATGCTGATTGTGATTCTAACCTAAATGTTGGGAATGTGGAGGCTTCACCAATAGATGGTTCATCAGCCAGCATTACTTCAGTAGCTCTAGAAACCACAGAAGAAGACAACATCAACCGGGTCCCTAGGTCATCTAGACACCAGAGCATAGGTGATCCCTCAGCCAGCACTACTTCAGCAGACCAAAATACCTCAGAAGAAGTCATAGTCAACCAGGTCCCTAGGTCGACTAGTTGCCAGAGCATAGGTGATCCCTCAGCCAGCACTACTTCAGCAGCCCTAGTAACCTCAGAAGAAGTCCTAACGAACCGAGTCCCTAGGTCATGTAGTCGCCAGAGGAGATTGCCAGCGGGTCTCAGCAATGATTTTTTAGTTTAAAGGATAAATCTGGCCGCCCTGTAAACTTTAAAATAGTCTATACAAATATACAGGGTTTAAACAATAAAATTGAAGATTTAGAGGTGATTGTGAGTGAAAGTGATTACAAAGTGGTTTGTGTAAGTGAACACTGGTGTAAGGAGGAAGAAATTGATTATGCCATACTAAATGGGTATGAAATAGGAAATAGTTACTGTAGGAAAACTCATATCAGGGGGGGTGTTTCTATTCTAGTAGCTAAGAACATCAGCTTTAAACAGATAGATCTAAGCAAATTTTGTGATGAATGTCACTTTGAAGTTACAGCGATACAATTGTGCATGGAAAATATCATTATAATAACAATTTACAGATCTCCCAAAGGCAAAGTAGATATATTTCTACAATCTTTAGAGGCAGTTTTGAAAACCCTAATTAACGCTAAGTGCAAATTAGTGATATGTGGAGATTTAAACGCAGAATTTGATGTAACGAAAAACAAGTCCAGTGTAACAGACTTGCTAAACCTATTGCGTCAATATAATATGAATTGTGCAAATAATACACCAACTAGAGGTCATGCCTGCTTAGATAATATCATGACAAACTACATGCCACAGGATTACAAAATAGCAGTAGTTAACCTAGGTTTGGCTGATCACGATGCAATCCAATTTGAAATAATAAATAATGACCAATTGCATAAATCAATTAACAAGCAACCTGTAGAAAAAACACTAATAAGAAAAATAACACCCTGGAAAATAGAACATTTTAAACATAGGTTACAAGAAACAAACTGGAATTTATGTATGGTGAATCAGCTATCTGCAGAGCTAAATTTTATAAATTTTTGAAGATATTTAATACAATTTTTACACTTGAATACAAAAGAAGTAATATCTGTACTAGTAAAACTAAGTCTAAATACAAAAAGGGGTATACTCCTGAACTGCATAATATGAAACAAGATATTTTAACATACAATGATATTCACAAAGCAACTAAGAATGATGTAGTGTTGAATGCATTAAAGGAAAAGAGGCGTGCATATAGAATAGCTATACAAGATGCAAAGAAAAAAAGTAATGAAGAACATATTGAAAAATCAGCAAACAAATGTAAAACAGCATGGTCCTTGATTAACGAAGCAGCTGGAAAAACTAAGCCAATACACACAAATGAGATATTACCTGATGTATACAATAATTATTTTATATCGATGGTAGAGGAAATAAGTACTAAGGTAAACGTGTCGCTTGAAAATACTAATAGTTATCTGCAGAAAACTATCAAACCGCCAGATGTATATTGTGAGTTCACTTTTGTAACTAAGGAAGAAGTCTGTAAGGTAGTAAATTCTCTAAAAAATTCAAATTCTAGAGATGTCTATGACCTAACTAGCGGGGTAATTAAAGAAATTATATATATGATTCTTGAACCATTGACTTTCTGCATAAACCAATGCATAGCACAGGGAGTTTTTTCTCAACCCTTAAAATTCTCTCAAGTAGTACCGGTGTATAAGAAAGGAGATCCTAAAATACCAGGGAGTTATCGACCAATCTCTTGCATACCAATAATAGCTAAAATTTTTGAAAAAATTATCAAAAAGCAAATTTATAATTATTTTGAAAAGTATAAACTTTTCAATGATAGTCAATATGGGTATCAAACTGGACGCTCAACGACAAGTCTTGTAGATAGTCTAGTTACACAACTGCTTGTAGCCTTAGAAGATAACTGTTCAGCGGAGATCACCTTAGGCCTATGTGATCTAAGCAAAGCTTTTGACTGTGTCAGACATGATATTCTTCTAAGTAAGCTAAATCATTATGGTGTACAAGGAAATGAGTTATTAATGATAAAATCTTATCTTGAAAACAGAAAACAATTGGTAGATATAAATGGTAAACATTCTGAAATATTGAATATTAGATATGGTGCACCGCAAGGTTCAGTGTTGGGGCCAATTTTATTCTTAATAATGATTAACGATATCAGCATAAACCTATCTACATTTTCATTAATATATGCGGATGACACAACTTTACTAAGTACCCATAAAGATCTTAACCTATTAAAAAATTTAGCAAAAAATTCGTTGGAAGAAGCAGCAGCCTGGTTCAAAAATAATGGCCTATATTTGAATGAGGAAAAAACTAAATCATTACTTGTCACACTAACTCCAGAAAATGATCATGAAATTGAAAAAAATGCAATATTATTAGGAATAACCATTGACAGAAATCTGTCATGGAAAGAACACACAGAAGTGGTTTGTAAAAGGCTCTCACGTGTAATATATTTAATAAGTAGATTAAAGAAATGTGTATCTTTAAATTATGTAAAGACTGCCTATTATACATTTTTTCAGAGCATAATAAGGTATGGTCTATTGGTATGGGGTAATGGGGTAGGAATTAATCAAGTATTAGTTATCCAGAAAAAGGCAATTAGAATAATAACTAATGCTAAAAAATTAGAGCACTGCAAGCCTCTATTTATAGAGACTGGTATACTAACAATAATAAATTTATACATTTTTGATGTCTTGTCATTAGTAAAAAAAAACATAGAAAACTATCAAACACGAAGTCAAGTACATACATATCAGACTAGAAATCACAATAAACTTGATCTAATTAGGTGTAGGCTAAACAAAACAAAAGGATACCATAACAATATTGGGATAACATTATATAACAAATTACCAGATAAACTTCAAGAAATGTCCCCAAATTTATTTACAGAAAAACTATATTCCTGGCTACAAAAAAATCCTTTTTATAATATTCCAGAATACCTAGAATCAGACATGCAAATAGAATAGAACAACTTAGTGCAAATAATTGCAATAATTATAAACATGATGTAAAAGGGTAAGAAATTAGTGTAAACTATAAGTATACTTTGTTCATTTAGTGTCACTTAGGTTATAGTATTAGTATAACAATTGACTCGTATAATTATATGTTTATAAGATTGTAAATAATTATATATTGAATTAGCATAGCTTAGGTTGTTGTTGATGAGTATTAATGTAAGTATTAATGTTGTTAATAAGTATTAATGTAAATAGCTTATATGACCGATTGCAGTCTGTACTGCCTAAAGGTTAACAAATAAATATGAAATATGAAATATCATGAATTATTAGTTTCGGAGATCGAACAATGTTTTCCATTCCGCCGAGGTTTTAAGGAGTCAGATTAGAGCATGGTATAACATTCCAAACAAACAAAATATTCCATTAAAACTATAAAATAAAATTTATATGCATAAATATAATTTAAACTCGAGAAAATAAAAGAACATCAAAAGGAAAATTAAACAAAAATATTAATATTACAATTTTATGTTTTTCAGAAAGAAGAACAAAACAGCAGGTATGCGAAAAAAGAAAACAAAAAAAGAACAATGAAACAATGAAATAAAGAAAATAAAACGGAGGAATGCAGTCAAACCAAAAACAAGCGGAGAACGACCGTTCAACAAGCAGGGCAGAAAACACGCTACATCGGCAGCAGCAGAAGCACACAATACGAAAATAAATATAATAATGAGAAAGGAAGATACAGGCAAAGAGTAACTGTATGTATATATATATATGTAAATACAGCAGAAAATAGCAGAATGTACGATAGTAGATTTGCGAAAATGCTGTACAAGAAAGTTTAGAGCAATAAAGAGAAAATGATGAAAACAGAACCTGATAAAAAAAACACGCAAACATCAATATGCAAGCAAGACATAAGTACAATTAGACTATATGAAAATAATTTACAATTTACAATTTACTTATTAAAAAAACTTGCGTATTCATGCTTCGTGGGCATAGAAAAGAAGACCAACCGGAACAGAACCCGGGAAATTCCTTGGCCTCTAACCTAACTCAGAAAACAGCAAGACTGTGGATGAATGGTGCATATGGCAAAATTACTAGGCAAGATATCAAAACAGAACAGCAAACGGGCTAGACAAAATATTCCCAAAGAAAACAGGCAGCTAAAGCATGGAAAAATATGAAAACAGAGCACAAACCACACAAACCGCCCCCGGAAAAATAGGCCTCGAAAAGACTGGCCACTTAAACACCAGACATTGCTGATGAACACAGTCTTACGGGCACAAAACATCACGGAAGGCAGCACGGAAACGGCTCAAAAAAAACTTACTACCCTGCCTCAAGCCAACGAAACCCGACAGCAGAAAATCCACAGAGACTTGCTCAAGTGAGACTGCCGGAAACGAAAGCAATTACCCTACGTATCTGGCGAAAAATTCCACCAGATCGCAGAGAGCAGAAGTAGAAGAAAAAAATGTATATATATGAAAACGGCATGGTACAAATACTGAATAATAAAACTTGGGTACGGCCACACTGCAAGCGGTGCGCGTTGAGCGGCGACGCGAAGGTGTGTCAAACCTGTGTTAACAAGTGCAGCTGGCCATACTGGGCGCGTCGCGGCAATTTTAAGGGGAAGAGAACTCAAGGACAACGCTCTGCAACGCACGCCGCTCAGTCTTGTTTGAAATTTCTGCGGTGACGCTCAAGATGGCAAGCCGAGAGCTAACTCTAGAACAAAAAGAAATATTAATTTCGGAGGTGCAAACTCGAGTTTTCCTGTGGAATGACAGGGAGAAGAATTTCAAAGATGTTTCATTCACCAAGAAAGCTTGGGAAGAAATAGGAAAAACTTTAAATGCTGTGGACAAGCTAACATTGCAAAGCAAATTGCTGCTTGAAGTACTGAGTGCAGTGAAAAATCAATCTAGAACCTAATATGTATAGTGTATATAAAATTAAATAGTATTTAGTATTGTATTAGTATTTTTTCTTAAAATATTTTCAATGTCAAATTTAATTAATTGGCATTATTTTAGTATGGAGTTATACCAAAATTTTAAGTTTCTAAATTTTAAATTCTATAAAATATTAAATTATAAATATTAAATAAAATGTAATTAACACCTTCAGGTAGGCCTATCGTTTTATCACAAGACTCAATTGTATTTTTTTTAATTTATTTGTTTATTATATATTTTCTTATTGTCCATTCTATTTATTTTAGTAAATTTCCAGGTACACTGTATCTTCTATTTTTATAATTTTAAATATGCATACATATATGACCTATGTTACTTCTTTTTATTCATTTTACGTTATGCTTAAACCAGCACATGTTGCATCAGCATTGTGAAGCGTTTCTAATAAATGAACAGAGCATTTGTTGGCTCCTTTATGAATTTATCGTCAGCCGATGTTCGTTTGTTAGCGCATGCGCGTAGGGTCGTGGCCTTTGTTTAGCTGAGCGGTACCGCTGTTTGGCGAGCTCAGTGTGTGTCTCGCAGCTTGCCTTCGCAATGTAGCTAAAAGGTGGTCCTATCAGCGCAGATTCTCTGGATCTAGGTCGGTGAGTGAGAAATATGAATTTTCTTGATAAAGATTAAGCCCCGTCTGGGCATAGATGCCTTCAGCACGAGTTGGCCATATTAGACAGTACTTTATATTCTATATTCTTTATATTCTATATTCTTTATTCTGTCCAACGGAACATATTATATGTTATGGGACTCGTCAACATACAAGTAAGAACACAAAATTACAATTACAAATATACATACAACTTAAAAACTAGTTTACAAAATATACAACATGCACAAGAAATTTACAGTTACAAAAGATATATACAACTTAAGACTAATTCCAAAAAATACAACATAAACATAAATTGATTATATGTAACTTAAACACAAGTACAAGTTTAAAATACAATAAAATAAAACAAGTTTCACACTGTCACTCTATGATGCAGTTTGTGTACGTCCTCTTGAGACCATATGGCCTTCAGGTCCTCGAGTAGGCTCTGAAATCAAAACAAATAAAATTATATAGTAAGTCTGCTCATGTATGACTATGCATAAGGAATTCATTTAGTGTATAAAAGCAGTGGTTGTGAAGAAATTCACAAACCTTTTTTCTAAATTTACATATAGTCCAATCAAATTGTCAAGAATGGATGCAAAATTTAGGGTAGAGCTAATTTTTTTATATGATGTCTGGGATGGTTTTGAGAGTAATTTCTGACATTTTGCCAACAATATTTTTTTGCCGCCGGAGCCGCCATCTTGAAAAAACTTAAAAAATTTCGATTTTATCTCTGTTTTTGCCCATTATCTACCAAACTACGCACCTGACAAATATGTTTTACTATCCCTCCTAAAAGTAGACTAAATTTGCTACAGTTTGAGATCAAATTGAGTTTTCTGCCATGAATAGTTTCGGAAATACAGCTCTCTGAATTTCAGCAACATTTTGCGAAAAATGAAAAAATCTGAACTTTCAACTAGTTTTTGCTCGCTATCTTCTAAATGACCAAACCTATAGTAAAACTCCATATGGAAACTTAAACTAGAGGTAATTTTCAACTTGTAGAGTACGGTACTTTAAACTCATGCTACCTCTTACAGGTCACAAGATACAGAGGTTTAAAAATATATATACAGCAACGATTGAATAATTACATGTGCATACAAGTTAGGAGCAATAACTGCACAGAACATTCGTTTATATACAAAAAGATTTATTTAGCTGGAGTTCTGGTGAAACACTGCATTGAATGACTTGTTTGTTCATAGTCTTCGGCACTTAGAGGGACCTGGGCAGTTGACGTCTGCTATTTCGTCCGTGATGTTCACAATCTGGCCAGTGTTGATAAAGTTCTCTTCAGCGTCTTCATCCAAAAACAAATTAAGTGGCTCATCAGGAGTGTCGTCATCCTCACTGTCGAAGGACAGGACTGTTAGTAGGCAATGTTTTAACACGACTGCCCATTGCAATGTTTGCATATGGTTGTGCACTTTAATCCAGCTTTGCGACAAACACAAGCGTTTAAACACCCCTTCTTGCAGGTACAGGAAATACTTTTCAGAATTGATTCTGGAGCTTATTCCTTCTTGGCATTAAGAGAAAACAAAGTGAACACCCAGCCCCACTTCAAAGGGTCTTTGTATTCACCGAGCCATGCCTCAACTTGGTGGTATGTTCGAATGGCATGAAGTTGAGCCGCATCATTGGTTGGGGCAGCCTCGCTAAGTTAAATTTCATTCTTCCTGCAGCTTTTACAAAATATTCCGTGCCGAAGTTCGTCAAGTGATTGTGTAGCAGGATCTCCTCCATATAAGTGAACCTAAAAATGTTGGCCCACTTCAGCCACTTCTCTTCTCCTGATGTAGCTTGAGGGTTCAGAAATACATTAGCCTCCTCTTCTGGTTCAGGATGCTTCAAAATCAGCGAACAGAAGTGGTTTTTCCCGTGGCCACTTCTTTATATGAGGGGATGGTAATGCAGTGAGGAGAATAAGGAGGTCTATGTCCTCCCCAACTACAAAGACAGTGTCGTATTGAGATACCATTGAGAAGGCAGTGCTAACAATCAAGACATCTGCATCTTCAACAGCCTTTTTCACTTGTATTCCAGCTTTTGGCAATTCATTTTTTAGAAATTCTACGAAGCGCCTCTTGTTGTTTTCATTGGCGAGAAAAGTTTCTTCTGAACTTTTCCAAACAGCAGTTCTATCAAAGATGACATCAGGAGATGAACGCGCAGCCCATCGGAGTCTCTCACAATTCTTAGTGCTTGTTTGATTAGCGTGCGATGTGTGGAGCAGTGACAAAGAGCCTCCTCCGATAACATGTTTCCATTTTCGGAGAACTGTATCTGCTATAGGAAATAATTTTTTTCAGAGGACACTGCAAAGTGTTCTTCTAAAATAAAACGCAGTTCTTTCCAAATTAAAATGCTGTACCTACACCAACTTTTTTTATTATTTTCTGTTTACATTGGTTTTCTTAGTCTTTTATCATTTTTATTTTTTATTTTTTATTGGCCAATGTGAAGTTATCCAGGGTCTCTGAACCATAGGCTATTCCCCTAGACAAGCCTCGAAGTTGTTCTTCCTTGTCCAGAAGGTTAAGCCCGGGGCCCACGGTTCGTCTTCAGTCATCGCAGCCGCTCTGCGCCGCCTCATGTCTGGCACATGTAACTTATATAAAACATGGTACATGGAATCATCTTCACAGTTCTCGCAGCAACATAATGAATCTTCTGCTAAATTAAATCTGGCTAGATATGCTAAGAATGATCCATATTCCGTTAGAAACTGCGATGTGGCGAAGTCCGGAGTTATCCAGGGTTGTTTCAGTCGTTTGATGACACTCGGGAAGAAGTCCTTAATAAATTCTTGGAAATACTGTTTTGGTTGTTAATTACCACACAGGTTTTACTGTGAGAAACGCCATTTAGAATATCCTAGGCCAGACTAGACTTTTTGTACCTTCGATAAGTTTTCTGAAATGTGAGGAGTTGTAGATACCTCTGTATCTGGTGACCTATAATAGGTATCAAAACGTTAAAATACTCAGCTTGTTGCAAATTTACTCTAGTTTAAAAGTTAATCTTTGAAATTTTATTGAAGGCTTGGTCATTTAGAAGATAGCGAGCAAAAACTTGTTGAAAGTTCAGATTTTTAAATTTTTTGCAAAATGTTGCTGAAATTCGGAGATCTGTATTTCCGAAACTATTCATGGTAGAAAAATCAATTTGATCTCAAACTGTAGCAAATTTAGTCTACTTTTAGGATGGATATTAAAACATATTTTCCAGGTGCGCATTTTGGCAGATAATGGGCAGAAACAGAAATAAAATCGAAAATTTTGAAGTTTTTTCAAGATGGCGGCTCCGGCGGCAAAAAATTTTGTTGGCAAAATGTCAGAAATTACTCTCAAAACCATCCCAGACATCATATAAAAAAATTAGCTCTACCCTAAATTTTGCATCCATGTGGCTTTTTTTGTGACAATTTGACTGGACTAATAGTGCAGCTATTTCTTTAATGGATTGGGGTAAGCAGTTATACAATTTGAGTCCTGTATATGTGAAGCTTTTCTCAATAATGGGGTATACTCGCTAAATCATTTCTATTTCTTGTATTATAGGAGTGAACGTTTGAGTTTGTTTGAAATGTAGAAATATTAATTTTTACAAATGTAAGTGTCTCTAAGATGTATATGCAGGGGAATGGTAGTATATGCAGATCTTTGTATAATTGCCTGCAGCTGGTAGTGTTTTTGACCTTCACCATTATTCTGATAGCTCTTTTCTGTAATTTGTCTTCACTTTTTGTTGAATTTCCCCAGAAGATTACTCCATATATTAAGAGGGAGTGAAAGTAGGCAAAATAGAGTGAACGTACTGCGTTTACATTAGCAACTTTTCTCACTGATCTCAAGGCAAAACATATTTTACTCAGCTTTTTTGAAAGAAAATCAACATGCTTGATCCAACTCAAATTATGATCTATCCACACCCCTAAAAATTTTGTTGAGTCTACATAACTAATACTTTTATCCTCATATGAGATGCTGGGAAATTCTGCATTCTTATTTCGTGCATGCTGAAATTTTATTGCAACTGTTTTTTCCTTGTTAACTATAATTCTGTTTTCTTCAAACCAATTTTGTAGTCTACTTATCGTATCTTTTATATTTAGGCTAGCAATTTCTCTTTTCACCAGTGACAAAGATGCTGGTGTCATCTGCAAAGAGTGTTGACTTTGTGTGACTGGACTGGATATTTAGGTCATTTATGTAAATTAAAAATAGTACTGGCCCCAGAATGGAACCTTGTGGAACACCATAAGTAATATGCTTCTCAGTTGACAGTACATTATTTATTATGTGTGTCCTTTCATCTTTGTGTATGATTTCTACGACTTGTTTGCGGTTTTCTAGATATGACTGGAACCATTTTAATGCTAGTCCTCTTATCCCAATAGTTTGAAGTTTATTGAGTAAGATTTTATGATCTATTACATCAAATGCTTTTGATAAGTCTACAAAAAGTCCTATACTTGTGTCATTTTTATCAATGCCCTCATATACGTTTTGGAGAAAGTCAATTATTGCAGTATTTGTAGATTTCCCTTGACAAAACCCATGTTGAATATTAGTTAAGATATTATATTTCTTCATAAATGCTGTAAGTCTTGTACATAACCTTTTCTAGAATTTTTGAGAATCCTGAGAGTAAAGACACTGGTCTATAATTTTCGATTTCTTCTTTCGATCCCTTTTTATATAGTGGTTTCACTTTTGCAATTTTTAATTCATCTGCGAACTGACCACAGCTTAATGATAAATTTGCTATGTAACATAATGGATGTACAATGTGTATGTGGGAGTTTTTAATAACACTGTCAGAGACTTCATCTAGTCCTGCTGACTTTTTATTTTTCAACCTCTTTATGATTGTTGTGATTTCATTTATTGTTACTGGTTTTAGAAATATAGTATTATTTTGTTGTGGGATAGTAGGCATACCACTCTCTGCATGTTGTATTTGGGCAGTGGAGGTATTACTCAAGAGGTTATGTGCTATATTTGTATAATAATTGTTGAATAATTCTGCTATTTCTATTGGATCTGTTAAATTAATACCGTTGTTAATGATTTTATGGTTTTTAATTGTTTCCCTTCCTTCACCTATTTCTTGTTTAATAATATTCCACATTGCTTTAGATTTATTATTTGATTCCATTATATGTTTATCGTTGTGTAGTTTTTTTGCTTCCTCCAGTACTTTATTGTAAATTTTTTTATACCGTTTATAATATTGTTTGAATTTTTCTGTTACATTGCCCGATTTCATAATTTTACTGAGATATTTCAGTCGCTTGCTAGATTCTTTGATGCCCGGGGTAATCCATTTATTTTTCAGCTCTTGTACTTTTACCTTAATTTTGGGGAATGCTGTTTCATAACAGTAATGGAAAGTATTTAAAAATTCTGCACAAGCTGAATGAAGTGATTTTTTACTGTAAACATTTTCCCATGATTCTTTGTCGAGTAGATAGTTTAGATGCTGTATATTAGTTTCAGTATATGTTCTACTAAACCTATATTGTGTGTTTATTTTCTCTGTTTTCCTAAGGGCCCTATCTTTAGAATTCAACTCTATGACCTGTGCAAAGTGGTCTGAGAAACCCGTATCAACTACACTGGTTTTGTAATTCCAAGATGTTACATTAAGTATTACCTGATCAATTGCTGAACTTGTCCCATTACTTATTCTAGTTGGGGTCTCTATTACTGCTTGTAAACCGTATGAATTTAGGACTGGTTTTAGTTGGTTTGTTATGGTAGTGTGCCTATTTAGAAAGTCAATGTTTAAGTCGCCAACAATAACAATGTTTTTATTATTATTATGAAGATAATTAATTATGGTATCTAACCTGTTTATCATTATCTGGCAATCACTGCTAGGGGATCTGTATATGCAGATTACAATTGTCTTTAACTGTGGTAGCTCCACCATACAGGCCTCAAAGTGTTCCTCAATATTTAAGTTTTGAAATTTCCTATATTCTTTGGCTTCTACAGTGTTTTTAACATATATGCATGAACCTCCACATTTCTTTTTGGTCCTGCAATATTTGGTAAGTAACGAAAAATTCTCAAAATTTAAGTATTCAAACTCTTCTTCCTTTATCCAATGTTCTGTGAAGCATATTAAGTCTAAGTCAGGATATTCATGGGATAGTAAAACCTCAAAATTTAGTTTTTTGTTTTGCAGACTTTGTACATTTTGATGATAAATTTTTAAGCCTAAAGGTTCATGCCTACCTCGGACATTTTCTAAAATATCTGCACTATGATTGCTTACCGACAGACCGTTTCTTATAAAAAATTACTTCTTGAGTTTTGTCCATTCTGTAGCGATAATCTTAATGATTTATGTATAGCGTAGAGCTTTATCACTGGTACAACAAAATCCTCCACGACAACAAACACGCACACAAAATAATCTACTGGCACAGATACGTAGATGATATCATCGTACTATACAGAGGCAACACCAGACAATGCACACAACTACTACACCACATCAATAAAATCCACAAGAACATACAATACACAGCAGAATTTGAAATAAACAAAACCCTCAATTTCCTAGATTTCACTATCACAAAAGACAGCACACAGAAACATAAATTCAAAATATACAGAAAACCCACAATGACAGACACACTGATACACAACAGCTCCAACCACCCAACACAACACAAACATGCTGCATTCCGATCCATGCTCCACAGACTTGAAAACACACCACTATCCGCTGAAGACCACAAAGAAGAACTTAACACCATAAAACACTTAGCCATTACCAATGGCTACAACCACACAGTCATTGACAACCTACTACACAAAATCAGAACAAAGAAAAATGACCAAAACACAGAAAAGAAAAAAGACAAATACATCACACTCACATACTTCAACACACATACACAGAAAATCGCCCAACAATTCAGAAAACAAGGATACAAAATAGCATTCAGAACAAAGAACAAAACAATCAACAAAATACAACCCACAGACAACAAACAACACACAAACAAATACAACAACCCAGGAGTCTACAAACTAAAATGCAACGACTGCCCAAAATTCTACATAGGACAAACAGGCCGAAGTTTCAAAACACGATACACAGAACACATACGAGCTCTCAAACAAAACACAGACTCTGCCTATGCAAACCATATAATAACCACAGGACACGAATACGCAGACATCAATACAGACATGGAAATCCTACACATTAACCACAAAGGTCACACACTCAACACACTCGAACAATATGAAATATACAGACACACCATACAAGACAACACCAACATCCTAAACGAACAGTTACAATTCAAATCACACGCGCTGTACGATACAGTTATCCAGAAATGTCTTCCCAACAACAACAACAACACCACGGAAGTCAGTTGCTGAAGATGGCCGCTCCATGCGGTTGAAAGCGCTCCAACAGGTAACAAAATACCGCAATTTAGTAGTGAGTACCAGTGATAAAGCTCTACGCTATACATAAATCAAAAAATTACTACTTAGCTTTTGTGGTGGTTTTCTGGTTCTGGTGGATGTTCGAAGTCCTATTTGCTCCGTTGGGTTGGTAGTCCTAGTTCCATTGTCTGACCCTGCATCTCCTGCCGTAGGTGGTTCCTCTTCTCTGTCAGCTTGCCTAACTTCGTTGTCCACTTCTGTATCCTCTTCTTCGGTTTCATCATCTGCTGGTGTCTCGATTTCATCTGAGTTTGTGTCTTCCTTCCATCCAATTTCAATTGCTGTCTTCTTACGATGATTTAGGAGATTTGCTGTTTTTCTGGCTAGTTCTTCTTTTCCATTGGCATTTAGATGTAGACCATGCTTCGTGAAATAAGACCTGCCTAGATCCATGTGAGTAATCTGTACATGGGGATGGATTTTTGATGTTTTTGCTAGTTTTCTATTGTATCTTATAACTTCTTTGTTGACACAAGAGTCTTCATGTAAATCATGTCTGAATGGCACAGTCATCACTACTATGTTCGTGTTTGTGTTTCTTTCCACAAATTTCTTAAGGTGTCTTAGGCCTAAGTCGGATTCGTTTCGTCCAACGTCATTTGTGCCTCCAATCACTATCACTGTGTCCTTTCTACCTAAGCTGTCTACTTCCTTTTTTGCTGATTCTGTAATGCTTGGTAGAGTTGATCCTGGGTTCACAAATCCACAAACACTGTATTTCTTGCTTAGTTTAGTCTTAAGTTCCGGCGCGAATCCTCTAGCGTGGCTATCGCCTATAACAAGAACTTTCGGTACTGTGCTCTTTGTAGGCCTTTTCGTATGACTTACTGTATTTGGCACGTTTTCTGCTTCTATGGGCAAGGAGGAAAATCTGTTTTGAACTTTAATGCCAGTTGAGATGTCTTGTTGTTGGTGTTTACTTCCTCGTCCATTCTTAACCTCTCTCCAGGCTTGTTCCAGTACTGCAGTCTGCTGGGTGGGCGTGGCTTCATCTGGAGCTCGGGATCTTCTTTCTTCTTGCAGGATCCTAATGATCTCCCACGCTGACTTTATTTCTTCATGCTTCCTATTTACTTCTTCTTCCAATCTGCTACACTTTTCACAATTTATTTCGTCTGTTTTCCCCGAAGTTGACGGAGAGTTATTTTCACTGTGTACGGAAACGGGCGCCATCTTGCTTAGAAGGTTAATTAAATATTACCGAATATTTCGGAAGTATTTGTACTTAAGAAGAATGCCTTACAGAATATGGTGTGCCTACTTATAACAGTTATTCGCTTAGGTTTTCCCCTATTAGCGTGGTTATGTTAAAGCTAGTATTCCAGTTTGGGTGCGTGCCAAGGTCTGTGATCCCGCGATATATGTAGGTCATGTTCCATATTACTGGATTTCTATTATTATGTTATTTATTGCGCCCTGTAATTCATTCAGTATCGCGATGTTAAGCGAGTCCATATTATTCATTGATATTCAAATTGCTGTTTGCGGTATATGCCATCATTCTGTTCTGATGCAGTGATATTTCTAGTTGAAGATGTGGGATAGAAATTATGCCGATTATTTATGCTCTTTTCTTAAGGATACAGTTTTCTGGGGATAAATTCCTTGGCGTTTGAAACTCAAATTTATTACAGTTTCTGAAAATAAATTCTTTAAGGTTATAAAAATCACATGTATGCTATTTTGCGGCCCTGTTAATGTTGTTAGTTAAATATGTGGCAGAGTTATGTCCTTTCATTCTTATTTGCTGTGCTGCTGTGCTATTTATAACCAGTTGCTATCTGCTGAGTACAGTAACCTTATGCGTGTTTATGATCGTTTTGCCATTTGATATTTTCGGCTTTCTCCTTAAGAGATCTTTTGGGCTATATTGTTCATATTACATAAATTATTTCTAAAACTTATTCTAGCCATTATTTCAATTCCTTGGGGGAGATTTAGTACTAGTTTTCCTCTGCATTTTGTGGTAGTTATACATGGGAATTTTGCTTATTATTGTAGTTCTGTGTTTCATTTTCTATTCACATATACTTAGAGTATTTCTCCTCGTTGTTTATGAAAGAATTAATTAATGATTATTAGTATTCTCGTATCTAACCTAACATACATACAGCAGTAGCATCCCAAGGCAGTGCAGTTGGTAGCCTATATTTCTCAATGCTTGGTGGGGGTGGAATAGGATTGATTTAATATTATCAACATTAAAATATTATTGGAGATTAATATTTTCATTAGTCGTTGGATATTTTTTTTATAAATTTGCCCTTATTTAGTAATGTGGAAGGCATTAGCGGTAATCGTTTGCCATTAATATTTATTACTGTGATTCGAAATTATAACATAGGAGACCTACAGTTTGAAATAGTTTTGAGATTTTTTTTATAATATCTATATTTTGATGCATACTTAATGGGATTTTTCCAAATTATATCTTGGTGTATAATAATAATTGTTTTTAAGATGGCCACTCGTCAGATAGTTTCAGGGGATATGTTAAGGAAGGATGAAATCTTATTTGAAATCAAAAGTCGAGGACATAAAGCTGATGAAAATTTAGATGTACCCGCTTTATTAAATATTTTGAAAGAAATACATAGTCAGCCGATAGTGAATATTTTTGATACTGAGCAAAGTATATTATCGGAGTTAGAATGTTTACGGAGTAAGGTAAATGAAATTATAGAGACAGCATCTGGTCAGAAATATCATGTCGACGCTTCTATGAAACAGATAGGCCCTCTTCGTAATAGAATTTTACATAGTATGAATAGGCTTACATATTTATTGAATTTGAATTTGGACGCTATGATGAAAGATAATGTTAAGCAATTATTAGCAGATTTACAAGGAGTTTTGGATTCCATGGGTTCTGAAAATTCTAGTAGCCGGTTAGGTTCGAATTGTGATGGGGATTCTAGTCATGCCATTCCTAATCTTCAGCAGCTAGGTGAACTTAGTATATTCTGTCTTGAGGTATCAGTTAGATGTTATTTTCCTGGGTTATTGTCTGGATTCTATAGAGGTACATGTGTGTAGGATTTTTCTCAAGGCTGGTTTCTGCCGTTTAAATAAGGTAGTTGTTTCTATATATATTATATTTCACCTAGGGTTTAAGTAGGGTGCACCATATCCAAATAATTAATTATTACAGGTCTTCTGTGTTCCTGTTAATTG
Source organism: Ectobius pallidus (assembly GCA_964059195.1). Lineage (NCBI taxonomy): Eukaryota > Metazoa > Arthropoda > Insecta > Blattodea > Ectobiidae > Ectobius > Ectobius pallidus. Next base: position 61,365,401 of record CAXKWD010000005.1, read on the forward strand.
TAAGTGAAGACTGATTTTAAATATTGTTCACTATTATGAAAGCATTGTTATTTATTATTGTGTAATGTTCTGGTTGTGTGGATTGCCCCGAGTTTTTGTATATATAATTTTGATTATATGGCCAAACTTTTTATTAATGAATTCAATATAATTATGTCCAAGTTATTTCTCACTCACCTGCCTGCGCGGGGGCGCTGATTTGGCGTGACACACTCATTTCTATGCCCCAAAATAAAATTAAAATGTAAAATGTAAAAGAAAAAATTATCTTAGAATAATGTAACTAGTATTGTCTTGTAAACTAAGAAACACCAAATATAATGTAAAAAAAAAAAATTATTATACAAATAATTGAAAACAAAAAAAAAACCTTATTGGTGCTCTTTGAAATCATGAGATAATACAGCTGTTTATAAAGATTTGTGACAAGAAGAAAAAGAAAAATTTAAGAAGTACTTCGTTTAATCAACATTTCTGCAGAAATACATTAATATATATTCCTCGGATGAGCAATTCACACACCCTATCGCCTTATGTTGAAGAAATCAGATACTGTGCGGTATGTGTGGGTGTGTTTCAGCCTATAAACTGTTGGTGGTTGTCAAAACTTATGCTTCCTTCCGGATTGGCATGTGGATTCCTAGGCCCGCATGTTAGTCTGCTGTGTGTGTTGGGACTGCATCATCGGGCGACGGCCCGAACTTGTTTTGCCATCTTGTGTGGCCGGATCTGTTCCTCTGTCAGCGCTGCCCTCTTCTCAGCTCTGTGGCGTTTTGGCTCCCCCGCTCCTGTCTGATGCTGTATACATCGTGCAGCCTGCCTCAGCATTCATATCTACTAATATGGTTCATGAAAGATTGTTCTACGATATATGGACGTACTGTGGGTATTGGTGGTAATATCCAATATATTGAATTGAGAAATTTAAAAGCACCGCAAGAATGTTTCTTGTGTTTTTTGGCTTGCCCGCCTCTCGGACGTGTCTAATTGTGATCTTGTACAAATATTTTCTAACCTGGAAGAAAATAGACTTTCTTCATCCAAGAGCAATTTAACTTATGTAAAAACAGTGTAAGGACACCACAGCAAATGAGCTTATGGTATTCATATAAACACTTTTCACATGAATCAGCACATGATGTATTATAAACTTATGAATTTCGACATACAATGGACACATGATTAAGCTAATTGCAAAATTAATTATGTACCAATTCAACACATGTACTAAATATGGATGTAGAGGTTACCAGAGAAACTTTCGAGGAATAGACTCTTTAATAATGATATTATGGAAAAGCATCAAGAGCACGAGGTATAGTTACTGTTAGAGAAGTTTTTGTGACACTATATCAATATATAATTGGAGTTGTAATCATCAGTGTTGTTGTTTAGCATATTTTGGTGTTTTTTGGTAACTATAGTTAGTTAAAAGATAAATGTGGGGCTCAAAAAAAAAAAGAAGACTATTTTTAGGGTTTTAAAAATAATTGTCATAGGGCAATTTATTATGAATCTAACTTATTTAAACAAACAGGTATTAAGGTACTTTTAAAATCATTGTATGTAGCAGTTTTTCTTTTTATCTTGGTAGCATATAATTAATTTGTAATTTTAAGTACATATGTTTGCATATCTGGCATAATTTTAAGCGTAGTCAAAATATTCAATTCCCGAGGGAGGAGGACTGAAGCGTTTCTAATAAATAAACAGAGCATTTGTTGGCTGCTTTATGAATTTATCGTCAGCCGATGTTCGTTTGTTAGCGCATGCGCGTAGGGTCGTGGCCTTTGTTTAGCTGAGCGGTACCGCTGTTTGGCGAGCTCAGTGTGTGTCTCGCAGCTTGCCTTCGCAATGTAGCTAAAAGGTGGTCCTATCAGCGCAGATTCTCTGGATCTAGGTCGGTGAGTGAGAAATATGAATTTTCTTGATAAAGATTAAGCCCCGTCTGGGCATAGATGCCTTCAGCACGAGTTGGCGATATTAGACAGTACTTAGAAGGTTAATTAAATATTACCGAATATTTCGGAAGTATTTGTACTTAAGAAGAATGCCTTACAGAATATGGTGTGCCTACTTATAACAGTTATTCGCTTAGGTTTTCCCCTATTAGCGTGGTTATGTTAAAGCTAGTATTCCAGTTTGGGTGCGTGCCAAGGTCTGTGATCCCGCGATATATGTAGGTCATGTTCCATATTACTTTATTTCTATTATTATGTTATTTATTGCGCCCTGTAATTCATTCAGTATCGCGATGTTAAGCGAGTCCATATTATTCATTGATATTCAAATTGCTGTTTGCGGTATATGCCATCATTCTGTTCTGATGCAGTGATATTTCTAGTTGAAGATGTGGGATAGAAATTATGCCGATTATTTATGCTCTTTTCTTAAGGATACAGTTTTCTGGGGATAAATTCCTTGGCGTTTGAAACTCAAATTTATTACAGTTTCTGAAAATAAATTCTTTAAGGTTATAAAAATCACATGTATGCTATTTTGCGGCCCTGTTAATGTTGTTAGTTAAATATGTGGCAGAGTTATGTCCTTTCATTCTTATTTGCTGTGCTGCTGTGCTATTTATAACCAGTTGCTATCTGCTGAGTACAGTAACCTTATGCGTGTTTATGATCGTTTTGCCATTTGATATTTTCGGCTTTCTCCTTAAGAGATCTTTTGGGCTATATTGTTCATATTACATAAATTATTTCTAAAACTTATTCTAGCCATTATTTCAATTCCTTGGGGGAGACTTAGTACTAGTTTTCCTCTGCATTTTGTGGTAGTTATACATGGGAATTTTGCTTATTATTGTAGTTCTGTGTTTCATTTTCTATTCACATTATTGTGTAGTAGGTTGGGTATTTAGGCTGTATCCTGCGTTAGGTTCAGGCCGCTAGCTAATTCTGATTCATGTCTATCTTGACTACCTTATTTGCCTTTGCCAGATTTAGACCTTAATATATATAATCTTGGTTAGGTGCTGTCTGCATAGGAATTATTAATCGCAGTACCAAAATTCTTAATGTTCTTAAAACAATTAATTGTCTTGGAGGACATTATTCTTAAATTAAATTAATTTATTAATTATAATTAAATTATATAGAGATTTGTATTTACATTTTACATACATACATTGGTGAAAATATATAATTGTTACCCTGTTTACAATTGTGGCTAGATCATTTCTTATTTTGATATCCTACCTCACCTTGCATTGTTGGTTCGATCTACTCCTCCGGGTCCAAACCCAGTATTGTTCGCTTCCAAAGTTTTTATAGGTAGCAGATTTGAAATATAATATAATTGATTATTTAATATTATATTCTTGTGCACTGAATTCTATGGTATTTATACTTAGAGTATTTCTCCCCGTTGTTTATGAAAGAATTAATTAATGATTATTAGTATTCTCGTATCTAACCTAACATCAATACAGACAGTACCAATTCCATAAGCAGTGCAATTGTGTTTACATTCTTTAATAGCCCATTACAATAAAAAAGTAAAATTGTTTGAATTATTTTTTCTTGTCATGTAAGAAACCGCCTGTGCATTTATTTGAAATTAATGTGACTTAACTTCATCCACAAACAAATTTATTCTAATTAGACTTATTTATAGTATTATGGGAGCTTTTAGTTTTAAAACATCCTTACCTCAATGTAATGACTAGCCTTTCTGCAGGACTGATGGGCAGGGCCGTAGCAAGGTCCTTCTGCGCCCTTGGCGAGTTTGACAAATCTGCGCCCTCCAATACTGGGGGGTCTGAACAATTTTTAAATTTCTGTAAAACTGTTTATTATTTTAATATAAAAACACTGTTATTATCAAAGTAAACCTAAACCTCAATTTGACTTTCAAGGTACTAAAACCTTATTTTCAGACGATTTAACTACTTAAAAAAGAATTAAATAATAAAATCTAATATCAAAAGTAAATTACATAATAGGCCCGAGGCCTACTAAAATGTTTAACACTTTATTATAGGTAAAAGTATTTTTCGAATAGTTGAACCACTTTCATCTCAATAATAACGTACATTTTAATTTTTATTGTTATATCATTCCATACTGTTCATGATTTATGTTATACTCTGTCAATAAAAAACGTGTTAATTGCATGACTGTTTTTCGTTTATAGACAATCGGCATAATACTACAGATAGTTTACGTGCAGTCATTTTTAATTAACTTGAAAGATTTCTTCCATTAACGTGAAATTTTTATTGCTTGATAAATTGCACCAGTCTAAAACAAGGCAGGATTTTTCATGGTTAATTTTGCGCTCTCTCTGTACCTGCGCCCTTGGCGGGGGCCCACCTCGCCACCGCCTAGTTACGGCCCTGCTGATGGGTACCCTGAAGGTCGTAATCTGCTTCTCCAGCCGCTCATTAATTTTATTTAGCAAAAAGTCAAAGTTTGGATAGACATACGCGTGTACTCGAAAAATCTATCAGGAAATCTCCTTAATTCTCGATATAAATGATGGAATTCCCCATACATTCCTCGTTGTCGGTTAATAGGATGAATCACAAATTTTCTTCTATTTCTTTGGCGAATTTTGGTTTTTAGATAAGAATTATCTAAAAGCATAGACAGACGAGACACTTCGGAGAGTGCCATTACCTGTCAACGCCGCGCCGCGCAGCTGACTGTATGGACACACCAACGCGTAGCAACGCACTTTTCTCCCCACTCCCCAAGTTTTCGACTGTAGCAACGTGCCGCTCACCGCTTGCAGTGTGGCCGTACCCAACGCTAACAGTAAGACCGCCGGGGCTATAGAGCCATAAAAAAAATATATAATGAAACAACTAACCTGAGGGGAAAAAATTGATGACTAACCTAACCCGGAAACAGCACAATAGAATTCAAATATAAAAAATTTTGAGAAAATGAGGGCAAAAGGAAGCGAGTTCGCTCTACTACGGCTGTATTGGTAGCACAGTATCACAGAAAAAGACATTTGGAAAACGGAAAAATGTTGAAAAGACTTAGTAAAATAAACGACCTAAATCCTTAAAAATGATGGATCGGTGAGCACTGCTACCACTTGTTACGTGGTAGCAGGCATCCTAAAACTTAGCTAGAATGATTGGAAAGCAAAAGAAATTTTGAAAAACTGAGGAAAAAAGAGGCCAAAATGCTGAAAAATACTAGATCGAAGAGCTCTGCTACCACTTGTTACGTGGCAGCGTCGCTTAAATACTTGGTAGCAGCTCCATTTTATAATTAGGAAAACAACTACCGCGAATGCTGCCACTAGAAACGTGCTCCACGGGCTGAACACCCGAGGCCGTTACAATACGTTCAGGATAGAATAAAAAAAACAGATAGCATAACAAGGAGAGAAAGGCTGAAACAGCCATAATAGTATCGGATCCAATAAATGCCTCTTTATTACAATATTAATGCAGAAGAGTAGAAATGGCATAGTTTTACAGACATTGAGTATAATAGTAAGAAATTCAGAATACATCCTGAGAAGCAGGAAAAATATATGAAAAGCAGAAAAATATGAATAGGTGGCTAGATATATGTCTATAAAAGAAAGGTCTGGCAAGCATTCCTCAAAAACAAAACAAAACGCATATAATGAGAATACGAAACCGGAACAAAATATCTGGTGGGTAAAACAAATCAGAATATAAATGAATTAAACAAACCCACCAGCAAAATATAAAACTAAAGAAACATGCCTGCTGAAGAAAGTGGATAAATCGAAAATGAATTTACATGGAGAAAGTACCAGACCGCAAATCTGTCCACGCAACCTCTAGCCCAAGCATGGCTGCTCCTCGGTGGTCTGGAGGCGGGCTGCGGAGACGGAGATCGGAGCCAACTTGCTGGCTGGACGGATGGAAATCAACTCCCTGTCCCCCGATCGGGAACGGAACGCCCTTGCAATACAACCCCCCCCAAATTTAGTATGAACCACACACAAAAGGAGGCGCTGTCAAGCAAGAGAGCACAAGTAACCAAAGCCTGAAGGGCAACTAATAAAACGGTAGAAAACAAAAGAAAGGAAAGCTTGCAGACAGCTAGTGAATATGTACGTAAAAAATCAACAAAACAAGATACACGAAAGAAGTTAAATATAAACAGGTAATATTAAATAATGAAAGATTAAAATAGTAAATAAATAATGCAATAAGTACCGTGCCGGAGATAAGCGGCACATCTTTATCTTGAAAATTCTGCTTGGGATTTACATTAATATACGGTTTCCATTTATCTTCACCGCTGTTTTTACTTTCAGTAATCTTGTATTTTATATCTAAATTATGTTTCAGGTTATACGGATGTTGCTTTCTGCAGTGATCTTGCCATTTGTCATGCCTAATAATGGCATTGCACAATAATTCTAAACACTTATATTTAATATTGATGAATTTCATCTTTCTTATTTGAGGGTAATATAGAATATATTAATACAATTTGTACAATTTGTACAATTTGAACAATTCATTGAACTGCTACAGATAACATTTCAATACTAATTTTCTCTTATACTGTAGATAGGAATGTTAATGCTATACAATTTATAACTTCTTGACCTTGAAATAACAAGTAATAAATTGACATTATATATCTATTATGCAAATTTGTAATATCTCTTTATGAAGCTCTATACTGTTAACAATAAAAAATAAGTAAACATTTCATATATTTAATTGTACAATTGCTCTTCTAACCTAACATTTTTAACTACAACTTACCTCATATATATTCTATAACTATTCCCCATTTTCAGGCATCTTAGTTCCTTCGCTCTTAAGTTGTGATTTTTGAGGGTCTAGGCTAAAAATATCTACATACTTATATTTAAATTGCTGTTGTATTTCGGCATTTTCGAGATGCCGAGATGGACTGAAACCAGTAGCCGTAACCTCAAGTTTTCAATTAAGAAGGCAGCATTCGTTATAGACAGATTTTTCCACACCTTCCCTCCCGTCTTATAAGGCGGCACGTGCTTTTGAGTGCAGTAAAATCACTTCCGAGAATAATATTATTCTTGCAGGCGGCATTGTACAAAGACTGTAATAACCCAGTAAGAACTACTACCACAGTATAAGTATTAATACAGTAAAGAAACTGTGTGTTAAAAGTCCTATGACAACATGTTGGCTGGACGACACTAGCGCTCCATGCGGAGATTAGGTAAAACTACATTCTCATCATATCAAATGACTTGGGAAAATACATAAACACATCGCAAAATAAGTTATGTTAAAAGAGAAAAATACAGAATATTTTTATTTAATGCAAATCTAATTTTAAATTTAAGAAATAATAAAACAGATACTGTATTATATTCTAGTTAAGAAGAGGTAAACAATACCTAAATAGGCTACTGTTAAGGACTGTATCTAGGCCTAGTACTTTTCCTTTAAAATCATTGCCCTTTAATATAATTTATAATTCAAATTATATTAAATAGCCTACGTATTAATTACGTAAATTATATTATAGGTCTGTCACATTGTTCATCCTGCACGTCATTGTTGACAGTGTATTTTGATTCTTTGCCTTATATGGCAATATACGACTTCAATTTATTGTAAGTCTATATAGCGTCAATTACTGCAGGATGGACTCCATTAAACAAAACAAAAAATTCTGGAGCATTTGGAATTGAAGACACCGTCGGTACAACAGTTTTAATTAACGAGTTTTAATAGGAATTCATAAACTGCCTGTTTTCGGCGTGTGTCAAGCATAGACGGTAATTTCCACTCAAATATTTTACATATTTTTTACCAGGTTTTCTTGTCGACCATTACTGACCTATTTTATACACCAGAAATCATTACAACAGAATAAAATATAAAAATATTACATTAAAGTAACTTGAAACATAACCACACCAGAATCACGACTAAGCCAGTAGGTCTACAATAAATATTACTTATTTTCGTTCTTACCTTTCTGGATGTTTCAAGAAAGTGAAGAAATGCAATTCATGATTTTGTCTTTTATTATTACTGAAATTTACAGCAGAATAATAAGGTCCTTTCAAATATCGCGTGTTCTAATAAATACAACACTCCTATTTATTTACATACTTCCCGGAGTAGTTCCTGTAGTCTTACTTTATGGCCGATACGATCGCTAGTAAATGCGCGCGCATGCTCGAATGGCAGAAAAACGGACTGAGTTTCTGTACTGTATTAATACTTATACTGTGCTACTACTCCAATAATTCTACCAACAATGGTTCTGTTCGCAGTCGCCGCTATCGGCGCAGAGTGATCGATTTCGTTGGCTCGGCAGTTGTTTACAAGCAAATGCGTTTCGCTAAAAAATTGACGATTCACTTCTAAAGAATTAGAAGATACCTTTTGAAGTTATAAAACTTGACCTTTTTTATTTTTAACATATAAAACGCTTATTTTGCTATGGTTATTCCATGCCAAATCATCCAGCTGTGGTTGCATGACCACTTTAGAAAAAAATAATTTTTTGTATATGTGTTCATACATGTTTCAAGATATCAAAACAAGTTTTCAAAAAAATCTTGTGTTCTTGGTTTCCCAGGGGTGTCTATTTTTCAATCCTGGTGTAACACATTTTTTGCGAATGTAGCTGATTACAAATATTTTCATATCTCAACCGCCATAAGAGTTAGAAATTTGAATTAAGAACCATTTTGTAACTATTGAAGCGTACTTTCAGAAATACTTTATTGTTTTCTTCAACACAAAATTTTTCATATGAAAATATGAGTTTGAAATTCGGGTAAGTTAAAAAAAAAATCACTTTTTGGGCCAAATTTTATATGAGAAGGAAGTGATCGTAAACGTTCAAATTTTTGTTATGTTCAAACCTGCATGTGTTTTGTCTGTGAGGAAAAATCAGGGTCTAAAAATACATCCCTTATTCCTAAACTGGCCTCAAATATTAGAGTTTTTCCGATTTTGACTATATTTGGACTTAAATATCTCTGGTGGGTACCCTTCAAAAAATCTGAAAATTTGTATAAAAGAAGCCTTTTATGTGCCAAACTCACAGTTAAAATTTCTATTTCTTGACTTAACTCCTTCTATTAATTTTATAGAACTGAAATATCACACTTTTTAGGATAGCGTATTTGGGAGAAACTACATACAACTCATACATATAACTCAACAACCATAAGAGTTACAAATAAGAATTATGAATCATTTTATCATTATTGAAGCTTGCTTTCAGAAATAGTTTGTTTTCTTCAGCACAACATTTTTCATATGAAAATATGAGTTTGAAATTCGAGTAATTTTTCCCCAAAAAATCACTTTTTGGGCGAAATTTAATTTTATAGAATTGAAATATAACACTATCAAATATATGTAGTTTCTCCCAAATACGCTACCCTAAAAAGTGTGATATTTCAGTTCTATGAAAGTAATAGAAGGTGTTGTTTCTAGAAATAGAAATTTTAACTGTGTGTTAGGCACATGAAAGGCTTTGTTTATGGAATTTTTCAGATTTTTTTGAAGGGTACCCATAAGAGATATTTAAGCCCAAAAATAGTCAAAATCTGAAAAACGCTAATATTCGAGGCCAGTTTAGAAATAAGGGATGTATTTTTAGACCCTGATTTTTTCCTCACACACAAATCACATGCAGGTTTGCACATAAAAAAAACTTTGAATGTTTACAATCACTTCCTTCTCATATTAAATTTGGCCCAAAAAGCAATTTTTTTTTTTTAATTTACCCGAATTTCAAACTCATATTTTCAAATGAAAAATTTTGTGTTGAAGAAAACAATAAAGTATTTCTTAAAGTACGCTTCAATAGTTACAAAATGGTTCTTAATTCAAATTTCTAACTCTTATGGCTGTTGAGTTATGAAAATATTTGTAATCAGCTACATTCACAAAAAAATGTGTTACACCAGGATTGAAAAATGGACACCCCTGGGAAACCAAGAACAGTAGATTTTTTTTTGTAAACTTGTTTTGATATCTTGAAACATGTATGAACTCATATACAAAAAATTATTTTTTTCTAAAATGGTCATGCAACCATTTTTTAAAAAATTGGATGAATTCATATGGAATGACCCTACAATTTTCACCCCCCCCCCCGAGAAAATTCATAAAATGATAATATTTCCCCCCCAGAAATTTTAATGACGCAGTCTGCGTCTTAACCCCCCCGTAGGCACTCCGACTTACCTCTTTAACAGACATTGCGTGGAGTGCTGATGTTAGATATTACTCGAGGGAGATGTTGAGTAGCGTGTATTTATATAAGTAGAGTGTGTTCATAAAATTAGATCAAATAGTGGGTTTTATCCAATTGCGTCTTCGTTTAGTATAATTTGTTTGAGTTTATATATTTCTAAGTTTTCCAACGTGTTCAGTTTGTTGCTTTTATCTTGTTTTTGTAAAATTTAAATAGTTTGTTCTATAGTGTTGTGTTTGTGATTCTCATCTAATAAATGTTTGGCGTAGGCGGATTTTCTTCTTTTTTGTTTATAGTCTGTTGTATGTTCTTTGTACCTTAGTTTAAATTTCCGTCCCGTTTGACCAATGTAAACTTTTTGCAGTCTGTGCATCTCAATTTGTATACTCCATTTTTTGTGTACTGATCTGTATTATCACTTTTTATATTATATATATATATTCTGAGTTTTCCCTCAATACAGAGGCTGTCCTCCAACCAAACAATACAAACAAATTAAAACAAAGTATCCACATATCACATTTCAACACAATCAATACACTTTTCTGAGCTTGTCATCATTTGTTAATAATCTGTCTCCATTTTTCTCTGTCCTGTGTATCTTCTTCCACTGCACCAACTCTTCCCATTGATATCTGTACATTGTTGATCCATGTAGTCGCAGGACGCCCTCTTCTTCTTTTCTTATCATACTTTTTATATTAAATAGGTTTTATGCTGTTTTTGTCAGAAGAGCAATTTTGAAATCTTCTTCAAAAAGTTTTGTAGTTCCGTGTATTTTTGTCTGTGTATGTAAACGTTATGTATTTCTGATCTTTTCTACTCTTCTTATCGCCCTCTTCTTCTTCTTCTTATCATACTTTTTATATTAAATAGGTTTTTATGCTGTTTTTGTCAGAAGCGCAATTTTGAAATCTTCTTCAAAAAGTTTTGTAGTTCCGTGTATTTTTGTCTGTGTATGTAAACGTTATGTATTTCTGATCTTTCTTTTTTTCTTCTAGATTTGCCTTATTTATTTTGTTTTTGTTTTTCTGTACTTTTCGTCTTTTTAGTATCTTAAAACCCGTGTTTTCTCTGAATCCGTTGTTTTTAGCTATTGTTAGTATTGTATTTAGTTCTTCTTTGTAGTGCTTTTGCTCATGGTGATATTCAATAGTCTGTGTATCATATTGTTAAGTGCTGCTGCTTTTTGTTAATGGATGATTCGACCTGTTATGTATGATGGTGTCTGTAAATATAGGTTTCCTGTAAATACTAAAACTTATTTTGTTGTTCCTTCTGTTGATTTTTAGGTCTAAGTAGTTGAATGTTTGTCGCTCTTCTTTGTCATATGTAAAAGATAGGTTATTGACAGGTTATTGAATCCTGTAATTATATCATCAATACATTTTTCTTTACATATTAAAAGATGTCGTCAACGTATCGTAAATATACTTTTATGTTGTATTTCTTAATTAGTTTTTCTATTTGGTGTTATTCAAGATTTTGAAGAAATATCTCAGCTATTGTACCTGAAAGGGGGGATCCCATTGCTACCCCGTTTCTTTTATATAAATATCATTGTTAAATCATAAAATAATTTTGATGGAGGATTGTAGTAGTTAATTTAATTATTTGTTCAATGACCAGTGGGTTTTCTTTGTTCTGGCGTAAGTTATTTTCTATTATATGTATAGTTTCTTATATTGGTATGTTTGTATATAGATTGTTTATGTCTAATGACATGAGTATTTCATCGTTATTTAATGTTATGTGTTTAATTTTATTAACTAAATCAATTGAATTTTGTATGGTATATTTGTTTTCTATCTTCAGTTTTTGTTTAAGTATTTTGTTTATTGTTTTTGATATTCTGTATAATGGAGCGTTTCTGAAATTGACGACCGGTCTAATAGGTTTGTTATTTTTGTGAGTTTTGATCTGTGCTCTGACTGTAGGTGTCTTAGGGTTCATAAGGGTATTGTTCTTTATGTCTCTTTCACACAGAATTAGTTCCGATTTCTTCAATATTCTTTTCAAGGTTTGTTGAAATTTCTCTGTAGGGTCATTATCTATTTTGACTATGTTATTGTTTTCAATGGATTCTATTGTTTTTTGGTATATTCATCGTTTTTGAGTAAGACAATAGTACAATACAAAATACAATAACAAAACACTTAAGCAAAAACTGAAGATAAAAAACAAATATACCCAATGATATTTATATACAAAAAAAGGGGTAGCAATGGGATCCCCCCTTTCAGGTACAATAGCTAAGATATTTCTTCAAAATCTTGAAGAACACCAAATAAAATATTTGAATAAAAACACTTTCTTAACGCAATTTATTTTACCTTAGTAAACTTCCGGACGGCCGTTTCGCAGGTGGTGTTCCTGCATCATCAGCAGAGTGCCAACTGAGGTCTCTGGAGCAGGTGTTTGTGAGGGTGTCTGTTCCAAATAAAAAAACCAATTAAGAAATACAACATTTTATTTATTTATTTATTTATTTAAATTACATTTACAAACTTATGTACAAATACCAATACAAATACAAAAAAAAACACAAATAAACAAAAAATCATTTACAAATTTCAAAATTAAATAAAGAAAAGAACCAAATATTTATTTAGAAATACACCCGAATGAGCAAACTGCTCGTGCTCGGGTGTAGATTCAGAAGATCAGAGTGGAGAAAGAGGAGAAACAAAAAACAAAATGAGAAAGAATGACACACTTATAAAAAAGGTGAAAAATGTAAAACAGAGCTAGAAAAAGAAAAGACAAATTTATAAAAAGGAGACAAAAAATATTAAACACAAATACATACAATAAATAATAATAAAAATAAATGACTTAAAGCTAGTAAAATTACAAAAAATGTTTTACATACTTATTAAATTTAAAATTGGGGTAAACTGCGAAATCGGGGTATCTACTGATCATAGAGTTATAGAAGCGGGGACCAAAATTAATGCTATGGTTTAATCCTGCCGATGTGAGACATTTGGGTTCTGATTGAAGTAGATTATTATTTCTTCTAGTGCTATATGCATGATCACCGGATGTGTATTTTGCACGATGTTTGTGAAAATATTTTAATAAAGAAAATTTGTAGAGTTGGTCAAACTTAAAAACATTAAATTCCGAAAATATTAGATTAGTTGGGTAATCAATGTGTTTTCTTAGACAGATTTTTATTATTCTTTTTTGTAAAAGGCAAAGTGGTTCAAGAGTAGTTTTCGCTAATCCTCCCCAGGCGAGAATGCCATATTGCATAATGGACTGGAACAGGGCTAGATAAACGGAACGAAGAACAGTAATGGGCATACAGTGACGTAAAATAAAAGTATATTTTCTATACGTTGACGACGTCTTTTAATATGTAAAGAAAAATCTATTGATGAAATAATTACAGGATTCAATAACATAATTAAAAACCTATATTTTACATATGACAAAGAAAGGCGATAAACATTGAACTACTTAGACCTAAAAATCAACAGAAAGAACAACAAAATAAGTTTTAGTATTCACAGAAAACCTACATTTACATACATAACAGGTCGATTCATCCATTTAATAAAAAACAGCAGCAATTAACAATATGATACACAGACTACTGAATATCCCCATGAGCAAAAACCACTACAAAGAAGAACTAAATACAATACTAACAATAGCTAAAAACAACGGATTCAGAGAAAACACGGTTTTTAAGATACTAAAAAGATGAAAACTACAGAAAAACAAAAAAAAAAATAAAACAAATCTATTATCGATAGAGGAAAAAAAGAAAGATCAGAAATGCATAACGGTTACATACACAGACAAAAAATACACGGAATTACAAAACTTTTCGAAGGAGATTTCAAAATTGCGTTTCAAACAAAAACAGCATAAAAAAACTATATGATATAAAAAGTGATAATGCAGATCAGTATGTCACGTAGTGAAATTCGTGAAGTATAAAAAGCGGTATGGACCACGAAAGAACCACTCATAAACGAGAAAAACAAAAGAAACTGTTGATACTGTGTGACCTTTGTTTGAATTACAGGAAGAAGGAAGTGCGCAGGCGCGCGCGGAAAAGTTGCAAGAAGTGACGGTTGGCATTTTTCAACAGAAGAGAGACAATAAGTTTGTGTTCTGTGGAGAGACAGACTTCGGAAGTTGAACAAGAAGGTTGTGAGGAGAGGAAGTCTTGAGTCAGCGGAGGATGGAGGAGCGGCAGTTGTGGCGATGGAGTTGCCTGACGTTCTGTGTCAGAACGTAATGGAAATATGAACAACTAGAGCACGTTTTTAAAGTCATCAGTAAATCCACCGGTGGGAAAGTGCGGTGAAAGTCCGGTGAATGTACGATGAACGTCGTTCGCCATTTTTTTTCATCTGATGAGCCGTTGAATTTACGAACGGGTTGATGGATTCCAGCGGGAATATTCGAATTGTATAATAATTATTGTATCATGGATTTGCTAGAAGTGGAAATAATAACATATGATGGGCAGGGAACTAATAACCGAGTGCTACCATTTTCATAAATAATATTTTGAGCATATTAAAATCCATAAAATATTGTATAGTTAAATACGGTACCTGACCTCATTATGGATAGCCTGTGCTGTCAGTTATTCTACTGGCAGACCCTAGTAGCACACTTCGTTGGCCTAACGGAGGGATTTGGTTGGCATGGTTGGGATATGTTGGGAAAACGTTCGTTGTAATTTCCTCGGTTAGCCCAATGTACGTTTCCGTTGCGTCATGCGCTAAGTCCTACCGTTGGGTCTATGACGGTGGCCCAACGCGCGCACGCCCTACCGTTGGTGTTATGATTGCTGGCCCAACAAAAAATGTCGTTGTAATGTGATCGCATTTATGTTAAAATTAAAAAGTGTTGAAATAACATTATAAGCGTGAAATTTTTAATTCTCATAAAATAAAATAGTGTTAGTTCATTAATTATTCGAACTCATTATGTGGTACCTGTATGCGAAAAGTTATAATCACACGAATATTCGGCAATTTCCGGCGCGCCTCGTACCGGTGCATTGTGGGGATTGCCGGGGATTGCCGTTGAAGAGACGCTACATGCTAGCGTGCATTCGCCATCTTGAGCTGTTGAGTGGAAGAAGCCTAGAATATGTGTTTGAAGATCAGATAAGATAAGATAAGTTTGTTTATTCTCTGAATATTACCGGTACGTTCATTTCATTTAACTCTACTGGAAGATGAAAGAATCATGGGATCTATGCATTTAGTTTCGCAGGGGCATAGCCAGGAATTAGCAACCAACATATAGGCCTCATTCCAAACACACTGATTAGGGAATACGTGAACAACTTGAACAAAATATCTACAACGATTCTTATTTATTAGACTGAAAGATGTGGCAAGCTTTTCGGCAAAAGATAGATTTATGCTGCACCCCAGCCAAGCTCCGCTGATTTGTTAGGTTAGGAACGTTTATGTTAGTTTAGGAGCAATATAGTGAATAGCACGAGGTTTATTATGTCTCACATTGAATTTATTCTGTGACGAAATTTACATTATAATTGTTGAGGTACCTTTATTTGTTTCAGATGATTTACTGAAATCAAGGCAGAAGGAAATCAAAGCAGAGGAGGAGCATAAGCAACGAGATTCCAACTAAATTGGAACAGTTCTCAAGATCAATTGGGATTTTCAAGATTTCAAACCTGCATATATGGAGCATGCAGTTATGTGTCACAATCAAGTATTTCGATTTATTATACCGTGCATGTTACAGTAGGCCTTAGTATTTCATGTAAACGCATGTTATATAAATTTATGTAAGTCTTTCCACGTTATGCCCTCATTATATAGTCTAAGAAATCCAGTAAATTGATTCTTGATTCAGGGAATGTTGCCAGTAACATTTAATTATGATGTCTTTATATTCTCATATATGTTATAATGTGCACTTTTAGCCTTTAATTGCCGGTACTTTGATTAATTAATTTGTTACCCAGTTGTCTTGTGACCAATTATGCCATCATTATTAAGCTCTATCCACAATGTGCAGTTGGCCGCTTGAAAGCTGCAGTTAACATTGAGGTTAGGGAAACATTTTACAGTACAAATAATGGGAAGGAATCGATTTATAGTGCACAATATGTAGGCTTTAATAAACACATCTTGCTTTTCATAGTAACCTAATCTATTTCTTAGCACTAGTAAATAATTTTCAATCTCGTAATATGTAACTTGCAGTTGGTAGTCGAATATGAATTTCTCGACTGCCAAATACCAACTGCTGACTGCAACTGTACTTTGTGAATGGCGTACATTACTCACCACATGTTTTACTTTGACTACCAACTACAGGCTGCCAACTGCACATTGTGGATAGAGCTTTAGGCCTAATACGTTAGTTATATAATCAACTCTACCAAGTAACTTGCATTTACATTATGTTTGAATAACCGTCTAAATCTGATTAGCTTAACTTGATTGCTAGAATTCTTTTCCATCAAATTGTTTCATCAATCCCTATAGGCCTATATGTGCACTTAATAGATTAGGTTATTTAAAACATCTTTACGAAATCATGCAAAATCTCTTCACAAATTTCTAAAGAATTCTATCTGTTCTATTCTTAATTTAGGCTTACATTCAGTCACAATTTTGGTTATAACCCCAATAGGCTACAGTTTGTAGAATTCAATTTAAAATTAACTCTAAAATGTTGTGTTTAGGCCTAATCAATTTCGCTAATGATCTTAACATCAGTCTTTGTAAAAGTAAAATATTACTAGTTTATGGAATAAAATGGGAATAATGGAACTTTGTGCCCCACGCGTTCCCCTTTCCACTCGCCTGGCTGCTTCCCGCATGCCACCTGCCACGCTTCACCGCAGGTCATGCCGTCATGCCTGTAGCCGCTGCTCAACGCCGGTAATGCGTAATTGCGATTGGCATGTCACCTAATATTTCGCAATAAAAATAAAATATCCTTGCACCTGGCATTCAACCCAATTCTGTACTAATTCCATCCTACTATCCCCCACAAATCCTATTTCCCTTAAATCTACATCCTAATATTTTCTTTCCACCTACGTCTAAGTCTTCCAAGTGGTCATTTCCCTTTGGGTCTCCCACTCAGCATTTTTTAGATGTCTTTCCCCCCCATACGCACAACATGTTTAGCCCATTTCATTCCCTGTGATTTAATTTCCCGTACTATATCTGGTGGCGAGTACAGATTATGAAGCTCGTCGTTATGCAGTTTCCTCCAGTCCCCATTTTCATCTCTCCCATAGGCCCAAATATTTTCCTAAGCAGCCTGTTTTCGAACACACTCAGATTATGTTATAAACTGCATCTTACAGTCAAAATTGTAATTGAATGTAAATTAAGAATATAATAAATAGAATTATTATGAATTTTGAAGAGATTTTACACAAATTTTTAAAGCTTTTTTAAGCCTATATTGAAGTCTTTTAAATATTATTTGATAATGAATAAGCTAATCTAAGTGCATAGGTCTATAGGAATAGATGGAACAGCATTTTAGAAATAAAGCTCTTACAGGTTAAGCTAATCAGTTTAGACTGTTTTTCAAACATAATGTAAATACGCCTTTTAACCCTGTTATGAACTATGTTTTATAAATTATACAGGCAAATAGAATGGAAGTTACTTGATAGAGTTGATTATATTTCTAACGTATAAGCCTAATAATGGTGATGCTATAACTGGTCACAGACATCAACCATCCCGGCAAACTATCTATTGGAACGGCAGTAAAACTCTTTAACCTGAAAGTCAAACCGTGGCGACCTATGGCATAGAACATGTATGGCCTCACCTACGAGCTAAACAATTGGAACTCTTGGAGAAAGTGAAGGCGGGACAAGGCTTGTAAACTACAGAGGTAGCGTATTCCGGCGAGTTTATTGAACAGGGGGTTGCGGCGAGCAGGCGAGTGTGTGACGTCACCAGATTCCAAATCTCGCAATTCCCAGTTTTTACTCAGTCTAGAAAATCTTACATCGCGTGATTAAACTCGTAACCTTTAATCAACCCTTTGTCGGATTCCTGTGAAATTTATACAGAAATAATCTACACACATCAGCCCTACTGATGGTTAAAACAGAGCCTTAAAAAAGCGGACACAAATGTTTTTATTTCATTTTATAAACATCACCCATTACACAAAATTCATGGAGGGAGAAGCAGATTTCACTATGCGATAATTTTTTGTATTTTTGTGTCCCGAAAAAACTTCAAGCGAGAAAGTTTTAGTGAAATAATTGAATTTTAATACAAATGAAGTTCCAGCCCCATATCTCGAATGGTTTACGAGTAATTGAGTGGTAATTATTCCGGGCGCTTCGAGCAGGACAGTAGAGAGCACGGTGCCGCTGACAAGGCTTTTGTACCTACTGATCTCGGCCGCTTGACCGTAGTCTTTTAGGATAGAGATTACCAATACATATTGTTTTTAATAGTACTTATTAGAAAGTGCTTTAGAATGTGCAAATAACTAAACCATTATGCCGGGCCAGAGATGTGCTGTGGCAGTGTGTAACAGTAATTTCTCAGATTGCAAGAAGCTTGACTGTAACTTTCGTTCCACGTCTTTCCAAAAATCAAAGATGTTCGCAAGCAATGGATTGTTGCTTGCCGAAGAAATGATTCTTGGAATCATGATACAAGTCGAGTATGTTCCTTGCACTTCATGGAGCAGGATTACGAAAGGGATTTCAAAGCTGAACTGCTGAATTTACCAAGGGAAAAAACTAAGAGAAAAGGGTAAATAATATATTATACTATTCTTATTAGTATTATTATTGTAATTGTTATTAATCATAGGCCTATTTACATGGGCCTTTAGGACTACAGAACTTTGTTTGCCTTTATATGCGCAGCTATGTCGGGATGACTAAATAAAAAGGTACCTCCGAAGAATATAATTATTGAACATTAATTCTTTAACTGCACTGGAAAGCGTATTTTTTATTGAGGAATAGAAATTAGTCTGCAGCAAGGCAATATTTGGCGTTTCTTCTGAAGCAGATTGAAGATTAATATTCACAGCTGAAGATTGAAGATTGAAGAATTATTGAAGATTAATATTCACAGCTCTCGGCAGATCACGGAATAAAGGGCCCATGGATTTAACCAGGCTAAATTATATTTTATTAAATTTTTTGCGACTATTATTCACTTATATTGTTATAGGTATTCATGTCGGTACTAATTTATAATTTAATGATTTATTAAAAATAATTAATTATAAGTATTTAGGCATCACGGACGGCGTCTATTGAAGTCTTCCAAAATAATTTAGTTTCAAAGGGTCAATCTTTCAGTATGGGTACAAGTAGCCAGTTAATATCCTTTATTATTGAGTCCACGACTAAAATATTTAAGGATTTTTACGTAATTGCTAGTAGGTCTATTTTATAAAACAAAAAGACCTCTGTTCCGTTTCCATAGCTTTAGCGCCTAGAGTAATTACCACTCTATTACTCGTAAACCATTCAAGATATAAACGTGGTACTTGATGTATAATAACATTCAAATATTTCCCTAAAGCTTACATGCTCGAATCATTTTCTGGTCACAGAAATAAAAAAAAAGTCGCATAGTCAAATATGCTTCTTCCTGAACATTTCACGGTCGTCACAACAGAAGCGCCCGGAATAATTACCACTCAATTACTCGTAAACCATTCGAGGTATAGGGCTGGAACTTCATTTGTATTAAAATTCAATTATTTCACTAAAACTTTCTCGCTTGAAGTTTTTTCAGGACACAAAAATACAAAAAATTGTCGCATAGTGAAATTTGCTTCTCCCTCCATGAATTTTGTGTAACGGGTGATGTTTATAAAATGAAATAAACACATTTGTGTCCGCTTTTTTAAGGCTCTGTTTTAACCGTCAGTAGGGCTGATGTGTGTAGATTATTTCTGTACAAATTTCACAGGAATCCGACCAAGGGTTGATTAAAGGTTACGAGTTTAATCACGCGATGTAAGATTTTCTAGACTGAGCAAAAACTGGGAATTGCGAGATTTGGAATCTGGTGACGTCACGCACTCAAGTGATGCGATTGGTCTATCCCGGAATACGCAACCGGTATAGTTTACTGATCTTGAAGGCGGGATACCTAAAGAGAGTGCTCTGCGTGTCGAAATATACACCATTACGTCTTATTTATGAACTGGCAAGAGAACCATTCTTTATTGAGGAGCTGCATGTTAAAATGTTACTGCCTGTGACGAAGGCGTACGTAGGTGCCCTGGAGGCCTTGAAATCAAAGAAGGCAACTAGGCCTATATGGGAGGCATTCTACAACACGGATGCATTTGTGAACCGTGAATGGATGCAGGGGGGATATAAGCTGAGGCATGCGGCGACAAGATTCTCAGTCCACGGTGTCCATTTTAAGTTTTGTGTGCCACTAAACATTATCACGACCCAGGAGCGGGATGCGTGTGCACTAAATGTGGTGAAGCATGCGACAGGTACCATGCACTAAACTGCAAGAGGCGAAACGAATCCCTAACCGCTTTCTGCTGCGAAGACTGATTTACTCACAATGCACATTGTGCGCAATACTAATTTATTATTAAAACTGGTCAGAAGACAAATTAACTAATCACAGTAGGCTAAAAGATTGCACATTGTTACTTATATGAGAATATAAAGATTAACACCATATAATATTGTAAACGTTAATGGTAACATTCTTGGATTTCCTAGACTATATTGAGGGCATAAGGTGGAAAGATCAACTTACATAAATCAACTATTCTCACATTGCTTAAAAATGAAGTTTATTAATACATGTTATGTAGTTCATAATATATATATATATCTGACTTATCCATAACTTGTAAAGCAGCAATAACAATAAACTATTCATTATTCATTTCTCTGAATTTTATTTAGCCTATAGCCAAGATTCTTTCCTTATGTTATACCATGTATCACCATTTTTCTGAGGTATAGAATTCTGGACCAAGGTGCACATAGCCTCATGAAGACGAGGAGCCACTTGATAAAGAAATAGCGGTTTCAGCCATGAAGAGAACCATCTGCCAATGTAGAAGAATGGAGGAAGAAGTTGCAACATGGGTAGTAGGCCTTGTCCCCTCATGGGATGAAGTTCTCGACCATTAGTATTACAGTGCTTTCACTGTGCGACTTGGCCAGCAATCGCGCGGGCCGACTCCGTGACTCATGCATCAAGCTCCAGAGTGATGCCTCGTCTCACCGCTGAAGTCTAGCATGTGATCTGATTGTGTTCACACATGAATAATTATTACAGCAGTGTTTGTGTTTTCTTATGGTTAAAGTAGTTTTTAGTTTTGCTTGAAGTGTTTTAAAAATGCCACAACATAATTATACATTAGAACTACTGCGTGTCAATAGCAATTTCCTCAAAAGGTGACGTAGATGTAATGATGCAGAAGGACGGCATTTCCAACATCTCCTGTGATAAGGTAAGTTTTTATTTTTATTTTATATTTTCATATTTTATTGCGATTACAATTACGGAAATATATCAATTCGCCTGGAGTACCGTGATCTGGCCCCGCATGGGGTTAACCCCCTAGTAGCACACTTCGTTGGCCCATCGGAGGAATTTGGTTGGCATGGTAGGGATATGTTGGGGAAAGGTTGGTTGTAATTTCCTCATTTGGGCCATCACATTTTATTGGATGATTCGCCGCTTGCCCTACCGTTGGGATTACGATTGTTGGCCCAACAATTTTTTTTGTTGGAATATAATCGCATTTATGTTAAAATTAAAAAGTGTTGAAATAACAATATAAGCGTTAAATTTTTATTTCCTATAAAATAAACTGTGTTAATTCATTAATTATTCAAGCTTATCCTGCGCGCTAGATCCTCAACTACTCTTCGGAAATTTCCGGCATAGCTCGTATAGGTCATCGGCAGCTGCGCGTCGACAACATCGCATAACCGTCATTCGCCATCTTGATTGTATTAAGAAAGAGCCCGAATGGTGTTTCATTCTCGTTATTTTACATAATATTAGGTAAGCCCTTTGATTGTTCTCTGAATATATAACGTTATCATTTTTTCACAATACTGTATTATGAGTGTTGCATTCATATTATAATATTGAAGATTCAACGTTACAGTACTGTAATTTCCTATTGCAAATTTATTTGTTTCAGATGATTTACATAAAGAAAGGCAGAAGGAAATTAAAGCAGAGTAGGCGCAACGAAATTTCAACTGAATTGAAACGCAGTTCAAGAAAAGCAGTTCTACAGTTCAAAATCTACATCAATTGCGGGATTTTCAAGATTTCAAACTTGCAAGTATAGCCTACAATAATGTTAAGGTATAAATATTTGATTTATTATTAAAATGTAGATGCCCTCATTATATAGTATAAAAAATCCAGGGAATGTTGTCAGTAACATTTAAATATGATGTTAATCTTTATATTCTCATATCAGTTTGGCAAGTAAGTACTTTGCGACTCACCCTGCTCCCCTTTCCACTCGCCTGCCATGTCACCTAATATTTCACAAATAAATAAAAATACCCTTGCACCTCCACATAATACTTCATAATTATAAAAACGACCCTTGCAACAAAATAGGCTATTTTGGATTGAGAGTAGGGGGGGGACTCGGGTGAGTCGCAATGTATCATTTTCCCGTAGGCTATAATAAATACATCTTGCTTTTCATAGTAACCTAATCTATTTCTTTGCACTAGTAAATAATTTTCAATCTCGTAATATGTAACTTGCAGTTGGTAGTCGATGATGAATTTCTCGACTGCCGAATACCAACTGCTGACTGCAACTGTACTTTGTGAATGGCGTACATTACGATCACCACATGTTTTACTTTGACTACCAACTACACATTGTGGATAGAGCTTTAGGCCTAATACGTTAGTTATATAATCAACTCTACCAAGTAACTTGCATTCTATTTGCCTGTAACTTATAATTTAAAAACATAGTTCATGAGAGGGTTAAAAAATGCATTTACATTATGTTTGAATAACCGTCTAAATCTCATTAGCTTAACTTGATTGCTAGAATGCTTTTCCATCAAATTGTTTCATCTATCCCTATAGGCCTATATGTGCACTTAATAGATTAGGTTATTTAAAACATCTTTACGAAATCATGCAAAATCTCTTCACAAATTTCTAAAGAATTCTATCTGTTCTGTTCTTAATTTAGGCTTACATTCAGTCACAATTTTGGTTATAACCCCAATAGGCTACAGTTTGTAGAATTCAATTTAAAATGAACTCTAAAATGTTGTGTGTAGGCCTAATCAATTTCGCTAATGATCTTAACATCAGTCTTTGTAAAAGTAAAATATTACTAGATTATGGAGTAAAATGGGAATAATGGAACTTTGTGTCCCACGCGATCCCCTTTCCACTCGCCTGGCTGCTTCCCGCATGCCACCTGCCACGCTTCCCCGCAGGTCATGCCGTCATGCCTGTAGCTGCTGCTCAACGCCGGTAATGCGTAATTGCATGTCACCTAATATTTCACAATAAAAATAAAATACCCTTGCACCTGGCATTCAACCCAATTCTGTACTAATTCCATTCTACTATCCCCCACAAATCCTATTTCCCTTAAATCTACATCCTAATATTTTCTTTCCACCTACGTCTAAGTCTTCCAAGTGATCATTTCCCTTTGGGTCTCCCACTCAGCATTTTTTAGATGTCTTTCCCACCCATACGCACAACATGTTTAGCCCATTTCGTTCCCCGTGATTTAATTTCCCTTACTATATCTGGTGGCGAGTACAGATTATGAAGCTCGTCGTTATGCAGTTTCCTCCAGTCCCCATTTTCATCTCTCCCATAGGCCCAAATATTTTCCTAAGCAGCCTGTTTTCGAACACACTCAGATTATGTTACAAACTGCATCTTACAATCAAAATTGTAATTGAATGTAAATTAAGAATATAATAAATAGAATTATTATGAATTTTGAAGTGATTTTACACAAATTTTTAAAGCTTTTTTAAGCCTATATTGAAGTCTTTTAAATATTAATTGATAATGAATAAGCTAATCTAAGTGCATAGGTCTATAGGTATAGATGGAACAGCATTTTAGAAATAAAGCTCTTACAGGTTAAGCTAATCAGATCAGACTGTTTTTCAAACATAATGTAAATACGCCTTTTAACCCTGTTATGAACTATGTTTTTAAATTATACAGGCATGTAGAATGGAAGTTACTTGATAGAGTTGATTATATTTCTAACGTATAGGCCTAATAATGGTGATGCTATCTGGTCACAAGAGCTGGATAACAAATTAACTAATCACAGTAGGCTAAAAGATTGCACATTGTTACTTATATGAGAATATAAAGATTAACACCATATAATATTGTAAACGTTAATAGTAACATTCTTGGATTTCCTAGACTATATTGAGGGCATAAGGTGGAAAGATCAACTTACATAAATCAACTATTCTCACATTGCTTAAAAATGAAGTTTATTAATACATGTTATGTAGTTCATAATATATATATATATATATATATATATATATATCTGACTTATCCATAACTTGTAAAGCAGCAATAACAATAAACTATTCATTATTCATTTCTCTGAATTTTATTTAGCCTATAGCCAAGATTCTTTCCTTATGTTATACCATGTATCACCATTTTTCTGAGATATAGAATTCTGGACCAGGGTGCACATAGCCTCATGAAGACGAGGAGCCACTTGATAAAGAAATAGCGGCTTCAGTCATGAAGACCACCATCTGCCAATTGTAGAAGAATGGAGGAAGAAGATGCAACATGGGTAGTAGGCCTTGTCCCCTCATGGGATGAAGTTCTCGACCATTAGTATTACAGTGCTTTCACTGTACGACTTGGCCGGCAATTGCACGTGCCGACTATCCGTGACTCATGCATCAAGCGCCCAAGTGATGCCTCGTCTCACCACTGAAGTCTAGCATGTGATCTGATTGCGTTCACACGTGAATAATTATTACAGCAGTGTTTGTGTTTTTGTATGGTTAAAGTTGTTTTTAGTTTTGCTTGAAGTGTTTTAAAAATGCCACGACATAATTATACATTAGAACTACTGCGTGTGAATAGCAATTTCCTCATTAGGTGCCATAGATGTAATGATGCAGAAGGACGGCATTTCCAACATCTCCTGTGATAAGGTAAGTTTGTATTTTTATTTTATATTTTCATATTTTATTGTGATTACAATTACGGAAATATATACGATTCGCCGGGAGTACCGTGATATGTCACGCGCCTGGCCCCGCATGAGGTTTATCTGTGACGGTGGAGCGGCCCGTGCGATTGCCGGCCAAGTCGTACAGTGAAAGCACTGTATAACCATCAATAAGCCATCCAAATCCAATGATTTCCCTATATTCCTCCATTAGGTTCTGCTTTTTGTCTTGGTTTCATGTTTATTTTATCATAATTAGGTAGTTGATAAAATATTTTCCTCAGCAACTGCATTTTAAGAATGATTAGCAAGTCCATGCAAATCTTTCACACTTTGCCCCTTTTGATAGGTGCCCAGGAAAACTAGGCATTTAGCTAACTAATAAATTCATTCTTATACATTCACAAAATACAGTATACGGTTGAATTAAGAGCAACATAAGAAATGTATACTGTTTTTTGTGAATCTGTATGAGTGAATTTATTAGTTAGCTAAATACTTGGCTTTCTTGGACTATTATCAAAAGGGGTGAAGTGCGAAAGATTTGCATGGATTTATAAGTCATTCTTAAATTGCAGTTGCTGGGGTAAATATTTTATCAACTACCTAATTGTGACAAAATAAACATGAAACCAAGGCAAAAAGCAGAACCCAATGGAGGAATGTAGGGAAATCGTTGGATTTTGGTTGGCTTATGGATGGAATTCGGATGGCAACAGTTGGCTTTCTGTTGGCATTACAATGATGGCCCAACAGATCGCCAACGAACATTCCCAACTGTTGGGATTTTGTTGGATATTGGTTGGCTACAGTTGGCAATTGGTTGGGTAAAATGCACTTTGCCAACAGAACCCCGACGGACATTCCTAACCGTTAGCCAACGAAACATGGCGATCGTTTCCCAACATTGGCCCAACGATCTGTGCTACTAGGGCCAGTGTCGGTGGAGCAGCCCTTGCGATTCCCAACCTAGTCGTACAGTGAAAGCACTGTATAACCATCAATAAGCCATCCAAATCCAATGATTTCCCTATATTTCTCCATTAGGTTCTGCTTTTTTGTCTTGGTTTCATGTTTATTTTATCATAATTAGGTAGTTGATAAAATATTTTCCTCAGCAACTGCAATTTAAGAATGATTAGCAAGTCCATGCAAATCTTTCGCACTTCGCCCCTTTTGATAGGTGCCCAGGAAAACTTGGCATTTAGCTAACTAATAAATTCATTCTTATACATTCACAAAATACAGTATACGGTTGAATTAAGAGCAACATATGAACTGTATACTGTGTTTTGTGAATCTGTATGAGTGAATTTATTAGTTAGCTAAATACTTGGTTTTCTTGGACTATTATCAAAAGGGGTGAAGTGCGAAAGATTTGCATGGATTTATAAGTCATTCTTAAATTGCAGTTGCTGGGGTAAATATTTTATCAAATACCTAATTGTGACAAAATAAACATGAAACCAAGGCAAAAAGCAGAACCCAATGGAGGAATGTAGGGAAATCGTTGGATTTTGGTTGGCTTATGGATGGAATTCGGATGGCAACAGTTGGCATTCTATTGGCATTACAATGATGGCCCAACAGATCGCCAACGAACATTCCCAACTGTTGGGATTTTGTTGGCAATTGGTTGGGTAAAATGCACTTTGCCAACCGAACCCCGACGGACATTCCTAACCGTTGACCAACGAAACATGGCGACCATTTCCCAACATTGGGCCAACGAAGTGTGCTACTAGGGGAGTTAAGGCCTTATCTTCCATTCAATCAGGGGGAAAAAGGATACATACAACTTAACAATATTACACAAAAGAAATAAAATAAGTTTTAAGATGATAGGCCTACTTAACTATTTACAATTGCATCAAAGACCCTTAAAACTAAAAGTAAATTAAACAATAAATTATATTATGTTATGTGATCAATTAAAATACCATATACTTATAAATATTAATCTGGCCTAATTAAAATTGTATGTCCATTCCATGTTTAGGAAATCATGTACATTACAGTATAAAATGCTTTTGATATGAGCCAGCTTTTTAGGACTTTCTTAAATTTGTTAGTAGGCACTTCAACAGCAGAAAGGGCAAATTATTATAAAATGTATATTGCTTATATAGATGACTGTCAACACATTTATTTAATCTGAATGACGGCAAATCAAATTTCAAATTGTTTCTACTTCTGTGTTCGTGTATATAAAAGCGTTGTGTGAATTGTTGTAGGTTTTCTTTCACGTGTACTAAATTTAGGCCTATATAAAGACTAGAAACTGTGTTTGTTTTTAATAGACGAAATATCAGGTAGACCTACACAACTATCTCCTGTATCAGCTGTATCAACACACAACTCCTGCTAAAATTCTTATGACTTTTTTTCTGACATAGGAACACCTTTATTGTCCCTGAACTACTGCCCCATAACCGGATGCCATATAGGATATGTGGATGAAAAATACGCTGTTATTATCTTGACTAACTGAGGCTTTTAGCTTAAGGAGTAGAAAAATAAATAACTCGAGACAGCTTAGCAGTAGCATTTGTTTATTTGTTGGTCCCATGAAAACTTATTATTCGAGATATTTGGAATTAATAGATTTCTTATGTAGAGCATTTTTTCTTTCTTTTCTCGTCTTCAAACAAAATCAACTCATCAATTTCATTTTCGGAGGACTCACACTCTGATGAAGAGCAGTTCGTTAGCTTTCGCACGAAAATAAACTAATGCTAGTGGCAAGTGTCGTCTGCTTCTCTGCTCCGCCATGTTTGTCATCTAAGAAGGATCGTACTTTAAGTTCGGTGAGTCTGATTGCAATCGGTGACTTCCACCGGACTTTCACCGGTGAGTTTATGAACGGCCTGATGCTTTCCCGGTGGATTGTCCGTTGACTTTACAAACGCCCTGGAGAAAGACCGATGGCACCGGTGGAATCAATCGATGACTTTAAAAACGTGCCCCTACACAAGAAAGCAACGATCGATGGCTGGGTGGATACAGCTATGGGTCTGGAACGAGCCAGAGCATGGGTTGGCTTACGTCGTAGCCGCTTGTAGCGAACATCAGCTGGAGAAGAGGAATATGGGCGAGTCTAAGTGGAGCTTAGATTCGAATGGAATCCAGGAAAAGAAGTTGGACACCGGCAGAAGAAAAGAAGCATTGTACATGAAGGGAGAAGAATAGCGCTGGTCTACTGTTGATGAGTATAAGAAAACTGTTATTTTAAGACATTTTGGAACGAGAGATTTTAAACTATATAATTCAAGTCTGCCTAGTCTAAATTTATGGCTGACGAACAGATTATTTTACGAGAATGTAAATAGTAATTTTATGAAGAAGAAAGAATAGAAAGAAGTAGGGAGTTAGATTAGTAACAGTTTTTACAGAAGTCCCATGTTATCACTTTTTGCCGTGAAGTTAGAAAAGAAGTTTGGTTTAGGAAGAGTTAAAGACAGAATTTGTAAGCTGGTTGAGAATAAGTAATTCACTTTGAAAAGAGAATAGAATTGTAGAGGATAGTAATTCAAGTTCAAGAAATAAATGAGTAATGTAACAAGAGTTAGGTTAGTAGTGAAGTTTGAATAGGAAAGAAGTTTTAATAGAAAAGTTAAAGTAAGAAAAGTTACTTGAGGGTGAATGATAGTTTCGTAATAGGGATACATTTGGGAATTCACGAATATAAATGTGCACCAAGTTAAAGTCAAGTAACAGGAAAGTATAATGTTAAATGAAGAAGTTGAAAGAAATTAAGTTTTGGCGAGCTTAGGCGCCTTATCGTAAGCAAAGGATTGGGAGATCGAATAAGTGTAATACTCCCTAATTTATTGTAAGAACTAAAATTGTAATAATGGAAGTAGGTGTAATGGAAGAAATGTTAGGGTAGCCTAAATTAAGATAGTCGGCGAGCTTAGGCGCCGTATCGTAAGCAAAGGACTGGGAGATAGAATAAGTGTCATACTTCCAAATTTATTGTAATATCTAATGTAAAGTTGAAGAGGGCTATCAATTAATTTATGTGCGCGATGCTTTGCGCCTTATCAAAGCGTTAGAATAAGGGAGACTGAGAAAGTGTTCTACTCCTATTGTTATAGATCATATAGAACCATTGCATCTAAAAATAGAAGTTGAATAGTAAATTGATTGGGGTTAAGATTGTAACATAACAGAGTCAAAGTAGTTGAAGAAAATTTGGGTAGAGTGGTGAACTTGAAAAAGAGTGAAAGAAAGTCTAGAAGCCTAGGGGCTTAAGAAAATACAATTCTAAAGTGAAGTTAGATTGAGTTAAAAGTGAATTTTCGTAATGTGAATAATGGTTAAAAAGGGAATAGTGGATAAAAGTTAGAAGAAGGTTAGAAGCATTAAACGTGAAGTTTTGCTACAAAGAAAAAATTAGGAGAAGAAATAGAAAGAAAAGAAGCTAATAATTCTTATAAAAGTCGTTATGAATAAATAGATTAAGTAAGGAGGATTGTTAGTAGAGGGATTCTTGGGTGATAGGAACTCCTGAGATTTCAAATAAAGTAAAATAAAAAGTGAAGTCTAGTAGTAGGCCTAGTCCGAACCTAGCGAAATAAAGTAATTATTAAAAAGTTATCAAATTCTTCTTCGACGGGACAAATAGGAATAGACTAATTAAGGGCACTAACCTTAGTGAAAACAAGTAATTGAGTATTGTTCTTCATATAATGAATGTTGATTTTTGAGGATAGTAATATAAGGTGTAGTTGTAATGACTTTGTTAATTATGAGAATATGGAATGAAGAACTAAGAACTTGTTGCAACTGAAAGAAAAAATTGCAAAGCAAACAGAGAAAACAATTGGATCTTGTTGAATAAAAATATTGTTAATGGTTGGAAAAAATAGTTAAAGTGGCTTTATTATTTAGTTAATGGTATAAGAATGTTACCCCCTTAAAATAATAAGAACCCCTCCCTATCTCCACTGTTTAAAAGCTAAGCTGAGAGGCATATATATATATATAACCTTGTATATGTATAAAATATATTGTGAACGGACTTAAGTAAATTTTGATTCAGAAGTTGCAATCCCCTCCCTGCACTTCTGAAGAAATAATAAGGATAGCTGATTGGTGGATGTGTAAGATGGTATCTGTGGATAGCGCCCTTATCAAATAGAAATATTTCCACAAATACAAGAGAAGCTGGTCAATAGTAAATATAGTGAAGAAGTTTCAGAACACCCTGTATGGTGATGTTGTGCTAAATAGTGTTGATATAATAAAGTACACTTGCCGTACGTTGTAATTCCAAGACAGGTGCACTTACTTAACTGGTTAACTGGGTCATTCTCCCGATAGTTCATCGGACTTCAGAGCTAGGTTACGTAAAGATATATTATTGAGAAAAGATTTATAAAATGAACTTTAATTAAAATAAAGTAAGAAAAGCCCGTCGCAAGTACGGAAAACATGGAGTATACAAATTGGCATGCACAGACTGCAAAAAAGTTTACATTGGTCAAACGGGACGGAAATTTAAACAAAGGTACAAAGAACATACAACATACTATAAACAAAAAAGAAAAAAATCCGCCAACGCCAAACATTTAATAGGTGAGAATCACAAACACAACACTATAGAACAAACTATGAAAATTTTACATATCAAGATAAAAGCAACAAACTAAACACGTTGGAAAATTTAGAAATATATAAACACAAACAAATTACACTAAACGAAGACGCAATTGGAAGAAATCCACTATTTGATTTAATTTTATGAACACACCCTACTTATATAAATACACGCTACTCAACATCGCCCACGAGTAATATCTTACATCCACACTCCACGCAATACCTATTAAAGAGGTAAGTTACTACTATTATATAGAAGATCTACTTCTAACTTATACATAATTAATTCTATTCCTCCTTGTTCGTTTTCTTATTTAGTAGGCTGAAGATGGTTCTTTTGAATCGAAATGCATCCCAATAAGATTATGTTAGGGTACCGAAGAAATTGCCATTAACATACTAATACAAAGAAGACAAGCAGACATCGAAATAATCCACAGGCTACAACACGTGGAACTACAAGAACACCAAAAGAAAAAGGAAGGAAAATACGACAAACACAAAAAAACTTCTATCAGGAAACTATAGTTTTTTAAAAATAATCTTTCTTTAACATTACAATCTGTTCTACAATGAAAAATAAGTAATAATGATACAAGGATGAACATGTTACAAATAATGCCCAGTGGCTAATATTTGTATAACATAACAAATCTGTATGACATTTAGTTAAATCTGTAGATCAAGTCCAAAACTCTATTTCTATTGAGCCTACACGTGTTTGTCCCATTGTTCAGGAGATTCACTGCATATGAATTAGGGCATGGCTGTCCGGAAGGGGGGGCAGGGTAGGGCCGCTGCCCCTCCCTGGAAATTATTTACACATAAACCTCTAAATTAAATGACTATAAGCAACTAATGTGAAGTGAGGTTTAAGTCTCCAATTACTGTTGTATGTTCGCGTTGTTTGGATGAGCTGAGTAGATATTAGCTTGTAGGAATAATTATTGTCCCTAAACTTGAAACCATTTATACCAAAACATTTTATCATAATGAAGATAAGGCAAGAAAATGTAGTAGTTTATTTTTTATATGAATAGTACCTATAAAATTGTAAGGTATAAGAAAAGTCATGTGAGTGTATACATCAGATATTTTCTTTGTATCCATGGCCATAGTCCAGCCACAGTGAGGTGGTACACTGGAGGTTGAAGGTGGACGGGTTGTGTGAAGGGATTTCTTTGGGAAATGTACTTACTTCGAACCTCCGTCGGAGTCCTTTTGGTTTTGCACCTCAGCTTCCACGGCTACTTCTGCCCAGGGTATTGCATGAATCATCTCGGGATAGTGTTATAGCTAGTTATACCTTTTGAAATTATAACCACACTATAAGCTTTTGACTATCGGAATTTATTCATATAAGCTGTAAGTTGTGTAACTGTTTGTGCGTCGTCACCACTTTTAGTTTCACTTGTCATTTACTTACGTGAATTATATTCTTCTTATTTATCACAAATGAAATAAAACTCACACGCTTATATCTTCTGGATGCGTTGTGTTTCGTATGTTACGGTGGCTGTGAGAATAGCCATAGCTAGGTTTAGTTTTCCGCGACTTCTCCAAGGAGTACGATACAACGATCTGCTCTGTTCGAAGAGTGATGATGGAGTGTCGTCCTACCGACGCTATCTTTCGCGGTTAAGGATGCTTTTCTCCCATTGGCTACATCCTTCGTTACGTAAATCATTTTTATTGGTTAAGCCAATTCGCGGGTTGGAATTATGAACTTAGTACGTTGTATTTTAAATACATACGTTTCTTTTACAGTTAATATTTGGAATTTGGAATTAAGAAATAATAATAATAATCGGATTTTGAATACATACGTTTCTTTTACAGTTAATGTTTCGAATTTGGAAACATAAAATAATAATAATAATAATCGAAATGAGAATTTTGATACCGAAAATAATAATAATAATAATTTGGATAATTTGAATAAATATTAATTATCTATTATTTTATAAATAAACCGAAAGGGGTGGAATAATTCCAGTCTCAAATGCCCCTGTGTTAATTTAATTATGTCCGAAAAGGTAAATAATTAAATTAACACATCATACCCCAGAATATTTATTCTTATCAAATTTTGAATTACGCTTGAATTAGTTAAAACTCAAAATAAATATTTGAAGTGGTGGATGACGACATATGAATTAGTGTAACATAAGTGTATGTGTCAAACATTACAACTTCAATTTAAATAATTCTTACCAAAATTATTTGTATACAAACAGGTTTGTATCACCTTGCATTCTTTTAACACAATCTTAAAAAAATGAAAACTATTGGAACAATATACGAAAATAATATTAAACATTCTTTTAACTTGAAACAACTCCTTGAAAAACAAACATATTTTGTATACATCAGCACTTTTTGTTAGTCATAGAGAATATTTTATATATATGTCGAGATTTCACTCATCGTTCTTACAATATCACTTACTTATTTCTTTTACACGAATTCTCTTTCTTGAATCACTACTTAACATGTGTTTTCATATGACATACAAATGTAACACACCATATATTAACAAACAAATATGCAATTTCACACTATGTTGTTCTTTTATAACAACATTACTCTTTCAAATAATAAACATTTTATATACAACATTACCCTCTTAAAATAACAAACAATTTTTATATACATATATCACATTAATGTTCAATCCTATCTCTCTACTATATACAACATCTTAAACTTTCTATATTTAAATCATATGTATTTACATATTTTATTTACAACATTTCCTTATTCTCAGGGTTCGGTGTCGGATCATGTTCGCACATTTCAGCAATTCATACCTTTTATTCAATTTCAGCTTCTCTCTTTTGCATATTAAATATTAATCTAGAACCACTTATTTTTACATTAGTTATTAATCAAGCATTACTTATAATCCATAATCCTTTATATTCATCTTTTAACTTTATCAATATCTTATTTTTGGCACAATAATGCTGCAAAATACTTCTTGAATTGTTATTTTATCATTGACACAACTATCTGTTACTAAGCAAAGCGATCTACTCTTCTTGAATGTTCAACGTAATGTCTTATGTACTTTAAAGTCGAAATTTCGATTACTCCTGAATCTAACATTTTCTGAATTGTCATATCAGCTTCCTTTTTCAATGCAATCGGAATTGGTCTACTCTTGTATGCGAATTCATCAACTGGTTCGATGTCAAATTTATGTTCGTAAATATTACAGAGTCCTACATTTTCTGAAAATACTTCCTTATTCTTGACTAGTATTGTAAACAATCTATCACGTTGGTTTTCATCTAATTTATGAGCCATATCTACTTTCTCCTTCAAAACAACAATCGTAGAGTTCGCGCTAGGGTCGGCTTCTTTTAATTCACTCGTCGAGACATAACCTATTTCTACTCGCCCTATGTTGACATCCCCGTCAACTTTATTCTCATATCTATCAGCGCAGTCATCGCAATTCAATGTCATACATTTAAATACTTCCTCATCATTATTTATATCATCGCAGCAAGGGCGTACTTTATGAATCATCATACCATTCATCTGAATATTTTCTACTATAAACGTCTCGTACGGAATATCATTGTCACCTATCTCGCTAGACGCGTCTCTCCTACTCAAATCATTATCGAATGGAATGCTCATCCTATATCCTCGTAAGTTCAATACTAGATTGTTATCTTCAAAACTTATTATACTGTTATACTCGGTAAATACATCGACTCCAATAATAACATCTGTTACTAATTTCGGGACTACTAAGAAAAATATTTCAAATTTTACATCACCAATGTTGACATCTAACATGCATTGAAATTTTACTGATTGTTTCGCTCTTTTAATCGCTACCGTGCATGATAATCCGCAAATGGGATTTGAAATTAACTTGACTTTGTTTTGGATTAGCTTGTTGTACAAAGATTCACTTATTACGCTATTAGAACATCCTGTGTCTACTAATGCAGTCGTTTCATAATTTCCTATCACTACTTTTATTCTAGGAGGATCCATAATAACTTCACTCTTGTTTGCATTACTCTTTTGTTCACTAGGCTTACTACTTGAAAAATCTCCTTGTGCCTGAATACTGTATATGGGTTCTATTTGTTTGTCTGAATTCACTGAACTTGTGCCAACACCATCCGAACCCTCGAGATATTGGCTTTCTAGTTTAACGGTTGTGCATTACCGCCATTTTCCTGGTCATGAATTTCTACTATGTCATCAGATACATTTTCATTTCGTGCACTATTATTGAATGGTCTGGCTCTAGGATTCAACGAATTTTGTTGAGTCTCAACACTTTTGACTCGCCATTTACCATTATTTATTGACTGACCTGGCCTAACTTGACTATCATTACCATTGTTATCATTACCTCTCCTATTGTATGTACGATTCTGATACTTCCTACGATAACCTTGGTTCCTCATCCATGGCATCTTTTTCCAAGAGTTTGGATTATTTCCATTTCCGCCATTCTGTCTATTGAAGGTAACATGGTTAATCTGATTTCTTTCATTATTATTCCTATTGTATGGCCTATTTCCTGACCTGTTCTGAAAATATCTAGTATTATTTCTATTCTGATTAGGCATAGGGCCTCTGTAAGTATTCCTAGCATCATAACTTCTATCAC
The DNA here is from genome assembly GCA_964059195.1 of Ectobius pallidus. NCBI lineage: Eukaryota > Metazoa > Arthropoda > Insecta > Blattodea > Ectobiidae > Ectobius > Ectobius pallidus. The sequence goes on from CAXKWD010000005.1 coordinate 61,401,010, forward strand.
AATTGTTTACATTACCTTCTGCTCCTACCCCAGAATTTTAAACCTATTAGTGGGTGGGTACATCCTATTACTTGAATCAATATAGTTCTGCCTACCTCTGTAAGTATTTCTTTGTTCAAATGCAGCAAGCAACTCTAACATCTCTGCAAAGGTTCTAGGCTTAGCTACTATCACATTTAACCTTACATTCTCTGGAAAGTGATTTGTTACTGTCTCCAACAATTCGAACTCGTTTAATGGAGGATCAACTTATCTTCCCAACTCGGCCATTTCTAAAAAGTAATCTATCATTGTCTGACCTGATTCTGGTTCGTAGACACCATTTGCTAGTTGCATCCTGATATTGTTCCTTTTAGTCAAACTCCAATATCTACTAATGAAGTTGCGTTTGAATTCTTCGAATGTTGTGGTCTCATTTGTGGTTAAATTAAACCAATTCAAAGCTCTACCCTGTAATGCTTTTCGCACTATAATCATATACATATTTGGTGGGATAGCCCTCAATCTAAAATAATCATGAAGTTCGGTCAAGAAGTTCTGTGGGCTAGTGTTATTGTTTTCGTCGAAAACAGGCAACTTGATTTCATTCATCAAGTAGCTTGGAAAATTCGCACTTGACTGACTAATTCCTGTGGATAAAGGCACATTGATATCCTGCATCTGGGAACCATTATGGCTGTTAACCCTTTCATGACATCTGGGAGATCTACATGGTATTTGTGAATAAGCTTCTTCAACAATATTTCTACTCATATTGTTTCCCAGTTGCTGAATATTTACATCGTGGTTTACAGGTGAAGTAACAGGTACATTCAATCTACTTTCTAGTACACAAATTCTACTCGTCAACAATTCCTCATCTTTATGTACTTTCCTACTTAATACTGTCAACTCCTCTTGTGCTTCAATAACTTGTATTTCTATGTCTTTCTGTTTAACTTTTAATAGCTGATTCTTTTTCTCTAAATCATTCCTAACCTCATCATTTATTTTGGCAAAACCTATTAATGTTTCGTCGAAAGTATTTATCTGCATTTTCATGAGGGAAACATTACTATCTAGTTCTGAGACGTTAGCTACCATAACTTTCATTTCCTCATTTGCATTAGAAACGTCAGTTTGCATTGTTTGCAGATTAGTACTAACATTTGCAATAACCTCTTTAACTTCTGCTATGTCACTATTTACAATGGTTTGAATATTCTCTAATGCTACTGTGACGTCATTATTAATCTGATCTTTGAAGTCACCTAACCTTTCTTGTATCTCATTTACTACTTCTTGTTTTAAATCATCTCTCAGTTTTGCTAAGTTCTCATCCATTTGTACCAACTTCGAACTAATATTTTCGTTACTTATTGCAATTTGTGAATTTACATCTGTTTTTACATTATTAACGTCAGTACTAACTTTGTTAACGTCGGTACTTACTTTATCAATCTTACTGCTCAATTTATTAAACATCTGTTGCATGAAACATTTAATTGAATTCTCCAACTGATCATCTGAAGATTCGTTGCCTTCACACCTATTCACATTTTCATTTGAAATGGAAACATCTGTTTCTACCTGAACTTCCATATCTGTTTCAATCTCATCTACTAACTGTAAACTACTATCAGCACTTATATTGTCTACAATACCTTCCATTTCAGTGTTAGTTAGCAAATCCTGTCCATTCTCTTGTATATTTGAACTTTCCTCCTGTGACGACATAATTTCACGGCTTCTAAGTTTCATCCGGAATCTTAAATATAACACCTTACTTGTTTGCAGGCTTCGCAGGCTTCGACAATTACTTTCAGGCTGGAAGTTGATTGTTGTCGGATGATGTAGGATGGTCACAGCTGCTACTGCATAATGTTGAACACCTGGCTGGCCTCCTGATGGCGTGATGACGTGATGTGGATTGTTGCGCGTCGCGATACCTAGCTTGCGATTCCTCACGTTAATCTGTATCACAATGTTCTGCTCGCTAATGTCCAAATTAGATTTTTACTCGGAGAGTCTTTAACACAGTTCAATTGTTCTTATCTAGCCACACGTTGTTGCGCCAAAATGTTGAGGTGGTACACTGGAGGTTGAAGGTGGACGGGTTGTGTGAAGGGATTTCTTTGGGAAATGTACTTACTTCGAACCTCCGTCGGAGTCCTTTTGGTTTTGCACCTCAGCTTCCACGGCTACTTCTGCCCAGGGTATTGCATGAATCATCTCGGGATAGTGTTATAGCTAGTTATACCTTTTGAAATTATAACAACACTATAAGCTTATGACTATCGGAATTTATTCATATAAGCTGTAAGTTGTGTAACTGTTTGTGCGTCGTCACCACTTTTAGTTTCACTTGTCATTTACTTACGTGAATTATATTCTTCTTATTTATCACAAATGAAATAAAACTCACACGCTTATATCTTCTGGATGCGTTGTGTTTCGTATGTTACGGTGGCTGTGAGAATAGCCATAGCTAGGTTTAGTTTTCCGCGACTTCTCCAAGGAGTACGATACAACGATCTGCTCTGTTCGAAGAGTGATGATGGAGTGTCGTCCTACCGACGCTATCTTTCGCGGTTAAGGATGCTTTTCTCCCATTGGCTACATCCTTCGTTACGTAAATCATTTTTATTGGTTAAGCCAATTCGCGGGTTGGAATTATGAACTTAGTACGTTGTATTTTAAATACATACGTTTCTTTTACAGTTAATATTTGGAATTTGGAATTAAGAAATAATAATAATAATCGGATTTTGAATACATACGTTTCTTTTACAGTTAATGTTTCGAATTTGGAAACATAAAATAATAATAATAATAATCGAAATGAGAATTTTGATACCGAAAATAATAATAATAATAATTTGGATAATTTGAATAAATATTAATTATCTATTATTTTATAATTAAACCGAAAGGGGTGGAATAATTCCAGTCTCAAATGCCCCTGTGTTAATTTAATTATGTCCGAAAAGGTAAATAATTAAATTAACACATCATACCCCAGAATATTTATTCTTATCAAATTTTGAATTACGCTTGAATTAGTTAAAACTCAAAATAAATATTTGAAGTGGTGGATGACGACATATGAATTAGTGTAACATAAGTGTATGTGTCAAACATTACAACTTCAATTTAAATAATTCTTACCAAAATTATTTGTATACAAACAACTTAAATCAGGTTTGTATCACCTTGCATTCTTTTAACACAATCTTAAAAAAATGAAAACTATTGGAACAATATACGAAAATAATATTAAACATTCTTTTAACTTGAAACAACTCCTTGAAAAACAAACATATTTTGTATACATCAGCACTTTTTGTTAGTCATAGAGAATATTTTATATATATGTCGAGATTTCACTCATCGTTCTTACAATATCACTTACTTATTTCTTTTACACGAATTCTCTTTCTTGAATCACTACTTAACATGTGTTTTCATATGACATACAAATGTAACACACCATATATTAACAAACAAATATGCAATTTCACACTATGTTGTTCTTTTATAACAACATTACTCTTTCAAATAATAAACATTTTATATACAACATTACCCTCTTAAAATAACAAACAATTTTTATATACATATATCACATTAATGTTCAATCCTATCTCTCTACTATATACAACATCTTAAACTTTCTATATTTAAATCATATGTATTTATATATTTTATTTACAACATTTCCTTATTCTCAGGGTTCGGTGTCGGATCATGTTCGCACATTTCAGCAATTCATACCTTTTATTCAATTTCAGCTTCTCTCTTTTGCATATTAAATATTAATCTAGAACCACTTATTTTTACATTAGTTATTAATCAAGCATTACTTATAATCCATAATCCTTTATATTCATCTTTTAACTTTATCAATATCTTATTTTTGGCACAATAATGCTGCAAAATACTTCTTGAATTGTTATTTTATCATTGACACAACTATCTGTTACTAAGCAAAGCGATCTACTCTTCTTGAATGTTCAACGTAATGTCTTATGTACTTTAAAGTCGAAATTTCGATTACTCCTGAATCTAACATTTTCTGAATTGTCATATCAGCTTCCTTTTTCAATGCAATCGGAATTGGTCTACTCTTGTATGCGAATTCATCAACTGGTTCGATGTCAAATTTATGTTCGTAAATATTACAGAGTCCTACATTTTCTGAAAATACTTCCTTATTCTTGACTAGTATTGTAAACAATCTATCACGTTGGTTTTCATCTAAGTTATGAGCCATATCTACTTTCTCCTTCAAAACAACAATCGTAGAGTTCGCGCTAGGGTCGGCTTCTTTTAATTCACTCGTCGAGACATAACCTATTTCTACTCGCCCTATGTTGACATCCCCGTCAACTTTATTCTCATATCTATCAGCGCAGTCATCGCAATTCAATGTCATACATTTAAATACTTCCTCATCATTATTTATATCATCGCAGCAAGGGCGTACTTTATGAATCATCATACCATTCATCTGAATATTTTCTACTATAAACGTCTCGTACGGAATATCATTGTCACCTATCTCGCTAGACGCGTCTCTCCTACTCAAATCATTATCGAATGGAATGCTCATCCTATATCCTCGTAAGTTCAATACTAGATTGTTATCTTCAAAACTTATTATACTGTTATACTCGGTAAATACATCGACTCCAATAATAACATCTGTTACTAATTTCGGGACTACTAAGAAAAATATTTCAAATTTTACATCACCAATGTTGACATCTAACATGCATTGAAATTTTACTGATTGTTTCGCTCTTTTAATCGCTACCGTGCATGATAATCCGCAAATGGGATTTGAAATTAACTTGACTTTGTTTTGGATTAGCTTGTTGTACAAAGATTCACTTATTACGCTATTAGAACATCCTGTGTCTACTAATGCAGTCGTTTCATAATTTCCTATCACTACTTTTATTCTAGGAGGATCCATAATAACTTCACTCTTGTTTGCATTACTCTTTTGTTCACTAGGCTTACTACTTGAAAAATCTCCTTGTGCCTGAATACTGTATATGGGTTCTATTTGTTTGTCTGAATTCACTGAACTTGTGCCAACACCATCCGAACCCTCGAGATATTGGCTTTCTAGTTTAACGGTTGTGCATTACCGCCATTTTCCTGGTCATGAATTTCTACTATGTCATCAGATACATTTTCATTTCGTGCACTATTATTGAATGGTCTGGCTCTAGGATTCAACGAATTTTGTTGAGTCTCAACACTTTTGACTCGCCATTTACCATTATTTATTGACTGACCTGGCCTAACTTGACTATCATTACCATTGTTATCATTACCTCTCCTATTGTATGTACGATTCTGATACTTCCTACGATAACCTTGGTTCCTCATCCATGGCATCTTTTTCCAAGAGTTTGGATTATTTCCATTTCCGCCATTCTGTCTATTGAAGGTAACATGGTTAATCTGATTTCTTTCATTATTATTCCTATTGTATGGCCTATTTCCTGACCTGTTCTGAAAATATCTAGTATTATTTCTATTCTGATTAGGCATAGGGCCTCTGTAAGTATTCCTAGCATCATAACTTCTATCACAATTGTTTACATTACCTTCTGCCCCTACCCCAGAATTTGTAAACCTATTAGTGGGTGGGTACATCCTATTACTTGAATCAATATAGTTCTGCCTACCTCTGTAAGTATTTCTTTGTTCAAATGCAGCAAGCAACTCTAACATCTCTGCAAAGGTTCTAGGCTTAGCTACTATCAAATTTAACCTTACATTCTCTGGAAAGTGATTTGTTACTGTCTCCAACAATTCGAACTCGTTTAATGGAGGATCAACTTATCTTCCCAACTCGGCCATTTCTAAAAAGTAATCTATCATTGTCTGACCTGATTCTGGTTCGTAGACACCATTTGCTAGTTGCATCCTGATATTGTTCCTTTTAGTCAAACTCCAATATCTACTAATGAAGTTGCGTTTGAATTCTTCGAATGTTGTGGTCTCATTTGTGGTTAAATTAAACCAATTCAAAGCTCTACCCTGTAATGCTTTTCGCACTATAATCATATACATATTTGGTGGGATAGCCCTCAATCTAAAATAATCATGAAGTTCGGTCAAGAAGTTCTGTGGGCTAGTGTTATTGTTTTCGTCGAAAACAGGCAACTTGATTTCATTCATCAAGTAGCTTGGAAAATTCGCACTTGACTGACTAATTCCTGTGGATAAAGGCACATTGATATCCTGCATCTGGGAACCATTATGGCTGTTAACCCTTTCATGACATCTGGGAGATCTACATGGTATTTGTGAATAAGCTTCTTCAACAATATTTCTACTCATATTGTTTCCCAGTTGCTGAATATTTACATCGTGGTTTACAGGTGAAGTAACAGGTACATTCAATCTACTTTCTAGTACACAAATTCTACTCGTCAACAATTCCTCATCTTTATGTACTTTCCTACTTAATACTGTCAACTCCTCTTGTGCTTCAATAACTTGTATTTCTGTCTTTCTGTTTAACTTTTAATAGCTGATTCTTTTTCTCTAAATCATTCCTAACCTCATCATTTATTTTGGCAAAACCTATTAATGTTTCGTCGAAAGTATTTATCTGCATTTTCATGAGGGAAACATTACTATCTAGTTCTGAGACGTTAGCTACCATAACTTTCATTTCCTCATTTGCATTAGAAACGTCAGTTTGCATTGTTTGCAGATTAGTACTAACATTTGCAATAACCTCTTTAACTTCTGCTATGTCACTATTTACAATGGTTTGAATATTCTCTAATGCTACTGTGACGTCATTATTAATCTGATCTTTGAAGTCACCTAACCTTTCTTGTATCTCATTTACTACTTCTTGTTTTAAATCATCTCTCAGTTTTGCTAAGTTCTCATCCATTTGTACCAACTTCGAACTAATATTTTCGTTACTTATTGCAATTTGTGAATTTACATCTGTTTTTACATTATTAACGTCAGTACTAACTTTGTTAACGTCGGTACTTACTTTATCAATCTTACTGCTCAATTTATTAAACATCTGTTGCATGAAACATTTAATTGAATTCTCCAACTGATCATCTGAAGATTCGTTGCCTTCACACCTATTCACATTTTCATTTGAAATGGAAACATCTGTTTCTACCTGAACTTCCATATCTGTTTCAATCTCATCTACTAACTGTAAACTACTATCAGCACTTATATTGTCTACAATACCTTCCATTTCAGTGTTAGTTAGCAAATCCTGTCCATTCTCTTGTATATTTGAACTTTCCTCCTGTGACGACATAATTTCACGGCTTCTAAGTTTCATCCGGAATCTTAAATATAACACCTTACTTGTTTGCAGGCTTCGCAGGCTTCGACAATTACTTTCAGGCTGGAAGTTGATTGTTGTCGGATGATGTAGGATGGTCACAGCTGCTACTGCATAATGTTGAACACCTGGCTGGCCTCCTGATGGCGTGATGACGTGATGTGGATTGTTGCGCGTCGCGATACCTAGCTTGCGATTCCTCACGTTAATCTGTATCACAATGTTCTGCTCGCTAATGTCCAAATTAGATTTTTACTCGGAGAGTCTTTAACACAGTTCAATTGTTCTTATCTAGCCACACGTTGTTGCGCCAAAATGTTGAGGTGGTACACTGGAGGTTGAAGGTGGACGGGTTGTGTGAAGGGATTTCTTTGGGAAATGTACTTACTTCGAACCTCCGTCGGAGTCCTTTTGGTTTTGCACCTCAGCTTCCACGGCTACTTCTGCCCAGGGTATTGCATGAATCATCTCGGGATAGTGTTATAGCTAGTTATACCTTTTGAAATTATAACCACACTATAAACTTTTGACTATCGGAATTTATTCATATAAGCTGTAAGTTGTGTAACTGTTTGTGCGTCGTCACCACTTTTAGTTTCACTTGTCATTTACTTACGTGAATTATATTCTTCTTATTTATCACAAATGAAATAAAACTCACACGCTTATATCTTCTGGATGCGTTGTGTTTCGTATGTTACGGTGGCTGTGAGAATAGCCATAGCTAGGTTTAGTTTTCCGCGACTTCTCCAAGGAGTACGATACAACGATCTGCTCTGTTCGAAGAGTGATGATGGAGTGTCGTCCTACCGACGCTATCTTTCGCGGTTAAGGATGCTTTTCTCCCATTGGCTACATCCTTCGTTACGTAAATCATTTTTATTGGTTAAGCCAATTCGCGGGTTGGAATTATGAACTTAGTACGTTGTATTTTAAATACATACGTTTCTTTTACAGTTAATATTTGGAATTTGGAATTAAGAAATAATAATAATAATCGGATTTTGAATACATACGTTTCTTTTACAGTTAATGTTTCGATTTTGGAAACATAAAATAATAATAATAATAATCGAAATGAGAATTTTGATACCGAAAATAATAATAATAATAATTTGGATAATTTGAATAAATATTAATTATCTATTATTTTATAAATAAACCGAAAGGGGTGGAATAATTCCAGTCTCAAATGCCCCTGTGTTAATTTAATTATGTCCGAAAAGGTAAATAATTAAATTAACACATCATACCCCAGAATATTTATTCTTATCATATTTTGAATTACGCTTGAATTAGTTAAAGCTCAAAATAAATATTTGAAGTGGTGGATGACGACATATGAATTAGTGTAACATAAGTGTATGTGTCAAACATTACAACTTCAATTTAAATAATTCTTACCAAAATTATTTGTATACAAACAACTTAAATCAGGTTTGTATCACCTTGCATTCTTTTAACACAATCTTAAAAAAATGAAAACTATTGGAACAATATACGAAAATAATATTAAACATTCTTTTAACTTGAAACAACTCCTTGAAAAACAAACATATTTTGTATACATCAGCACTTTTTGTTAGTCATAGAGAATATTTTATATATATGTCGAGATTTCACTCATCGTTCTTACAATATCACTTACTTATTTCTTTTACACGAATTCTCTTTCTTGAATCACTACTTAACATGTGTTTTCACATGACATACAAATGTAACACACCATATATTAACAAACAAATATGCAATTTCACACTATGTTGTTCTTTTATAACAACATTACTCTTTCAAATAATAAACATTTTATATACAACATTACCCTCTTAAAATAACAAACAATTTTTATATACATATATCACATTAATGTTCAATCCTATCTCTCTACTATATACAACATCTTAAACTTTCTATATTTAAATCATATGTATTTATATATTTTATTTACAACATTTCCTTATTCTCAGAGTTCGGTGTCGGATCATGTTCGCACATTTCAGCAATTCATACCTTTTATTCAATTTCAGCTTCTCTCTTTTGCATATTAAATATTAATCTAGAACCACTTATTTTTACATTAGTTATTAATCAAGCATTACTTATAATCCATAATCCTTTATATTCATCTTTTAACTTTATCAATATCTTATTTTTGGCACAATAATGCTGCAAAATACTTCTTGAATTGTTATTTTATCATTGACACAACTATCTGTTACTAAGCAAAGCGATCTACTCTTCTTGAATGTTCAACGTAATGTCTTATGTACTTTAAAGTCGAAATTTCGATTACTCCTGAATCTAACATTTTCTGAATTGTCATATCAGCTTCCTTTTTCAATGCAATCGGAATTGGTCTACTCTTGTATGCGAATTCATCAACTGGTTCGATGTCAAATTTATGTTCGTAAATATTACAGAGTCCTACATTTTCTGAAAATACTTCCTTATTCTTGACTAGTATTGTAAACAATCTATCACGTTGGTTTTCATCTAAGTTATGAGCCATATCTACTTTCTCCTTCAAAACAACAATCGTAGAGTTCGCGCTAGGGTCGGCTTCTTTTAATTCACTCGTCGAGACATAACCTATTTCTACTCGCCCTATGTTGACATCCCCGTCAACTTTATTCTCATATCTATCAGCGCAGTCATCGCAATTCAATGCCATACATTTAAATACTTCCTCATCATTATTTATATCATCGCAGCAAGGGCCTACTTTATGAATCATCATACCATTCATCTGAATATTTTCTACTATAAACGTCTCGTACGGAATATCATTGTCACCTATCTCGCTAGACGCGTCTCTCCTACTCAAATCATTATCGAATGGAATGCTCATCCTATATCCTCGTAAGTTCAATACTAGATTGTTATCTTCAAAACTTATTATACTGTTATACTCGGTAAATACATCGACTCCAATAATAACATCTGTTACTAATTTCGGGACTACTAAGAAAAATATTTCAAATTTTACATCACCAATGTTGACATCTAACATGCATTGAAATTTTACTGATTGTTTCGCTCTTTTAATCGCTACCGTGCATGATAATCCGCAAATGGGATTTGAAATTAACTTGACTTTGTTTTGGATTAGCTTGTTGTACAAAGATTCACTTATTACGCTATTAGAACATCCTGTGTCTACTAATGCAGTCGTTTCATAATTTCCTATCACTACTTTTATTCTAGGAGGATCCATAATAACTTCACTCTTGTTTGCATTACTCTTTTGTTCACTAGGCTTACTACTTGAAAAATCTCCTTGTGCCTGAATACTGTATATGGGTTCTATTTGTTTGTCTGAATTCACTGAACTTGTGCCAACACCATCCGAACCCTCGAGATATTGGCTTTCTAGTTTAACGGTTGTGCATTACCGCCATTTTCCTGGTCATGAATTTCTACTATGTCATCAGATACATTTTCATTTCGTGCACTATTATTGAATGGTCTGGCTCTAGGATTCAACGAATTTTGTTGAGTCTCAACACTTTTGACTCGCCATTTACCATTATTTATTGACTGACCTGGCCTAACTTGACTATCATTACCATTGTTATCATTACCTCTCCTATTGTATGTACGATTCTGATACTTCCTACGATAACCTTGGTTCCTCATCCATGGCATCTTTTTCCAAGAGTTTGGATTATTTCCATTTCCGCCATTCTGTCTATTGAAGGTAACATGGTTAATCTGATTTCTTTCATTATTATTCCTATTGTATGGCCTATTTCCTGACCTGTTCTGAAAATATCTAGTATTATTTCTATTCTGATTAGGCATAGGGCCTCTGTAAGTATTCCTAGCATCATAACTTCTATCACAATTGTTTTCATTACCTTCTGCTCCTACCCCAGAATTTGTAAACCTATTAGTGGGTGGGTACATCCTATTACTTGAATCAATATAGTTCTGCCTACCTCTGTAAGTATTTCTTTGTTCAAATGCAGCAAGCAACTCTAACATCTCTGCAAAGGTTCTAGGCTTAGCTACTATCAAATTTAACCTTACATTCTCTGGAAAGTGATTTGTTACTGTCTCCAACAATTCGAACTCGTTTAATGGAGGATCAACTTATCTTCCCAACTCGGCCATTTCTAAAAAGTAATCTATCATTGTCTGACCTGATTCTGGTTCGTAGACACCATTTGCTAGTTGCATCCTGATATTGTTCCTTTTAGTCAAACTCCAATATCTACTAATGAAGTTGCGTTTGAATTCTTCGAATGTTGTGGTCTCATTTGTGGTTAAATTAAACCAATTCAAAGCTCTACCCTGTAATGCTTTTCGCACTATAATCATATACATATTTGGTGGGATAGCCCTCAATCTAAAATAATCATGAAGTTCGGTCAAGAAGTTCTGTGGGCTAGTGTTATTGTTTTCGTCGAAAACAGGCAACTTGATTTCATTCATCAAGTAGCTTGGAAAATTCGCACTTGACTGACTAATTCCTGTGGATAAAGGCACATTGATATCCTGCATCTGGGAACCATTATGGCTGTTAACCCTTTCATGACATCTGGGAGATCTACATGGTACTTGTGAATAAGCTTCTTCAACAATATTTCTACTCATATTGTTTCCCAGTTGCTGAATATTTACATCGTGGTTTACAGGTGAAGTAACAGGTACATTCAATCTACTTTCTAGTACACAAATTCTACTCGTCAACAATTCCTCATCTTTATGTACTTTCCTACTTAATACTGTCAACTCCTCTTGTGCTTCAATAACTTGTATTTCTATGTCTTTCTGTTTAACTTTTAATAGCTGATTCTTTTTCTCTAAATCATTCCTAACCTCATCATTTATTTTGGCAAAACCTATTAATGTTTCGTCGAAAGTATTTATCTGCATTTTCATGAGGGAAACATTACTATCTAGTTCTGAGACGTTAGCTACCATAACTTTCATTTCCTCATTTGCATTAGAAACGTCAGTTTGCATTGTTTGCAGATTAGTACTAACATTTGTAATAACCTCTTTAACTTCTGCTATGTCACTATTTACAATGGTTTGAATATTCTCTAATGCTACTGTGAGGTCATTATTAATCTGATCTTTGAAGTCACCTAACCTTTCTTGTATCTCATTTACTACTTCTTGTTTTAAATCATCTCTCAGTTTTGCTAAGTTCCCATCCATTTGTACCAACTTCGAACTAATATTTTCGTTACTTATTGCAATTTGTGAATTTACATCTGTTTTTACATTATTAACGTCAGTACTAACTTTGTTAACGTCGGTACTTACTTTATCAATCTTACTGCTCAATTTATTAAACATCTGTTGCATGAAACATTTAATTGAATTCTCCAACTGATCATCTGAAGATTCGTTGCCTTCACACCTATTCACATTTTCATTTGAAATGGAAACATCTGTTTCTACCTGAACTTCCATATCTGTTTCAATCTCATCTACTAACTGTAAACTACTATCAGCACTTATATTGTCTACAATACCTTCCATTTCAGTGTTAGTTAGCAAATCCTGTCCATTCTCTTGTATATTTGAACTTTCCTCCTGTGACGACATAATTTCACGGCTTCTAAGTTTCATCCGGAATCTTAAATATAACACCTTACTTGTTTGCAGGCTTCGCAGGCTTCGACAATTACTTTCAGGCTGGAAGTTGATTGTTGTCGGATGATGTAGGATGGTCACAGCTGCTACTGCATAATGTTGAACACCTGGCTGGCCTCCTGATGGCGTGATGACGTGATGTGGATTGTTGCGCGTCGCGATACCTAGCTTGCGATTCCTCACGTTAATCTGTATCACAATGTTCTGCTCGCTAATGTCCAAATTAGATTTTTACTCGGAGAGTCTTTAACACAGTTCAATTGTTCTTATCTAGCCACACGTTGTTGCGCCAAAATGTTGAGGTGGTACACTGGAGGTTGAAGGTGGACGGGTTGTGTGAAGGGATTTCTTTGGGAAATGTACTTACTTCGAACCTCCGTCGGAGTCCTTTTGGTTTTGCACCTCAGCTTCCACGGCTACTTCTGCCCAGGGTATTGCATGAATCATCTCGGGATAGTGTTATAGCTAGTTATACCTTTTGAAATTATAACCACACTATAAACTTTTGACTATCGGAATTTATTCATATAAGCTGTAAGTTGTGTAACTGTTTGTGCGTCGTCACCACTTTTAGTTTCACTTGTCATTTACTTACGTGAATTATATTCTTCTTATTTATCACAAATGAAATAAAACTCACACGCTTATATCTTCTGGATGCGTTGTGTTTCGTATGTTACGGTGGCTGTGAGAATAGCCATAGCTAGGTTTAGTTTTCCGCGACTTCTCCAAGGAGTACGATACAACGATCTGCTCTGTTCGAAGAGTGATGATGGAGTGTCGTCCTACCGACGCTATCTTTCGCGGTTAAGGATGCTTTTCTCCCATTGGCTACATCCTTCGTTACGTAAATCATTTTTATTGGTTAAGCCAATTCGCGGGTTGGAATTATGAACTTAGTACGTTGTATTTTAAATACATACGTTTCTTTTACAGTTAATATTTGGAATTTGGAATTAAGAAATAATAATAATAATCGGATTTTGAATACATACGTTTCTTTTACAGTTAATGTTTCGAATTTGGAAACATAAAATAATAATAATAATAATCGAAATGAGAATTTTGATACCGAAAATAATAATAATAATAATTTGGATAATTTGAATAAATATTAATTATCTATTATTTTATAAATAAACCGAAAGGGGTGGAATAATTCCAGTCTCAAATGCCCCTGTGTTAATTTAATTATGTCCGAAAAGGTAAATAATTAAATTAACACATCATACCCCAGAATATTTATTCTTATCATATTTTGAATTACGCTTGAATTAGTTAAAGCTCAAAATAAATATTTGAAGTGGTGGATGACGACATATGAATTAGTGTAACATAAGTGTATGTGTCAAACATTACAACTTCAATTTAAATAATTCTTACCAAAATTATTTGTATACAAACAACTTAAATCAGGTTTGTATCACCTTGCATTCTTTTAACACAATCTTAAAAAAATGAAAACTATTGGAACAATATACGAAAATAATATTAAACATTCTTTTAACTTGAAACAACTCCTTGAAAAACAAACATATTTTGTATACATCAGCACTTTTTGTTAGTCATAGAGAATATTTTATATATATGTCGAGATTTCACTCATCGTTCTTACAATATCACTTACTTATTTCTTTTACACGAATTCTCTTTCTTGAATCACTACTTAACATGTGTTTTCATATGACATACAAATGTAACACACCATATATTAACAAACAAATATGCAATTTCACACTATGTTGTTCTTTTATAACAACATTACTCTTTCAAATAATAAACATTTTATATACAACATTACCCTCTTAAAATAACAAACAATTTTTATATACATATATCACATTAATGTTCAATCCTATCTCTCTACTATATACAACATCTTAAACTTTCTATATTTAAATCATATGTATTTATATATTTTATTTACAACATTTCCTTATTCTCAGGGTTCGGTGTCGGATCATGTTCGCACATTTCAGCAATTCATACCTTTTATTCAATTTCAGCTTCTCTCTTTTGCATATTAAATATTAATCTAGAACCACTTATTTTTACATTAGTTATTAATCAAGCATTACTTATAATCCATAATCCTTTATATTCATCTTTTAACTTTATCAATATCTTATTTTTGGCACAATAATGCTGCAAAATACTTCTTGAATTGTTATTTTATCATTGACACAACTATCTGTTACTAAGCAAAGCGATCTACTCTTCTTGAATGTTCAACGTAATGTCTTATGTACTTTAAAGTCGAAATTTCGATTACTCCTGAATCTAACATTTTCTGAATTGTCATATCAGCTTCCTTTTTCAATGCAATCGGAATTGGTCTACTCTTGTATGCGAATTCATCAACTGGTTCGATGTCAAATTTATGTTCGTAAATATTACAGAGTCCTACATTTTCTGAAAATACTTCCTTATTCTTGACTAGTATTGTAAACAATCTATCACGTTGGTTTTCATCTAAGTTATGAGCCATATCTACTTTCTCCTTCAAAACAACAATCGTAGAGTTCGCGCTAGGGTCGGCTTCTTTTAATTCACTCGTCGAGACATAACCTATTTCTACTCGCCCTATGTTGACATCCCCGTCAACTTTATTCTCATATCTATCAGCGCAGTCATCGCAATTCAATGTCATACATTTAAATACTTCCTCATCATTATTTATATCATCGCAGCAAGGGCGTACTTTATGAATCATCATACCATTCATCTGAATATTTTCTACTATAAACGTCTCGTACGGAATATCATTGTCACCTATCTCGCTAGACGCGTCTCTCCTACTCAAATCATTATCGAATGGAATGCTCATCCTATATCCTCGTAAGTTCAATACTAGATTGTTATCTTCAAAACTTATTATACTGTTATACTCGGTAAATACATCGACTCCAATAATAACATCTGTTACTAATTTCGGGACTACTAAGAAAAATATTTCAAATTTTACATCACCAATGTTGACATCTAACATGCATTGAAATTTTACTGATTGTTTCGCTCTTTTAATCGCTACCGTGCATGATAATCCGCAAATGGGATTTGAAATTAACTTGACTTTGTTTTGGATTAGCTTGTTGTACAAAGATTCACTTATTACGCTATTAGAACATCCTGTGTCTACTAATGCAGTCGTTTCATAATTTCCTATCACTACTTTTATTCTAGGAGGATCCATAATAACCTCACTCTTGTTTGCATTACTCTTTTGTTCACTAGGCTTACTACTTGAAAAATCTCCTTGTGCCTGAATACTGTATATGGGTTCTATTTGTTTGTCTGAATTCACTGAACTTGTGCCAACACCATCCGAACCCTCGAGATATTGGCTTTCTAGTTTAACGGTTGTGCATTACCGCCATTTTCCTGGTCATGAATTTCTACTATGTCATCAGATACATTTTCATTTCGTGCACTATTATTGAATGGTCTGGCTCTAGGATTCAACGAATTTTGTTGAGTCTCAACACTTTTGACTCGCCATTTACCATTATTTATTGACTGACCTGGCCTAACTTGACTATCATTACCATTGTTATCATTACCTCTCCTATTGTATGTACGATTCTGATACTTCCTACGATAACCTTGGTTCCTCATCCATGGCATCTTTTTCCAAGAGTTTGGATTATTTCCATTTCCGCCATTCTGTCTATTGAAGGTAACATGGTTACTCTGATTTCTTTCATTATTATTCCTATTGTATGGCCTATTTCCTGACCTGTTCTGAAAATATCTAGTGTTATTTCTATTCTGATTAGGCATAGGGCCTCTGTAAGTATTCCTAGCATCATAACTTCTATCACAATTGTTTACATTACCTTCTGCCCCTACCCCAGAATTTGTAAACCTATTAGTGGGTGGGTACATCCTATTACTTGAATCAATATAGTTCTGCCTACCTCTGTAAGTATTTCTTTGTTCAAATGCAGCAAGCAACTCTAACATCTCTGCAAAGGTTCTAGGCTTAGCTACTATCAAATTTAACCTTACATTCTCTGGAAAGTGATTTGTTACTGTCTCCAACAATTCGAACTCGTTTAATGGAGGATCAACTTATCTTCCCAACTCGGCCATTTCTAAAAAGTAATCTATCATTGTCTGACCTGATTCTGGTTCGTAGACACCATTTGCTAGTTGCATCCTGATATTGTTCCTTTTAGTCAAACTCCAATATCTACTAATGAAGTTGCGTTTGAATTCTTCGAATGTTGTGGTCTCATTTGTGGTTAAATTAAACCAATTCAAAGCTCTACCCTGTAATGCTTTTCGCACTATAATCATATACATATTTGGTGGGATAGCCCTCAATCTAAAATAATCATGAAGTTCGGTCAAGAAGTTCTGTGGGCTAGTGTTATTGTTTTCGTCGAAAACAGGCAACTTGATTTCATTCATCAAGTAGCTTGGAAAATTCGCACTTGACTGACTAATTCCTGTGGATAAAGGCACATTGATATCCTGCATCTGGGAACCATTATGGCTGTTAACCCTTTCATGACATCTGGGAGATCTACATGGTACTTGTGAATAAGCTTCTTCAACAATATTTCTACTCATATTGTTTCCCAGTTGCTGAATATTTACATCGTGGTTTACAGGTGAAGTAACAGGTACATTCAATCTACTTTCTAGTACACAAATTCTACTCGTCAACAATTCCTCATCTTTATGTACTTTCCTACTTAATACTGTCAACTCCTCTTGTGCTTCAATAACTTGTATTTCTGTCTTTCTGTTTAACTTTTAATAGCTGATTCTTTTTCTCTAAATCATTCCTAACCTCATCATTTATTTTGGCAAAACCTATTAATGTTTCGTCGAAAGTATTTATCTGCATTTTCATGAGGGAAACATTACTATCTAGTTCTGAGACGTTAGCTACCATAACTTTCATTTCCTCATTTGCATTAGAAACGTCAGTTTGCATTGTTTGCAGATTAGTACTAACATTTGCAATAACCTCTTTAACTTCTGCTATGTCACTATTTACAATATTCTCTAATGCTACTGTGACGTCATTATTAATCTGATCTTTGAAGTCACCTAACCTTTCTTGTATCTCATTTACTACTTCTTGTTTTAAATCATCTCTCAGTTTTGCTAAGTTCTCATCCATTTGTACCAACTTCGAACTAATATTTTCGTTACTTATTGCAATTTGTGAATTTACATCTGTTTTTACATTATTAACGTCAGTACTAACTTTGTTAACGTCGGTACTTACTTTATCAATCTTACTGCTCAATTTATTAAACATCTGTTGCATGAAACATTTAATTGAATTCTCCAACTGATCATCTGAAGATTCGTTGCCTTCACACCTATTCACATTTTCATTTGAAATGGAAACATCTGTTTCTACCTGAACTTCCATATCTGTTTCAATCTCATCTACTAACTGTAAACTACTATCAGCACTTATATTGTCTACAATACCTTCCATTTCAGTGTTAGTTAGCAAATCCTGTCCATTCTCTTGTATATTTGAACTTTCCTCCTGTGACGACATAATTTCACGGCTTCTAAGTTTCATCCGGAATCTTAAATATAACACCTTACTTGTTTGCAGGCTTCGCAGGCTTCGACAATTACTTTCAGGCTGGAAGTTGATTGTTGTCGGATGATGTAGGATGGTCACAGCTGCTACTGCATAATGTTGAACACCTGGCTGGCCTCCTGATGGCGTGATGACGTGATGTGGATTGTTGCGCGTCGCGATACCTAGCTTGCGATTCCTCACGTTAATCTGTATCACAATGTTCTGCTCGCTAATGTCCAAATTAGATTTTTACTCGGAGAGTCTTTAACACAGTTCAATTGTTCTTATCTAGCCACACGTTGTTGCGCCAAAATGTTGAGGTGGTACACTGGAGGTTGAAGGTGGACGGGTTGTGTGAAGGGATTTCTTTGGGAAATGTACTTACTTCGAACCTCCGTCGGAGTCCTTTTGGTTTTGCACCTCAGCTTCCACGGCTACTTCTGCCCAGGGTATTGCATGAATCATCTCGGGATAGTGTTATAGCTAGTTATACCTTTTGAAATTATAACCACACTATAAACTTTTGACTATCGGAATTTATTCATATAAGCTGTAAGTTGTGTAACTGTTTGTGCGTCGTCACCACTTTTAGTTTCACTTGTCATTTACTTACGTGAATTATATTCTTCTTATTTATCACAAATGAAATAAAACTCACACGCTTATATCTTCTGGATGCGTTGTGTTTCGTATGTTACGGTGGCTGTGAGAATAGCCATAGCTAGGTTTAGTTTTCCGCGACTTCTCCAAGGAGTACGATACAACGATCTGCTCTGTTCGAAGAGTGATGATGGAGTGTCGTCCTACCGACGCTATCTTTCGCGGTTAAGGATGCTTTTCTCCCATTGGCTACATCCTTCGTTACGTAAATCATTTTTATTGGTTAAGCCAATTCGCGGGTTGGAATTATGAACTTAGTACGTTGTATTTTAAATACATACGTTTCTTTTACAGTTAATATTTGGAATTTGGAATTAAGAAATAATAATAATAATCGGATTTTGAATACATACGTTTCTTTTACAGTTAATGTTTCGAATTTGGAAACATAAAATAATAATAATAATAATCGAAATGAGAATTTTGATACCGAAAATAATAATAATAATAATTTGGATAATTTGAATAAATATTAATTATCTATTATTTTATAAATAAACCGAAAGGGGTGGAATAATTCCAGTCTCAAATGCCCCTGTGTTAATTTAATTATGTCCGAAAAGGTAAATAATTAAATTAACACATCATACCCCAGAATATTTATTCTTATCATATTTTGAATTACGCTTGAATTAGTTAAAGCTCAAAATAAATATTTGAAGTGGTGGATGACGACATATGAATTAGTGTAACATAAGTGTATGTGTCAAACATTACAACTTCAATTTAAATAATTCTTACCAAAATTATTTGTATACAAACAACTTAAATCAGGTTTGTATCACCTTGCATTCTTTTAACACAATCTTAAAAAAATGAAAACTATTGGAACAATATACGAAAATAATATTAAACATTCTTTTAACTTGAAACAACTCCTTGAAAAACAAACATATTTTGTATACATCAGCACTTTTTGTTAGTCATAGAGAATATTTTATATATATGTCGAGATTTCACTCATCGTTCTTACAATATCACTTACTTATTTCTTTTACACGAATTCTCTTTCTTGAATCACTACTTAACATGTGTTTTCACATGACATACAAATGTAACACACCATATATTAACAAACAAATATGCAATTTCACACTATGTTGTTCTTTTATAACAACATTACTCTTTCAAATAATAAACATTTTATATACAACATTACCCTCTTAAAATAACAAACAATTTTTATATACATATATCACATTAATGTTCAATCCTATCTCTCTACTATATACAACATCTTAAACTTTCTATATTTAAATCATATGTATTTATATATTTTATTTACAACATTTCCTTATTCTCAGGGTTCGGTGTCGGATCATGTTCGCACATTTCAGCAATTCATACCTTTTATTCAATTTCAGCTTCTCTCTTTTGCATATTAAATATTAATCTAGAACCACTTATTTTTACATTAGTTATTAATCAAGCATTACTTATAATCCATAATCCTTTATATTCATCTTTTAACTTTATCAATATCTTATTTTTGGCACAATAATGCTGCAAAATACTTCTTGAAATGTTATTTTATCATTGACACAACTATCTGTTACTAAGCAAAGCGATCTACTCTTCTTGAATGTTCAACGTAATGTCTTATGTACTTTAAAGTCGAAATTTCGATTACTCCTGAATCTAACATTTTCTGAATTGTCATATCAGCTTCCTTTTTCAATGCAATCGGAATTGGTCTACTCTTGTATGCGAATTCATCAACTGGTTCTATGTCAAATTTATGTTCGTAAATATTACAGAGTCCTACATTTTCTGAAAATACTTCCTTATTCTTGACTAGTATTGTAAACAATCTATCACGTTGGTTTTCATCTAAGTTATGAGCCATATCTACTTTCTCCTTCAAAACAACAATCGTAGAGTTCGCGCTAGGGTCGGCTTCTTTTAATTCACTCGTCGAGACATAACCTATTTCTACTCGCCCTATGTTGACATCCCCGTCAACTTTATTCTCATATCTATCATCGCAGTCATCGCAATTCAATGCCATACATTTAAATACTTCCTCATCATTATTTATATCATCGCAGCAAGGGCCTACTTTATGAATCATCATACCATTCATCTGAATATTTTCTACTATAAACGTCTCGTACGGAATATCATTGTCACCTATCTCGCTAGACGCGTCTCTCCTACTCAAATCATTATCGAATGGAATGCTCATCCTATATCCTCGTAAGTTCAATACTAGATTGTTATCTTCAAAACTTATTATACTGTTATACTCGGTAAATACATCGACTCCAATAATAACATCTGTTACTAATTTCGGGACTACTAAGAAAAATATTTCAAATTTTACATCACCAATGTTGACATCTAACATGCATTGAAATTTTACTGATTGTTTCGCTCTTTTAATCGCTACCGTGCATGATAATCCGCAAATGGGATTTGAAATTAACTTGACTTTGTTTTGGATTAGCTTGTTGTACAAAGATTCACTTATTACGCTATTAGAACATCCTGTGTCTACTAATGCAGTCGTTTCATAATTTCCTATCACTATTTTTATTCTAGGAGGATCCATAATAACCTCACTCTTGTTTGCATTACTCTTTTGTTCACTAGGCTTACTACTTGAAAAATCTCCTTGTGCCTGAATACTGTATATGGGTTCTGTTTGTTTGTCTGAATTCACTGAACTTGTGCCAACACCATCCGAACCCTCGAGATATTGGCTTTCTAGTTTAACGGTTGTGCATTACCGCCATTTTCCTGGTCATGAATTTCTACTATGTCATCAGATACATTTTCATTTCGTGCACTATTATTGAATGGTCTGGCTCTAGGATTCAACGAATTTTGTTGAGTCTCAACACTTTTGACTCGCCATTTACCATTATTTATTGACTGACCTGGCCTAACTTGACTATCATTACCATTGTTATCATTACCTCTCCTATTGTATGTACGATTCTGATACTTCCTACGATAACCTTGGTTCCTCATCCATGGCATCTTTTTCCAAGAGTTTGGATTATTTCCATTTCCGCCATTCTGTCTATTGAAGGTAACATGGTTAATCTGATTTCTTTCATTATTATTCCTATTGTATGGCCTATTTCCTGACCTGTTCTGAAAATATCTAGTATTATTTCTATTCTGATTAGGCATAGGGCCTCTGTAAGTATTCCTAGCATCATAACTTCTATCACAATTGTTTTCATTACCTTCTGCTCCTACCCCAGAATTTGTAAACCTATTAGTGGGTGGGTACATCCTATTACTTGAATCAATATAGTTCTGCCTACCTCTGTAAGTATTTCTTTGTTCAAATGCAGCAAGCAACTCTAACATCTCTGCAAAGGTTCTAGGCTTAGCTACTATCAAATTTAACCTTACATTCTCTGGAAAGTGATTTGTTACTGTCTCCAACAATTCGAACTCGTTTAATGGAGGATCAACTTATCTTCCCAACTCGGCCATTTCTAAAAAGTAATCTATCATTGTCTGACCTGATTCTGGTTCGTAGACACCATTTGCTAGTTGCATCCTGATATTGTTCCTTTTAGTCAAACTCCAATATCTACTAATGAAGTTGCGTTTGAATTCTTCGAATGTTGTGGTCTCATTTGTGGTTAAATTAAACCAATTCAAAGCTCTACCCTGTAATGCTTTTCGCACTATAATCATATACATATTTGGTGGGATAGCCCTCAATCTAAAATAATCATGAAGTTCGGTCAAGAAGTTCTGTGGGCTAGTGTTATTGTTTTCGTCGAAAACAGGCAACTTGATTTCATTCATCAAGTAGCTTGGAAAATTCGCACTTGACTGACTAATTCCTGTGGATAAAGGCACATTGATATCCTGCATCTGGGAACCATTATGGCTGTTAACCCTTTCATGACATCTGGGAGATCTACATGGTACTTGTGAATAAGCTTCTTCAACAATATTTCTACTCATATTGTTTCCCAGTTGCTGAATATTTACATCGTGGTTTACAGGTGAAGTAACAGGTACATTCAATCTACTTTCTAGTACACAAATTCTACTCGTCAACAATTCCTCATCTTTATGTACTTTCCTACTTAATACTGTCAACTCCTCTTGTGCTTCAATAACTTGTATTTCTATGTCTTTCTGTTTAACTTTTAATAGCTGATTCTTTTTCTCTAAATCATTCCTAACCTCATCATTTATTTTGGCAAAACCTATTAATGTTTCGTCGAAAGTATTTATCTGCATTTTCATGAGGGAAACATTACTATCTAGTTCTGAGACGTTAGCTACCATAACTTTCATTTCCTCATTTGCATTAGAAACGTCAGTTTGCATTGTTTGCAGATTAGTACTAACATTTGCAATAACCTCTTTAACTTCTGCTATGTCACTATTTACAATGGTTTGAATATTCTCTAATGCTACTGTGAGGTCATTATTAATCTGATCTTTGAAGTCACCTAACCTTTCTTGTATCTCATTTACTACTTCTTGTTTTAAATCATCTCTCAGTTTTGCTAAGTTCTCATCCATTTGTACCAACTTCGAACTAATATTTTCGTTACTTATTGCAATTTGTGAATTTACATCTGTTTTTACATTATTAACGTCAGTACTAACTTTGTTAACGTCGGTACTTACTTTATCAATCTTACTGCTCAATTTATTAAACATCTGTTGCATGAAACATTTAATTGAATTCTCCAACTGATCATCTGAAGATTCGTTGCCTTCACACCTATTCACATTTTCATTTGAAATTGAAACATCTGTTTCTACCTGAACTTCCATATCTGTTTCAATCTCATCTACTAACTGTAAACTACTATCAGCACTTATATTGTCTACAATACCTTCCATTTCAGTGTTAGTTAGCAAATCCTGTCCATTCTCTTGTATATTTGAACTTTCCTCCTGTGACGACATAATTTCACGGCTTCTAAGTTTCATCCGGAATCTTAAATATAACACCTTACTTGTTTGCAGGCTTCGCAGGCTTCGACAATTACTTTCAGGCTGGAAGTTGATTGTTGTCGGATGATGTAGGATGGTCACAGCTGCTACTGCATAATGTTGAACACCTGGCTGGCCTCCTGATGGCGTGATGACGTGATGTGGATTGTTGCGCGTCGCGATACCTAGCTTGCGATTCCTCACGTTAATCTGTATCACAATGTTCTGCTCGCTAATGTCCAAATTAGATTTTTACTCGGAGAGTCTTTAACACAGTTCAATTGTTCTTATCTAGCCACACGTTGTTGCGCCAAAATGTTGAGGTGGTACACTGGAGGTTGAAGGTGGACGGGTTGTGTGAAGGGATTTCTTTGGGAAATGTACTTACTTCGAACCTCCGTCGGAGTCCTTTTGGTTTTGCACCTCAGCTTCCACGGCTACTTCTGCCCAGGGTATTGCATGAATCATCTCGGGATAGTGTTATAGCTAGTTATACCTTTTGAAATTATAACCACACTATAAACTTTTGACTATCGGAATTTATTCATATAAGCTGTAAGTTGTGTAACTGTTTGTGCGTCGTCACCACTTTTAGTTTCACTTGTCATTTACTTACGTGAATTATATTCTTCTTATTTATCACAAATGAAATAAAACTCACACGCTTATATCTTCTGGATGCGTTGTGTTTCGTATGTTACGGTGGCTGTGAGAATAGCCATAGCTAGGTTTAGTTTTCCGCGACTTCTCCAAGGAGTACGATACAACGATCTGCTCTGTTCGAAGAGTGATGATGGAGTGTCGTCCTACCGACGCTATCTTTCGCGGTTAAGGATGCTTTTCTCCCATTGGCTACATCCTTCGTTACGTAAATCATTTTTATTGGTTAAGCCAATTCGCGGGTTGGAATTATGAACTTAGTACGTTGTATTTTAAATACATACGTTTCTTTTACAGTTAATATTTGGAATTTGGAATTAAGAAATAATAATAATAATCGGATTTTGAATACATACGTTTCTTTTACAGTTAATGTTTCGAATTTGGAAACATAAAATAATAATAATAATAATCGAAATGAGAATTTTGATACCGAAAATAATAATAATAATAATTTGGATAATTTGAATAAATATTAATTATCTATTATTTTATAAATAAACCGAAAGGGGTGGAATAATTCCAGTCTCAAATGCCCCTGTGTTAATTTAATTATGTCCGAAAAGGTAAATAATTAAATTAACACATCATACCCCAGAATATTTATTCTTATCATATTTTGAATTACGCTTGAATTAGTTAAAGCTCAAAATAAATATTTGAAGTGGTGGATGACGACATATGAATTAGTGTAACATAAGTGTATGTGTCAAACATTACAACTTCAATTTAAATAATTCTTACCAAAATTATTTGTATACAAACAACTTAAATCAGGTTTGTATCACCTTGCATTCTTTTAACACAATCTTAAAAAAATGAAAACTATTGGAACAATATACGAAAATAATATTAAACATTCTTTTAACTTGAAACAACTCCTTGAAAAACAAACATATTTTGTATACATCAGCACTTTTTGTTAGTCATAGAGAATATTTTATATATATGTCGAGATTTCACTCATCGTTCTTACAATATCACTTACTTATTTCTTTTACACGAATTCTCTTTCTTGAATCACTACTTAACATGTGTTTTCATATGACATACAAATGTAACACACCATATATTAACAAACAAATATGCAATTTCACACTATGTTGTTCTTTTATAACAACATTACTCTTTCAAATAATAAACATTTTATATACAACATTACCCTCTTAAAATAACAAACAATTTTTATATACATATATCACATTAATGTTCAATCCTATCTCTCTACTATATACAACATCTTAAACTTTCTATATTTAAATCATATGTATTTATATATTTTATTTACAACATTTCCTTATTCTCAGGGTTCGGTGTCGGATCATGTTCGCACATTTCAGCAATTCATACCTTTTATTCAATTTCAGCTTCTCTCTTTTGCATATTAAATATTAATCTAGAACCACTTATTTTTACATTAGTTATTAATCAAGCATTACTTATAATCCATAATCCTTTATATTCATCTTTTAACTTTATCAATATCTTATTTTTGGCACAATAATGCTGCAAAATACTTCTTGAATTGTTATTTTATCATTGACACAACTATCTGTTACTAAGCAAAGCGATCTACTCTTCTTGAATGTTCAACGTAATGTCTTATGTACTTTAAAGTCGAAATTTCGATTACTCCTGAATCTAACATTTTCTGAATTGTCATATCAGCTTCCTTTTTCAATGCAATCGGAATTGGTCTACTCTTGTATGCGAATTCATCAACTGGTTCGATGTCAAATTTATGTTCGTAAATATTACAGAGTCCTACATTTTCTGAAAATACTTCCTTATTCTTGACTAGTATTGTAAACAATCTATCACGTTGGTTTTCATCTAAGTTATGAGCCATATCTACTTTCTCCTTCAAAACAACAATCGTAGAGTTCGCGCTAGGGTCGGCTTCTTTTAATTCACTCGTCGAGACATAACCTATTTCTACTCGCCCTATGTTGACATCCCCGTCAACTTTATTCTCATATCTATCAGCGCAGTCATCGCAATTCAATGTCATACATTTAAATACTTCCTCATCATTATTTATATCATCGCAGCAAGGGCGTACTTTATGAATCATCATACCATTCATCTGAATATTTTCTACTATAAACGTCTCGTACGGAATATCATTGTCACCTATCTCGCTAGACGCGTCTCTCCTACTCAAATCATTATCGAATGGAATGCTCATCCTATATCCTCGTAAGTTCAATACTAGATTGTTATCTTCAAAACTTATTATACTGTTATACTCGGTAAATACATCGACTCCAATAATAACATCTGTTACTAATTTCGGGACTACTAAGAAAAATATTTCAAATTTTACATCACCAATGTTGACATCTAACATGCATTGAAATTTTACTGATTGTTTCGCTCTTTTAATCGCTACCGTGCATGATAATCCGCAAATGGGATTTGAAATTAACTTGACTTTGTTTTGGATTAGCTTGTTGTACAAAGATTCACTTATTACGCTATTAGAACATCCTGTGTCTACTAATGCAGTCGTTTCATAATTTCCTATCACTACTTTTATTCTAGGAGGATCCATAATAACCTCACTCTTGTTTGCATTACTCTTTTGTTCACTAGGCTTACTACTTGAAAAATCTCCTTGTGCCTGAATACTGTATATGGGTTCTCTTTGTTTGTCTGAATTCACTGAACTTGTGCCAACACCATCCGAACCCTCGAGATATTGGCTTTCTAGTTTAACGGTTGTGCATTACCGCCATTTTCCTGGTCATGAATTTCTACTATGTCATCAGATACATTTTCATTTCGTGCACTATTATTGAATGGTCTGGCTCTAGGATTCAACGAATTTTGTTGAGTCTCAACACTTTTGACTCGCCATTTACCATTATTTATTGACTGACCTGGCCTAACTTGACTATCATTACCATTGTTATCATTACCTCTCCTATTGTATGTACGATTCTGATACTTCCTACGATAACCTTGGTTCCTCATCCATGGCATCTTTTTCCAAGAGTTTGGATTATTTCCATTTCCGCCATTCTGTCTATTGAAGGTAACATGGTTAATCTGATTTCTTTCATTATTATTCCTATTGTATGGCCTATTTCCTGACCTGTTCTGAAAATATCTAGTATTATTTCTATTCTGATTAGGCATAGGGCCTCTGTAAGTATTCCTAGCATCATAACTTCTATCACAATTGTTTACACTACCTTCTGCCCCTACCCCAGAATTTGTAAACCTATTAGTGGGTGGGTACATCCTATTACTTGAATCAATATAGTTCTGCCTACCTCTGTAAGTATTTCTTTGTTCAAATGCAGCAAGCAACTCTAACATCTCTGCAAAGGTTCTAGGCTTAGCTACTATCAAATTTAACCTTACATTCTCTGGAAAGTGATTTGTTACTGTCTCCAACAATTCGAACTCGTTTAATGGAGGATCAACTTATCTTCCCAACTCGGCCATTTCTAAAAAGTAATCTATCATTGTCTGACCTGATTCTGGTTCGTAGACACCATTTGCTAGTTGCATCCTGATATTGTTCCTTTTAGTCAAACTCCAATATCTACTAATGAAGTTGCGTTTGAATTCTTCGAATGTTGTGGTCTCATTTGTGGTTAAATTAAACCAATTCAAAGCTCTACCCTGTAATGCTTTTCGCACTATAATCATATACATATTTGGTGGGATAGCCCTCAGTCTAAAATAATCATGAAGTTCGGTCAAGAAGTTCTGTGGGCTAGTGTTATTGTTTTCGTCGAAAACAGGCAACTTGATTTCATTCATCAAGTAGCTTGGAAAATTCGCACTTGACTGACTAATTCCTGTGGATAAAGGCACATTGATATCCTGCATCTGGGAACCATTATGGCTGTTAACCCTTTCATGACATCTGGGAGATCTACATGGTACTTGTGAATAAGCTTCTTCAACAATATTTCTACTCATATTGTTTCCCAGTTGCTGAATATTTACATCGTGGTTTACAGGTGAAGTAACAGGTACATTCAATCTACTTTCTAGTACACAAATTCTACTCGTCAACAATTCCTCATCTTTATGTACTTTCCTACTTAATACTGTCAACACCTCTTGTGCTTCAATAAATTGTATTTCTATGTCTTTCTGTTTAACTTTTAATAGCTGATTCTTTTTCTCTAAATCATTCCTAACCTCATCATTTATTTTGGCAAAACCTATTAATGTTTCGTCGAAAGTATTTATCTGCATTTTCATGAGGGAAACATTACTATCTAGTTCTGAGACGTTAGCTACCATAACTTTCATTTCCTCATTTGCATTAGAAACGTCAGTTTGCATTGTTTGCAGATTAGTACTAACATTTGCAATAACCTCTTTAACTTCTGCTATGTCACTATTTACAATGGTTTGAATATTCTCTAATGCTACTGTGACGTCATTATTAATCTGATCTTTGAAGTCACCTAACCTTTCTTGTATCTCATTTACTACTTCTTGTTTTAAATCATCTCTCAGTTTTGCTAAGTTCTCATCCATTTGTACCAACTTCGAACTAATATTTTCGTTACTTATTGCAATTTGTGAATTTACATCTGTTTTTACATTATTAACGTCAGTACTAACTTTGTTAACGTCGGTACTTACTTTATCAATCTTACTGCTCAATTTATTAAACATCTGTTGCATGAAACATTTAATTGAATTCTCCAACTGATCATCTGAAGATTCGTTGCCTTCACACCTATTCACATTTTCATTTGAAATGGAAACATCTGTTTCTACCTGAACTTCCATATCTGTTTCAATCTCATCTACTAACTGTAAACTACTATCAGCACTTATATTGTCTACAATACCTTCCATTTCAGTGTTAGTTAGCAAATCCTGTCCATTCTCTTGTATATTAGAACTTTCCTCCTGTGACGACATAATTTCACGGCTTCTAAGTTTCATCCGGAATCTTAAATATAACACCTTACTTGTTTGCAGGCTTCGCAGGCTTCGACAATTACTTTCAGGCTGGAAGTTGATTGTTGTCGGATGATGTAGGATGGTCACAGCTGCTACTGCATAATGTTGAACACCTGGCTGGCCTCCTGATGGCGTGATGACGTGATGTGGATTGTTGCGCGTCGCGATACCTAGCTTGCGATTCCTCACGTTAATCTGTATCACAATGTTCTGCTCGCTAATGTCCAAATTAGATTTTTACTCGGAGAGTCTTTAACACAGTTCAATTGTTCTTATCTAGCCACACGTTGTTGCGCCAAAATGTTGAGGTGGTACACTGGAGGTTGAAGGTGGACGGGTTGTGTGAAGGGATTTCTTTGGGAAATGTACTTACTTCGAACCTCCGTCGGAGTCCTTTTGGTTTTGCACCTCAGCTTCCACGGCTACTTCTGCCCAGGGTATTGCATGAATCATCTCGGGATAGTGTTATAGCTAGTTATACCTTTTGAAATTATAACCACACTATAAACTTTTGACTATCGGAATTTATTCATATAAGCTGTAAGTTGTGTAACTGTTTGTGCGTCGTCACCACTTTTAGTTTCACTTGTCATTTACTTACGTGAATTATATTCTTCTTATTTATCACAAATGAAATAAAACTCACACGCTTATATCTTCTGGATGCGTTGTGCTTCGTATGTTACGGTGGCTGTGAGAATAGCCATAGCTAGGTTTAGTTTTCCGCGACTTCTCCAAGGAGTACGATACAACGATCTGCTCTGTTCGAAGAGTGATGATGGAGTGTCGTCCTACCGACGCTATCTTTCGCGGTTAAGGATGCTTTTCTCCCATTGGCTACATCCTTCGTTACGTAAATCATTTTTATTGGTTAAGCCAATTCGCGGGTTGGAATTATGAACTTAGTACGTTGTATTTTAAATACATACGTTTCTTTTACAGTTAATATTTGGAATTTGGAATTAAGAAATAATAATAATAATCGGATTTTGAATACATACGTTTCTTTTACAGTTAATGTTTCGAATTTGGAAACATAAAATAATAATAATAATAATCGAAATGAGAATTTTGATACCGAAAATAATAATAATAATAATTTGGATAATTTGAATAAATATTAATTATCTATTATTTTATAAATAAACCGAAAGGGGTGGAATAATTCCAGTCTCAAATGCCCCTGTGTTAATTTAATTATGTCCGAAAAGGTAAATAATTAAATTAACACATCATACCCCAGAATATTTATTCTTATCATATTTTGAATTACGCTTGAATTAGTTAAAGCTCAAAATAAATATTTGAAGTGGTGGATGACGACATATGAATTAGTGTAACATAAGTGTATGTGTCAAACATTACAACTTCAATTTAAATAATTCTTACCAAAATTATTTGTATACAAACAACTTAAATCAGGTTTGTATCACCTTGCATTCTTTTAACACAATCTTAAAAAAATGAAAACTATTGGAACAATATACGAAAATAATATTAAACATTCTTTTAACTTGAAACAACTCCTTGAAAAACAAACATATTTTGTATACATCAGCACTTTTTGTTAGTCATAGAGAATATTTTATATATATGTCGAGATTTCACTCATCGTTCTTACAATATCACTTACTTATTTCTTTTACACGAATTCTCTTTCTTGAATCACTACTTAACATGTGTTTTCATATGACATACAAATGTAACACACCATATATTAACAAACAAATATGCAATTTCACACTATGTTGTTCTTTTATAACAACATTACTCTTTCAAATAATAAACATTTTATATACAACATTACCCTCTTAAAATAACAAACAATTTTTATATACATATATCACATTAATGTTCAATCCTATCTCTCTACTATATACAACATCTTAAACTTTCTATATTTAAATCATATGTATTTATATATTTTATTTACAACATTTCCTTATTCTCAGGGTTCGGTGTCGGATCATGTTCGCACATTTCAGCAATTCATACCTTTTATTCAATTTCAGCTTCTCTCTTTTGCATATTAAATATTAATCTAGAACCACTTATTTTTACATTAGTTATTAATCAAGCATTACTTATAATCCATAATCCTTTATATTCATCTTTTAACTTTATCAATATCTTATTTTTGGCACAATAATGCTGCAAAATACTTCTTGAATTGTTATTTTATCATTGACACAACTATCTGTTACTAAGCAAAGCGATCTACTCTTCTTGAATGTTCAACGTAATGTCTTATGTACTTTAAAGTCGAAATTTCGATTACTCCTGAATCTAACATTTTCTGAATTGTCATATCAGCTTCCTTTTTCAATGCAATCGGAATTGGTCTACTCTTGTATGCGAATTCATCAACTGGTTCGATGTCAAATTTATGTTCGTAAATATTACAGAGTCCTACATTTTCTGAAAATACTTCCTTATTCTTGACTAGTATTGTAAACAATCTATCACGTTGGTTTTCATCTAAGTTATGAGCCATATCTACTTTCTCCTTCAAAACAACAATCGTAGAGTTCGCGCTAGGGTCGGCTTCTTTTAATTCACTCGTCGAGACATAACCTATTTCTACTCGCCCTATGTTGACATCCCCGTCAACTTTATTCTCATATCTATCAGCGCAGTCATCGCAATTCAATGCCATACATTTAAATACTTCCCCATCATTATTTATATCATCGCAGCAAGGGCCTACTTTATGAATCATCATACCATTCATCTGAATATTTTCTACTATAAACGTCTCGTACGGAATATCATTGTCACCTATCTCGCTAGACGCGTCTCTCCTACTCAAATCATTATCGAATGGAATGCTCATCCTATATCCTCGTAAGTTCAATACTAGATTGTTATCTTCAAAACTTATTATACTGTTATACTCGGTAAATACATCGACTCCAATAATAACATCTGTTACTAATTTCGGGACTACTAAGAAAAATATTTCAAATTTTACATCACCAATGTTGACATCTAACATGCATTGAAATTTTACTGATTGTTTCGCTCTTTTAATCGCTACCGTGCATGATAATCCGCAAATGGGATTTGAAATTAACTTGACTTTGTTTTGGATTAGCTTGTTGTACAAAGATTCACTTATTACGCTATTAGAACATCCTGTGTCTACTAATGCAGTCGTTTCATAATTTCCTATCACTATTTTTATTCTAGGAGGATCCATAATAACCTCACTCTTGTTTGCATTACTCTTTTGTTCACTAGGCTTACTACTTGAAAAATCTCCTTGTGCCTGAATACTGTATATGGGTTCTGTTTGTTTGTCTGAATTCACTGAACTTGTGCCAACACCATCCGAACCCTCGAGATATTGGCTTTCTAGTTTAACGGTTGTGCATTACCGCCATTTTCCTGGTCATGAATTTCTACTATGTCATCAGATACATTTTCATTTCGTGCACTATTATTGAATGGTCTGGCTCTAGGATTCAACGAATTTTGTTGAGTCTCAACACTTTTGACTCGCCATTTACCATTATTTATTGACTGACCTGGCCTAACTTGACTATCATTACCATTGTTATCATTACCTCTCCTATTGTATGTACGATTCTGATACTTCCTACGATAACCTTGGTTCCTCATCCATGGCATCTTTTTCCAAGAGTTTGGATTATTTCCATTTCCGCCATTCTGTCTATTGAAGGTAACATGGTTAATCTGATTTCTTTCATTATTATTCCTATTGTATGGCCTATTTCCTGACCTGTTCTGAAAATATCTAGTATTATTTCTATTCTGATTAGGCATAGGGCCTCTGTAAGTATTCCTAGCATCATAACTTCTATCACAATTGTTTTCATTACCTTCTGCTCCTACCCCAGAATTTGTAAACCTATTAGTGGGTGGGTACATCCTATTACTTGAATCAATATAGTTCTGCCTACCTCTGTAAGTATTTCTTTGTTCAAATGCAGCAAGCAACTCTAACATCTCTGCAAAGGTTCTAGGCTTAGCTACTATCAAATTTAACCTTACATTCTCTGGAAAGTGATTTGTTACTGTCTCCAACAATTCGAACTCGTTTAATGGAGGATCAACTTATCTTCCCAACTCGGCCATTTCTAAAAAGTAATCTATCATTGTCTGACCTGATTCTGGTTCGTAGACACCATTTGCTAGTTGCATCCTGATATTGTTCCTTTTAGTCAAACTCCAATATCTACTAATGAAGTTGCGTTTGAATTCTTCGAATGTTGTGGTCTCATTTGTGGTTAAATTAAACCAATTCAAAGCTCTACCCTGTAATGCTTTTCGCACTATAATCATATACATATTTGGTGGGATAGCCCTCAATCTAAAATAATCATGAAGTTCGGTCAAGAAGTTCTGTGGGCTAGTGTTATTGTTTTCGTCGAAAACAGGCAACTTGATTTCATTCATCAAGTAGCTTGGAAAATTCGCACTTGACTGACTAATTCCTGTGGATAAAGGCACATTGATATCCTGCATCTGGGAACCATTATGGCTGTTAACCCTTTCATGACATCTGGGAGATCTACATGGTACTTGTGAATAAGCTTCTTCAACAATATTTCTACTCATATTGTTTCCCAGTTGCTGAATATTTACATCGTGGTTTACAGGTGAAGTAACAGG
This sequence comes from Ectobius pallidus, assembly GCA_964059195.1. Lineage (NCBI taxonomy): Eukaryota > Metazoa > Arthropoda > Insecta > Blattodea > Ectobiidae > Ectobius > Ectobius pallidus. Next base: position 61,435,320 of record CAXKWD010000005.1, read on the forward strand.
TACATTCAATCTACTTTCTAGTACACAAATTCTACTCGTCAACAATTCCTCATCTTTATGTACTTTCCTACTTAATACTGTCAACTCCTCTTGTGCTTCAATAACTTGTATTTCTATGTCTTTCTGTTTAACTTTTAATAGCTGATTCTTTTTCTCTAAATCATTCCTAACCTCATCATTTATTTTGGCAAAACCTATTAATGTTTCGTCGAAAGTATTTATCTGCATTTTCATGAGGGAAACATTACTATCTAGTTCTGAGACGTTAGCTACCATAACTTTCATTTCCTCATTTGCATTAGAAACGTCAGTTTGCATTGTTTGCAGATTAGTACTAACATTTGCAATAACCTCTTTAACTTCTGCTATGTCACTATTTACAATGGTTTGAATATTCTCTAATGCTACTGTGACGTCATTATTAATCTGATCTTTGAAGTCACCTAACCTTTCTTGTATCTCATTTACTACTTCTTGTTTTAAATCATCTCTCAGTTTTGCTAAGTTCTCATCCATTTGTACCAACTTCGAACTAATATTTTCGTTACTTATTGCAATTTGTGAATTTACATCTGTTTTTACATTATTAACGTCAGTACTAACTTTGTTAACGTCGGTACTTACTTTATCAATCTTACTGCTCAATTTATTAAACATCTGTTGCATGAAACATTTAATTGAATTCTCCAACTGATCATCTGAAGATTCGTTGCCTTCACACCTATTCACATTTTCATTTGAAATGGAAACATCTGTTTCTACCTGAACTTCCATATCTGTTTCAATCTCATCTACTAACTGTAAACTACTATCAGCACTTATATTGTCTACAATACCTTCCATTTCAGTGTTAGTTAGCAAATCCTGTCCATTCTCTTGTATATTTGAACTTTCCTCCTGTGACGACATAATTTCACGGCTTCTAAGTTTCATCCGGAATCTTAAATATAACACCTTACTTGTTTGCAGGCTTCGCAGGCTTCGACAATTACTTTCAGACTGGAAGTTGATTGTTGTCGGATGATGTAGGATGGTCACAGCTGCTACTGCATAATGTTGAACACCTGGCTGGCCTCCTGATGGCGTGATGACGTGATGTGGATTGTTGCGCGTCGCGATACCTAGCTTGCGATTCCTCACGTTAATCTGTATCACAATGTTCTGCTCGCTAATGTCCAAATTAGATTTTTACTCGGAGAGTCTTTAACACAGTTCAATTGTTCTTATCTAGCCACACGTTGTTGCGCCAAAATGTTGAGGTGGTACACTGGAGGTTGAAGGTGGACGGGTTGTGTGAAGGGATTTCTTTGGGAAATGTACTTACTTCGAACCTCCGTCGGAGTCCTTTTGGTTTTGCACCTCAGCTTCCACGGCTACTTCTGCCCAGGGTATTGCATGAATCATCTCGGGATAGTGTTATAGCTAGTTATACCTTTTGAAATTATAACCACACTATAAACTTTTGACTATCGGAATTTATTCATATAAGCTGTAAGTTGTGTAACTGTTTGTGCGTCGTCACCACTTTTAGTTTCACTTGTCATTTACTTACGTGAATTATATTCTTCTTATTTATCACAAATGAAATAAAACTCACACGCTTATATCTTCTGGATGCGTTGTGTTTCGTATGTTACGGTGGCTGTGAGAATAGCCATAGCTAGGTTTAGTTTTCCGCGACTTCTCCAAGGAGTACGATACAACGATCTGCTCTGTTCGAAGAGTGATGATGGAGTGTCGTCCTACCGACGCTATCTTTCGCGGTTAAGGATGCTTTTCTCCCATTGGCTACATCCTTCGTTACGTAAATCATTTTTATTGGTTAAGCCAATTCGCGGGTTGGAATTATGAACTTAGTACGTTGTATTTTAAATACATACGTTTCTTTTACAGTTAATATTTGGAATTTGGAATTAAGAAATAATAATAATAATCGGATTTTGAATACATACGTTTCTTTTACAGTTAATGTTTCGAATTTGGAAACATAAAATAATAATAATAATAATCGAAATGAGAATTTTGATACCGAAAATAATAATAATAATAATTTGGATAATTTGAATAAATATTAATTATCTATTATTTTATAAATAAACCGAAAGGGGTGGAATAATTCCAGTCTCAAATGCCCCTGTGTTAATTTAATTATGTCCGAAAAGGTAAATAATTAAATGAACACATCATACCCCAGAATATTTATTCTTATCATATTTTGAATTACGCTTGAATTAGTTAAAGCTCAAAATAAATATTTGAAGTGGTGGATGACGACATATGAATTAGTGTAACATAAGTGTATGTGTCAAACATTACAACTTCAATTTAAATAATTCTTACCAAAATTTTTTGTATACAAACAACTTAAATCAGGTTTGTATCACCTTGCATTCTTTTAACACAATCTTAAAAAAATGAAAACTATTGGAACAATATACGAAAATAATATTAAACATTCTTTTAACTTGAAACAACTCCTTGAAAAACAAACATATTTTGTATACATCAGCACTTTTTGTTAGTCATAGAGAATATTTTATATATATGTCGAGATTTCACTCATCGTTCTTACAATATCACTTACTTATTTCTTTTACACGAATTCTCTTTCTTGAATCACTACTTAACATGTGTTTCATATGACATACAAATGTAACACACCATATATTAACAAACAAATATGCAATTTCACACTATGTTGTTCTTTTATAACAACATTACTCTTTCAAATAATAAACATTTTATATACAACATTACCCTCTTAAAATAACAAACAATTTTTATATACATATATCACATTAATGTTCAATCCTATCTCTCTACTATATACAACATCTTAAACTTTCTATATTTAAATCATATGTATTTATATATTTTATTTACAACATTTCCTTATTCTCAGGGTTCGGTGTCGGATCATGTTCGCACATTTCAGCAATTCATACCTTTTATTCAATTTCAGCTTCTCTCTTTTGCGTATTAAATATTAATCTAGAACCACTTATTTTTACATTAGTTATTAATCAAGCATTACTTATAATCCATAATCCTTTATATTCATCTTTTAACTTTATCAATATCTTATTTTTGGCACAATAATGCTGCAAAATACTTCTTGAATTGTTATTTTATCATTGACACAACTATCTGTTACTAAGCAAAGCGATCTACTCTTCTTGAATGTTCAACGTAATGTCTTATGTACTTTAAAGTCGAAATTTCGATTACTCCTGAATCTAACATTTTCTGAATTGTCATATCAGCTTCCTTTTTCAATGCAATCGGAATTGGTCTACTCTTGTATGCGAATTCATCAACTGGTTCGATGTCAAATTTATGTTCGTAAATATTACAGAGTCCTACATTTTCTGAAATACTTCCTTATTCTTGACTAGTATTGTAAACAATCTATCACGTTGGTTTTCATCTAAGTTATGAGCCATATCTACTTTCTCCTTCAAAACAACAATCGTAGAGTTCGCGCTAGGGTCGGCTTCTTTTAATTCACTCGTCGAGACATAACCTATTTCTACTCGCCCTATGTTGACATCCCCGTCACCTTTATTCTCATATCTATCAGCGCAGTCATCGCAATTCAATGTCATACATTTAAATACTTCCTCATCATTATTTATATCATCGCAGCAAGGGCCTACTTTATGAATCATCATACCATTCATCTGAATATTTTCTACTATAAACGTCTCGTACGGAATATCATTGTCACCTATCTCGCTAGACGCGTCTCTCCTACTCAAATCATTATCGAATGGAATGCTCATCCTATATCCTCGTAAGTTCAATACTAGATTGTTATCTTCAAAACTTATTATACTGTTATACTCGGTAAATACATCGACTCCAATAATAACATCTGTTACTAATTTCGGGACTACTAAGAAAAATATTTCAAATTTTACATCACCAATGTTGACATCTAACATGCATTGAAATTTTACTGATTGTTTCGCTCTTTTAATCGCTACCGTGCATGATAATCCGCAAATGGGATTTGAAATTAACTTGACTTTGTTTTGGATTAGCTTGTTGTACAAAGATTCACTTATTACGCTATTAGAACATCCTGTGTCTACTAATGCAGTCGTTTCATAATTTCCTATCACTACTTTTATTCTAGGAGGATCCATAATAACCTCACTCTTGTTTGCATTACTCTTTTGTTCACTAGGCTTACTACTTGAAAAATCTCCTTGTGCCTGAATACTGTATATGGGTTCTATTTGTTTGTCTGAATTCACTGAACTTGTGCCAACACCATCCGAACCCTCGAGATATTGGCTTTCTAGTTTAACGGTTGTGCATTACCGCCATTTTCCTGGTCATGAATTTCTACTATGTCATCAGATACATTTTCATTTCGTGCACTATTATTGAATGGTCTGGCTCTAGGATTCAACGAATTTTGTTGAGTCTCAACACTTTTGACTCGCCATTTACCATTATTTATTGACTGACCTGGCCTAACTTGACTATCATTACCATTGTTATCATTACCTCTCCTATTGTATGTACGATTCTGATACTTCCTACGATAACCTTGGTTCCTCATCCATGGCATCTTTTTCCAAGAGTTTGGATTATTTCCATTTCCGCCATTCTGTCTATTGAAGGTAACATGGTTAATCTGATTTCTTTCATTATTATTCCTATTGTATGGCCTATTTCCTGACCTGTTCTGAAAATATCTAGTATTATTTCTATTCTGATTAGGCATAGGGCCTCTGTAAGTATTCCTAGCATCATAACTTCTATCACAATTGTTTACACTACCTTCTGCCCCTACCCCAGAATTTGTAAACCTATTAGTGGGTGGGTACATCCTATTACTTGAATCAATATAGTTCTGCCTACCTCTGTAAGTATTTCTTTGTTCAAATGCAGCAAGCAACTCTAACATCTCTGCAAAGGTTCTAGGCTTAGCTACTATCAAATTTAACCTTACATTCTCTGGAAAGTGATTTGTTACTGTCTCCAACAATTCGAACTCGTTTAATGGAGGATCAACTTATCTTCCCAACTCGGCCATTTCTAAAAAGTAATCTATCATTGTCTGACCTGATTCTGGTTCGTAGACACCATTTGCTAGTTGCATCCTGATATTGTTCCTTTTAGTCAAACTCCAATATCTACTAATGAAGTTGCGTTTGAATTCTTCGAATGTTGTGGTCTCATTTGTGGTTAAATTAAACCAATTCAAAGCTCTACCCTGTAATGCTTTTCGCACTATAATCATATACATATTCGGTGGGATAGCCCTCAATCTAAAATAATCATGAAGTTCGGTCAAGAAGTTCTGTGGGCTAGTGTTATTGTTTTCGTCGAAAACAGGCAACTTGATTTCATTCATCAAGTAGCTTGGAAAATTCGCACTTGACTGACTAATTCCTGTGGATAAAGGCACATTGATATCCTGCATCTGGGAACCATTATGGCTGTTAACCCTTTCATGACATCTGGGAGATCTACATGGTACTTGTGAATAAGCTTCTTCAACAATATTTCTACTCATATTGTTTCCCAGTTGCTGAATATTTACATCGTGGTTTACAGGTGAAGTAACAGGTACATTCAATCTACTTTCTAGTACACAAATTCTACTCGTCAACAATTCCTCATCTTTATGTACTTTCCTACTTAATACTGTCAACTCCTCTTGTGCTTCAATAACTTGTATTTCTATGTCTTTCTGTTTAACTTTTAATAGCTGATTCTTTTTCTCTAAATCATTCCTAACCTCATCATTTATTTTGGCAAAACCTATTAATGTTTCGTCGAAAGTATTTATCTGCATTTTCATGAGGGAAACATTACTATCTAGTTCTGAGACGTTAGCTACCATAACTTTCATTTCCTCATTTGCATTAGAAACGTCAGTTTGCATTGTTTGCAGATTAGTACTAACATTTGCAATAACCTCTTTAACTTCTGCTATGTCACTATTTACAATGGTTTGAATATTCTCTAATGCTACTGTGACGTCATTATTAATCTGATCTTTGAAGTCACCTAACCTTTCTTGTATCTCATTTACTACTTCTTGTTTTAAATCATCTCTCAGTTTTGCTAAGTTCTCATCCATTTGTACCAACTTCGAACTAATATTTTCGTTACTTATTGCAATTTGTGAATTTACATCTGTTTTTACATTATTAACGTCAGTACTAACTTTGTTAACGTCGGTACTTACTTTATCAATCTTACTGCTCAATTTATTAAACATCTGTTGCATGAAACATTTAATTGAATTCTCCAACTGATCATCTGAAGATTCGTTGCCTTCACACCTATTCACATTTTCATTTGAAATGGAAACATCTGTTTCTACCTGAACTTCCATATCTGTTTCAATCTCATCTACTAACTGTAAACTACTATCAGCACTTATATTGTCTACAATACCTTCCATTTCAGTGTTAGTTAGCAAATCCTGTCCATTCTCTTGTATATTAGAACTTTCCTCCTGTGACGACATAATTTCACGGCTTCTAAGTTTCATCCGGAATCTTAAATATAACACCTTACTTGTTTGCTGGCTTCGCAGGCTTCGACAATTACTTTCAGGCTGGAAGTTGATTGTTGTCGGATGATGTAGGATGGTCACAGCTGCTACTGCATAATGTTGAACACCTGGCTGGCCTCCTGATGGCGTGATGACGTGATGTGGATTGTTGCGCGTCGCGATACCTAGCTTGCGATTCCTCACGTTAATCTGTATCACAATGTTCTGCTCGCTAATGTCCAAATTAGATTTTTACTCGGAGAGTCTTTAACACAGTTCAATTGTTCTTATCTAGCCACACGTTGTTGCGCCAAAATGTTGAGGTGGTACACTGGAGGTTGAAGGTGGACGGGTTGTGTGAAGGGATTTCTTTGGGAAATGTACTTACTTCGAACCTCCGTCGGAGTCCTTTTGGTTTTGCACCTCAGCTTCCACGGCTACTTCTGCCCAGGGTATTGCATGAATCATCTCGGGATAGTGTTATAGCTAGTTATACCTTTTGAAATTATAATCACACTATAAACTTTTGACTATCGGAATTTATTCATATAAGCTGTAAGTTGTGTAACTGTTTGTGCGTCGTCACCACTTTTAGTTTCACTTGTCATTTACTTACGTGAATTATATTCTTCTTATTTATCACAAATGAAATAAAACTCACACGCTTATATCTTCTGGATGCGTTGTGCTTCGTATGTTACGGTGGCTGTGAGAATAGCCATAGCTAGGTTTAGTTTTCCGCGACTTCTCCAAGGAGTACGATACAACGATCTGCTCTGTTCGAAGAGTGATGATGGAGTGTCGTCCTACCGACGCTATCTTTCGCGGTTAAGGATGCTTTTCTCCCATTGGCTACATCCTTCGTTACGTAAATCATCTTTATTGGTTAAGCCAATTCGCGGGTTGGAATTATGAACTTAGTACGTTGTATTTTAAATACATACGTTTCTTTTACAGTTAATATTTGGAATTTGGAATTAAGAAATAATAATAATAATCGGATTTTGAATACATACGTTTCTTTTACAGTTAATGTTTCGAATTTGGAAACATAAAATAATAATAATAATAATCGAAATGAGAATTTTGATACCGAAAATAATAATAATAATAATTTGGATAATTTGAATAAATATTAATTAACTATTATTTTATAAATAAACCGAAAGGGGTGGAATAATTCCAGTCTCAAATGCCCCTGTGTTAATTTAATTATGTCCGAAAAGGTAAATAATTAAATTAACACATCATACCCCAGAATATTTATTCTTATCAAATTTTGAATTACGCTTGAATTAGTTAAAACTCAAAATAAATATTTGAAGTGGTGGATGACGACATATGAATTAGTGTAACATAAGTGTATGTGTCAAACATTACAACTTCAATTTAAATAATTCTTACCAAAATTATTTGTATACAAACAACTTAAATCAGGTTTGTATCACCTTGCATTCTTTTAACACAATCTTAAAAAAATGAAAACTATTGGAACAATATACGAAAATAATATTAAACATTCTTTTAACTTGAAACAACTCCTTGAAAAACAAACATATTTTGTATACATCAGCACTTTTTGTTAGTCATAGAGAATATTTTATATATATGTCGAGATTTCACTCATCGTTCTTACAATATCACTTACTTATTTCTTTTACACGAATTCTCTTTCTTGAATCACTACTTAACATGTGTTTTCATATGACATACAAATGTAACACACCATATATTAACAAACAAATATGCAATTTCACACTATGTTGTTCTTTTATAACAACATTACTCTTTCAAATAATAAACATTTTATATACAACATTACCCTCTTAAAATAACAAACAATTTTTATATACATATATCACATTAATGTTCAATCCTATCTCTCTACTATATACAACATCTTAAACTTTCTATATTTAAATCATATGTATTTATATATTTTATTTACAACATTTCCTTATTCTCAGGGTTCGGTGTCGGATCATGTTCGCACATTTCAGCAATTCATACCTTTTATTCAATTTCAGCTTCTCTCTTTTGCATATTAAATATTAATCTAGAACCACTTATGTTTACATTAGTTATTAATCAAGCATTACTTATAATCCATAATCCTTTATATTCATCTTTTAACTTTATCAATATCTTATTTTTGGCACAATAATGCTGCAAAATACTTCTTGAATTGTTATTTTATCATTGACACAACTATCTGTTACTAAGCAAAGCGATCTACTCTTCTTGAATGTTCAACGTAATGTCTTATGTACTTTAAAGTCGAAATTTCGATTACTCCTGAATCTAACATTTTCTGAATTGTCATATCAGCTTCCTTTTTCAATGCAATCGGAATTGGTCTACTCTTGTATGCGAATTCATCAACTGGTTCGATGTCAAATTTATGTTCGTAAATATTACAGAGTCCTACATTTTCTGAAAATACTTCCTTATTCTTGACTAGTATTGTAAACAATCTATCACGTTGGTTTTCATCTAAGTTATGAGCCATATCTACTTTCTCCTTCAAAACAACAATCGTAGAGTTCGCGCTAGGGTCGGCTTCTTTTAATTCACTCGTCGAGACATAACCTATTTCTACTCGCCCTATGTTGACATCCCCGTCAACTTTATTCTCATATCTATCAGCGCAGTCATCGCAATTCAATGTCATACATTTAAATACTTCCTCATCATTATTTATATCATCGCAGCAAGGGCGTACTTTATGAATCATCATACCATTCATCTGAATATTTTCTACTATAAACGTCTCGTACGGAATATCATTGTCACCTATCTCGCTAGACGCGTCTCTCCTACTCAAATCATTATCGAATGGAATGCTCATCCTATATCCTCGTAAGTTCAATACTAGATTGTTATCTTCAAAACTTATTATACTGTTATACTCGGTAAATACATCGACTCCAATAATAACATCTGTTACTAATTTCGGGACTACTAAGAAAAATATTTCAAATTTTACATCACCAATGTTGACATCTAACATGCATTGAAATTTTACTGATTGTTTCGCTCTTTTAATCGCTACCGTGCATGATAATCCGCAAATGGGATTTGAAATTAACTTGACTTTGTTTTGGATTAGCTTGTTGTACAAAGATTCACTTATTACGCTATTAGAACATCCTGTGTCTACTAATGCAGTCGTTTCATAATTTCCTATCACTACTTTTATTCTAGGAGGATCCATAATAACCTCACTCTTGTTTGCATTACTCTTTTGTTCACTAGGCTTACTACTTGAAAAATCTCCTTGTGCCTGAATACTGTATATGGCTTCTATTTGTTTGTCTGAATTCACTGAACTTGTGCCAACACCATCCGAACCCTCGAGATATTGGCTTTCTAGTTTAACGGTTGTGCATTACCGCCATTTTCCTGGTCATGAATTTCTACTATGTCATCAGATACATTTTCATTTCGTGCACTATTATTGAATGGTCTGGCTCTAGGATTCAACGAATTTTGTTGAGTCTCAACACTTTTGACTCGCCATTTACCATTATTTATTGACTGACCTGGCCTAACTTGACTATCATTACCATTGTTATCATTACCTCTCCTATTGTATGTACGATTCTGATACTTCCTACGATAACCTTGGTTCCTCATCCATGGCATCTTTTTCCAAGAGTTTGGATTATTTCCATTTCCGCCATTCTGTCTATTGAAGGTAACATGGTTAATCTGATTTCTTTCATTATTATTCCTATTGTATGGCCTATTTCCTGACCTGTTCTGAAAATATCTAGTATTATTTCTATTCTGATTAGGCATAGGGCCTCTGTAAGTATTCCTAGCATCATAACTTCTATCACAATTGTTTACATTACCTTCTGCCCCTACCCCAGAATTTGTAAACCTATTAGTGGGTGGGTACATCCTATTACTTGAATCAATATAGTTCTGCCTACCTCTGTAAGTATTTCTTTGTTCAAATGCAGCAAGCAACTCTAACATCTCTGCAAAGGTTCTAGGCTTAGCTACTATCAAATTTAACCTTACATTCTCTGGAAAGTGATTTGTTACTGTCTCCAACAATTCGAACTCGTTTAATGGAGGATCAACTTATCTTCCCAACTCGGCCATTTCTAAAAAGTAATCTATCATTGTCTGACCTGATTCTGGTTCGTAGACACCATTTGCTAGTTGCATCCTGATATTGTTCCTTTTAGTCAAACTCCAATATCTACTAATGAAGTTGCGTTTGAATTCTTCGAATGTTGTGGTCTCATTTGTGGTTAAATTAAACCAATTCAAAGCTCTACCCTGTAATGCTTTTCGCACTATAATCATATACATATTTGGTGGGATAGCCCTCAATCTAAAATAATCATGAAGTTCGGTCAAGAAGTTCTGTGGGCTAGTGTTATTGTTTTCGTCGAAAACAGGCAACTTGATTTCATTCATCAAGTAGCTTGGAAAATTCGCACTTGACTGACTAATTCCTGTGGATAAAGGCACATTGATATCCTGCATCTGGGAACCATTATGGCTGTTAACCCTTTCATGACATCTGGGAGATCTACATGGTACTTGTGAATAAGCTTCTTCAACAATATTTCTACTCATATTGTTTCCCAGTTGCTGAATATTTACATCGTGGTTTACAGGTGAAGTAACAGGTACATTCAATCTACTTTCTAGTACACAAATTCTACTCGTCAACAATTCCTCATCTTTATGTACTTTCCTATTTAATACTGTCAACTCCTCTTGTGCTTCAATAACTTGTATTTCTATGTCTTTCTGTTTAACTATTAATAGCTGATTCTTTTTCTCTAAATCATTCCTAACCTCATCATTTATTTTGGCAAAACCTATTAATGTTTCGTCGAAAGTATTTATCTGCATTTTCATGAGGGAAACATTACTATCTAGTTCTGAGACGTTAGCTACCATAACTTTCATTTCCTCATTTGCATTAGAAACGTCAGTTTGCATTGTTTGCAGATTAGTACTAACATTTGCAATAACCTCTTTAACTTCTGCTATGTCACTATTTACAATGGTTTGAATATTCTCTAATGCTACTGTGAGGTCATTATTAATCTGATCTTTGAAGTCACCTAACCTTTCTTGTATCTCATTTACTACTTCTTGTTTTAAATCATCTCTCAGTTTTGCTAAGTTCTCATCCATTTGTACCAACTTCGAACTAATATTTTCGTTACTTATTGCAATTTGTGAATTTACATCTGTTTTTACATTATTAACGTCAGTACTAACTTTGTTAACGTCGGTACTTACTTTATCAATCTTACTGCTCAATTTATTAAACATCTGTTGCATGAAACATTTAATTGAATTCTCCAACTGATCATCTGAAGATTCGTTGCCTTCACACCTATTCACATTTTCATTTGAAATGGAAACATCTGTTTCTACCTGAACTTCCATATCTGTTTCAATCTCATCTACTAACTGTAAACTACTATCAGCACTTATATTGTCTACAATACCTTCCATTTCAGTGTTAGTTAGCAAATCCTGTCCATTCTCTTGTATATTTGAACTTTCCTCCTGTGACGACATAATTTCACGGCTTCTAAGTTTCATCCGGAATCTTAAATATAACACCTTACTTGTTTGCAGGCTTCGACAATTACTTTCAGGCTGGAAGTTGATTGTTGTCGGATGATGTAGGATGGTCACAGCTGCTACTGCATAATGTTGAACACCTGGCTGGCCTCCTGATGGCGTGATGACGTGATGTGGATTGTTGCGCGTCGCGATACCTAGCTTGCGATTCCTCACGTTAATCTGTATCACAATGTTCTGCTCGCTAATGTCCAAATTAGATTTTTACTCGGAGAGTCTTTAACACAGTTCAATTGTTCTTATCTAGCCACACGTTGTTGCGCCAAAATGTTGAGGTGGTACACTGGAGGTTGAAGGTGGACGGGTTGTGTGAAGGGATTTCTTTGGGAAATGTACTTACTTCGAACCTCCGTCGGAGTCCTTTTGGTTTTGCACCTCAGCTTCCACGGCTACTTCTGCCCAGGGTATTGCATGAATCATCTCGGGATAGTGTTATAGCTAGTTATACCTTTTGAAATTATAACCACACTATAAACTTTTGACTATCGGAATTTATTCATATAAGCTGTAAGTTGTGTAACTGTTTGTGCGTCGTCACCACTTTTAGTTTCACTTGTCATTTACTTACGTGAATTATATTCTTCTTATTTATCACAAATGAAATAAAACTCACACGCTTATATCTTCTGGATGCGTTGTGCTTCGTATGTTACGGTGGCTGTGAGAATAGCCATAGCTAGGTTTAGTTTTCCGCGACTTCTCCAAGGAGTACGATACAACGATCTGCTCTGTTCGAAGAGTGATGATGGAGTGTCGTCCTACCGACGCTATCTTTCGCGGTTAAGGATGCTTTTCTCCCATTGGCTACATCCTTCGTTACGTAAATCATTTTTATTGGTTAAGCCAATTCGCGGGTTGGAATTATGAACTTAGTACGTTGTATTTTAAATACATACGTTTCTTTTACAGTTAATATTTGGAATTTGGAATTAAGAAATAATAATAATAATCGGATTTTGAATACATACGTTTCTTTTACAGTTAATGTTTCGAATTTGGAAACATAAAATAATAATAATAATAATCGAAATGATAATTTTGATACCGAAAATAATAATAATAATAATTTGGATAATTTGAATAAATATTAATTAACTATTATTTTATAAATAAACCGAAAGGGGTGGAATAATTCCAGTCTCAAATGCCCATGTGTTAATTTAATTATGTCCGAAAAGGTAAATAATTAAATTAACACATCATACCCCAGAATATTTATTCTTATCAAATTTTGAATTACGCTTGAATTAGTTAAAACTCAAAATAAATATTTGAAGTGGTGGATGACGACATATGAATTAGTGTAACATAAGTGTATGTGTCAAACATTACAACTTCAATTTAAATAATTCTTACCAAAATTATTTGTATACAAACAACTTAAATCAGGTTTGTATCACCTTGCATTCTTTTAACACAATCTTAAAAAAATGAAAACTATTGGAACAATATACGAAAATAATATTAAACATTCTTTTAACTTGAAACAACTCCTTGAAAAACAAACATATTTTGTATACATCAGCACTTTTTGTTAGTCATAGAGAATATTTTATATATATGTCGAGATTTCACTCATCGTTCTTACAATATCACTTACTTATTTCTTTTACACGAATTCTCTTTCTTGAATCACTACTTAACATGTGTTTTCATATGACATACAAATGTAACACACCATATATTAACAAACAAATATGCAATTTCACACTATGTTGTTCTTTTATAACAACATTACTCTTTCAAATAATAAACATTTTATATACAACATTACCCTCTTAAAATAACAAACAATTTTTATATACATATATCACATTAATGTTCAATCCTATCTCTCTACTATATACAACATCTTAAACTTTCTATATTTAAATCATATGTATTTATATATTTTATTTACAACATTTCCTTATTCTCAGGGTTCGGTGTCGGATCATGTTCGCACATTTCAGCAATTCATACCTTTTATTCAATTTCAGCTTCTCTCTTTTGCATATTAAATATTAATCTAGAACCACTTATTTTTACATTAGTTATTAATCAAGCATTACTTATAATCCATAATCCTTTATATTCATCTTTTAACTTTATCAATATCTTATTTTTGGCACAATAATGCTGCAAAATACTTCTTGAATTGTTATTTTATCATTGACACAACTATCTGTTACTAAGCAAAGCGATCTACTCTTCTTGAATGTTCAACGTAATGTCTTATGTACTTTAAAGTCGAAATTTCGATTACTCCTGAATCTAACATTTTCTGAATTGTCATATCAGCTTCCTTTTTCAATGCAATCGGAATTGGTCTACTCTTGTATGCGAATTCATCAACTGGTTCGATGTCAAATTTATGTTCGTAAATATTACAGAGTCCTACATTTTCTGAAAATACTTCCTTATTCTTGACTAGTATTGTAAACAATCTATCACGTTGGTTTTCATCTAAGTTATGAGCCATATCTACTTTCTCCTTCAAAACAACAATCGTAGAGTTCGCGCTAGGGTCGGCTTCTTTTAATTCACTCGTCGAGACATAACCTATTTCTACTCGCCCTATGTTGACATCCCCGTCAACTTTATTCTCATATCTATCAGCGCAGTCATCGCAATTCAATGTCATACATTTAAATACTTCCTCATCATTATTTATATCATCGCAGCAAGGGCGTACTTTATGAATCATCATACCATTCATCTGAATATTTTCTACTATAAACGTCTCGTACGGAATATCATTGTCACCTATCTCGCTAGACGCGTCTCTCCTACTCAAATCATTATCGAATGGAATGCTCATCCTATATCCTCGTAAGTTCAATACTAGATTGTTATCTTCAAAACTTATTATACTGTTATACTCGGTAAATACATCGACTCCAATAATAACATCTGTTACTAATTTCGGGACTACTAAGAAAAATATTTCAAATTTTACATCACCAATGTTGACATCTAACATGCATTGAAATTTACTGATTGTTTCGCTCTTTTAATCGCTACCGTGCATGATAATCCGCAAATGGGATTTGAAATTAACTTGACTTTGTTTTGGATTAGCTTGTTGTACAAAGATTCACTTATTACACTATTAGAACATCCTGTGTCTACTAATGCAGTCGTTTCATAATTTCCTATCACTACTTTTATTCTAGGAGGATCCATAATAACCTCACTCTTGTTTGCATTACTCTTTTGTTCACTAGGCTTACTACTTGAAAAATCTCCTTGTGCCTGAATACTGTATATGGGTTCTATTTGTTTGTCTGAATTCACTGAACTTGTGCCAACACCATCCGAACCCTCGAGATATTGGCTTTCTAGTTTAACGGTTGTGCATTACCGCCATTTTCCTGGTCATGAATTTCTACTATGTCATCAGATACATTTTCATTTCGTGCACTATTATTGAATGGTCTGGCTCTAGGATTCAACGAATTTTGTTGAGTCTCAACACTTTTGACTCGCCATTTACCATTATTTATTGACTGACCTGGCCTAACTTGACTATCATTACCATTGTTATCATTACCTCTCCTATTGTATGTACGATTCTGATACTTCCTACGATAACCTTGGTTCCTCATCCATGGCATCTTTTTCCAAGAGTTTGGATTATTTCCATTTCCGCCATTCTGTCTATTGAAGGTAACATGGTTAATCTGATTTCTTTCATTATTATTCCTATTGTATGGCCTATTTCCTGACCTGTTCTGAAAATATCTAGTATTATTTCTATTCTGATTAGGCATAGGGCCTCTGTAAGTATTCCTAGCATCATAACTTCTATCACAATTGTTTACACTACCTTCTGCCCCTACCCCAGAATTTGTAAACCTATTAGTGGGTGGGTACATCCTATTACTTGAATCAATATAGTTCTGCCTACCTCTGTAAGTATTTCTTTGTTCAAATGCAGCAAGCAACTCTAACATCTCTGCAAAGGTTCTAGGCTTAGCTACTATCAAATTTAACCTTACATTCTCTGGAAAGTGATTTGTTACTGTCTCCAACAATTCGAACTCGTTTAATGGAGGATCAACTTATCTTCCCAACTCGGCCATTTCTAAAAAGTAATCTATCATTGTCTGACCTGATTCTGGTTCGTAGACACCATTTGCTAGTTGCATCCTGATATTGTTCCTTTTAGTCAAACTCCAATATCTACTAATGAAGTTGCGTTTGAATTCTTCGAATGTTGTGGTCTCATTTGTGGTTAAATTAAACCAATTCAAAGCTCTACCCTGTAATGCTTTTCGCACTATAATCATATACATATTTGGTGGGATAGCCCTCAATCTAAAATAATCATGAAGTTCGGTCAAGAAGTTCTGTGGGCTAGTGTTATTGTTTTCGTCGAAAACAGGCAACTTGATTTCATTCATCAAGTAGCTTGGAAAATTCGCACTTGACTGACTAATTCCTGTGGATAAAGGCACATTGATATCCTGCATCTGGGAACCATTATGGCTGTTAACCCTTTCATGACATCTGGGAGATCTACATGGTACTTGTGAATAAGCTTCTTCAACAATATTTCTACTCATATTGTTTCCCAGTTGCTGAATATTTACATCGTGGTTTACAGGTGAAGTAACAGGCACATTCAATCTACTTTCTAGTACACAAATTCTACTCGTCAACAATTCCTCATCTTTATGTACTTTCCTATTTAATACTGTCAACTCCTCTTGTGCTTCAATAACTTGTATTTCTATGTCTTTCTGTTTAACTATTAATAGCTGATTCTTTTTCTCTAAATCATTCCTAACCTCATCATTTATTTTGGCAAAACCTATTAATGTTTCGTCGAAAGTATTTATCTGCATTTTCATGAGGGAAACATTACTATCTAGTTCTGAGACGTTAGCTACCATAACTTTCATTTCCTCATTTGCATTAGAAACGTCAGTTTGCATTGTTTGCAGATTAGTACTAACATTTGCAATAACCTCTTTAACTTCTGCTATGTCACTATTTACAATGGTTTGAATATTCTCTAATGCTACTGTGAGGTCATTATTAATCTGATCTTTGAAGTCACCTAACCTTTCTTGTATCTCATTTACTACTTCTTGTTTTAAATCATCTCTCAGTTTTGCTAAGTTCTCATCCATTTGTACCAACTTCGAACTAATATTTTCGTTACTTATTGCAATTTGTGAATTTACATCTGTTTTTACATTATTAACGTCAGTACTAACTTTGTTAACGTCGGTACTTACTTTATCAATCTTACTGCTCAATTTATTAAACATCTGTTGCATGAAACATTTAATTGAATTCTCCAACTGATCATCTGAAGATTCGTTGCCTTCACACCTATTCACATTTTCATTTGAAATGGAAACATCTGTTTCTACCTGAACTTCCATATCTGTTTCAATCTCATCTACTAACTGTAAACTACTATCAGCACTTATATTGTCTACAATACCTTCCATTTCAGTGTTAGTTAGCAAATCCTGTCCATTCTCTTGTATATTTGAACTTTCCTCCTGTGACGACATAATTTCACGGCTTCTAAGTTTCATCCGGAATCTTAAATATAACACCTTACTTGTTTGCAGGCTTCGACAATTACTTTCAGGCTGGAAGTTGATTGTTGTCGGATGATGTAGGATGGTCACAGCTGCTACTGCATAATGTTGAACACCTGGCTGGCCTCCTGATGGCGTGATGACGTGATGTGGATTGTTGCGCGTCGCGATACCTAGCTTGCGATTCCTCACGTTAATCTGTATCACAATGTTCTGCTCGCTAATGTCCAAATTAGATTTTTACTCGGAGAGTCTTTAACACAGTTCAATTGTTCTTATCTAGCCACACGTTGTTGCGCCAAAATGTTGAGGTGGTACACTGGAGGTTGAAGGTGGACTGGTTGTGTGAAGGGATTTCTTTGGGAAATGTACTTACTTCGAACCTCCGTCGGAGTCCTTTTGGTTTTGCACCTCAGCTTCCACGGCTACTTCTGCCCAGGGTATTGCATGAATCATCTCGGGATAGTGTTATAGCTAGTTATACCTTTTGAAATTATAACCACACTATAAACTTTTGACTATCGGAATTTATTCATATAAGCTGTAAGTTGTGTAACTGTTTGTGCGTCGTCACCACTTTTAGTTTCACTTGTCATTTACTTACGTGAATTATATTCTTCTTATTTATCACAAATGAAATAAAACTCACACGCTTATATCTTCTGGATGCGTTGTGTTTCGTATGTTACGGTGGCTGTGAGAATAGCCATAGCTAGGTTTAGTTTTCCGCGACTTCTCCAAGGAGTACGATACAACGATCTGCTCTGTTCGAAGAGTGATGATGGAGTGTCGTCCTACCGACGCTATCTTTCGCGGTTAAGGATGCTTTTCTCCCATTGGCTACATCCTTCGTTACGTAAATCATTTTTATTGGTTAAGCCAATTCGCGGGTTGGAATTATGAACTTAGTACGTTGTATTTTAAATACATACGTTTCTTTTACAGTTAATATTTGGAATTTGGAATTAAGAAATAATAATAATAATCGGATTTTGAATACATACGTTTCTTTTACAGTTAATGTTTCGAATTTGGAAACATAAAATAATAATAATAATAATCGAAATGAGAATTTTGATACCGAAAATAATAATAATAATAATTTGGATACTTTGAATAAATATTAATTATCTATTATTTTATAAATAAACCGAAAGGGGTGGAATAATTCCAGTCTCAAATGCCCCTGTGTTAATTTAATTATGTCCGAAAAGGTAAATAATTAAATTAACACATCATACCCCAGAATATTTATTCTTATCAAATTTTTAATTACGCTTGAATTAGTTAAAACTCAAAATAAATATTTGAAGTGGTGGATGACGACATATGAATTAGTGTAACATAAGTGTATGTGTCAAACATTACAACTTCAATTTAAATAATTCTTACCAAAATTATTTGTATACAAACAACTTAAATCAGGTTTGTATCACCTTGCATTCTTTTAACACAATCTTAAAAAAATGAAAACTATTGGAACAATATACGAAAATAATATTAAACATTCTTTTAACTTGAAACAACTCCTTGAAAAACAAACATATTTTGTATACATCAGCACTTTTTGTTAGTCATAGAGAATATTTTATATATATGTCGAGATTTCACTCATCGTTCTTACAATATCACTTACTTATTTCTTTTACACGAATTCTCTTTCTTGAATCACTACTTAACATGTGTTTTCATATGACATACAAATGTAACACACCATATATTAACAAACAAATATGCAATTTCACACTATGTTGTTCTTTTATAACAACATTACTCTTTCAAATAATAAACATTTTATATACAACATTACCCTCTTAAAATAACAAACAATTTTTATATACATATATCACATTAATGTTCAATCCTATCTCTCTACTATATACAACATCTTAAACTTTCTATATTTAAATCATATGTATTTATATATTTTATTTACAACATTTCCTTATTCTCAGGGTTCGGTGTCGGATCATGTTCGCACATTTCAGCAATTCATACCTTTTATTCAATTTCAGCTTCTCTCTTTTGCATATTAAATATTAATCTAGAACCACTTATTTTTACATTAGTTATTAATCAAGCATTACTTATAATCCATAATCCTTTATATTCATCTTTTAACTTTATCAATATCTTATTTTTGGCACAATAATGCTGCAAAATACTTCTTGAATTGTTATTTTATCATTGACACAACTATCTGTTACTAAGCAAAGCGATCTACTCTTCTTGAATGTTCAACGTAATGTCTTATGTACTTTAAAGTCGAAATTTCGATTACTCCTGAATCTAACATTTTCTGAATTGTCATATCAGCTTCCTTTTTCAATGCAATCGGAATTGGTCTACTCTTGTATGCGAATTCATCAACTGGTTCGATGTCAAATTTATGTTCGTAAATATTACAGAGTCCTACATTTTCTGAAAATACTTCCTTATTCTTGACTAGTATTGTAAACAATCTATCACGTTGGTTTTCATCTAAGTTATGAGCCATATCTACTTTCTCCTTCAAAACAACAATCGTAGAGTTCGCGCTAGGGTCGGCTTCTTTTAATTCACTCGTCGAGACATAACCTATTTCTACTCGCCCTATGTTGACATCCCCGTCAACTTTATTCTCATATCTATCAGCGCAGTCATCGCAATTCAATGTCATACATTTAAATACTTCCTCATCATTATTTATATCATCGCAGCAAGGGCCTACTTTATGAATCATCATACCATTCATCTGAATATTTTCTACTATAAACGTCTCGTACGGAATACCATTGTCACCTATCTCGCTAGACGCGTCTCTCCTACTCAAATCATTATCGAATGGAATGCTCATCCTATATCCTCGTAAGTTCAATACTAGATTGTTATCTTCAAAACTTATTATACTGTTATACTCGGTAAATACATCGACTCCAATAATAACATCTGTTACTAATTTCGGGACTACTAAGAAAAATATTTCAAATTTTACATCACCAATGTTGACATCTAACATGCATTGAAATTTTACTGATTGTTTCGCTCTTTTAATCGCTACCGTGCATGATAATCCGCAAATGGGATTTGAAATTAACTTGACTTTGTTTTGGATTAGCTTGTTGTACAAAGATTCACTTATTACGCTATTAGAACATCCTGTGTCTACTAATGCAGTCGTTTCATAATTTCCTATCACTACTTTTATTCTAGGAGGATCCATAATAACCTCACTCTTGTTTGCATTACTCTTTTCTTCACTAGGCTTACTACTTGAAAAATCTCCTTGTGCCTGAATACTGTATATGGGTTCTATTTGTTTGTCTGAATTCACTGAACTTGTGCCAACACCATCCGAACCCTCGAGATATTGGCTTTCTAGTTTAACGGTTGTGCATTACCGCCATTTTCCTGGTCATGAATTTCTACTATGTCATCAGATACATTTTCATTTCGTGCACTATTATTGAATGGTCTGGCTCTAGGATTCAACGAATTTTGTTGAGTCTCAACACTTTTGACTCGCCATTTACCATTATTTATTGACTGACCTGGCCTAACTTGACTATCATTACCATTGTTATCATTACCTCTCCTATTGTATGTACGATTCTGATACTTCCTACGATAAACCTTGGTTCCTCATCCATGGCATCTTTTTCCAAGAGTTTGGATTATTTCCATTTCCGCCATTCTGTCTATTGAAGGTAACATGGTTAATCTGATTTCTTTCATTATTATTCCTATTGTATGGCCTATTTCCTGACCTGTTCTGAAAATATCTAGTATTATTTCTATTCTGATTAGGCATAGGGCCTCTGTAAGTATTCCTAGCATCATAACTTCTATCACAATTGTTTACACTACCTTCTGCCCCTACCCCAGAATTTGTAAACCTATTAGTGGGTGGGTACATCCTATTACTTGAATCAATATAGTTCTGCCTACCTCTGTAAGTATTTCTTTGTTCAAATGCAGCAAGCAACTCTAACATCTCTGCAAAGGTTCTAGGCTTAGCTACTATCAAATTTAACCTTACATTCTCTGGAAAGTGATTTGTTACTGTCTCCAACAATTCGAACTCGTTTAATGGAGGATCATCTTATCTTCCCAACTCGGCCATTTCTAAAAAGTAATCTATCATTGTCTGACCTGATTCTGGTTCGTAGACACCATTTGCTAGTTGCATCCTGATATTGTTCCTTTTAGTCAAACTCCAATATCTACTAATGAAGTTGCGTTTGAATTCTTCGAATGTTGTGGTCTCATTTGTGGTTAAATTAAACCAATTCAAAGCTCTACCCTGTAATGCTTTTCACACCATAATCATATACATATTTGGTGGGATAGCCCTCAATCTAAAATAATCATGAAGTTCGGTCAAGAAGTTCTGTGGGCTAGTGTTATTGTTTTCGTCGAAAACAGGCAACTTGATTTCATTCATCAAGTAGCTTGGAAAATTCGCACTTGACTGACTAATTCCTGTGGATAAAGGCACATTGATATCCTGCATCTGGGAACCATTATGGCTGTTAACCCTTTCATGACATCTGGGAGATCTACATGGTACTTGTGAATAAGCTTCTTCAACAATATTTCTACTCATATTGTTTCCCAGTTGCTGAATATTTACATCGTGGTTTACAGGTGAAGTAACAGGTACATTCAATCTACTTTCTAGTACACAAATTCTACTCGTCAACAATTCCTCATCTTTATGTACTTTCCTACTTAATACTGTCAACTCCTCTTGTGCTTCAATAACTTGTATTTCTGTATTTCTGTTTAACTTTTAATAGCTGATTCTTTTTCTCTAAATCATTCCTAACCTCATCATTTATTTTGGCAAAACCTATTAATGTTTCGTCGAAAGTATTTATCTGCATTTTCATGAGGGAAACATTACTATCTAGTTCTGAGACGTTAGCTACCATAACTTTCATTTCCTCATTTGCATTAGAAACGTCAGTTTGCATTGTTTGCAGATTAGTACTAACATTTGCAATAACCTCTTTAACTTCTGCTATGTCACTATTTACAATGGTTTGAATATTCTCTAATGCTACTGTGACGTCATTATTAATCTGATCTTTGAAGTCACCTAACCTTTCTTGTATCTCATTTACTACTTCTTGTTTTAAATCATCTCTCAGTTTTGCTAAGTTCTCATCCATTTGTACCAACTTCGAACTAATATTTTCGTTACTTATTGCAATTTGTGAATTTACATCTGTTTTTACATTATTAACGTCAGTACTAACTTTGTTAACGTCGGTACTTACTTTATCAATCTTACTGCTCAATTTATTAAACATCTGTTGCATGAAACATTTAATTGAATTCTCCAACTGATCATCTGAAGATTCGTTGCCTTCACACCTATTCACATTTTCATTTGAAATGGAAACATCTGTTTCTACCTGAACTTCCATATCTGTTTCAATCTCATCTACTAACTGTAAACTACTATCAGCACTTATATTGTCTACAATACCTTCCATTTCAGTGTTAGTTAGCAAATCCTGTCCATTCTCTTGTATATTTGAACTTTCCTCCTGTGACGAAATAATTTCACGGCTTCTAAGTTTCATCCGGAATCTTAAATATAACACCTTACTTGTTTGCAGGCTTCG
The DNA here is from genome assembly GCA_964059195.1 of Ectobius pallidus. NCBI lineage: Eukaryota > Metazoa > Arthropoda > Insecta > Blattodea > Ectobiidae > Ectobius > Ectobius pallidus. The sequence continues at coordinate 61,458,617 of CAXKWD010000005.1, forward strand.
CAGGCTTCGACAATTACTTTCAGGCTGGAAGTTGATTGTTGTCGGATGATGTAGGATGGTCACAGCTGCTACTGCATAATGTTGAACACCTGGCTGGCCTCCTGATGGCGTGATGACGTGATGTGGATTGTTGCGCGTCGCGATACCTAGCTTGCGATTCCTCACGTTAATCTGTATCACAATGTTCTGCTCGCTAATGTCCAAATTAGATTTTTACTCGGAGAGTCTTTAACACAGTTCAATTGTTCTTATCTAGCCACACGTTGTTGCGCCAAAATGTTGAGGTGGTACACTGGAGGTTGAAGGTGGACGGGTTGTGTGAAGGGATTTCTTTGGGAAATGTACTTACTTCGAACCTCCGTCGGAGTCCTTTTGGTTTTGCACCTCAGCTTCCACGGCTACTTCTGCCCAGGGTATTGCATGAATCATCTCGGGATAGTGTTATAGCTAGTTATACCTTTTGAAATTATAACCACACTATAAGCTTTTGACTATCGGAATTTATTCATATAAGCTGTAAGTTGTGTAACTGTTTGTGCGTCGTCACCACTTTTAGTTTCACTTGTCATTTACTTACGTGAATTATATTCTTCTTATTTATCACAAATGAAATAAAACTCACACGCTTATATCTTCTGGATGCGTTGTGTTTCGTATGTTACGGTGGCTGTGAGAATAGCCATAGCTAGGTTTAGTTTTCCGCGACTTCTCCAAGGAGTACGATACAACGATCTGCTCTGTTCGAAGAGTGATGATGGAGTGTCGTCCTACCGACGCTATCTTTCGCGGTTAAGGATGCTTTTCTCCCATTGGCTACATCCTTCGTTACGTAAATCATTTTTATTGGTTAAGCCAATTCGCGGGTTGGAATTATGAACTTAGTACGTTGTATTTTAAATACATACGTTTCTTTTACAGTTAATATTTGGAATTTGGAATTAAGAAATAATAATAATAATCGGATTTTGAATACATACGTTTCTTTTACAGTTAATGTTTCGAATTTGGAAACATAAAATAATAATAATAATAATCGAAATGATAATTTTGATACCGAAAATAATAATAATAATAATTTGGATAATTTGAATAAATATTAATTAACTATTATTTTATAAATAAACCGAAAGGGGTGGAATAATTCCAGTCTCAAATGCCCCTGTGTTAATTTAATTATGTCCGAAAAGGTAAATAATTAAATTAACACATCATACCCCAGAATATTTATTCTTATCAAATTTCGAATTACGCTTGAATTAGTTAAAACTCAAAATAAATATTTGAAGTGGTGGATGACGACATATGAATTAGTGTAACATAAGTGTATGTGTCAAACATTACAACTTCAATTTAAATAATTCTTACCAAAATTATTTGTATACAAACAACTTAAATCAGGTTTGTATCACCTTGCATTCTTTTAACACAATCTTAAAAAAATGAAAACTATTGGAACAATATACGAAAATAATATTAAACATTCTTTTAACTTGAAACAACTCCTTGAAAAACAAACATATTTTGTATACATCAGCACTTTTTGTTAGTCATAGAGAATATTTTATATATATGTCGAGATTTCACTCATCGTTCTTACAATATCACTTACTTATTTCTTTTACACGAATTCTCTTTCTTGAATCACTACTTAACATGTGTTTTCATATGACATACAAATGTAACACACCATATATTAACAAACAAATATGCAATTTCACACTATGTTGTTCTTTTATAACAACATTACTCTTTCAAATAATAAACATTTTATATACAACATTACCCTCTTAAAATAACAAACAATTTTTATATACATATATCACATTAATGTTCAATCCTATCTCTCTACTATATACAACATCTTAAACTTTCTATATTTAAATCATATGTATTTACATATTTTATTTACAACATTTCCTTATTCTCAGGGTTCGGTGTCGGATCATGTTCGCACATTTCAGCAATTCATACCTTTTATTCAATTTCAGCTTCTCTCTTTTGCATATTAAATATTAATCTAGAACCACTTATTTTTACATTAGTTATTAATCAAGCATTACTTATAATCCATAATCCTTTATATTCATCTTTTAACTTTATCAATATCTTATTTTTGGCACAATAATGCTGCAAAATACTTCTTGAATTGTTATTTTATCATTGACACAACTATCTGTTACTAAGCAAAGCGATCTACTCTTCTTGAATGTTCAACGTAATGTCTTATGTACTTTAAAGTCGAAATTTCGATTACTCCTGAATCTAACATTTTCTGAATTGTCATATCAGCTTCCTTTTTCAATGCAATCGGAATTGGTCTACTCTTGTATGCGAATTCATCAACTGGTTCGATGTCAAATTTATGTTCGTAAATATTACAGAGTCCTACATTTTCTGAAAATACTTCCTTATTCTTGACTAGTATTGTAAACAATCTATCACGTTGGTTTTCATCTAAGTTATGAGCCATATCTACTTTCTCCTTCAAAACAACAATCGTAGAGTTCGCGCTAGGGTCGGCTTCTTTTAATTCACTCGTCGAGACATAACCTATTTCTACTCGCCCTATGTTGACATCCCCGTCAACTTTATTCTCATATCTATCAGCGCAGTCATCGCAATTCAATGTCATACATTTAAATACTTCCTCATCATTATTTATATCATCGCAGCAAGGGCGTACTTTATGAATCATCATACCATTCATCTGAATATTTTCTACTATAAACGTCTCGTACGGAATATCATTGTCACCTATCTCGCTAGACGCGTCTCTCCTACTCAAATCATTATCGAATGGAATGCTCATCCTATATCCTCGTAAGTTCAATACTAGATTGTTATCTTCAAAACTTATTATACTGTTATACTCGGTAAATACATCGACTCCAATAATAACATCTGTTACTAATTTCGGGACTACTAAGAAAAATATTTCAAATTTTACATCACCAATGTTGACATCTAACATGCATTGAAATTTTACTGATTGTTTCGCTCTTTTAATCGCTACCGTGCATGATAATCCGCAAATGGGATTTGAAATTAACTTGACTTTGTTTTGGATTAGCTTGTTGTACAAAGATTCACTTATTACGCTATTAGAACATCCTGTGTCTACTAATGCAGTCGTTTCATAATTTCCTATCACTACTTTTATTCTAGGAGGATCCATAATAACTTCACTCTTGTTTGCATTACTCTTTTGTTCACTAGGCTTACTACTTGAAAAATCTCCTTGTGCCTGAATACTGTATATGGGTTCTATTTGTTTGTCTGAATTCACTGAACTTGTGCCAACACCATCCGAACCCTCGAGATATTGGCTTTCTAGTTTAACGGTTGTGCATTACCGCCATTTTCCTGGTCATGAATTTCTACTATGTCATCAGATACATTTTCATTTCGTGCACTATTATTGAATGGTCTGGCTCTAGGATTCAACGAATTTTGTTGAGTCTCAACACTTTTGACTCGCCATTTACCATTATTTATTGACTGACCTGGCCTAACTTGACTATCATTACCATTGTTATCATTACCTCTCCTATTGTATGTACGATTCTGATACTTCCTACGATAACCTTGGTTCCTCATCCATGGCATCTTTTTCCAAGAGTTTGGATTATTTCCATTTCCGCCATTCTGTCTATTGAAGGTAACATGGTTAATCTGATTTCTTTCATTATTATTCCTATTGTATGGCCTATTTCCTGACCTGTTCTGAAAATATCTAGTATTATTTCTATTCTGATTAGGCATAGGGCCTCTGTAAGTATTCCTAGCATCATAACTTCTATCACAATTGTTTACATTACCTTCTGCTCCTACCCCAGAATTTGTAAACCTATTAGTGGGTGGGTACATCCTATTACTTGAATCAATATAGTTCTGCCTACCTCTGTAAGTATTTCTTTGTTCAAATGCAGCAAGCAACTCTAACATCTCTGCAAAGGTTCTAGGCTTAGCTACTATCAAATTTAACCTTACATTCTCTGGAAAGTGATTTGTTACTGTCTCCAACAATTCGAACTCGTTTAATGGAGGATCAACTTATCTTCCCAACTCGGCCATTTCTAAAAAGTAATCTATCATTGTCTGACCTGATTCTGGTTCGTAGACACCATTTGCTAGTTGCATCCTGATATTGTTCCTTTTAGTCAAACTCCAATATCTACTAATGAAGTTGCGTTTGAATTCTTCGAATGTTGTGGTCTCATTTGTGGTTAAATTAAACCAATTCAAAGCTCTACCCTGTAATGCTTTTCGCACTATAATCATATACATATTTGGTGGGATAGCCCTCAATCTAAAATAATCATGAAGTTCGGTCAAGAAGTTCTGTGGGCTAGTGTTATTGTTTTCGTCGAAAACAGGCAACTTGATTTCATTCATCAAGTAGCTTGGAAAATTCGCACTTGACTGACTAATTCCTGTGGATAAAGGCACATTGATATCCTGCATCTGGGAACCATTATGGCTGTTAACCCTTTCATGACATCTGGGAGATCTACATGGTACTTGTGAATAAGCTTCTTCAACAATATTTCTACTCATATTGTTTCCCAGTTGCTGAATATTTACATCGTGGTTTACAGGTGAAGTAACAGGTACATTCAATCTACTTTCTAGTACACAAATTCTACTCGTCAACAATTCCTCATCTTTATGTACTTTCCTACTTAATACTGTCAACTCCTCTTGTGCTTCAATAACTTGTATTTCTATGTCTTTCTGTTTAACTTTTAATAGCTGATTCTTTTTCTCTAAATCATTCCTAACCTCATCATTTATTTTGGCAAAACCTATTAATGTTTCGTCGAAAGTATTTATCTGCATTTTCATGAGAGAAACATTACTATCTAGTTCTGAGACGTTAGCTACCATAACTTTCATTTCCTCATTTGCATTAGAAACGTCAGTTTGCATTGTTTGCAGATTAGTACCAACATTTGCAATAACCTCTTTAACTTCTGCTATGTCACTATTTACAATGGTTTGAATATTCTCTAATGCTACTGTGACGTCATTATTAATCTGATCTTTGAAGTCACCTAACCTTTCTTGTATCTCATTTACTACTTCTTGTTTTAAATCATCTCTCAGTTTTGCTAAGTTCTCATCCATTTGTACCAACTTCGAACTAATATTTTCGTTACTTATTGCAATTTGTGAATTTACATCTGTTTTTACATTATTAACGTCAGTACTAACTTTGTTAACGTCGGTACTTACTTTATCAATCTTACTGCTCAATTTATTAAACATCTGTTGCATGAAACATTTAATTGAATTCTCCAACTGATCATCTGAAGATTCGTTGCCTTCACACCTATTCACATTTTCATTTGAAATGGAAACATCTGTTTCTACCTGAACTTCCATATCTGTTTCAATCTCATCTACTAACTGTAAACTACTATCAGCACTTATATTGTCTACAATACCTTCCATTTCAGTGTTAGTTAGCAAATCCTGTCCATTCTCTTGTATATTTGAACTTTCCTCCTGTGACGACATAATTTCACGGCTTCTAAGTTTCATCCGGAATCTTAAATATAACACCTTACTTGTTTGCAGGCTTCGCAGGCTTCGACAATTACTTTCAGGCTGGAAGTTGATTGTTGTCGGATGATGTAGGATGGTCACAGCTGCTACTGCATAATGTTGAACACCTGGCTGGCCTCCTGATGGCGTGATGACGTGATGTGGATTGTTGCGCGTCGCGATACCTAGCTTGCGATTCCTCACGTTAATCTGTATCACAATGTTCTGCTCGCTAATGTCCAAATTAGATTTTTACTCGGAGAGTCTTTAACACAGTTCAATTGTTCTTATCTAGCCACACGTTGTTGCGCCAAAATGTTGAGGTGGTACACTGGAGGTTGAAGGTGGACGGGTTGTGTGAAGGGATTTCTTTGGGAAATGTACTTACTTCGAACCTCCGTCGGAGTCCTTTTGGTTTTGCACCTCAGCTTCCACGGCTACTTCTGCCCAGGGTATTGCATGAATCATCTCGGGATAGTGTTATAGCTAGTTATACCTTTTGAAATTATAACCACACTATAAACTTTTGACTATCGGAATTTATTCATATAAGCTGTAAGTTGTGTAACTGTTTGTGCGTCGTCACCACTTTTAGTTTCACTTGTCATTTACTTACGTGAATTATATTCTTCTTATTTATCACAAATGAAATAAAACTCACACGCTTATATCTTCTGGATGCGTTGTGCTTCGTATGTTACGGTGGCTGTGAGAATAGCCATAGCTAGGTTTAGTTTTCCGCGACTTCTCCAAGGAGTACGATACAACGATCTGCTCTGTTCGAAGAGTGATGATGGAGTGTCGTCCTACCGACGCTATCTTTCGCGGTTAAGGATGCTTTTCTCCCATTGGCTACATCCTTCGTTACGTAAATCATTTTTATTGGTTAAGCCAATTCGCGGGTTGGAATTATGAACTTAGTACGTTGTATTTTAAATACATACGTTTCTTTTACAGTTAATATTTGGAATTTTGAATTAAGAAATAATAATAATAATAATCGGATTTTGAATACATACGTTTCTTTTACAGTTAATGTTTCGAATTTGGAAACATAAAATAATAATAATAATAATCGAAATGAGAATTTTGATACCGAAAATAATAATAATAATAATTTGGATAATTTGAATAAATATTAATTATCTATTATTTTATAAATAAACCGAAAGGGGTATCACCTTGCATTCTTTTAACACAATCTTAAAAAAATGAAAACTATTGGAACAATATACGAAAATAATATTAAACATTCTTTTAACTTGAAACAACTCCTTGAAAAACAAACATATTTTGTATACATCAGCACTTTTTGTTAGTCACAGAGAATATTTTATATATATGTCGAGATTTCACTCATCGTTCTTACAATATCACTTACTTATTTCTTTTACACGAATTCTCTTTCTTGAATCACTACTTAACATGTGTTTTCATATGACATACAAATGTAACACACCATATATTAACAAACAAATATGCAATTTCACACTATGTTGTTCTTTTATAACAACATTACTCTTTCAAATAATAAACATTTTATATACAACATTACCCTCTTAAAATAACAAACAATTTTTATATACATATATCACATTAATGTTCAATCCTATCTCTCTACTATATACAACATCTTAAACTTTCTATATTTAAATCATATGTATTTATATATTTTATTTACAACATTTCCTTATTCTCAGGGTTCGGTGTCGGATCATGTTCGCACATTTCAGCAATTCATACCTTTTATTCAATTTCAGCTTCTCTCTTTTGCATATTAAATATTAATCTGGAACCACTTATTTTTACATTAGTTATTAATCAAGCATTACTTATAATCCATAATCCTTTATATTCATCTTTTAACTTTATCAATATCTTATTTTTGGCACAATAATGCTGCAAAATACTTCTTGAATTGTTATTTTATCATTGACACAACTATCTGTTACTAAGCAAAGCGATCTACTCTTCTTGAATGTTCAACGTAATGTCTTATGTACTTTAAAGTCGAAATTTCGATTACTCCTGAATCTAACATTTTCTGAATTGTCATATCAGCTTCCTTTTTCAATGCAATCGGAATTGGTCTACTCTTGTATGCGAATTCATCAACTGGTTCGATGTCAGTGGAATAATTCCAGTCTCAAATGCCCCTGTGTTAATTTAATTATGTCCGAAAAGGTAAATAATTAAATTAACACATCATACCCCAGAATATTTATTCTTATCATATTTTGAATTACGCTTGAATTAGTTAAAGCTCAAAATAAATATTTGAAGTGGTGGATGACGACATATGAATTAGTGTAACATAAGTGTATGTGTCAAACATTACAACTTCAATTTAAATAATTCTTACCAAAATTATTTGTATACAAACAACTTAAATCAGGTTTGTATCACCTTGCATTCTTTTAACACAATCTTAAAAAAATGAAAACTATTGGAACAATATACGAAAATAATATTAAACATTCTTTTAACTTGAAACAACTCCTTGAAAAACAAACATATTTTGTATACATCAGCACTTTTTGTTAGTCATAGAGAATATTTTATATATATGTCGAGATTTCACTCATCGTTCTTACAATATCACTTACTTATTTCTTTTACACGAATTCTCTTTCTTGAATCACTACTTAACATGTGTTTTCATATGACATACAAATGTAACACACCATATATTAACAAACAAATATGCAATTTCACACTATGTTGTTCTTTTATAACAACATTACTCTTTCAAATAATAAACATTTTATATACAACATTACCCTCTTAAAATAACAAACAATTTTTATATACATATATCACATTAATGTTCAATCCTATCTCTCTACTATATACAACATCTTAAACTTTCCTTATTTAAATCATATGTATTTATATATTTTATTTACAACATTTCCTTATTCTCAGGGTTCGGTGTCGGATCATGTTCGCACATTTCAGCAATTCATACCTTTTATTCAATTTCAGCTTCTCTCTTTTGCATATTAAATATTAATCTAGAACCACTTATTTTTACATTAGTTATTAATCAAGCATTACTTATAATCCATAATCCTTTATATTCATCTTTTAACTTTATCAATATCTTATTTTTGGCACAATAATGCTGCAAAATACTTCTTGAATTGTTATTTTATCATTGACACAACTATCTGTTACTAAGCAAAGCGATCTACTCTTCTTGAATGTTCAACGTAATGTCTTATGTACTTTAAAGTCGAAATTTCGATTACTCCTGAATCTAACATTTTCTGAATTGTCATATCAGCTTCCTTTTTCAATGCAATCGGAATTGGTCTACTCTTGTATGCGAATTCATCAACTGGTTCGATGTCAAATTTATGTTCGTAAATATTACAGAGTCCTACATTTTCTGAAAATACTTCCTTATTCTTGACTAGTATTGTAAACAATCTATCACGTTGGTTTTCATCTAAGTTATGAGCCATATCAACTTTCTCCTTCAAAACAACAATCGTAGAGTTCGCGCTAGGGTCGGCTTCTTTTAATTCACTCGTCGAGACATAACCTATTTCTACTCGCCCTATGTTGACATCCCCGTCAACTTTATTCTCATATCTATCAGCGCAGTCATCTCAATTCAATGCCATACATTTAAATACTTCCTCATCATTATTTATATCATCGCAGCAAGGGCCTACTTTATGAATCATCATACCATTCATCTGAATATTTTCTACTATAAACGTCTCGTACGGAATATCATTGTCACCTATCTCGCTAGACGCGTCTCTCCTACTCAAATCATTATCGAATGGAATGCTCATCCTATATCCTCGTAAGTTCAATACTAGATTGTTATCTTCAAAACTTATTATACTGTTATACTCGGTAAATACATCGACTCCAATAATAACATCTGTTACTAATTTCGGGACTACTAAGAAAAATATTTCAAATTTTACATCACCAATGTTGACATCTAACATGCATTGAAATTTTACTGATTGTTTCGCTCTTTTAATCGCTACCGTGCATGATAATCCGCAAATGGGATTTGAAATTAACTTGACTTTGTTTTGGATTAGCTTGTTGTACAAAGATTCACTTATTACGCTATTAGAACATCCTGTGTCTACTAATGCAGTCGTTTCATAATTTCCTATCACTATTTTTATTCTAGGAGGATCCATAATAACCTCACTCTTGTTTGCATTACTCTTTTGTTCACTAGGCTTACTACTTGAAAAATCTCCTTGTGCCTGAATACTGTATATGGGTTCTGTTTGTTTGTCTGAATTCACTGAACTTGTGCCAACACCATCCGAACCCTCGAGATATTGGCTTTCTAGTTTAACGGTTGTGCATTACCGCCATTTTCCTGGTCATGAATTTCTACTATGTCATCAGATACATTTTCATTTCGTGCACTATTATTGAATGGTCTGGCTCTAGGATTCAACGAATTTTGTTGAGTCTCAACACTTTTGACTCGCCATTTACCATTATTTATTGACTGACCTGGCCTAACTTGACTATCATTACCATTGTTATCATTACCTCTCCTATTGTATGTACGATTCTGATACTTCCTACGATAACCTTGGTTCCTCATCCATGGCATCTTTTTCCAAGAGTTTGGATTATTTCCATTTCCGCCATTCTGTCTATTGAAGGTAACATGGTTAATCTGATTTCTTTCATTATTATTCCTATTGTATGGCCTATTTCCTGACCTGTTCTGAAAATATCTAGTATTATTTCTATTCTGATTAGGCATAGGGCCTCTGTAAGTATTCCTAGCATCATAACTTCTATCACAATTGTTTACACTACCTTCTGCCCCTACCCCAGAATTTGTAAACCTATTAGTGGGTGGGTACATCCTATTACTTGAATCAATATAGTTCTGCCTACCTCTGTAAGTATTTCTTTGTTCAAATGCAGCAAGCAACTCTAACATCTCTGCAAAGGTTCTAGGCTTAGCTACTATCAAATTTAACCTTACATTCTCTGGAAAGTGATTTGTTACTGTCTCCAACAATTCGAACTCGTTTAATGGAGGATCAACTTATCTTCCCAACTCGGCCATTTCTAAAAAGTAATCTATCATTGTCTGACCTGATTCTGGTTCGTAGACACCATTTGCTAGTTGCATCCTGATATTGTTCCTTTTAGTCAAACTCCAATATCTACTAATGAAGTTGCGTTTGAATTCTTCGAATGTTGTGGTCTCATTTGTGGTTAAATTAAACCAATTCAAAGCTCTACCCTGTAATGCTTTTCGCACTATAATCATATACATATTTGGTGGGATAGCCCTCAGTCTAAAATAATCATGAAGTTCGGTCAAGAAGTTCTGTGGGCTAGTGTTATTGTTTTCGTCGAAAACAGGCAACTTGATTTCATTCATCAAGTAGCTTGGAAAATTCGCACTTGACTGACTAATTCCTGTGGATAAAGGCACATTGATATCCTGCATCTGGGAACCATTATGGCTGTTAACCCTTTCATGACATCTGGGAGATCTACATGGTACTTGTGAATAAGCTTCTTCAACAATATTTCTACTCATATTGTTTCCCAGTTGCTGAATATTTACATCGTGGTTTACAGGTGAAGTAACAGGTACATTCAATCTACTTTCTAGTACACAAATTCTACTCGTCAACAATTCCTCATCTTTATGTACTTTCCTACTTAATACTGTCAACTCCTCTTGTGCTTCAATAACTTGTATTTCTATGTCTTTCTGTTTAACTTTTAATAGCTGATTCTTTTTCTCTAAATCATTCCTAACCTCATCATTTATTTTGGCAAAACCTATTAATGTTTCGTCGAAAGTATTTATCTGCATTTTCATGAGGGAAACATTACTATCTAGTTCTGAGACGTTAGCTACCATAACTTTCATTTCCTCATTTGCATTAGAAACGTCAGTTTGCATTGTTTGCAGATTAGTACTAACATTTGCAATAACCTCTTTAACTTCTGCTATGTCACTATTTACAATGGTTTGAATATTCTCTAATGCTACTGTGACGTCATTATTAATCTGATCTTTGAAGTCACCTAACCTTTCTTGTATCTCATTTACTACTTCTTGTTTTAAATCATCTCTCAGTTTTGCTAAGTTCTCATCCATTTGTACCAACTTCGAACTAATATTTTCGTTACTTATTGCAATTTGTGAATTTACATCTGTTTTTACATTATTAACGTCAGTACTAACTTTGTTAACGTCGGTACTTACTTTATCAATCTTACTGCTCAATTTATTAAACATCTGTTGCATGAAACATTTAATTGAATTCTCCAACTGATCATCTGAAGATTCGTTGCCTTCACACCTATTCACATTTTCATTTGAAATGGAAACATCTGTTTCTACCTGAACTTCCATATCTGTTTCAATCTCATCTACTAACTGTAAACTACTATCAGCACTTATATTGTCTACAATACCTTCCATTTCAGTGTTAGTTAGCAAATCCTGTCCATTCTCTTGTATATTTGAACTTTCCTCCTGTGACGACATAATTTCACGGCTTCTAAGTTTCATCCGGAATCTTAAATATAACACCTTACTTGTTTGCAGGCTTCGCAGGCTTCGACAATTACTTTCAGGCTGGAAGTTGATTGTTGTCGGATGATGTAGGATGGTCACAGCTGCTACTGCATAATGTTGAACACCTGGCTGGCCTCCTGATGGCGTGATGACGTGATGTGGATTGTTGCGCGTCGCGATACCTAGCTTGCGATTCCTCACGTTAATCTGTATCACAATGTTCTGCTCGCTAATGTCCAAATTAGATTTTTACTCGGAGAGTCTTTAACACAGTTCAATTGTTCTTATCTAGCCACACGTTGTTGCGCCAAAATGTTGAGGTGGTACACTGGAGGTTGAAGGTGGACGGGTTGTGTGAAGGGATTTCTTTGGGAAATGTACTTACTTCGAACCTCCGTCGGAGTCCTTTTGGTTTTGCACCTCAGCTTCCACGGCTACTTCTGCCCAGGGTATTGCATGAATCATCTCGGGATAGTGTTATAGCTAGTTATACCTTTTGAAATTATAACCACACTATAAACTTTTGACTATCGGAATTTATTCATATAAGCTGTAAGTTGTGTAACTGTTTGTGCGTCGTCACCACTTTTAGTTTCACTTGTCATTTACTTACGTGAATTATATTCTTCTTATTTATCACAAATGAAATAAAACTCACACGCTTATATCTTCTGGATGCGTTGTGCTTCGTATGTTACGGTGGCTGTGAGAATAGCCATAGCTAGGTTTAGTTTTCCGCGACTTCTCCAAGGAGTACGATACAACGATCTGCTCTGTTCGAAGAGTGATGATGGAGTGTCGTCCTACCGACGCTATCTTTCGCGGTTAAGGATGCTTTTCTCCCATTGGCTACATCCTTCGTTACGTAAATCATTTTTATTGGTTAAGCCAATTCGCGGGTTGGAATTATGAACTTAGTACGTTGTATTTTAAATACATACGTTTCTTTTACAGTTAATATTTGGAATTTTGAATTAAGAAATAATAATAATAATAATCGGATTTTGAATACATACGTTTCTTTTACAGTTAATGTTTCGAATTTGGAAACATAAAATAATAATAATAATAATCGAAATGAGAATTTTGATACCGAAAATAATAATAATAATAATTTGGATAATTTGAATAAATATTAATTATCTATTATTTTATAAATAAACCGAAAGGGGTATCACCTTGCATTCTTTTAACACAATCTTAAAAAAATGAAAACTATTGGAACAATATACGAAAATAATATTAAACATTCTTTTAACTTGAAACAACTCCTTGAAAAACAAACATATTTTGTATACATCAGCACTTTTTGTTAGTCACAGAGAATATTTTATATATATGTCGAGATTTCACTCATCGTTCTTACAATATCACTTACTTATTTCTTTTACACGAATTCTCTTTCTTGAATCACTACTTAACATGTGTTTTCATATGACATACAAATGTAACACACCATATATTAACAAACAAATATGCAATTTCACACTATGTTGTTCTTTTATAACAACATTACTCTTTCAAATAATAAACATTTTATATACAACATTACCCTCTTAAAATAACAAACAATTTTTATATACATATATCACATTAATGTTCAATCCTATCTCTCTACTATATACAACATCTTAAACTTTCTATATTTAAATCATATGTATTTATATATTTTATTTACAACATTTCCTTATTCTCAGGGTTCGGTGTCGGATCATGTTCGCACATTTCAGCAATTCATACCTTTTATTCAATTTCAGCTTCTCTCTTTTGCATATTAAATATTAATCTGGAACCACTTATTTTTACATTAGTTATTAATCAAGCATTACTTATAATCCATAATCCTTTATATTCATCTTTTAACTTTATCAATATCTTATTTTTGGCACAATAATGCTGCAAAATACTTCTTGAATTGTTATTTTATCATTGACACAACTATCTGTTACTAAGCAAAGCGATCTACTCTTCTTGAATGTTCAACGTAATGTCTTATGTACTTTAAAGTCGAAATTTCGATTACTCCTGAATCTAACATTTTCTGAATTGTCATATCAGCTTCCTTTTTCAATGCAATCGGAATTGGTCTACTCTTGTATGCGAATTCATCAACTGGTTCGATGTCAGTGGAATAATTCCAGTCTCAAATGCCCCTGTGTTAATTTAATTATGTCCGAAAAGGTAAATAATTAAATTAACACATCATACCCCAGAATATTTATTCTTATCATATTTTGAATTACGCTTGAATTAGTTAAAGCTCAAAATAAATATTTGAAGTGGTGGATGACGACATATGAATTAGTGTAACATAAGTGTATGTGTCAAACATTACAACTTCAATTTAAATAATTCTTACCAAAATTATTTGTATACAAACAACTTAAATCAGGTTTGTATCACCTTGCATTCTTTTAACACAATCTTAAAAAAATGAAAACTATTGGAACAATATACGAAAATAATATTAAACATTCTTTTAACTTGAAACAACTCCTTGAAAAACAAACATATTTTGTATACATCAGCACTTTTTGTTAGTCATAGAGAATATTTTATATATATGTCGAGATTTCACTCATCGTTCTTACAATATCACTTACTTATTTCTTTTACACGAATTCTCTTTCTTGAATCACTACTTAACATGTGTTTTCATATGACATACAAATGTAACACACCATATATTAACAAACAAATATGCAATTTCACACTATGTTGTTCTTTTATAACAACATTACTCTTTCAAATAATAAACATTTTATATACAACATTACCCTCTTAAAATAACAAACAATTTTTATATACATATATCACATTAATGTTCAATCCTATCTCTCTACTATATACAACATCTTAAACTTTCCTTATTTAAATCATATGTATTTATATATTTTATTTACAACATTTCCTTATTCTCAGGGTTCGGTGTCGGATCATGTTCGCACATTTCAGCAATTCATACCTTTTATTCAATTTCAGCTTCTCTCTTTTGCATATTAAATATTAATCTAGAACCACTTATTTTTACATTAGTTATTAATCAAGCATTACTTATAATCCATAATCCTTTATATTCATCTTTTAACTTTATCAATATCTTATTTTTGGCACAATAATGCTGCAAAATACTTCTTGAATTGTTATTTTATCATTGACACAACTATCTGTTACTAAGCAAAGCGATCTACTCTTCTTGAATGTTCAACGTAATGTCTTATGTACTTTAAAGTCGAAATTTCGATTACTCCTGAATCTAACATTTTCTGAATTGTCATATCAGCTTCCTTTTTCAATGCAATCGGAATTGGTCTACTCTTGTATGCGAATTCATCAACTGGTTCGATGTCAAATTTATGTTCGTAAATATTACAGAGTCCTACATTTTCTGAAAATACTTCCTTATTCTTGACTAGTATTGTAAACAATCTATCACGTTGGTTTTCATCTAAGTTATGAGCCATATCAACTTTCTCCTTCAAAACAACAATCGTAGAGTTCGCGCTAGGGTCGGCTTCTTTTAATTCACTCGTCGAGACATAACCTATTTCTACTCGCCCTATGTTGACATCCCCGTCAACTTTATTCTCATATCTATCAGCGCAGTCATCTCAATTCAATGCCATACATTTAAATACTTCCTCATCATTATTTATATCATCGCAGCAAGGGCCTACTTTATGAATCATCATACCATTCATCTGAATATTTTCTACTATAAACGTCTCGTACGGAATATCATTGTCACCTATCTCGCTAGACGCGTCTCTCCTACTCAAATCATTATCGAATGGAATGCTCATCCTATATCCTCGTAAGTTCAATACTAGATTGTTATCTTCAAAACTTATTATACTGTTATACTCGGTAAATACATCGACTCCAATAATAACATCTGTTACTAATTTCGGGACTACTAAGAAAAATATTTCAAATTTTACATCACCAATGTTGACATCTAACATGCATTGAAATTTTACTGATTGTTTCGCTCTTTTAATCGCTACCGTGCATGATAATCCGCAAATGGGATTTGAAATTAACTTGACTTTGTTTTGGATTAGCTTGTTGTACAAAGATTCACTTATTACGCTATTAGAACATCCTGTGTCTACTAATGCAGTCGTTTCATAATTTCCTATCACTATTTTTATTCTAGGAGGATCCATAATAACCTCACTCTTGTTTGCATTACTCTTTTGTTCACTAGGCTTACTACTTGAAAAATCTCCTTGTGCCTGAATACTGTATATGGGTTCTGTTTGTTTGTCTGAATTCACTGAACTTGTGCCAACACCATCCGAACCCTCGAGATATTGGCTTTCTAGTTTAACGGTTGTGCATTACCGCCATTTTCCTGGTCATGAATTTCTACTATGTCATCAGATACATTTTCATTTCGTGCACTATTATTGAATGGTCTGGCTCTAGGATTCAACGAATTTTGTTGAGTCTCAACACTTTTGACTCGCCATTTACCATTATTTATTGACTGACCTGGCCTAACTTGACTATCATTACCATTGTTATCATTACCTCTCCTATTGTATGTACGATTCTGATACTTCCTACGATAACCTTGGTTCCTCATCCATGGCATCTTTTTCCAAGAGTTTGGATTATTTCCATTTCCGCCATTCTGTCTATTGAAGGTAACATGGTTAATCTGATTTCTTTCATTATTATTCCTATTGTATGGCCTATTTCCTGACCTGTTCTGAAAATATCTAGTATTATTTCTATTCTGATTAGGCATAGGGCCTCTGTAAGTATTCCTAGCATCATAACTTCTATCACAATTGTTTACACTACCTTCTGCCCCTACCCCAGAATTTGTAAACCTATTAGTGGGTGGGTACATCCTATTACTTGAATCAATATAGTTCTGCCTACCTCTGTAAGTATTTCTTTGTTCAAATGCAGCAAGCAACTCTAACATCTCTGCAAAGGTTCTAGGCTTAGCTACTATCAAATTTAACCTTACATTCTCTGGAAAGTGATTTGTTACTGTCTCCAACAATTCGAACTCGTTTAATGGAGGATCAACTTATCTTCCCAACTCGGCCATTTCTAAAAAGTAATCTATCATTGTCTGACCTGATTCTGGTTCGTAGACACCATTTGCTAGTTGCATCCTGATATTGTTCCTTTTAGTCAAACTCCAATATCTACTAATGAAGTTGCGTTTGAATTCTTCGAATGTTGTGGTCTCATTTGTGGTTAAATTAAACCAATTCAAAGCTCTACCCTGTAATGCTTTTCGCACTATAATCATATACATATTTGGTGGGATAGCCCTCAGTCTAAAATAATCATGAAGTTCGGTCAAGAAGTTCTGTGGGCTAGTGTTATTGTTTTCGTCGAAAACAGGCAACTTGATTTCATTCATCAAGTAGCTTGGAAAATTCGCACTTGACTGACTAATTCCTGTGGATAAAGGCACATTGATATCCTGCATCTGGGAACCATTATGGCTGTTAACCCTTTCATGACATCTGGGAGATCTACATGGTACTTGTGAATAAGCTTCTTCAACAATATTTCTACTCATATTGTTTCCCAGTTGCTGAATATTTACATCGTGGTTTACAGGTGAAGTAACAGGTACATTCAATCTACTTTCTAGTACACAAATTCTACTCGTCAACAATTCCTCATCTTTATGTACTTTCCTACTTAATACTGTCAACTCCTCTTGTGCTTCAATAACTTGTATTTCTATGTCTTTCTGTTTAACTTTTAATAGCTGATTCTTTTTCTCTAAATCATTCCTAACCTCATCATTTATTTTGGCAAAACCTATTAATGTTTCGTCGAAAGTATTTATCTGCATTTTCATGAGGGAAACATTACTATCTAGTTCTGAGACGTTAGCTACCATAACTTTCATTTCCTCATTTGCATTAGAAACGTCAGTTTGCATTGTTTGCAGATTAGTACTAACATTTGCAATAACCTCTTTAACTTCTGCTATGTCACTATTTACAATGGTTTGAATATTCTCTAATGCTACTGTGACGTCATTATTAATCTGATCTTTGAAGTCACCTAACCTTTCTTGTATCTCATTTACTACTTCTTGTTTTAAATCATCTCTCAGTTTTGCTAAGTTCTCATCCATTTGTACCAACTTCGAACTAATATTTTCGTTACTTATTGCAATTTGTGAATTTACATCTGTTTTTACATTATTAACGTCAGTACTAACTTTGTTAACGTCGGTACTTACTTTATCAATCTTACTGCTCAATTTATTAAACATCTGTTGCATGAAACATTTAATTGAATTCTCCAACTGATCATCTGAAGATTCGTTGCCTTCACACCTATTCACATTTTCATTTGAAATGGAAACATCTGTTTCTACCTGAACTTCCATATCTGTTTCAATCTCATCTACTAACTGTAAACTACTATCAGCACTTATATTGTCTACAATACCTTCCATTTCAGTGTTAGTTAGCAAATCCTGTCCATTCTCTTGTATATTTGAACTTTCCTCCTGTGACGACATAATTTCACGGCTTCTAAGTTTCATCCGGAATCTTAAATATAACACCTTACTTGTTTGCAGGCTTCGCAGGCTTCGACAATTACTTTCAGGCTGGAAGTTGATTGTTGTCGGATGATGTAGGATGGTCACAGCTGCTACTGCATAATGTTGAACACCTGGCTGGCCTCCTGATGGCGTGATGACGTGATGTGGATTGTTGCGCGTCGCGATACCTAGCTTGCGATTCCTCACGTTAATCTGTATCACAATGTTCTGCTCGCTAATGTCCAAATTAGATTTTTACTCGGAGAGTCTTTAACACAGTTCAATTGTTCTTATCTAGCCACACGTTGTTGCGCCAAAATGTTGAGGTGGTACACTGGAGGTTGAAGGTGGACGGGTTGTGTGAAGGGATTTCTTTGGGAAATGTACTTACTTCGAACCTCCGTCGGAGTCCTTTTGGTTTTGCACCTCAGCTTCCACGGCTACTTCTGCCCAGGGTATTGCATGAATCATCTCGGGATAGTGTTATAGCTAGTTATACCTTTTGAAATTATAACCACACTATAAACTTTTGACTATCGGAATTTATTCATATAAGCTGTAAGTTGTGTAACTGTTTGTGCGTCGTCACCACTTTTAGTTTCACTTGTCATTTACTTACGTGAATTATATTCTTCTTATTTATCACAAATGAAATAAAACTCACACGCTTATATCTTCTGGATGCGTTGTGCTTCGTATGTTACGGTGGCTGTGAGAATAGCCATAGCTAGGTTTAGTTTTCCGCGACTTCTCCAAGGAGTACGATACAACGATCTGCTCTGTTCGAAGAGTGATGATGGAGTGTCGTCCTACCGACGCTATCTTTCGCGGTTAAGGATGCTTTTCTCCCATTGGCTACATCCTTCGTTACGTAAATCATTTTTATTGGTTAAGCCAATTCGCGGGTTGGAATTATGAACTTAGTACGTTGTATTTTAAATACATACGTTTCTTTTACAGTTAATATTTGGAATTTTGAATTAAGAAATAATAATAATAATAATCGGATTTTGAATACATACGTTTCTTTTACAGTTAATGTTTCGAATTTGGAAACATAAAATAATAATAATAATAATCGAAATGAGAATTTTGATACCGAAAATAATAATAATAATAATTTGGATAATTTGAATAAATATTAATTATCTATTATTTTATAAATAAACCGAAAGGGGTGGAATAATTCCAGTCTCAAATGCCCCTGTGTTAATTTAATTATGTCCGAAAAGGTAAATAATTAAATTAACACATCATACCCCAGAATATTTATTCTTATCAAATTTTGAATTACGCTTGAATTAGTTAAAACTCAAAATAAATATTTGAAGTGGTGGATGACGACATATGAATTAGTGTAACATAAGTGTATGTGTCAAACATTACAACTTCAATTTAAATAATTCTTACCAAAATTATTTGTATACAAACAACTTAAATCAGGTTTGTATCACCTTGCATTCTTTTAACACAATCTTAAAAAAATGAAAACTATTGGAACAATATACGAAAATAATATTAAACATTCTTTTAACTTGAAACAACTCCTTGAAAAACAAACATATTTTGTATACATCAGCACTTTTTGTTAGTCATAGAGAATATTTTATATATATGTCGAGATTTCACTCATCGTTCTTACAATATCACTTACTTATTTCTTTTACACGAATTCTCTTTCTTGAATCACTACTTAACATGTGTTTTCATATGACATACAAATGTAACACACCATATATTAACAAACAAATATGCAATTTCACACTATGTTGTTCTTTTATAACAACATTACTCTTTCAAATAATAAACATTTTATATACAACATTACCCTCTTAAAATAACAAACAATTTTTATATACATATATCACATTAATGTTCAATCCTATCTCTCTACTATATACAACATCTTAAACTTTCTATATTTAAATCATATGTATTTATATATTTTATTTACAACATTTCCTTATTCTCAGGGTTCGGTGTCGGATCATGTTCGCACATTTCAGCAATTCATACCTTTTATTCAATTTCAGCTTCTCTCTTTTGCATATTAAATATTAATCTAGAACCACTTATTTTTACATTAGTTATTAATCAAGCATTACTTATAATCCATAATCCTTTATATTCATCTTTTAACTTTATCAATATCTTATTTTTGGCACAATAATGCTGCAAAATACTTCTTGAATTGTTATTTTATCATTGACACAACTATCTGTTACTAAGCAAAGCGATCTACTCTTCTTGAATGTTCAACGTAATGTCTTATGTACTTTAAAGTCGAAATTTCGATTACTCCTGAATCTAACATTTTCTGAATTGTCATATCAGCTTCCTTTTTCAATGCAATCGGAATTGGTCTACTCTTGTATGCGAATTCATCAACTGGTTCGATGTCAAATTTATGTTCGTAAATATTACAGAGTCCTACATTTTCTGAAAATACTTCCTTATTCTTGACTAGTATTGTAAACAATCTATCACGTTGGTTTTCATCTAAGTTATGAGCCATATCTACTTTCTCCTTCAAAACAACAATCGTAGAGTTCGCGCTAGGGTCGGCTTCTTTTAATTCACTCGTCGAGACATAACCTATTTCTACTCGCCCTATGTTGACATCCCCGTCAACTTTATTCTCATATCTATCAGCGCAGTCATCGCAATTCAATGTCATACATTTAAATACTTCCTCATCATTATTTATATCATCGCAGCAAGGGCCTACTTTATGAATCATCATACCATTCATCTGAATATTTTCTACTATAAACGTCTCGTACGGAATATCATTGTCACCCATCTCGCTAGACGCGTCTCTCCTACTCAAATCATTATCGAATGGAATGCTCATCCTATATCCTCGTAAGTTCAATACTAGATTGTTATCTTCAAAACTTATTATACTGTTATACTCGGTAAATACATCGACTCCAATAATAACATCTGTTACTAATTTCGGGACTACTAAGAAAAATATTTCAAATTTTACATCACCAATGTTGACATCTAACATGCATTGAAATTTTACTGATTGTTTCGCTCTTTTAATCGCTACCGTGCATGATAATCCGCAAATGGGATTTGAAATTAACTTGACTTTGTTTTGGATTAGCTTGTTGTACAAAGATTCACTTATTACGCTATTAGAACATCCTGTGTCTACTAATGCAGTCGTTTCATAATTTCCTATCACTACTTTTATTCTAGGAGGATCCATAATAACCTCACTCTTGTTTGCATTACTCTTTTGTTCACTAGGCTTACTACTTGAAAAATCTCCTTGTGCCTGAATACTGTATATGGGTTCTATTTGTTTGTCTGAATTCACTGAACTTGTGCCAACACCATCCGAACCCTCGAGATATTGGCTTTCTAGTTTAACGGTTGTGCATTACCGCCATTTTCCTGGTCATGAATTTCTACTATGTCATCAGATACATTTTCATTTCGTGCACTATTATTGAATGGTCTGGCTCTAGGATTCAACGAATTTTGTTGAGTCTCAACACTTTTGACTCGCCATTTACCATTATTTATTGACTGACCTGGCCTAACTTGACTATCATTACCATTGTTATCATTACCTCTCCTATTGTATGTACGATTCTGATACTTCCTACGATAACCTTGGTTCCTCATCCATGGCATCTTTTTCCAAGAGTTTGGATTATTTCCATTTCCGCCATTCTGTCTATTGAAGGTAACATGGTTAATCTGATTTCTTTCATTATTATTCCTATTGTATGGCCTATTTCCTGACCTGTTCTGAAAATATCTAGTATTATTTCTATTCTGATTAGGCATAGGGCCTCTGTAAGTATTCCTAGCATCATAACTTCTATCACAATTGTTTACACTACCTTCTGCCCCTACCCCAGAATTTGTAAACCTATTAGTGGGTGGGTACATCCTATTACTTGAATCAATATAGTTCTGCCTACCTCTGTAAGTATTTCTTTGTTCAAATGCAGCAAGCAACTCTAACATCTCTGCAAAGGTTCTAGGCTTAGCTACTATCAAATTTAACCTTACATTCTCTGGAAAGTGATTTGTTACTGTCTCCAACAATTCGAACTCGTTTAATGGAGGATCAACTTATCTTCCCAACTCGGCCATTTCTAAAAAGTAATCTATCATTGTCTGACCTGATTCTGGTTCGTAGACACCATTTGCTAGTTGCATCCTGATATTGTTCCTTTTAGTCAAACTCCAATATCTACTAATGAAGTTGCGTTTGAATTCTTCGAATGTTGTGGTCTCATTTGTGGTTAAATTAAACCAATTCAAAGCTCTACCCTGTAATGCTTTTCGCACTATAATCATATACATATTTGGTGGGATAGCCCTCAATCTAAAATAATCATGAAGTTCGGTCAAGAAGTTCTGTGGGCTAGTGTTATTGTTTTCGTCGAAAACAGGCAACTTGATTTCATTCATCAAGTAGCTTGGAAAATTCGCACTTGACTGACTAATTCCTGTGGATAAAGGCACATTGATATCCTGCATCTGGGAACCATTATGGCTGTTAACCCTTTCATGACATCTGGGAGATCTACATGGTACTTGTGAATAAGCTTCTTCAACAATATTTCTACTCATATTGTTTCCCAGTTGCTGAATATTTACATCGTGGTTTACAGGTGAAGTAACAGGTACATTCAATCTACTTTCTAGTACACAAATTCTACTCGTCAACAATTCCTCATCTTTATGTACTTTCCTATTTAATACTGTCAACTCCTCTTGTGCTTCAATAACTTGTATTTCTATGTCTTTCTGTTTAACTTTTAATAGCTGATTCTTTTTCTCTAAATCATTCCTAACCTCATCATTTATTTTGGCAAAACCTATTAATGTTTCGTCGAAAGTATTTATCTGCATTTTCATGAGGGAAACATTACTATCTAGTTCTGAGACGTTAGCTACCATAACTTTCATTTCCTCATTTGCATTAGAAACGTCAGTTTGCATTGTTTGCAGATTAGTACTAACATTTGCAATAACCTCTTTAACTTCTGCTATGTCACTATTTACAATGGTTTGAATATTCTCTAATGCTACTGTGACGTCATTATTAATCTGATCTTTGAAGTCACCTAACCTTTCTTGTATCTCATTTACTACTTCTTGTTTTAAATCATCTCTCAGTTTTGCTAAGTTCTCATCCATTTGTACCAACTTCGAACTAATATTTTCGTTACTTGTTGCAATTTGTGAATTTACATCTGTTTTTACATTATTAACGTCAGTACTAACTTTGTTAACGTCGGTACTTACTTTATCAATCTTACTGCTCAATTTATTAAACATCTGTTGCATGAAACATTTAATTGAATTCTCCAACTGATCATCTGAAGATTCGTTGCCTTCACACCTATTCACATTTTCATTTGAAATGGAAACATCTGTTTCTACCTGAACTTCCATATCTGTTTCAATCTCATCTACTAACTGTAAACTACTATCAGCACTTATATTGTCTACAATACCTTCCATTTCAGTGTTAGTTAGCAAATCCTGTCCATTCTCTTGTATATTTGAACTTTCCTCCTGTGACGACATAATTTCACGGCTTCTAAGTTTCATCCGGAATCTTAAATATAACACCTTACTTGTTTGCAGGCTTCGCAGGCTTCGACAATTACTTTCAGGCTGGAAGTTGATTGTTGTCGGATGATGTAGGATGGTCACAGCTGCTACTGCATAATGTTGAACACCTGGCTGGCCTCCTGATGGCGTGATGACGTGATGTGGATTGTTGCGCGTCGCGATACCTAGCTTGCGATTCCTCACGTTAATCTGTATCACAATGTTCTGCTCGCTAATGTCCAAATTAGATTTTTACTCGGAGAGTCTTTAACACAGTTCAATTGTTCTTATCTAGCCACACGTTGTTGCGCCAAAATGTTGAGGTGGTACACTGGAGGTTGAAGGTGGACGGGTTGTGTGAAGGGATTTCTTTGGGAAATGTACTTACTTCGAACCTCCGTCGGAGTCCTTTTGGTTTTGCACCTCAGCTTCCACGGCTACTTCTGCCCAGGGTATTGCATGAATCATCTCGGGATAGTGTTATAGCTAGTTATACCTTTTGAAATTATAACCACACTATAAACTTTTGACTATCGGAATTTATTCATATAAGCTGTAAGTTGTGTAACTGTTTGTGCGTCGTCACCACTTTTAGTTTCACTTGTCATTTACTTACGTGAATTATATTCTTCTTATTTATCACAAATGAAATAAAACTCACACGCTTATATCTTCTGGATGCGTTGTGCTTCGTATGTTACGGTGGCTGTGAGAATAGCCATAGCTAGGTTTAGTTTTCCGCGACTTCTCCAAGGAGTACGATACAACGATCTGCTCTGTTCGAAGAGTGATGATGGAGTGTCGTCCTACCGACGCTATCTTTCGCGGTTAAGGATGCTTTTCTCCCATTGGCTACATCCTTCGTTACGTAAATCATTTTTATTGGTTAAGCCAATTCGCGGGTTGGAATTATGAACTTAGTACGTTGTATTTTAAATACATACGTTTCTTTTACAGTTAATATTTGGAATTTGGAATTAAGAAATAATAATAATAATCGGATTTTGAATACATACGTTTCTTTTACAGTTAATGTTTCGAATTTGGAAACATAAAATAATAATAATAATAATCGAAATGAGAATTTTGATACCGAAAATAATAATAATAATAATTTGGATAATTTGAATAAATATTAATTATCTATTATTTTATAAATAAACCGAAAGGGGTGGAATAATTCCAGTCTCAAATGCCCCTGTGTTAATTTAATTATGTCCGAAAAGGTAAATAATTAAATTAACACATCATACCCCAGAATATTTATTCTTATCAAATTTCGAATTACGCTTGAATTAGTTAAAACTCAAAATAAATATTTGAAGTGGTGGATGACGACATATGAATTAGTGTAACATAAGTGTATGTGTCAAACATTACAACTTCAATTTAAATAATTCTTACCAAAATTATTTGTATACAAACAACTTAAATCAGGTTTGTATCACCTTGCATTCTTTTAACACAATCTTAAAAAAATGAAAACTATTGGAACAATATACGAAAATAATATTAAACATTCTTTTAACTTGAAACAACTCCTTGAAAAACAAACATATTTTGTATACATCAGCACTTTTTGTTAGTCATAGAGAATATTTTATATATATGTCGAGATTTCACTCATCGTTCTTACAATATCACTTACTTATTTCTTTTACACGAATTCTCTTTCTTGAATCACTACTTAACATGTGTTTTCATATGACATACAAATGTAACACACCATATATTAACAAACAAATATGCAATTTCACACTATGTTGTTCTTTTATAACAACATTACTCTTTCAAATAATAAACATTTTATATACAACATTACCCTCTTAAAATAACAAACAATTTTTATATACATATATCACATTAATGTTCAATCCTATCTCTCTACTATATACAACATCTTAAACTTTCTATATTTAAATCATATGTATTTATATATTTTATTTACAACATTTCCTTATTCTCAGGGTTCGGTGTCGGATCATGTTCGCACATTTCAGCAATTCATACCTTTTATTCAATTTCAGCTTCTCTCTTTTGCATATTAAATATTAATCTAGAACCACTTATTTTTACATTAGTTATTAATCAAGCATTACTTATAATCCATAATCCTTTATATTCATCTTTTAACTTTATCAATATCTTATTTTTGGCACAATAATGCTGCAAAATACTTCTTGAATTGTTATTTTATCATTGACACAACTATCTGTTACTAAGCAAAGCGATCTACTCTTCTTGAATGTTCAACGTAATGTCTTATGTACTTTAAAGTCGAAATTTCGATTACTCCTGAATCTAACATTTTCTGAATTGTCATATCAGCTTCCTTTTTCAATGCAATCGGAATTGGTCTACTCTTGTATGCGAATTCATCAACTGGTTCGATGTCAAATTTATGTTCGTAAATATTACAGAGTCCTACATTTTCTGAAAATACTTCCTTATTCTTGACTAGTATTGTAAACAATCTATCACGTTGGTTTTCATCTAAGTTATGAGCCATATCTACTTTCTCCTTCAAAACAACAATCGTAGAGTTCGCGCTAGGGTCGGCTTCTTTTAATTCACTCGTCGAGACATAACCTATTTCTACTCGCCCTATGTTGACATCCCCGTCAACTTTATTCTCATATCTATCAGCGCAGTCATCGCAATTCAATGTCATACATTTAAATACTTCCTCATCATTATTTATATCATCGCAGCAAGGGCCTACTTTATGAATCATCATACCATTCATCTGAATATTTTCTACTATAAACGTCTCGTACGGAATATCATTGTCACCCATCTCGCTAGACGCGTCTCTCCTACTCAAATCATTATCGAATGGAATGCTCATCCTATATCCTCGTAAGTTCAATACTAGATTGTTATCTTCAAAACTTATTATACTGTTATACTCGGTAAATACATCGACTCCAATAATAACATCTGTTACTAATTTCGGGACTACTAAGAAAAATATTTCAAATTTTACATCACCAATGTTGACATCTAACATGCATTGAAATTTTACTGATTGTTTCGCTCTTTTAATCGCTACCGTGCATGATAATCCGCAAATGGGATTTGAAATTAACTTGACTTTGTTTTGGATTAGCTTGTTGTACAAAGATTCACTTATTACGCTATTAGAACATCCTGTGTCTACTAATGCAGTCGTTTCATAATTTCCTATCACTACTTTTATTCTAGGAGGATCCATAATAACCTCACTCTTGTTTGCATTACTCTTTTGTTCACTAGGCTTACTACTTGAAAAATCTCCTTGTGCCTGAATACTGTATATGGGTTCTATTTGTTTGTCTGAATTCACTGAACTTGTGCCAACACCATCCGAACCCTCGAGATATTGGCTTTCTAGTTTAACGGTTGTGCATTACCGCCATTTTCCTGGTCATGAATTTCTACTATGTCATCAGATACATTTTCATTTCGTGCACTATTATTGAATGGTCTGGCTCTAGGATTCAACGAATTTTGTTGAGTCTCAACACTTTTGACTCGCCATTTACCATTATTTATTGACTGACCTGGACTAACTTGACTATCATTACCATTGTTATCATTACCTCTCCTATTGTATGTACGATTCTGATACTTCCTACGATAACCTTGGTTCCTCATCCATGGCATCTTTTTCCAAGAGTTTGGATTATTTCCATTTCCGCCATTCTGTCTATTGAAGGTAACATGGTTAATCTGATTTCTTTCATTATTATTCCTATTGTATGGCCTATTTCCTGACCTGTTCTGAAAATATCTAGTATTATTTCTATTCTGATTAGGCATAGGGCCTCTGTAAGTATTCCTAGCATCATAACTTCTATCACAATTGTTTACACTACCTTCTGCCCCTACCCCAGAATTTGTAAACCTATTAGTGGGTGGGTACATCCTATTACTTGAATCAATATAGTTCTGCCTACCTCTGTAAGTATTTCTTTGTTCAAATGCAGCAAGCAACTCTAACATCTCTGCAAAGGTTCTAGGCTTAGCTACTATCAAATTTAACCTTACATTCTCTGGAAAGTGATTTGTTACTGTCTCCAACAATTCGAACTCGTTTAATGGAGGATCAACTTATCTTCCCAACTCGGCCATTTCTAAAAAGTAATCTATCATTGTCTGACCTGATTCTGGTTCGTAGACACCATTTGCTAGTTGCATCCTGATATTGTTCCTTTTAGTCAAACTCCAATATCTACTAATGAAGTTGCGTTTGAATTCTTCGAATGTTGTGGTCTCATTTGTGGTTAAATTAAACCAATTCAAAGCTCTACCCTGTAATGCTTTTCGCACTATAATCATATACATATTTGGTGGGATAGCCCTCAATCTAAAATAATCATGAAGTTCGGTCAAGAAGTTCTGTGGGCTAGTGTTATTGTTTTCGTCGAAAACAGGCAACTTGATTTCATTCATCAAGTAGCTTGGAAAATTCGCACTTGACTGACTAATTCCTGTGGATAAAGGCACATTGATATCCTGCATCTGGGAACCATTATGGCTGTTAACCCTTTCATGACATCTGGGAGATCTACATGGTACTTGTGAATAAGCTTCTTCAACAATATTTCTACTCATATTGTTTCCCAGTTGCTGAATATTTACATCGTGGTTTACAGGTGAAGTAACAGGTACATTCAATCTACTTTCTAGTACACAAATTCTACTCGTCAACAATTCCTCATCTTTATGTACTTTCCTATTTAATACTGTCAACTCCTCTTGTGCTTCAATAACTTGTATTTCTATGTCTTTCTGTTTAACTTTTAATAGCTGATTCTTTTTCTCTAAATCATTCCTAACCTCATCATTTATTTTGGCAAAACCTATTAATGTTTCGTCGAAAGTATTTATCTGCATTTTCATGAGGGAAACATTACTATCTAGTTCTGAGACGTTAGCTACCATAACTTTCATTTCCTCATTTGCATTAGAAACGTCAGTTTGCATTGTTTGCAGATTAGTACTAACATTTGCAATAACCTCTTTAACTTCTGCTATGTCACTATTTACAATGGTTTGAATATTCTCTAATGCTACTGTGACGTCATTATTAATCTGATCTTTGAAGTCACCTAACCTTTCTTGTATCTCATTTACTACTTCTTGTTTTAAATCATCTCTCAGTTTTGCTAAGTTCTCATCCATTTGTACCAACTTCGAACTAATATTTTCGTTACTTGTTGCAATTTGTGAATTTACATCTGTTTTTACATTATTAACGTCAGTACTAACTTTGTTAACGTCGGTACTTACTTTATCAATCTTACTGCTCAATTTATTAAACATCTGTTGCATGAAACATTTAATTGAATTCTCCAACTGATCATCTGAAGATTCGTTGCCTTCACACCTATTCACATTTTCATTTGAAATGGAAACATCTGTTTCTACCTGAACTTCCATATCTGTTTCAATCTCATCTACTAACTGTAAACTACTATCAGCACTTATATTGTCTACAATACCTTCCATTTCAGTGTTAGTTAGCAAATCCTGTCCATTCTCTTGTATATTTGAACTTTCCTCCTGTGACGACATAATTTCACGGCTTCTAAGTTTCATCCGGAATCTTAAATATAACACCTTACTTGTTTGCAGGCTTCGCAGGCTTCGACAATTACTTTCAGGCTGGAAGTTGATTGTTGTCGGATGATGTAGGATGGTCACAGCTGCTACTGCATAATGTTGAACACCTGGCTGGCCTCCTGATGGCGTGATGACGTGATGTGGATTGTTGCGCGTCGCGATACCTAGCTTGCGATTCCTCACGTTAATCTGTATCACAATGTTCTGCTCGCTAATGTCCAAATTAGATTTTTACTCGGAGAGTCTTTAACACAGTTCAATTGTTCTTATCTAGCCACACGTTGTTGCGCCAAAATGTTGAGGTGGTACACTGGAGGTTGAAGGTGGACGGGTTGTGTGAAGGGATTTCTTTGGGAAATGTACTTACTTCGAACCTCCGTCGGAGTCCTTTTGGTTTTGCACCTCAGCTTCCACGGCTACTTCTGCCCAGGGTATTGCATGAATCATCTCGGGATAGTGTTATAGCTAGTTATACCTTTTGAAATTATAACCACACTATAAACTTTTGACTATCGGAATTTATTCATATAAGCTGTAAGTTGTGTAACTGTTTGTGCGTCGTCACCACTTTTAGTTTCACTTGTCATTTACTTACGTGAATTATATTCTTCTTATTTATCACAAATGAAATAAAAC
Source organism: Ectobius pallidus (assembly GCA_964059195.1). Classification (NCBI taxonomy): domain Eukaryota; kingdom Metazoa; phylum Arthropoda; class Insecta; order Blattodea; family Ectobiidae; genus Ectobius; species Ectobius pallidus. The sequence continues at coordinate 61,489,084 of CAXKWD010000005.1, forward strand.
TCACACGCTTATATCTTCTGGATGCGTTGTGCTTCGTATGTTACGGTGGCTGTGAGAATAGCCATAGCTAGGTTTAGTTTTCCGCGACTTCTCCAAGGAGTACGATACAACGATCTGCTCTGTTCGAAGAGTGATGATGGAGTGTCGTCCTACCGACGCTATCTTTCGCGGTTAAGGATGCTTTTCTCCCATTGGCTACATCCTTCGTTACGTAAATCATTTTTATTGGTTAAGCCAATTCGCGGGTTGGAATTATGAACTTAGTACGTTGTATTTTAAATACATACGTTTCTTTTACAGTTAATATTTGGAATTTGGAATTAAGAAATAATAATAATAATCGGATTTTGAATACATACGTTTCTTTTACAGTTAATGTTTCGAATTTGGAAACATAAAATAATAATAATAATAATCGAAATGAGAATTTTGATACCGAAAATAATAATAATAATAATTTGGATAATTTGAATAAATATTAATTATCTATTATTTTATAAATAAACCGAAAGGGGTGGAATAATTCCAGTCTCAAATGCCCCTGTGTTAATTTAATTATGTCCGAAAAGGTAAATAATTAAATTAACACATCATACCCCAGAATATTTATTCTTATCAAATTTCGAATTACGCTTGAATTAGTTAAAACTCAAAATAAATATTTGAAGTGGTGGATGACGACATATGAATTAGTGTAACATAAGTGTATGTGTCAAACATTACAACTTCAATTTAAATAATTCTTACCAAAATTATTTGTATACAAACAACTTAAATCAGGTTTGTATCACCTTGCATTCTTTTAACACAATCTTAAAAAAATGAAAACTATTGGAACAATATACGAAAATAATATTAAACATTCTTTTAACTTGAAACAACTCCTTGAAAAACAAACATATTTTGTATACATCAGCACTTTTTGTTAGTCATAGAGAATATTTTATATATATGTCGAGATTTCACTCATCGTTCTTACAATATCACTTACTTATTTCTTTTACACGAATTCTCTTTCTTGAATCACTACTTAACATGTGTTTTCATATGACATACAAATGTAACACACCATATATTAACAAACAAATATGCAATTTCACACTATGTTGTTCTTTTATAACAACATTACTCTTTCAAATAATAAACATTTTATATACAACATTACCCTCTTAAAATAACAAACAATTTTTATATACATATATCACATTAATGTTCAATCCTATCTCTCTACTATATACAACATCTTAAACTTTCTATATTTAAATCATATGTATTTATATATTTTATTTACAACATTTCCTTATTCTCAGGGTTCGGTGTCGGATCATGTTCGCACATTTCAGCAATTCATACCTTTTATTCAATTTCAGCTTCTCTCTTTTGCATATTAAATATTAATCTAGAACCACTTATTTTTACATTAGTTATTAATCAAGCATTACTTATAATCCATAATCCTTTATATTCATCTTTTAACTTTATCAATATCTTATTTTTGGCACAATAATGCTGCAAAATACTTCTTGAATTGTTATTTTATCATTGACACAACTATCTGTTACTAAGCAAAGCGATCTACTCTTCTTGAATGTTCAACGTAATGTCTTATGTACTTTAAAGTCGAAATTTCGATTACTCCTGAATCTAACATTTTCTGAATTGTCATATCAGCTTCCTTTTTCAATGCAATCGGAATTGGTCTACTCTTGTATGCGAATTCATCAACTGGTTCGATGTCAAATTTATGTTCGTAAATATTACAGAGTCCTACATTTTCTGAAAATACTTCCTTATTCTTGACTAGTATTGTAAACAATCTATCACGTTGGTTTTCATCTAAGTTATGAGCCATATCTACTTTCTCCTTCAAAACAACAATCGTAGAGTTCGCGCTAGGGTCGGCTTCTTTTAATTCACTCGTCGAGACATAACCTATTTCTACTCGCCCTATGTTGACATCCCCGTCAACTTTATTCTCATATCTATCAGCGCAGTCATCGCAATTCAATGTCATACATTTAAATACTTCCTCATCATTATTTATATCATCGCAGCAAGGGCCTACTTTATGAATCATCATACCATTCATCTGAATATTTTCTACTATAAACGTCTCGTACGGAATATCATTGTCACCCATCTCGCTAGACGCGTCTCTCCTACTCAAATCATTATCGAATGGAATGCTCATCCTATATCCTCGTAAGTTCAATACTAGATTGTTATCTTCAAAACTTATTATACTGTTATACTCGGTAAATACATCGACTCCAATAATAACATCTGTTACTAATTTCGGGACTACTAAGAAAAATATTTCAAATTTTACATCACCAATGTTGACATCTAACATGCATTGAAATTTTACTGATTGTTTCGCTCTTTTAATCGCTACCGTGCATGATAATCCGCAAATGGGATTTGAAATTAACTTGACTTTGTTTTGGATTAGCTTGTTGTACAAAGATTCACTTATTACGCTATTAGAACATCCTGTGTCTACTAATGCAGTCGTTTCATAATTTCCTATCAATACTTTTATTCTAGGAGGATCCATAATAACCTCACTCTTGTTTGCATTACTCTTTTGTTCACTAGGCTTACTACTTGAAAAATCTCCTTGTGCCTGAATACTGTATATGGGTTCTATTTGTTTGTCTGAATTCACTGAACTTGTGCCAACACCATCCGAACCCTCGAGATATTGGCTTTCTAGTTTAACGGTTGTGCATTACCGCCATTTTCCTGGTCATGAATTTCTACTATGTCATCAGATACATTTTCATTTCGTGCACTATTATTGAATGGTCTGGCTCTAGGATTCAACGAATTTTGTTGAGTCTCAACACTTTTGACTCGCCATTTACCATTATTTATTGACTGACCTGGACTAACTTGACTATCATTACCATTGTTATCATTACCTCTCCTATTGTATGTACGATTCTGATACTTCCTACGATAACCTTGGTTCCTCATCCATGGCATCTTTTTCCAAGAGTTTGGATTATTTCCATTTCCGCCATTCTGTCTATTGAAGGTAACATGGTTAATCTGATTTCTTTCATTATTATTCCTATTGTATGGCCTATTTCCTGACCTGTTCTGAAAATATCTAGTATTATTTCTATTCTGATTAGGCATAGGGCCTCTGTAAGTATTCCTAGCATCATAACTTCTATCACAATTGTTTACACTACCTTCTGCCCCTACCCCAGAATTTGTAAACCTATTAGTGGGTGGGTACATCCTATTACTTGAATCAATATAGTTCTGCCTACCTCTGTAAGTATTTCTTTGTTCAAATGCAGCAAGCAACTCTAACATCTCTGCAAAGGTTCTAGGCTTAGCTACTATCAAATTTAACCTTACATTCTCTGGAAAGTGATTTGTTACTGTCTCCAACAATTCGAACTCGTTTAATGGAGGATCAACTTATCTTCCCAACTCGGCCATTTCTAAAAAGTAATCTATCATTGTCTGACCTGATTCTGGTTCGTAGACACCATTTGCTAGTTGCATCCTGATATTGTTCCTTTTAGTCAAACTCCAATATCTACTAATGAAGTTGCGTTTGAATTCTTCGAATGTTGTGGTCTCATTTGTGGTTAAATTAAACCAATTCAAAGCTCTACCCTGTAATGCTTTTCGCACTATAATCATATACATATTTGGTGGGATAGCCCTCAATCTAAAATAATCATGAAGTTCGGTCAAGAAGTTCTGTGGGCTAGTGTTATTGTTTTCGTCGAAAACAGGCAACTTGATTTCATTCATCAAGTAGCTTGGAAAATTCGCACTTGACTGACTAATTCCTGTGGATAAAGGCACATTGATATCCTGCATCTGGGAACCATTATGGCTGTTAACCCTTTCATGACATCTGGGAGATCTACATGGTACTTGTGAATGAGCTTCTTCAACAATATTTCTACTCATATTGTTTCCCAGTTGCTGAATATTTACATCGTGGTTTACAGGTGAAGTAACAGGTACATTCAATCTACTTTCTAGTACACAAATTCTACTCGTCAACAATTCCTCATCTTTATGTACTTTCCTATTTAATACTGTCAACTCCTCTTGTGCTTCAATAACTTGTATTTCTATGTCTTTCTGTTTAACTTTTAATAGCTGATTCTTTTTCTCTAAATCATTCCTAACCTCATCATTTATTTTGGCAAAACCTATTAATGTTTCGTCGAAAGTATTTATCTGCATTTTCATGAGGGAAACATTACTATCTAGTTCTGAGACGTTAGCTACCATAACTTTCATTTCCTCATTTGCATTAGAAACGTCAGTTTGCATTGTTTGCAGATTAGTACTAACATTTGCAATAACCTCTTTAACTTCTGCTATGTCACTATTTACAATGGTTTGAATATTCTCTAATGCTACTGTGACGTCATTATTAATCTGATCTTTGAAGTCACCTAACCTTTCTTGTATCTCATTTACTACTTCTTGTTTTAAATCATCTCTCAGTTTTGCTAAGTTCTCATCCATTTGTACCAACTTCGAACTAATATTTTCGTTACTTGTTGCAATTTGTGAATTTACATCTGTTTTTACATTATTAACGTCAGTACTAACTTTGTTAACGTCGGTACTTACTTTATCAATCTTACTGCTCAATTTATTAAACATCTGTTGCATGAAACATTTAATTGAATTCTCCAACTGATCATCTGAAGATTCGTTGCCTTCACACCTATTCACATTTTCATTTGAAATGGAAACATCTGTTTCTACCTGAACTTCCATATCTGTTTCAATCTCATCTACTAACTGTAAACTACTATCAGCACTTATATTGTCTACAATACCTTCCATTTCAGTGTTAGTTAGCAAATCCTGTCCATTCTCTTGTATATTTGAACTTTCCTCCTGTGACGACATAATTTCACGGCTTCTAAGTTTCATCCGGAATCTTAAATATAACACCTTACTTGTTTGCAGGCTTCGCAGGCTTCGACAATTACTTTCAGGCTGGAAGTTGATTGTTGTCGGATGATGTAGGATGGTCACAGCTGCTACTGCATAATGTTGAACACCTGGCTGGCCTCCTGATGGCGTGATGACGTGATGTGGATTGTTGCGCGTCGCGATACCTAGCTTGCGATTCCTCACGTTAATCTGTATCACAATGTTCTGCTCGCTAATGTCCAAATTAGATTTTTACTCGGAGAGTCTTTAACACAGTTCAATTGTTCTTATCTAGCCACACGTTGTTGCGCCAAAATGTTGAGGTGGTACACTGGAGGTTGAAGGTGGACGGGTTGTGTGAAGGGATTTCTTTGGGAAATGTACTTACTTCGAACCTCCGTCGGAGTCCTTTTGGTTTTGCACCTCAGCTTCCACGGCTACTTCTGCCCAGGGTATTGCATGAATCATCTCGGGATAGTGTTATAGCTAGTTATACCTTTTGAAATTATAACCACACTATAAACTTTTGACTATCGGAATTTATTCATATAAGCTGTAAGTTGTGTAACTGTTTGTGCGTCGTCACCACTTTTAGTTTCACTTGTCATTTACTTACGTGAATTATATTCTTCTTATTTATCACAAATGAAATAAAACTCACACGCTTATATCTTCTGGATGCGTTGTGTTTCGTATGTTACGGTGGCTGTGAGAATAGCCATAGCTAGGTTTAGTTTTCCGCGACTTCTCCAAGGAGTACGATACAACGATCTGCTCTGTTCGAAGAGTGATGATGGAGTGTCGTCCTACCGACGCTATCTTTCGCGGTTAAGGATGCTTTTCTCCCATTGGCTACATCCTTCGTTACGTAAATCATTTTTATTGGTTAAGCCAATTCGCGGGTTGGAATTATGAACTTAGTACGTTGTATTTTAAATACATACGTTTCTTTTACAGTTAATATTTGGAATTTGGAATTAAGAAATAATAATAATAATCGGATTTTGAATACATACGATTCTTTTACAGTTAATGTTTCGATTTTGGAAACATAAAATAATAATAATAATAATCGAAATGAGAATTTTGATACCGAAAATAATAATAATAATAATTTGGATAATTTGAATAAATATTAATTATCTATTATTTTATAAATAAACCGAAAGGGGTGGAATAATTCCAGTCTCAAATGCCCCTGTGTTAATTTAATTATGTCCGAAAAGGTAAATAATTAAATTAACACATCATACCCCAGAATATTTATTCTTATCAAATTTTGAATTACGCTTGAATTAGTTAAAACTCAAAATAAATATTTGAAGTGGTGGATGACGACATATGAATTAGTGTAACATAAGTGTATGTGTCAAACATTACAACTTCAATTTAAATAATTCTTACCAAAATTATTTGTATACAAACAACTTAAATCAGGTTTGTATCACCTTGCATTCTTTTAACACAATCTTAAAAAAATGAAAACTATTGGAACAATATACGAAAATAATATTAAACATTCTTTTAACTTGAAACAACTCCTTGAAAAACAAACATATTTTGTATACATCAGCACTTTTTGTTAGTCATAGAGAATATTTTATATATATGTCGAGATTTCACTCACCGTTCTTACAATATCACTTACTTATTTCTTTTACACGAATTCTCTTTCTTGAATCACTACTTAACATGTGTTTTCATATGACATACAAATGTAACACACCATATATTAACAAACAAATATGCAATTTCACACTATGTTGTTCTTTTATAACAACATTACTCTTTCAAATAATAAACATTTTATATACAACATTACCCTCTTAAAATAACAAACAATTTTTATATACATATATCACATTAATGTTCAATCCTATCTCTCTACTATATACAACATCTTAAACTTTCTATATTTAAATCATATGTATTTATATATTTTATTTACAACATTTCCTTATTCTCAGGGTTCGGTGTCGGATCATGTTCGCACATTTCAGCAATTCATACCTTTTATTCAATTTCAGCTTCTCTCTTTTGCATATTAAATATTAATCTAGAACCACTTATTTTTACATTAGTTATTAATCAAGCATTACTTATAATCCATAATCCTTTATATTCATCTTTTAACTTTATCAATATCTTATTTTTGGCACAATAATGCTGCAAAATACTTCTTGAATTGTTATTTTATCATTGACACAACTATCTGTTACTAAGCAAAGCGATCTACTCTTCTTGAATGTTCAACGTAATGTCTTATGTACTTTAAAGTCGAAATTTCGATTACTCCTGAATCTAACATTTTCTGAATTGTCATATCAGCTTCCTTTTTCAATGCAATCGGAATTGGTCTACTCTTGTATGCGAATTCATCAACTGGTTCGATGTCAAATTTATGTTCGTAAATATTACAGAGTCCTACATTTTCTGAAAATACTTCCTTATTCTTGACTAGTATTGTAAACAATCTATCACGTTGGTTTTCATCTAAGTTATGAGCCATATCTACTTTCTCCTTCAAAACAACAATCGTAGAGTTCGCGCTAGGGTCGGCTTCTTTTAATTCACTCGTCGAGACATAACCTATTTCTACTCGCCCTATGTTGACATCCCCGTCAACTTTATTCTCATATCTATCAGCGCAGTCATCGCAATTCAATGTCATACATTTAAATACTTCCTCATCATTATTTATATCATCGCAGCAAGGGCCTACTTTATGAATCATCATACCATTCATCTGAATATTTTCTACTATAAACGTCTCGTACGGAATATCATTGTCACCTATCTCGCTAGACGCGTCTCTCCTACTCAAATCATTATCGAATGGAATGCTCATCCTATATCCTCGTAAGTTCAATACTAGATTGTTATCTTCAAAACTTATTATACTGTTATACTCGGTAAATACATCGACTCCAATAATAACATCTGTTACTAATTTCGGGACTACTAAGAAAAATATTTCAAATTTTACATCACCAATGTTGACATCTAACATGCATTGAAATTTTACTGATTGTTTCGCTCTTTTAATCGCTACCGTGCATGATAATCCGCAAATGGGATTTGAAATTAACTTGACTTTGTTTTGGATTAGCTTGTTGTACAAAGATTCACTTATTACGCTATTAGAACATCCTGTGTCTACTAATGCAGTCGTTTCATAATTTCCTATCACTACTTTTATTCTAGGAGGATCCATAATAACCTCACTCTTGTTTGCATTACTCTTTTGTTCACTAGGCTTACTACTTGAAAAATCTCCTTGTGCCTGAATACTGTATATGGGTTCTATTTGTTTTTCTGAATTCACTGAACTTGTGCCAACACCATCCGAACCCTCGAGATATTGGCTTTCTAGTTTAACGGTTGTGCATTACCGCCATTTTCCGGGTCATGAATTTCTACTATGTCATCAGATACATTTTCATTTCGTGCACTATTATTGAATGGTCTGGCTCTAGGATTCAACGAATTTTGTTGAGTCTCAACACTTTTGACTCGCCATTTACCATTATTTATTGACTGACCTGGCCTAACTTGACTATCATTACCATTGTTATCATTACCTCTCCTATTGTATGTACGATTCTGATACTTCCTACGATAACCTTGGTTCCTCATCCATGGCATCTTTTTCCAAGAGTTTGGATTATTTCCATTTCCGCCATTCTGTCTATTGAAGGTAACATGGTTAATCTGATTTCTTTCATTATTATGCCTATTGTATGGCCTATTTCCTGACCTGTTCTGAAAATATCTAGTATTATTTCTATTCTGATTAGGCATAGGGCCTCTGTAAGTATTCCTAGCATCATAACTTCTATCACAATTGTTTACATTACCTTCTGCTCCTACCCCAGAATTTGTAAACCTATTAGTGGGTGGGTACATCCTATTACTTGAATCAATATAGTTCTGCCTACCTCTGTAAGTATTTCTTTGTTCAAATGCAGCAAGCAACTCTAACATCTCTGCAAAGGTTCTAGGCTTAGCTACTATCAAATTTAACCTTACATTCTCTGGAAAGTGATTTGTTACTGTCTCCAACAATTCGAACTCGTTTAATGGAGGATCAACTTATCTTCCCAACTCGGCCATTTCTAAAAAGTAATCTATCATTGTCTGACCTGATTCTGGTTCGTAGACACCATTTGCTAGTTGCATCCTGATATTGTTCCTTTTAGTCAAACTCCAATATCTACTAATGAAGTTGCGTTTGAATTCTTCGAATGTTGTGGTCTCATTTGTGGTTAAATTAAACCAATTCAAAGCTCTACCCTGTAATGCTTTTCGCACTATAATCATATACATATTTGGTGGGATAGCCCTCAATCTAAAATAATCATGAAGTTCGGTCAAGAAGTTCTGTGGGCTAGTGTTATTGTTTTCGTCGAAAACAGGCAACTTGATTTCATTCATCAAGTAGCTTGGAAAATTCGCACTTGACTGACTAATTCCTGTGGATAAAGGCACATTGATATCCTGCATCTGGGAACCATTATGGCTGTTAACCCTTTCATGACATCTGGGAGATCTACATGGTACTTGTGAATAAGCTTCTTCAACAATATTTCTACTCATATTGTTTCCCAGTTGCTGAATATTTACATCGTGGTTTACAGGTGAAGTAACAGGTACATTCAATCTACTTTCTAGTACACAAATTCTACTCGTCAACAATTCCTCATCTTTATGTACTTTCCTACTTAATACTGTCAACTCCTCTTGTGCTTCAATAACTTGTATTTCTATGTCTTTCTGTTTAACTTTTAATAGCTGATTCTTTTTCTCTAAATCATTCCTAACCTCATCATTTATTTTGGCAAAACCTATTAATGTTTCGTCGAAAGTATTTATCTGCATTTTCATGAGGGAAACATTACTATCTAGTTCTGAGACGTTAGCTACCATAACTTTCATTTCCTCATTTGCATTAGAAACGTCAGTTTGCATTGTTTGCAGATTAGTACTAACATTTGCAATAACCTCTTTAACTTCTGCTATGTCACTATTTACAATGGTTTGAATATTCTCTAATGCTACTGTGACGTCATTATTAATCTGATCTTTGAAGTCACCTAACCTTTCTTGTATCTCATTTACTACTTCTTGTTTTAAATCATCTCTCAGTTTTGCTAAGTTCTCATCCATTTGTACCAACTTCGAACTAATATTTTCGTTACTTATTGCAATTTGTGAATTTACATCTGTTTTTACATTATTAACGTCAGTACTAACTTTGTTAACGTCGGTACTTACTTTATCAATCTTACTGCTCAATTTATTAAACATCTGTTGCATGAAACATTTAATTGAATTCTCCAACTGATCATCTGAAGATTCGTTGCCTTCACACCTATTCACATTTTCATTTGAAATGGAAACATCTGTTTCTACCTGAACTTCCATATCTGTTTCAATCTCATCTACTAACTGTAAACTACTATCAGCACTTATATTGTCTACAATACCTTCCATTTCAGTGTTAGTTAGCAAATCCTGTCCATTCTCTTGTATATTTGAACTTTCCTCCTGTGACGACATAATTTCACGGCTTCTAAGTTTCATCCGGAATCTTAAATATAACACCTTACTTGTTTGCAGGCTTCGCAGGCTTCGACAATTACTTTCAGGCTGGAAGTTGATTGTTGTCGGATGATGTAGGATGGTCACAGCTGCTACTGCATAATGTTGAACACCTGGCTGGCCTCCTGATGGCGTGATGACGTGATGTGGATTGTTGCGCGTCGCGATACCTAGCTTGCGATTCCTCACGTTAATCTGTATCACAATGTTCTGCTCGCTAATGTCCAAATTAGATTTTTACTCGGAGAGTCTTTAACACAGTTCAATTGTTCTTATCTAGCCACACGTTGTTGCGCCAAAATGTTGAGGTGGTACACTGGAGGTTGAAGGTGGACGGGTTGTGTGAAGGGATTTCTTTGGGAAATGTACTTACTTCGAACCTCCGTCGGAGTCCTTTTGGTTTTGCACCTCAGCTTCCACGGCTACTTCTGCCCAGGGTATTGCATGAATCATCTCGGGATAGTGTTATAGCTAGTTATACCTTTTGAAATTATAACCACACTATAAACTTTTGACTATCGGAATTTATTCATATAAGCTGTAAGTTGTGTAACTGTTTGTGCGTCGTCACCACTTTTAGTTTCACTTGTCATTTACTTACGTGAATTATATTCTTCTTATTTATCACAAATGAAATAAAACTCACACGCTTATATCTTCTGGATGCGTTGTGCTTCGTATGTTACGGTGGCTGTGAGAATAGCCATAGCTAGGTTTAGTTTTCCGCGACTTCTCCAAGGAGTACGATACAACGATCTGCTCTGTTCGAAGAGTGATGATGGAGTGTCGTCCTACCGACGCTATCTTTCGCGGTTAAGGATGCTTTTCTCCCATTGGCTACATCCTTCGTTACGTAAATCATTTTTATTGGTTAAGCCAATTCGCGGGTTGGAATTATGAACTTAGTACGTTGTATTTTAAATACATACGTTTCTTTTACAGTTAATATTTGGAATTTGGAATTAAGAAATAATAATAATAATAATCGGATTTTGAATACATACGTTTCTTTTACAGTTAATGTTTCGAATTTGGAAACATAAAATAATAATAATAATAATCGAAATGAGAATTTTGATACCGAAAATAATAATAATAATAATTTGGATAATTTGAATAAATATTAATTATCTATTATTTTATAAATAAACCGAAAGGGGTGGAATAATTCCAGTCTCAACAGTAAATTAAGAATGTTGATTATATAACAATAATAATAATGATAATAATAATAGCAATAAGGTGAATAGTAGTAATAATAGCAATAATGATATGAGTAGTAATAATAACAGTAATAATTGTAGGCCCTAATATCTATAATGCGAATAGTAGTAATAATAGCAATAATAATATGAATAGTAATAATATAATAATAATAATAATAATAATAAAGTAATAATAATAAAGTGATTGTAATAGCATAGTGATGGTGGCAGTAATTCGTTCATTGGTCCCCCCTTGACAAAATTTCTGCGGACGGCCATGAATTAGGGTGTTTGTTTAGACGATTCTGGTAGGTCATACTGTATTTACTTATTTCTTGTTTTACTGTTGGTATTTCAAGATCTTGATAAATATATTTGTTACTGTTACTGTACCATTTTACCAATAGTTCGTATCGTTTTGGATTGTAAACGTTCTAGAATTTCTATGTTGGAGTTGCTTGATGTACCCCAAAGTTGAATTCCATATGTCCATAGTGGTTAAGGATACATTTGTAAATTAGAAGTTTGTTTGTAGTTGACAACTCTGACTTGGGTCCTAGGAGCCAATACAATTTGCTGAATTTTGAGATTTAGTTGTTTGGGTTTGGTACTTATATGCTTTTTCCAGGTCAAACGACGATCAAGATGGATATCCAAATATTTAAATTCTTCTGACTGAGGTAGAGTCTTACCATTGATTCTTACTGGAGGGCAAGTGCCTCGTCTTAGCGTGAAAGTTACATGTAGACTCTTATCTTCATTAATTTTTATTCTCTACTAGCTTAAAAGGCCCGGCGTCGCCCGGGTTTTTATTTTGTAATTTTAAATTAACTTATGAAGGACTTTCAATTTGTAGGCCTACATAGAACTTGAAATGAGGAAAAACGACTTATCACACTTAGGGCTTGTATTACCACCTGCCGACAATTCCTCCCGATACGTGACTTCCAGATATCTTAACTGGAAGATGCCTCGTAATACCACCGCTGAACTGCTACCGGCAAGAACGCAGTAAAAATTTGTAAAATGGTCCTTAGCTGACTGAGCAAAGAGGTGTGTTTGTTGTAGTTCGGTAGACCTCTGCTAGGTGCGGCAGCTCGGATTTGTATTTGTACAATTAAATTACATAATAACACATCGTTTTAAGTGCATTAATCGATTTGTGCAATTCTATTTCATTCATATGTGAGCCTAAAATGACATTTTTGTGTAAATTAAATCTTCCAGCATCAATTCTGAAAATCAGATGGCGAGGAAGCTTCCGCATCCTGCCATCTTGTTTCAACCAAGATCCCTAACTAGCAGTCAGTACTTTGTCAGCCACTCCACCCTCCTGCTAGCTTATCTGGAAGTTGTCTTCCCAGACGGACTTTGTCAGGAGACCATAATACGCAATTCTTGGCCAACTTCCAGATAGGTTCTCTATCTGGTAGATAAATACGATATCTGGAGATCGTCATACGGGCCCTTAAACTATTTCCTCAGAAAACGCTAGATATAGCCACTACATGCTTGATTTCCTTTTGCCACATTTCTGGCGTCACCATCAATACTGCTCTGTCAAACCGTTTCCTATCATCGCATAATTTAAAAGTTTTGTTATTTCTGGCCACAAACCCTTTGATAAAACTCCATACCAGTTCAATTGGATTCAAATTGCTATGATAAGGGGGCAACCTCAGTACTTGATGGCCCGCTTTATTTGCCATCTCATCAACCACATATTTCTTTTCATCTTTGTCCGCGAATTCCTGTGCTAAGATCACTAACTCTAACACTAAATCATTAAATGTTACATTCTTTTCTTGTAGGCATTCCTCAATATCTTGCTTACGCCAAGAAGTATTTGGACGCCGATAGAGTTTCACACTGTGGTATGATGCATTGTCCATAACTATTAAACTGTTGGGTTCAAGTTTCGGCAAAACATTAACAAACCAGTTACGAAATACCTCTCCATTCATGTCTTCGTGGTACTCACCTGTTTTCTTTGACTCAAAAATGAGCCTGTTTCACTACCTATATGCGTAACTATTAGGCGTTTCCCCTTACCCATAGGGTTTTTTAAACCTTGACTTAATCCTGCCCTAAAAGCTTTTTCCTTTGATTCAACAGTAGTGTCATGCCAAATTTTAGGGGTGGTGTGTCCTGCATTTACCCATGTTTCGCCTAAGTAATAAAACTTTCGACCCTCTGCTCGGTATTGCCGTACAGCTCTAAGATATCGTCTTCTCCAAAGTACAGTATCATCACGATCTACTATAACATTAACCTCACTTCTTTTCACATATTTCATTCCAATGTCCAACAATAACTTATAAATTGTTGTTCTTTTAAAATTAGGTAGGTCGGAGTCCTCATTGACAGCACAAAGAAGTTTATCCACAGTTGGAGGTATGTTATCAAAAAAGAATTGATGAACTTTTGCTCGAATAGCACTTTTCACAAAGTCATCAATGTTATCTAAAACACTATGCAGCTTTTCAGCCTTTCTTGGGGGAGTTTTCACTACACCAGAGTCCCTGTAAAGATGACCGATGAGAAGAATGCGAGTGAGGGGTGCGGGGAAGGCGGGTGGTTTGGCACGTTTTTTTGTGTAGTTTGGGATAGACCCTCTCGCTAAACCACATGTTTTAGAGACAGTCCTTGTTTACAAGTGTTGAGTGGTGGTGGTTAGTTTCAGTGAGTTCTGCGATTTTTCAATTGTTTAAGTCTAGTCTATTACAGTATATTATTATTATTATTATTATTATTATTATTATTATTAATTATTATTATTATCTAAATCACGTGTTAGTGGTGGTGCTGTGTAGTTTCAGTACCTGTAACATACCTAGGCTACAGTATAATCATACAATAAAATTCAGCAATGCTGATTGAGCGTCCAGACATAATCAGCTGGCGTTCAAAGTATCTGAGATGCATAAAGACCTTCAGAGATGAAAAAAGTCATTCATTTATATTGGCGAATCATGGGTTGACAACAATCTAACTTTTGGCAAATGCTGGCAGAGCGATGATGTATATGGCATACCAACCAACACGAGTGCATCGAATCGCCTAATTGTAGTGAATGCCGGATGTAAAGATGGTTTTATACCTGGAGCGTCATTAATTTTTAGAGCGGGACTAGCCAGTGGCGATTACCATGGCCAAATGTGCGGCACAAATTTTGAGAAATGGATGCTGGAAAGACTGTTTCCCAACATACCCCCACGTAGTGTAATTGTGCTTGACAATGCACCTTATCACAGTGTGCAAGAGAATAAGCCCCCATCAAAGTATGCTACTAATCAAGTAATGATGGAGTGGCTGAAAAGAAACAATATTCCTTTCTCTTCCAACATGAGAAAGTACGAACTTTACAATTTGGTTGAACGCTTTAAGCCCCAAGAAAAAACATATCGCATCGACCGCTTAATTCACATGCATGGCCACACCCCACTCCGATTGCCTCCCTACATGTGTGAACTCAATGCAATTGAGCTGGCGTGGGCTCAAATGAAACGATTTGTTAGGGAACATAACACAACAGGTGATATCTCTCTGACAAAATTACAGCAGACAACAGAAAGTGCAGTGCAGCCCATTTCAAAATCTGACTGGGAGGGTTATATTAGCCATGTTATTAAACTGGAGGCTAAATACTGGGAGAAGGACGGACTGATGGAAAACGTAATGGACAATTTTATCATTACTGTAGGAGGGATAGATTCCAGTGAGTCCAGTGATGACAGTGCTAGTGATAATGGAAATGATTCTGCCGGCGACGAGGAACTTGCACGCCCGCTCAGCGACTGTCAAAAGGTAAGTTAGTACAGACCCTGCGTGACAGGGTTGATGCCTGGGGGGATAACATGGGGTGAGTTTCTTCAGAACTGCATTCCTTCTGCTCGTATTCTTCTGATCGGCCATCAGTATTCACTACGCACTTTCCAGATACTTCTGGTACATATACCGGTGAATTCAGATGTCAATTTTACAACGTCCTCAATTGCAAGTGCTGGATATATATTTTTTAAACCCATTAAACACATTCAATATAATTTCCTTCTGTCCATTTCGCAAAGATTTACCTCTCTTATTTTTAATTATGCCACTTGGGCCTGGTTGAATTTCAGTCATTATGTTTAATGCTTCTCACAGACTGGGTTTATAAATTATAAACACCACGTTTCACTGTTCACTGAAATTTGTATGTTTACATTATTCACAACAATGACTCTCGCAAACTGGAGGGTTATATCACGAATGCCACGTTTCGCAATACATTGAAACATTTGCAATAAGTTGATATTGTTATCTTAAAAATTTTCGTCACATTTTATGAGCTTTTACTGTTATAAAAATAAAATCTAATACCGCACTATAGGCCTATTGTCTTGTAGCATGATATGTGGTGTGGTTCAAATCACGTGCATTTGTTTACACGGACTTGCATTCTCAAAATGAATGGATATCACACTTTCGATTTGGTTTGGTTGCAAGACTCACTTTTGTTTTTCTTTGTTTTGTTATGAAAACATGTGAAAGTGGAACTCTCAAACTGTGAATGTCACACTTCTTTTGTCACACTTCAATTTTTTAAATCTTTTTTTATGTAAACAATTGACAGCAGAACTCTCTATTTTGTCTAACTTTGCCTCATTTCATCACATTTCCGACTTTCCCCGTGGATTTTCCAAAAATTTTCTTTCATACAAACCTTCTCCAGACAATTATGATCACAACAAAACAAAAATCAGTCAAATCGGTCGAGCCGTTCTCAAGTGATGCGGCAACAACCCTTTTGCAAATTCATTTTTATTAATATAGATTTTTTAAACGAAGTCTCCAATTTAATTAGGTAATCTTGAACCGAGGGATCCGATAGGCTGTCTTCAAATTTAACTTGAAATAATCTTTTTTCTAGGTATGATTGCAGAATACTATAAAAAGAATGGGGTAAGAACTTTTTTATTTTGAATAGCAATCCAGTATGCCATACTTTATCAAAAGCTTGCCTAACATCAAGAAATGCTGCTGAACAGTATTCTTTATTTTCAAATGCATTGTGAATGGCATCTGTTACTCTATGCACTTGTTCTATGGTTGAGTGCTGTGCTTGAAATCCAAATTGATGGTCGGGAATTATGTCAGTAATGAGTGGTTTAAGTCTGGCCAGGAGTATTTTCTCAAACAATTTAGAAATAACAGGCAATAAACTTATAGGTCTGTAAGATTTAACTTCATTTGGAGATTTTCCTGCTTTATGGATGAGAGGATAATTTGTGATATTTTCCAAGCTCCTGGATAGTACCCCGACCTTATTATTGCATTAAATATGAATGCAATAAAAATCATAGCTTTATATGGCAGTTCTTTCAAGATACGACCAGTTATTAGATCATAGCCAGGAGCCTTATTAGGATTCAAATTATTTTCTATATTGATAAATTTCATTTTGGATTTCTATGAGGGAAAATATAGAAGTATCCAAGGGATTTTAGTCTTATACCCTCAAAATTAAATTAATAAGATGCTGTCAACCAAGGATGTGGGGACAACCTTTTACAAATATCTTATTAAGTGATATATTTGATAAGTCAATAATTTATTAGAATTAAGTTAATTACATGTATTGCGAAAAACTATACCTATTTGTTAGTTTTTTGGTATGATAGAATTGTTGTTTTGATTTTTTTTTCAATATAATTACACACATAAATAATCTAGGACTAGTTATTACTCAGTGAATTTCTCAAATGCAAGTAAATTATATGAACACACAAGTAATCCACTTGTAAGTACATGTGTTTTTAAATCATCAATACGAACTAAGAAATATTAAAAATATATACTTATTGAATAAATAAAAATTCAAGTATAAATTATATGAACACTCAAGTATTCACTTGTAAGACCACGTTTAATAATGTACTGGTTGATTAAAATTGAATAACCCTTGATCGATAAATATCACCTTTTAGAGTATTTTTTTCTCTATCTCATTTATATACCAACAGGAAATGAAAAAAGTACTGCCTGTACATTTGAATAAAATTTGCAAATCAGACTATAATTGCATAGTATCATAAGACATACAATATGTACAAAGCCAGTACACACAATTAATTTGATGGTACAACCATTTTTAACCTGTGAATTCGTGATATTTTGTAATTTTATTGTATAATGACACGATTATAAATAGCCCTAATCGTACAATTAATTTGATGGTACAACCATTTTTAACCTGTGAATACATGATATTTTGTAATTTTAACTTTTATTGTATAATGACACAATTGTATATAGTTATAATCGCACAATTAATTTGATGGTACTGTACTGGGTATTGTCATCACCCAACAAAATATATCCAGAGTCCGTAGGAGAGAGTACAGGAAATAGAAAACTACAAAAGAATTCAAATTTATGCATAACAAGGGCTCTTGTATTTTATTGATAAAGCCAATATTTCATATAAACAACACACATCACTTGAAAAGTGAATAATTAGAATGGTTCTTAAGTACACAATTCTTTAAAACATTAACATTTGGCACAACAATAAAGCAGAATTTAGTTATTATGTCGTATGATTCCCGATGCTAACGCAATCTTGAGATTGGGGGAAATGACTTTAAAACCCGGTTGGGTTATGTAATCCATTCTATGCGTGTTAACTTGCATACAACACATTTCCGGAAATAAAGCATAACCAGCAAAGCATAATAAAAGAACTCAAGAAAAGCAACGAAGTGAATTTAAAGAAAAAATAATAATATATATAAAAAAAACTAAAGTAAACTGAAAACGGAACCTGAACTAAACAAGAGCCAAAAAAAATTTACATGGCGTTAAAAATAAAACGAAAGAACACAAGAAAAGAAGCTTAAGGCAGTTACATGATTAGAAAATTAAGTTCAGACCATACCTGGCATATAATGACCAATTGGCCTGCTGGAGAAATACACTGTTTAAGGTTACATTAGTACGTAATCACAGAGCGCAGCTTCAAGTCTATGTGCTTCTAGATCGGAGGTCCTTGGCGATCTAATATGGCCGAGAATACCGAGCGCTAAACCTTGCCGAGTGACGGCAGCGCCACAACACAGAAGAAACGTTAAACACGCATAGAAGTGGATATCAGAATATAACAAATGAAATATAAATATTAAGCATTAAATAATTAAGTAATAAATAAAGAAATAATAACAGAATAATACATAAACTGAATGACTAGAATTAATAAAGGATAGAACAAATAAATAACAGACTTTAAGAATAAAACAAAACCGGAAGTATGGTGACGTAACGGAAATGAACAGCAGAAAAGTACGTAATAAGTAAATGTTAGCTAGAAAACACGAAAATGTACCAGAATGGATATACATATACAATAAATACGTATTAATAGAACAAGAACCTTTTAATAATGGTTCAGCCTCGCACAGCCGACCAACAAATATCTGAAAGACACAAAATTTCATTTTAACACCCTAAAATTCTAAAGTTTTTTTTGACATAGTCCTATACAAGGGTGTAAATATGGGAAAACCATCGCACACACAAATTTAAAGTTTAAGCAAGCACACACACGCATATTTTGAAGGGGGTCCAAAGCACACTATCAGAAGACACCATGTAGAACATCCTTAGACAAAGTTTAGCCGCCACACAAACTGAAAATTTCGTTTTACGAAATCTGAATCTTCATAAAATACATCATCTCATATTAGGCCAGAGTCTGTATGAAAATATCAACCGGAGCGATGGATAGTTTTAGGATGGAACAATTACTAAATGGAAAGAAAAAAATAGTAAAGATGGACATAGGTGTAAGGCATACTAGGTTGGTATAGGTTGATCAAGTCTATAGTCAACATCACGATGCCACAGAATTTCACAGGCGTAAGTGAGAAAACACCAGAGTAGTCCAAACTTGAAAATAGCAGAATTACTGACAAAATTACAGAATTGTAGATATTTGCAAAGTCCATATGCAAATATATGTAGACCAAAAGATAGCAGAATAACTATCAGTATAACAGGTTGTAGATATTTGCAAAGTCCATATGCAAATATGCGTAGACTAAATATATGTAGCCACCAGGAATGTTCACTGGTATACTAAGGTGCAATTGAGTTGGTTATAGAATGTGTTGGAACATATAATATAGAATGTAAACTTCACTGTGATAGATGGCATATCCATAGATGTAGATTATCATACAGGCCTATAATACAGAGAGTCCATGAAGAATGAAGAATGCAGGTCGGCTACACAGAAGAATTCGCTTCTATCATACTGAAGTCGGACTGCATTGAGACACAGTCGAGAAGAATCGCCCAACGTCTTAGGCGTACCACAGAAGTAGAAGCGGCGAATAGAGTGTGCGTCCCCAGGCGTGGCATGAATGCTTCATACATAGTGCTGCGAGGCAACCCTTACAAATACAGATAGCTGTACGAGACTTCATAAGTAGCATGCACAGACATCAACACTGGCCAAACTGAAACATAGAAACCAGCGGCAGTATTCTGATACACAAGTTTTTCATTCCCCCCTTTAATCAATTTTTTTTTAATTCCCAATAATATTTTCACTTAATAATTTAAATACAAAGTAATAGTTGGTGGTGGTAAATTAGAAATCATTATAATAAATCTCATGTAAGACCAACTTTGAAAATATCTAATTCAATAAGAACAAATTTTACTCAGAACAAGTGAAAATTTTTTGAAAGCATTAATTCTCTCAGACAATGCATATTAACTACAAAATTGGAAAATTACATTTATGTAATTATTATATTAATCCAATAAATGTTATTATCATAGGCAAATACAGGGCAAGTTCTGCGGAATTATTAAATACCAATTAATTAATTATTTAATTAGGCAGAAACGTCAAGAATAAAGAAGCTAGATAAACGTCTAAGAAGAACACAAATGTCCACGTTCCCCTGCTGGACGTACCCGAATCCCGTCCAGAACGGAACGAAGACAAATGTCAAAATTCAAACCCAAAAAATGGGTAAGGACTGCCCAAAAACATCCGCAAGAAAATCTCATGACTACAATATTATAGAATACACTTGAGAATAATCAAAATGCATATCAATTAATTTAATAATTTAGAAATGACCACCAACGAAACTTCAAAATTCACATGGCCAAATTTAATGTAGGCCTACATATATTTTATGTAATGTGCCGAAAGTTTTAATAATTCACATAATAAATGGAGCTATATGTATTCACTCAACATGAATGTTATGATAACCATTTTATCTTTTCAAAAGGTCGCTTTTGTGTACATCTATTTTTTCTTTTCAGGTGTTTGTTTATACATTATAAGATCGCCGAAGCAGCATTTAATATTCCATAGCACAATATTGTATGATAGGAATATATTATTTGATAAATGCTCGCATGTAGTCTTATTATTTTTATTATTTTATAACAGTGAATTCATTGATACTTAATTAAGGAATATCAAAAGGGCATCAATAGCATTTGGCAATAATCTCTCTCATTAGAATAAATTAGTTAATAATAAGATAATAAGTTAATTAATAACTTAGTGAATAAGTTAGATAATAACTTAAATAATAAATTAGATATCTTTTATTTACAAATTCACAACAATGGCCATTCATTTCAACAATAACATCGGCCATAATAATTAACAATAACAATTATCCAGGGGAACAACAATTAACAGTCCCCGAAAATCACAAAATTGTTTTATCACAATTGAGAGAGAATAAGGAGGCGAATACTAATTCACCAAGCAATTTTCTTCATTTTTGTTTGTTTGATAATTTTTTTTCTCTTTCATTTTTTTTCATATTTTATTGCCCAAGTTCATGTGAAGCATGATGCACAGGATGGTCTGAATTCCAAGATTAAGATAAAAAGAGGCTTAATAATAAAACAAGCAAAACGAAACCCAGGAAACCAAAAAAATAACAAAACCAAAACAACCAAAAAAGACAAACAAAGGAAAATAATAATATATAGAAAAACGAAAACAAGTAAAACGGAAACTCAACAAAACGATAGTCGAACGAACTCGAAAACGCGTACGGTTACCCACAATACAGGGACAAAACTACAATTTAATCAAGAATGAGCGAAAATCTCAACAATGAAAATTTTGAAAAGAAAACTGCCAATCGCGTGTTCGAGTTAGAACAACCGTGGTGCTAAGATAATTTTTCTTTCTTGAATAAACAAGAAATATTAGAACATCTTTTAGTATATTACTTTTTTGGTCATAATAATAATTATTCAAGCAATCTTTGAGAAGCAATAATACAAGTTTTACTAATACTTTTATAAGTTTAATAAGGAGAGGTATCAGCTTAGCATTTGAATAGAGCATAAGACACATGACAATAAATGTGTTTAGTAACATCATTTAGCTTTATTTTTTATTTCAAACCCTTGTTAATTAAATGCTCAAAATAATACCCCTTACATATATATATTTTTTTGACATGACCAAAACCCTAGAGCTCAGGACCCTGGGAACGCAAACTCCCATACTTCTGTCCCCACAACAGAAGCCCCTGAGGGAAACAAAACAAAACGGAGGAAATGTGTATAATGCAAAACACCAAAGCAAATTACTGAGGCTTAAGTTGACTCAAGTGGGCCCTAGAGGAATTTCCTTGATCATCACACAACACAACAGACACCGGGCTAGTAAATTTGTGAATTCTAAATGGACCTAAGAACCTAGGAGCCAATTTAGCCGAAAATCTGTTAGCAGCGTTACTTTGTGGGTGATTTTTCAAAAAAACATCACCTACCTTAAATGGAGAAGGAACCCTACAGCGATTATATTTCCGCTCTACAACTTCATGACTCTTTTTGAGATTGTTATAGGCTCTTTTCCACCTTTTCTTAATTTCGGCGGGATCAATGTCGTCCGGAAGTAGGTCATTTAGTGACCATAAATTGGAAAGCGGACAATTGGGCTGGAAACCCAAAAGCAAACTGAAAGGAGTAGTTTTGTGAGATTCGTGCGTAGCAGTATTGAACGCATATTGGAGCCATTCCAAATTAGAATCCCAATCAGAATGATCAGCAGAATGGTAAGCTATCAAGGCTGACTTAATGTTGCGATTAACCCTTTCGGCCTGCGACGGTTAGGGTAATATGGGGTAGTATTAACCCGGGTAATTCCGCGATCGAAACAAAATCTATGAAAAGCATGGGCAGTGAACTGAGTAGCATTATCAGTAACGATTATCTTGGGGGGGTCAAAAATACCACAAATTGATGATAAACAAGAAATAGTGACCTTAGTGGTGGCTTCCCTTACCGGGAATAACCAGACATACTTTGTGAAAGCGTCTACACAAACCAGTAAGTAACTATTTCCCCTTTTTGACCTAGGCAATTTACCAACATAATCAACAAATAACTTCTCCATAGGTTTAGTGACAACGCGAGAAGCGAGAAAGTCATAACGGGTCTTTTCAGCCGGTTTACTTTGCATACATACTTGACAAGCTTTAACACTGGCTTGGATGTCTTTATCCATACCTTTCCAAATAAACCACTTTCGTATTTTATTTAATGTCTTAAATAACCCCAAATGACCACCTACAGGAGATGTGAAAATACTGAAAAATAGTGTTAATCAGATTAGGAGGACTCACTATTTTCAGTTTAGATTCCCTGCGAGCCTTACACATGAGAACGCCGTCCTTCAACAAGTAAGGGGCTACGGCTTGATTGCGCTCTATGGTATTAATAATATCAAGCAACACGGGATCTTCACTCTGAGCCTGCTTAATAGTCGTAAAGGAACTCGGGATATCTGATAACAGAGCCCCCAATAAGGCAGAATCAAAACCAATTTGAGAAGCATTAGGACTAGGCGGAGGCTCTTCTTCCCCAAACATACGAGACAAAGAATCAGCGTCAACATTCGCTGAGCTACGTATATGAGATACCTTGAACCAAAATGCAGATATTCTTAGAGCCCATCTAGCAATTTTCCCAGTCTTCCTGGGACGCCCAAGAACCCAGCTCAACGCTTGGTTGTCGGTCTCGAGCAAAAACTCAACATGTTCCAAGTACATGCGATACTTTTCAATACCGAAAAGTACCGCTAACCCTTACAGTTCATACATAGACAACTTGCGTTCTTGTTGAGTAAGGGCTCTATAAGCAAAGGCAACAGGGCGGCGACCCTCAGGAAACTCCTGGAGCAACACAGCGGCTACAGCACGGCCACAAGCATCCGTTTGCAGAATGAAAGGGCGCGTGAAGTCCGCCATAGCTAACACAGGAGGGTTGGAGATCTTTTCTTTTAAACACTCAAAAGCCCGCTGTTGGTCATCGCCCCACAGAAATTTTACCCCCTTTTTCCTGAGAAAATTTAAAGGAGCACATAGATCTGCACACCCGGGAATAAATTTGGCAAAATAATTGACCATGCCCACAAAACGAGCAACACCCTTAGCATTCTTGGGGACCGGGTAGTCTCTAATTTTTTTAGTACGGTCAGGGTCAATAGTGACACCTGACGGAGAAATCAAATGACCTAAAAAGGAAAGTCTTTCAGCCAGAAAATTAACCTTAGCAGGTTTAACAGTAAGTTTAGCAGCTCTTAATCTATCAAAAAAACTTCCTGAATATGTTCCAAATGTTCCTGGTAAGTTTCGGAATAAATTATAAGTTCATCCAAATAGTGGAAAACATACTTGAATTTTATATCAGAAAAAATACTGTCCAAAAGACGTGTGAGCACCTGCGCACCCACAGCAATTCCAAATGGCAAACAAGTATATTCATACAAGTTCCAGTCAGTATTGAATGCTGTTAAATACTTGGAACGCTGAGTTAATGGTATTTGGTGGTACGCACTGTTAAGATCAAGACTGGTAAAAAATTTAGCTCGATTAAACCAATGAAAATTGTTATGCACATCAGGTAGAGGAACTGATTCTATAGAAATGTTACTGTTAAGTACCCTATAATCGACCACCGGCCTGAAATCATTAACAGGTTTCGGAACCAAAAATATTGGACTAGAATAATTTGACTTAGATGGTTGTATAACGCCTTGTTCAAGCATATCCTGAATTTTCTTTTTTAGAACCTGCATCCTAGGCGGGGCCAGACGATAAGGGGGAAGTCTGACAGGAGTCTGATCATTAAGTATGATATCATATTCTATAAGGGCAGTCAGCCCTAACTGGTTAGTAAGAACATCCGGGTATTGTTCTACCAACTTCATAACATCCCTCTTCACACCAGAAGAAAGATGTTCCAGTTTTATTTCCACCGAAGGCTCAGTAGCAAACAACGGATCACTGGTAGCAGCTAAAGTCTCATAGCGACTGGTGTAGGCTTCCAGATTGAATGGCACTTGGGCCTTCGGGTCAAACCCAAAGCGCAACACTCTTTGGCCTAAGTCTAATGATATACAGGCTTTAGACAAAAAATCCACTCCTAGGATAACATCAACAGCTAAATTCTGCACAATAAGGAACTGGAATTTCCAGGCATATTTATGTAAATTTATCCGAAGGCATGCTTTACCTATAACGGATACAAGCGTCTGGTCCACACTTTGACAAAAAAGTTGATAAGTGTCAAATTTAATTTTATTCTTTAAAGCAAATTCAGCAGATATTAATGAAAATACACATCCAGAGTCTAGAAGAGCCAAACACGAAATCTTATTTATGAAAATCTGAAGCATCGGTAAATTATTAAAGGTTTTAGCCTCAAGACCATAATTGCAATTGGCTAAAGCGAAATGACCCTTGCTTAACTGACTACGAGAAGGAAAATCCCCTTTGAAATTGTTACTTCTAGAATAACTGTCAGTAGTATGATTACTATCTCTCCTACGCCAACATCTCTCTTTAACATGGCCAGGTCTATTGCACCAATAGCAAAAAAATAGTACGCTTATTGCCACTCCTAAACCAACATTGTTCATTGACATGGCCTGGTTTATTACACCAACTACAAAAGACGGGTTGCTTAACTCCTTCGTTAACTAGGTTACTCTCAGGTTTACTACCTAACCCCTTATATTCACTGTTAGCGTATTCAGGCTCAGCTTGTTCAGTATTATCTGCCCTAAAAGTGTCGCAATAGGCAACCGCAGTCAGGTGAGAGCATAAAACATCTAATTGACCAAACTACATGGCTTGGACTCGAAACTTATCATACTTCTAGTACGAGGTGACATACCATCAAGAATATTGTGGACAACTTCAACTTCCGAGTAATCCAAAAGAAAAACAGCAGCATATTGTCTAATGCATTGTACATATTGAACAAATGTTTCTTCCTCGCTCTGAACTCTATAGTAATGTTTTTCAAGAAATGAAGCCTTGGCTCGTGGAGAAAAATAGAATTTTAATAAATCCTGATGGAATAAATTCAAATCTCGTCCTTCCCGGATGGCTTTACCGGCAAAACCTTCAAAGTCCCTTGAGTTTGATCGAAAGAAAATATGGCGACTTGAGTTTTAACTTCAGTAATAAATTTTATGAACTTCACCACTTCCTCCAATGAACAGTCATTAAACTGGTCTAGGCTAGCAAAAAGATTCCCCAAAGGAGGCGGTAATTTAGAAAAATGTCGCCGAAAGCTCTGTGACATTTGACCTGAACTACCCTCGTTCACAGGTACAGAAGAATTCGGAACATTCATGTTTTCTGAGTGGGCCAGATCGACAAACTTTTCCATAGTCATAGGCACAGAAAACCCACACAAATCAAAAGCAGCTTTAAGCAAAAGAATAATAAAAATATAAATGCATATAACCTGTTTGAATACCATCTGGATCTAAAAACCTATCACGCCCAGCTAATGATAAAGGCTAATAATAAAATCCATCTTACGCAACGCATCAGGGGAAATCACTCTACTCTCCATAAGAAATATAGTTCGCACGCACACGAACCAACTACCGTGATGCTAGCACTACTGTACTGGGTATTGTCATCACCCAACAAAATATATCCAGAGTCCGTAGGAGAGAGTACAGGAAATAGAAAACTACAAAAGAATTCAAATTTATGCATAACAAGGGCTCTTGTATTTTATTGATAAAGCCAATATTTCATATAAACAACACACATCACTTGAAAAGTGAATAATTAGAATGGTTCTTAAGTACACAATTCTTTAAAACATTAACATTTGGCACAACAATAAAGCAGAATTTAGTTATTATGTCGTATGATTCCCGATGCTAATGCAATCTTGAGATTGGGGGAAATGACTTTAAAACCCGGTTGGGTTATGTAATCCATTCTATGCGTGTTAACTTGCATACAACACATTTCCGGAAATAAAGCATAACCAGCAAAGCATAATAAAAGAACTCAAGAAAAGCAACGAAGTGAATTTAAAGACAAAAAAAAGAATAATATATATAAAAAAACTAAAGTAAACTGAAAACGGAACCTGAACTAAACAAGAGCCAAAAAAAATTTACATGGCGTTAAAAATAAAACGAAAGAACACAAGAAAAGAAGCTTAAGGCAGTTACATGATTAGAAAATTAAGTTCAGACCATACCTGGCATATAATGACCAATTGGCCTGCTGGAGAAATACACTGTTTAAGGTTACATTAGTACGTAATCACAGAGCGCAGCTTCAAGTCTATGTGCTTCTAGGTCGGAGGTCCTCGGCGATCTAATATGGCCGAGAATACCGAGTGCTAAACCTTGCCGAGTGACGGCAGCGCCACAACACAGAAGAAACGTTAAACACGCATAGAAGTGGATATCAGAATATAACAAATGAAATATAAATATTAAGCATTAAATAATTAAGTAATAAATAAAGAAATAATAACAAAATAATACATAAACTGGATGACTAGAATTAATAAAGAATAGAACAAATAAATAACAGACTTTAAGAATAAAACAAAACCGGAAGTATGGTGACGTAACGGAAATGAACAGCAGAAAAGTACGTAATAAGTAAATGTTAGCTAGAAAACACGAAAATGTACCAGAATGGATATACATATACAATAAATAAGTATTAATAGAACCATTTAATAATGGTTCAGTACAACCATTTTTAATCTGTGAATACATGATATTTTTATAATTTTAACTTTTATTGTATAATGACACGATTGTAAAAATAGTTCTAATCTAACACATGCTGACACCGAATTTGCTAATATATTCAATGCAGACTTTTATGTGACTGTATAACAAGTTCTTACTTGATGTAATACTTTTTATGTAAGTAATAACCTATACTAGTCCTAGATTATTTATGTGTGCAATTATATTGAAATTTTTTCAAAACAACAATTCTATCATACCGACCTCTCTTGGAGATACTGACTGAATCGGTAGAGACATTTGGAAAGGGGCTTCAAGGTACTGATCTATCTCAGTGTCATCTTCTTGTGCCATTGAAGGAAATGGCTGGAATACTTGTGATAAATGGGTGACAAACAACATAGCTTTTTCATCACAGCTTCTAGCCCAAGTGCCATCTTCTTTTTAATTTGTGGTATGGGGTCTGTAGGTCTTTTCAATTTCTTTGTAGCTCTCCATAAAGAATAATCACTAGCTTCTAGAGGCGTTAGATTTTCCAGATATTCTTGGATGGATTGGTTTTTCATTGTATGTATGAGCCTTTTTAGTTCTTGGGAAGCTCTGTTGAATCGCCTCTTATCTTCAGGATATCTGTGGTTCTGCCATATTCTTCTTAATTTACGACGTTCTTCTATTTTTTCTTTAACACATAATGGGTACTGATTTACAGGAGGCAGTTTTAGATTTAAATTTGGATTGGCTTCCCATGCAGCAGATTGAATCGACTTTGTTAAATTGCTTACTGCGTCTTCTATTTCTTCAGATGTTTTGAGACTGATTTTCAATGTGATTCTTTCTTGTAAGATATCTCGGAAATACTCCCAATCTGTTCGTCTATTGCAAAGAGTGAGAGGTCTCTGCCTGAGTATTACTTCTGCGTTCAATGACATCATAACTGGAGAATGATCAGATGACAAATCAAAAAGGGATTCTATGTGAAGATAATTCTGTGATATACCCTTTGTTATGAAAAAGTCCAATAGATCTGGTATTTTACTTGTATCAGAAGGCCAGAAAGTGGGTTAACCAGTAGATAAGATTTCTAAATTATTATTATTATTATTATTATTATTATTATTATTATTATTATTATTATTATTATTAGTGCACAATACAGCTGTCTTCCACGGGTTGTGATCAGTCGTGATCCCCAGTCGAATAGAATTTTTAATTATGATTGCCGTACCACCATGGGTATTTCCTGAAGGATGGTTTGTTGTATGGGTAACCTATCCTCGAAATCTAGCATAGTTTTTCTCTGTAAATCTTGTTTCTGAAATGAGTACTACATCAATTTTGTTCATTTTTATAAATAATTATAATTCTTGTCTACGTTCAGACAAGCCGTTGACATTCCAAGACAAGGGAATATTTAGAGTTTTAGCCATTTTATTTTCCATTGGCGATGGCTTTGATTAGATCGAACATGCGATCCATCATTTTATCAATAACTTTCTCTATGGTTTTTTCAAACCTAGAGAACATTTGTTCCATTGCGGTGAAGATGTTAATTGATTGCTGTGGCTCTTGCCACTGAGAACTTCCCTTTACAGCTTCTACATAAGTTTTGTCTGAAGTAGTAGTACTTGGATCTTGCGTTACCAGTGGCGGCTCGTGGCCGGAAAATTAGGTGAAGAGGAAAAAAATGCCACATGCTTACGTTAATAACCGAACTCACCTATGTCTTGTATAGCAAATCAATCCTTCGATAGTCCTTTATGGCTGCAAATTTGTCGGTGATATCATCATAGGACGGCTGCATTTCTTCTAGCTGCAGTAAAGGTTCTTTCTGAATTGAAATATTCGCTAAACAAGATACTTGTCTGGCAACATTTTTGATCCTTCATTTAGTAGGTCTACGTCGTGATCTGACAGCTGGCACAATGATGATTTGATTTTAAACAATGCGGGTAAGAATATAGTTATTATTTATAAAATGTGATACATTTTATTCATGGAATACTCTTAATAAATCCCAATCGGGATTATGAGTTTCATTAGATAAATTCGATCCTGCTTTTCCGCCGCGAATCTATTGATGTTTATCGTAATTATTATTCTCCTAATCAGATTATTCAGAATATTCCATTCATGCGATGCGGACTTGAAATTGACTAATAATCTTTAGCAATGCCTCGGATATCGACCAATGACTGTTGTTTATCTTATAAGTTAATATGCTTGCAAGGGTCGGAAAGATGCAATTTTATCTGATAAACTTCAGCTCGTTACTGGATACTTCAAGGCATTAATATGCAGTGATTAATATGTCACATGTCGTATGATTGCCTATTAAAAAATATGCATTGTAGGAATGAAACGTCGTGATTCAACGTTGTCGTCCTATGGCGTCCTATCGGCGACGATCTCCGAAGAAGGTTCAGTGTTGTGACACCTAACAGTGGGCTTTCATCACAGTACACAGTAGTCTTGGTATATGGTGACACACATTAAATAAATTAACTTCTAGTCTCATCCCTATGTCTCACTTTTGTGCTATAGAATCGAACGCCTATGATTTTTTTTCCGTTAATGATATTTAATTTTATGAGAAAGAATCCAAGCTCCTCTACCGTTCATACTTCAATGAAGTATATGGTTGTTTATAAACACCTTTTAAATAATTAATTGAAAATTGTTAAAAATAAAAATTCTAGCTCTTTAGCGTCTATGCAAATCGTGTGGAAAATTTAAACAAAATTGTTAGTTTTTTTTTTTATAAAATCGTGAAGAATGAAAGTCTGTTCTAGCCTCGCCCAAAGATGTAAGACTTAAAAGCCTGAGTTTGTACAAACGATAGCTGGCTTATAACTACCCTTCAAAGTATAAGGATACCGTATAAAAGTTCGAAAAAGTCGTCAATCTCCCCAGAAGATATCTAATCCAAATAAGTTTTATTTATACACGATGTTTAGTTCTCAAGCCACACAGACACGTTCCTGAAAATATTATTGGACAGAGGAGAATTCAAAACAGGTATTTATGTTAAAAACATTGATTTCGAACATTTACTACCTTTGGTACGGGTAGAGGAAGTGAAATTGGTGCTGTTAGCAGAAGAGGAGTAGGTATGAAACCCGCCACACTCTGTCATTGTAGTAGCTTCAGCTTGCTGTGGGAAGCGCGCGCATCATGTGGCCGCAGGACGACACCTTCGTGGGTAGTCTGATCCCTTCAGAATGGACGTGGGATAAGCGAGAAGAATGCTGCTTGCAGCATCAGCTAGCATCATTTTTAGTGGACCAGACTACCCATGGAACAGGAGAAGTGAATCAAGGCTGCTTCGTGCTTCTTTGCAAGACTCGAGAGCTCTCTGGCGCCTCCTCCTTTAACATCACTCGTGGCGGGCAATACAAAATTACATAAATGCATTTATAGTAAAAACCAACATTCGAGATATGGGAAATAAACTTTAAAAATGCGTATTGTAAAGGAAAAATACTGGTGAAGTGCTACTTCACCTACTTCACCTGAATAGCCGCCACTGTGCGTTACCGTTGTTGTTAGAGGTTGTTTGGACACGGTTTTTTCCCTCAGAGGTTCAAATGTCATTTGTTTATATTCCCTATAAGTTTTACATCCTCTGTAACTGGCTGGATGGTTCTCACTACAATTTACACAAATTGGTGGATTTTCGGGGTTTTTACGACAAGTTGTTGTTGGGTGGTCTTCGCCGCACTTGACGCACCTAAACGGCCGATTGCAGTGATTTTTTGTATGTCCAAACCGTTGACATCTCTTGACATCTCTTGTTCAAATGTTACCAAAGTATGAAATAAGTGTTTTATATCAAATATTGTCTTGTTGTTGGGTGCAGGTTCCAAGTCAATGAAAAAGAGAGGCAGAGGCTCTTTAGTTCCTCTATGTAGTACGTTAGTAATGTTCCTGACTACATGGCCTAGTGCCTTGAACCGTGAATACGGCTCAAGTAATTATATGTTGCTCCCCTGGTGTTATTCTGAAGCACTAAATTGTTTAAAGTTAGATTATTTAAAGCGCACGAACTCAACCCCTGGTTACGCGTGGTTTTTCTGAACGTGGTACGCGCTGCGAAGGGCTGGAGAGCGGTGTGTTGGGAACGGCAGTTGGGAGCTGGTACTTACAACGCGAGGATGTAGTTCAAGCAATTGTGATTCTTGTGGGCGTTGCCGGCAGTGTTGCAATGGAAACTTCGATGCTATTCTGGTGAGATTGTTCCATTCCATATATTTCGTATAACTTAATTAATCTTTCTTACTATTATACATCTCACCTGTTTGGATATCTAAATTGCCGTATTACATATTGGTTTCATTTAAGTTCAGATTCTTCATTTTCACGGGTTCGTTGGTTTGGCTACTTGAAATTTTCGCCCACATTATGTAGGCCTAACATAGTAATTCATATTATACTATAGTTTTCTGCATAGTCGCCGTTTCCGTATATTTATCTCTCTCCAGTTCTCCTGAGTTCAAGCCCATGTTCATGATGTCTTCAAAATTAGTAACCAGAATTAAAATCCGAAAATGATACCAGGACCTTACAGTTTAACGATGAATTGTAGGCATTTAGAGAAAAGAGCAAGGATTGAAGAATGAAAAGTGAATTAATTAGATATGCCACATATAGGGTGGCGTGCACCAGTAAATCTTACTAAAGTAGTAAATTTAAGACGGAGACCTGGAGTATACAAGAACCAGTACATCTGTCTCACTCTTAAGTCATACTAATGTATGTGCTAGAGTGAGACAGACAAACCGGTTTTTGTTACGTAAGGTTCCCTTCCTAAATTTACTACTTTAGTGCTACTCTTTTAGTAACTTACTCTTTTAGTTGGTGTTGGAGAGCTCAATTGATAGTTACTTCTTTAGTTGTTACTAAAGTAGTAAGCGATTTTTACTAAAGAAGTAGTCGAATTCTGCGCAGAACAGAGCAGAAACGTTAGTGCAGCGCAGCAGAACACGTGCATTTCAATTGCCAGTATTATTCAAGTGCCAGATAATGAAAAGGAAAGGTTCGCTGAAACAATGAATATGAATTTGGGTTGTTCCAAATATTACTAATGACAATCTTCATGTTTTAAAATAGGTCTAATAGTAATGTTTTATTCATTACTAATTTTAATTCCTTCAATTGAGTATTTTCAGTTTAGTAGCCTACGTATGGGTACTGTGATTACAATTTTTGTGCAAACTACTTCTGTATTATAATGCAAACAATTGGAATTTCCAGTTGATTTTCATAATTGATTCACTGTCAATATTATAATTATTTCTCTCATAATAATAATAAAGTTCTAAAATATATTAAAATATTTATACTTCCTAAAGTTACATATTCTTCCCCAAAAACGATAAATCAATTATTCTATGGTTGTTTATCATAAATCTCACTATAATGAATTATTAATACTTATTGACTGTTTAACAATATTAATAAGAAGTATTTCACAAAATCATGAAAAAGGGGGATAAAAAGGATAACAAAACTAATAAGGGGCATTATGTTTCTGTCCTTTTTCAAATGCACAGAACATTTACTTAAAAAATATTACCTTATAAAAATAATAGGCTAATATTACAACTGAGAAATGTAATATTTAAACAAAAAATGGCGATACAATATTTCGGAAGCTATGAACTCCAATAATAATTATGTAGATGGTTGTGTGTTTAAAAATAATTTCAGTGACTACTTCTCTAGATCCTGTGCAGCTTCAACCTCCGGGCCCCTCCTTAAAATTTTCTTTCGGCACACATGTTGGCATTTTTTTCTATATAGTTTATAATGCTTCTCACTTTCCTGTCCACAGGGTTAATTAAATAGTTAGCAGCATACTATAGACCTGCAGCATCTGTTATAGTTTATTCCCAAACATGAAAGTCTCGTCTCACTCCACCATTCGAGACTTGGGGAGTCTTTAAGGAATGGTTTTACAATGTGTCCCCTTCTCAATGTACGCTAATCCCAGAGTCAGTCAAATGTTCTTCCGATGTGGCCTGTTTGGACATTTTTACACCTGGGTTAGAAAAAAGGACATATTATTCATTAACACTGCGGGTGCAACTATTGAACTTTTAGCTCTTATAATTATTATTATAATCTGGCATTCGCAATGTTGTGCTTTAAGTTAAGCTATAGAAGTGTAATGTAATAAAATTAATTTACAATAATTACATTAAATCGTTTAACAATGAGAATCACCTATTGTTCAGTAATTCTATGGTTAAGTAGCAGGGGGAAGTGTTTTCTGGGTAGCTCCAAGAACGGAGGCTTTCATTTATTGGAATGTAGTATACCTCGCCGATATCTGTATCCATATGATTAGCTTGAAATACATCGTCGTTTTCTGACCCAAAGTTAGGGAGAACTGCAACATCTAAAGGCCGATCCAGCTAGGAAGATATTTAAGAGCACATGAGCTCCTTGTACCGTGCAATGCAAACGTCCCTTCCACTCACTCTTCCCCTCACCTTTGGTGGACGTCTTCCTAGTTGGATCGCTCTCCGCAATGATATTTCCACATTTGACTGGCTGAAATCACATGGATGTAGTGAGAATCTGACATCGTTTCTTCCAAACGCCAAAATTTCATGTAAGGATTTATGAGCTTAATTATTTACGTTATTAAATGCCCTACTAGGTATGGTTCGCTTAATATTTATTAAATCACCTGCCACAACTCTCATTTTTGGTATACAACCTTCTTCATCTCAATAACTTATCCTCAGTTTGAACTATGTAATCCATTTAATGTGATATGTAACTCATAACTCACGCAAATGCCACAGAACACACTTACTCCACAACTTTACTCCACCCCCTGAGTAGGAGTAAATATTGGCCTTATTTACTCCACAACTTACTACGTTAGTAACGTACTCCGTGTTGGTGCTCTCCACCACTTGTGGAGTAAGTTCATTTACTCTGGGAGTAAATAAAATTTTTACTTCTTTAGTACATTCCTCTATGTTGAAAGCCGCCGAGTTTAGTTTACTCCTGGTTGGTGCACGCCGTCCTTACTAAAAGAGTACGGTTACTAAAAGAGTAGCTTACTAAAGTAGTTAGAACTAAAGAAGTAAGGCTTACTAAAAGAGTAAATGGCATGAGTTTGGTGCACGCCACCCATAGAGTGATCTTAGTGTCAGTTGCTGTTTCTGTAAATATGGGTAGGAATCAGACATTTTGGCTATGACGTATTTTTCTTAATTATTCCATTTGAAGCATAAAGATTCATATAGAGAAAGTAAGGGTATTAATCACTTCTTCAAAATACAGAGTGATTCAAATTTAAAAGTTAATAGTCTTTCTTGCAAACATAATTTGTCTAAAGAAAAACTCTACATGATATATATATATATATATATATATATATATATATATATATATATATATATATATATATATATATATATATATATATACATACACTTCTGGTGGTTTTTAACATAGTAAATTATTTGCTTATTACTGATTAGTGTATTTTTAAAACTGATTTATTAATATTTATTTATTGTATAAATATGGATATATCTGATGTTGCCAGCGTAATATATATAAAATTCAGAAACTAAATTTAAATCTTTTCTCCAAAATAAATCTGTTACTAAAATTTGGACATTTTCATATTATTAGTACTTTGTAGTCACCTAGTTATTTCCTATAAATTATTCGAAAATTTTCAGGCTCTTACAAGTGGTTTATGGGTTCCAGTTCTAAAGATTAAGCAGGGTTTTTACTGATTTAGCTAAAATGGTCGAAACCAAATCTACCTTCATAACCGTATGTTCTGCTTCCGGCATACGTAACTAGTGACCACCGCAAGGGGGCACAGCCTTTAGTTCCTCTTTTATAATATTTACATCTTCACTGTGATGCATACCTCTGAGAACTACTCGGTAAGCACGCTCTTGTTTTAACTGGTACGTATAATGACTAATGTCTTTTTTCAGGAAACATTCTCTTATTATTTTATACCTTTCTATATCTATTGGCATCAGTTTGACAAGATGCCCTGCTCTCAATGTAGTCAGTGTATATTTGTTATTGGCAACTATGCCACTCATTACTTTATTGAATTCTTGTATATTAACAATACCTGTTACAAAAATAGGTTCTGGTTTTGGTATGCGTACTTCCAGTGTAGGCCTACTGTTTGTGTTATCATCTTGTGCTGATTCATCAGTCAGTGAGGACTATTTGAAACTGGTTCTGTATAGTTCACATTTGAGGTATCAGCTAAATTTTTCCTATGGCCTTTGGAGTGAGGGACCTTATCCTGTTGCCATTGTTCGTCTGGCAGTGAGCTCGAGTGCATTGTAGGAGCAGTGCACAAGCGCTTTGAAGCTGAATTTGGTGAATGAGGAGTTTCATGATGTAACTCACTATCCATGTCTTGATTCATTTCATATTCACTTGAATCATCGGTATGCAATTCCAAACTGTTGGGATTTGTTACATTTGCATTGTAAGTAAAATTTGGAGCACGAATGTAATGATTGCTCATAGCGCGAGTTTCTTCCGTTTGAGTATTGTCAGATGTATTTGCTTTCAACATTATTGTAGCGGTGTTCACTGCCTTATGGCGTATGGTATTTCTTTCTATTACCTACTGCTACCAACACAGTAGGCAATGTCTTCAACAATCAGTCTCTGTAGGAGGCCTTTACTCCACAAACAAGAAAAATATATGGAAAAATATCAACACTAAAATTAATGAAAACAGTCTTTAACAAGCAAGAAAGTTATTGCAAACACTCACACGTTGAAATCAGTAGAGAAGCAACACTTTACAATCACAAATATAAATGTCAAACCTTTAGATACAGCAAAAACCTATATAATGTCACAGCACATTCCACAATTGAAACCAACTGAAAAACCATGGCCTCCTTCATTCAGGAAACTATAGTGAAAGAATATTGTGAGTACACAGTTGTGTTACATTTATGACATTGTGTGTGGGTGACATAAATTCCATATGACATTTTAACTTCGTTTTTAAATTATAAGACCATCTATATTCAATATCGTAAAATACTCAAGACAGAACTCAATTAAGTTGCACATTAATGACTGGCATAACTGTTTATAGATTTTAATAAACACTGGCCTACAGATCTTTTAACATCTCATGTAGCTTTTAGATTTTATTACATTCTAAGAAATTATCTAACAACGCAATATAGATGTAGGCCTACACACCTACTATAGCAAAACTTAGAAGTGAAATTAAATAGCCTACTGTTAACTAAAAGTGAATGTGAATGTTATTGGCAAAATCTCCTAAATATCCTACATACGTAATTAATGAGGGTATAAGGTGGAAATTAAATTCTTATTATATGAATATATAATTTCTAAATTATTTACGCACATTTTGAATTTCAGATAAAATTGGTAATTATACCTTTTGTAATAGAAGTTCATTGATATAACTTATACGATGTTGGCAATTACTTGAAGAATTATTTCGAACATTATATGAATATATAATCCTTAAGTATTTCCTTATATTTGGAATATCTGTAGGCTAATGCTATTACAGTATTTCTGTTAATACGAGGTCGGTTTTCATAAGCTGTGCTTTCTCACTAATGACATATGTAGTTTCATAGGACATCACTTGAAATGTATATGTGTATGTGGAATATAATGGTCAGGTTAGGGAATAGTTGGATACGAAATTGGAACCACCCTAACATGGTCTTGGAGCTTATTTGATTCTGGTGGCCCTATGAATTTATAAATTTTTGGACGTTTTTGCCTAGGGCTTATTATATAATGATATTCACATTTTTTTCTAGTCAGATATATCTATATTTTTAGTCTCAATTCTTATTTACAATTATTTATATGATATTTGTTTATCTTCATTAAAAGCTTTGTTGAAATTAGACTTTCATTATATATAGGCTATATACATATATATATAATGTCTTCCTCTACCTCCTACCTTCTCCAGCTGGAAGATTGATCTATGCTTCTGTAGGCCTACGCTTGCTTCCCATTGGTTTGTTCAATATTTGACTTTTTTGAGATTTATTTACTATATATTCATTTTCTTTCTGAAAGTAAAAATTAGTTAAATATTTCATTAGCTATTATTTAGGAAAGTTAGTTTCATATCTTCAATGGTAATTATATTGATCAAGTTTTTGTACGTGCAATTAATATTCTTAGTTTCCTGTTAATAAATGGTTAGCTTATATGGTTTTCAAATATTGATTATTTTTCCTTTCATTTTTAGTGGTCTGGACATTAGGATTTTTCTTGGTATTACCTTATTATGAAATAGATATTTCACATATATTATATTACATTCTTATATATAGGCCTACCATTTCCTTAGCTGCAACCCTTAACAATTAAAACAATATGGCTGTAAACTAACAAAGAAATAAGAAGTATAGAACATAAAGAATTAAATCTTAGCAAGACATACAAACTATCAAAATTATTAAAATCGGTGATCTAATACAGTATTTTGGAAAGTGAGAGCCTCAGAATAGGTGTTATCCATAAATCATGTTTGAACAAATCCAGTCGACAGAGGAAATGAAATCATTAATTCATATGAAAGTAAAATGTTTATCTATTACTAAAGAATATGACAGAGGGAACTCTAAAAACCTTAACAAATCAAACAAAATGGTTAGAAACTATAAAGAAATACGAAAATTCTTCTTTAAACAAAGGGAATGTATAAAACATGTCTAGCTATGTAGGAAAATGAAGTAATTTATGCATTAAACAAATTTGAAAAGTCTTTATGTATGACAAAGACAGCTCTACAAGGCTTGTAGACAGGTTCAGAATAGATGACGTCAGCAAAAACATGATTCAACAAGTCCAGCCAACAGAGAAAACGAAATCATTTATGCATTTAAATGTACATTTATACGTTAATGACACCTTAAAGACATACAAACTGGCTGTAAACTATCAAAGAAATATGGAAAATCATCTTTAAACAAAAGTTTGTATAAAGCATGTCTTGATGTAGAAGAAAATAAAGTAATTTTTGTATTAAACAAATATGAGAGTGTACACATGTGACAAATGCAACCATACAAGGCAATGATTGCTGTAGAGATAGTAATCTAATACAAGCATATTGATACGTGGGAGGCTCACAATCAGGATAGATGAGAACAAAACAATTATGATCATATCCGGTCGACAGAGGATATGAAGTCTTTTATACATTAAAAATTGTGAAAAAGTATACCTATTACAAAACAATATGACAAAGACTACTCCAAAAGCATAATGATTTCAACAAATTGACTGTAAACTATAAAAAATCGGGAAAAAAATCATCAGTGAACAAAGAGAATATTTAGAACATGTCTAGCTAGAGAGGAAAATAATGTCAATTTTGCAAAAAAATTGCAAAATTATTATATAAATCCCATGATGACTGAACTTGTAACAATTCATACAATGTGGATCTAATTACAAAGAAATAGGGGGAAAATCATATTAAACAAAGAGAATTGTTAGAACATGTCTAACTGGAGAGGAAAATACGGTTAATTTTGCATAAAAATTGAAAAATTATGAAATAAATCCAAAATGAATGATTAAACTTGTCCAATTGACAGATTAAATAAAGTCATTTACACAACTAAAATGTAACATGTTTACCTAATTCTAAACAACAATACAAAGACAACTCGAATAGTCTTAACAACTCTTGAAATGTGGAAGTAAATTATAAAGAATTAAGAAAAAATCATATTAAAGAAAGATAATATTTAGAACGTGTCTAGCTAAAGAGGAAAATAAGGTCAAGTTATGCATAAAAATTGAAAAATTATGAAATAAATCTCCAACTTATGGTTGAACTTGTCCAATCGATAGAGGAAAAAAAACAATTAATATAATTAAAATGTAAAATGTTTTCTTAATACTAAACAATAATACATTGACAACTCTAAAAACATTTAAGGTTTTAGCGCTATATTCTAGGAGAGATGGTGGTAATATCATAAGGAGCTGCATCCTTAAACTAGTAATGAACTATCGAAAATGAGGATGACAATTAATGCAAAGCTCTTTGTTATCAATATTCAGTTTATTTGTTTCAATTTATGTTATTGCGTGTCTCTCTTTTACCCATCTAAATATTATTTTTTGTTTAACTTTGAATAGAGGTGTTCGAGAAGGCTGAAGTTTTTAGTATTATAGATTCAGGATTGATAGATTGATGGATTGTATTAGGATTGAGGATACGTTTACGTTCACTTTTACGTGGAAATCAGTGTTTAATATAAAAACCATACATTGGGATGGGGCAGAGGGTCTTCTGAGTATCACTAAGGGTGTCATCATCATATAGGTGTATAATTTTTATTTGCTATCTCTTCACGTTTACGTTGACGTTCAAGTTTG
Organism: Ectobius pallidus; assembly: GCA_964059195.1. Lineage (NCBI taxonomy): Eukaryota > Metazoa > Arthropoda > Insecta > Blattodea > Ectobiidae > Ectobius > Ectobius pallidus. The sequence continues at coordinate 61,529,293 of CAXKWD010000005.1, forward strand.
CACTTACGTTCACATTTACGTTTGCGTTTACATTCACGATTACGTTCACGATCTCAATCACGATTACGTTTACGATCACGTTTACGTTCACTTTTACGTTTACGTTCAGATTCACGTTTACGTTTACATATACATTCTTGTAACCTTATACCATCTTTGGCAATCAACTAATCACTAAAGTTGCTTAGTTTACCCCGGTAAAGTCATACTTTCGTTGAACCGTGCTCGGTTTCGACTTTAACCGCGGTAAGATACAAACCGGCCGTGAAGGAGCTGTAAAGTGAGAAAACCGCGGTTTTCCTTCCAAGATGGAGATCAGCGTAATGTATCATATTTACGATATCTAGGCCAAAAGCTAATTGAACATAAAGAATAATGAGAGACAGGTGGGGTCTATTTGAAGAATGAACGATGGTGCATATCTTTGCAATTACAGTGCTTTAACATCGATTGAAATGACCATCCTTTCTAACCTCAACCAAACCAGGTCCATCGAGTAGGCTAGTGGGCGTAACCACGATTAGTAAGATTAGTACAGTATTTATGGTGTTTGAATTCAGACGACATATATACGCAATATAATATTCCATTTGATCCTTATGAACATTTATTACTGAACAATAAGGCAACAAATAAATGAAATATGGAAAACCAATGGACCTAGGCCAAATTTAAGTGAATGGCTGCATGCATCACGATATAGCCTGTGTATCGGTATATAGGGTATGTAATCAATTTATCATACCTGCACGTACACGAACATAATTATAACAGCCCTTTCATGGCTATGCACATGATTTTGCACCTAAACTTTCTACTACTAGTACGGGAATAAAAGCGAGGCTATGAGATTTCGTGGTGTTGCTTTGCCTTGGATTGCACACGTGAGAGATATTCTTTAAAACATCAATGTTATTTTATTGAAATGTACAGACAGGTGGGATCTATTTTAAGAATGAACGATGGTACATATCTTTGGAAATATTGTGCTGTAACATCGATTGAAATGACCTTCCTTTCTCACCTCAACCAAACCAGTGGTAATCGAAACCAACTCATTTCACGACTGGTACAGTATCTATGGTGCTTGAATTCAAAGTTTGAGTTCAGACGACATATATACGCAATATAATATTCCCTTTTATCCTTATGAACATCTTTTTATTGAATAATAAGGCAACAAATAAATTAAATTTGGAAAACCAATAGCCTAGGCGATCCACCGTGACTCGCAGACGTGCAGAGAGAGAACGAATCTAGCGGCCATGGAAGAAACCATCAATGGGAATGGATTCTCAGCAGAGTAACCGCAATATTTCCAAGCATTAGCAAACCGCGGTATTTTAGCAATGGTGCACAGAGGTTTTGAGAATACCCCAGTATTACGTTTACTGCGGTAACGAAACGGCTGAGAAAACCGGAGATTGGTGCACTCGGCCATAAGTGTATCAGTTACCTTATTTCCTGTCAGGTGTTTAAGTTCAATCATAAGTTGTGGATTTATTTCGTAATTTTAAAATTTTTATGCACAATTGACATTATTTTTCTCTCCAGCTAGATATGTTCTATATGTTCTCTTTTGTTTAATATGTGTTTTCTTTTCCTTTGATAGTTGTAAACCAGATTGTTTGAATTGATAAGGCGTTTGGAATAGCCTATGTCATTTCTTGTGTCGATGGACATGTTCAATCATGATTTCTGGATTAATTTAGTAATTTTCCATCATTTTGAGGAACAGTTGATAATATTTTCATCTCCTGCTAGACATGTTTTATATATATTCCCTTTGTTTACAGTTGTGTTTTCCTATTTCTTTGTTAAGGCCCTTAGAGTTGTGTTTCTCCTATCGTTTAGTAATACGCAAACATTTCACATTTTAAATGTATAAATAACTTCATTCTCTGTGTCAATCGACATGTACAATCATGATTTGTGGATTTATTTCACAATTTTTTTTCAATTGTTACGAAAAATTGATATTATTTTCCTCTCCAGATAGACATGTTCTAAATATTCTCTTTGTTTACTATGTTTCTGTCCTATGTCTTTTTTAATTTACAGCCACTTTGTTTGGATTGTTAGGATTATTGGAGTTGCATTTATACTATTGTTTAGAATTAGGTAAACATTTCACATTTTAAATGTATAAATGACTTCATTTTCTCTGTTGAATTGCATATGTTCAATCATGATTTGTGGATTTTTTACGTAATTTTCATTTTTTGTGCACAACTGACATTTTCTTAGTTAACAGATTATTTTTTTCTATTTCCTTGATAGTTTACAGCCAATTTGTTCGAAATCTTTATGCTTTTAGAGTTGTCTATGTATTATTATTTAGAATTAAGTAAACATTTCACATTTTAATTATATTAATTTTCTTATTTCCTCTATCAATTGGAGAAGTTCAATAATAAGTAGATTTATTTCATAATTTTTCAATTTTTATGCATAACTTGACCTTATTTTCCTCTCTAGCTAGACACGTTCTAAATATTATCTTTCTTTAATATGCTTTTTTCTTAATTCTTTGTAATTTATTTCCACATTTCAAGAGTTGTTAAGACTATTGGAGTTGTCTTTGTACTGTTGTTTAGAATTAGGTAAACATTTCACATTTTAGTTGTTTAAATGACTTTATTTCCTGTGTCAATCGGACAAGTTCAATCATACATTGTGGATTTAATTCATGATTTTTCAATTGTTATGCAAAATTAACCGTATTTTCCTCTCCAGCTAGACATGTTCTAACAATTCTCTTTGTTTAATATGATTTCCCCCTATTTCTTTGTAATTTACATCCACATTGTTTGAATTGTTACAAGTTCAGTAATAATCATGGGGATTTATTTAATAATTTTGCAATTTTTATGCAAAATTGACCTTATTTTCCTCTCTAGCAAGACATGTTCTAAATATTCTCTTTGTTCACCGATGATTCTTTCCCGATCTTTTAATACTTTAGTCAATTTGTTTGAATTCTTTATGCTTTTGGAGTTGTCTTTGTCATATTGTTTTGTAATAGATATACGTTTTTTTCACTTTTTAATGTATAAAAGACTTCATAATCTCTGTCGACCAGACATGATCATAATTGTTTGTTCTCATCCATCATGAGCCTCTCACATATCAATATGCTTGTATTAGATTACTATCTCTACAGCAATCATTGCCTTGTATGGTTGCATTTGTCACATGTGTACACTCTCAAATTTGTTTAATACAAAAATTACTTTATTTTATTCTACATCAACACATGCTTTACAGAAACTTTTGTTTAAAGATGATTTTTCATATTTCTTTGATAGTTTACAGCCAGTTTGTATGTCTTTCAGGTGTCAATAACGTATAAATGTCAGTTGAATCATCTTTTTGCTGACGTCATCTATTCTGAACCTGTCTACAAGCCTTGTAGAGTTGTCTTTGTCATACGTAAAGACTTTTCAAATTAGTTTAATGCATAAATTACTTTATTTTCCTACATAGCTAGACATGTTTTATACATTCCCTTTGTTTAAAGATGCATTTTCGTATTTGTTTATAGTTTCCAACCAGTTTGTTTGATTTGTTAAGGTTTTTAGGGTTTCCTGTCATATTCTTTAGTAATAGATAAACATTTTACTTTCATATGAATTAATGATTTCATTTCCTCTGTCGACGGGATTTGTTCAATCATGATTTATGGATAACACCTATTCTGAGGCTCTCACGTTCCAAAATACTTGTATTAGGTCACCTATTTTAACAATTTTGATAGTTTGTATGTCTTGTTAAGATGTAATTCTTTATGTTCTATATTTCTTATTTCTCTGTTAGTTTACAGCCATATTGATTTAATTGTTAAGGGTGTCATTGTCATATTGGTTTGTATTTTTATTGCATTAATGACTTTTTAGATTTCTGGAGTTGTCACTATCATATTGAAGGTATACATTTAAGATTTTTAATGAATTAATGTTTTAATTTCCTCTGGTTACTGGATATTTTCAATCATAACGTTTGACATTTCTTTGATTGTTTATAATCAGATCGTTTGAAGTGTTTACGTTGTCTTTGTAATGTTGTTTAGCAATAGATCTAGTGTTTCACATGTTTAATATATAAATGTTTCTTTTCCTCTGTTAACAGAATATGTTCAATCATGATTTATTGATAAAACCTATTCTGAGGCTCTAATGTTCCCACATGCCCTTTCTTTATAGACGTTTTCTCCTGTTTCTTTGATAACTTAAAACAGTTTGTTTGAATATTGATGAGTGATTTTAATGTATAAATGACTTCATTTCCTCTGTTGATTGATGTGTTCAATCATAGTTTGTGTATTTTTGTAATTTCTCAAAATTTTAATAAACAGTTGACAATATTTTCATCTCCATCTCTATATATTCGCTTTGTTTTCAGTTATGTTTTCCTATTTCTTTGTTATTTTACAATCAGTTAGTTTGTATTTGTTCACATTTCATGTGAATAATTTTTTCTTATTTTGTGTGTAACATTGTGCGCTGTCTAAATTGCATAATTTTTCTTAAGTAGTTCCACTAATGACGTCATGCTGGCTGCCGTGAACTATTTCTTGCGCGGTGACACACGGGTTGGGGGTAAAATGGGAACCTTTCTGTCAGCGACAGGGTCAAAAGAGGTCCAAGCATGTCGTCTGCTGTCCATTGAACATAATGGAATAGACTATTTAAACATCAATCAGAATGCCAGAAAACATGTGGCGATCCTCTGTGTAAAACAGAGGTGTACACATATGCTTTACGAAATATATGGTTATAAAATATAAGGAAGATTAAACGGATGCTAATAGTTAATAGTCTATGATTTCCTTCAAATCTCCTCGCTCAACACTTTCAAATCCTCAGAATTGACTCACTATCTTAATCATTTTTACAAAGAATAAAACTTAACAAGAAGTAGTATTCTCATTATCTACAACAGAAGGTCAAGTTTCAAATATCTTCATCAAATGTACAAGATTCACTTATGTTCTGTTGCTGTAAACAGAAAGTTCGCCCAGCAGGAAACTCAACCATTTATTCTCTTTCAAACTATGATACAAAATTACTTCTATGGACAGTATTTGATAAATACAACTTACTTAATTTATTAACTTCATAACAAAAATTCACATATTTCTGTTTCACATTTTTTATGATTTGTATAATAAAATTATGAATATTTTGTTTAAATTCGTACGTTTTTTCATTGCAAACATTAAAACAAATCGTAAAATTGAAACAATTTCAAAACTAAATTATTCTTACAAACATTGGTTGTTCTTGTAAATTGAAGATTAAATATATATATAGGCCTATTATAAAGAAGACGTCAAAGCATATTTTTCCTTTCTATACTGGCAATTGGCACTGGCTATTTTTTCCCTCTAAATACAAAAAATAAAAAGATAAACAAATCAACTACACTGTTATTATATACAACTCGCTTTTATAATGCACATTAATGATATTAAAACACTATATTAGAACTGGAATTACCGATGCACGTAGATATTTTAACTCGAATCGAAGAGAACATAGTATTTTGAATTATTAGCATATGAAAAATCAATATAATGAATAACAATTCCCTGCGAGCCATAATTCTGAAACTTATGCAATATAATTCTAAAACAAAAAGTATGGATGGGCGTTGACGTTAAAAATATTACGCATTTAGGCCTATAGTAATAATCACAAGAAAACCATTTCCTTATTACGTTATTTTGACATTCCAGCTTCTTTCAAATTACATTGACTTCATGAAAAGAACATTCTATTACTAATATGATACACTATTCAAATACTTTTATTTTTATTTGTTTTCCACACAAAAACTTAATGACAGCTATAATTCTGGAGCATGTCTTATTCGTAAGCCTTTAAAAGATATTATTTAGAAGCAAGCAAATGTAACCTAAATTTATTTATAAAACATTAATGATAATAGGAACAAAATATTTACACATTTGTATCCAAGTTCTTTACTTTCTATAACTTCTGTGTTATATTAATCAAATATTAGCATCTGTTTACCACACAGTAAATTCATAACCGAAAGCTGAAATATATACAGAATATTGTGAAAGCAAACAACCATGAACCTAAATTACTTTTTAAAAATGACTTACAGTATAAAGAATTTTTTTAACATATTTACGACTGGTTATAAATCTAAAGAAGATGGGATGTTTTCTTTGCGGAGTACTGTACAACAAGTTTTAAATGTTTCATAAAATTTGAATTATTTCTTCACCATTTAACGAATACAAATGTCATCGCGATATACAGGAATAATTTTAATATTTTGAATTATTTGTCAATAAGCTACACATGTTTCTGCCGCTGCAAAATAATTATTGTTCCTGTTTTTCTGACACACCCCACGGGTTCTTTTCGACATAATAATTGCAACCAATTATTACTTCAGACAGACATTAATTATTTAATTCTTTTAACAAATCAATACTTTTTCTGGCGATCTCACACTCTCCAAGGCAGAATATAGGTATCTGATTTCTGGAATATAACTTAAACGTTATTAATCGCCAGTTTTTATAGGAAAGCCAACATTATTCACATCTATTGATACGCATACGCATATGGCAGAACGAGATGGCAGGACCTCCTCAGATCCTGCTGCGCTCTTGTGGACAAATTTTTAACTGCACGCAAAAGGTTCCCATTAATCTGGAATGTTCTAGTCTGTAGTAATCAATGTTCCCCACCCCCTTCTGGACCCTTCCATTAAGCGGACTTATACATTAATTCAGGGGGCAGTGAGTAAGTAGTCTGCCTGCCTTCAGTACGCTCACTTGTCTTGTAAGTCTCGTCTCATCTTGTGCGCACCGCTCGCAGTAAGCTCGTCTCATCTTGTGCACACCGCTCGCAGTAAGCTCGTCTCTACTAGTCTCATAAGTCTCGTCTCATCTTGTGAGCACAGCTCGCAGTTAAGCTCGTCTCTCTAGTCTCAAAAGTCTCATCTCTTCATGTGCACACCGCTCGCTAGGAAGAATTCAAAGCACCGCAAAGTCATATCTACACAGTCTCTCCAAGGGGCACACCGCTCGCTAAGTAAGAAGTTCTATATTGCTTCATGTACTTTCGCATACTTAACTCTCATGTTAGTTAATTCGAAGAACTCTCTTATTGTAGTCTTCTATAGTGCAAGATCTACAAATCTAAAGTACGTCTTGTCTAAAGCAGTTTATTGAAAAGTGTAGTAATACTGTTAAGCGATACAGTCTGCCTTTTACAATAAAACATTCTGCATAGTATTACTTGTGCACATCGGCACAGAATAAGTAACTATTCTAATGGCCGGTTTCTATAAACTCGCGAATTATCTATGGGTAAATTATCCCATGAATAGAATTTACACAAGGAAAACTTTTACGAACAGAAATAATTTAAAGATAACGATCACACACAGTTTTGACGAGTTTCTAGATAAAAGTCCACTGGGTAAATATGAAAATGAGAGAAAAAATGTTTCTATAAACTAGGGCTAGATCTTTCCAAGGGTAAATCTTTGGGTTAATTTATCCTTTCATGGATGGCTGGATAAAATGTGCACGGATTGCAGTACCTGTAAAATACAGTTTTAGAAGTGCTGAGATGATCTGTAATGTTGACTTTGTTTCTCCGTAATAGGATGGACTTATCAGAATTTATATACATATTTCTTATTGAAATTTTAATGTACCGTACATTGTCGCTAATGACTGTATTTGCCGGTATTTGGTAGCACTGAGTGTGCAAACATTGCAAACTAGAGTCGTACTTCTCATTTTTCCTTCCTCTTACGCATTAGATCTCGACAGTAGTAGTATTTATAAGAAGATAATGCTATTACGAACTAATTAGTATGATATATATTGCAAAACCATGTCTTGACTTGCAGTAGTGGAATCATAGGCTGAAACAATTACATCTCCGTTATTCAAGATGTGTTCTGTGTTCACCGTAGCTCATTGTCAGCGTGCTGGATTACGGTTCAAGAGGTCCACTGTTCCATCCCCGGCATGGTAGTGTATATTATTTTTTATTTCCTTATTATACCATTAGTGCTCTGGTGGGTGATTCTGGAACTAAGTTGTCCATTGGATAATTTACCCATAGGTATTTCGCGAGTTTATAGAAACCGGGCATAAGTGATGAATATTGAACTCTGTACACTAGCTTCCAGCCTAAAGGAAATTTCCAAGATCACATTTACGTGGCTAGGCAGCCATCTTGTATAAGCAATTAGGTCAAAGGACATATAGCTAACTAGTGCTTATATTTCTTCAATTCTACATTCAAGTGAACAGTATTACAATTACTATTTATTGCAAATTAAAGGCAATCTTGAATTAGAAACTTTCGTGATCTCTCCATTGAAGTCAAATCGTATATGTGCAACGAACAGTACGTGCTATACGAAGGACCATTTTTATACAATACTTGGTCATCGGAACTCTGGCTGTCGTCGAAGATTTCCACTGCAAGAATACAGTTTCTCACCCAGAAGGAAGCCGACATCGTAGCCTGTTCGCCGCCACAGTTTTAGCTGCCCTCTTCATCGTCTGTGCATGGTTTGAGGGAGCTTACCTAGAGACATTCCCTGTCCGGTTGGAGACGGAACAGGAGTCTGGCAAGGTTTATACTACTCGCAAGGGAAACAGCCATCGCCTGGTTCTCTTCTTCCTGCCCTCGACCAGGGTAGGAAGGCAAAGCTGTGGGTAGAGTGTGGTCATCCATCGATGCTGTCTTGCTTGGAAGTCAGCATACCGCATGAAACTACTCAAAGGGAAGGAAACGCCATCAAAGCAAAAGATAAGTTCGCTAAGTTCCTTTCTTTCCCTTTTAAACCCTCATTTGTATGCATGGTTAAATTTACAAGAGGCATTGTCAAAGCCTCCTTGATGGTATCTAAAAGTTAAAGTTGGCCATACCTTTATAAACTCAAAGGCTTCATTTATATCAGTAAATCTTCTCTTAAATAAGTTATATAAAACCAAGAGTTATTCATTTATCTTGTTTTATGTTTTACTGTTTTGAAGCTTATTACCAAGAGGGTATTTGGTTTATTTTTCTCCAAAGACGGAGATAAACCGTTTTCATGCAATTTGTTTGTCATTTAGTAACTTGGTTCTTTTTCTTAATAAAATTGGTATTGGAAAATTTACATGTACTTCTTGACAATCCTAGGCTATCCTGTCTTAAAGACGACCACACCAGACTTGCAGAAAATATTAACTGTTAGAGGCATACGGCTTAAGGGATTTGGGCCACTTGTTGACCCAGTACGAAGTCAATCCTGCATACGCCGATTGTTAACAAGTTTTTTGGTGTTCAGCCAAATAACCCACTATGCCTTTTCTTAACAGTATTGATAAAGCTTTTAGAGTTGTGTTAGTCCTAATATTTTGTAATGGTTCCAACATACTCTTTGTTAGACTGTTTTTTTCTGTTTGCAGACATTTTGTTTGAATTCTTAAGGCTTTTTGAGTCTTCCTATCCTTATATTAAGGGAACAGATATTCACAAAATAAAATATAACTCTCCAATGAGATGGGATACTACCAAAAGATCAACCAATCAGAATTCGTCTTTTCGGACTGTGACGAGTACTTCGTTGCCATAAATTAATTTATTTTTAGAATTTGCCCGGGTTTAACTTTGAATATAGTGGTTCTTATTCAGTCATGTCATACATTTGATGTAACAAAGCAATACATTTTTAGTTTGTTAGGGATGAAAACCATCTATAATGACTTAAACTGCCCATTTTTGCAAAAACTTTTGTGACCCTAGGGTGTAAATTGGTCTTCGATACTTGATATAGCAGACTACGATTTTTAATATTGAAAAAATGTAATGGGTTATATTGCATATGCGGTCAAATACACCCTCTAGATGATTTACATTGGCTTAGCTTGGCCATTTCTGCAAAAAACTGGGTGACCTTGAAAAGCCACCCCTATGTAAAATTAAATAATTTAGGGGTGTAAAACATGTCAGATAGTTGATATCACTCAGTAAAATTTGTTATTGTCGAAAAAAATGTTTAATGGGTTACATTGATTGTGGGGGTGAAAACCATCCTCTAGACGATTTATAATGGCTTAATTTGTCCATCTGAGGAAAAACTTGGATGACCTTGAAAAACCACCCCTTTGGAGGTGTAGATCATGTCAGATAGTTGACATCACTCAATAGGATTTTTAAATGTCAAACAATGATTTTTAATGAGTTAGATTGGTTGTGGGGGTGAAAACTACCCTCTAGACGATTTATAATGGCTTAATTTGTCCATTTGTGGAAAAACTTGGGCGACCCTGAAAAACCACTCCTTCATAAAATTAACTTCTTTGAGGGTGTAAATCAGGTATGGGCAACCTTTGGAAAGATGAGGGCTAAACTTTACGATATTTATGAAGTCGCGGGCCGTAGATAATAGGTAGTCGTGAAAAGAATATCATGATACGGTGTTTTATATTTATATAGTATAATGTTAAAGATACATGAATGAGACCAATATCGAACTGATTAAAGTAAACACAGAACAACTCTGAACCTGAGGCGGGGCAGGCAGAGTCACGTGACGAAGTGACAAGCGAATTAGGTTGCTGCGGTGTTGTACAGTTAACGAAACGTGCTGCCTGGCTAAAGAGATGTACTTCACTTATTTCTTTGCGCGCTCAAAATCTATTACATATAGGTATTTTCTGCTATCGCCATTAGAAAGCTGTATTTTTTTGGAAGCCGACTGTCCAAACATCATGTCTGTAGGACGATCCGTTCGGAAGATAGTTCTTATCCTGCAAATGTTAATACAAACAAAGAGATCCTTTCTTATTTCTACCCTAAAATAATAACACCATCGATGGATTACATTAAGTTTCTGTCTATCTGTTAACATAAACAACAAGACCCCTCTCACTTCCACCCAGCCACAGATAAAACACAGACGCAGTTTCAGTTTATATCAAGAGCGTTTCGTGTGTGTTCTATTGTGAGAATTCAGTGTCCGTAATGTCACCTTAGCAAGCCTAGTACGAGTGGTGAAACAATTTATACCAACAAAGTTTTGCGTAAGCAGGCGAGGGCTATGGTTTTCAGTGTTTATAGTTTTTTAAGACTATTTCGGACGACGAAGTGCATAATAATACGAATTTTGTAAGGAATTGACTGCTAAAAAAACTAAACTCCGTGGCGCTACATCCCTGAAGAGACTTGGCCTCCCACCCGACCGCTGCGTCATCTACCACAGGTAGATGGCAGGATTGGGGGCATGTGGTCAGCATGCCGACACTCACGGCCGTTAATGGTGGTTTTCATGACCGGAATTAACTGCTACAGCTTGCCAAATTAGTGAACAATCTGTGACTAATATTATTAAGGAGGGAAAACAATCAACTGAAGTAGGGGGTGGGCTCAGTTTTAGATCTCCTGGAAACCATCGCACAGTTAAAAAGCGCAAAGCAAATCTTGACGGTTTGCAAAAGTGTATTTTACGCCGGACAATATTTGAATTGTACGATACGGGGGAATATCCCACAGGTAAAAAATTAGTTTCTTTAATGCGAAAGAAAATAAAATATAAAGGTTCTGTCTCCTCCATGCATATGACTTTGAAATCCCTAGAATTTAAGTACAGGAGAACCAATGATGGCCGGAAATTTCTACTGGAAAGGGACGACATTGTTGCAGCCAGACAAATATTTCTGCGTACAATTCACAATCTTAGGGGGATGGGAGATACGAGGCCCATATTTTATCTTGATGAAACATGGGTCAACCAGAATCACTCCAGGAGGGACATATGGCAAGATCCGACTGGAAGAGGCGGCCTTAAAGTACCAATAGGAAAAGGTAGCAGGCTTATAATATGCCATGCAGGCTCAGCTAAAACAGGGTTTATACCAGAAAGTAAATGGGTATTTCGTTCCAATCCTAAAAGTAAAAACACCGATTATCATACAGAAATGACTTCGGACAGGTTTAAAGATTGGTTCACGAACATATTTCTTTTTTTTATCTGGACGCGAGTTGGATAATAATTATGGATAACGCCAGCTATCATTCTAGGCTATTAAATAAGTTACCCAGAGAGAGAGATCGGGAGAGAGAGAGAGAGATTCAGGAATGGCTTCAAGAACACAACATAACATACAGTCCCACAGAAACTATATCAGAATTGCTAGCCCGTGTTGCCCCTTATAAAACTCGCGAAAAAAATATGAAATGGATCAGATAGCGATAGAAATGGGCCACGAAGTAATACACAGGGATGACACTGCTGAAAATATAATTATAAATCTTAGGGACAGTGAAACAGATAGTGACACGAGTGGTGAAGGAAGTGAAGAGGACGAAGACGAAGAAGTTTTATTTATCCCTTTGTAGGCCTATTTCTAAAGCTCAATAAGGTAAGCCTTTCTTCACTTTCTTTTAAGATAATTCATGTTATATCTTACGTGTAATAGGTTTCAACATTTCAAGCTACTTTTGTTCGCAATTTTTCAAAGACGAAATACTTTAAAATAATGTGTGAATGTTTGACGCAGAGCAGCAGTGAGTAAGCACGCGTGTTCTCTCTCTCACTCTTTGTTAGACAGAGAACGTTTGCAGAGTCGCGAGTCGTGAACTTGCAACAGTGCAAGTTGCGTAGCATTCTATTGGCTTATCGTATGTTCAGAGTTGATTTGTGTTTACTATAGGCATTTACTTACAATCAGCAGAAATTAATGAGAAGCTTGAGCTTGACCTTGAGAAACAAGATAATCAATGTTAGCATCAATCCCAGTAATACACAAGCGCAGAGTGTTTTCAAAATATTCATCTGTAAGTCTGGGTCGTTCCTTTGATTTAGGCCTTCTTGCAACATTTTTCTAGCGCTGACCGGAAGGAACACCCTCGTAGTTCAGGCTTTTGTTTCCCCCTCACACTCTCTTGTTGGCGAGAACCGAAAATATTTACTTTTTCGAGCGCGATTTTAAATGTTCCGCGGGCCGGATCAAAAGTCGGGGCGGGCCACATTCGGCCCGCGGGCCGGGCGTTGCCCATATATGGTGTAAATCATGTCAAATAGTTGATATCTCTCAGTACGATTTTTTATTGTTGAAAAATAAATTTTTAATTGGTTAGATTGATTGGGGGTGCCATGGATGGTTATAAGGTTTTAATCCAATTACCTCTCCATTATAATACTCTAGTGGGGTTGAAAATCAATTCATAAGGGTCTAACTCATTTCCTTATATTTAGTTAATATTATTCAGTTTATTTAATCATGGAGATCTCTTATTTTGTTAGCCTAACACTTATTTTAGTCTTAGGGGTGCGTGAAATTTGCCCTCTTTTTACGGGCTGATTGATGTTTATTTATAAGACTTAAACAGAATGATAACAGGGATTTTATTTCCATCAAGTTTCGATGGACGGATGTAGGTCCTCCCTTGTGTCTTACTGAATGCACATTCCCACAATGGGAGCGGGTTTATTCCTAATAATTAATAAGGGCTTAAATATATTACCAAGAAATTTAATTCTCGTCAAGTTTCGATGGAAGGATGGAGGTCTTCTCTTGTCTTATTGAATGCACACCCCTGACATTGGAATATGAAGCGATAAAATAGTTTAAGGTACTTTTATTTGAGCCTAGTTTTTAGGATATGTTGAAAGTCTCTCTTAGTAGGTTGTTGATTTCATTTAGTTTTGGGGGGTGTAAGTCACAGCCTTACCCGGGATATGCCGGGGATATTACTACTAACGTGGTTTTAAAAACTTCTAATTTCCATCCCCCACCTGTACCCCCAAAACCCCCGAATCGTTGGTGTCACTGTGAACTCCATAGGGAGTACTCTAATTTATTCAAACAAGGTTTCCCTCTATACTTCATAGGGGCCGAGATATAAATTTTTCAAAATTTCAACCCCCTCCCCGACCCCTTCCCTTGGGGCAAATTTTGCTCATTAACTAACTTGTCCGAACTATTGGGCCTAGAAATAACATAATAAAATTTGGCTCAAATATTTTCAAACTTACGGCCACTAGCATGTCAAGATATAAAGATATATATATATATATACACAACAAAAATTTTGAATGGGCGGTGTTTCATACTTAGGGAGGCATGAAACATAAAGATATGAAAGAATTTTTCGAAAGTCATGACATGGTATCAATTGCAATAGGTAGATTTTTGTTCGAAATCTACCTAAAAAGGAAGAACTTATCACAACCGCTCCACGAAGTCTACATAAGCACATTTTACTTGAGTCTATTAATAGCAGGACATCTAGTTTATTTCCAGTATTCTCATATGAGGCTGTATAAGCACATACTATTTAAGCTTATTTTTAGTAGGGACATCTAGTTCATTTACAACAGGTCTGCACGAACCTGCATAGACACATCTTATGTGTTTATATGTTGTGGCAGGTTTCAAATGTAATTCACATATCTGAAAAGAATTGAGAAGCACTGGTGATAGGCCTATGGAACAACATGTTTCTAGGTTATGTTGATAACCTAAAGTACATGGCTCCAAGTTATGTAATTTTAAAGTAACTAATTATCATAGAATATGGCTATTTTGATAGATCAAAGTCTAAACTAGTCTCCTCCAAGTACAAAAGTTCAAGAATCCTGCATCTAAATATGGTAAATATTAAAAATTCTTCAAATGTCCCATCCACCACAGAATTGGGAATGTGGATTAATTTTCTTTCCTGGTTGTCATGAAACACTTTCATCATATGTTTTATGTAGCCTATATAGGATTATATACACTTAAGATTTTGTACTTACCTACCATTCCTACTATTGGATATTTTTCTTATCTCTGGATGCAATTAAAAACACTTAACCATGAGTTTTACACATACAACAGAACGCAATAATAGGACTCTGAGCAGTGACACCACAGCTGTTCTCGTCATGCATGTTTTGGCCTTGTTCATAGGAGGCGTAGTTAATGGTTCATGTCTTGATTAATCAGATGGGAATGCAAATTGGCCAATGTAACTGACATCAAAGATTTGCATTAACTGTTTTGTTTCATAAATCAGAATTTTCTCTTTTAGAAATTTTTAGGATTGTGAATGCTGAAAAAGTGAATAGCTGTGTCACCTATTTGCTCAATAGTTGACAAAACATAATGCTTGATAAGCAGAGACACTTTGATTTTCGCCAACCATAGCTGTATCCTCAACCCCATATATGCCAACCTCTTTTAAAACTGTCTAAACAATGCAACACACTTTTTCTGCATCTGAAAGAATATAGAGAATAAATTGTCTTCTTGATATAAGTTCATTAATAAAATACTAGAAAAAGGATGTAATATAAGAAAATAATTATTAATGAATATATACATAAATCATTTATTTAAACATAAAAGTACAAACATTTTATTGTATGTTACTTGAAATAGTATTATGTACAAAATTCTTATTTACAGTTAATTAAAATTTAAGTACAAATTTTCATACCCTCCACATGATAAATTTCAAGCCACAGCAATTTTCAGTCTTAAATTTTGTAAACAGTCATATAAACAGCTGAAAACAAAAAATTAGCATGTACAATTCTATAAAACAAGGCACATTCCTAGAATGGTACTTATTGCGATTTTTATTTCATGTATGGCAGTATGTTAACAATAATTATTACTGAGGTATAATCTGCAGATTTCTATTGAACAGTGAACAATATATAGCAGGTACAGTTTACAATGTCAAGAAAGGAGAACAAGGCTTGATCATAAAAGTCCCTAACCCATTAGACTGAATATCATTAAATTTAGTTTCTATGAATGAGCAATAACATTCTGACAACAAAAGTTGTTAATATAGGTAGTGAACAATTGTTTGGTTGATTGATGCACAAACTCTGCACAAGCCATTTCCAATTTTGTTACCAATATCTCTATATAGTTGGTAAAAGTTATATCAATTTTGCATTTGAGCATCATAAGATACCCCACAGCTGTAATATGAAAAAAAAAGACACAGCCTGCCTACCCCATTGTTATACTGCCATCTATTGACAGTCAATACTACTGCATACCATGAAAAAAGCCAGTTTTCATGGCATTAAAGTAATGGGTAATATAAAGGGGAGAAAACCCACAAACCAGGAGCAAAATTAGGGTTGCCATCTTTCAAGGTTCCTTTGGCTGGACAACTCTCACAAACAAGGAACAGAAGACAATTTGGAAGTATAAATAATTATTCTTATAAGAATACAATACAATACTACAGTATGAAGAATTCTAAATTGAAAAATTATAGAAAAGGAAAAGTTTGAGCTATCTGAAATGTATGGCTCCTTAAACATTTTCTTAGGTACTTACAATTCTAGTTGTAGCCATCTCGTCCCACTGATTCTTTTCAGCCATTATTGTTTGTTTACATACTTTGCTCTTTTGTTTTATTAATCTTGTTTCCGTAATTGCCATAATCTCATAATCTTTTGTGAGTGCATTCTGTTTTGTTCCAGTGTCGGGTTATTAGAGCCGCTGAGCGTGATAAGGCATTCTGTTGGTGGCATCCAAGTGAGGAAGACTGATTTCTGGATCAGGGTGTTGTCCGCCCTCACCAGCCCAGGCCTATTCCAAAACTATTAACACATTCGCTACTGACTACCTGCCAGCTCTTTAAATGCCCCAGCCCAGGGATTTTTAAATGGCCATTTAAACATACACCTGAATTTACAGTACCTCGGTATTTTCAGTTTTTCTTGAAAACTATATGAAATTATTGCATAAAAATTTTACATACTTTCAGGAAGACTTCTGTGTTTGTTGAGTGGCCGCGGAGCTGCAGCAGACGGGATTAATTCAACACCACAATCATTGTTGAATAATAATTTGTCTATCTCTTCACCTGATAATGGCCTACGCCTATAATCACATTTATCTCTTTTGTCACTGCACACGGAATTACCACTAAGCCTAATGCTAGCCATTCTTCACGCTACTGACCGGCGATGCGAAACTGGTCTTCAAAAGCACATGGAAATCTTTTGTTGTCAGGAGGTCAACGACATAATTTTAGGGTTTCTGTAAATCCAGCAAGTGTATTCACCCACCATCTATTGCCTTAAATGGAAACTAGCAAGTGTATTCACCCCCCTATCTTTGCCGTAAATGGAAACTACGACCTTCACCATTTCCTTGAAGAAATATACAAAAAAATTGGCGCGGGCGCTTAAACGCCAGCTGGCGTGGACGGGAGGGAAGTGCTGGCTTTTCTTCCACGCCAAATGGCGTTCACGGTAGCGAATGTGTTAAGGTATGCGGTGATCGTTTCTGTTTTCTTCAGTTAAATTTTAAGTTCTTTTCCTGGTGGGTTTCCTTTATTTTACTTAATTTATTAAGTGCCAGTATGGTACTTTATGAGATTGTGTGGGGGACGATAAAATGTCTGTCCGTCTGTCTGTCTGTCAATCGGTCTGTCTGTCTGTCCGTGTGTCTGTATGCACCATAACTCAAATATGCTTTTTTGGATTTATATGAAACTTGGAAAACACATTTATAATGTCCATGGGAAGAACCCTATTTATATTGAACCAAATCGGTTCACCAGTACTGGAATAATGCCCAATTTAGTGCCTATTTTAATAGATTATATTAAAAAGGCGCCATAACTCAAATACACTGTATCAGATTTTCAAGAAACTTGGTATACGCATTTATGACATCTATGAGAAGTGCCCTATTGAATTTGAATCTAATCTGTTGACCGGTACCGGAGTAAAACCCAAGTTAGTGTCTTTTTTAAAGGCGCAATAACTCAAATATGCTTTATCAGATTTTTATGAAACTTTGTATACGCATTTATAATGTCCATGGGAAGACGTCTATTGATATTCGACCAAATCGTTTGGCCAGTACCGGAATAATGCCTAATTTAGTGCCTTTAATGTTAATATATAAGAAGTCGCGATAACTCAAATATGCTTTATTGGATTTTCCTGAAACTTTGTATACCCATTTATAATGTACATGGGAAGATGTGTACTGATACTGGACGAAATCGGTAGACTGGTAGCGGAGTAAAACCCAATTTAGTGCCTATTTTAAAGACGCGGTAACTCAAATACGCTTTACCGGATTTTTATGAAACTTGTTATACACATTTATAATGACTATGGGAAGACATCTATTGATATTGGATAAAATCGGTTGACCTGTTTCGGAGTAATGCTCAATTTAGTGTCTATTTTATGGTAATATACGTATTCTAAAGAATTTATGAAATGCAAATCAGTTATCATGACAACATAGCCTATTGTTTTACTGTGATCTTACAAGGCTTTGGAAATTAAAATACAGTTGGCTATGACAAATAACAATATTGCTTTACATGCGCTTATCCAACTAGACCGTTAAACTGACCCAGGTGGCCGAGATGGTAACGTCTTTTGCCGACAGCAAATTTTCAAACATTTTCGAGAAAACTTCATAAAATCATAAATAACAATAACAAAAATCCCTTTAGGCAAGCCTACAGGCTGAGGTAGATTTCGAAGTGCTTTTGGTTTAATTTACTGTCGCTGCGTAGAACTCTTCTTCTTTAGCCTTGGTATGACAAACCCGCAATAATAACTGCAAAAAACAGGAAAGAGAACTTTTTCAAACATTCAAATCTCGCCTTATATGAGAACTATCAAGAAACTAGTTATTGATTTGTAGAGTACTCATCAAGAGCTTTTCAACGATACTCCACAAGACGTAGTTTCGAAAATTTCGAATTTCCATCCCCATACCACCACCCCCACTCGCACCCCCAAAACCCCCGAATCGTTGGTGTCACTCTGAACTTCATAAGGAGTACTCTAATTTATTCAATCAAAGTTTCCCTCTGTACTTCATAGGGGCCGATATAAATGTTTTAAAATTTCACCTGACCACCCTCTCGCGCCAATTTTGCTCATTAACGAACTTGTCTGAACTATTGAACCTAGAAATAACATAATAAAATTTGATTCAAATATCTTCAAAATTACGGCCGCTAGCGTGTAATGATATATATATGTATATATAAATATATATACATATATACATAAATATATATACATATATATATGTATATATAAATATATATACATACATATAAATAAATATATATACATATATATATATATATATAAATATCACAGGCGGTGGTTTCGTACTTAGGGAGGCATGAAACGTAAAGATATGAACGAATTTTTTGAAAGTCATTAGGTAGATTTTTCTTCGAAATCTACCTAATAATAAAAACAATAATTGTATTAAGACGCTAAAACGATTTTTAATACTTTATCCACCTTTTATTTATCTGCATGATGAATTTCTTCTACCAGCATGTAGAAAAGCAAGAAAGTATTACCTACACTTAGCAACTACAGTTGTTTAGCTGATAAGAATGTCGCAAGCTTATTCTGGCTTGCGTAAGTCAGGTTTTACCTGACCCATGCAAGCTTAAAGAAACCTGCCTGCTATGACGCTGGCAACTTGCTTGCCTGGCGTTCAAGCGGGTACGGGCAAGCTAAAATCGAGATTTGTACACCTCTAGTAGGTAATAATGACTTTGGTGAAACTTACTCTACACAACACTTAGGCCTACTCTAATTAAGCTCATTGGAAATTTATTCCTTAAAATTGTATGCGGTCATTTACTTAGAGAGAAAACAAACTCTGCTACTTCAACGAAGTTTGGGTTTCGATAGAAATGTACGAAGTTGATCTTGCTTAGTAATGTGTAAAAATAATCATGATTGTTACATAAGTGTAGTCTGTCCTTTTTTACCTTCATACCACTTAAATAATGCAATATGCAATTCGAGCGAGCATAAAACGACAACATAAAAATTGTGCCATTTAAAATAATGCAGCTGCCCGCGCGTCTTGCCTTCGATGGTGGGGGGAGCGCACGAGCAGACTGGACCGAATTCCTACCGCTCAGTCAGCAATCCAGTGTATTTATAAATCTTTGGTTACCCCAGCCAATCAAAATCTAAGGATGTCCTGTGGCGATTTTGACAGCTACTAGTCTACTCCGCATGGAGTGAAATGCGTTGTTGCAAGATCAAGTTACAGTAAACAATAACACGTGTGAATTGAATAAAGTGAATGAAGGAAGAACTGAGGTCAGTGATAACCAGGGCTAGGATTTATATGTACTAAAAAATGTCAAAATATGTACATATATATGTACTAAAAAATGTCATAATATGTACATATATATGTACTTAAAAATGTCAAAATATGTACATATATGTACTAAAAATGTCAAAATACGTACATATATATATATATATATGCAAATATATTTTGTAAAATATGAACATCAAAACAAATTTAACCACTAGACACTACATTTTGTTATTTTTAGAACCTATAAAAATGCATTACAAATACTGGATTCATAAATTAAATTATTCAATTTTTTTCAGATCACTTACTTTATTTGTATTCATTCATTGATTATTTCTGCTACCATAACAGAATGCAACAAAATGTTGTTTTAAATTTTCAAAAGTGATTTGTATTGGCTGAAGCTTCGTTCTACTGCACATGAAGTGATTGGCGCGTGTTTAAAATTCACTGATTCTAGTTTTACATTTGACGAGCTACTTAAGATTGCACTGATTTTACACATTTCTTCAAAGCCTGGATTTCTTGAAAACACATTGTCCACTTTACATTTGATAAGATCGGCTAAATGTCCACGTATACATTTGAGTTCATGAATCATGTTTTTCACAATGTCAATTTTTCCAGGTAATGTCAGATTATTATTTTGTAGTTTCTGAATTATTTTTTTTATATTACAAAAATTTGATTCAATGTAACACAAATCATTTTTCACACATTCATTTCTGTACATAACTGTAAACTTATCCAGTGCTGCCATATTTTCTGTCACTGAAAACGACAATTTTATATAGTTTTACTCTTAAGAATGAAATATGTACGAATATTGCATTAAAATCACTAAATATGGACAAATATTTATTTTACATATAAATATGTACTAATGTCAGAAATATGGAAAAATATGTAAAATAAATTTGTTTAATTTGAATAGAGGACAACATAATAGATGGAGATAAGTGGAAAAAATGTGTCTATATGTGAAATTAAGAAATATGTAATTACATATAAATCCTAGCCCTGGTGATAACAAAGAGAGAATATTGCAACGTTGCTTTTGTTTTGGATAGCGGAAGCCCGAGACCGATTTAGTCAGATCAATTAACATAAAGAAACACTGAAACCTTTGAAGTCGACTGGCCATCCAATGAGTAACTGCACTATAGTACATTGGACTGGCAATAGGAATGTAGACGCCTTATCTCGTTGGTTATGCCCTTTAGGAGTGGCTACGAAGGAAAGAATTCATGAAGAACAGGAAAAGGATGAGCAATATTGGAGATGGAAAGGAAAAAGGGGATTTAGGATGCAAGATAATCTGTTGTGTAAGAGCACCAAGTGGGAACTGAGAATAGTAGTGCCTAAAGCTTGTCGTAGTGAAGTTTTATTTGAATGCCATGACCACATGTTGGTGGGTCATGGGGGGCGAAATCTTACCAATAAGCATGTGGCCTGGCAGAAGGAAAGATGTGAACCGATGGGTGAGAAACTGTATAGTCTGCGGGAAGCATTATGCAGTTTGGCCTTGGACATCTGTGGCCCTTTGCCTAAAACCCGGGAACAAGGGTGTAAATATATACTCACCATCATAGATCACTGTAGCCGTTATCTAGTTATGGTGCCGTTGCAAGATCAAAGGGCAGATACCATTGCTAGAGTCTTCGTGATGGAGTGGGTGTTAAAATTTGGGGCGCCCCTAAGTACCTTGAGTGACCAGGGCACGAATTTCATGTCTGACCTGATGGAACAAGTGTGTCTTCTGTTAAGAATTACTAAGTTGAGAACTACCCCGTTTCACCCGCAAGCCAATGGAAGGTGTGACAGAGTGCATAGAACTATATATGGCATACTGAAGAAATACGTAAGTGCTAAACAAGACGATCAGGATGTTACTACTTTACATTGTCGCTGCATACAATACGGGAATACAATAGTCTACTGGGATGAGTCCCTATGAAGTTTTGTGTGGTAGGAAAATGCGACTGCCGTTTGATATAAATGAAGTGACTCAGTAGGTCAATCATCCAGAGGTGAAAAACCTAGCCACGCGACTGCGAGATACTTGGAACTTGGTAAGGCGGAGGAATCGTCATGCATTTACAAGACAAGCAGCACAGTATAATAAAGGAACCGAACCAGTGCAATACGCTCCTGGAGATTGGGTGTTGCTTGATAATCCTCAATTGAAGCTGGGTCTTACCAGAAAATTGGGGCTGAGGTAAGTGGTGGAGGTGTTACCACCTGTGAATTTAAGGATAAAGTTGCCACATAGAACTGTAGTGGTGCACAATAACAGAGTGAAAAGGTATGAGCCCAGGGAGGACCAAGATAAAGAAAAAGCACACCAGGAGTCGGAAAAACAATGGGGTAGGCCAAGAAAAACGCCTAAGGATCCTGTAACAAATTTAACCAGAAGGGAGGAGTGCCCAGAGCAAATCTGTTGGGAGTCGGAATGTGTGTTACCCCTTGGTATGTTGTGTAGTCAGCCCAGGCCAACTGAGGAAACTGTACTAGGGGGCGGCCAGCAAGGGGAAACTTCATCTGTGGACTGTGGAACAGGACGCGACAGATAGCTACCCCCACATGTGATACGGAGGGGGAGATAGAGGAAGCATCCAGTCCTGAGAGGCTACGTGAGGGGACGGGTACGTCAGCAGGAGTATGAAGCAGGCTGGACTTGGAAGGCAACTCGATGCCAAGTGTCGAAGAAATAGCGCCAGCGACCATAGTTCCCAGAACCCGTGAGAATGCAGAGCACTGCTGGGAGCAGATCATAAAGTGCAGAATCCACTCCAAAAATTCCCTACAACCTGCGGTCTAGGAGTCAATCAGTGAGAGAAGAACAGTTTAGTGATCAGCCGAGTGGTTTGCAGAATCATTATTTCTTACGGTCACGTCATGACAGTAAGATTAAAAGATAGTGGGAATTTACAAGTTAATTCAATTTGAGAGGTAAGCTTTTCTTTGTTTTGTGTGGAAAAGTGTATTGTTTTCTTTTTTCTCTTCGAGGGTAACGAGAAGTGATTATGGCGGAGAAGATAGGCTTGTGTAAATTTAACCTTGGTGTTGTAAGGTTTAGAGTTTTTGTGGATGTCAGCCAATCAGTTGGTGTAATGAATAAGTTTGTGCAGAGTAAGTTTTCATGTTACCCTAAGTTTTATTTATGGCGTATAATGGGCAGTGAAGAGTTAAATATTTCAAGTTATGATGAGAAGTGGTTTAAGTAATCACTCAGGTGAGTAATAATTTTGATATGATTTAGTTTCCTGATGTTGGGGCATATGCAGATGGTACTCAGAGTATCAAAATGTCCGGCCAGCATATTGATACCTCTGTTCAGTCAGCATTACCGCATGTCAGTGGATAATTTTGTATACAGCATATATGAGAATAATTTTTGTTTATTACATGTCAGAGAGTAATTTTGTTTGTTTTGTGGTTATGTAACAGAGGCACGTCTCACATTTGCTGTAGTGTTAGTTTATTCGATAAATGTTTTGAGGAACTTGTATTTGGTGTGAGAAGTGAACGAGCAGTTATGCAATGAGGGCAGATTTATTTCTTTTAGTTAATGAGGAATATTGCATTGAGGCTAAAGAGTTAATGAAAGCTAATTGAAGTATATTATGAGGATGAAGATGTGATGATAATAATTTAAGATAGTGAGAACATAGGCAGTAATAATGAGCAATATGTTTCATAATGTTTAATAATTTCATTCAAGTATGTCATATCACGGTTGTGTGGGTTGGATCAGACATAAGATTACAGCTGTCTGATGAAATATTTCATAACAGGAGAGAGTGAAGGTTTAGATAAAGATGTGTTGTCTCTCTCTCTCTCTCTCTGAGTGTAGATTGTGTTATGTCATAGCAAGGTAGGTACTGTGATGTCAGCTGATTCAGCATATGGCATATGAGCTGGTCAATGTCACTGTATATACGGTAGAATCAGAATCTTCTTGTGTCTACAATCTGAAAATATCAATGCGGTTAAACTTAGGCATTTCTAATAAGGTGTATTTAGTTATGCAGTCGATTCCTTTTTTGTTTTTGCATCATTCTTTATTTCTATTTATGTGAATGTTTTAGTGGTGATATGATGATACAGATACAGAGTGTGTTATATTTTTTGAATATATCTTAGTTCATCCACTGTCCCGAAGGAAATTCTTTTATTTTTATGATTGGTTGTTGGAGTTATTATTTAACATATTTTGGGTCGAATAGTAATTTTCCCTGTGGAAGGGTGTTTTGTAATGTCATTTCCTGAGATCAGAGTCCAGCCCACATGAAATTCCTTAGAATACCCGGTGACTGCCATACGTGCGTGGCTGGTATCCAGTCTCTGCTAGAATATTGTATAACATGGAAGTGCTCAGCTAATATTGTGTAAATTATCCCCCGAGGGATCTTCAGGGGATGAACGAGGATCAAGTAGAGAAGATGAGGATTTAGGGGCTGTAGTGTTTAGAAAGGACTGCCGGCATGGTCTTGTGGTTAGCCCGGGTTCGATCCCTGGTACCTCTTCGGATTTTTCTGAGGTATGGAGGTCTGGTAGTGGTGCACTCAGCCTCGTGATTCAAATTGAGGAGCTACTTGACAGAGAAGTAGCGGCTCTGGTCATGGAAACCACCATTAACGGCCGTGGGTGTCGGCATACTGACCACATGTCCCCCAATCCTGCCATCTGCCAATGGTAGATGACGCAGTGGTCAGGTGGTAGGCCTTGTCCCTTCAGGGATGTAGCACCATGGAGTATAGTTTTAGTGTCTAGAAAGTGTACATAGTAAGTCATGTAAATAAAACGGGCAATAACGGGGAACATATATATCATTTCTATCTATAAGGAATTCCCAAACACACCCTCCCTTAGACCACAGAAGGGGTGTGTACACCATCACGGATAGCGGCCTGGAGCAGAGGTCGTGGACGTCAAAGTAAGGTGTCATGGACACATCACACAGCAGTTAAACGGATGCTACCAACATAGCACGACGTTGGTAAGGGTTTCTACCTTTCTACCCTTACAGTGTTTTTGTGATGGGGCTTTGTTTCGTACGAATAAAGGGGTGATGTAATAACATAGGCCTATTTAGGGAATTTTTTGGCTCTTCAGTTTTGAATTGGAGATTTGAACTTGGAGCTTTTGGCTGGATCTTCTCTGGATCGTTAAGTTGTGGGAAATAGACTTGGTTTTGTTTGACCTGGGGTCTGTTAAGCAGGCCGTTCACATCATTCCAAATAGATCGGCATGGCATTCGGAACGACCTAAAAAATAGGGGATCATTCATGGCACTCCATAAATCCACTCCACGCCTGTGAAAATGGCTTCTGTGCGCAATAGTGTTCCTTGTTTTCAAAATGCTCCAACATATCCATATCTTTGCATAAAAATAAGCAGGTTCCCAAAAATGCATTACATTCTTCTAAATCAGTGTTGAATATTTGTAATTATTATTCTTATTGCAATATAATAGGCATATGCCTGAATACTTTATTATACTCTCTTAAAACAAATCCAAAGCGAGTTTTAATAATATCTGTTGACAAAGGAGATTGGTTTGTTACATATATTGACTGTTTTTATTTTGTTGAAATGTTAAATGGAGAAATATGAAACAGATTGAGAATGTATCCGAAAAATATTATGTTCATCTCAAGCATGTACACTAACCCCAGACTACCTATGGGTGAGACCATATGAATTTGCAGTAATCTGATTACTGCCTACTAGATCATATCTATTAGTTGTCTGTAACAGAATATAAAGACAAGACTTTTACTGTGCTGGAATTGAACATGGGATTTCTATTTAAGTCAGTAGATGCTGAGATCCTGGAACTAACCAGTTATATCCGCATGATATAACAATTCTGTCAATTTATTAGTGTTTTAATTGTACATTGTGATTGACATTGAAGGTAGAAACAATTAGTAACATATAATAAGAAATTTACGATAGAAACCATTTAAGCACATATTCACAATTAGAATATGTCCATATTACTAGATGGAGGTTTAACACATACTACTCCATTTGTATGTACAGATTCACCATTGATAAGGGCACCATCATTCCATTTGTCTTGAAGTTTTTCCCATTTAAAGGGGCTGTGAAGCGATGTCATGATGGAGTGGAATGATAAAATTTCAACCAGTAGGATATCCGTCATGCTACTTCACTCCATTTAAACCTAGACAAGTTTTCACATTCACGATACATTTTTGGAGTGACGACATTCCATTTGGCATGATGGAACAACTGTGAATGGGGGCTCTATGCATCCTGCAAGAAGGGTGTTTGGATTTCTTTTACAGAGAGTTTCATGATTATAGAGCTCTAGATGTGATTTCTGGCTGTGATCTCAGATGCTATTGGGTAATTACTGACATCTTCAGGTAACTTTTATTTTGGTTTTGGCTTTAGTTCTTTTGCTTTTTGGTTAAAGCGTATGTAAAGATTTTATTAGAAATAATGTACCTTTGACTTTTGTGCCATTTTGATTATGTAAGAGGTCACAGAGAAATCAGCATCCTATGGCTGGGTATCAATGTTAAGTTAAACTGAAAGGCTTGCTTCTAGCATTATATATTTTTATCCCTGTTTCATTTATTACAAGGTGTTCTGTTTGTTAATGCATTTGGGGTATATTTCAGTTTCATGTTCAAGCCCAGAGAAAATTAGTATTTATAAGACTGAGTCTAAAAAGACTTGTGTTAATAAAAATGTTTAATACAATATGAAAGCACAATGAAGGAATTAGCTCAGATTATATTTATTTTTGGAGATTTTATCCATGATTATGTGAATTACCTTGGCTTGTTAATTACCGCATTTATCTGAATATAAGCCGCACTTTTTAACAAGATTAAGCCCAGGAATTATGCCTGCGGCTTAAAATCACGTACAAGTGTTTTTAGGCAATAATGGTAAAAATGCACACAATATAGCCGGTTGATCTACCATGGCTGGTTCCCCTCCTCCAAACACTGCCACTAATCGATTATCTCGAATCTCGAGGAATATTGATATATTAATCGATTTAACATCGAAGCATTTAATTTTAATTGAAGCATCATAGAAAATGCGTAATCAAGTGATGTTCATTTTATAACTGTTTAATTAAGAATAAAACTGGCTAAATAATTTTACATTTGGGCCTATAGATTTTTTCAAAATTTCTTTTCGAAAAATTTGGGTGCGGGTATTATTCAGGGATGGGTATGTGATTTTTTTCTTGTTTCCTTGCGGAGTGTGGGAATATTACAGTTACATAGAGTTCAGTATTACTTTATACTTAAAATACTGCAAATTCATTATAATGATCAGTAATAAAGTTCTATCCTACAAAAATGTGTATAAAAAAGGGGGTACGTCTTATACGCCGGCAAATACGGTAATTATATTAAATAAAATTAGATTTTCATAATTTAAGTCAGCTGATACTTTATTTTTCCTATTTAAGCTTCTGTGTTACTTTAAAGTTATGAAAATGAGGAAATTTATTATTTCACTTTGGTGTTAATAAATTAATTTTTTTACTTTATTTTAGTGTTAAAAACGTTGGAGCGGCTGAAATTCAGGGGCAGCTTATATTTGGATAAATATATTCAGATATTTTCATTTTTCTTTGTTTTAACTCTAGGCCTACTGATTAACATATTTTTCCTAAATCCTGTGAGCTGGATATATAGGTTGTATACTTTGTGATTCAGTTGTACAGGCCAGTTAAATTATGCCCATGGTTTTTACTACCAGCTCTCTTTTGTGCTTTGGTTTATCTGAGGTAAATGAGAAACATATTCTATTAAGGTTAGGAGAGCGAATGATGCTCAGTAATACAGAATGTGGAGTTATATAGCCTAGTGAGTGTTGCCAATATGAGTATCAAACAATGAACATCAGATTGGTGCAATTGGTCAAGAAGTTTAATAATAAATGTCTATTCATTACCAGGCTACTGAAACAAGGACGAGCTTGACAAAGTCTGGCTGGAAATATCTAAAGAATTAATTTTAAACCGTAAGAAACTTACATTGAATAAAAGGGTGTTTCAAAACTGATTTTAGAACCTTTTGGGGAGGGCTGGTTTCTAACATCAAAATATGAAAGAACATTCATGTTTGAAAGTTCTAAGTTTCTGAGTTAATAATGTGTGGTCAGTAATTGTAGGCGTCTGTCTAGTAGATCCACAAATTCTCTCAGCATTGTCTACGGGAACTTTATTAATAACACTCTTCCAGTCTTCGTACAGGATATGCCCTTGTATGTAAGAAGTGGTAAATTCATAGAATGTGAACATCTCTGAGACATCAGCTGACGTGTCACAGAATGCAATGCACGTAACCTCTATACGGCTTTCCCATTTACTTATAATAGAATGTTATTCATACTGAAATAATATTTTCAAACAAAAGATATACAGAAAAGAAAGGGGGGAAATATATAGATACACACAAAATTCTTTTTAAAATGAACTTATTTTTTGGAATAGTAATTTTTTTAATAATAGTTAATAATCTAATGAACAATATCACGATAGAATTTCTTCACGATTAAATCAAAATGGCAGACTATGTTAGGTGCAATGGATTTTACTTTTAGTGAGATATTTTAAGGTGCTAGATGTTAAAAATAAGGGGATTGAGGGGCTTATGTAATTGGTAATAATTCAAGTCAGTGACATCTGTGAACCAAGTTTCAAACTACTAAGTACATCACATGTTCAATTTTGCAATTCGTTTTGCAGCAATTTGTTGGCTCAGTAGAAAGAGCATTGGACTAGTAATAGGTTTGTGGATCGAATCCTCAAGCATCCAAGGTAAGTCTAATATAAAATATTAGTTATAATATCAGGGACATATGTCCCTGTCTGGAGGGTCTATCCTCCAGGCAGCCTACTCCAGGGCTATCAGGCGGGTCACAGGTTGTGGATAGCGAGCTCCATTTCTCTTCTGAGGAATGGAGTTGGGGGAAATAAGGTCTGCGTGCACTCTGAATACCCCCTCTTGAACAGCTGGAGGCGTTTCGACTGGGTAATGCAGGAATGAAACAGGTGGAACCGTTCATAGATTGGGCTGGGTAAAACCGCTCTGGCTAGGCCAATATGGCCTGCCTCCGGAAAACCAGTTCCTAATTTCTTTGCAAAGGTGATGGTGACAGTATGGTGATGGTATGCGTGAATTTTCCTGCAACCGCCACTATGCTGCCGTCACAAAATCTCACTCTTGATCTCTCGGTTCAAACCGGAGAGTGTTTCTTTCTCTAGCACTGGTCATTTTCTCTACGCGGCCCCGTTTTGGTGGCTTTGAATTGGTGACATTCAGGAGGCTTGCTTCCTGTTTTTAATCACTCAGAGTATTCCCTACTTTAGTCTATTTGGGAAACTGTTTTAAATTTAAAGGGGATGTGAAATAAGTTTAAATTTCACAAGCTCATTTCATCTTCTTCAGCAAATGTAGAGTTCAACTTAGTTTCTGGTAGAATCAACTCCAAATTTTGTTCATATTTCTCTCTCTCTCTGTTTTTTCCCAGTTCCTGTAGTATAGAGTTAATGACTTCTCCCTTATCTCCCCATAAACTTTTCATTCGGATCTTCCTGGAGTGCTGAGAGTGGCTTCCCGCTCCTGTGAACCAGGATCAATAATGTTTAATTTCAAATTACATTCTCCAGCAGTCCAGGAGCTTTTGCTCTTGATTGAAATGAAGATCCATGCCATGCCACAACAACTTCTGTGGTGGGCATTCCCAGGGGCTAGATTCTCATAGGGTGGAACTCGGAACTTTCTGGTGAGGCTTCTACTACTCACCGTTACCGTTTTCGGTCCGGTGTGATCTCCAACGGGTGTGGGGTTGGTGACACACCCACATTTAGGTTTGAGTGGTCAGACCCCTGAAAGTATGGGGAGGCGGGCCCACCACCTGAGTAGAAGAGGGTCCTTAGCCTTGAGCGCTGACTCATCCTAAATGGGGGCGAAAACTGGGATGTGCAACTGCATTCCTGGAGAGTGGGGGCTGTTGCCAAAGGGATTTTGGGAGAAACCTGCATGGTCTAATATCCTGAAGGAACCTTTCGAATGGAAACATCCGGGAGAACCAAGGTCAGGAATTTCATGTTTCCCCTTGTCATGGTGGCACAGCGATGATGGGACTGAACTGACCAACTTGTCCCCCTGAGTCTGCCGGGGTAAAGGTACTGCATCCTTTCATTCTCTTCTCATGGCTAATTTAAAGTTAAATGAAGAAGAGATTGCTATGTTACACGAGCATAGCACCCAGAAGCTGGCTAGGAACCCGCCTAAAAATGTTAGCCAGCAAACTTCCCAAACTCCCCAAGCTCCAGTGGGGCCCAAAAAAGTAAAGCATCTCCTTCTGGAGACATAGAAGGGCCTGGAAAGTCAGCTAGCTGATGGACCAGTGCCTCCAGCGTGGACGAGCTTGACATTCTCATGCTAAAATATGTACCACAACCAGATGATGACCGAACCTATGGAAAAGTGTCAATAATAGTCAGCTTAGAACATAAAGTAGAAGCTTCAAAAAAGAAAGATTTCTTCGAGGCGGTATGGATGCCTACATAAAATTTTCAAGACTCTGATCACCAAAAATGCAAAATTAAATAAAAATTAGAAGAAACCCCTAAAACATACAGTCAAGTAACATCAGCCCCCCCTCCCCAAGTCAAGAATACACAAAACCAAATCAAATCGCAGCTGGAACACAAACGGCATACTGTTTTCATCTCGTCTGGCAAGAAAAATGCCAAACAACTGAACAATGAATTAGCAAAACTTGTCAACCCAGCAAAGGATAAAATAAAAATCTGTGGTATGCACACCACCCCAAAAGTCCTCATTCTGGAGACAGAAACCAGGGAGGATATGGAGAAGCAAATAGCCCATGAAGAACTAAAAAAACACCAGATAAAAGTGGAACCCCTCGAAAACGCCTTCCATTGATGATCATGTATAATATATCCTGAAAAGAAACAGAAGAGACTTTCAAATCCAGACTTTTGCAGAAACACATACACAAGATTTTGATAGGGAATTCAAACTAAAATTCAAAACCAGCCCGAGAAATCAAGCAAACATACCACCATGTAGTGGAGGTCTCTCCACGCATGAGAGCAGAAATTAACAAATCCCGAAGGTTGTTTGTCAGCAACTACGTGGTGGTGGCTTGCGTGAAGATCTTGGCCACGTGGCTAAGTACTGTATAAGTTTTTAGAAATGTCCGCCTATATACAACTATTATACTTAAAACCAACAGCTGAAGCCTACAGGAAATATCATAAAAGACCAATTAAATAAAACACGCTTTAAGGTTAACTTTTATTGTAGTTTTGTAAACTACTATTATAAGGGTACAGTAAATTATGTGGCAAAATACTTTGTGGTATAATATCCAAAGTGGGCTCTAATCTAGTTACACTGAGCTCAATGTACTCTTAGTCAAGTATTATTTACAATGATAAAAGAATAGATGTTAAAATTGAAAAAGTGGTTGAAGTAAAAATTCTACATCTTCGGTAAGTTTACAGACTTTAATAGAAGCCTGTAAACTTACCTATGGACCCTACGGCATTGAAACTACTGATTCAAAAGATGTTCCAATGGCAAGGAGAATGTATCAATTTTGAGGATATATACAGGGACCTAGTGATGGCACATGGTCGCACCACAATGGATCCCAAGGAATCAGAGAATAGCATCATCAGGGTAGCACAACTGAACACACAACGGAACACGACCGTACTTAGTGAAATGAGAAAAGTCGCCGAGGAACTGCGTTTGGATGTGTTATGCCTACAAGAACCATAAAGTATTGCTGGAAAGTTTCCACATATTCAGATGACTGGTGGCAAGCTACAGAGAAAGCCCATGGCTGCAACTGTTGTCTGCATCATAAAAATGAAAGTAGTTAAAATATCACAACTCTTGGATGACCACTGCATTGTGACACAAATTAATTTTCAAAACTATTCCTTCATGCTAGTAAATTTATACTTCCAATACAGTGAAGAAATTGATGAATATTTAAATAAAATAAAAGAAATTTGTGACATCTATCCTGAAATTCCATTAATAATAATTGTGGACTGCAATGCCAAGTAACAGAGATGAAAGAGGGGAAAGGCTGGAGGAACTCATAACAGGTAAAAATGTGACAGTCATAACAAAGCTCGAAATCCACCCACCTTGTCAAATCGAGCAGGAGCAAAAGCCAACATTGATATAATACTGACCAATAACTCAGGGATAGGTGGATAGCTGGAGGGTCACAGAAAATTTGACATTGAGCGATCACAACTTGATTTACTTTGAGATCTCTAAATTCCAGGATTCTGATGAGGTACATTGGTATCAACCTAGACCCTTCAACCTTAAGCTAGCAAACTGGGTTAAACTGAAAGAATCCTTCAGTCTGCCTCCTCCTGTGCGACCAGATGACATAGACAAAGCGGCCATGAGCATAATTAAACGTATACAAGACGCAAAGAAAAAGACAATCCCGAAAGTTTGAAATCTAGGGATCGGCAGATATATAGGCCTACCTAGGAAAATCAATGCTGAAAGAAGAAAGAATCAGTAGTTGGAAAAAATTTGTAGAAGAAACTTCATCGACAAATCCATTAGTCCAATCAAATTGTCAAGAATGGATGCAAAATTTCGGGTAGAGCTAATTTTTTTATATGATGTCTGGGATGGTTTGGAGAGTAATTTCTGACATTTTGCCAACAGAATTTTTTGCCGTCAAAGTCGCCATCTTGAAAAAAATTCAAAATTTTCGATTTTATTTCTGTTTTTGCTCATTATCTGCCAAAATATGCACCTGACAAATTTGTTTTACTGTCCATCCTAAAAGTAGACTAAATTTGCTACAGTCTGAGATCAAATTAAGTTTCTTACCATGAATAGTTTTGAAATACAGCTCTCCGAATTTCAGCAACATTTTGAAAAAATAAAAAAAATCTGAACTTTCAATTAGTTTTTGCTTGCTATCTTCTAAATGACCAAATCTATAGCAAAACTCCATATGGAAACTTAAATTAGAGATAATTTGCAACTTTTCGAGTACTTTAAACTTATGCTACCTCTTACAGGTCACACGATGCAGAGGTTTAAAAATATATGTACAGCATCATCATCATCATCCTATCATGTATTAGGCCTAGGGGCCCGTTACGGTCTCAATCCATCGTTTAAGGGGTCTGCCCAATGATCTCTTGCCTGATGGTTGGTAATTTAGAATTTGACGGGGTATTCTTGTTCAGCTCATTCTTCTTACGTGGGATATCCAGTTGTTTCTATATTTTTGTATATAGTCCATGATTGGTTCTGCTTGTTCTGCTGCTACAGCAATGATTGAATAATTACATGTGCATACAAGTTAGGAGCAATAACGGCACAGAACATTCGTTTATATACAAAAATATTTATTTAGCTGGAATTCTGGTGAATTCTGACTTGTTTGTTCATAGTCTTCGGCACTTAGAGGGACCTGGGCAGTTGACGTCTGCTGTTTTGTCTGTGATATTCACAATCTGGCCAGTGTTGATAAAGTTCTCTTCAGCGTCTTCATCCAAAAACAAATTAAGTGGCTCACCAGGAGTGTCGTCATTCTCACTGTCGGAGGACAGGACTGTTAGTATGTTTTCACACGACTCCCCATTGCAATGTTTGCATATGGTTGTGCACTTTAATCCAGCTTTACGACACCCACAAGTGTTTAAACACCCCTTCTTGCAAGTACAGGAAATACTTTTCAGAATTGATTCTGGAGCTGGCTTTAAGGGGAAAGAGTCCCACTTCAAAGGGTCTTTTTATTCACCGAGCCATGCCAGAACTTGGTGGTATGTTCGCATGGCATGAAGTTGAGCCGCATCCTGGTTGGGGGCAGCCTCGCTAAGTTAAATTTCATTCTTCCTGCAGCTTTTACAAATATTCCGTGCCGAAGTTCGTCAAGTGTTTGTGTAGCAGGGTCTCTTCCATATAAGTGAACCAAAAAATGTTGGCCCACTTCAACCACTTCTCCTGATATAGCTTGAGGGTTCAGAAATACATTAGCCTCCTCTTCTAGTTCAGGATGCTTCAAAATCAGCAAACAGAAGTGGCTTTTCCCTTGGCCAAAAACTGCAGATTTTGTATCACAACCACTGAAAGCATGGATGAACAGCAGCATGTTAGAAAAGCTGTGGCGAAATGACTGGCTTGAATAGAAGATGTCTGCAGCTTTGCCTCTTCCGCACTTTTGGAGATATGTATTCTTTATATGAGGGGATGGTAATGCCAAGAGGAGAATAAGGAGGTCTATGTCCTCCCCAACTTCAAAGACAGTGTCATATTGAGATGCCATTGAGAAGGCAGTGCTAACAATCAAGACATCTGCATTTTCAACAGCCTGTTTCACTTGTATTCCAGCTTTTGCCAATTCATTTTTTAGAAATTCTATGAAGTGCCTCTTGTTGTTTTCATTGTCGAGAAATGTTTCTTGTGAACTTTTCAAAACAGTAGTTCTATCAAAGACGACATCAGGAGATGAACGCGTAGCCCGTCGGAGTCTTTCACAATTCTTAGTGCTTGTTTGATTAGCGTCTGAAGGATAAACATCGAAGATTAACTGAAACCTTTGAGCCATAATGTGTCTGCAAATATTTCAAGTAGGTGTCTGCAATGGCTGCAAAAGAATTTTGTGGATGCCACACAACTTTATGCAGTAAGTGGCCACCATCATTCACAAAATATTTGCTACCATCAGGAATGTCTTCTTTGGTGATTGGTTATTCTGAATGTTGCATAAAATGTGGATTTGATCCCCTTGTGCATCCTCTTCTGAAAATAGAGACATAGGATATGGAGATAACTCAAACTTTAAAAATTCCTTGAAACCCTCATCAGACTGTTTGGCGATGCACAGCCTAAAATAAAATGCTGTTCTTCCCAAATTAAAATGCTGTACCTACACCAACTTTTCTTATTATTTTCTTTTTACTTTTTTTTTAGTCTTTTATCATTATAAATTCTTGGAAATACTGTTTTGGTTGTTAATTACAATGTAAAACTTAACTATAAGACAACACAGGTTTTACTGTGAGAAATGCCATTTAGGCCCGTTCTTACGATGTCCAGTTAAGTAGGAGCAAATGTTAACTGACAGTTTATTTTATGGTCGGAGTAAAGTTCCAGTAAACGCTTCTTTGTTCTTATCATCTTCTAGTTAAAGTTTACTCCCAGTTAACACAATCAGACAAAAGTCACAGCAGTTGGTATGAGCGTTTCTCAGTTGTTTACAGCAGTTTTTCATCTGTTTTCATCGTTTGGTTTGATTTTGCAATGGATAATGAGGTTATGGCTGATATAAAAAAATAAAGAGACACAGCAAATTCTTTTCAAGTGAAGAATAATTGTTTCTGAATATTATCGAAGAAAAGCGTCATAGGCCTATAATTCAAACTAAATAAACACACAGTAAGGTGTGGCCATAAGAGTAAAGCCCGGAAAGACGTATCAGAAAAAATCTCATGTGAAACACATAACTTCCTCTAAACTCCAGTATACAGTACAGGAAGTAGTGCGCATTCAGTTGTCTTAATCTAAAAAGGTCGCATAATTTGCGAGGCAAGACCTAAAACCTAATAAGTTTGTGTATGAAATGTGTAGCTAATAACTACAGGATATATTACGAGATGTTTTCAAATGAAATTATTAGCTCTTAGAATAACATATTAAAATACATTATATATAGGCCTATATATTATATATTATATATTATGCTTATTATACAACTCCTGTTAAAATCTAAAAGTTGTTAAGCTGTTTTCTAAAAAATAAAGAAGAATAAAATCCTCCTCAAGTAAAGTGGTTGTAAAAATGAAAAGAAAGTTACGACGTTTCTAACCCCATCCTTGAAGGATGCAAAACCCAAATATAATCTGATGTACTGGTAGAGGAAGTAAACCGTAAAATAATTGATTGTCCAAACTTTCATATTAGTTTGATCTAGTTTTCAGTATTTTTTAAATCTTTTTTACTTATAGTGGCATTGTTCTTCATCACCACTGGCATTACAAAAGCAGCTAAATAATTTCATCTCTCCATTTTAATTCAGTTCGCGAGAAGTATAACCTCAAAAAATCCTCTGGTTAGGAGTTTACCTGTACATTTTCCTACAGTAAAGATTACTGCCAGTTAAGGGATTCTTACCTATAGTTAACTCCTAACCAGATATTGTAAAATCGAACTGTCAGTAGAGTAACCGTAAAAGTAGCCGTAAATATTTTACTGGAGGTGGTAATAACGGGCCTTAGAATATCCTAGCTTTTGTACCTTTTGACTTTTGTACCTTCAATAACTTTTCTGAAATGTGAGGATTTGTAGACACCTCTGTGTCTGGTGACCTATAATAAGTATCAAAACGTTAAATACTCAACTTGTTGCAAATTTACTCTAGTTTAAAAGTTATCGTTGGAAATTTTACTGAAGGTTTGGTCGTTTAGAAGATAGCGAGCAAAAACTAGTTGGAAGTTTAGATTTCTTTATTTTTTGCAAAATGTTGCTGAAATTTTGAGAGCTATATTTCCGAAACTATTCGTGGTAGAAAACTCAATTTGATCTCAAACTGTGGCAAATTTAGTCTACTTTTAGGATGGATCATAAAACATTTTAGTCAGGTGCATATTTTGGCAGATAATGGGCAAAACAGAAATAAAATCGAGAATTTTGAAGTTTTTCAAGATGGCGGCTCTGGCAGCAAAACATTTTGTTGACAAAATGTCAGAAAATACTCGGAATACCATCCCAGACATCATATAAAAAAATTAGCTCTACCCGAAATTATGCATCCATGTGGCTTATTTTGTGACAATTTGGTTGGACTACATGGGGAATACCGTACAAAATCACTGCAGAAAAGATCAGGTCTCCAGCTATCACCTCAACACTAAGAAAACTGGATGGAACATACATCGAGGATTGAAGGAGCTCTATAAACCTGCTCATGGACCATCATCTCCCTGGAGACGGTGCCTCAGATGATTCTGAACATTAAAAAGCTTCAAAACGTCAATTAAACTCTCATTATTGGACTGAGACTGCTGTTCTCTCTTTCTCCATGGAGGAGGTGAAGATAGCAATCAAACAGATGAGGAGGAAGAAAGTGCCATTGGAGGTACTTCATGAACTGGCGGACATTGTCTTACCTTGGCTGAGGGACCATGTAAATGAATGTCTGGCTCAAGGAAGAGTTCCCTATTGTTGGAAAGTGGCGAACATTGTAATACTTGACAAGGGAAAAGATAAGGACCCTCAGGATCCGAAATCTTACCACCCAATCTGCCTTCTCAAAAAAAAAAAAAAAAAAAAAAAAAAAAGACAAACAAACAAACAAACAAACAATATGAGGAAAATACAAGAAAGACTTTTATTACCAATATAAGAGAACTCAGACTCATGAAGGGGATGAGTGAATGCCAGTATGGATTCAGAAAATGAAGATCAACTGAAGGTGCAATCAATGAAGTAATGGAGAGAATAAAACATAGCCGGGGCCTTTGACAACTTATGGTGGCCCTATCTCTTTAAACAACTAAGAAACCTTCAATGTCCGGCAGCACTCTACCACTCACTAAGAGACTACTGTAACAACAGGACAGCTCACATCAAGAGAACAACAGGGAAAATAACAAAAAGAATCACGAAAGGATGTCCACAGGGGTCGGTCCTCGGACTGGAATTCTAGGACATCGAACTTGAACCTCTCTTAAATCTGTTAAGGCAGTCATGGGCAAACCCCTATCCATTGACACGCAACCCGCAAACTTGGTCAGCTTACACATAGTTCGAAAAGAATGGGTAGATGGAGACACAAGCATACAATAAGTGCAGTGGCGGTTGCTCATTCTTAGGGAAACACTAATTTCACTTTATAATGTACACTACAGGAAACAAATAATACAATCAATTTTGCATTTTAAATTATTCTTTTACGTGTGCAATTATTTCATTATACAAAGCTTAGAATGTGCCATAACGCCTTTCCAATCTGAACTGTGTCGCGACCCGTCACTGCTTGCAAAGAGAGTATGACTCTTTGATGGGAATAATCCACCACGTACACCGAATGTCCGCAATGCCATCTTGTGTGTTATGCAGGAAGGTCAAGAACCACAAGTGGTTCGCGAACCAGTAAATGCCCATGTATGTGTTAAGGGATCGGCGGGAAAACTGCAGCGTGGTTGCGTAAACAGATGACTTACTGATTCTGACTCATGAATCTGCAGGAGAGATGGAAAGGTGAAGTCAGACTGAAAAATTCAATGCCACAGCTGCGCCATGCCACGGCCAGTGTGGAAGAATTATCATTCCACTGCAGGAGAGATCTCGAAAATACATCTAATGTGATTCTGACAGTGCTAGATGACTGTAAAAGGGCGAAACTGTAGATAGCAGCGTACAAGACCACCTACGTGCTAATGAAAAGAAAGATGAGGAGAAATCCAACTATAAGGGTCAATGGTAGCAGTATCTCAAGGTCAAAGCACACTAAGAATCTCAAAATTCATGTGGATGAGACCCAGAGCTTCAGAACCCACATGGAGATGGTGCGACAAAAACCAGAAAAGCTAATGATGAAACTTGGTGCAATGGGACAGAGGAAGTTCCGAGTCCCATTGCATACAATCAAGATGTATCATAGTGCCATCTTAGTGGCCATCATGGGCTGTAGAGCTGGAGTCTGGGGACATCGAGTCAGAAATGTCCATGTGAAGAAAATGCTCAGAAGTTCCCAGCGAAGAATACTACTGAGGTTCACTGGGGCTTTTGGAATGACGCCAACCCTTGCCCTGCTGGTGACCATCTGTATATGGCCTCTGGACCTCCAAATTAGGTGGAAAGGAGTCATGTACTGGAAAAAGAGCAGAAGAAAAATGTAGCCAAAGTTGAAGAAATCGTCGACAGACAAAGAATAAGAATGTACTAATCAATGGGGGCACGCCGTAGCGTAGTGGTTGAGGCACTGCGCTACAAACCGGAAGGTCGTGGGTTCGATCCCCGATGAGGTCGTTGGAGTTTTTCAATTGGCCTAATCCTTCTGGTGGCAAAATGGCCCTGGGGTCGACTCAGCCTCTAACAGAAATGAGTACCAGGAGCAATCCTGGGGGTAAAGGCGGCCGGTGCGTAAGGCTGACAACCTTACCACCTTCATGTGCCGATGTCTAAAAATCTGGGAGCCTCAACCTCCTGGAACCCTCTGGGCCTCCATGGCCTGTAATAGGGAACACTTTACTTTACTTTACTTTTACTAATCAATGACTGGCAGCAAGAATGGGCGTCAGCAGAGGCGAGCAGAAGAGCAAAGGAATTCTTCCCGGACATAAGGGAAGGCCTGCACCTGCGACATCTTACACCAAACAAAGGGGCAATACAATTCATGACTGGGCATGGCCATTCGGGTCATACTTGAAAAAGATCAAGAAAAGAAATGAAGACAACTGCCCTGCATGTGAGGGATGTACACTGACGCCAGAACACATGCTCTTTGAATGCCCCAGTGCCTCAGAGGAAATTCTGAAAAGAGGGTACTTCTACAAGGGAAATCCTTAAGAGAGATTCTTAGGAACAAGGAAAAATAAGCTGTCCTGGAGGAGCTCGCCAAACTTGTCATCGAGGAGGCGGTCGAGGGAGTGCAGGGCCAACAGGGCGGCAAGAAGGGACATAATGAAGGTGACAGTGGTGACAGAGATAGAGATAGCTCCCCTGAGGCGATCCAAGAGATTACGAGCAGTCCAGGCTCGTGGAAACAACAATAATTAAAAGAACAAGAACCACAAATGAATCAACAAGAGAAGAGCTGCCCAGCAGAGAATAAACCTATTGGGGAACAACTAGGAAGAAGGAGAATCTCAAAATATTCTAGAAGAACACAAGAAAGGAAGGAAGGGGGGGGGGGGAAAAAGAAAAACAGACGACTAAATGCTGGCTGGGTTGACAGGACAATTAATCAAAATCAAACTCACTCAAAAAAAAAAAAAAAAGAGGAAAAGTGTAATAGCATGAGAATGTCTTGGTAGGGAGAGCCGAAATCTAAGTTTTCCGAAGACCCTTTTCTAGCTGAAATGCTTGCATATTGGCAAACAAAGACTAAACTCTCCCTGCCTTTTAGTAGTTGTAATAAATTGTAGTTTGCACTGTAGAGTAGCATAGTTTGTAAACTACTGGACTCCCCAGCTGTAAAATTTGATATACCTTGTTCTGTAGAAGAGAGTATATACATAGTTTTGAGTGTTTATTATAATCTGTATAATATGTTGTATTAAGAAAATTACAATAAAGTTAAAATAAAATAAAATCTTAGCAGATTACGTCCTGGTATAGAAGTCTATACACCAGGATCTAATCAAAAAGATTTATTTTATTTTTATTTATTTTATATTATAGTTATAAAAGAAATAGTAAAAATAAGACACAAAGGAGAAAAAGAAAGAGGGAAAAGGACAGGGAGACAAGGAGGAGTAAATGCTCTTCATTTTCAATTTCACATCGAAATCAATGATGTCACTGCCCTTGGTATTCACATAGGTAAACAGAAACCTCCACTTGGAGCCCCTTTGTCCCAACATGGGGGCATAGGATTCGAGAGAGAGAGAGAGAGAGAGAGAGAGAGATTGCCCTTGGTGACATCATCAAGACGTACACATTATATAAAATTAACGAAGAAGCATGTGGTTTTTACATGAAGGGCTCCAGCACATTTCAGTCTCATTGTTTGCAATGTACTGGGTGAGATTTATTATAACAGATGGATAGGAAGGGGAAGACCCGTACCATGGCCTATACACGTTCACCTCACCACAATCCTTTGGAATTTTATCTGTGGGACCAGCTAAAACAATAATTGGTTTACACAGCAAACGTGCCTAATGTACAGACACTTAATGAATGATTCATGAAAGCCTGCAAAACTGTTCAACACCGTGTGGGAATATTCAAAGGGTCCATGATCCAGAGAGTGAATTATGTGTGGATGCAGGAGGAGGTCATTTTGAACATTTGTTATGAGTTTCTATTTGCTAATAAGTTGCCAATGTCCAATAGATGTGTCCTTATGTTCTTTCATTAATAACTCAGAAACAAAGAATTTTTGGACATATGTTCATATGACATTTCTTCTTGTTTTGGTGTGGGAAACCTATCCCAAAGCTTGTAAAAGTATTTCTGAAACACTCTGTATAATGGAGTAAAATGTATCACAATTTATCAGGATATCAGCTCTAAAGTTGACAATGATTTAAGCATGAAATCAATTAAAGTAATGAAGTTTTCCTGGCATTAGCTGAAATTCCAATATGCCTTGTTATCATATAGAATTTGCAAAATCCTA
This sequence comes from Ectobius pallidus, assembly GCA_964059195.1. Taxonomy (NCBI): domain Eukaryota; kingdom Metazoa; phylum Arthropoda; class Insecta; order Blattodea; family Ectobiidae; genus Ectobius; species Ectobius pallidus. The sequence goes on from CAXKWD010000005.1 coordinate 61,570,808, forward strand.
CAGTATGGGAACCATAAAAATAAGCACTTCTACAAATCAACCTCAGTAATGAATAAATTAAGAAAAGAATAGTTTAATTGTTCAACTAGTGGAACTTTTTACAATGAAGTAACTTAATGTATATTACTTAAAATATTGCTAATAACACTGAAGATGTGGATGTTTTGCAATTGAAAAATAATTTTAAGTAAAAATTTAGTGAAGTTTTCAGTGTTATTAACAATAATTTGTTTACATAATATACATAGGGGAGTTTAATGTTTAAATAGGTGACCATGAATATTGCACTAATTTAATATTTAATGATCTTGACTAGTTTGCATGCCGAACTACTGAATTTTAAACCTACAATTAATAATTCCATGATCTTTAAAAGTGCAGATAAATGGCACTATGAAGAAAATAAAAGGACAAATTGTGTGCTAAAGGAATGACCTGATGAAAGAGAACTCCACTAATACTGTATGAAGTTCAAAATATTCACTCTTTATGTTTGTATATAATAATCACAGGTGATTAGAATGTTCATCACTCTCTCGAGTAGATAATTTTTGTGGCTAACCTGCACATTTTTTACTATTTGGATTTGAAGAAATTTCATACTAAGTAATTAATCATGAATTCATTTTTAATTAGTCATGTGCAGTGTTAATAGCAAGAAACTTTTTTTTTTCTACTTTTTCTAAGTTCTTATTGCAACTTTTTCACCTAACACAATTCAACTATCAATGTTAGAAAATTAGATTTCTCAATTAACCTGACATAAAAATAACAAATAACTTGAGTTGCTGTGGAGACTGCATGAAAAAGCAAAGTACATTAAGGACGTTAAATATTGCACAACTTGATGAGAGAATTCTCTGTAGGTTTATTTGATCTTTTGTCATCCAGCAACATAATATGTAACTTATAAACTGTACAGTTTTGGAGTTTCAGTGCTTTCAGGGTTTATTATTAACTTTGGCAATCGTGCAGATTCCATTAGGCTGCAAATTAATTAATATTATGTTAAGCCAACTGGATACTGACTGTATGCTGTTGATCAATTTAGATTTTAAATAAGAAATCAGGCCTTGCAAATTAGTCAAGGATTCATATACTGTTTCAGTATCAGAAGTAAAGCTAAGATTTGCTGATCATTGTTAATACACACAACTTAGTAAGAATAACAGACTGATTTCTGAAGCAAGCACAGTACTTTTCAATTCACTGCACCTATGTGACAATGATACAATCATAATTGATAAGGAAAAATCTCTTACTGTGATAATACAATTTAAATTAAGACCTACACAATGTGTAATTCTAAGATGATTAGGAAGTGAGGTTTTAAAGGCCTGCCGAGCACAATGAGGTCATTTGGTACGAAAGATGTTCTAAAATAAAATTTGTAATTCTATTTCACTTGGCTAAGGCATTAAGGTTACACAACTGAAAAATTTAATATAAAGAGCTATTTTAGGGATTTATTTTTTCTACCAAATAGTGAATGCTTAAGGTATCGTAAGTCACATGTGGTATTCTTGTAATCAAAGGCAAGTTAACTACAAATAGATTTTTTAAACGGCTGCACAACTGTAAGTCAGTGAGCTTCCATGTTTATTATGTTTATCAGAGAAGTTCTTCAAGAATTAAGTAACTTTTTGTAGTAAATATTGACCAAATTTGGTAAAATTTATACAGCATATGTAACTACTATGGCCAGTAAAACTCTGGATAAGTTCAGCTTTATTTCTAAACAACTTCCCTTGCCTTTAAGACACACAATATCAATCTATAGAATTATTTATAATTATAATTTAATGTCGACAAATGACACTCATAAAAACATTTTTATTTTCTCATGTTTTACGACGACACAAATTATTTCTAACTGCACAAGGTCATATATTGGATATAACAAATCTCTTTAACCCGCACTCCAGACAAAATTTTGTTTGTCCTGCTGTAGTTTGGCATCTATAATAGTAAACGTTATTGATGGCACTGCTGGGTTGGCAGTTCCCAACTTGGAGTTGATAGCAGACCTTGACTGCCGCATGTGTTATATCCATTTTTTGTGCCACTGTTGATTATTGTGTTAATGAGTCATGTTAATATGCAAAAGAGTGTTCTTTCACACTCTTGCTATCATTACTGCAAATACTTCTGTTTTCAGATTCTAGCAGACAATAGTGCAGGTGTGCTAAATCCTGCTGGTTTAGACCTTATACCCCTAATCTCTCCAATTTTTGAAAATACAGTAGAACTCCAATTATCCGGATAATTGGATAAAATCATGAAAACATGTAATTTCTTTAAAATGAAAAGCTAAATTGTACAGTACTGTACTTACATAAAGCATCATGTATTTAACATATTGGTCAGAGTCAATTATTTTGCTGACAAACAGTTGAATTTGTCAGCTATAAGTTTTGCTTTTTTTGAAATAATCAGCCCTGAAAGAGGATTTCACAATACTCGCTGCCGCAAAAACCTCTTGAATATGGCCTCAAAGCAATCTAGATAATTGGCAATCCAGATAGTTGGAATTTGGATAATTGGGGTTCTAATGTACGAGGGTTGGTCAATAAGTAAGGTCTCCAACACTCTAGCCCAAGCTCACAACGTCGGACGAGAGAGTTGGCGCCACTGCCATGCCCCGTTATCTCCCCTCTTTCAAACAAGCCATTGCTGCAGCCGCTGATCCTTTTAGTGTCCGTGAAGAGCTGTTTGAAATGGATCTCTCGATTTCCGTCCCCGCCAAGTGCAATCATACGGTTTCTTACTGCAAAAAAAGTTCTGCCGACTGAAATTCACAGACAGCTTTGCAAAGTTTATGGAGAGGGATGTATGGACATAAAAAATGTTTGTAAATGGGTTCTTGAGTTTAAACAGGACTGGAAAAATATTTACGTTGAAGAGGGAAGTGGGAGACCAACAACAGCCATCACAGATGAGATGGTGGCAAAAGTCGATGAATTGGTGCTACAAGATCGATGCGTCACTACTCATGAACTTTGTTTATGGCTTCCTTTCATTTCTAAAGGTTCCATACAGACCATTTCGAGTGACAAACTGATGTTCCATAAGGTTAGTGCGAGGTGGGTTCGCGGAGGCTGCACTTGGTGGGGACGGAAATCGGGAGTTCCATTTCAAACAGCTCTATTTCGGACACTAAAAGGTTCAGCGGCTGCAGCAATGGCTTCTTTGAAAGAGGGGAGAAAACGGGACATGGCAGTGGTGCCAACTCTCTCGTCCGACATTGTGAGCTTGGGCTAGAGTGTTGGAGACCTTACTTATTGACCAGCCCTCATAGTAGGTTAATAGGGGTTTTTTATATCCAGGATTATTCTTTTCACAATTCATTCTGCATACTCCCGTCCACTATAATAGCTGTTCTGATAAGTTTTAACAGGGGCATGTTAGATTTTATGGCAAATAAACTCAAATAATAAGAACAGTACACTTATTATAATACTGTATATTTGTTAAGGTACAGCTACAAGTTTTAATTTGAGCATGTAGCTGTCTATAAATCCATAAAAGAATTATATTTTGAAAATAGAGGTTGCATTGAAAGGCAATGTGCTTGTTCAGAAAAACTGGAGTAAGTAAAGCCATTGGAAGATACCTGTACTGTTTTAAGATCAAAGAGGTAATATCACAACTTAGTTTCATGAAGATCCCTTCTTACATAGCCTCGATATGGCCTTAACCTCACTGCTCGAGGATGATGTTGGGTAGGTGCATTGCGAGGTGTTTCATCACCTGAATCCACATCACCTGAGAAAACAAATCACAGGAATTATGTAAGTGTATCTCTGTAGAATCAGTAAAACCAAAGCAGACCCCAACTAGGATTGCCTAAGTAAAAAAATAACAAACTAAACTAAATAAGATAAGATGTTAATATTCGTGCAATTGATTAATTTTTAACAAAACACTTTGGACTGAACTGGAAGGCTTTCTATCTGTGAATAAGGTTTATTAAAAAAAATAATTTAGTTATGAATATTAATATCACTAGGAACTAGTGTTAACATCTGTAGCAAGATTGAGTACGGAAATACGCACACTAACTTCACTGTTAGGTATTTTACCCACTGATGGGAAATTCATATTCATATTCATATTCATATTCATATTCATTTATTTACTTATATACATCTTACATTGATGTTTCAAGCATCGTCAAATTCTAAAACATTATAATGACATACAAAGCATTCCATTGTAATACATTTCAGTACAATTACAACGAAATAAAACTAATAAAAGGTTACACCATAGATTACACTTATAATTCATCCATTCTATACAAACATTTTTCAATTAAAAATTTCTTTAAAGCTGGCTTAAACTCTTTCATTTTCAATTTTTTTAATTGAAATGATCTGATTGAGTCAGAATCAGCTGATGATGATAGGAATACCCATCAAAATTATCGTTGTGAGTAAATATACCTAATAGTAAGAGATAGGAATTTTTTGGTGAGTTGAAAGCATGGATATCTGTATGTTCAAATGTAAAAATCAGTACCTTCAAATGTGAAAATCGGTGATTTGTAAAAGGGGTGGGGAAAACAACAAGAAACATGAACACACAAATTTAATCAATGCAAACAAAACAGGACTAGGCTGCATAACAAACATGATGATCTGCAAAATGAACATCTCAGCCTTCAAAATAGCCTGTTAATACATTGTTATTACTTGAAAAAAAAAGTTCACAATCTGCATTAGCACGTGGCATCCAAATTGCCTTTAACACACACTTTGCAAAGTCTGGGTGTGTTAGGGTCATCCCTACCAACATTGGCACCAACTCCACTTTGCTTTCCCCTAGATTTTGTTTGTCACCAAGCATGGGAATTCTGTGTAACCTTTTGCAATTTCACACTCTTTCAAAGTAGAGCAGAAACTTACATTCTTTACGCGTTTAATCAAGCGCTGTGCAACATCCACTGACACAATCTCTGCAGGATCAAACACACTCACTGCCTTGTAATAAACACCTGCAGGGTCAGGTTAGCTTGGTTATTGCATGCGAAGCTGCATTGCTGAGAGTAGACATGCATTTTCTCTGGTTGCAACATTAGAACACTTATACATTTGCCTTTTAGTCTTAATGATGTGGTTGCCAGTAGCAGCAAGTTGTAGGCCTGCTCAATGCACCATATAAGTGACCATATAGTACATGTACAGTTGGGTATGAGTGGCCCTCCAGAAGTTTGATGAGGTCTGCAATACTTTGACTGACATCCTGCACAAATGCAGCTGCTGCCTGAGCAACAAGAAGCTCATCCTCAGTCATAATTTGCAGAAAGTCTACTCCATCAATGTTGACCCCCAAAACATCTCCACTTTTCATGAAGGCCACACCATCCATTAAGACTGACTCAAACCATGATGACCATCTTGTCAATACAGGTATGGGAAATAGGGGCACATTCCGACCAGAATACATTTTATCTAAAAAGTTCCTGAACAGATGCTTCCTCTTCCTTGTGTCTAGAATGCAGACTTGACTTTAGAGACTGCAGCTTGCAATTGAAGCAAGTGCTTACCAAGTACAGTATACACTAAATTCAGCTTGTGGGCCTAGCACTGAATGACAATTATGTTTTTAGCACTTCAAAACACTTAACCATATATCGTGCAGAATCAGACACTAGGGTCACAACATTGTCATGATGGATATCGTACTTGTTCATAGTATCCATTACCGCCCTTGAACATGTTTTGCTGTCTGCTGTTTCAAGGATATGAACACCACCAACAACTACGTCGACTGCATTTCCAGCCTGGATGATTTTCAACAGGATTACAAATATACATTTACTACAATTGTCTGTTGTCTTGTCACAATATACGGCCACAAGTTTGTCTTGTAGTTTGATCCTCAGCTCCACCTCACGTTTCTCTTTCATTTTTGGAAGGTACTTTTCTCAAAGTGTCTCTGTACATGGAATATCCAGATCCTACAACATTCAATAAATCAATACAGAAATTATTAGTTTGACATGATGTTTGCTATTATATTAAAAGTAATGTAAAACATGGTTTCTACTGTAGAACAGTAAAATAAAATAGAGAGAAACATTTAACCTACCCTCAATAAATTAATTCATAAATTACTTCATGTGGTCATTTTCCAACTTGTGAGGAAGTGGGATATGGGCCTTCATGAAAGTCTCACGTGTTCCTAGATATTCTGTTTTTTTCTTTCTCTCTTTCTTTCTTTCTTTCTTTCTTTCTTCTGCAGCACACTACTAAAACACATATGCAGCAGTTTGCAGCTTCACTGGTTCTTCTTTTGGTTTATTCATTGCTGTGGTATGCTTCATCGACTTCAAATTGGTTCATGTGGTTTTCTTTGCACATAACTGTGCTTTTATCAAAAGCATAAAATCTATGCCTTTCGTATTGAAAAGTCTGCTCCCTTGCCAATACCTTCGGGTTAAGCACCACTTAATATCAATTACTTATAGAACAATAAAATCTTCCGTGCTTTTCACTCAATTGCATTTATTAATCACGATAAATTCACACAATACGTATTTCTCGTGCACCATGCAGCAACAAAGACAAACCTGAACGCCAAGCCAATGAGAAACAATACAATAGACACTGCAACAGACAAAGCGGCTGCAATCCTTCTTGCACTTGGTTATTTTCAATGCCAAGGCCAGAGGAGCTAAATGCCAACACAAATGAAAAACACAAGAGCCGCTTATAAACTGTTTATTCGGTTGTAGCACTGCACCGGTGGTGAAAGGGACTCTGATATTGCTTTATGGATTTTTTGTTACATGTTCTTTTTTCCACTCTAGTTGACGCAGCAAAGCTGAAGAGCTTCATGGGATTGCTTTAAGAAAGATTACATGGACGTTACTTGCCTAGCGCATTCAGTCACGAACATAAATGATACCGGCAGAACTTCCGCTATGGATGCCAGCGATTTTGAATAAAAGAGAAATTTTATGAAAATAAACCTGAAACATCAAATTTCATTAATGTTTTTGCAAATTTATCAGAATGTGCAAAACCTTTCTGGAAAATCACAAATTCCCAATTTGTCACAAATTAAAAAATCACCTACAAGATGAAAATATTGTATAGTGTCCCTAGTATTCTTATCAAAAACACATCTATTTATTTTGCAAAATTCGCAACCATGAATTATTCCAATCTCTACTAATAGTGAAGTTAGTGTGCATATTTCCGTACTCAATCTTGCTACAGATAATTTAGTTATGCTTATCTTTCTATAGAGAACAGAGGGTCAGATGGTAAGCCCATTATATAGATGACCATTTACAGGAAACAAAGGTGTTGATTGGACATAAAAGGGTGGAGAATTTGGTCCGGAGAGTCTGATTTAGGTTGTAAAGCTATGTCACTGGACTCATGGTTTATGATAGGCCTGTCCAACTTCAGAAGTACTGGGGGCCAAAATAGTTTGACAATTGATGCTGAGGGCCACACACTAAACGTTTCACTCACATAAATATAACAGTAAAGTACGGCAGACCAAATTGTTGAAATAGGATTCATTACCAGTAGGCCCAAATTAGAACTTAATGTGAGCATTGAGGATTATCAGACTCCTTCACTAAAGTATGGATGTCCACTTCTATGTTAATAACTGCCAGTCTTAGTAGGTGTAACAAGGAATCATCAGTGAGACAGCTCCTATACAGAGGTGCCGACTTGGAAATATTTCTGGGGGGCAAGAACTGGATTTTCAGTAGCTATACATAGGCCTTACATGATAAAATCTTAAGTCTTGGGGGGGGGGGGGGCAGAAAGTACCTTGCCCCACCTAAGTCGGCGCCTATGCTCCTATATCTATTTCTTATGAATTTCATGTTGGAGAAAGCACTCTCACATAGATAAGTGCTTCCAAACATTGAGGAAAACTGCAAACCAAAATCTCTAAGCTGAGGAAACCTGCCCTATGGAAGTAGCTTGAAAAAGTTGAGCCCTCTTTCAGACCTGGTTTGAAGAAAAGGATCAGCCTGAAGATCACAGAGCTCCAGTTGATACACGGATGGCTGAATCTCAATATCCACATTCAAAGGGTCATTGAAAAGGAGCAGTTTACCCTTAATATTTTCAAAGTCAGAAAATCTTTGATTGAATTCTTGAATAATAACTTCAATATTTTCACAAGCATATCATTACATTCTCACAGATTCTCTTGCAAAAAAAGGCACCCAAATCTTACAAAAACCAAACAGCATGCTAACATATCATTCCACGAAATTAATCATAAAAAGCATTATTAAAAACCAAACGGCAGAAATATTCAGAACTAAAAACAGTAATAAATCCTGGTATCCCATTTTCTCCAAAAATGATGTCCCAGAATCACCAAGACATGAAGCCGTAGCACATTTTCGGTTGATAACTGGACATGATTGCATGGCTGCTCACTTACACAAAATTGGCATATACCCTTCACCAAAATGTGTGCTCTGCAATGAAGAGGATTCACACATGGATATGGACCACTTGCACAAGTGCACAGCTTTAACCTCAACAGATTTGGCTTCAACTTCAAAGTTATACTGGGAAGCTAGAAGACGAATGGAGATCATCCAAGTGTCTGGGCATTAGATACTACTACTACTACTACATATTTTCACAAAACTCAGAAAAAATTACTATCTTCAATTTCTCCTGACAGCTCTTGACAACGTTGAAAGTGTGTTAAATCATTTCTTGATAAAGTTGATTTCAGAAATTTTAACTTATTTTTGAAACCAATAACATGGCCAACTAACTCTGAAACACTTTGATTTTTGCTCTGAAATCTCTGGTTCAACTCATTCAAGTATTGTGTCAGGTCAGTCATGAAAGCAAGCTGCCTTAGAAAGTCTGGATCTTCAACCCGTCGAACAAGATTTTCACTATCTTTGGTACTGTCCTTTAAAAATACTGGAATCTCATTCCTCAGTGCAAAGAATTTCTGAAGACATTTACCTGCACTCAGCCAGGGTACATTTGCATGGAGTGATAGATCTCTATATTGGGCTTGCAGCTCATCCAAAAATTCCCGGAATCTGCAGTAAAGTTGTGCCTTATTGCCACCATGTATCTTGTTGGAAATTGTAACCACTATATTCATTGTATTGCTTTGTTTTACTGAATTCCCACACAATGCCTCTTGGTGAATTATGCAATAGAACATGGGGAAATCTAACCCAGCTTTCCAAATTAGTCCTACCAGTCCTTTATCTCCTCCTCTCATACACTGTGCACCATCAGTCACAAAACAAAAACACTTTTCAAAACCGCCATTTTTTCCACTGTTTCATTTACTGCTTTAAATATATCTTCACCCTTGGTGTATCCACGTAAAGAACATAATTGAAGAAGTTCTTCTTGTGTTGAAAAATCACTGTGGATCATTCGTATGAAAATCAAAAGTTGACTGGTGTCAGTCTAGTCGACACTGCCGTCCAAGCATAGTGAAAAGTAGCTGCATTTTCCAACCATATCTTCTAATTTCTTTGTTATTTGTCCTCCCATACTCTGTACTCGTCTTGAGTACTCTCGTCTGTACTCGTCTGTACTCTTGTTTGATGAGAGAGGGGAATAGCTGCAAATTTTGCAGATAAATTGCTTTCACCAAATGCATTTGCCATGGCAATTGCACATTTCTTAACTATTTCTCCATCACTAAATGCTTTCTTACCTTTTACAAGTTCCAATGATACACTGTAAGAAGCCGTTAATGCAGCTATCTGCGTAGACGACATTTTGTGTAAAAATACCTCTCTGATGATTTAGGTTTTTCTTATATTCTTGTAAAATTGCAGCTCTTGAAGCCCCCTCATACTTGTTCAATTGTTTTTTATGTGAAGTAGTGTAGTGTCTCTTAACATTGTGCTCTTTACAAGAAGAAATTATTTGCACACAACACATTGCAACTTGCCATTATTATTTGTGACGAAGTAAAACAATTCCCATGCATCTTTATAACTTCTATTTTCCTCTTGTATTTTCCTTTTCTTGCTAATGTTGCTCATGTTTGCTAAGTCTATCTAACAACACTGTCATCTAACAATTTGCACGAACAGATAAAAAAAAGCATATACAACCTTGCGTAAGCACATAAATTAGAAACAGGCTTGCTCTCAACAATCAAAAACAAAAATTTCCCCCTCTGCAGCAGCGATACTGGCGCTCTGAACATAGCCAATTGGATGCTTCTCGTGATCATATCCTTGAAAAAATATTCCACCACAGTTGCATATTCCATATGCAACGCCCTGCGTCAAAGCGTGAAATTTCAAACCGGGATTGGTTGTCGTATTAGAAGTATCCATGGGCCACAAAACTGTGAGAGCGGGCCGGATGCAGCCTGAGGGCCACGGTTTGGGCAGGCTTGGTTTAAGAACTTTGTACCAGAATTTTTACATTTTCAAAAATCCATGGACTGTGGCCATGTTTGAACCCATGACCTTTGGATCGAGAGGATCTCTTCCTCTACACCACCACGACTGAAAAACATAACATCTAGTTACATAAAATTATTTTTGAACAGAATACAGATAATGATGGTCAATGCTTCTAACAATCACTTCAATGTATTCACTAAAAATGTTTGAAATGACTCCTGGGCCTATACAGCAAAACCTACCATCAATGGAATCTTTATGAACCGGAATACTGTCCCTTTGGAAAAAAATTTCTGGTCCTGTAAATTACAGTTTATTATTCATGTAAATTTACCTGTAATTACCGGAACCCATCTGACACAGAAACAGAAGACTATTTTGCAGCTTTAACGAAAAATATTGAGTTCTGAACACAGTAAATACTGGTACTGTAAAAAAGGAAAATGTGTTCTGAATTACTTGGAGAACCCTGATACAGTGGCAAAAACAGTCACAATGGGCATTCTTAAATTGCTCAGGAATTTCTTCTGTCACACTTGTCATGCAAAGGATTGTTTGTAAGGTGTAACTGTAGGCTACACTGTAGACAAGAGGCGGCAACAATCTGGGAAATCCTTCAGCCAAGGTCATGAAGTAGGTCACTATACCTGCTAAACAGCGAGTGATCTTTGTAGAGTAACTAGAATTCAGTTCTTTAGAAAGATGTCAGACTGTTGTAATTGTGTGTTAAAATAATGGCAGACAGAAAGTATGTTATTTTAGATCTGAATACAAAAATAAAAGTTATTGAAGCAAGTGAAAAAGATAAGTTGTTGGTTCAACAGATCGTGGCAAAATTTAATGTTGGCAAGACACAAGTTTATGATATTTTGGAGAAAAAACCGGAATCATGGAAATAGTGATCAGGTGGAAATGGTGCAATGAAATGACAACTAAGAGTGACTGGGAATACAGAGATCAACAAAATTGTTTGGGAATTCATAAGCAAGGGTTTTACTTTACATAGTTGTCTATAAATGTCAAAATGTAAGTAGGCCTAATTATTATTTCTTTAGGCAACATTTATTCACTGGAACCCTGGCTATAAGGGAAAAAATTATGGCCCATTGAAATTCAGTTACAGTCAGATTTCACTGTACAGAAAAAAATGTAGCCCTATTTTTGTATTTCAGCAGCGATGACCAGCAATGAAGCCAATTGCCTACTAATTCCCATACTTTTATGTGAGCCAATACTCACTGACGAACAGAGCAACCATCTCTACATGCTGATGGCTCAGATGTCTAAGTGCTAGGGCATCATTGATATCACTGCTGACAAATGGAATATAAGTGCTGATTGTATTCAGAACAACTAATGTCTATGGTATCATCTGGCAACATTTTCGGGACTTTAAGGTATGTTGGTAGATGTGGCTGCTTACTTACTGACCACTCCAAATGATAACTGGAACTGGAACCAATCCACATGATTTTTAAATGCAGAATTAAGCATTTAAAGTTAAACAAAAAGGCCCCTGGATCTTTTCAGTATGTTTTTGTTTGCTCCACAGATGGCACACAAAGGGAAGAGGAGGGTTGGTTAGTTTGCACAACATAGGTATAAGTTCAGTAGGAATAATTTGGCATCTACTCCGGTTTTTTTAAATTTGAGGGTTGGTTCCTTTCTGCAGAATGTGGTCCAATTTTTCCATCCATTAGTAAGCATAAAAAAACCCGGGAATAGAATCAGATAAGTGCAGTATCATAAAATTAGCTTTAAAAAGTGTTATGTGCAAAATTTCAGTGGATTTTTTTAATTGGCAAAAAATTACTGACATATCTTACAAAAGAACTAAGTTTTTGAGAGATACCCCTCTAAATATCAAAGCACAATACCTCATTTTTTTGGCTCTATTCATAACAAATAAGAAAGCATATTCAAAATATGTTAAATTTTATTTTTTGACTCTTAATTCCAAGTTGTGGGTCCTCTAAGAATTATTAATAGTTGGGAAGAAAGCATTAACCCTTTGTGTGCCGTGAACCAATTTGCTCATATTCCCTTAGTCAGTGGAGAGTGCCAGCACTCTTTACAGGTGTAAAGTGCCAAGTGGTTTTGAGCGGAATAGATGTATTACGGAAAAATGGGTAGAAGTAACAACACTTAATAGATAAATTCATGTAGCTTTTTATAAATACACCAATGTAGTGTACTATTTGTTTATAACATTGATAAAGATGATAACTTAGCTTCTAAATATAGCATCAAAATCAATATTTTTCAGAAATTATTATTTTGTACTTTCAGTTTAAAAATTTGGTATGAAAAATGCACATGAAGAAAAATTAAATGCTTTAAAGTAAAGAATGCTTTGTCTAAAACAAATGACATACATTATTATTCTAGATTTGTTGATTTTATTAAAACAATAACGTGCAGAAGAATAACAATTAAAAAAAAAATTTAAAAAATTAGGTCCACTCACCAAGGGCAGCTGAAGTAAAAATTTATCATTTTAGAGCCACGAAACATTGTTCTGGAACATTTCTGTTGAATTGTACATGTTATAAACTTTCATAATAGATTTTATTTACATTAATAATATTGAAAACAATGTTAATCTATTACAGACATCCAAACACAAGTTTCTTGCGAGGTGAAGAACCAGGGATCATCATTGTGGTCTATCGCTATCCAATAACAATTCACCAACTGTCTAAATACTGCAAATCATGAGAACCACTTGTCATTTTGTGTGAACTCTACCACTTTCAAACATAAACTGATTAGAAGGTCATGCATTGTATTTTGGTGTTGTGAAAAGTGACCTGTCTGTCTATACACAAAAGTTAGAAGATTATAAGGGTATGCATTCCATCGCTATAGGGTGTTACAAAAATATGTTAACAGTGTGATTTCTTCGAGTCGATTTAGATTTTGCTGGCACTAAAAAGGTTGAACTTGGCTAGGCCGATCTGTTCGTATCTGGCTTAAAGGAAAGATTGCCACTCTACTGCTTGGTGCTGAAAGGGTTAATAACAAACAAACAAAAAAAATATACAGATAATAAACAATTTTGGAAACCTAGCTAAAGGTAGTTTGATCACCAGAGAGAAGCCTAAGCATCCAGCAGTCAAGAGCAGCTTGGTTCTGCAGTATAAATCCTTAAAGTATTTTATTATTTGTCTATAAAACAATATTATGACACAATAGGCTTCATCTACAAACACTATCCATTTAAATTACAACTTCAGCATACTTTCGTTTCATGGTTTGATTCAAGTTTCTTGGAGCTGTTAAATGAGCCAACAATTAGAGTCAACCACCTTTTGGAAATTAATTTGCAAAATTAGTTGAGTGAAACAGTTAAGCAATGTTAATTAAATGGTTGACATTTAAACACTTTAGACTTACATTTTTGCAGAATGTATGTTTCATGGGCTTTGTCCAAATTTTCAACTGCTAGTCAACTTGGAGAATACTGATGTGCCCTTTGGTGTAGATTTTACGAACTTTTTGATCAAGTTTTCTTCTTGTGCTATTTCAAAATTCATTAACCTACCGGTACCTTCAAAATTGTTTTTATATAAATCTTTAAGAAACTTCCAGATCTTTATTGATTTCAATAATTTGGCCTCCTCACAGATGTTATGATTTTCAAACAATGAGCTGCTAGTGCTGATTTTTATATTCGACACCATTTAATATTTCTCTTGTGTTCTATTAATCTTATGTCTATACTTCTTTTTGTTTTTCCTGTATATGTTTCACTACATTCTGAGCAATTTATCTGATAGATTCCTGCCTTTCTTTTTTTAGGTGTTTCATCCATATGGTTGGATTTAATTAAGTTTTTGATGCTGTATTTGTTATATGAAGCCAAAGTTACGTTTTTTTAAATATTTTAGTGGCCCAAGGATGATATGTGAAATTTTTCAATTTTGTTTTTTCTTTCTCTGGCAATACAGTTGTTATTGTTATTAACTGCTTTTGTTTTTTGAATTTTGCTACTTTCCTATCTACTAGTTTCTTACTGAAGCCATTCATTTCTGTAGCATTCATAATTTGTAAATATTATATAACATTATTATATTATTGAACTGGAGAATAATACGTGAAAACACGAATATACTGAATTTTGTTAGTATGTTTATGAAGATACTTTGTTCTCATGTGTCATTTGTTCACAGGGATTACCGTTATGTGCACCTGCGCAAGTTTTTAAAACCTGACGGTTGAGAAATGAATGGGGTGTGGCTGTGAGACAGTAAGAAGATGGGGATAGTTGAAGAGAGTTAGATACAAGAATGTCAGTGAGAAGGAGCTCGCCAGTGCAGGAGTGCCCACAAAAGGGGGTGCACACTGCACCTAGAAGATTACAGCCGAGCTACAGAAAAGTCTAAGTCAGTATGAAAAATTTACATGATTGTGATTGAGAATTACTGACTTCAGGTCATCATCTGATGAAGCGGTTGTGGAGAGACATCACAAGGACCAACATATCATGGCCTGTGAACTGTAGGCAGTTAACCTGCTGGAAGAAGAGCATTTTCTGGGGAGATCATCATATGGTCACAAAGGGAATGGTGATGGTATGACAACACACTACTGGGAATATTATAGGCTACTACTGAACGAGACCAGGGAATGGTGTACAATTGATATTATTATTTGAGCGACCCGACAGTACAATGTCAGCAGGATGGGTAAGAATGATGGATATGAGTGACCACAGGAGAAGGAGCAAACAAAGCCTTGAATGCAATAAGTAGAAGTTGGAAGAATAATAGTTAAAAACTTTAGACAAAAAAGTAAAACAGTATTTTGCTAAGTTTGAAATTTATACTGTTGAGTCTCTGAGTTGTCCAGGATCAGAAATGTATGTTGTATCTAGATTAGATTCAGTAATGTAATAATTAGAAGAAGAACAATTCAGAATAATGTTCATATAGGAGCTTAAGGAAAGTCTGTTGGCATAATTATGATTTCAATGAAAGGAATAAATTCTTACAAATAAATACTTAAAGATATACTAATAAGGAAAGTAGAGTTTTAATACTTGAGCAGTATGATAAAGTGAAGAGCTTTGTTTTAGCAGAAAAGATAACATTTTGGCAGATAGTCCTATGTAGTGGAGGAGTAACTTTTGGACAACTAGGCCTGTATTGGCAAAGTTTAAAGTGATGTAAAAGATCTTTAGAAGTTAAAGAGATTTTAATGAAATAATAACTGGGCGATTGAGCCTGGGGAGCCGTAAGCTCTGTTGAATAATTGGGCAAATGAGCCTGAAGGAGCAGTGAGCTTTGTGTTTTGTTGAGAAAGTAGGATGCCTTAAGGGGAGATGGTAGTTACCGCTAGCAAAATGATAGAAAATATAGGGTATGTTCAAGAAGCCATAACTCAGGTGTTAACAGTCAGATTTAGTTGAATTTTTTTATGCTTTACAAGTGCACTCTGCAGTTTAAAATAAGCAGAAAATGGTTGTTCTAGAACTCGCTGTTTGGTAGGAAAGAATTTTTTAACACATAGGTGATAATTTTGTTTTACAGTTACTTCCCTTGACACAGATACGCTTTATTCAATTTCTGTAGCTTAGATTTTTGTGAAACTTTGGGAACTTACTAACAACAGGTATTACTATTTACCCTAGCACAATCAGTCTAAAATGTACATTATTACTGCATGAAAACTGCATGAAAACTTCACGTCTAAAAATAAAGACTTTTTTTTTATAAAAATAGTTGAAAATTCTGTATAGTCAAGACTTTTCCCATAATTCTGCTAAGGAAGATTTGTCATCCATGTATAATGAATTCCTGAAAGTTTCATTATTCTAGCATGAATAGCTTTTCAAAAAATGGTACCTGAAGTACAAAAAATGTTATTTTACAGGAGAGCGAAAAGAAAATTACGTGCCTTATGATATTTTATCCATTTTAGAAAGCTCCAGGTCGCTCTGCTTGGCTTCATAATAACGCAACAAAAAATCCTATATTTCAAAATGTTCACAAAACTATGATCTATTACATGAGCCTAAGAAAAAAAATCGATTTTTTTGTCACTGATAACTACCATCTCCCCTTAACCATAGGTAGGTAAGGTTTTAAGGATGAGGAAATGCCTGTCTTCATGAGCATGCCCGGCGCCATAGCCATGCGAGGTATGAGAGTACAAGAAAGTGTTTGTCTCTCCTTGCAAATACGTCTGTATTTAACTTATAATGAACGGGGATTATAATCAGTTCAGGTTATAAGTCAGACTGGGGAGCATAGGGCTCAGGTTGTGAAAGGGTTCTAGTTGTAGGAAGAAGTTAATGTTAAAGGAAAAAGCTCCAAGTTAGAAGAAAAAAAGAGGGAAAGTGAAATTGTGAAATATAATTAGAATTCAAATCAAGTTACATTTGAAAGTATTGAAGTTGAAATAAGGGAAATAAAAATTAGGAAAATGAGTAATTGGGAATAAAGAGTTTAAAGAATAAAATAAAGTTAACATTCAAATAAACTTATAAGAATGGAGTTAAAGGAAGTTTAATGAAAGGGAGGTGCTTACATCGAATAATTTATTTTTGAAAAGAATATAGAATATTAAAAAGTGAGAAAAGAAAAAGGAAAGGAAGAAAAGTTATGAAAGTATAAGGTGTAGTAAAACTTAGAAAGAGAATTTACATATGAAGATAGGCTAAATAAGCTGAAGGTTAAAGTAATAAAATAATAAAGTGGGAGGAATAGATAAATTTAACCGAAACTCAGGAAATATTGTGACAAAGATTGTGTGGAACGCAGTCAGGATCTGAGGCGATTATCTGCCCTACTGTCTATATTTGCTTTGTTTTGGCTGCGAGGGACCTCAGCATTCCAAAGTCTCAATCTTATATTTTTGTTTGCGGTCTATTGTTGTTTCTCTGGTTTTGGAGTGGTGAGGGTGAGTCTAGTATGACAGCTCTCATAAATACACATCAGTGGCCTGTCACCTTGACTCCGTTCTGGACGTAGGTCTAAATTTCTGTTTCTTTCTTCTTTCTAAAAATTCTCTGGAAAGTATTCAAAGGTTAAAGGAGTTATATTTGGGCATTAGGCCTGTTAATAAAAAAATTGGAGGCTAACGTTTTGGAGTAAGAGACTCTGTAAAAATGGTTTAAAGAAAATTTTAAAAGGATAAAAGTAACTCAATGGAGTGTATGGTATTTAAGGAAGACTGAGTTTGGTAGAAAATGGAACTAAAGATAATCTAATATTTGTTTTATTGATTATAATGAGGATAAGGTTAGGAACAATTAAAGTGCACATCCAATCACAGGAAACAAGGACTGATTGTTGTTTCAAGTTCCAGAAGTGAGAGTGTCACATTGAACAGACAGTAGAATTGACTGACCAAGGACACAAATAGGAACAAGAAGATTGAAGAAGTCACCTGTGGAAAGGAACAATTCACTCTGTATATATCCAAGTAATTTCTTTACTCTGAAGTAGCGACATGGCTTCTGAAAACATGAGTTAAAATTGGAAATTGGAAATAGTTTAAACATATATTGTGAACAGCTGAAACCTTTATGACTTTTATGTGGATGCCTACGGCCCTATCTACACTGTAGCTAGTCAGACCAATCGGTAACAAATAGCCCCTTGAAGAGAATTTCATTGGAGAATAATTTTTGAAAGTTGCTGCAAGTGGCACCTGTGTAAATAAATGTTCTCGCAGAGAAGTAAAGAAGTTCTGGAACACCCAGTACTTTCACTTCAAAGTCAAGGTTGTTGATGTAAGCACGTAACATGCACAGTATTCCATTTCATATGCTTCCTTTGATAACGGAAGGTAGACCAGTCTATGAGTTTAACTATTGATTACTGCATATTTGTGTGGTCTAGGGTTAAAACCATCAGCTTTTATGTAATTATCTGTATGTGTCTCTTTTCTGCTTATACCAAATTATAATTTTTAAGTCCTTTCCTCATAATTTTGAGATCTAGAAAGTTTAGTGTGATGTTAATTTCTGTTTCCACTGTAAAATTTATCGTCTCTTCCTGTATGTTCAATATTTCAGTGCATCTTCAATTTGTTTTTCATTAATCACTGCAAATACATCATCTACATATCTATACCAATGCTTGAATATACCGTATTTACTTGTCTATAGCACCCCCTCACCTATAATACCCCCCCAATTTTCGACAATGCAAAAAAAAAAAAAAAAAAAAACTTTTAAAGTGATCGGCAACTGCAACATTCCTGTTAACGGTAAAACCCACGCTTCCCTGCCACCTGTGTGTTGGCCTTAGTTACTCTCACCTCCCCCATAGATTTCTCAATGCCCTTCAGGTTTCTGAGTTCAACTTCCGCCATACGCGTGTATTGTGTTGTTGCCTGCCTGAGAGTTAGTAAGCACGTGAAAACTGAGTTGGAGAGCAAGTTTCACGGCATCCTTCAAGTTGAGTGTGTTAGAATATACAGCCATGTATGATATCTTATTGGCGTAAACAGAAAGACAAATTATCAGGAGCAAAGAAAATGTAGAAATCATTCCGTGGTGTGAAGAAAGGGAGATACGAAATTTAGGCAGTTGCTGCCCAGTTGGATGACAACATTGCAATGCTGAGTTAACCTTGAACACCACGCGGGCACGCGCAGCGTTTAGTCACGTGACCCAGTCAGCTGCGGTAATGCAGGAGGGAGCTATACCAAACTGTTTAAAACTCTAAAGTTAAATTGACGTGATAATTTAACTTTTTGTAAATAAAAAAAATTGGATTAAAACAATTTTGCGTGTTGATTTAAAGACGCTAAATGAGTCTTTTTCTGTTTTTAAAGCATGACAACCCAACCTATGTCATGTGAAAATTTTCACCTATTATACCCTCCCCTATTTTAGAAGTTGAAAATTGTGAAAAAAGGGGGGTGTTATAGGTGAGTAAATACAGTATATGGAAAA
The DNA here is from genome assembly GCA_964059195.1 of Ectobius pallidus. Taxonomy (NCBI): domain Eukaryota; kingdom Metazoa; phylum Arthropoda; class Insecta; order Blattodea; family Ectobiidae; genus Ectobius; species Ectobius pallidus. Next base: position 61,590,106 of record CAXKWD010000005.1, read on the forward strand.
CACTGTGTTATTTTGGTCTCAAAATAGCTCATAAAAAGATAGCTCATAAATAGCTCATAAAAATGGTGATAGAGGATTTCCTATGGCAAGACCAGACTCTTGTTTCTAATATTTTTCATTAAATGAGAAGAACGTTTGGTCTATGCACAATCTGTAAGTTTTAGATATTCTTTTGTAGTGTCCTTATCCACATTGATCGATTCTAACCAGTTCCGTAAGTAGTCCAATGTCTTTTTAAGTGCCAGTATGGTACTTTATGAGATTGTGTGTGGGGGACGGAAAAATGTCTGTCTGTCTGTCTGTCTGTCTGTCTGTCTGTCTGTGTGTCTGTATGCGCCATACCTCAAATACGCTTTATCGGATTTTCATGAAACTTGGTATACGCATTTATAATGTCCATGGGAAGAACCTTATTGATATTGAACCAAATCGGTTCATCGGTACCAGCGTCAAACCCAATTTAGTGTCTTTATTTAAAAGCGCCATAACTCAAATATGCTTTATCGAATTTTCATGAAACTTGGTATACACATTTATAATGTCCATGGAAAGATGTCTGTTGATATTGGACCAAATCGGTTGGCCGGTACCGGAATAATGCCAAATTTAGTGCATTTTTGTGGTATTATATATAACAAAAGGCCCCATAACTCAAATATGCTTTATCGGATTTTCATGACACTTGGTATAAGCATTTATAACGTCCATGGCAAGAAGTCTTAATTTTGGACCTAATCGGTTGACCGGTACCAGAGTAACGACTAATTAAAGGTCACATGTTTTTTAATTTTTGTCTACCGGTATAATTTGACAGTTAACACTATTCCTTCACATATGCTTATCAAACAACACCGCCAAACTGACTGAGTTGGCCAAATGGTAACGTCTTGGACTCGTATTCTGGAAGTCCCCGGATCAAATCCCAGAGCCGGCCGATTTGACATGGATTTTTTTATTTTATTTTTATGTGAATGCACGATTGTCAAGGTATCACAAATTTGTAGTTCTGCTGACGCTGGTCGATTTTAATCTGATTAGAAAAACTTATTTTCTGCATATCATAATTGCAATTATAATTGATTCAACAAAAGAATACTGGCACTTTGTTATATCAGTTTACCTGATTTTATTTTCTTTTGGTATGCTGGGAAATAAGACTGAACATCAAAAGATACAAGCCTTTCTGAGTTAACCATTTTACCAGAAACTAAGTAGGAGTGTTAATATTGTTAATAATTGGTCTAATTCTGTTTCCAATTTTATGGATCTTTGGCAATCCATATATTCTCCCTAGTGTAGGGCTGTGACATTTTGGGCTGTATTTTTCTTTCTCCTATATTGTTTTGCTTTCTTGCAAGACCCATGAAACGCACGTTCTGCAAAACTGTAAGTAAAAGTGAAGTCTAAAGTGTTTAAATGTCAACCATCTCATTTAACTAACATAGTATATTGCTTCACTATATAAAAGCTCTATTATTACACTGTTTTTAAAAGTTAAGCAATGCTTCAATTTGAGATTGTTATAACTTAATTCTACAGTAATATTCACCAAATCAGCAGATGTATCATATCATTTACATCTGGGATTTTAGGGAATTCTCTAGGGATGGAGGAGCAAGTCTATGACTATTTTATTTGAAATTTGCTATGTACTGTGATCTATCAGAATGTACTATTTCTATTGTATTAAAAACAACTGTTACATTTTACTGTAATGCATTCTCAAATCCACACAGCATTTGCTTAACCAGTCTCTCTGAAAAGAAAATATCAACTTACCATCGCTTGAATTTGTGGATGCCACAAAATGCTCAGAACGGATTGCCTTCCTTGATTTAGGCCTCCGATAATATTTAAACTCACGAGGTAGAGTATAGGACCTCGGGAGTGAGATCTGTGAGTCCATGTCAGATGGGATACGGTATGACTTGTACATAAGCTGTTGCTGATGGGTGCCATTTGACTGTGAGTCACCAGCCATGTCGCTACTTCTCTCCTTTCCCCCTCTCCCCGATTCTGAGAAGTTTGAACCTCGCTCACTGCTGCAATCCCTGAAAAATTAAATTTAGTTATTACGAGGTATCAAATCTGAACTGTCTCAAAGATTTCTACGTATGTTGCATTACATAATGCAAAATTATTGCTGTATATATAGCCTGCCTTGTTCTTATTCTACTACAAATAAGCAGAACTGGTTTGTGAGTGTAACTATAGTCTCAAAGTGAAACTTCGAGAACATTTCACAATTTAAGTACAGTATTTGGATTAAATTTATTTGGAAAGTAATAAGTACAAATAGAATTGCATTATCAAGGAGACTGAAACTGATGGTCTGACTACAGAATGATAATTTGACCTATGGCGATCTATAGTGCAGAAATGTGGATTCTAAACAAACTAGATGAGAATAAAATAGAAGAGTGGGAGTGGAAAATATTACACAAGAATTCTGGCACTGTGAATGATAAAGAAAAAATGGAGAATCAGAAAAAAGAAAAGCAATATATATATCTTATGAAGGAAATTGAGAAAAGTAGACGGTAGCAACATGTAGAATGCATAAATGACAACAATCATGAAGAACAAAATATACAAAGGGAGATGTGAAGGATACTGAAGCAGAGGTAGACAAGGAAGAGATAGCTAGGTGATGTGGAGGAAGATTCAAAATAAACAAACACAAAAAACAAACAAACAAAAAAGCTGTCAAGTTATTAGTTATATCCTTTCACTCTGATCTATCTTTTTTTAAGTGAATTTTTTTCCATTTTTACTTAAACTTTCATGAAAATGAGCAACCTGAAAGCACTGATCAATAAAAAATATACCATATATACCCGAATACTACCCACTCCAGAATAATACCTGCACCCAAATTTTTGGAAAGGATGTTTGGAAAAAAAATCTATGTAAGATTATTTTGCCAGTTTTATTCTTAATTAAACAGTTATAATCAACATTAATATATCATAAAAGAATTAAATACGATAGGCTGAATTATAAATATAATAATAACATGCATGGTAACAGCCAGCTGAAATCTCGCTCTCTTATACGCCCAACCTAACACTTTCAACAACACTATCCATTCATGAATACAGCTGTGCAGCAGGTATTCACACACGATGGCCTGAGTCTGACCAAAGGTCAAAGTCCTGCGGAAATTTACCGAACTTTTCCCGAATTAGTGTTTCTGCTCGTACTGCACTGTTACTTGCCTGGCATCTCTACGCATAAAGCTTTGTTTCACCACCAGTCATGGCAGACCGTGTGGATAAGAAAGCATCTTCTTTGTCTCATTTTCCTTTCATTATATTTTCGCTACTGTTAGAATTAGAATTAGAATTAGAATAGAATTTTATTTACACATATTTTTACATACATAGTTACTACATCCACTTTATACATCTCATCTACAGTGCCTTATATTTGACTCGTGGCCAGCCGGAGCCAGGAACGGTGAGAAGCACTGTGCGCAAGCAGCTACCTCCAGCCAACTGGCCACGAGTCAAAAATAAGGCACTGTATAAGTCTAGCACTACCCATTAAGAATCCCCTCATACTATAACTCCTCAAGATTGTATGTATGATTGGGGATTCTGATTAACTTGCCACACCTTTGCTGATTATTTTACTCTTGGTCTATTTCTTAATTTTTCTCATCTACTTCTCTCTCGTTTTCCCTAAATACTCCCCTATATTCCTAGTCTTTTCTTCTCCTCTGAATTTCAACATCTTGATGATTATTGTCTCATTATGAGAGTCATCCCACTTTGCCTCCCAAATTTCTTCTCTCCCTTCACATTCTGTTAAGTACTGTGATATTCCTTCTTCTTTACTATATAGTACGCAACCTTCCTCTCAGTACTTCCTTAACCCTTTCAGATATATCCCCCCGTTCTCATCCATGCGTACCACTCTCTTCCATACTTATCACAACAATCCACATATTTCCCCCTTCCCCACTCTGTTTTGATTACTCTGTATAATCTCAAAGAACTTTTGTTTACTAAGCTCGCCCAGATCTCTTGTCTTTCCATGTCCCCTACTCTTTTTCTTACTTCCCCCCAAAATCCTATCTCATTACCTTCTCCTCGTTGCCAAATATCCCCCCTTCCAACTTCTTTCAGTATCCTTTTAATTTTTTCCACTCAATTATCATGCCTCCTACCTTCAATTAAATACTTTATACATTCTTTTAATAAGTTATACTCATCCACATTTATATTGCGATACCAATATTTCAAAATTCTTTCTACTTATCATCCTTTCCTTCCTACCCATTATCTCATTAAGAAATTTATCCCACTTTGTCTCCCAAATTTCTTCCCTCCACCTTCTTACCCCTCCACATTCTGTTAAGTAGTGAGATATTCCTTCCTCTTTACTACATAGTACACAACCTTCCTCTCTGTCCTTCCTTAACCCTTTCAGATATCACCCCTGATCTCATCCATGCATAGCCCTCTCTTCCTTGCTTATCACAACAATCCACATATTTCTCCCTTCCCCACTCTGTTTTAATTACTCTGTATAGTCTCAAAGAACTTTCGTTTACAAAGCTCGCCTAGATCTCTTGTCTTTCCATGCCCTCTACTCTTTTTCTTACTTCCCTCCAAAATCCTATCTTATTACCTTCTCCTCGTTGCCAAATATCCCCCCTTCCAACTTCTTCCAGTATCCTTTTAATTTTTTCCACCCAATTATCATGCTTTCTACCTTCATTTAAATACTTCAAACATTCTTTCAATGCGTTATCCTCATCCACATTCATATTGCGATACCAACATTTCAAAATTCTTTCTACTCTCATTCCTTTCCTTCCTACCTCTGGAGCCAATGATGTTGTGAAAGTAGCTGAAAGTTTCACTGACAACATACATGGACTAGCTATCACTCTTTGTAAGCTACACCCCCACTTATCAAGTAAGAGCCTGAGGAATAGAACCACCCGAATTGAGAAGAAATTCTTAGTCACTAAACCTGTGGTCTCCCTAAAGAATACCAGCACTACTACTCTAATATGAATTGCGAGCCAACAATACTTCAGTGGAATCTAAATGGATTCTGAACCCAATTTGAATATCTTCAAGTTATTTTAAATTTTAAAGACACTAAACTTGGTAATGACACCATATTGATTCTGTAAATCCATTGTGTTTGTGTTATAGTCACGATATGACTTTTTAGTTAAAACAACATTACTATAAATACATTAAAAAAAAAAAAAAAACTAGAGAGTGGATAGAGTATTTTGGAAAACTAGTAGTGGCAGGATGGAGGTGGAGTAGATAGAGCATGCTAGGTGCGGCAGCTAGAATGATTGACTGTCTGGATAAAGAGATATCAGATAAAGAGGTAGAATTTCAAATCAAAACTTTGATAGGGAACAAGGCTACAGGTGTAGATGGCATACCGGGAGAATTTTGGAAGATGTTAGATGGTACAGATAGGGGTATGAGTATAATAACTGATTTCCTGAACAAAGTGAAGAAAAAGAAAATAATGCCAGAAAACTGGAAGACAAGTATGATAGTTCCAATATACAAGGGAAAAGGAGATATACAAAAGCCAGAGAATTACAGGGGTATTAGTTTGCCATCCATATTAAGCAAAATATACACAGGTGTAATGGCAAAAAGGCTGCAGATGTGGACTGAAGCAGAGGGTAAATTGTCTTGAGTTTCAAGCAGGATTTAGGAAAGGAAGAAGGTCAATTAACAAAATAATGATAATGATTAAGTAAATGTTTTAGTACAAAAAGAGGAAGAGTATAGGCTATATGTTTTTGACAGATTTGAAAAGGCTTTTGATTTAATTAATAGGGAGGCACTGGTTTATAAATTAAAGGCTAAAGGTGTGAGCGAAGAATTTATTTCTGGGATCAAAAAGTTATATGAAAGAATAAAAATGTGTGTAAGATGGGAAAAAAAAAATGTAATTTCAGAATCTATTGATCATCAATTGGGTTTACGGCAGGGATGCAAATTAAGTCCAAAATTGTTCAATTTACTTATAGGTGAAATTTTGGAAAGAGTAGAAAAATATAATCCACATTGTCCGGTAATCTGAAAAAGACAAATTTCTGGTCTCCTATATGCATATGACTTGATAGTTGGAGCAGTAACAATAATAGGGCTACAAATTACAAATTGATAAAATCAACAAATTTTGTTCAGAATGAGGTTTAAGAATAAACATTAAAAAAATTGATTTGAAATTCTACCTCTTTATTTGATATCTCTTTATCCAGACAGTCAATCATTCTAGCTGCCGCACCTAGCATGCTCTATCTACTCCACCTCCATCCTGCCCCTACTAGTTTGCCCCTGTGGAGACCACAGGTTTTGTGGCTAAGAATTTCTTCTCAATTCGGGTGGTTCTGTTGCTCAGGCTCTTACTTGATAAGTGGGGGTGTAGCTTACAAAGAGTGATAGCTAGTCCATGTATGTTGTCAGTGAAACTTTCAGCTACTTTCACAACATCATTGGCTCCAGAGGCATTTTCGTAGAAACTGACAAGTTAGTAAAATTCAGTACATATTCTTCAGGATTATCCTCAATAACGTGTTTAACAGGTAAAAGGTCTTCACACAAGGATTGAGTTTTTGCTGATGCCTTCAGTTTCTTTGTCATTATCAAATTCACTGTTCCTTTATTCTTACAAAGATTCTTTGCAATTCCCCATATCTGCTTAGTGTCCTTAGATTTCAATGCTTCCTTGACCTGTTTGCACACCTTCATTTGCCATTCTTTCTTCTTTGCTTCCATCAAACATTTATAACCCCATTTACACAATACAAAGGTTTGTCTACCCTCATTCGATTTTGTTCTTTACTCTTTTATATTCCTCATCATACCAACCCACCCTCTTTAAATTCCAGCTTATTTTTCACTTCCATTGAAACCCCTGCTCTTCTTAACTTTAAATTCTAATCTTTCTGATGCCAGCTTTATATATCCCCAAACATATAGGCTCTATGACCCCCACCCTTATTATTTCACTCTCTTCTGTACTTATATTGTGCCAAAATTTTCCCCTTGCCTCCTCTTTCCAATAAAACATCTTATAGTTTTTGTTCCCTTTGATGAATTTCTTTCTGTTGCATCTTTCCTGCCTATGTTCACTTTTAACATTAATGGAAAATGGCAACTGTCTACCACCTCATTTAATACCTTAAAATCTGCAAGTCTCTCGTCGATTCCTTCACTACACATATCATAATCAATCACACTTTGTCCGTTTGCATTTGCAAATGTAAATTCACCCTGTTTATCACTTCCCCTGCTTCCATTTCACACAATATTAAATTATTTTCCACGCAGAATTCAATCAGCTTATTATCCTCTCTACTAATTACCTTATCCCTATTATTCCTTGTCAATTCTTCTTTCTCCCAATCACAGTCATTTTCTACTGTCACAGTTCTTATTTGTTCTATTCCTACCCTTGCGTTAAAGTCCCCAGCAATAATAAACTGCATGCTTGGATACCTCTGCTTTAAATCCTAGATTCCTTCACTTAGTGCTTTAAATAAATTTGCGTTGTAAAATTCTGATGTTTGAGGAGCATTATATATTATCCCTAGACCTATAGACACCCCTCTATTTTCCACCTTCCTTATCTTTACCCATAACACTTCCTTGGACTCTACTGGTTTCTCTTCACATATGTTAATATAAACTCCAATACCCCCTGAAGCTCTCCCCCTATTGCCCTTTCACGCTCCATTTTTTTCCTATGTAACGGTAGTCTTTCAACTGCACACTTTCTCCCTCCACACACCAGGTCTCGACCACTGCTATTATATCACCTAATTTCAGCACCCTGTACACTTCCCTGCTAGAAATATTTGATTTTAACCCTTCTACATTCCAAAACACTATCTTACATTCCTTCTGCTATTCTGAGCCATAGTTTGCACCTTTAAACTTCTCCAATTTCGCACGGTATCTTGCTATTCTTTTTCCTGCCACTGCTTCATCTTCCCTACACACCTCCATCTCACTGACCTCACGCATGTTTCGCTCAGCAGTTCCTCCTGGTGACTTCCATGCTCCTTCCGACTCAGCAGAATTATGTTGTCCTGCCTGTAATATTGTGTCATCATCTACCATGACGTAGCACCACTTGCAAGTTGTATTCCTGTTCCTTCCTCTTCCCCACCTCTCATCGTTATTAAGTCATTGTCGGCGACCTGTCTCTCAGTGCATTGCCCTTGTTCTACACGCGCCGTATTTTTCTCTTCTTTTCCACTCCATAGCCCAGTGGTTGGGGAGTAAAAATAAGCCGAATTCGGAATTAATTAGGGGAAAGCTGGAAATTGTTTTATTCCCTTCAGTAAAGGTCAGGAATGAACATAGTAAGTTTTCCCCCTTCTGCTAGGTAAGCTTTAGCTGTAGCGTAGTGATTTGTAGTAAAAAAAAACTTTTTAAAACTAACATAACAATATCTAAAAAACAATCAATGCTATCAAAACCACTGACCATACAAATTTTGTAGAGCATTCCTCCACACCTAAGGGAGAAGATTTTGTTTCTTCATACGTTCAGTGGCTGTGATACCACATCTGCTCTTTTCAGACAGGGGAAGATGAAATCTGTCAAGGCTCTGAACAGTACTGTACTGCAAGAAGCTGTGAACATTTTCCGTGATGAAAATGTTTGCTCGGATGACATCGATCAAGCAGGACAAAATTTTTTTGTAGCCCTGTATGGGGGAAAGGGCAGTGAACAAACGGCTTTTTCAGAAATCACTAATAAAAAGTAATTTCAATTTAGCAACTCTGCCTCCCACTACAGCAGCTGCACGTGAACATTCTCTCCGTACATACTTACAAGTTCAACTTTGGAGTGGATTTGAAATAAAAACCCTTGGATTGGGGTTGGAAGAAAAACGAACATGGGCTATTCCCAGTCACTACACTCAAAGAACCAGCTTCTTCACCAGTGCTCTCGATGATATTGTGCAAGTGTAAAAAGGGTTGTACCATAGCCGGCAGCTGTAGGAAATCTGGCATCAACTGTTCCACAATTTGCTACCACTGCAAAGGGCAAGCTTGTACCAACTCTCCGGTGGATGTTGACATCACTGCAAACTCATCTAACCAAGAGGATGAAATCGATATTATGGAGGCGGTAATTTCTGAGGAAGTTGATTTACTGCAGGAAGAATGTAACCGGTGCAAGTGGACGAAAGTGACAGTGAACATACTGACATGATGTTTATAATACAGAAAATAAATTGATGTAACCACTCCTTTAATGTATGTAATATTTCAGCTCCGTTTTTCTCAAAATATCCATAATAAAGGCCTGAAATAGTGACAAACTTCGTGAAGGTCTCAATAAATTAAATATGTAATGATATATGGTTATATAAAATTATATATAATTACATATATATTTATAACAGTACCGGTAATTATATATAGTTATATATAATTATACAACTATATATACACATATATTCTAATTGGGCGCAAGGTGGACTGGTAACTTGGTACGTTCTGGCTAGAAACGCATGATTAGCAATTTAAGCAAAACTTTAAAGAAGAGTTGTGACCTTAATTTTCAACAAAGGTATTAAGTGTGGGTACTCATTTTATTCGGAATGTCAAGCTCTACAAAATTCGTATAGTCAATGGTTTCGATAGCATTGATTGTTTTTGAGATATTGTTATGTTAGTTTAAAAAACTTGTTTTCCGACCATAAATCACTACGCTACAGCTAAAGCTCACCTAGCAGGAGGGGGGAAAACTTAGTATGTTCATTACAGACCTAAACTGAAGGGATTAAAACAATTTCCAGCTTTCCCCTAATTAATTCCGAATTCAACACCCCAACCACTGGGCTACCAGTCGTTGATTGCTTTGTGATTTTGCTGACTCCAGATTTCCTTTCTTCCATCAACCCACAATTCGAGTCCTTTTACGAATGCTTTCCTACCTTCCTCTCTAGCTAATTTCATTTCTTTCAACAATAAATTCCTAAATTGTCTATCCTCTGTTCCATAGTCCTGTTCTACAAAGATCTATGTCCCTTTAAATGTTTTTGCATTACTGAGAACTTGCCATTTGAACTTCATCGTGGCTACTGCGATCAATATCAGCCTCGTTTTATTACGTTGCCTTCCCAATCAGAAATAGTCTACTATCTCCCAGCCATCTAGTTTCTACCCTAGGTCATCTTCAAATAGCTTCTCTACTATCTGAGTTAACCGCATTTCTCGGATCTCTTTTACTCCGAACAAAATTAAATTCACTTTTCTTCTTTCTGCTTCTGATCTTCTTTCTGTCGTCTTGAACCTCTTCTTACACAGTGGCATACCAAGGTCTTGTGGCACCCGGGGCGGGATATTATCTTGTCACCCACTCAGAAATGAATTTTGAGTATATTTTCCAGTAAAAATATAGTCCAAATTTCTCCCGTGAAATAAATTGAAAATTAAGGACTTGTCACTGTTAAGACACATTCATAACTAAATTGTCTATTTCAGGTTGTTTGATTTTAATTTTTAAATAAACTAAAAATTAACTGGCTATTCAGTTCTAGCGCACTACTGCTGTTTGAACAAGACAAGTGGATAAAAAAAGGAACATTATTTTTATTTACAGGTTTCATATACTGCAAACAAATTAATTTACGCATAAACATTTTCATTCTTATTTTATTTTTAATAGTGTAGTTTTTAATAGTTGCAGTACTATCAATCTGGTAACTTTCACTTTGTCTTTGTTCAACTTAAAACTTCTTTTTTCTAACTTTGGTTTCAGCAAATTTGGAAATAGCCTCATCAAAATCTATTTTTTGAAATCTATTGTTTTCAATGGATAAAATAGCTAAGTTAGATAGACATGCTTGGCTCGTTATTGATCTCAGGTAGTTTTTTTTAATCAGTTTGAGTTTCAAAAAACTCCTTCCACAAGAAGCTACAGATGCACGTAATGTAAAAAAAACCTTAACGCTAAAGTGAGATTTGGAAGAGACTCTGAAAGTTCATGTTTCAGTGTAAACTCCAACAGTTTTAAAGAACTCCAATCCAGAGACTCTTCTTTAGGAACGTTGGCTGCCTAAAGAGACTTTCTCAAATGTAGGATTCCTTTTACCATGTCCTCTTGAGAAATCTCATCATACTTTTCAACTAGATGTTTTGCAAGTCTCGGGAGTTCAGATTCTGCTGTTCTGATAAGATTGTCAGGATCTAAGACTGAAAACCGAAGTGATATGGTTTCCATTCATTTGCAACGTGAGTCGATTTCTCAATGAAACCTGTCGATACACTCCAGCAATGAGCTTATAAGTTCTTGTTCCAAAGTCAGCGGCTCATCTGCTGCCTGTTCTCCTGGCATTAATTTCTATTTTTGGACATGTCTTTGTTTGAATAAAGGTATATCCATCTCTCTGAAAATGTCAGTCCTTTTTCCACAAGTTCATTTCTACTGTCCTTTAAATACGAGGGTCGTTCAATAAGTAATGCAACACATTTTTTTTCTTAAAGCAGGTTGGTTTTATTCAGGATTCAAATACATCATATTATTCCTCAATTTTTTGGCTACAAAACCCTACTTTTCAACATCATCTCCGTTCAATGCTACAGCCCTACGCCACCTTAATGGGAGGGCCTGTATGACTGCATGGTACCACTCTCATCTGTGCGGAATTGCTTGCTCGTTATGAGGCTGATGGTGAAAATTTCTTGTCAAACATTGTCACAGGCGATGAAACATGAGTTCATCACTAAGAACCAGAAACAAAACGGCAATCCATGGAGTGGCAACACATCAACTCTCCTTTGAAGAAAAAGTTCAATGCCATACCCTCAGCTGGTAAAGTCATGGCTACGGTCTTCTGGCACTCTGAAGGGGTTATTCTGTTCGATGTCCTTCCTCATGGTAAAACAATCAACTCTGAAGAGTATTGTGCTACTCTAAGGAAATTGAAGAAACGACTTCAGTGTGTTCGTCACCACAAAAATGCAAACGAACTTCTCATTCTCCATGATAACGCAAGGCCTCACACAAGTCTGCACACTCGAGAGGAGCTCACAAAACTTCAGTAGATTGTTCTTCCTCATCCACCCTACAGCCCGGATCTCGCACCTGTTTGGCCCGATGAAGGATTCACTCCAGGGGAAGCACTTCGTGGATGATGGGGATGTTATTGATGCAGCAAGACGTTGGCTCTGACATAGACCAGTAGAGTGGTACCATGCAGGAATACAGGCCCTCCCATTAAGGTGGCATAAGGCTGTAGCATTGAACGGAGATTATGTTGAAAAGTACGGTTTTGTAGCCAAAAGATTGGGGAATAATATGTTGTATTTGAATCCTGAATAAAACCAACCTCCTTTAAGAAAAAAATTGTGTTGCATTACTTATTGAACGCCCCTCGTAGATCTTTAGACTTATCTTCATGACACACCTCTCGTACAATCTTCTTAAAGCACTTAAACACAGGTTTGACAGCTTCATAATGAGTACTCCATCTAGTTTCTGCTAGCCGCTTGACTGTTACCTCAACGTTTGCTGTAAGGATATCCCGTCTGCGAGTTGACGCTAAGAAAAATACGTACAGACTCTCTAAGGTGCCAAAAAAGGTTACAAATGAAGAAACTGTTGCAAAAGAGTGCATTCCACAAAGATTTAGAGAGTGGTTAGCACATGGTACAAACAAAGCTTTAGGGTTAAATTCAGAAATCCGAGCTTGAACTCCTGTATGTAGACCCGCCATTGTAGAGGCATTGTCGTATCCCCGTCCTCGGCACATCGTCATATCAAGACCATCACGCTTTATAAGCTTCAAAATATCTCACCCTCACTATACCCCACTCCACTCTGCCATTCCCACATCTCAGGTATGCACACAGTACACTAACATGACACCCTGTATGCTGCACTCTCTGATACAAATAATAGACGCAGTCACATTTCACTGCAAGTAGCGATTACTTTCCACTTTGACAGACCATCGCAAATTATTTGTATTTTTTCTAACACTCTAAACGATTTTGGGGTATTTTTTTTTTCCCCTGCCACAATGACACCCCCTAACCACCGTGGCACCCCCCCCCCCCGCACCCGCCTTGGTACGCCACTGTTTTTACATTCAGCTATTTCATCTTTAATTTCTTTCTCCCAGTTTCACAGTATAGTCCCTACCTCCTCGAATCTACTGTCGATTTTCAACTTCACATTCTTTTCCATGTTTTTTAGCTCTGCGATGTCTGCTGGGATGTTATTTAGCATGGACTTTAACTGTGCAATCTGTTCGGATAAAGGTCCTGGGTTCAGCTCCATGCCTCCGATGACTAACCGCATGGCCAATATTACTGCTGCCCATAGCTGTTCTTTTGAGATATTCCCTTTTCCTCCCTTTATACTTTTTTGTTTCAGCCCGTGTAGCTTCCTATTCTCGTCCTGTACGTTTCTAAATCTACACCCATTTTGACCAGTCCTTTCCACCACACAGAGCTCTGCAGAAACACAACCGCTCTCTATCGCTGCTCGCACCAGACTCCGCTACTGTTATACTATACTGTGATGCTACTACAAAGCATCATGCTATATTGACCTGATATGGTACAAATTGACAAACTTCAAATGGGAGGAGTCCCATATTCAAATAATACCTGTATCCCAGTTTTTCGTCCATGTTTTTTTTTTAAATATGCAGGTAGTATTCGAGTATTTATGGTATTTTTTTAAATTATTTTTGGTGGTTCTGATAAGTAACAATTTGAACTATTTAATTCGGATGATGGCAAGTCCAATAGTAATAAAAACGATGATAAAACTTTAAGGCAGACGTTCAACTGGAAGACATCAAACAATTAAACTGCTTTCTTTTTTCTTCTTTATCACCTTAATTCACAACTGCGATGTTACGACTTGAAAAATAAATCTTGATTTTCTTGGCTCATCATAGTTCCCAATAGTTTTTTTCTTTTTGTGGTTCCTTCACATTTTGGTACACTTTGGTAATATAAGTCTTCTTCATTTACATGCCACAATAATTATAGACTGTGCCATAACTTAAGAGAATTGACTCACTCCACCGCCCAAGGTCCAGGCTGACTTGGTGGAATGGTTTCACAATGAGTCCCTTCCTAATGAGGGTCACATATTGTTTGCTAATCCCAGAGGCAGTGTATATAGAGAGTCATCGATCGCCGATGACCATTTTTACAACTGGGTTGGAAAAAGGACATATTGTTATTATACACTGACACAGCAGGTGGAACTATTCAATACGGCACCTTACACTGGACTGAACAATTTCCAGAAAAGACAGAAACCTGTCAGTATTGCTTCTAAGGCCTTTAATGAGGGTAGCCTATTGTTCAATAATCTCTACAGTTAAGTAGCAGGGGGAAGTGTTATCTGGGTAGCTCAAAGACCTGAAGCTAGATTATCAACTGGAAAAACTAAACTAAACTCCATGGCGCTACATCCCTGGAGGGACTTGGCCTACCACCCGACCGCTGCGTCATCTCCCGTAGGCAGATGGCAGGATTGGGGGGCATGTGGTCAGCATGCCGACACCCACGGCCGTTATTGGTGGTTTTCATGACCGGAGCCGCTACCTCTCTATCAAGTAGCTCCTCAATTTGGAATCACAAGGCTGAGTGCACCCCTACCAGACCTCCCTACCTCAGAAAAATCCGAGGAGGTACCGGGAATCGAACCCGGGCCGACGGATCTCTAGTCAGCGACGCTAACCACAAGACCACGCCGGCGGACTATGAACTGGAAGTCTACATTATTCCTAGCAAAAGTTAAGCAAAGTTTAATTTCATTTCCTGATTTTCCCTTTAATGAACAAATATGAATGCCTATGTCTTCCACAATATAATTCTACAGGTTGGCAATACTGGTTACATAAAAATCAAAGTGCAAATCAAAGTGAAGCATATGAAAACAACCACAAAATTGACATACCTGTCTATAGGCTCGTCATCTGAAAGCCTATACACTGGAGAATGTTCATGCTCCCAGCCATAATATAATTCAGTGTCTTCTAGATAATGAGGTGCCAACAGAAGTTCTGGAGTTTTTGAACGGTGCTTGGCTCTTGGTGGAGGCAGTAGATGGTATGTATAAGGGGGAGGTAAGGCACGTGAACTAGGAGGAGATGGAGGAGGCCAACCTCCTTGATTATGCCTCTTTGCTCTTGGAATTGGCTGCCTAGGCAATGAACCCAAATCCTCACCAGTCCCAGAATGAGTACCACCTGACCCACCCGGTCGTTGTATTTTTCCTTGTTTGATTTCTTCCTCTATAACTCTAAGTTCAGCAAGCTGTTTCTGCTTCTTTTCTTGTAGCTTTTGCTGGATGTTCACCCTAGAACCCACACTACTTGCTTCATTTTCACTTGAACCTCCCTGCAACAAATAAAAATTATGTGTCATTCTATCTGCACACATTATGACTTGTAACTGCATAATATGTAAAATATAGTCTAATCAATTTGTGTAAGTGATAATTAAAATCTGTATTACAGTGAACTTCCAATTGTCTGTGTTAACTGGGACCATGACATGCACAACTAATAAAAAAATATGGAAATCAAAATGTTAGAATTAACCAGAGCGAGATTTTGAATTCCCAGAACACTTTATTTTGAATTTCCCACACTTATCGCAGGGGTGTCCACCCCCCCCCAAACTTCAAGACTCACCCCCCCAAACTTCATTGCTCACCCCCCCAACCTGATTGGCTGTCAACAAGGGCGCCCATAATTATGATATTTTCTAGGGGGGCAATTTTTTTAATTAATTAATTGTTTGTCGCTTTAACTTTTTGGGCCACTTTGTAACATTATATTAATAGTATAATAATTGCAACAATGACGTAGCCAGAAAATAATTGCGGGGAGGGTCGGAAGTGCCGGGGGTTTTGAAATACCCCTCCAAAAAAAGGGGTGGGAGTTTCTCCCCGGAAAATTTTTAAATATTGAACTAATGAAAATCACATTTTACGCTATTTTAGCACAGAAAAACTAGTTAGGAAATTTGTTTACCAGACTCTAAGACATGCCAATGTAAATAAGAAATCAATACCTAAGTGGGGGTCCATCCCCGGAAAATGTTAAATATTGAACTATTGAAAATAACATTTTACTTTATTTTAGCACTGAAAAAATAGTTAGGAAATTAGTTTACCATACTCTAAGACATGCCAATGTAAATAAGAAACCATTACCTAAGTGGGGGTCCACCCCCGGAAAATTTTTAAAAATTGAACCAATGAAAATCACATTTTACGCTATTTTAGCACTCAAAAACTAGCTAGAAAATTTGTTTACCATACTCTAAGACATGTCAATGTAAACAAGAAAATGTTACCTAAGTCGGGTGTCCCCGGGAAATTTTTAAATATTGAACTAATGAATATCACATTTTACGCCATTTTAACATTGAAAAACTAGTTAGCAAATTTGTTTACTAAACTCTAAGACATAGCAACTTAAACAAGAAATTGTTACCTAAGTTATAATACTTATTACTATTTATAAGAAAAGTTGAATAACACATGGAACAGTGGACATAATAGGCCTACTCATTATGTTATGAAAAGAAAATAACTTCTATATCATATTTGACACACCAATAAATCTTGTTTAATTAAATAAATATTTTTTAAAATACAAATATAGAATTTTAGGTTTTGACTTTTGGGGGTCCAATCCCCCTGGACTCCCCTTTCCTAATCCACTGTGGATTCTGCTTCCATGTTGTCGACTTGGTAAAACTTCTGCAAACTTTTTATGTCTCAACTGACTTTCAAATAATTGTCTTAAAAGAAAAACACCTTACTATAATAATTATTAATATACATTTTTTTCCTTTCCTCGACAGCTAACGGGGGCCTCGGCCCCCCTACCCGCATATGGGCGCCCATGGCTGTCGAAATTCATCATCTTTATCTTGAAGATTCTGCTTGGGATTTGCATCAATATACGGTTTCCTTTTATCTTCACCACTGCTTTTACTTTCAGTAATCTTGTATTTTATATCTAAATTATGTTTCAGTATATACGGATGTTTCTTTCTGCAGTGATCTTGCCATTTATCATGCCTAATAATGGCATTTCACAACAATTCTAAACACTTATATTTAAATTGCTGTTGTTTTTCGGCATTTTCGAGATGCCGAGATGGACTGAAACCGGTAGTCGTAACCTCAAGTTTCAAATTAAGTATGCAGCATTGGTTATAGACAGATTTTTCCACACCTTCCCTCCCGTTCTTTATAAGGTGGCACGTCCAGTAAAATCACTTCCGAGAATAATATTATTCTTGCAGGCAGCATTGTACAAAGACTGTAATAACCCAGTAAGAACTAATACTCCAATAATTCCTACCAACAATGATTCAGTTCGCAGTCACCGCTATCGGCACAGAGTGATCGATTTCGTTGGCGCTGCAGTTGTTTATATATACAAGCAAATGCGTTTCGCTAATTTATTGACTATTCACTTCTAAAGAATTAGAAGCGACCTTTTGAAGTTATAAAACTTGACCGTTCTTATTTTTAACATATAAAACGCTAATTTTGCAACAATTTTCAACTCCCCCCCCCCCCAGAAAATTCATAAAACGATAATATTTTGCCCCCCCCCCCAGAAATTTCAATGATGCAGTCTGCGTCTTAACCCCCCCTCCTGTGGGCACCCCTGCTTATCGCCATATTGTGCAAATGATGAAATTAAAAATCTGATGAAATATAGTGTGGGAAATAGAAAATAATGTGCAGGTAATTCAAAATTAAGTGCGGGAAATTCAAATTTTTCCACAAACCAGATAAGCCCCCCATGGATAATTGGGAGTTGCCTGTGATTTTACATGCAGCGAAAAAAATATTGCCTATGATATCATACAGTTTTTGAATGTTGTCTATTTCATGGTGGTGTTATGAAATCAATTTTTTAGTTGTTTTTCTTTATGTATGACACTCTACTATATTATCCATTTGAAATTGCCTAGTTGGAGTGCTTTCAACCACATGTGGGGGCCATCTTTAGCAGCTAATTCCTGTGTTGCTAATGTTGTGGTTTTTGTATGATTTGTCGTACAGTGTATGTGATTTGAATTGTAATTGTTCATTTGAGATGTTAAGTGTTGTCTTGTGTGGTGTGTTTGGAACTTGAGGACACAAATAAGCAGACATCAATACAGGTATGGAAATCCTACTCATTATCCTCACATACACTTAAATAATATACACAGAATGGCCACATTGTAAAAAAATACTGGTAATATGGGAGTCTGTTGAAGATGACTGCCACATGTAGTTGAAAGTGATACAACAAGGTAATATCACATTATCAATAAAGTATGATGCAGATTAATTAAGGCCTATCAATTATCTAATGAGATAATAAATAATTATTCATAATACATATCCAAATCTACAATGGATTAACATTGCCATAAGCAATTATTATTGAATCGTAACTGAATATCAATAAGACTTTGTAATGTGCAAATGTAAGTAATTAGAACTTTGTCATTTTTACTTAAGGATACCAATGTATAGGGTAGGAGTAAGAGTTGTGTCCAGGGTATAGGCATTCGGCTTTACTGGCAGGTGCATTCAGCTTGAAAGACCACGCTGATTATTCTCCACAGAAAAGGTCTTTAGGTTAATTTATTCTGTGAGAGCCTTGCATTCTCAGACAGAATACATGAATAGGGTCTACAACATAGACAATAAAGTTATATTAGTGTTTACTGGAAAGGAGAGAATATTAGAGTAAAGTTTGCAAGCAATTTTATTAGTACGAATGTAAAGGGTTTATAATGTTTTAGAAATAGGACCAAGGGGAAAGCTCAAGATGTCTAGATAAGACAATGTAGAGAGCAGACTGCAAATTTTCCTTGGGCTACCATAAAATCATACATCATAAGATTGGGATCAAAGTGGAGAATTTTAGAATATCTTAATTAGTGCATAAGCACATTTTTCAGACATTTGATAGGGGAATGCACATAGTTTTATGTGTGAAAATATATGACTTACCTCAATCTAATGTATTTTCCTATTGGGTAAAGGGCAGATGACGTTGCACCAATTATGATTTAAAAACATCAAGTGACTAGCTTTCATCTAATGATGTTTAAGCAAGTAGGCGTGATAAATTAAGAAAATATCACTTGATAGAATTTTTCTGAGAGATAACATTAAGACTCTATCATCAGGTCTCATCGAAGACGGAGGTATTCATTGAGAGTCTATCTTCAAGTCTCATTGGAGAAGGACGTATTTCAAATAGCATTCCAACAGGAATGAAAAATATTAGGATATATTTTTTATCCAAGTAAAATGAGTACTGTGCATGTACAGATTGAATATGTGTGTTCATAGGGAAAAAATACATCTCAGTTTGTAATTATCAATGAAGTTTTAGTCAGTAAGAATGATACAAGACAGGGACAGGGACAGGGACAGTCACCAAAACAGATATGATAGACACATATGTCCTATAGGTAGTGTTGTGCTTGACACCACATCGATCACCCAATTGGATTAATGTTTGTAATTATCAACGAAGTTTTAGTCAGTAAGAATGATACAAGACTATCATTCCAGGGATAGTCACCAAAACAGATATGATAGACACATATGTCCTATAGGTAGTGTTGTGCTTGACACCAAATCAACTTGGATTAATCATCACCTTGGATTTTTTGCACAACTGCATGAACCTTCAGTCAACATATACTCCAACAGGTTGCTTAAAATTACTCATTAATAATTATTAGTACAGCCCTTCCTATTTTTGGTCATGATAAACGACTTACCGTGTAATGTACATGCCAAATCAATACTATATGCAGATGACTCGACCTTTATTATCATAGGCAACAGTATTAAAACTATTAAAGATGCATCTAGGGAGGTGTCTACTGATGTTGCAAAATGGTTTTCCAGCAATGGGTTTTTAGTGAATAGAGACAAAACCCAACAAACTATTTTCACTCTCAAAGAAAATAGAGAAAAAGTAAATGTAATATTGTTAGGCTTTCACCTAGATTCTGAATTGAACTGGCATGTCCACATGGATAGCATATGCAAAAGATTATCCAGAGTGGTTTACCTGCTGAGAAGTCTTTGTGATAAAGTTCCTAAGTTTTACATCAAGCAAATATACTTTGCTTTGTTTGAAAGTGTCTTTAAGTATGGCCTACTACTATATGGGAACAGTACTAAGTTAATGGAAATTTTACTCTTGCGAATTGAAGGCTATTCACATTTTAAGTAACAGGCCAGGCAGAACATCAGGGTTGGAAAAAAACATGTTTTTTTTTTTAAAAAAGAACAAAAAAAAAGTTTTTTTGGTTTAAAACATGTTTTTTTTATTTAAAACGTTTTTTATGTGAACAACAATGTTGGTTGTTTTAAACGTGTTTTTAAAACGTTTTTTATGTTTACAACAATGTTGTTTGTTTAAAAAAGTTTAAATTGTTCATTTTGTTTAAAACAACCATTTTAATGTATAGGGCACAACATTTTAAACAATTTGTTTTAAACATTTTTTAGCATATGTTTATAACACTTTTTAATTGGGTGTTAAATTTAATTATGCAGACAATTTACATTTTGTCAAGCCAATGACACCCTGTGCTAAGATGTTCAAGATTTACGAGTCGTAGACTTAATAGTATTTGAAAATTCATTTTGTACCAGTAGTATTTGTTTATGATTTAATAGTTCATGATTAATGAAAAATAATACAAACTACTGTTTAATTACTGCCATTACTGCTCAACTGATGATTGACTTTCACCATGCTTTACGTGGCCTTAGCCGCCTTACATTATCAATTACTCGAAATCAGAAACTGGAAGCTGGCGGCAGAGGATAGAGAAGTCTGGAGGAAAAGGATACAAAAGACACCACCTCACATGATTTTCTGGTATTCTGGCCCTAGTTTTTTTTTTTCTGTTTACAACACTAACAGGGTGTCATTGACTTGACAAAATGTAAATTGTCTTCATAATTAAATGTAACACGGAATTAAAAAATGATTTAAACATATGCTAAAAAAATGTTTAAAACAGATTGTTTAAAACGTTTGAAACAAACTTAAAAAAAAAAAACACAAGCACTTGTTTTAAACGTTTTGTTTTAAACATTCCAACCCTGGCAGAACTCATTACAAATTGCTTTTCATACAGGAAGGAATTTTAACAGTGTACAACTATTATGTATTTGAACTTTTACTGTATGTCCACAAAAACAAAAATGAATTAATTTTAAATAATCATGATCACCCCTACAATGTTAGAAATATTGGAAAGATTCAAGTGCTGTTCTCAAGATTAGAAAAAGTGAAATCCGTTCACCTTGTCAATAGTATAAGACTGTACAACAAACTGCCTGTTCAACTAACAGAATTGAATGTGACTAATTTTAAAGGAAAGATCAAAATTTGGTTATGCAATAATCCATTTTATAGTCTGACGGAATATATGGACTCCAGTTTTAATGTGTAAACTGTTAACTACTATACATTGTAGCAAAATTGACAAAGCCTATTGTGTAATGTATACTTAACGTTTTGAATAATAATAATAATAATAATAATAATAAATAGTAACTGATAAAATGTTAGGTAAGAAAGAAGAGAAACCATACAGTTGTAAGGAAGTCAAGGAAAATTCAAAGCCGCAGTGGATTAAATGAATTGAAAGTAAGATTCTCGACGCGAACTTTCTCTCTTATATGAAGCATCGAGTAAGAGGAAACACACAACCAAAGTACAGAATAAAATTTAAAATATCGAGAAGAAATATAAGATACGAGATGAAATAGCCAGACAAGATGCAATGGAAAAATTAAAGGAGAAAATTCAAGCTTTTGCTCAAAGGATTAGACAATATAAGAAACGCAGGGATTTTTATATGCAAAATAAATTGTTTCAAACCAACCAGAGGAAGTTCTAGAGAACTTTAAACAAGGAAAGAGATGAAGAAAGCCAGTTTCCATCAGTAATTGAGATTGACTTATGGGAGAAAACAAAAACGTACAATAAAAATGCAAAATGGATTGAAGACGAAAATAAATATATGGAAGAACTACCATTAATTGAGGGCGACCAGAATTCGGAAACCGTCAGTGAAGAGGAACTTGCCATGGCTGTCAAAAAGTTGATGAATTGGAAAACTCCAGGACACGATAGATTACCAAATTATTGGATTAAAAATTTGACAGCGACCCATAGACATTTAACAGATTTCATAAATAAACTCATTAATAACCCAGAAGAGATTCCAGATTGGTTAACCCAAGGTATTACATTCTTAATCAGGGTGTCCACCAAGTAATGCTCAAGAAATTCCCGACTTATTCCCTGATTTTCATTGATTATTTCAGAAATTCCCGACCAAAATATGATTATGAAGCACTTTCTAATAACTGTGTAAGAAAAATTATAGGATTATAAATAAATAAATAAATAAGCCCATCACAATCCCTTATAGGGCAAGGGCCTCCTACCATGGTAGGGCTGGCTCTGTTTTACTCTCCCAAGGTGAGCTATTTCCTTGGAGAGTTGGGTTTTTGCCTCCTGGTGGGTTAAGACCTATATATTAACAACACTTTCCTAGGACACTGTTTTCCTAATGAATTAAATGCTCTATCATTTGTTTTCAGTTCACTTTTTCTGTGACCTATCCTGAACATCTCGTTTCTGCCTCCTCCCTGAACTCTTCTTCCTTTCCTAGATCACTGTTTTCCTAATGATTTAAATGTTTTATCGTCCGCAAACCTAAGATTAGTAAGTTTTCTCCCATTTATGTCTATGCCATATCCTTTCCTGTTCCATCCTGTATATCTGAATATCTCTTCCAAGACGTTTGTAAACAACTTTGGTGAAATTGGGTCTCCCTGCTTCACCCCTCGTTTTATCTCAAATGATTCTCCTTCTATTTCCATTGTTACTTTTGCTTTGCTGTTTGCATATATTTGTCCTAATAGTCTTATATATTTCGGATGGATCCCTATAGATTTCATTGCTTCCAGTACTTTATTATGCTCTACTGTGTCGAAAGCTTTTCTGTAGTCAATGAGTGCTATATAAAGATGTTGGTTATACTCTGACATTTTCTCTATTACCTGATTGATTGTGTGTAAATGATCTATAGTGCTGTAGTGAGTGCGGAAGCCTGCCTGCTCTGGCGGTTGGTTTTCATCCATTATTTTGGTGAGTCTATTTGTCAGCAGTTTCGTAAACACTTTATAAAGGTTGGCCATAAGACTTATGGGTCTGTAATTGTTCAGGTCTTCTCTGTTTCCCTTTTTGTGGATAAGGATTATGTTGCTTGTGTGCCATGGCTCTGGTATGATCTCTGTTTCAATGATGGTGTTCATGAGGTGTGTGATTTGCTCTATTAATTCTTCACCTCCCCATTGTAAGTATTCATTGGTAATACCGTCTTCACCGGGTGCTTTATTACTTTTTAGGTGTTTTACTATGATCTTACTTCATCTTTTAGGATTGGTGGGATAGTTTCCTCCTCATCCGTTTTCTTTAGATGCTTTTCTTCAATTTTGGCTTTGCTGTCATATAATTCCTTGTAGAAATGTGTGGCTGCTTTAACTATGTCTTCTCTATCTCTCTTTATTTTTCCTTCAGTATCTTTAGCCTCTATCAACCATAGCTTTTCCTTGCTTAGCTCTTTCCTTATTTTCTTTATTGATTTCGATTCCTCTATTATGTTAATTGTTGTTTGTAGTTCATACGTTCTAATGTCCTTCCTTATTTCCCTCTTTGTTCTCTTGTTAATTTCGGAGTATTCCCTTTCTCCTCTTCTGTTTTTGGGTTTAATTCCTTCATTTTTTCTCTTTCATTGATGAGTTTTATCGTATTTTCTGATAGTTTTTGTCTGTTTTTGATCCTTGAGTCTTTCTGTTTGGCATCTTTTGCCGCTAGTAAGATGTTTGATTGAATTTCTCTGTATAGATCCTGTACCCCCTCTTTGAGACTGTTTCTCATTAGTAGAATTCTGTTATTTAGTGCTGCTTTGTAGGTTTCACTGTTGATTTGGTCCATCTTAAGCTTATGGGTTCTCTTCCCCTTTCTGCTCCTTTTGTTTATTTTCAGTACTGCCCTTACCATTCTATGGTCCGAATCAAATTTAACGCCATTTAGCACCTGCACGTCCATTATGCTTTCCTTACTGTTGCTGAGTATAAAGTCTATTTCATTACGTGTTTTTCCATCTGGAGATTTCCAGGTCCATTTTGCTGCTGCTGATTTTTTGTAGAAAGTGTTCAGGATATATAATTTATGTTCTTGTGCGAATTTTATGAGCCTGTCTCCTCTGCCGCTTCTAATTCCAATGCCATATGGGCCTACCAGAGTTTCTCCTTCCTTTCTTGTCCCTATTTTGCAGTTAAAGTCACCCATTATGAACACTCTCTGAGCCGTGTGCTTTTCCAAGGTATCTTCCAGCTCTTCATAGAACTTCTCTGTCTCTTCTTCCGTGCTATTTTCTGTTGGTGCATATATTTGAATTAATGTGGTTTTTATTTTGTTGACCTCCAGTTTTATTGCAGTTATTCTTTCATTTACGCCAATGAATTCCTTTATTTGATGCTTTAGTCCCTTCTGTACCAGGATTATACATACTTTAAATAAGAAAAACTTTTAGTAACAAAAGTAACTGCAAACTATAATTACTTAGGCTATAAGAGTTACAAAAGTAAGGAACAGTAAAATAAATTAAATATACCTTCATATAGGCTTATTATTGTATAGAAGTCTTTTGGATCCCACTTATTTTTTCTTCAGCAACTTAATTTGTTCATCTAGAGCAGCTGCAGCTTATTCAAACTCTAAGAGTAGTTTTCTTTTCTTCTCTTCTACTTCTCTGACCAGAAAATTTGCTTTCCTTTTTTCTGCTTTCGCCTTTTCTTCTGTATGTTTCAACTTATTACTTTGAAGTGCTTCTACGTATTTTGCATTGGTATTTCTCATAGAGAGAATTATGATGGAAAGATGCTCTAAACCTCCTCCTTGAGCAACTGCATCATATACCAGGCAATGAGCAACTATGGATTCTTCTTTCAGATTTTCAACCAAAATGTCACTCTTCACAGAGAAGTCACGTTCCAATGAAGCATTTCCATTTGAAATTGGAAGTAATAAACAAACTACTTTCCTTAAACTAGGATTGTCATAACTATCAAGTGTTTTCATCCAAAATTTGTTCAACCTTGTGTTTTTAGAGTAAGATTTGAAATCAACTGCTGCAGTTTCCTTCAAAACAAGATCCCTATAAGCCTACTCATGATCTGCATTCTGAGCAATAGAGGGAGTAATCAAACTCGACTGAATCAAAATATCCATTGTCGATACCATCTGTGAAACAGCCTCTTCTGGAGTGAAGATGATTTTGTCTGGACTCATAAAAGACAAACCCTGAGTTAAGGGGTACTTCAAAGGTGACTTCTCCATCAGCTTGTCAACAACACATTTCAGACAGTCTCTGCACTTCCTTCGAAACATTAACACGTCTAAATCCTTAAGTCCATGACACTTTCTTAATGCAGGCCTTGTACCATAACTAAGGGGCAATTCCATGATAACATTGACACAGATTGAAAAAAATAAAATGTTACAAATATTGTAAATTATTGCAGTTTATCTAAGTCAAAGAGTTAAAGTTTCAGAAAATATAAATATTTCATGCATTTGTCTTTTAAATTTGGACTTAAAATATAATCTATTAGATAATTGATAGAAAACACCAAATTTACGATGAAATGGACATTCACAATTTAGTCCAACAGATACAGCAGCAGTGCTTTCCAATGATTCTTTTTAATCATAAAACAAAAGATGACTTATTATGGAGAGAAAACATTACTTCATTGAATTGCAGAAGTCAAATTAGGTAAATAATACAGTGATACTTCGAGATACGAGTTTAATTCGTTCCGTAACCTTGCTCGTATTTCAATTTGCTCGTATCTCAAAGCAATTTTCCCCATTGAAATTAATTGAAATGCCATTAATCTGTTCCAGCCCCAAAAATGCTACCCCCAATTGTTTTTGTTATGTGTTTTTTAATAAGAAGAATGTATTTATAAATGACAAATATTGTATAAAAACATAATAAAAGAGAATGTAAAGCAAAAAAAACTGGTTTTATAAAGTGTACATACATATGTGATATAGTATGTAAATGCACAAAAAGCGCAAAGCCCTAGAAAAACTTAGCAAATGTCGCTCGTACTTCAAAACAAAACTTCGCTCGCTCCACAGCTCATATCTCAGATAACTCGTGTGTTAGGGCACTCGTATCTCGAGGTACCACTGTATATGTAAGGAAGTCCAATAATACACAGAAACTGTTAGTCCGTGACAAAAAAGATGTAAAAGTTTACCTAAAACAATAAATAATGCATGTATTGTAATTATATTTTATATTCTCTGTGTACTAGTATGGAGCAGTACACCTTCACTTGGTTACTGAAATTGAATGTTTTTTCTCCACAAATAATGGTGTCCCAGACTAACAGTCACAGAGTCTCAAAATGATATATTTCACAGATATTAGAATATTTGTAATAAAATGTGAAGGGTAGTGGAGAAAAATAAAGAATAATTAAATGTTTTGTGGGCCTAACCTATTTTTATATGAAACACATTTAATTTTCAAGGACCAAAATTTAAATTTATAATTATTGAGATCAAAATAGTTACGATATTCAATAAAACGAATTTTTCTGAAAAGTTAACACATTTTTCTTCCTTCTTTTAGACCTATACTATAAAAGTGGGGAAGACATCTGCTGAAAGAACCAAAAAATATCGTGATAGGTTCAGCGATGCAACATTTGTATTCAACAATCTCATAATTGAGGATTTCAGAATCAATATTTTGTCTAGCAATAGTCAAGACACTGATGAAGGGGTTAAAAAATAAAGTTGTTTTCAAATGGTTGACTTAAACAGCTGAAAGAAGGCCAAAATAGTTTCAGAGCTGTAAAAGATGAAGACTACTCGCTTTTCAAAAGCATTTTCCATGCACTGACTGAAGAGCCCAAAACCACGTCTTCAACACAAACTAACATACTTCGAATCAATGAAAACGAGTTTGAGATTATTAGACAAAAGTTTCAAATCATGTACTAAGCTTTCCACCTCTTTGTTATGTTGTAAATGTGATTTTCCGATTTACATCCAAAAGTTAGTCTGTGACAACTTTCATGTTAGTCCGTGACAGCAAGTATTCATTTTTTATTACCATTAAACTGATGGTTCATATTTTAAAGAACCATATCATAAGCTGCTATATACCTACCTACTTCAAAACAAATAAAACACATCTGCCTAATGTATATCAAATCACAGAAATTTTCTGTTTTGTTCCTACAAATGAAACCTATGTCCAAAATAAGTTAGTCCGTGACAAGGTGCTATAAGTTAAATATATCTGTGCATATAAATGTTAGAGAACTCTAAGTTTATTTGTAAATACTTTAGTTCTTTATGTGTTGCTCTGCATATGCCAATTTCTTCTGTGTTTAATATTGTTGGTGTAATGGCTGCCAGTATAGTGACTTTTCTCTGTGAATGTTAGTCCGTGACCATGGAATTGCCCTAAGGTCAACATTTTGGGCTCTTAAATTTTCAGTTTTGTTGAGGTCAATGTCTTGAAGACAAGTCTCTTTTTAGAATGTTGTTTTTTGCAACTCTTTCCTTACACTTCTTACTTTATGGCAAAATTTTAAATTGTTTATAAAACCTGTTAAACTGAAAAGTGGAAGATCTCCTTTTCAGGGAATGTAGTACTGTTTGGTACTGATCAACAGTAAAAAAATCAGAATTTTTGGGATTGGCATTTAAAAAAAAATTGATTGACCACAAAAAAATTCAGAAGGCTAAAAAAAACACCCTGTAAATACATTTTCAAACTTAGGATATCATTTGAAGCAGAACATTATTATCTTTCAAATAAAAAAAGAAACAAAATATCTTGAACCATTCCAGAAATAGAGCACTTTAAATTTTTTCTGGAAATCACACTCGAGAAAGGGTATCTGAGACGCCATCTTCGGTGGCCTGTATCTTGGCCCAGGAATTTTTTTGAGCAAAACAAAGAAAATGGGTTTCTTACTTTGTCCTGAATTTTAACATGTATTAAATTCATTAACATCTGAGACTATGAAGGTAAGCCCCTGACAGAATTGACTTGGATTATGCCTCTACACAATTTTCAGGAGGTCACTGTGTAGGAAAGGGGCCATATGAGTGTCAGCTTGAAAATCTTTTAGAAATGGTTGTAAATCTTCTGCTAAAGATAAGAAGAAAGCAAGTTTTGGCAGGAGAAGTTTATCTTCAAGAGCAGCTGTGATTTTTTGGAAGATGGCAGAAGATAAAATTGTATTAATTTTCACCTGTTTTATGTGAGCCACAAATTTTTCGAATTTTCCCGGATATTTTAACAAATTCTTTGACTTCTCCTGGATTTTCCCGACCATACGAAATCCCCGGATTTTCCCGACCAGTGGACACCCTGTTAATACATAAAGGGGGTGACTGGAAAGCGGCACAGAACTATAGACCTATTACATGTTTACCTAATTTGTACAATGTAATAACATCTATAATGACAAATAAGATTTGTGGTCAGCTCCGAAGTCAAGGTGTTCTTCCAAATGAACAGAAAGGATGCCGAAAAGGATCATATGGGTGCAAGGAGCTATTACTTCTTAATAAAGCCCTGATGGACGATGCAAAGAAGAGAAACAGAAATCTTAGTATGGCATGGATAGATTATAAGAAAGCCTTTGACAGCGTCTCCCATGACTGGATTTTGGATGCTTTAGAGCAGTTGTGCACAACCCGCGGCCCGCCGGAATATATATTGTGGCCCATTAAAGTTAAATGTAAGATTAATTAATATTGAATATGATTTGGTTTCAAAATATCCATTAACGGACTAGATCTTTAACACGTCACTATCAGTGCCGTGTTGATCTGAAGTCAGCACAGTTTTGAATCAAGCCAGCCGCCGTGCCGTGGTCACAGTATTCACGGCCTATTAAATCTGCAATGTGATTTAACGAATGAACTGGCGTGATTCAACGAGTCGATCATTTGTTCTTCCAGCTATTAGCGTTGTTAGCTTCAGTTGTCTGGAATTTCGATGTAGTTTATTGTAATAAGTATTTGAAGTGAAAGAGGTAATATAGTAGATATGGCATCAAATCAAAAGTGGAAGATTATGGACGAACATCGGTGCTTTCAGGAGAGGTGGACAGACTTGTATTTTCCTTGTGAATATGGATGCAAAGCAATATGTTTAATCTGTAAGGAAAGTATTAATGTTCTGAAAGAGTACAACATTAAAAGACATTTTTATACAAAACATGGAAACAAATATGATCAATACAGTGGACAAATGAGAAAAGACGAGTGCGTGATTTAAAAAGAGCCGTGACCTCTCAACAAATTCTTTTTAAGAAAGTTAATGATGATTCAGAACTAGCTGTGAAGGCAAGTTATGTTGTTTCAGAAATATTGACAAAAGGAATGAAGCCATTGAAAGATGGCGAATTGGTGAAAGAATGTTTGGACAGGGTTGCAGACATATTATTTCCCGATAAAAAATCCGTGGTTGCTAAAGTAAATCTCAATCGTGTGACAGTAAGCAGAAGAGTTGAAGACATGGCAGCTGATATTGAAGAGAGTCTAAAGAAGAGATGTTCTGAATTTAAGTGGTTTTCACTAGCTATTGACGAGAGCATGGATGTTTCTGACACAGCCCAGCTCTGCATATTTATTCGTGGCATTGACAGCAGTTTTAATGTAACAGAAGAAATCTTGCTCTTATCCCAATGAAGGACACAACTAAAGGGATCGATATTTATCGAAAGGTCATGGAGGCATTGAGTAAATTTGAACTGAGGATAGATAAGTTGATTGGCATTTCAACAGATGGAGCTCCATCTATGACTGGGAAAAGCAACGGATTTTTGTCCTTTGTGAAAAAAGACTGTGCTGATTTTGATCACGAGATTATTGCATGCTACTGCATATTACATCAGGAACATCTTTGTGCAAAATCAATTCAAATGGAACATGTAATGAAGCCAGTGATCAAGTTGGTGAACTACATTCAGTCAAGGGGACTGAATCATCGTAAATTCAAAGAATTTTTAGCTGATTCGGAAGCAGATTATGACGATGAAATATATATTTCACACAAGTTCGATGGCTAAGTGCAGGTAACATATTGAAACGAGTGTATGAACTTCGGGAAGAAATTCGTTTGTTTTTGACAAATCAAAACTTTAAGGTGGACGAACTGGATAGCAGTGATTGGATTCTGACTTGGCATTTCTGGTTGCTATGGTTCAGCACCTTAATGAACTGAACACCAAAATGCAAGGCAAAAACCACATGATCCATCATCTGTTTAATTTCATCAAATCTTTTGAAAGAAAACTTGAAGTTTGTCAGACACAATTAAGAAGTGGAGTATTTGTCAATTTTCCGACAATGAGAAAAATGATGGAATCTACGAACAGATCTAAATTTGGGAAATACGTTGACCTCTTGAAAAATCTCACAGAAATAAGAGTTCAACACCCGTTTTCAGGATGTTCGGAGATTTGAAAAATCATTTGAATTATTTTCACTCCCCTTTCATGTTGATATTGAGACAGTGCCTGAAATTTTTCAGATGGAATTAATTGATATCCAGAGTAACACAGAATTGAAAGCAAAATTTGATTGTGTATCACTCCTTGATTTCTACAAGCTGTACTTACCTAAAGAAATGCACAATCTGTATGGCCATGCATTGAAAATGGCAACTTTATTTGGTAGCGTACGTACGTCTGTGAACAGTCATTTTCGGTTATGAAACAATTGAAATCGAAAACACGAACCAGACTTACAGATGAACATTTGGAAGCAAGTATGCGTATTGCAATATCAAACATTGGACCTAATATTGAAAAGTTGACAAAACTGAAGCAGTGTCAAGTTTCTCATTAAAAGGTGAATAACATTTGTGTTATGACTAGTAATTAATTAGTAGGCATGCCAGTAAAAGGCATGTTATTACTATTGTTGTTTTACTGAATATTATACTATTACATTAAATATTGATAAATCCTCATTCAGAAGTAAGGTATAATCAGGCCTACAATGGAGGATTGGATGATGGTACACTGCGGCCCTCTGTGAATTTTTTATAACAGAATGGCCCTTGGTCTAATTAAGGTTGCGCACCCCTGCTTTAGAGCTATATCGTATCCATCCAAAATTAATAACTTTTTGCAAGAACAGTATGAGTAAATGGTGTACAAAGGTCCTGATGAAAAATGAGCAAGAGGAACTCAAATCAAGGAATATTGAAATTAAATGAGGCATTTTTCAGGGAGACTCCCTATCACCTCTGCTGTTTTGTATTAGCTTAATTCCATTAAGCAGACAACTAAATCAACAAAATTTTGGATATAGACTCCAAAGAGACTATAAGCAAATAACCCACCTCTTCTACATGGATGATCTGAAGGTATATGCTAGAAATAACAGGATTCTAGCTGAAATGTTGACTGTGGTTAAAGAATTTAGTGATGATGTCTCGTTAGAACTAGGTGTAGATAAATGTGTACAAATAAATATGAGGTGTGATTGGAAAGTTTTAAGAATGGATCCGCCACTGCTTATTGGTTTGGCAGGCAGGTACACCGAATGTGGGGGGTTAATCATTGACTTGTCTTTGAATGCCCTCTGACAGGAAAGTGCGTTTCCTTTATTCAGTTTGTTGTGGCAGCTGATTGAGTGAGGGTCTGTTAGGGCTTGTTGCCGGATTCTGTCTGCGTGAAAATGGATGTAAAAACAGAACAACGAGTTTGTGTGGAATTTTGTTTTAAAACCGGGAAATCAGCTTCTGAGAAGAATCGTGGGTATATGGATATGATCCTGAAACCAAAGTTCAGTCCTCGCAGTGGAAGAGTCCAGGTTCACCACGACCGAAAAAAGCATGGCAAAGTCGGTCGAATGTGAAGACAATGTTGGTGATTTTTTTCGATTCTACCGGTATTGTGTATCATGAATTTACCCCTAGAGGACAGACAATTAACTAGGAATACTACAAATGTGTCCTTGAGCATTTGCGCGAAAAGGTGCAGAAGAAAAGACCTCCATTGTGGAAAGACAGGCGTTGGGTGCTCCACCGCGACAATGCGCCAGCTCATCGTGCCTTCTCATTCGTGGAATTATATACCAAATTCCAAATTCCTGTGCTTCCAAAACCGTCCTATTGCCCTGATATAGCCCCTGCGGACTTCTACCTGTTTCCTGAACTGAAATTTGCACTGAAAAAGAAGCGATTTGACTCGATTGAAGACATCCAGGCAAATCCGGAGAGCGTCCTTAACACGCTTCAGAAAAAAAAATTCCAGAAATGTTTCCAAAAGTGGAAACACCGTTGGAGTCGGTATGTTCAGTCAGAAGGGGACTATTTTGAAGGAGATGCATCACAGTAGCATGTAAATACCGCCATTTTGAAATTACAAGCCCATTCTTAAAACTTTCCAATCAGACCTCGTATTGAGAAGGACAAGCCAAAGAAGACCGAAAACATTAGCTTAGATACTGATCTAGAAATCAGAGATTTGGAACCGGGAGGGAGCTACAAATATCTGGGGATAGAAGAAAATTTTGGAATCTCCACAGAAAAAATGAAAGATAAGATACAAAAAGAATATTATAGAAGAGTCAGAATTATCACGCAAACTGAATTAAGTGCCAAAAATAGAATTATGGAAATTGGCTCATTAGCTGTTCCAGTAGTAGAATATGGGTTTGGACTAATTAAATGGATAAAACAAGAAATTTATTGCATGGATCGTAAAACTCGAAAAATGCTTCATATGTGTGGGCTAATTCACCCTAGAGCTGATGTTGACAGGCTTTATGTTTCACGAAAACAAGGAGGAAGAGGACTCCAACAAATTGATGCTTCACACCAAAATGCGATATTTAACCTAGGAAGATATGTAGCAAACAATTTAGATGATCCATATATGAGACAGATTAATATGATGGACTTAAAGTATGGAAATAATGGAATCATAAGTAAAGCAAGAAGTATTGTCTTAAAAAGTATACAAACCCCACAGATGTCTTCAGATGATAATTCTATGCTGAATAAATTTAACAACAAAGTAGAATCACAGAATAGGTTGAAAGAAGCATGGCAAAATAAACAACTACACGGACAGTACCTAAAAAGGTTGGATGGAATACAAATAGACAAAGAAAAGACATACAGGTGGCTAATCAGAGGAAAATTGAAGCCAGAGACTGAAGCCACTATAATTGCTGCTCATGATCAAGCTTTAAGAACACGTCATTATGATAAATATGTTCTGAAGAATTCACAGGATGATAAATGTCGCCTCTGTCAGAGCCAATCAGAAACTATTGACCATATTATCTCAGCGTGCCCTATTCTAGCAAAAAAATAATAGACTACTTGGAGAGACATAATAATGTATGTAAATATCTACATTGGCAAGTATGCAAATCCCTAAGCTCAGAAACATGCAGTAGATGGTATGAACATATTCCAAACCCTGTTGAATGTATGGGACATGTTACAGTACTGTATGATCGACAAATCCATACAGACCAAACAGTCGCTGCAAACAAGCCAGATATAGTAATACGAAACGCTAAGTATAGGACCTGCCAATTAATTGATGTTGCAATCCCAAACTGCCAGAATGTGGTTTCAAAGGAAGCTGAAAAAAGGCTGAAATATAGACACCTTCAGATAGAAATAAGTCAAATGTGGAACGTGAAAACTGAAGTCATACCTATTATAGTTGGAGCACTTGGTAAGATACCAAAAAACCTGGAAAACAATCTATCACAGATAATAGGAGAAGCACAGATTTCCAAAATTCAAGAGATCGCCCTGCTTGGAACTGCTCACATTTTGAGGAAGGTGCTATAAGGACCAGACCCATGAAGAATCTGCTCCTGAGGGGGCTGGTGGCAACCTGGAGCAGAATCTTAAATCCAGCCTCAACGCTGTGACTCTAAAAATTTTGAAAATAATAATAATAATAATAATAATAATAATAATAATAATAATAATAATAATAATAATAATAATAATGATAATAAAAAATAAAATAATAATAATAATAATAATAATAATAATAGTAATAATAAAGATACAACTAATGAAGTTAATCAGATGGCACCCAAGGATGTTGAAATAGAAGAGGTACAACAGAACATCAAGAAATTACAGAATTGGAAGGCCCCAGGTGTAGACCGCATACATAACTATTACTATAAGAAATTTACATGTACTCACTTCCTTCTGGCTCAACATTTCCAGAAATTTCTAGATGACCCAGCATCGTTTCCAGATTACTTATGTACTGGTATTACATACTTGAAACCAAAAAGTGAAGACCTGCAAAATCCAGCTAAATATCGACCCATAACATGTTTATCTACAATATATAAGATATTTACATCTGTAATAGCAAATAGAATTCTGACACATTGTGAGAAAAACTACATCATTGCTGAGGAGCAAAAGGGTTGTAAAAAGAATACCAAGGGATGCAAGGAGCAATTGACAATTGACAATGTGGTGCTAGAACAAACCCATCAAAAATCCAGGAACCTATTCACATGTTTCATAGACTATAAAAAGGCTTTTGATTCAGTACCCCACACTTGGCTCATACATGTCATGGAACTATATAAAGTTGATTTCTCAATCATCAACTTCTTGAAGACTGTGATGACAAGCTGGAACACCTCACTTCAACTTTGTCAGGGCAACATAAATGTTACGAGACCCATACCAATCCAACGAGGCATATTCCAAGGGGATTTGTTAAGTCCATTATGGTTTTGCATGGCATTAAATCCATTATCTACACTACTGAACACAAGTGAGTATGGATTTAATATTAAGAGCAAGCAAGAAGAACCATACAAAATCAGCCATCTACTTTATATGGATGACATTAAGCTGTATGCCTCTACCAAACCCCACTTCCAACACCTCATTTCAATCACGAAGACCTTTTCTTCCGATATAGGTATGGAGTTTGGATTGGACAAATGTAGAACCTAAACTGTCATTAGAGGATCTTACTCAGCACAAGGGACAAGTTTAAAAGATGAACCCATACAACCATTAGAGGAGGAAGAAATGTACAAGTATCTTGGATTCAAGCAGAGCACTCGTATGAAACATGCAGAGATCAAGAGAAATGTTACATAGCAATACCTAGCACGCCTTGCCAAAGTACTATCATCAAAACTGACAGCTAAAAACCTTACCAAAGCAGTCAATACATATGCCATACCACTACTTACATACTCTTTTGGTGTCATAAAATGGTCCCAAACAGAACTTCAACAACTACAAACAAAAACAGCAGTTTCACTTACCCGACACCGCATGCATCATCCAAAATCTGCAACAGAGCGTCTAACTCTTCCGAGATCAGAGGGTGGTCGGGGCTTTTTATCCATTGTAAATCTACACAAGAAGCAGATATCAAGTCTACGAGAATACTTCCACTCCAGAGCTGATGCGTCATGTCTTCACCATGCGGTATGCACAGCTGACATAAAATATACACCCCTCAATCTATCGTCACTGGAAATGCCAGTCCCTGTTCCAACTACAAAGGAGACAAAGGTAGCAGCATGGAAGCAAAAATCTCTCCATGGGAAATATCCATACGAGCTGGATCAGCCTCATATCGACAAGTCTGCATCGCACGCTTGGCTGACCTATCCTGGTCTTTTCCCAGAAACGGAAGGATTTGTTTTGGCCATCCAGGATCAAGTGATAGCCACACGGAACTATCGAAGATTCATCATGAATGATCCAACAGTTGTCACAGACAAATGCAGACGTTGTTCCAGAGCTACAGAAAGCATACAGCACATTATATCTGGCTGCCCACACTTGGCTAACTCTGATTACAAGCACCGACATGACCAAGTAGCTAAAATTATTTACCAGAAACTTTCTGTAAAATGTGGATTTGTTCACACACCACCAACTGCATATTGGAAATACACACCCCCACCAGTTCTAGAAAACTCTTCTTACAAGCTACTATGGGACCGGGATGTTATAACCGATGTCATGTGCAGCAACAACAGGCCGGATATAATTCTCATCGATAAAGCAAAAAGATCTGCATTTCTCATAGAAATTGCTTGTCCAAACACTTCCAATCTACAAACAACAATAGCTACAAAGATATCAAAATACACAGAACTAGCGATAGAAATACAACGCATGTGGAAGCTAGAATCAGTTACCACAGTCCCAATAGTGATATCATGCACAGGAGTCATTCCAAAAAGCTTACACAGCTCCCTGGCAGCACTGAACCTGCACCACCACACGTTCGTTGAATTGCAGAAAGCTACTCTTCTCAGCACATGTCGCACTGTCAGAAAGTTTCTAGGAGCAACTTTCATACTACATTAAACTGTACAACATGAAGATCCAAGCCTCAGTTCTGGTGGTATTGAAGGACAGAACCCGAAAGAAGAAGTAGATGAAGAAACAATTACATAATTTGTGTAAATGTATACATTTATTGTATGTGTTCTGTAATTCAAAATGTCGTAAATATTTGTAGATGTTGGCAATCTTATAGTTAAGAGGGAGACTCCTTGCTGAGGCAGAGTCTGCCCAATATGTTACCGGCGTAAGCCGAGCCTACCTAAGTGTCAATAAAAATAATAATAATAATAATAATAATAATATACAATCCCCTGTCGTTGCACTTAGAAGAAGGCAGATGTGGAAGGTAGGTCTGATTGCAAATAAACCATATTTGCTGGTGCCCAACTGATAAGATATGTGAGATCTATGTACCGACCATCTATACTCCTAAGGATAACCATAAACCAAAGCAAGTGCCGCTCCAACCGGGGCCACACAAAATAAACAGTTGCAAGTGTGTCTTAATTAATTTAACACACAACATTTTCTTTACAAAATTAAACCTATAGATCCCATAGAGTATGTCATCCTAAACTAAAATCTGTTTTGAATTTTGTTATTTGCTTGTTCTGATGAGATTGATGAAGGGGGAGAGAGGGTCTGTTTGATGATGTCAGTGACTCATAGAAAATTGAATGAGAGTACTTTCTACATGTTCATTAATTTGTTATATATTAAACTTTAAGGCATTCAACTTCACACAATTATTGTAAATAAAATCTTACCAAATTATAACATTTTTAAAGATTTTACTTTTATGTGAAGTTGAATGCCTTAAAGTTTCATGTATAATATTGACACTTCACAATGTTTTCCTGATTAACTTAATCATGATTAATTTATGTTGAAGTTTTAATAAAGATATTTTCCCATCCTGTAGGTCCTGGTGGCTTTTGAATGCTCTTTAGTAATTAGAATTACATTTCATGACTATGTTTTGGCCTTCAGTCTAAAAATGTGCTCCTACTACTGATATGTCATATTGTTGTATCTTATGTATAAAAAATGTTATTTCATTCCAGAATTGAGATTCAGTTTTGTCTTCCTAATGTAAATTCCAGACTTGTTTTCTATAATCAATCATTACAAACTATAATAAACATTGTAATGAATGATATTCAACAAGTAACGAGGAAAATAATAAAACTTCAGACGAAAAATGACCAACTGAAATCTGAAATAGGAAATTTGAAGGACAGTAATTGGCGTATATACAAGAACAGCAAACCATGCTCTTATTCAAAGATGGTGGCTTGCGAAAATGTAAACTCCAGTTAACTGACTGATGCCATTCCTGGCCCTTCATCACAGACGGTACTGCAACATGGTCATCATTGTGAGTAATCGGTTTGCTGTGTTATAAAATTATGAAGAAAGAAATAGAAAGAATGAAGACAGGGCTAAAACTTTAATTAAAGTGAAAACTGATATCACTGCCAGTGGGCCTGCTGTTGGATCTAAAATTAAGTCTATGCATGTGTCAGTAGTGAAGCATCACAAAGTAAAATAAATAAAAACGAAGTAGTATAAACAGTGGAACATACTGAATCAATAAAATGAATAAATTTTGCATACACTGATGCTCCACTTAGGTCACAGTTTATAAAACGCAGGACTAGTTTCGGGAGTCTTCTCCCATCATCAGCTGCTGGTCAACTGGTGTATTGAACCCACAGTTGGTAGTATTTAAAGTTGGCCCCATGCTGCTCTCTACCTTCCAGCCGGTGAGTTTGATGATGTCACTCACTGATGATATATTGAAGTTCATAACATTCTTGAGTTCTGATGGTTTACTAACATGTTTTAATAATTTAATCTCTTTCTTGATGTAATGGATTTGCATCCAGAAATGATGGGCTATAGCTGATTTATTGGTTTGCATTATTTTAACATTTCTTAGATGTTCCTTCATCCTTGTTTTAATGTTCCTTTTAGTTTGCCCAATATACAGGGTCGGTGCGGAAAGTAATGTCAGTGAGTCAATTAGTAGATATTTAATGATCCGATCGATACAATACATTAAAAGATTTCAAAATAGGTTCCTCCTGTGTCGATACATCGCTTCCAGTGAGATTTCCAGGCATCAAAGACCTGTAGGCTGTAGGCCTTTTCCGGAATGTCCTTTGGAGCCTTTGACTTTGTCAACTGTCCTGAAATGATTTCCTTTTATGGGAGTTTTCAAGCGTGGGAACAAGAAGAAGTTGGGGGAGCCATGTAAGGACTTTAGGGTGGCTGGGGAACCATTGGCACCTTTGAATTGGCCTGGAAGCGGGTCATGAAGAAGGCATTGTCGTGGTGAAGTTTCCAATTGTCGCAATGTCAGTCCAGATGCATTTGTTTGAGCCTCTTCAGCACTTCCACTTAGAATTTGCATTGACGGTTACACCATGAAAGGGCATTATTTTGGGATAGTTGACAAAGTCAAAGAGGCTTGCACCAAGGCTCCAAAGAAAATTTCGGAAAAGGCCTAACATGATGCATTTTATGACTGGAAATCTTGCTGGAAGCAATGTATCGACACAGGAGGAACCTATTTTGCAATCTTTAATGTATTGTACCGATCGGATCTTCTAATTGACTCACTGACATTATGGGACAGTTGACAAGTCAAAGAGGCTTGCACCAAGGCTCTAAAGGACATTCTGGAAAAGGCCTACTGTGATGCCTTTGATGCCTGGAAATCTCGCTGGAAGCAACGTATCAACACAGGAGGAATCTATTTTGAAATCTTTAATGTATTGTACTGATCGGATCAATAAATATCTTGTAATTGACTCACTGACAATACTTTCCAGACAGAGCCTGTATGCCATAGGGCATTCATCACAATCCATCTGGTATATTCCTGATAATTCTGTTTTTGCTGTAGTATTGTTGAGCGGGTGATTCAGTAGGTTCCTGAGGGTGTGTTTATTCTGTGGGGCTAGCTTGATGTTATAATTTTTTAAAAATCTTCTCAAATTTGTGGAACACCTTCGGATGGTAAGTAAATTTTTTAAATTTAAGCTGGTCTTCCTCTGCATTAATTAAAGTATTTCTTCTGCTTATGTTTTAAAATCATCTTGTCTATAAAGTTGGTATTGAAACCATTGATGATGGCTACTTCTTGTATGTGATGTTGTTCTTTGTTGTATTCAACCTTAGTTAGAAGAATGTGCATTAGCCTGTGTATTAAGCAAACTGGTGTGGTTTCGAATTAAACTTATTGTATTTGATGTAGTTGTCGATGTGTGTAGATTTTCTATAGATGCTGAATTCTAGGTTGTTCTGACCTCTGACGATTTTTAGATCTAGGAACAGAAACCACCCATTCTGTTCAATTTCTATAGTAAATTTTATTATTCTGTCCTGTAAGTTTAGTAGTTTAATAGAATCCTCTATAAATCTCTCCGAAACTATATAACGAAAATATCGTCAACATATCTGTTCCAGCTTTTGAAAAAGTGAGGGAATCCATTGGTGACCTGTAGTTCTAAGTCTGCTAGTAATGGTGACAATGGACTCCTCATGGCTAAGCCTGCGGTTTGTTTGTAACATTCTAGGTTAAACATAAAACTGTTTTGTTTGATGCACAACTCAATAAGTTCAATGTATCCTTCAATTTTTTCAGCTGTAACCTCATTCTGAGACAGCCAAACTCTTATCAGTTCCGGAACTTTATCTGTTGGAATACTTGTAAATAACGCTGTTGCATCGAAAGATACTAGAACATCTCTGGGTACTATGGTGATTTCCTTAATTTTATCCACCAAGCCGAACGAATTTTGGATACTAAGGATTTTAAACTTAGTAAACTGGTTTAGTTTTTCCACCAACCATTTAGCCAATTTGTAGGTTGGAGCATCTATATTGCTAATAATAGGCCTCATGCTATCATTGTCCTTGTGGATTTTTGGCAATGAGTATAATTTCGGTAATGCAGGGTTATTGACTATTAATTTCTATTTTTCACCATTAGGGATTATTTTACTTCATTTGATTGTATTTTTTTTTGTTTCCATGAACTTTTTAAATAGGTTTTTTAACACCTAATAGGCCTAATGATAAAATCATAGTTCAAACAAAATGTGCGGACAATCTAAAACAGATACCGAGGGGTGCAGATACAAGCTACAAACAAACAATCAAGCAGCTCAATAATAAACCTGTGTTTTACTTAAAAGCAGACAAGGGGAATAAAACAGTAATTATAGATCAAGGAGATTATATCCACAGGACGGACAAGCTACTACAACAACCGGAGTATGAAAAGGTGTTAAAAAACCCACTAAAAAGTTTGCGGAAACAACAAAAAACAAACTAAAAAGTTTGTGGGAAAAAAAACAATCAAATCGAGAAAATAAAACCTAATGGTGAAAAATGGAAATTAATAGTCAATAACCCTGCATTAACGAAATTATACTCATTGCAAAAAATCCACAAGGACAACGACAGCATGAGGCCTATCATTAGCAATATAGATGCCCCAACCTACAAACTGGCTAAATGGTTGGTGGAAAAACTAAACCAGTTTACTAAGTTTAAAACTCTTAGTATCCAAAACTTGTTCGGCTTGGTGGATAAAATTAAGGAAATCACCATAGTACCCAAAGACGTTTTAGTTTCTTTCGATGTAACAGCGTTATTTACAAGTATTCCAACAGATAAACTTCCGGAACTGATAAAGAGTTTGGCTGTCTCAGAATGAGGTTACAGCAGAAAAAATTGAAGGATACATTGAACACATTGAGTTATGCATCAAACAAAATAGTTTTATATTAAACCTAGAATGTTACAAATAAACCGCAGGCTTAGCCATGAGGAGTCCATTGTCACCATTACTAGCAGCCTTGTATATGAGTAACTTAGAACTACAGGTCACCAGGGGATTCCCTCACTTTTTCAAGAGCTTGAACAGATATGTTGACAATATTTTCGCTATAGTTTCAGAGAGATTTATAGAAGATTCTATTAAGCTACTAAACTTACAGGACGAACAATAAAATTTACTATAGAAATCGAAAAGAATGGGTGGTTACCGTTCCTAGATCTAAAAATCATCAGAGGTCAGAACAACCTAGAATTCGGCATCTATAGAAAACCTACACATGTCGACAACTACATCAAATACAATAAGTTTAATCCGAAACCACACCAGTTTGCCATTTTCCATAGCTTAATACACAGGCTAATACACATTCTTTTAACTAAGGTTGAATACAACAAAGAACAACAACACATACAAGAAGTAGCCATCATCAATGGTTTCAATACCGACTTTATAGACAAGATGATTTTAAAGCATAAGAAGCAATTAATGCAGAGAAAGACCAGATTACATTTAAAAAGTTTACTTACCATCCGAAGGTGTTCCACAAATTTGAGAAGATTTTTAAAAATTATAACATCAAGCTAGCCCCACAGAATAAACACACCCTCAGGAACCTTCTGAATCACCTGCTCAACAATACCGGTACTACAGCAAAAAAATAATTATCAGGAATATACCAGATGGATTATGATGAATGCCCTTTGACATATATTGGACAAACTAAAAGGAACATTAAAACAAGGAAAAAGAAACATCTAAGGAATGTTAAAATGATGCAAACCAATAAATCAGCTATAGCCCATCATTTCTGGATGCAAAACCATCACATCAAGAAAGAGATTAAATTATTAAAACATGTTGGTAAACCATCAGAACTCAACACTTGGGAGAAGATTTTTATTATCAAAAACAGCAAGAATGTTATGAACTTTGATATATCATCAGTGAGTGACGTCATCAAACTCAACTGCTGGAAGGTAGAGAGCAGCATGGGGCCAACTTTAAATACTACCAACCATGGGTTCCATACACCAGTTGACTAGCAGCTGATTATGGGAGAAGACTCCCGAAACTAGACCTGCGTTTTATAAAATGTGACGTAAGTGGAGCATCAGTGTATGCAAAATTTATTCATTTTATTGCATCACAAAGTAGTTGTGATAGTCATACTAGGGGCTGTGCCTCTGGCTTAAGTAGGAACTTAAACAATAAAAATGTGGATGTATGTGGTTATGTCAAACCAGGAATGTGTCTAGATATCATATCTGAAACAATTAAGGAAGAAATAAAAAACTATCGGAGAGAGATGCTGTTGTGGTATGGGGTGACATTAATGATGTCAATAGAAACAATACCTAATGTTGCGCCCCCTTTACTCTTTTAGCACAGACGACATATGTACGAAGCCTAGTACAAATGCTTTGTTGAAGTAGACCGGGTTTTTCTCATTTCTAACTAATTTAGCAACACTACTGCTTATTTTCTGCAATATCTGGTGCCCATACTCCCAGGAAAAAAGGATTTTACTCCAATAACTACCCAGAATTTAGGGGAAAACCTGAAATATGTAGACCAAAAATAGAAAAGGGTGATAACCTTAGAGAAACAGATTTATTTTTAACTTCACCAATTAAACATCGGTCGAAACAATTATTTACAACAAATGCATTAAATAATTTAACAAGTTAAGATATCCCATGATCTTAATATCGTACGCTATACCTTAAAATGCTCAGTTTGGTTATATATACAAAATTGAATAAATCACCTAAAATATCCTCATGAGGGTATTCTTCTAAAACATGGTATATCTACTCATCCCCTCCCCTTGTCCAAGAATATGCATTTATTAGACATTTCAAATAATGTCCTCAAATTTTAATCACTCTGTATGACGAAGAAAAACCCACTTCTTTTAATCACGCTATATATGCGGAAGAACTTCTGCATAACTTTTATAGTGGCAAAATCCCCAAAATTAACTTGAAAAAATGCTCTGGTAAGACGGTGGTAAACTCCAAGAAACCCCGTTTCGAAATAGCTATAAGAATTTAGCCCCTGATCCAACCTGTAGACCAATACTATCTCTTTCAACCCACATTACTAGCTCTGTGTAAAATTCCTTTGATAACAGGAGAACATGTGAAGACAAACCATAACGGACGAACATTAGACTGACTGAAAACTTGAACAATAACAAATGGTG
This sequence comes from Ectobius pallidus, assembly GCA_964059195.1. Classification (NCBI taxonomy): domain Eukaryota; kingdom Metazoa; phylum Arthropoda; class Insecta; order Blattodea; family Ectobiidae; genus Ectobius; species Ectobius pallidus. Next base: position 61,633,663 of record CAXKWD010000005.1, read on the forward strand.
TAGGCGTAATTTCAAACTAAACTCCAGAATCGCGATACTGCATCATAATTAACTACAGTGGAACCTCGTTAGCACGTTCCTCATTACTACGTTTTCCCGCATAGTACATCGTTTTTTGGAAGTCCCGGTCCCAATCTTAATAATTACATGTTTAAATGTTTCTTTAACACGTTTTGGTTTCACGCTTAGTACGTTCGTATTTGGCTCGCCAACCACACTTTGCCAAACACAAGCTTTGTTTGTGTCCGATCGTGTAATCTCTATGTCAGAATTCTTGTACTCTTTGCTCTATGGGACCAATCGTCAGTCATTATAGTTGCTTCTCATTGGTCATTTTGACGTCATGCAGATTTTTCAGCGTCAGCTGTATGGCCGCCATTTTTTTTCGTGATATTTTTATTGTGTTCTCTAGGTAGTGAAATATGTTTCAAATTTCTTACGGTTCGTGTGGTGTCGAGAAGAAAATATTAGAATGTTTGATGAAATGTAGGCTAAAAAAGCAGATCATGCTTCTCACATGGGTATTGGATCACATTTCATTAGCAATTTGACTTTGTTCGCTAACATTCAGGCACGTCTGAAATTTTGAACAATTACACTTCCAGTTATTTTATGTTTGTTAATAGATTGTGGAGTGCAACTTGTTTCATGTGTGATGTTTTAGAATAAAGTGGATGCTTTTTTGTGTGAATTTCGTATGGTTTTTCATTAAATATGGCTCCCATACATTCCTTCAATTTTTGCAACTTTTGTTTAATTTTTTCAAATAAAATCGTTAGGCCTATGTATTTGTTTACATAATTTAAATCTCGCATAACGAATGGCTTGGCATAGAAGCTCCTGTGTGTCAATATGGGTATTTCTGAGTCATTAGGATGCACTTTTGAGTGGTTCTGAGCAACTTAGAAAACATAGGCCTATCTACATACTCCCTACGATTTTTTTTTTTAATTTTCAGTAGTACGTTTTCCCTTTTAAGACGTTTATTTTTTTCGGTTCCTAAAGAAACGTGTTAACGAGGTTCCACTACCGAAGAACGGAAATTTAGACAAGGAGAAAACTGGGTGAGAAATACTAAACAGAATTACTTGAGATTCCTTAAATTCACGATAGAAAAAGCAAAGATCTCACCCGAAAACCATGATGAAGACGAAGGTCGCCATCACGGGAAACGCCCACCAAACACTGAGTTGAACTTTCATACGGAGAAACTGCTCGTGCGTGATCCCAATTACAACTGACGTTTCGATGCACGGCCCAGACCTCCCTTGCCTTCATACAGAGGGCAGCACAAGCGAATACCAATTTCAGAAAGAGAGAAAACAGAGTTTACCACTTGGCGTGTTTTACTAAGCATACATAAAAACCTTTACCAAAGATAGCAGAATGCGACAAAACTGTTAGATAATCAAGATATGAGCCAAATTCACGGCTCAAGATGAAGCTCAAAGGTATTTGCAAAACTTTGTAAAACGTAATGATCTCACAAACATTACCATAATGAGTGTCCCCCATCGTTATGATATGGAAAAGAACTCATATATTAACAATGTGGTTAGTGTATTCATTTGAAAATATAAAAAAACAAAACAAAAGAGGATTCATGAACACACTGTGATAATATAATCAATCCTAATCTAAGCAGAGAACATTTTGCAAGATATAGTCTATATTTGAACTTAACTGGAAAAGAATAAATTGACAAAATAATATCAGCAAATATAGATTCTCTGTTCAGCAAAGATAAGATTAACGAGTCCCTTGAGCTCAAGTGGAAAGAAGAGCCCATAACAGAACAGAAACCATTCACCAGATCTACAATCCAGCCAGTAAAGACCCCAGCCCATCTTCAAGATTCTATATGACAGACTGGACTGAGACAACTAAGAACAAGAAAACAAACAGAATAAATAGTACCAATGCATGTGACAAACAGAAGTGTTGGAGCAGCTACAGATTGCAAATATGTTGAGCAACTTTGATATTGCCACAACTATCAAACACGATTGAGTACAGCCTGCTTACACAGAGTGCAACCTAAGCATTATCTTGGTATAAGTAGGAATCTGAATATGTACAGAGTCAGGCAGCAGCCCTGTCTGTGGCCACGCCACTCGGGCCTTTGGGCCCGAGAGAAGATTGAAGAGGTTACGACGACATCACCCCGTCAACCCTTCCCGTGTGTGTGCTGTTAGCTGAGTACAACTTATCACAGGTATGAGAGATATGTCTATATTAATTAATATGTAATCGATGCATTGCAACAACCTGTATCAATTTGTAGAGTCATCATAAACTATGTGATTAAATATGAATGCTAAAACATATTGTTTATATATGTAATATTATGTCTTCTATCTTACGGTTCTCATGTAATACTTAAAAGTATCACATTAACAAATAAATAAAGAACATTCACCATTGCAAAGGTTCAAACTTTCACCATAACAAATGGTAGAGGCACGGGACGTTTCCATATTATGTACCTCAGCATGCCAAGTTTGCCTACCTAAATGAAACCCCCCAAATAAAATTGATTATAGGCCTTTATTTTAAGAAATTTGAAGTGACTGAATTATGAATTACATAAAAGGGAATTAAGATCAACTTTTCTGCTATTCTAAATATAGTAGTAACCTTCACACATTTGTTAAAAAGCTTGCTCATCACACATGCTCACATTACAGCTATCACTGTAATAATAGCTTACTTGTTGAATAAACAAAAATCTATTCATCATTGTCTTCCAAGCTAAGTTCTTTTTAAGAATATCACCTGTATGTCTAAATAAATATTATAACGTCATGGACAGGGAATGATTTTATTCCATATTTATAAAACGGGAAAGAATTACATAAATTTTTTTATGAAGTATTAAAAGAAATAAATGTTGTCTTGTTATTAGTATTAATCGTCTTATTACAGCGTTATTATTTCGTCATTAAAATTAATGATTATATCAGTAAATTAAATACATTTATAAATTGTTTGTAATTTGGAATCAATAATAAATTGATAGATGCGTTCAACAAGAGAGTGGCAGCTAAATATATTAAAAGATTTGTTGGGGCATATTTCTATATGTACATTAATAATAATACAACTTATGAAAAATGAGTCACAGGGACCTATGAATAATATAATTAGCGAGTAAAATACACTTACGAGAAAAGGGACAGAGAGGTCCTACGCCGAAATAAATAAAAGGGACAGAGAGGCCCTACGCCGAAATAAATAAACGGGACAAAGAAGCCCAATGCCAAAATAAATAAATGGGACAAAGAAGCCCAACGCCGAAATAAATAAATGGGACAGAGGAACCCAACACCGAAATGAACAAATAAATGGGACAGAGAAGCCCAGCGTCGAATAAAGTAGGTAAGAGTATAGCCTATAAATAAAAAAAAAAAAATGCATTGTAAGTGTGTATGATAATTATGATAGGTCAAAAGTATTAAATAAAATGTTATATAATGGAATAGCCTCACAATCTACCAATATAATGGAATCATAGCCACGTGCCATTTAACCAATATAAATTTTTCATGTTGATAGAACGCATGAATTCCAGAGCAACAAAAAATCAGAGACATCTCAATTATTTGTACATATAAGTATCTTAAACTGATAAAATACTTAGAAAAGTATGAAATAATTTACATATCTGTAAGACAGATTAAAGTGACAATTTAAATCAAACATAACATGACATTTAATTGACTTGATGAATGACAACAACAAAATAAGAAATTTATTCAATGAGGTAAATAGGCTTGTGTGAAAGCAACATTTTCTAGCAAATGTGATGAAAATAAAATTATAATAAATTATTAAAAGTAAGTCCTATTGTGAAAAAGAATAATATAAGAGTGCAAAGTGTTCAAACAAATAGCAATAAGTATTAGTTATTTTAAAAAGTGTAAATATGTATATTATGCCATATAGCAAATTTAAATTTAAATATGAACAATTTTGTTTAAGAACAAATGAAAGAACATTTAATTCACGGTTATTTCAATACTCTATATTATGTAAATAATAGTGCATTTTTATAATAATATTGCCTTCAAGGTAGCAAGCAGTTAAGCCACATGTTGAAATCATGTGTGTCAATGTCTGCTAAATTCAGCTGACAAAGAATTCGCTGACACCTAGTGTTACATCATATTACTTAAGTATACCAGAACTGTGTCATGATTAGGACTGCAATTTCTACCAGTTCAATGTATATTTTATGTAATAGAGGAATGTTATTTTTAATAATATGGCAATCATCAATGTTAAATTTGTATGAACCTTAACAAAAAAATGAAATAAAAATAAGTGTGGAAGCTATATTCAAATAAGTGAAAGACATACAATTTTATATAAAACGTCATAGCACTTTGAATATTTCCTGGGTGCGCGGGCAAAGAGAGTTAAGTCCACTTTCTTGTTACTGAGAATTAGAGTGACTTAACACACTATACCAGCCCAACATAGCTTTAGAGATGGATAAACCCATGAGGCACACATCCATAACTACCGTACAATTTTGAATATGACTTACTGGACTTAACACAAATGTAGAGAACATCTTTATCTATAATTCTATGGACATATCTCAATTTTTTTAGGATGGTGGACTTAACTCTTTTTGCCCGCGCACCCTGGATTTAAATGAATCTTTTATCTTTAAAGACATAAGCGTAATTTATTATACTCCTTAAGTATGAGGGAATGTTATAATAATTTTCTCTGTTTCAGGTGAAAAAAAATCTGTATAAATCATTTAAATCATATAATTATGTTTCTTTTTCACAATGATTTCACAGAAGCAGCTGAAGAAGAAAAATTTATACACTTAAATAATACATTCAAGAATGCATGCAAAACAAATAGAAAAAATGGGATGTAGGCCTACATAAATCATTATAACGGTAAAATCCAAAATATTTGCATGCACACAGGGGCCCCGGAGAAAAATAAAATTAAAATAAAAAAAAATTAACCATCCCTCAATACAATTATACCCACCCTTCCCACTTAAAGATTGTACATTTATAACAAGATAAATTTTAAAAGAAGTATCAATGTATTTTCATATGTACAAGAAATGTTATTATGTATTTAAAGGTTTTCAATGTTCTATTGAACAACAAATATCAATTTTACTCATTGTATGGAGATGAGTACGTACACTTCTTAATTTTTAACATTTTGGTAGAAGTGGAAAGAAAAACTCAAAATTGTTATAGAACATAATTTTTTAATATTTTGAATTTTGTTTAAAAACAGAGTTTTTATTTTTAAAAAGTTATTCATACAAATTATGAATTATAAAGAAGATTCAATGTTTAATTTTTTAATATTGAGATCATACTTTATTTCAATTTCTATAATAATTTTCTGTTCAAAATAATTTTTATTGATGTACATTTTTCTGTTAAACTGTGTGTCACTATTTTGTGAATGAATACTGACACAATATTGCAATCACTCAATTTTCTCTTAGAAAAATGTGTATTTAAATAACAGAGTAAACTGATTGTATTTATAAGAACTGTTATACCGGTACTAAGTGACAGTTCATTGAAATAATTGTACCTGATTGCTGTTATAGATATTATGTCTTACGTTTTAAATTTCAGAAAAATTATTCGTATAGTTAATAGGCTACAATGCACTTAAAAACAAATTAACTTATTTAAAAAAAAAAAAGGAGTTTACCAAAATGAAAAGCCAAATATTTCAATATTTTATTTTCTTGTGGAGTATGTGCATATATTTTTAACAGAAAAGGGTTATTATGTTTATGTAATGACACTGTAATTTACTGATGTAAGCAGCACACACATTCCTTTGTATCCCAGAAGACTAATAATATGCTGAAAAATCAATCCTGCAAAACAATGACCTCCTCACTCTGATATCAACACAGAAAACGCTGACAGTAGTCCACAGCTGTTAGACTGGCCTCTCTGTACAAAACTGTACCGTAAAATATGGACCCACATGGACCAAGGTACCTAAAAGCGAATGGGTTCGCTTTTTTCCATGAAGGAGGGAAGGATGTTGGAGCAGCTACAGATTGCAAATATGTTGAGCAACTTTGATATTGCCACAACTATCAAACACGATTGAGTACAGCCTGCTTACACAGAGTGCAACCTAAGCATTATCTTGGTATAAGTAGGAATCTGAATATGTACAGAGTCAGGCAGCAGCCCTGTCTGTGGCCACGCCACTCGGGCCTTTGGGCCTGAGAGAAGATTGAAGAGGTTACGACGACATCACCCCGTCAACCCTTCCCGTGTGTGAATTGTTAGCTGAGTACAACTTATCACAGGTATGAGAGATATGTCTATATTAATTAATATGTAATCAATGCATTGCAATAACCTGTATCAATTTGTAGAGTCATCACAAACTATGTGATTAAATATGAATGCTAAAACGTATTGTTTATATATGTAATATTATGTCTTCTATCATACGGTTCTCATGTAATACTTAAAAGTATCACATTAACAAACAAATATTTAAAAACATTCACCATAACAGAAGTCTTTTGAACCTACTGCTCAACAATACTACAGCAAAAATATAACTACAGTGAAACTTCGATTTTACGATTTACGATTTTACATCTTCCCCATTTTACGTCAAGAATTTAAAATCCCGGCTTAACGTCCATAAGAGCAATACATAAATTTTTGCGATTTTATGTTCTCCGATTTTACGTTTTCCTCGACTTTACGCAGGAGATTTTGGTCCCACGGTATATGAAACCTCGATTTTACACGGAATGCGGCAACTTCAGAACAAAAGCCTCCGTGGTCACCATTATATTCCTCCTTGTTCTGTTAAAGAGCATAGGTCGTCAAGACGCTATCTCGGTGTAGCTACTTCGTTTCTGCTTCTTTGCACATTGTGCGCACTTATAATACTTTCGTTGGTTATAAGCCTTTGTTTCTGCTTCTTTGCACATTATTATTATTATTATTGTGTCTCCAACGAGAAAAAGCCCTGTGCGCAGTTCTTTATTAATAATGGTTTCGCAGGCTATAACTTTCCTTCTTGGCTGCGCGACTTACACTTCCGGCGGCGACAAGTTTGGTTCTTCATTGTGAACGCTAGAAGGGCTTCGTCAGAAGATCAAATATTTTATAATACTGTATCATTACACTAAGTTTGTATCAAGTGTTGGTAATCATAATCATAATCATAAAATATTCTCTACATGTGGTTCAGCAAGCTAGAACAGCAAATGCGGTCATCGATGGAACCCACCTAAAGGAAAAAGCTTTGCACATCGCTGCCAGACTTGGAATAGACAATTTCAAAGCGTCGAATGGCTGGATCGACAAATTCAAGAAACGCCACAATCTGGTGTATAAAGCTCTGTCTGGAGAAAGTGCTAGTGTGGCTCCCGAAACTGTTGAAGAGTGGAAGGACAACCTTCAACATTTGGTACAAGGTTATGATCCCAAAAACATTTACAATGCAGATGAAACTGGCCTGTTTTTCAATCTTCTTCCAAACAAAACCTTGGCATACAAAGGTGAGGCATGTCATGGAGGCACAAAATCAAAGCAACAAGTGACTGTGTTGCTTGCTTGCAATGCAGATGGCTCTGACAAGTTACCTCCACTTGTTATAGGCAAGTATAACAAGCCACGGTGCTTTAAGGGAGCGAAAACACTGCCAACAAAATACAAAGCTAACACAAACTCTTGGGTGACTACAGGATTATTTGAAGAGTATCTTCTCCAGCTTGATCGACAAATGGGTGCTAAAAACAGAAAAATAATTCTGTTTGCTGACCACTGTGCTGCACACCCAAAAAATACTGCACTGAAAAACATCAAGGTGGTATTTTTCCCTCCAAACTGTACCAGCCAGCTACAGCCTTTGGATCTGGGTGTAATGCAAGCTTTTAAATGCTATTACAGGCGACAGGTCATAAGAAAGGCTGTTGCATTAATAGATGGGGGACTGCTGCAAGATGCGACAAAGATTAAGCTAAGCATCCTGTCTGCAATGCACTACATTGCAGAGCCCTGGAGAAATGTAACTCCTACAACCATCCAGAACTGCTTCAAGAAATGTGGGTTTGCTGTTGAAGATGGCTGCATTGAGGATCCCTTCACACTTAGTGTTCAGGAGAAGCAGGGATGGGAATCCATTCACCCTGGAGTAGAATTTCAAGAGTATGCTGCTTGCGACGACAGTGTGAATGTTTGCGAAGTGCAAAGTGTAGATCAGGTGCTAGATGATAACCTTGCTGCAGTCGAGGAAGAAGAAGAAGAAGAAGAAGAAGAAGAAGGCATAGATCAAGATGGGTGTTGTGAGGTTCAGGTAGAGAATGTCAACTTCTTAGATGCCCTACAAGGCTTACAACAAACAAGAGCTTATGCTCAAAAGTTCAGTGTACCTAATGAAATTCTTGGCATGTGCCAAAAAATGGAAAATGAACTGTACAGACTAAAGGCTCAAGAACAAACAAAACAAACATCTTTGTTAGGTTGGCTTAAAAAGTAAATTATGTTTGGGTAAAGTCGCATTGCATTGCATTGAAAACCAACTTTCCCCTCATAAAACGCTTAATATCACATGTATTTTGTTATAGATAGTTCTTTCGAGAGGCGATGTTGCCTCGACGAATGATTTGATCCAACCCAACCTCCCTAAACGTTACACTTTCTTTTATAACATGATCTAGCAAAAGTAGCGTGAATTCCACCATATTTTTATATGAAAAAACTCGTGATTGGACGTTAGAGGTGTGATGTCACACCAGCTGAACACGTTTAATTCTGGGAAACAGGTTCACCAATACAACAAACCTCCCCTTCTGCAGAATTCAAAATGCCCTACTAAATTAATATCACCGTTCATAACCTAACAGAACCTGTCACTAATTAGTAATACCGTTCCTAACCTAACTGCCACTAAACTAGAATTTCAGGAGAATTTAGAATGCTCTACTAAATTAATATCACTGTTCATAAGCAATGTACAAGAAGCGTCATGTTCATCAACCTACCATGCTGAGCAACAAAAAACATCACCCGTCCATGGAAACCTGCGCACATCGTGAGATGGGCCCCCCTACATTGCGACTTTGCCTATGTTTGTTTATAAAATGCAGCATTAGGTCAGCTTTTAGTTTTTTATTTGTTACCTTTTGTGTGTTCAAAATTACGGTAGAGCTATCTTTATTTATTCATTTGGTTATTAAAAGTGAGTTAAAGGTATTTTATTGGTGTAGCCTATGCTTTGTTTTGCCTCCATGCTTCTCTCTTACTATTCCTCGATTTTACATTTTTTTTGGGGGGTCCCCTACAGAAGTGTAAAATAGAGGTTTCACTGTATCAGGAATATACCAGATGAAATGTGATGAATGCTCTTTGACATATATTGGACAAACTAAAAGGAACATTAAAACAAGGATGAAGGAACATCTAAGGAATGTTAAAATGATGCAAACCAATAAATCAGTTATAGTCCATTTCTGGATGCAAAACCATCACATCAAGAAAGAGATTAAATTATTAAAACATGTTGGTAAACCATCAGAACTCAACACACGGGAGAAGATTTTTAGTATCAAAAACAGGAAGAATGTTATGAACTTCGACATATTGTACCGAAACTCTTGCGAAACCATATGATATACCATCAGTGAGTGACATCACCAAACTCACCGGCCAGAAGGTAGAGAGCAGCATGGGGCCAACTTTAAATACTACCAACCATGGGTTCCATACACCAGTTGACTAGCAGCTGACGATGGGAGAAGATTCCCGAAATTAGTCCTGTGTTTTATAAACTGTGACGTAAGTGGAGCATCAGTGTATGCAAAATTTATTAATTTTATTGCATCACAAAGTAGTTGTGATAGTCATACTAGGGGCTGTGCCTCTGGCTTAATTAGGAATTTAAACAATAAAAATGTGGATGTATGTGGTTATGTCAAACCAGGAATGTGTCTAGATATCATATCTGAAACAATTAAGGAAGAAATAAAAAACTATCGGAGAGAGATGCTGTTGTGGTATGGGGTGACATTAATGATGTCAATAGAAACAATACAGATGAAGGTCAAAGGTATTTGCAAAACTTTGTAAAACGTAATGATCTCACAAACATTACCATAATGAGTGTCCCCCATCATTATGATATGGAAAAGAACTCATATATTAACAATGTGGTTAGTGTATTCAATTGAAAATATAAAAAAACAAAACAAAAGAGGATTCACGAACACACTGTGATAAGTTAAAATCAATCAGAAATAAAAACACTTGTTGCTCCACTTACATAATATTAGGCAGGACCGGTTTCAATTCATCGATAAGATGATTTCTAAACATAGAAAAAGAAAAATGATCAGAGACAATTGCACCTTAGCAAACAATGATAATGAGAAGCTGATATATAGGAAATTCACCTTCCACCCGAAAGTATTTTACAGGTTTGAGAAAGTATTCAAGGACGTGAATATAAAACTGGCTCCACAAAATAAATTCAACCTTAGGAACCTACTTAACCACCCATTAAGAAATAGTGTTCCCAAACTCAAATTATCAGGCATTTACCAAGTTGACTGTAAAGATTGCCACAGTATATATATCGGACAAACCAGAAGAAACCTTGAAACTAGAATGAAAGAACATTTGAACAACGTCAGATTGATGCACACGGAAAAATCGGCCATAGCTTTTCATGCATATACATGTGACCATCATATTAATAACAACATAAAATTGTTAAAACATGTTAAAAGACCTTTAGAATTAATGACATGGGAGAAGATTTTCATTTTAAAAAATAAAGACAGGGCTATGAATTTTGATATACCATTGGCCGACGAGATTTTTAGTTTGATCCTGGGGAAGACAGATGGCAGCACAGCGCCAACTACAGACTTGGATCTCCCAGCACCACACCAGTCGACATCCAGCTGAGGATAAGGAAGCTGATCTTCCTTGAAACCGGTCCTGCCTAATATTATGTAAGTGGAGCAACAAGTGTTTTTATTTCTGATTGATTTTAACTTATTGACATGCTCTACTGTATACAAATTGCTTCATTTTGTTTTATTTTATTACACTGTGATAATATAATCAATCCTAATCTAAGCAGATAACATTTTGCAAGATATAGTTTATATTTGAACTTAACTGGAAAAGAATAACATGACAAAATAATATCAGCAAATATAGATTTTCTGTTCAGCAAAGATAAGATTAATGAGTCCCTTGAGCTCAAGTGGAAAGAAGAGGCCATAACAGAACAGAAACCATTCACCAGATCTACAATTAAACCAGTAAAGACCCCAGCCCATCTTCAAGATTCTTTATGACAGAATGGACTAAGAACAAGAAAACAAACAGAATAAATAGTACCAATGCATGTGACAAACAGAAGTCTTTTGAAAATACAAACTAACATTTCACCTTATCATTGTTAAATCTAAATTTTCAATGCCTCAGGAACAAAATTTATGAATTTGAGGTTGTGCTGAATAATGACAAATTGCCAAATGTAGATGTAATATATGGAACAGAACATTGGCTAAATGATAGAGAAATTAATTTATACCAAATACAAAATTATCAAAATTCGAGCTCCTTTTGTCGTAAAAATTACAAAAATGGAAGCTCTATAACATTTGTCAGGAATAATATGTCCAGCGTATAAGCTAAAAAAAATTAACTTATCATTTAAATGAAGAAAATGTATTTCAGCCCTCAGCAATAGAATTAAAGTTTTCAAACGTTTCCTTCATAATAGCCAGCATTTATAAGTCACGGGATGGTTGTATCAAAACATTCCTAGAGAAACTTGAAATCCTATTGAATTCATTAAGAAACTGAGACAGTCAACTTATCCTGTGTGGTGATTTTAATATCAATTTTCTAGATGACAACAGTATAGTTTCTGAGCTCAGATCATTAATACTTCCATTTAACTTAAATGAAACTATAACATCTTCTACGAGAATAACCTCTACTTCAAACACATGTCTTGATCAAATAATTATTAATTACGATTTCTTTCCATTTACAAAAACAGAAAACATTAACATGGGGCATTCTGATCACAATGAAACAACCTTACACCTGGAAATGTATAGGGAAAGAGTCTGGCGCAAGCAGCGATAGAGAGCGGTTGTGTTTACGCTGAGCTCCGTGAGGTGGAAAGGATTGGTCAAATTGGGCATAGATTTAGAAACGTTCAAGGCGAGAATAGGAAGTTACATGGACTGACCCCCCCTAGTAGCCGCAAGACCTTTAAGTTGGTGGGGGGGCTTGCGTGTATCTGTGAACCTGTGGGCTGTACTGGAGGTGGAAACTCCGCAGAGTTACTCATGCCAGGGTGGCCACAGGGGAGATACCAGACGAAGAAGCGGCTAACCAAGCCCAACCCTAAGGTGTAGTGTAATCCGTGCTGAAGGGGTGAATGGCACAGGGATAATGTGTCTTTAACGGAGCCTCTGGAAACCAGGCGACCTCCAGAGTATAAGCCTTACCCAGGCACGCGGGGCTCTACCTGGGCGGACTGTATAATTCCCTAGCTTCTCGTGGGACCAAAATGGATACACAGAAGGAAATTTCCAAAACAACCTCTGAGGACCACATAAGTGAGCCCTCAGCTCAGGTACCCACTTCATTTGATGAGGAAGCTCTTTTAGAGCAAGCCTCTGATATGAAAATGGGCATCGATGTAAACTCATCAGAGGTGGTCACGTCAACCTCGGCCGGGGAAAAAGAACCTAAGAGACCTATTCTGGGCCTAGATGAAGCCACGGAAAAGATGGACAAGCTCAAGGTGAAATATAAGAAACCTTCAGGGGCTCAAAGAAAGAAAGCCCTGAAGGAAAAACTTGAGAAACAAGGCATTGCCTGGGATCCTAAAAGGGCCAAAAGACATTCTACAACCCAGGAATCAAAACCACAGGAGACACAAGGAGCAATACCAAAGACAGGTGCTAAACACAGCCGGTCGGAGGCATCTACCCCGTCTCCTGCTGGGGTAACAAAGAAACACAAAACTTATGAGGGGAAGGAAGATGGGAAAGCCTCAACCTCCACTACCAAAGAAGGAACTTACAGGGAATCGCTTACCAGCTTTAAAGCGGCTGTGATCCCTGAGGATTACCCCACCAATAAGCTCTCGGAGGAACAGATTGAAAAACTCCAAATGGCGATAGTGGGGGAATTCGAAACTCTTGAGGATGGAAGTTTTCCTCAGTTCACTGGAGCATATGGCGAGAGAGGAGCACTCATACTCTCCTGTGCTAATGACATCACCAAGAACTGGCTGATGGAAAAGATCCCTCAAATGGAACCAAAACTTAGGATTGGTTCAAGGGCAGAGATCCTACAATCAACCAAGGTGCTTTTCAAGACACCCAAGTTGTTTGCAAAGACTGATCCTAAGAACATCATAAAGATGCTAAAAGATCAGAATAAAACCTTTGAGAGTGGGAGACTGGAGAGTCATAAGCTCCAAGTCGGACACTACAGGGCAAACACTTGTCTGTCTAATTGACAAGGACACTACAAAGTCCTTAAAGGAAATAGGCAATAGAGCCTATTTGGGCCTTGGAAGAATTACAATTGTAACTTTAGCCAAGGATGCCACTAAAGGTCATACAGATAAACCTGCAGCATAAAAAGGCGGCCTCGGCTGCCTTTTGCAAGACCTTCAATGATGAAGGAATCGACCTGGCCCTGATTCAGGAACCCTGGATTCATAGGGGACGAATCGCAGGACTAGGAGAATGTCAAGGTAAGCTGATCCATTGTAGCAGGGACAACAAAACAAGAACTTGCATCATTGTACGCAATGGAATTCAATGCTTCAATTACCGCTTCTAGAATTCTGTTCTAGTGACATCACTACGGTGAAGATTGACAGCCAAGCAGGTGGAGGGAACAGAGGCCTAATATTGAGCTCTGTTTATCTCCCCTACGACAGCTGTAAACTACCCACTAGGGAATTAGAGCAGCTGGTTACGTACTGCACCCAGAGTGGGGAACAGACCATCTTTGGGTGTGACGCCAACTCTCATCATGAAATCTGGGGCAGCAAAGACACCAACAAAAGGGGTGAGTACCTTTTAGACTTTCTGCTCTCCAGCAACCTAAATATACTCAATGTCGGTAACAAGCCTACCTTTGCTAACCGCATAAGGCAGGAAGTTATCGACATTACTTTCTGTACTGGGCATATTTCCACACAGATCACCGAATGGAGGGTCTTGGATGAACCATCACTTTCGGACCATAACTACATTTCCTTTAATATTAATGTAGTCAAAAGAACTAGTCCCTACAGGAATCCCAGGAGAACCTGGTGGGATCCATATAAAGAGGATCTCTCAGGTAGGATTGGGCAGATCGAAGGGATTAGATCCTTTGGTGATATCGACAAGGTCGCCTTCTTGACTCAAGAGGCCATACTTGACTGTTATCATGACAACTGCCCCATGCAAACGAGGATTAAATCCAAGAAAGTGTCATGGTGGACTCAAGACCTTGAACATAAGAGGCGCAGAGTAAGACATCTCCTAAACAAGGCTAAAAGAACTAGAGACTGGAGGGAATATCATATAGCCCTCACTGAATATAATAAAAGCATACGTAAGGCCAAAAGATCTTCTTGGCAAGCCTACTGCCAGGAAATATCTAGCCTGTTGGAGGCAGCCAGATTACAAAGAGCACTGGCCCACGGTATAGTCAATCCCGTAGGAACAATATGTAAGCCTACAGGTGGCTTCACATGCTCGGCCGAAGAAACACTCAAAGTACTCTTTGAGGCACACTTCCCCGAATGCATATATGATGACGACAAGACCTATGAATTCCTAGGACACTGCGAAAACTCTAGACCAAGGGCATCGCAGGAAGAATGGGAATTGGCACGTCAAGTGGTCACAACACACAGCGTCAAATGGGCAATAAATAAATTCAGCCCATTCAAGTCGCCAGGTGGAGACGGTATCTTTCCTGCATTACTGCAGAAAGGGCCTGACTCACTCTATATTCTTCTTCGTAACCTATTTAGAGCCAGTATAGCCTTTAGCTATATTCCTCAGGCCTGGAGAGTTACCAGAGTTGTATTTATTCCTAAGCCCGGGAAAAAATACACCGAGGCTAAGTCCTTTCGACCAATCAGTCTTTCATCATTCCTTTAGAAGGCTTTGGAAAGACTGGTCGAAAGATACATTCGAAGAAGAGTACTATCAGATACTCCTCTTCATAGAAACCAACATGCCTACCAGCCATCCAAGTCTTGCTTAACGGCGTTACACAGCCTTGTTAGCAGACTGGAGGATTCCATGGCATGGAAGGAAATAGCCCTAGGGGCCTTCCTTGACATAGAGGGAGCTTTTGATAACAACTCCTATGACTCTATGGTCATGGCTGCTCAAAAGCATGGAGTCAAAGACACTCTTTGTAGCTGGATAAACTCCATGCTCAGGAGCAGGAAAATTACAGCCAGCCTTCTTGGGGCTACAATGGGGGTTGTCGCCACGAGGGGATGCCCACAGGGGGGGGGTGTTCTTTCTCCCCTACTGTGGAGTCTCGTGGTGGACGATCTTCTCAAAGAAATGACCCAGGAAGGATATTATATACAAAGCTATGCAGATGACATAGCACTTGTTGTCTTCGGGAAATTCCCCAATACAGTCTCAGATATGATGAATCATGGTCTGAGGAAAATTCACAACTGGTGCAAGCAGGAAGGCTTGTCTATTAATCCTAGCAAAACTGTTGTAGTCCCTTTCTCGAACAGGAGGAACTTGAAGAACCTGGGTAGACTTAAACTAGGCAATTCAATCCTGGAATACTCTGAATCAGTTAAATACCTAGGCCTTGTACTAGATAAGAAACTGACTTGGAACAATCACATCGAAAATACCATTCGTAGAGCTAGATGGTCACTTGTGACCATCAAACGCACTATTGGAACAACCTGGGGCCTAAAACCTCACATAAGCCATTGGCTATATGTAGCAATGGTCAGGTGCCAGATATCTTACGGAGCCATCGTTTGGTGGCGCAAAACACTACAAATAACTGTAGCGGAAAAATTTACCAAGCTACAGAGACTAGCATGTCTATCTATTACGGGGGCTTTCAGAAGTACTCCTTCCATTGCTTTGGAGACTCTGTTGAACCTCCCACCCATGGACATTTACTTACAAGCGGAGGCCAGGCTCACTGCCCATCGCTTAGTGCAAACAGGGAACTGGAGGAACAGCAGCTCAGCAACTGCCCATACCTCCATATTAAGCTTCCCGGACATTACAGAGTTGAATATGAGATCAGATCTCATGAAAACTCAACACTGTTCCTTTCCTCCTTTCAAGACCACTCTTGGTTCTCGAAATGACTGGAGTGGAGGAATTACACCTGATAGAGGACGGGACCAACTTGTGTGGTTCACGGATGGATCCCGAATAGGGGATCAATCAGGTGCAGGCATATTCAGCCTATCTCCAAGGACAAACGTCAGTATAAGCCTTGGAAAATACTGCACAGTTTTTCAAGCAGAAATAATTGCTATCCTGAGCTGTGCACTCAGAGGAATTGAGAGAGGCTACCGTGGTAAGCGAATTCTCATCCTCACAGATAGCCAGAGTGCTTTAAAGGCGCTCTCCTCAGACCAGGTAAAATCAAAACTGGTATGGGAATGTTTGAATTCCCTTACTGCCCTTTCAACCCACAATAGCCTTGAAGTAAGGTGGGTGCCTGGGCATCAGGGAATTCTAGGAAATGAAAAAGCAGATCAACTGGCAAAAAAGGGTGCACAGACACCCTTTGTCGGCCCCGAACCCGTGGTAGGAATCAGTACAAACACTGTTAAAACCTCGGTTAAAACATGGATTAGGGAAAGACACCAACTTAGGTGGCAAACCTATCCAGGACAAAGACAGGCCAGGAAACTGGTCCTGGGTCCAAGCAACACTCTCTCCTCATCTATCCTTAAATTGGACAGAAGAGGAATAAGGAAAGTGGTTGCGTTAATATCTGAGCATGGTCACTTCAGGAAACATTTACGCAAAGTGGGACTCTATGAGGACGATCCCATCTGCAGATTATGCAAACAAGATGAAGAGACGGCCTCACACATCCTGTTTGATTGCCCAGCCCTGGCAAGAAAGAGGTTTACTCTCTCGATATCCAGGGAAGACCTGGGGAACGAAAAGGACATTGGAACCAAAATACTACACCTTATTCAAGGAACAGATTTTGGGAAAGAATGAGATCTTCTCGCCCAATGGGACGAGACGCAAAACATAAGCAAACAGGAGAAAGGAGTCATCCAAATACCCTGCTTGACTGCACTACCCTAGCACCAGGGAATATTTAGGGAAAGGAAGCCAACCAAAGGGGTAGCACAATAAGCCTTTTAGGCTGACGTGCGGGAGGTCTCAAAACTCTCTTCAAACCCCCCGCTATCTAATCTAATCTAATCTACATGGACTGAAATAAAAAAGTATAAAGGGAGGAAAAGAAGATATCTCAAAGAACAGCTATGGACAGCAATAATATTGACCGTGCTGTTAGTCATCGGAGGCACTGAGCTGAACCCAGGACCTTTATCTGACAATATTGCACAGTTAAAGTCCATGCTAAATAACATGGATATGGCAGAATTAGAGAACATGAAAAGAATGTGGAGTTGAAAATCGACAGTAGATTCGAGGAGGTAGGACTATACTGCGACTCTGAAAGGAAGAAATAAAAGACAAAATAGCTGAATGTAAGAAGAGGTTTGAGATGATAGAAAGAAGATCAGAAGCAAAAAGAAGAAAAATGAATTTAATTTTGTTCGGAGTAAAAGAGATCCGAGAAATGTGGTTAACTCAGATAGTAGAGAAGCTATTTGAAGATGACCTAGGGTTGAAACTAGACGGCTGGGAGACAGCAGACTGTTTTAGATTGGGAAGGCAAGGCAATAAAACGAGGCAGTAAAACGAGGCCTATACTGATCAAAGTAGCTATGATGAAGTTCAAATGGCAAGTTCTCAGTAATGCAAAAAAAAAAAAAGGGGCACGGATATTTGTAGAACATGACTATGGAACAGAGGATAAACAATTTAGAAATTTATTGTTGAAAGAAATTAAATTAGCCAGAGAAGAAGGTAGGAAAACATTTGTAAAAGGACTCGAACTATGAGTTGATGGAAGAAAGGAAATATGGAGTCAGCACTGACAGACAGATCACCGACAATGACTTAACAACGATGAGTGGCAGGGAAGAGGAAGGAGCAGGAATACAACTTGCGAGTGGTGCTAGATCATGGTAGATGACGACACAATATTACAGACAGGACAACATAATACAACTGAGTTGCCAGGAGCATGGAAGTCACCAGGAGGAACAGCTGAACGAAACATGCATGAAGTTAATGAGATACAGGAGTGTAGGGAAGAGGCAGCAGCGGCAGAAGAAAGAATAAGGAGATACTGTGTGAAATTGGAGGTGTTAAAAGGCAGAAACTATGGCTCAGAATAGCAGAAGGAATGTAAGATAGTGTTTTGGAATTTAGAAGGCTTAAAATTGAAGATTTCTAGCAGGGAAGTGTACGGGATGCTGAAATTAGGTGATATAATAGCAGTGGGCAAGACCTGGTGTGTGGAGGGAGAAAGTGTGCAATTAAAAGACTACCATTACATAGGAAAAAAATGGAGCGTGAAAGGGCAATAGGGGAGAGTTTCAGGGGGTATTGGTGTTTTTATTAGAAATAGTAGCATATTAACATATGTTAAGAGATGCCAAAAAAGTCTAAGGGAGTGTTATGGGTGAAGATAAGGAAGGTGGAAAATAGACAGGTGTGTATAGGCCTAGTGATAATATATAACCATCCTGAAACATCGGAATTTTATCATGCAAATTTATTTAAAGCACTAAGTGAAGGAATCGATGATTATAGCAGAGGTATCCAAGCATGCAATTTATTATTGTTGGGGACTTTAACGCGAGGGTAGGAATAGAACAAATAAGAACTGTGACAGTAGAAAATAACTGTGATTGGGAGAAAGAAGAATTGACAAGGAATAATAGTGATAAGGTAATTAGTAGAGAGGGTAATAAGCTGTTTGAATTCTGCGAGGAAAATAATTTAATATTGTGTAATGGAAGCATGGGAAGTGATAAACAGGGTATATTTACATTTGCAAATGCAAACGGACAAAGTGTGAATGATTATGCTATGTGTAGTGAAGGAATCAACGAGAGACTTGAAGGTTTTAATTTATTAAACGCGGTAGTGGACAGTAGCCATTTTCTATTAATGTTAAAAGTGAACATAGGCAGGAAAGAAGCAACAGAAAGTAATTCATCAAAGGGAACAAAAACTATAAGATGTTTTAATGGAAAGAGGCAAGGGCAAAATTTTGGCACAATATAAGTACAGAAGAGAGTGAAATAATCAGGGTGGGTGTCATAGAGGCTATATGTTTGGGGATATATAGCTGGCATCAGAAAGATTAGAATTTAATGTTAAGAAGAGCAGGGGTTACAATGGAAGTGAAAAATAAGTGGAATTTAAAGAGGGCAGGTTGGTTTGATGAGGAATGTAAAAGAGTAAAAAAAAAACAAGTAGTTAGAGAATTGACATGATGGAGGAGAACAAAATTGAACGAGGATAGACAAACCTTCGTGCTGCATAAATGGGGTTATAAATGTTTGATAGAATCAAAAAAGAAAGAATGGCAAAAGAAGGTGTGCAAACAGATCAAGGAAGTGGTGAAATCTAAGGATATTAAGTAGATATGGGGGATTGTAAATAATATTTATAAGCATAAAGAAACAGTCAATTTGATAACACCTAGAGAGTGGATAGAGTATTTTTGAAAACTAGTAGGGGCAGGAAGGAGGTGGAGTAGAGAGAGCAGGCTAGGTGCGGCAGCTAGAATGATTGACTGTCTGGATAAAGAAATATCAAATAAAGAGGTAGAATTTCAAATCAAAACTTTGACTTAGAAATCATAAAAAATGACCTAAAAACTGATATTACATTTATAAAAAATTATTGTACACACACAGTTATAGACTAGTTTGTACATAATTGTAAAAACTGTAAATAACTGTAATGTTGTGAATGTTCTTTTCTCACGGAAATTTATACTGGCACTGAGGCACTGGTGAGTCAAAATTTGGCATTTCCTTTTGTGGTCTGCCGGATTATATTGTTGTTTATTGAGGGTAAACAGTAGTTTGCACTCTCAAATCCAAGCAGGTGGCAGACTCTGGTGCCAAGTCAATCTAATAACAATAGTAATATAATACAAAATTTTGGCATTTCTTTGATTCTCACTTCCGACTGAGGCATGTCAACACTTTAATGCCGAATTTTTCCTTCTTGCATTAAACAAACAACACTTCAAAGACAGCACCGCTAGCGACGAAAAAAAAAGTTAATACACTCAATGTAAATACATGAAAATGACTAAATAAGGAAGCAAATGTGACGAAAATGACAAAATAATGACATAAAATTGAAATAAATGCCCTAAAAATATAAAATTGCATAAAATGACAAAAAATGACCTAATAAAAATGCATTTCTATAAACTAGAGGCCATGATTAGGATTTATCCACAAGTTGGCAATGTCTATGCAGCATCAATAAAAAGATGACATGTCATTAAAATCCGGGCCCTGATAATAACTGAAGTGAAGGAAAAGAAAGTAATGCCAGGAAACTGGAAGACAAGTATGATAGTTCCAATATACAAGGGAAAAAGAGATATACAAAAGCCAGAAAATTACAGGGGTATTAGTTTGCTATTCATATTAAGCAAACTATACACAGGTGTAATGGCAAAAAGGCTGCAGATGTGGACTGAAGCAGAGGGTAAATTGTCTGAGTTTCAAGCAGGATTTAGGAAAGGAAGAAGATCAATCAACAATATAATGATTTTGCAAACTATTGTAAGAAAATATTTGAGTACAAAAAGAGGAAGAATAGATATGAAAAGGCTTTAGATTAAATTAATAGGGAGGCAACTTAACATGTTTGGTCCTGGATTTCCACTGTTTTACTAGAACTAACCGTTAAATTGTCCATTGTGTGCAAAGTGCTTTTAACGGTTAGTTCTAATAGGGAGGCAAATTAAGAGTTAAAAGAGTGAGCGAAGAATTTATTTCTGGGACCAAAAAGTCATATGAAAGAATATAAATGTGTGTAAGATGCAAAAAAATGTAATTTTGGAATCTATTGATCAACAATTGGGTTTACGCCAGTCCATGCAAATTAAGTCCAATATTGTTCAATAGATGACATTTTGGAAAGAGTAGAAAAATATAATCTACATTGTCTGGTAATCAGAAAAAGACAAATGTCTGGTCAAATATGCAGATGATTTGGTAGTTGGAACAGTAACAATAATAGGCCTACAACGGGCAATTGACGAAATTAGCAAATTTTGTTCAGAATGGGGTTTAAGAATAAACACTAAAAAATCAAAGATAATGGTTTTCAAAAAAGGCTGTAAACTGAGGAAGCAGAAGAAGTGGTATATGAATGGTGAACCTTTGGATGTAGTGAAGGAATTGGACTATTTGGGGATGAGGATGTCTGCAAATGAGGGGTGGGAGGCACATGAGAAAAAAATAGTAGTAGTAGGTAAAGCAGCTGTGAGAGTGGTTGGAAATTATGTATAAAATTCCAAATATTTCAGTTATATGGTTAGAGAGAATATATGAGATAGTGGTGGAAGCAAAAATGTTATATGGGGTTGAAATGTGGGGGCATCAAAGGAGGTTGAAAGTTGACTTTGTACATAGGATGTTTTGCAGAGAAGTGCTAGGCCTACCTAGGGGATCATCAAGGGGAGTGGCATTAGCAGAGTTAGGAAGGGTAGGAAGGAAAGGAATGATAGTAGAAAGAATTTTGAAATATTGGTATCGCAATATAAAAGTGGATGAGAATAACATATTAAAAGAATGTATGAAGTATTTAAATGAAGGTAGGAAGCATGATAATTGGGTGGAAAAAATTAAAAGGATACTGAAAGAAGTTGGAAGGGGGGATATTTTGCAACGAGCAGAAGGAATTAAGATAGGATTTTGGGGGGAAGTAAAAAAAGAGTAGAGGACATGGAAGGACAAGAGATCTGGGCAAGCTTTGTAAACAAAAGTTCTTTGAGATTATACAGAGTAATCAAAACAGAGTGGGGAAGGGAGAAATATGTGGATTGTTGTGATAAGCTGGAAGAGAGGGATACGCCTGGATGAGAACAGGGGTGATATATCTGAAAGGGTTAAGGAGGGACAGAGAGGAAGGTTGGGTACTATAGAGTAAAGAAGAAGGAATATCACACACTTAACAGAATGTGAAGGGGTAAGAAGGTCGAGAGTAGAAATTCGGGAAAGAAAGTGGGATAAATCTCATAATGAGATAATAATCAAGATGTTGAAATTCAGAGAAGAAAAGACAAGGAATATAGGGAGTATTTAGGAAAAATGAGAGAGAAGTGGATGACAAAAATTAACAAATAGATCAAGAATAAAATAATCAGGAAAGATGTGGTAAGTTAACCAGAATCCTCAATCATATACGAAACCTAGGGGTTATGGTATGAGGGGATTCTTAATGGGTAGACTTATAGATAAGAGACGTATAAAGTGGATGTAGTTAACTATGTATGTAAAAGTATGTGTAAATAAAATTCTATTCTATTCTATTCTTAGAAGAACATACAATGAAATAATAAATAAAAACCCTAAAAGTTGGCTAACTAAGGGAATCATAATCATGTAAAAGAAAAAGAAAACTACATGAACTATGCTTGACTACTGACCATGTGAATCTTAAATGTTACTATAAAATCTATTGCAATATATTGCGGAAAGTAATAGGTGAAGCTAAGTTAAAAAGTAATAAGGAATTTATAATGCAAGCAGGTAACAAAGGCAAAGCCATATGGAAAGTAGTCAATAAAGAAATAGGGAAAAAATCAGACATAAAGAACATGGGGCAGAGAGAGAGAGGGGCTGCAGCCGGCCCAGTTCTCAAAAGGGGTCCGGGTCCCAAAAGGGGGCCCGGCCAACCAGGTTTTATTTTTTACCTCTAAATTTACTCTACTCTAAAATAAAATTGTTTATAAGTCAATAAGCAGCTTAAGTTATGTTTTATGTGTTTATTTTTTATGCATTGTCCTGTCGTGTAACGGTGTCACGGAATTAATCAGTTAATTTGAAACGGATTATTCCTGAAGAAAAAAAACCATTTTTGAAAAGTAGAAGCAGAAATCCTTCTGGACTCAACAGTAGGCCTTACTAACGTTCAGCATTTAAAATAATAATTTTCAAAAGATTAATTTGGTACATAGAGATTAAAATTGGTATATAGGTCTACAGATAAAATTGTTCCTAATTAGAACATTTTAACGTATTTTTTCGTTTTAACACATTCACTACCGTGCACGCCATTTGGCGTGGAAGAAAAGCCAGCACTTCCCTCCCGTCCACGCCAGCGGGCGTGTAAGCGCCCGCGCCAATTTTTTGTATATTTCTTCAAGGAAATAGGGAAGGTGGTAGTTTCCATTTACGGCAATAGATAGGGGGGTGAATACACTTGCTAGTTTCCATTTAAGGCATTAGATGGTGGGTGAATACACTTGCTGGATTTACAGAAACCATAAAAATTATGTCGTTGACCTCCTGACAACAAAAGAATTCCATGTGCTTTTGAAGACCCCGTTTCGCAACGCCGGTCAGTAGCGTGAAGAATGGCTAGCATTAGGCTTAGTGGTAATTCCATGTGCAGTGACAAAAGAGATAAACGTGATTATAGGCATAGGCCATTATCAGGTGAAGAGATAGACGAATTATTATTCAACAATGATTGTGATGATGAATTAATCCTGTCTGCTGCAGCTCCGCAGCCATTCAACAAACACAGAAGTGTTCCTGAATGTACGTAAAATTTTTATGCAATAAAATCAAATAGTTTTCAAGAAAAACTGAAAATAGTGAGGTACTGTAAATTCATGTGTATGTTTAAATAGCCATTTAAAAATCCCTGGGTGGGGCATTTAAAGAGCTGGCAGGTAGTTAGTAGTGAATGTGTTAAGCACCTTGCTTCCAAATATATGAATCTTATAAACCTAAAAAGGCTAAATCGGACTGAAGGGCCTAAAAGGGGCTAAGGAAGACTTTTGCTGAAAACTAGGAGCTAAAGAGGACTTTTGCTGAAAAATTGGGGGCTAAAGAGGGCTTTTACAGAAAAAAAAATTTTAATAGATTTTCCAATTATTGCAAAGGAAAATAAATATGTGAAATTGTGCATTTTAAGAAAAGACATAATAAAAATTAATTTATACAACACACTGAAATTAACAATGTATATATCGCTTTGTCACTTGTCTTTGTAACTCGAAAATGTGCCGCCTCGCCTTCGCAGGAAATGAAACTTGAGCCATCTGCAATACTTTGAAATCTGCAACTAATCCATTGTCGTTTCATCTTTCAAATAACAAATTGCCGACCGACGACAGAGAAGTGTATTAAAGAAACAGTCTACTTATTTTTGTAGGTCGGAAGTAGTGTTGCGCGGTGTATTGACCCTTATTGTGCTTAAGATAGTTGATATGCCTTAACAGAAATCTTCAAAAACAGGACTTTTCCAGCAGTGGATTTCACATCTGATGATCGAGTAATTTTCTGCCAATCCTGTCAAAAACAAGTAAGTAAACATAGCTATCTTTTATTTTATTTCATTTTGAAATCAAAATTTAAAATGCTTTTACTAACATGCGTATGTAGTTTAAATGAAGTTGACATTTTTCATGAACACATTATTCTTTTTTTAATTATTACCATTTTCTTAGTGTTCGTTCATTGAATTAAAGACTTTTCATTAAAATACTATTAAAAAAAATAATTGTAGCATGAATTGTTCATGCAATTTTTCGAGTGCCGATATAAGGAATAGTTAGTTGTTTATTTTCTTAAAAAAAAAAAAACAAACAAACAAACAAAACTGGAATAACGGTAAAAACAATATTTTTGATGTTAATATCAGCGTTTTATTAAGGCGGCTAAAATCTTTTGTTTAAAACCTAAAACGGGCTATTCCACGAAAATAAAAGGCTAAAATACCTTTTATAAAAGCCTACAAATCCATACCATAAATACCATAAAATAAGCGTTGAATTGGGCTTTACTCTGCCATCAGTCAACTGATGTGATCCAAAATCAATAGGCTTCGTCCTATGGGCATTGTAAACGCATATACCAAGTTTCATGATAATCTGATAAAGTTTAAAAAGTTTAAAAACTCAATTGAACTGGTAGAAAAAATAAAAAACATTGAACTGGCCCCTGATGACAAATTGGTCTCATTTGATGTAGTCGCTTTGTTCCCCAGCATCCCGAAAGACAAGGTATTAACATATTTGAAAAAATGGCTGGGATCAACAAACAGAAGAATACTGCAATCTGACAAGCTTGTGTATAGACCAAACATACTTTAAATTTAACGGAAAATTCTATCAACAGAGTGCAGGACTGGCCATGGGAAACCCCCTCTCACCATTCTTGGCAGACATCTACATGAGTTTTCTGGAAACTCATGTTACAACAGCTTTCCCCTATATGTTTAAGACATGGCACAGATATGTAGATGATATCTTCGCAATAGTCAAACACAGACTCCAGGACTCCCTTAAACTTCTGAACATACAGGATCCATCTATAAACTTCACACTGGAGGAAAAAACAGACAACTATCTCCCATTTTTGGATCTAAAGATTATATGGAATTTGGCATCTACAGGAAACCAACTCATTCAGAATGCTATATTAAAGTCAATAGCCTCAACCCCATGGGACACAAACTTGCTGTGTTGAACAGCCTAACACACAGGTTAATAAACATCCCACTGAACAAAATGGAATTTGAAAGGGAATACCAGAACATCTTACATACAGCAAAAACCAACGGTTTCACAAAAGACATAGTAGACAAAAAAGTATCAAAATTCAAAAAACAAAAATTAATTAGGGACACAACTACACTCAGCTCAGATAAAGAAAGATCCACATATAAGAAAATTACATATCACCCATATGTAGACAGGAAACTGAAAAAAGTATTCAAAGAACATAACATTACTTTAGCATCTGTAAATCGCTTCAGTATTGTTAGATATCCGGTCCGTGAGGAACATGTTAGAATGGGAACTCAATAGGATTAAAGTATTATATAGGTGTTTTCGGAGGACCAGGCATATGCCAATTAAATAATAATCGAAGGGAGACAATGGACTGTAGGTTGCTGGGACAGAGATTTTAACCTGGGTAATTTGCAACGATATATATTCAAGAAGCCTGAATTCTGAACTAATGGATACAGCACTTATACACAATAATAATAAAAGAATGAATACAGTTAATGTTCTTGTAGAAAACTATTCTCCCGCCCTTTGGCGAAGGTAACGCTAGACACAGCCTGTACACAGCACGAGACTTCTAGGTTAGAACAATAGAAATTCTTGTAACTAACATTAAAATACAAGATTATTTACTGGATTTCACACGTAAAGCTGCCTACACTCTAGGAGCCTGATATACGCGGAGTTACAGATGAGGAATTGATATATATAGCGAAAAGGTCCACACAATTAGGAACGCTTGTGACGCGTGTCTATATACCGTGACGTCTCGATCCGAACTAACTTGCACTGCAATAGCGTGCCTAACGCTGCAAGCACACACCTGCACAGGATATGAGTAATTCACGCGCCAATTAATGGCGGAGGCGCCAAATAACACAGAGGTTAATTTAAAACACTATAACTTATAGGCTCTTGATCTAACATAACTCCCGCCTAAAATCGACAGATTTTACATAACACTTTGCGGATAGATCAAGATTTACTTTACTAATAGATTTACACTTATTGAATAGGCAAGGGACACACTTTTACAATTGGTCGCTTGTATTCACCATTAGACGTACGCACTGTCACAACACGCACTAAACCGTCGTCACCAGGATGCACTGATGAGATGATTCCCAGCTTCCACTGGAGCGGTGGAGAATTATCTTCTTTCAGGAGCACAAGAGTACCAATCTGAATGTTTTCGCTGGACACAGACCACTTCTGCCTCTGCTGCAGTGAATGTAGGTAGTCAGCTGACCAACGCTGCCATATGTGATGTATGTAGGTTTGTAGCTGATGCCATTTAGCAACATGAGAAACATTCTCTGCCATAGGAGGAGAAGGTAGGGCTGTGAGTTTTTCTCCAATGAGAAAATGTCCAGGAGATAGATAGGATGAGTCGCTAGGATCATCACTTAGGCGTAGGAGAGGTCGAGAGTTTAGACAGGCCTCAATCTGGGTGAGAACTGTGGAAAGCTGCTCATATGTAAACACTTGGCTACCCATCACTCGTCGTAAATGAAATTTCATGGATTTAACAGCAGCCTCGTGCAGTCCTCCAAAATGTGGGGAGGAAGCAGGGATAAAATGCCATGTGAATTCATTAGAGGAGGCGTAGTCTTGGAGAACTTGTTGATGGGTGCTGGACTGAAGCAAGAAACGCAGCTCGCGAAGCTTGTTGTTAGCACCAACAAAGTTCGTCCCATTATCACTAAATATTTCCTTGCAAAGTCCTCTACGCGATGTGAATCTGCGCAGGGCGGCGATGAAGGCATCAGAAGTAAGGTCGGAAACCAGCTCGATGTGAACTGCTTTCGTAGCCAAGCATACGAAGATAGCAATGTATGCTTTGACCTGAGTTTTGCTGCGGGGGGAACCGTATCTTATGAAGAATGGTCCAGCGTAGTCAACCGCAGAACGTAGAAATGCTCTAGCAGGGGTCACCCTGTAGCTAGGTAGGCTGCCCATCAGCTGGTGAGCACCTTTGGCTTTCAACTTAAAACAAGTTAAACATTTGTGTAGCGTAGACTTCACAACTCTACGTACACTTGGAATCCAATATCGTTCTCGCAGAGAAGATATGAGCAGTTGATGTGATGCATGAAGCAGTCGCAGATGCTCGGATTCAATTATCAATCTAGTGAGGTGGTGACCTGGAGGGAGGATAAGCTGATGTCGTGCATCATGTGGTAATTCAGCTTTCTCCAGACGTCCACCCACTCGGAGCAGGCCATCCTTGTCCACAAAAGGCACCAAGGAGAGGAGCGAACTCTTGTTATTCACTTGCATCTTACTCTGAAGATCGGACAGTTCATGTGAATAGGCTGCTTGCTGAGCTATTCTTATGCAAAGTAACAAAGCTTGTTGTAACTCTTCAACTGTGAGAGGGCCGTGACGTTTAACTTGGCTTCTACAGTTGTTTATAAAGCGTAGCATATATGAAGTAACTCTTTGTAAACGCGCTAGCTTGGAAAAGCGTAGCATAAAATCTTCTTCAGCATGTGTGACTAGGCAAACTGTGTCACGCTGCTCACCCATGTCCTGCAGCTCAAGTTGCTGAGGTTGTTTGGGCCATGATTCAATAGGCTGTGAAACTGATTGTTGTCTGGACTCACCCAATGAAGTTTTATGCTGTTTCATTGGCAGACGTACTGTAGAACTACCATCATCATTGCGAGTGGTATTTTCTGCATAATGCTGTTCGCACCTTTTCTCTTCTTGTGTTAATATCTGTTGTGGAAAGTCTTCGAGGTCCCAAAACCGTCGCAGCTGCTTGTCCACATTATCCGTAGAGATGAAGAAGTTGTGCTGGGAACCAGTATCTAGATTGCCTTTCACAGAGGACTTAGGAATGGTTCCCGACAATATCCAACCTAGTTCTGTACTGATTAATGCAGGAAACCCAGGATTGGTCAGGATTTTACCATGGAAAAGTTCAAAGAATAATGCTCCTCCAATTAGCAAATCAATTTCAGAAGGAATATTAAATTTAGGATCGGCTAATGGAATTTCAGAAGGTATGTTCCATGAAGATGGATCAATTCGGACTGCAGGTAGCTTCCCTGTTATGCGAGGAAGGATTAGGCAATCTAGATTCCTTCGATAGTTGTAAACCATAGATCTCACATTTATGTTTACACTATGACTAGCATTCGATGAAGTACCATTAATACCCTTGACAGGCGTATCAGCTGTTCTTGTTGGAAGTTGCAGACGCCTCGCTAGATCTGCAGACACGAAACTGGCCTGGCTAGCAGAGTCTAGAAGGGCCTTACACTGTATGTAGTTACCATGCTTGTCTTGCACTTCGACTCTTGCAGTCGCAAGTAAGACGTGAAGCACTGGCTTTATTTTCACTGAACAATAACTCGCAGGAGCCTCAGTCCTGTTGTTATTCACTGTATCACTGCTTTCACTCGAGTGTGAAACCGTTCTCCTGTGATCACTGCTGTGTAACATCTTGCTATGAAGTTTACCACAGTTACAGAAGGAAGATGCGTTGCACTGATTTACTCGATGAGTATTAGCAAAACAGTTGAAACACAGATTTTTACTCTTCACAACTTTCCATCGCTGTTCAACACTCAGCTGACGGAATTGTTTACATTTAAACAAGTTATGGCCGCCTTGACACTGAGGGCATAACTGTTCAGTTGTCGACACATATGACTGACGACTGTTATTATGTTGATTTCTAGGCTCACGACGTTCATTTCTAGGTTTTGATGGGCTGGCCCTGTTGCAGGAATTATTCGACAGCACCTCTAGAGAATGAGACTTAGCTTCTAGAAATAACACAAGTTCACCTAATGGAGTAAATGTTTGAGAATCGATTCTAGATTCCCATTCTCGCTGCACGCTTTCAGGAAGGTGCTCCAACAACAATTGCATTAGAATGACTTCATGAAGTGGCACTTCTAATTCTAAAGCTTCAATAGCATGCAAGTTGTTTTGGAATTGATTCAACAAAGTTCTCAAATCTGCAACTGTCTCTTGGCGTGCTACAGGTAGAGATAACAGATGCTTAATGTGGGATATGGCAATTAAACGCTTATTGTTATATCTTGCACACAATAGGTCCCAGGCCACTTGGAAGTTCTCACTCGTGACTGGCAAACTTTGCAATAATGTTTTAGCTTCGCCCCTTAGCGAACCAATGAGATAGTGGAATTTTTGAATAGGTGACAAACTGCTATTATTCACAATCAAACTCGAAAAAGTGTCAAAATAATGTTTGAATTTAGTTACATCACTGTCAAACACTGGAATTTGAATAGTAGGTAATTTTATCGCATTACTTGCCTGTGAAGCACTAGAGTTCACTGATTGTCTTGTGCCACTGTTATTTGAATTGACACTGACTGACGTAGGCTCACGAGCATGCATCAACTCACTTAACCTAGCTTTTAGATTAATGTACACTGTTGATACCTCGTCTGCATATTGTATGTGACTATCAAGTTCTGTATCAACTTCCACCATAGATTCAATTTGCGTCTGGACCGCTTCAAACTTTTCAATTTCATTTAACAGTTTTTCATAATGCGCTTTGATCACGAATATGCTAACATCTTCAGGTACGTCGTTGAGAAAGTTCTGTGTCAATGTAAACTTTCTTTTACATACACCTCGACGTCGTAATAAAGCTTTCATATCTTCTTCCATGATGAACAATTAACATAGACAGCGTAGAAGTGATTGAGCAGTCAGCTGTATTCTCTTGTTGCGGGCGGCAGTGGAGGCGGTCGGAGAGGAGGCCGTTGTCTTCTTCTCGCGGCGGTGGTGACCATGAGCACGTGTTGCCTTGCAGCCAGCTGGTGCGCGCGAAGCGAAGCAGTTCAGGAAAATCACTAGAGCCGAGCGAAGCCCGAAGCTGACACGAACTCCACACGAACGGCACCTTCGGGTGGTCGCGCGAAACTGGACCTTATTAACAACAAGCGGACTCCTTGTAATTTCGTCATACACGAAAATCAGCTACAAGTCGCACTCTTCTTCCTTAATTCAGAAATCATTGCAAATATTCAGATCGTGCCCGCGAGGACCATGTTAGATATCCGGTCCGTGAGGAACATGTTAGAATGGGAACTCAATAGGATTAAAGTATTATATAGGTGTTTTCGGAGGACCAGGCATATGCCAATTAAATAATAATCGAAGGGAGACAATGGACTGTAGGTTGCTGGGACAGAGATTTTAACCTGGGTAATTTGCAACGATATATATTCAAGAAGCCTGAATTCTGAACTAATGGATACAGCACTTATACACAATAATAATAAAAGAATGAATACAGTTAATGTTCTTGTAGAAAACTATTCTCCCGCCCTTTGGCGAAGGTAACGCTAGACACAGCCTGTACACAGCACGAGACTTCTAGGTTAGAACAATAGAAATTCTTGTAACTAACATTAAAATACAAGATTATTTACTGGATTTCACACGTAAAGCTGCCTACACTCTAGGAGCCTGATATACGCGGAGTTACAGATGAGGAATTGATATATATAGCGAAAAGGTCCACACAATTAGGAACGCTTGTGACGCGTGTCTATATACCGTGACGTCTCGATCCGAACTAACTTGCACTGCAATAGCGTGCCTAACGCTGCAAGCACACACCTGCACAGGATATGAGTAATTCACGCGCCAATTAATGGCGGAGGCGCCAAATAACACAGAGGTTAATTTAAAACACTATAACTTATAGGCTCTTGATCTAACAAGTATAAAAAATATGTTGAAATCCACTCATATTGATAAGTCTCCTGACAAACAAAAATCTGGAATATATCAATTCAACTGTAAGGACTGTGATTTAAAATACATAGGTCAAACAAAAAGGAATCTCGAAATTAGAACAAAGGAACATTACAGGAACATAAAATATGGACAAATTGATAAATCAGCAATAGCAGCCCACGCTTGGGAAACAGGACACGAAATCAATATGGAACCGGAACTAAAGAAATGGACACAAGGACAAAGACAACTGACAGTTTGGGAAAGAATACATATACATAAGAGCAGGAACAAACTCATGAATTTTGAAATTCCCGGGGAAGAGGACCTCATTAGTAAGTTCATTGGTGGCCCGCGAGAGGATGCTCATGTTGATCAACAAACAGAGGAGCATACAGATGGAATCTAGCTGAGGATGTTTAGGGATGCCTAAACGAAACTGCAGTCCAGGTTAGTGGCAATTTTAGTGAAGTCAGTGTACTATCCATCTCATTATTAATTCTAATTAATAAATACTTCACTGTGTAAACTTCCTGATTATTAGGATTTATTTGAGTTATCGTGCTTACACACACATGGACAGACAAGACAGATATTTTCCCGTTTACCACACAATCTCATAAAGTACCGGTACCATTCTGGCACTTAATAATTATGTAATATCATTACATAATCTTTCTGTTGCATACATTATAAAGGACGAAGTTGGGTTTCAATGGTAAATTTAATATTTGACTGGGGCCTGGGAAAATTTGTCCCTGGGGCCCTTACTTTCTCTCCATGGCCCTGATAAGGTATAACATTGAAACATTATAGGGTGATAACTTATTAACAGTTCACATAAATAAATTAGCAGAAACATTTAATCATTATTTTGTTAACATGGCAGGAAATTTAAATACGCCACTAGCACACAGTGCAAGGCCAATTTTTTAACTAGCATAACTGTTACAACAGAAGAAACATGTAAAATAATGAACTGCTTAAAGAATAGCCTAACTTGTGGTTTGGATGAAATACCGGACACCATACTTAAAAAATGTGCTTCTCAGCTAACACTATCAGTAACACTACTCTCAGGAAAATTGCCCGAAATATTTAATATTGCTAAAGTTTGTCCAACTCACAAAAAAGGTGAGAAACATAACATTGAAAACTATAGGTCCATATATCTGCGGTCCGGATTTTCCAAAATAATTGAAAAAATCATGTTTAACAGGTTGGTCTCCTTCAAAGAACCACACAATATATTTACACATCCACAGTTTGATTTTAGGAAAGATAGAGGTATTAATGATGTGCTTGCAAAATTATGGAATCAATTTTAAATGCTATAGACAATAAAGAGCAAATAGTAGGATTATTTCTCAAAGCATCTGACATGGTGAATCATGATATTCTTAAGGAAAAACTCAAATTTTATAGCATCCGAGGGTCAGAACTAAATTGATTCATCTCATTTCTCAGTAACAGAAAACAAGTTGTTCAAATAGGTTCAGTTCAATTAAATTTTGTATACTTGCCTCATGGTGTCCCCCAGGGTTAAATTCTTGGATCGACACTCTTTCTTCGGTACATTATTGATCTCCCTTCTCTCATGGACAAAGCAGAAACATCTTAATGCTGATGATACCAACATATTATTTAATCATCTCTAATCATCATAAGCGGCTTTGTCCTGACTGACTGACTGACTGACTGATGGAGAATCAACGTAGAGTCTAACTATAATAGGTAGAGACTTGGAATTTTGGCAGTACCTTTGTTTCATAATGTAAGTGAATACTAAGAAAGGATTTTGCAAAATTTTGAGTTTTAATGCAAAAAATCAAATGTTTTCGAGACGAAATACCTTCCGTAAGAAACACACGAGCCATTGGATTGTAGGAAAACGTTCTTACTAGCAAGACAGTATTAAATTGTGAAATTAATTCAAGACGGCCTTGCTTGGTTCCTATCTTGATTAATTTGTTTACGATTTGCAGAGATCTCATTTTTTTAACATAGGTGAACAGAAAGGGAGAATGAACGCAAGCCTAAATGGGAAAACATTGAATGATTTGGATGATATGCAGGTTTTTTGGGCTAGGGAACTCAAATCTGAGGTCTTTTCTTTTCCACGGGTGGTGCACTTTGTTCGTGAAATGCACCTTAAAGCCGGGTTAAAGTTGTTTTAATTATCAATCTTTATAATAAAATTGTTTATGTGTGGTGTAATATCCTGTGAGCAAAGTCCAGGGTCATCTCAGCCTCGTGTGCAAGCAGCACTGCTGATGTGTAAATTCTTTTTGAATATCTGGTGGCCACTATACGCGTGGCCGGTAAGTAGTCTCTGCAAGGATATTGAATAATATGGACGTTCTCTGGTTAATATTCGTAAATATCCCTGAGGGGGTACACAGGGGATGAACAATGGAGTAATAATAGAGATAGCGGAATCAAGGGTTATATTAGTGGAACATTGTACAAAGTGTAAATAAACGGAAATGATGGGGGAAACGAGTGACTACCATTAAGAATAAGAGATCCCAGCACATCCTTACCCTCCGTCATGTAGGGCGACTTATACGACATCTGAGGCAGTAACAACGACTAACAACGAGTAATAGCAGCAGAAGATACCTCCAGTAATTGATGTACACCCCTACATAAGGTGTCAGAGGTTTTTGGGGACTTTCGCACACGTGCCACAGGGCGAGGGGGCTATTGTTTCGTAAGGGGATAACATCCATGTTGGGCGTAACATCCATGTTGGGCGTAACATCCATGTTGGGTGCCGTCATGCAGCAGCATAGAAGATAGAAGAATGGAGTGCAGTGTAATAATCACGACCACAGACTTTGGAATGGTCGTTTTCAAAATACCACAAGTGTGTGTGGCCAGTAATTTATATTTCATTTATAAATTATGTGAAAAATATCAACCAGCTCAGCATGGCCGAGGTAACTGTGCAAGAGGCAATGGATGCCTTAGTGTGTCATGTGGCGCAGTTGGAGGCGTGAGAAGCTAATTTGGAACAGGAAAATGTGCAGCCACACCAGAGAGCCGACAATAGTAAATCCAATTTTAGTCTGTTGTCCGCTGTACAATTGTATGGAGGTGATAGTAAGGAAAATATCTGTACTTATAGGTCTTATAGACCGCTATAAGAGTAAAACGACAGCTCAATTCCATCGTGATATGTTGGCCAGTATCTGCATGCAAAAGAGGGAAGAAATAGAGGAATTTGCAGACAGGATATCCAGAATAAATGTATGTACCTATGAACTTACAGCTGATCAAGGAGTGAACAGAGTACTTAAACAGGAGGCAGATATGCATGCCCTTGACACTTTTTTGAATGGGCTGAAGGCTGAGGTACGATGCCTGACCCGGTTGCAATTTCTGGAGATGTTTCAAGATGTGGTACACAAGGCAACAGCAATTCAAGAAGCAGACTGAAGGGAACCAAGGGTGGTAGAACCACAGAAGATCTTCTCAGGACAGCGCGGAGGCGGAACTGGTGGTGGAAATAGAAGATCTGATTCACACCCAAAATCGACCTGGCAAGAAAAGGGGCAGTTGCAGGACTCCCAAGGTGTTAAGCAGGAGCCAAGGCAGAGTGAGCCCAATCAAACTGAATGTTTCTGGTGTCATAATGGGCACATGGCCCAGCAGGGTAGGGTTAGGTTAGCCTACCCAAATGCCGCAGGGGTGACAAGAGCCACAGGTCATGCACCCCATTAGAGGACATGACTTGGGCTCCAATTTTGCTGGGAGATGGTATATTAATGATGCCAGTAATATACCAAGGTAAGAAAACTACATTTTATGATTGATACAGGGGCCCAATCTACGCTAGCATGGAATCCAGTTTTAAAAAAATGCAAATTAGAAAACTTGGATGTAAGTTTTATGGGACTCACAAAGCAGACGCCATAATGAATAGAATGAGAAAGTGTGATGACTCGGCCGCTAATACAATGGTAGGTATAGGGAGAGCGGCGGTCCACCGAAACACTGGCAGCACCTTCGTTTGCGTTTCAACTTCTCAATGCTGCATCATGATAGTTTGGCATCTTATTATTAAACTCGCAATCTTTAATTAACCCTTGTTCCTATTTCTGTGAAATTTGTGCAGAAATAATCTGCACAACACAATCCTTCTGATGGTTGAAACAGACTTAAAAAATGCGGACATAAATGTTTTTATTTCATTATATAAACATCACCAATTACACAAAATTCATGGAGGGTGAAACGGAATTTGACTATGCGACAATTTTTTTCATTTTTGTGTCCCGTAAAAACTTCAAGCGAGAAAGTTTTAGTGAAATATTTAAACTTTATTTTAAATTCAGTACCACCTTTATATCTTGAATGGTTTACGAGTAATTGAGTGGTAATTATTCCGGGCGCTACAGCTGTCTGAATGAATTGGGACGATCGTGAAATGTCGAGGGTGAAGCAAATTTGATTATGCAACATTTATTATTTTATTTTTGTGTCCAGAAAGAGATCAAGCGTATAAGGTTTAGTGAAATATCTGGATCTTATTATAAATCGAGTACCACCTATATATCTATAATGGTTTACGAGTAATAGTAATTACTCTATAGCTAAAGCTATCAGAATGGTATTGAGGTATTAGCAGGCATCTTTTCCATAAAATACCAGCAATAAAGTAAATTTTTTTACATAATTTATTCGTGGACTCAATAATAATACTATATTAACTGACTACTTGTACCCATACTGCAAGATTGACCCGCTGGGGAAAAGGAGTGAATGAAGCTTTTTTCTAACTTAGTAAATCTGCACTACTTTTATTTATGCATTTATTGGATTATTTAGAATATTTTCTGTTTTGAGTCATTTTGAAATAGATTAATGTATTATTTTGTTTAAGAATGTTTGCAATTTTTCCTATACCGCCCGTAGTAATCCTGCTCCCGCGAATCTCAAGCAGAGTAACTGCTACCTAGCGGCGGAACCAGTGAACTACCTCAGTCATCACACTTTCTCCTCTATTCATTATGCAGACGCTTAGAAGTCAGGGGGCAGCGTATAGGGGAGAAGAATTATTGCCTGAACATTCATGTCACAACTCCAGTAACCTCCACTTGAGATGGCATATTGGGGATGGATTTTTTAAGTAAACACTCTGCTGTGGTTACTTTGAAGCCGAACCACCTGGGACTGAGGGGATGCAGTGAGGATGGCCAACTTAGGGGTGAAGAAGAGGAAAAAGTGGATACCAGAGAGGGAACCCTGAAATTAAGCCAAACTGTATCTCTTCCTCCAAATTCAGAGATCTGTTTCTGTGTGCCAATAGAAGGAGTGAGCCAACCCAAGTGTTGGAGGGATTCGCCATATTTGTGCCTGGTAGAGCCAATTGTGAATACAGAGTTGGAAACCAATCGAATATATATCGCCAGAAGTGTTAATAGGTGTGCCGTCGTTAGCCTAATTAATCCCAGTGAAGTGGAAGTGAACCTACTCAGGGGTACTAGGGTAGCGGACTATGAACTATTCAGTGAGAAAGAAAACAACATCCAATGCACTGAAGGGCATAATTGTGGTTTATAACGTGTGGAGGCACGAAACACCCCTAATGATTTTGGTCCAGCATTAGAACACCTAGCAGAGCATGACAGGCAGAGAATCCAGCCCATATGGGAAAAGTATGCAGAACTGTTTAGAAAGAGAGGGTTACCGGCTACAGACTTACTACAACATATGATAGATACCGGGGATGCTAAACCTATTTATCATAAACCATACCAAGTTCCCCACTATTTGAAATGAGTAGTGCAAGAGTTCATTGACACCCAATTACAAGATGGGATTATCTAGCCTAGTGTTTCGGCTTGGGCAGCTCCTATAGTGATTGTAAAGAAAAAGTCACCAGATGGAACCCCCATATATAGGTTCACCTGTGACTTTAGGTCCTTAAACAGGGTAACCACCCCTGATGTGTACCCTCATCCTGATATTCAAGAATGCATAGATAATTTGGGAAAATGTAAACATTTTTCTAGCCTCATTATGACCTCAGGCTTTTATCAGATTGAAGTGGACCCTAAGGACAGACATAAGGTAGAGTTCAACATACCCCCAAGGACATTACCAGTATGTTTGCTTACCCATGGTGTTGAGGAATGCAAGCTCGTACCTGCAGCCTCTGATGGACCTGGTACTGAAGGGGTTAACACCACAGCAGTGCCTGGTATTCATAGACGACATCTGCGTTATGTCAACTACCTTGGAAGGGCATGCAGTGCATTTAGAAAATGTGCTGAGGAGGCTGAGTGAAGCAAACCTGTCTGTGCAAGTTCGCCAGGAGCAAATTGCTGTACTTACAGCAAGTGATTTCCGCAGAAGGAGTGAAGGCCAACCTGGCATTGATAGAGGCGGTGAGAGACTTTCCACCACCCCATAATGTGAAGGGCATCAAAAGTTTTTTAGGATTGGCAAATTTTTATTGGAAATACATCAAAGATTTTGCTAAAAGAGCACACCCACTGACAGAGAGGTTAAAGAAGAGTATCAGTTTTGAATGGGGGTTGGAAGAACAAAAAGCAATGGATAAATTGAAGGAAGTATTGATCTCTGACCCAGTATTGGCTTATCCGGATTTTTCATGGCCCTTCATCGTAACCAGCGACGCAAGCAATCGAGCCCTAGGGGCGGTGCTGTCACAGGTGGTTAATGGGGAGGAGCACCCCATTGCTTACACCAGCAGGAAACTATCCCCTGCAGAACAACGTTACAGAGTATCTCACAGGGACGTAAGTTCACCCTTATTATCGACCACATGGCATTAAAAAGTATATTGTCTAAAGCTACAGAGAATGCTCAGCTGGCGAGAAGGGCTCTACAGTTGTCAGAATATGATTTTGAGGTAGTACATCAGCACATGGGTTGTGGATACCTTATCTCGTTGGTTATGCCCTTTAGGACCAGCTGCAAGGGAGAGAAGTGTTGGAGAAGAAAAGGTGAAAAGGGATTTAGGCTGTGGGATAATCTGTGTAAGAACACTAAGGGGGGACTACGGATCGTAGTGCATAAAGCCTGCCGGAGTGAAATTTTATTTGAGTGCCATGACCATGTGTTGCCAGGTCATGGGGGGGGGGGCAGAATCTGACTAACAAATGTGTGGCATTGAAGTACTGTGGCCTGGCTGAAGGAAAGATGTGAATCGATGGGGAGAAACTGTATAGTTTATGGGAAGCATACTGACAGAAATAAGAAGAGGGCAGAATTGCAACAGTTGCCAGAGGTTACACAACCTAGTGAGCAGGTGGCTTTGGACATCTGCGGCCTGATTAAAAAAACTCAGGAACAGGGGTGCAAGTATATGCTCACCATCATCGATCACTTTAGTTGTTACCCAGTTATGGTGCTGCTGCAAGACCAAAGGGTGGAAACCATTGCTAGAAACTTCATGATGGAATGGGTATTGAAGTTTGGAGCACCCCAAAGTATTTTGAGTTACCAGGGAAAAAAATTTATGTCCGATCTCATGGAACAGGTGTGCTGGCTGTTAAGAATCACCAAGCTAAGAACCACCCCCCATTCCACCCACAAGCTAATGGGAGGTGTGAGAGTACATAGGACCATATTTGGCATATTGAAAAATATGTGAGTGCTAAGCAGCACGATTGGGACAAATTATTGCCATATGCTGTTGCTGCATATAACACTAGCAGACATAAATCTACTGGTATGAGTCCTTAATGAGATTTCATATGGTAGATAGATAAACAATGCTATCATGAAAGAAACAGATTACGCCAAATTTTTAGGTATATTATGTCACAAAATAAACAGAACACAATGAAAATAAAAAATCAAACCTTAAAGGAAAGTTATAAAATATAAAGGGTCAGTATACATTTTGAACATTTTGATTTGTGTATGCCTTAGCATAGTGGTTGAGGCACTGTGCTACAAACCACGGGTTTGATCCCTGATGAGGTCAGAGTTTTCTAATTGCCCTAATCCTTCTGATGGCACTATGGCCCTGGGGTCAACTCAGCCTCTAATAGAAATGAGTACCAGGAGCAATCCTGGGGGTAAAGGCAGCCGATGCGTAAGGCTAACAACCTTACCACCTTCAATCGCCGAATGTCTAAAAATGTGGGAACCTCAACATCCTGGAACCCTCTGGGCCTCCATGGCCTGTAATAAGGAACACTTATTAAGTATTGAATTGTAAGTTACAGTATTTGGAAGAGTGAAAGTAAAAGGAACAACACTTAGTTTGCATTTGATTTTGAGCATCACTTGTGGAGAACTATCAGATCTATCAGATCTCTATTACCAACTTTAAATAAAACAAATTAAAGCAAACCTAAAAATAGTAACAAATGAATATGAAATAGAAAATAATCACTACAATAGACTTTGAGCTGTACACTATTACTTCACTGAACAATGTAATGTTACGTTCAACATAGATCTATAAATCAATTAAACATTGCTTAGAAGGGGAATTGTGGCAGGACATAAATGGGAGGCCATCTACAAATTATTTATTGCATTTCAACTATAACTGCCCAGTGGTGGGCCAAAAAATAGGTACTGGTACTAGCAAACACAGAAAATTAAACGGCCTCCAGAGGTGATTAAACTTAAAGAACAAATTAAGGACATGTATTCTTGGTATCAGTATACAGATCATGACTATTATAAAACCAAACTAAAAAACTGTAACAATGACTATCAAACTGCCTGAAATGGGAAGTCCATATAAACAACAACTGAGAAGCTTAGTCAACATTGCTATGCTTTCCAGGTTCTTACGAAACTAACACCCACTGAAGTGTTAAAATCAATTTAATTTGCTTATGTGCAGTCAATATTAACATATGGAATCATTACTTGGGGATCTTCACCAAAATACATGCAGATATTTAAATTGCAAAAACAAATACTCAAAATTATTAAACAAGTGCCTAACAGCAAAACAAATTTCAAAGAGCTTGAAAGTTTATCATTATCCTGTATTTATATTTTAGAAACAGTTTACTACATTCATAATAGGAAAGTTTTCAAAAGAAACTCGAATTTTCATGCACACAACACTAGAACATCAGCATCAGGTAATATAGAGGAACCATCTCTATATATATAAAAGACTTTGTCCTGACTGACAGAGAATCAATGTAGAGCCTAAACTATAATAGTTAGAGACTTGGAATTTTGACAGTACCTTCGTTTCATAATGTAAGTGCTCACTAAGAAAGGATTTTGAATTTTTTTTATTTTAAATGCCAAAAATCAAATGTTTTTGAGAACCCTTAATCCCAATTTACACAGAATTATCAAATCCAAATCACAGTTCACATGACAACAGTGTATTGTTGGCAATGGTCTCAGGTAGGTTTGGAAATAAATTATACGGGACTTTGACAAATTAGAGAAGCTATCGATATAATTCATTGCTGTACCAAATAAATATTCAAGATGAAATCCTCGAAAATAATGCACAATATGATGCAGTCATATAACTTTCTCTACCCTGGACATAGAGAATACTGTACGAGGTATGGTAATATATATATCATTATATCCAAGGTTATTGGGAGGGAAGTATGAAAGTGATATTGAATTACTTTTCAATTTCATCCCTGAAACGGATGTATGGTAACATGAGAGTGAGAAATAAATATTCCGCACAGGCAATACAATTTTATGTTACCAGAATTTCTGTTTCTTCTTATCTGAACCCCTACCAGGCTTCAAGCATTTTCTGAGGGAACAGTTTGAGTGTGATAAGTCGTTTTTCCTACTTCAAATTCTAAATACCTATATAAGGACCTATAATTTAAAAATCAAAAGTTCTTCATAAGTTAATTTCCAATTACAAATACAAAACCCGGGCGACGCCGGGCCTTTTAAGCTAGTAATGTATAACTGTCTTCCTCGATGTCTTAAAGCACTAAGTAACAAAAACTTTAAAAAGAATATTAAATTGTATTGGAAGTTAACACAGTGAAGTTATATAACATAATAATTATATAAGAGTTGAATTTTTACAGAAAAACTTCACTTTTGGTATAGTTTACCTGTACTAGTTTCGGTGCCTTCGCAAACATTGTCAACAGCTATATTTCAACTGCCATGCTACCCTCCTGCAGACGTGGTACAAACTTTGAGATCAGGTCTTCATTGATCGGGATATCAAAGTTCATCATTTGTTTTCCCTTCTTGTGAATAAAAATCCTCTTCCACACTGAAAGCTCCTTGTATCCATGGACACATTTTAGTAGTTCTGGATCCCTGTCAACTTCATGTCCATCATCCCAAAAGTGTGCCGCTACCGTTGATTTTATCAAAATAATAAAACAAGAAAACAAGCTAGAATTCAGTATTCACAGGAAGCCCACCCACACTGATTCATACATCAAAGCCAATGGTTTCAATCCAACTCAACATAAACAAGCTGTATTCAATTACCTCACACATAGACTGGTAAACATGCCTCTCAGCAAAGCAGAATATGACCTGGAATATAATACAATCATCACCACTGCAGAAAATAATGTGTACAGAAGAGAACTAGTCGACAAGAAAATCAACAAGTGCAAAAAACAAAAATTAACAAGAGAGATCACCACCTTGAAACCAATAGAAGAAAACTTGAAATACAAGAAAATTACATTCCACCCTTGGGACAATAATAAATTCAGAAAAGTTTTCAGGAAGCATGGCATCACAACAGCACCTGTAAACAGATACTCTTTAAAAACCTACTCAGATCTACAAATTTAGAGAACCCCCACCGCAGTAAAAAATCAGGCATCTACCAATTTAAATGTAATGATTGCGAAAAAGTCTATATAGGGAAAACCAAGAGGACATTGGAAGTCAGAACTAAAGAACACATAAGACACATCAAATATCAAATACAGACAAATCAGCGGTAGCGGCACACTTTTGGGATGATGGACATGAAGTTGAAAGGGATCCAGAACTACTAAAATGTGTCCATG
This sequence comes from Ectobius pallidus, assembly GCA_964059195.1. Lineage (NCBI taxonomy): Eukaryota > Metazoa > Arthropoda > Insecta > Blattodea > Ectobiidae > Ectobius > Ectobius pallidus. Next base: position 61,676,285 of record CAXKWD010000005.1, read on the forward strand.
GACACAAGGAGCTTTCAGTCTGGGAAAGGATTTTTATTCACAAGAAGGGGAACCAACTGATGAACTTTGATATCTCGACCAATGAGGACGTCATCTCAAAGTTTGTACCACGTCTGCGGGAGGGTAGCACGGCAGTTGAAGTACAGCTGTTGACAATGGTTGCGAAGGCGCCGAAACTAGTAGGCCTACAGGTAAACTATACCAAAAGTGGAGTTTTTATGTAAAAATTCAACTCTTATATAATTATAATTTAAAAAGAAAGTAAAATGAATACTATTGACGCATTTGCAATTTAATGTAGTAGAATAGTTGAATTTAAACTTTTAATAAATTTTAAAAAAAGAGAATAAGTGTATCATTAACATTGCTGAAAAATTTAATATACAAATGAGGAAGACTTAAGTTTCAAATGCTGCATTTTACTCTAAAGGAAATCTCATAGTCCCCTCTAATATCTACTAATTTTAGACATGTAACATTTAGTTAACAAGTGTATCATTGTTTATCTTAATTCTATTCACTATTTTGTAGCTATCGTAAATTTTTTATTGGTAATGTAGCCTAATTGACCTGTCCGATATCATGCACATGATCTAAGGATGAAATATAATAATAGTAATAATAATAATAATAATAATAATAATAATAATAATAATAATAATAATAATAATAAAAATTATTGTTATTATTATTATTATTATTATTTATTTATTTATTTATTTATTTATTTAATTCCACTTTTTTCACAAGTATTAAAACGATGTCATCGGCTTTTGGCAAGATGACATCGTTGAATTTAAACAGAAATGTTTAGTACACTGCGGACTATGGATGTAGTACTCAAGATGACCGCTTTTTGCATACAATCACTCACATAATCTGTGAACTTCAAGTCTTGCAGTCTCTTTGTTAAGGTCTTCAGTACAAGTCCTGTTGAGGAGATGATTAAAGGCAGCACAATGACTTTTTCTTGCCTCCAGAGTTGTCGAACCTCTTCAGCTAGGGGTAAATACTTGGTTACTTTTTAGGTAGATTTCAAAGAAAAATCTACCTATTGCAATGGATACCATGTCATGATTTTCGAAAAATTCTTTCATATCTTTATGTTTCATGCTCCCCTAAGTACGAAACCACTGCCCGTTCAAAAAAAAATTTTGTGATATTTATATATCTTTACACGATAGCAGCCGTAATTTTGAAGATATTTGAACCAAATTTTATTATGTTATTTCTAGGCCCAATAGTTCGGACAAGTTCGTTAATGGGCAAAATTGGCCCAAGGGGGTGGTCGGGGGAGGGGGTTGAAATTTTAAAACATTTATATCTCGGCCCCTATGAAGTACAGAGGGAAACTTTGTTTGAATAAATTAGAGTACTCCCTATGGAGTTCACAGTGACACCAACAATTCGGGGTTTTTTGGGGGTACGAGTGGGAGTGGGGGTGGGGGATGGAAATTCGAAATTTTTGAAACTACGTCTTGTGGGGTATCGTTGAAAAGCTCTTGATGAGTACACTAGAAATCAATAACTAGTTTCTTGAAAGCTCTCATATGACGCGAGATTTTAATGTTTGAAAATAATAACACTTAAAAGAATTATTATAATATAATTTTGTCATGTTTAGCGGCTTTGCTAATTTTATTCATTGCTGATCTTGCGCATGGCCTCCCAGAATATTATATCCTATTCTTGTTGTCAAAACAAATGATTGTAGGCTCTTCCTCTTTACCGAATTCAGTTCTTATTACTGCGGGTTTGCCATGCCAAGGCTAAAAAAGAAGAGTGCTGCGCAGCGATATTAAATTAAACCAAAAGCACTTTGAAATCTACCTCAGCCTGTAGGCCTGCCTAAAGGGATTTTTTATTTTCACGCTGCTCTAAATTGTATTTGGTATGCCAATGTCTATAAGATATGTGATCCGGTTGTTTTTATCCTTCAACACTATGTCTAGTATATTGTGAGTTATTGATCTGTCAGTAAGTATGGATCTGTCCCAATATAATACATGTGAGTCGTTTTCCAGAACCACATCAGGAATATATTGATAATAGGGAACAGTATTCAGCACCAAGTTCTGTTGATGTGCCAGAGTCTGGTGTACAATTTTTGCCACTCAATTCTGCCGTATCAAATATTCTTTCGCCACAAGTGTCTGGCAAGCACCAGTAATATAATGGATTGTCTATGGGGCCTGATGGCAGCGCCGGCACGTATCATTCTCCAGGTTTGCTTTCACTATATATTTCAGGTAGTTTTTTGTGGTAACAGTCTGATTCTGAATTGCCAATAAAAAGCCCTCAGTCTCCGTGAAGATATTCGCTCGACCAAGCCAAGCATTGGAAGCCTCCTGATCAATATGTGGACGCTCCAGATCATGTGCATGGCGACCATGAAGTGGCTTCTGTGTCCATTGCTGTATAATACAGTGGTACCTCGAGATACGAGTGCCCTAACATACGAGTTATTTGAGATACGAGCTGTCGAGCGAGCGAAGTTTTGTTTTGAAATACGAGCGACATTTGAGATACGAGGAACGGCCAGCTGCGACGCTGCACACGGCCCAACAGTTTACTGCGCCTGTGCCTCGTGCGTCTCGTGTATTATCCCACGTATTCCCCCAGTGTGCTTGTTTACCTCGCTGTCGAAGCGTCTTTGCTAAGTTTTTCTAGGGCTTTTCGCTTTTTGTGCATTTACATATTTTATCACATTTCTTTTTATAACCATGGGTCCGAAGAAAGTGTAACAAATATGTATGTACACTTTATAAAACCAGTTTTATTTTCCTTTACATTCTCTTTTATTATGTTTTTATACAATATTTGTCATTTATAAACACATTTTTCGTATTCCAAAACACGTAACAAAAACAATTGGGGGTAGCATTTTTGGGGCTGGAACAGATTAATGGCATTTGAATTAATTTCAATGGGGAAAATTGCTTTGAGATACGAGCAAATTGACATACAAGCAAGGTTACGGAACGAATTAAACTCGTATCTCGAGGTATCACTGTAGTTGCAACATGGGCTGCATCTGTTTCTATATCAACAATATTAGCATGACGCGAGATCTAGTGGTGTAAACCGTTTGTCAGCTTCATTAACTGCCCGGTGTAGAAGAGATTTCTGGCTGAGGAAATAATTAAGAAGGCTTTGAATTTGCTTCTGACATATCCATGGTATGACTATCAGACCTCGTCCTCCTTTATTGCGTGGTAGAATCAATCTTTCCACTGCCGATCTTGGATGATGCGCACAATGTTTTGTCAGCAGCTAACGTGTAGGTCTCACTATATTTTCCAGTTCCATTTCAGACCACTTGACGATACCAAATGTATACATCGAGACAGAAATGGCAAAGGCGTTAATTGCCTTAAAGGTGTTCTTTCCATTTAGGCTAGAGTTTAAAATTGCTTTTAATCTCTCCAAAAATATACCTGTAACCCGGTAATGGACTTCTTTATGGTCTATCCCCTTTGCCTAAAGCATGCCTAAATATTTATACGTGTCCTCTTCATCCATGGCTTCAAAAGTCTCCGTAGCTTCTAGTGTGAAATTCATTAGCTGGACCTTTTCTCGTACAACACTGAGGGTCCTGCATTTGCTCATTCCAAATGACATTTGCACATCAGTGGACTACTTTTCTGTGAGCAGAAGCAGGTTCTTCATTTGCCTGTCATTGGCTCCATATAACTTGATATCATCCATGAGACAGCGTGTAATGCAAATTACCCATTCCCTTTATCTGCTATCCATATCCTGATGTATTCAACATAGATGACAAAGGGTTGAGTGCCATACAGAACCACAATGGGCTAAGACTGTCCCCTTGGAAAATTCCTTTTTTTATTTGAATACTTCCACATACAAGTTGGTTACCTCTTGCAACTGCAATACAGTTTCCCATGACAACATCAATTGCTGTAGTAAGGAAATGGCAGCAGGATCAATTTTATACATCTTGAGCACGCTGAGTAGCCAGGAATGTGGGACAGAGTCAAAAGTTTTCTGATAATCTATAGAAGCTGTATAGATGTTCCATGACTTGTGAGCTGCCTGTTCCATAACCACCGCATCAATTGTGAGTTGTTCTTTACATCCTTGTGATCATTTAATACAACCTTATTGTTCTTTTGCTAGAAGCTGATGTTCATCCAGATGGCAGAAAATTTTATTAGACAAGCAAGAAGTCAAGATCTTGTAGAGGGCGCACAGGCAAGTGATCGGCCGATATTTAGATGGTTCATCGGTGTTTTCATCCTTTGGCAGCAAATAAGTCACACCTTTAGATAAGTAAGATGGTATATTTTGTGGTCGTCGTAGAAAAGAAGAGAAGCATTTAGCGATATACTGATGCATGCTCGTAAATCTTTTGAGCCATAAATTATGTATACTATCAGGGCCGGCAGCCTTCCAGTTCTGGGTTTTGTTCATAGCAATTGTGACATCTTCAGCTGATATAGCCACAGCTTCCATTGGCAGTACATCCATAATATTGTTCTCTTCTTCTCTTATCCAGGCAGCATCTTCTTTGTGGTTCACTGCTTTTGACCATAATCCCCCCCAGAAGTCCCTGACTTCCTCCGCTGGTGGAACTCGATCACTTTTACTCTTAGGAACTTCCTTAAGGCTTCGGTAAAATAGCTTTTCACTACACTGGAAAGATAAATTATGCTCTCTTTGTCTCTTTGATTCACGATACCTGCAGATCCTTTTGGTCTTAGCAGCTAACTTCTGACATAATGTGTCTAGGATTTGTTCTGGGCTGCAGTTTACTGAGTCATACTTCGAGTGGTTAGACTCCGAATCTTGTATCTTTCGGCACAACTTAAGGATCTTACTGCTTCTGTTTCCAGATATGTATTGCATCACCTGATCTTTTTTTTTTTTTTTTCTTATATCTTCAATAGCACTGGATAGCCTGTGTTCCTAAGGAGGCACTCTTCTCCTTTTTTCTTCCGGTAGGCGGACAATTCCTCATAAATGGTGGTGTGGAGATCCTCAAATTCTAAATCACTTTCCAGTAAATATTCAGGCAATATTATTTCATTCATTATTGAAATTGCAGAAGCCATAAGACTTGAAGTATTTCGACAAGGTAAATAAGGGCGGGAAAGAGGATGAGTACCTCCAACCTCAACAAGTGCTTTATTAAACTCAAATCTGGGTTTATCGGTGTCCTCATTATGATAATGATTCTCTTCTCCTTTTTCTTCCAGGTTAGAATCCGGATCAAGTTCTGGGTCTGAATCATTTGAATTATGGTGGGTTGACTGCCCATCACCATTATCAGTTACCTCTTGCAAATCAAAGGATCTAGTTATTTCTGCTCTAAGCTCAACTAACCTTGGCTCAGGAATGAGATTTTTTGTTACAATTGCATGGCGCTGTTCAGCAACCCTCTGCTTCGTCACCTGAAGGTTTGGGAATTTCTCGGTAAAGGCTGTATACAGTTCCTGGTGATAGTTGTGTATTGTTTCTAAATGAGTTATATTGTAATAACAGCGCACGATATGCATATTCATGTCATCTGTCCACTTCATACTCTGCCGGGGTATTCCTGGATTGGTGGTCTCCTGAGTACCAGAAGAAACACTTTCAGTGGTTTGTTGTGTCCGGTTTGTTGTGGTGCCTAAAGTACAGGTGTCGTCACTTGTCCAACATTCCTGTACTCAGTCTGAGCATAACTGCCAGACTGCAGCACCCCACCGCCCCGACTAATATTATTATTATCTTCACTCTCCATATACAAAGAAATGGGTTTGCAGGATAAGCTCCTACAGGCAAGGCTCCAACACCTATAAAACCGGTCGCCCCTAACATGGAGAACAGACGCCAACCAGTACGCCACCCAATTTATTATTATTATTATTATTATTATTATTATTATTATTATTATTATTATTGGTTCTGTTAGAACCACGGCTATTCATTGGAGTTTTTTAATACGTCTAATGACGTCACTGTCGCATTGCGGCAGCAGTTCAGCGCCCCTAGCGACCATGCTAGGTTTCCTGGAGAGGACGAAACTTCAGTATGGTCAGTTGCACTCCAGCTAGTCATCAGTTACATTTTATGTACTCATCAGTGGTATTTCTGGATCCAGCCAGCAGAAACAGCCGCCCCTCAGCAGAGTGTTATTCATCACTCCAGCCAGCAGCAACAGCCGCCTCTCTCTACAGACGGATGCAACCGCCTCTCAGCAGAGTGTTCTCGAAGCATCAAGATTGCGGCATCAACTGCCCCTCTGCATCAACAATTTGTCCATGAAAGACAAATCATCAGCCATCCCTCATCACGATTCAACAGACTTCAGCAGAAGTGATTTCTACGTGAAACGTTTGTTCTTACGGTTCTTACTTGTTCTTGGGTATTATAGTCAGTAACTATAATATTGTATCGTCACGTCAGCTCACATCATAGGCCTACACAGCATACCGCAACAGCAGTCATTGACCTTGTTTCGCAATAGTGCAAAGTTACGTGAGTTATTTCTGATCAAACATACATGTCAATGAATATAAATATAAAACTTAAAGGCATATGAATAAATACAGACAGTATTTAGTACACGATCACATACTACACGAGTAATGTACATGAACAAACATAGACAGTTTTAAAGTACAAAATCATGTAGTAAATGAGTATGTTCCATGAATGCTCTACAGACATCATTCAATTCAAGTTTTTGCGTTAAATGTGTAATTATAAACACTATCAACTTTCATATTTAAAGCTATTTGTATTTATTCATGTGAACATTTATTTGCAGACAATATAAGAAGAACCATTTTGTTAATTTCACCAAAGAAAAACTACAATTATGTTAACTTATGTGTATTTTTGTGTTAGAAGTGAATAAACATATCACTGACTGAAAGCATTTTCATCATTAAACATTTGGTTTGTATAGTTACAACCTGGCAACGAGGACCTACGTAAATATATCAAATGAAAGTATCTTGCATTTGGTGTAGCAACAATTATTATTATTATTATTATTATTATTGTTGTTGTTGTTACTGTTGTTGTTATTATTATTATTATTATCATTATTATTATTATTATTATTATTGTTATTGTTCTTGTTGTTATTATTATAATTATTATTATTATCATTATTATTATTATTATTATTATTATTATTATCATTATTATTATTATTATTAAACTCCCGAAAAACCTAATAGATCTTCCCCTAGGAAGATTATGGATACGCTGCTAGCCAGAACATCTTTTAAAAGCAGCCTTGGAGGGGGCTCTCCTTAACCCTAAATGGCAAATAGTTGTGATTATATGGATCAGTCTATGTTTAGTAATAGTAATTTAGGCACTGAAATTTATTACCAAAATGTTCGTGGTTTAAGAACTAAATCCATGGACCTCTTCGACAATATAAACACAAATGAACCCAACATCATTTGTCTTACTGAAACATGGTTAAATGATGATCATTATGATCACAATTATTTTCCTGAAACATATCAGGTGTACAGATCTGACAGAAAATATTCACTAGTTAGCCAAACTCGCGGAGGAGGGTCCCTAATTGCCATCAGTAACAGTGTCAGGCATAAAAGTAGACCTGAATTTGAACAGACAGATGAATGTGTGTGGATTGAGTTAACTCTTAAAAATGCTCAGCCCATTCTTATTGGATGCCATTACTTTGCGCCCAATACGAGTATCGCTGTATTTCAGCAATACTTTAACTTGCTTGAAAATAATCTAGATTGTAATAATTTTCAGGTCATTTTACTCGGTGATTTTAATATCCCTGGCTTTGATTGGCTGGCAGGTGTTGCACCTAATTTATATCATTATCATAAAATTAAAGGTGAAATAGTACACCAAACATGCTCTTTTCTAAATTTGTCTCAAATCAATGACACTGTCCCTAGTAATAATTTATTAGACCTAGTTTTAACTATTAATTAATTGGAGGGAAAGGAAATAGACATTAAATCCATGTCTGGGATATTAATACAAGTAAGAATCAGCTTGAAAAATTTTATGTCATAACCGGGATTTGAACACGGATCTTCGGCGCCGATGCTCTACCATTGAGCTACCATGACAACATGCCAGTACGACATCAAATTCCTCAACTGATTCAGAAGACAAGGCAGACCACGGGAGGTTTCTCCGTTGAGAACACACATCCAATGGTGTCCTACATTTGTAGGTACTTTGAAGCCAAGTTATATTTATATACTATTAATTAAGGGGATGCCATTGGATGTGTGTTCTCAACGGAGAAACCTCCCGTGGTCTGACTTGTCTTTGAATCAGTTGAGGAATTTGATGTCGTACTGACATGTTGTCATGGTAGCTCAATGGTAGAGAATCGGCGCGTTAAGCCGAAGATCCGTGTTCAAATCCAGGTTATGACATAACATTTTTCAAGCTGATTCTTACTTGTATTAATATCCCAGACATGGATTTAATGTCTATTTCCTTTCCCTCCACTTAATTAATAGTATATAAATATAACTTGGCTTCAAAGTACCTACAAATGTAGGACGCCATTGGATGTGTGTTCTCAACGGAGAAACCTCCCGTGGTCTGCCTTGTCTTCTGAATCAGTTGAGGAATTTAATGTCGTACTGGCATGTTGTCATGGTAGCTCAATGGTAGAGCATCGGCGCGTTAAGCCGAAGATCCGTGTTCAAATCCCGGTTATGACATAAAATTTTTCAAGCTGATTCTTACTTGTAGTTTTAACTAGTCTGGATGAGATCACTGTATCAACATCAGATTATGCACTGGTGAATATAGATAATTTTCATCCCCCTATTGCTATAAATCTAATAAGCCAAGTGAGCGAAGGTACTCAGTTCCCAACAGAAAGTTTATGCTATCACAAAGGTGACTATTATAAACTATACAACACATTAGCTTCATCTGACTGGTCCATAGTGTATAATCAAAAATCACCTGACACTGCTGTTGAAAATCTTACATACTTAGTTAATGATGCAATTAATAAGTCAATTCCTAAAACATTTTTGTTAAATCAAAATATCCGGCTTGGTTTTCAAGGGACCTCAAATTATATATAAGGAAAAAGAAACACTATTATCGACTTTTTAAAAAACACTCGAATGATTTTTATTATCAATGTTTTTCAGATTATCGAAGATTAGTAAAAGTAACTATTAAAATTGATAGACAACAATGGTACAAATCAATCGATCAAGATTTAAAGTCAAACCCTACTAAATTTTGGAGCTATGTTTCGAAGCTACGAAATAAAAATGATCCCGTGCTGCATGTTAAAATGAATAATTCTATTGTCTCAGAACCAACAAAGCTAGTGAATATTTTTGAAGAGCATTTTGAGTTTATAAACAAGCCCACTAATGCAGTACCGGGGCCCTATGCTCAAACTGTCATATCTGAATGCCTACATGTTCCAACTATCATAAATTCTGATGTCTTGGTAGCTATTCAACATTTGAAACCATCTAAGAGTTCGGGACTCGACCAGATACCAAGCTTTATTGTTAAGGGGTGTGCCCCAATACTGACACCCGTTCTTACATATGTGTATAACCTTTCGCTAGAAACAGAAACTTTTCCATCAATGTGGAAAATTTCTGCTATCAGGAAGGTACATAAGAAAGGCAAAAGCAAAGAAGTGGCGAACTTTAGGCCCATAGCCATACTAAATACATTTTCAAAAATCTTTGAAACCATCATTCATAAACATATTTCTTTCTTCAGTAAAAATAAACTAAAAGATTTTCAGCATGGTTTTACCAAGAACATGTCTACTGCAACCAATATTGTCACTCTTCTCAATGACATATTTCAAGGAAATTGCTCACAATCCCAATCAGATGCCATATTTTTTTATCTGAGCAGAGCATATGATGTAGTTAATCACGATCTTCTTGTTAAAAAGTTGAGTAATTTAGGTCTACATAACAAGTATGTTAATTGGTTCTCAAGTTATCTAAGAAACAGATCTGCTCAGGTTAGAATATCTAACTATCTTTCTGAGTCCTTTCACATACCACAAGGTGTACCCCAGGGGTCAGTATTGGGTCCCTTCTTGTTCTTAGTCTTCATTAACGACTTATCCAACATACTTACATGTAATAGAATAGCATATGCTGATGACCTATGTATATGGAATAAAATATCTACAGCTTCTGACTGTAAACTATTGCAAAGGAATATCGATCACATAAAACAATGGTGCAGCTCAAATCTTATGCTAATTAACAGCAGTAAGACCCAGAGTATGATATTTAGTAGAAAAACTAACCAAATAATATACAACTATCGTCTTGGCCAAAATATAATAGCACGCTCAGAAAATATAAAATACCTGGGTGTTTACCTAGACTCGAAATTATACTTCCATGTCCATATCGACCATATTTTCACACAGGCTCTAAAAACTCTTGGATTAGTTCGCTTAATTTCTCATAATTTAAAAAGCATAGAGTCACTAATTACTCTTTACAAATCTTTAATTCGCAGTGGCTTAGAATATTGCAGTGTTGCATATAATAGTATTACTGTCTCTGACAGCAATAAGCTGGAACGAATACAAAGAAAATTTGTTTCCCTTATACGTAGTAAGTTTAGCAGAAATCTGGACTACTATGAAATACTTAAGTTATTAAATCAGGAAACATTACATAATACGCGTATTTCAGCAGATGCTAATTTCATAGCTAAAGTCTTTCGTGGGGAAATACACTGCAAATCAGTTTTAGATAACATAGGGCTTTCTGTCCCTCATACAAGAGGAACAAGAAATCGAACAACTTTTGTTGTACAACAGCCTTATTCAATTCCTAGTAATACACTGGCCATTGCTTGTAACGCCTTATTCAAAAATTCTGATATATTCCACAAGCAGTGATTATTATTATTATTATTGTTATTATTATTATTATTATTATTATTATTATTATTATATACACACAAGACTGACAAGGAATCATTCATTATTTTTGGTAAAACAGCTATATGCTCTACCGTAGCACGATTGCTGCTAACAAGAAATGTATTAATGACAAAATCTTTTAATTAAAGAATGCGACTTGCTTTCCTCAAATACAAACAAACTTTGTGTCTGCAATGAATTATCAACTCTGGAATGTGCTGACCACACAATGTTCATGCTATTGACATAGCTGACTTAAACATACAAGCCAACCAGAAATGTCAGATGTTTCAACCTAAGAATATTATGCAGACCACACAATCAATGAGGTTAAAAATGCAGACTTGACAGTCTGACAGTCAGATGTCTAATTATGTATTATTATGTAATTCATGTTGTATATGTCATTCTATTATTATTGTACATCATTATAGTCATCATAATCAACTACCATTCCTGTATCATAAATCATTCAAATATTACCTAAGAAGCCTATTGTTTAAAATTTGTAAAAATTGTCTGTAGCTTCTCTAAATAAATAATTGAAATTAAAATTGAAAATAATAATAATCATAATATTAATAATAATTATTATTATTATCATTATTATTATTATTAAACCTAATATATCTTCCCCTAGGAAGATTATGGATATGCTGCTAGCCAGAACATCTTCTAAAAGCAGCCTTGGAGGGGCCTCTCCTTAACCGTAAATGGCAAATAGTTGTGATTATATGGATCAGTCTATGTTAAGTAATAGTAATTTAGGCACTGAGATTTATTACCAAAATGTTCGTGGTTTAAGAACTAAATCCATGGACCTTTTCGACAATATAAACACAAATGAACCCAACATCATTTGTCTTACTGAAACATGGTTAAATGATGATCATTATGATCACAATTATTTTCCTGAAACATATCAGGTGTACAGATCTGACAGAAAATATTCACTAGTTAGCCAAACTCGCGGAGGAGGGTCCCTAATTGCCATCAGTAACAGTGTCAGGCATAAACGTAGACCTGAATTTGAACAGACAGATGAATGTGTGTGGATTGAGTTAACTCTTAAAAATGCTCAGCCTATTCTTATTGGATGCCATTATTTTGTGCCCAATACGAGTATCGCTGTATTTCAGCAATACTTTAACTTTCTTGAAAATAATCTAGATTGTAATAATTATCAGGTCATTTTTTTCACTCGGTGATTTTAATATCCCTGGCTTCAATTGGCTGGCAGGTGTTGCACCTAATTTATATCATTATCATAAAATTAAAGGTGAAATAGTACACCAAACATGCTCTTTTCTAAATTTGTCTCAAATCAATGACACTGTCAATAGCAATAATTTATTAGACCTAGTTTTTACTAGTCTGGATGAGATCACTGTATCAATATCAGATTATGCACTGGTGAATATACATAATTTTCATCCCCCTATTGCTATAAACCTAATAAGCCAAGTGAGCGAAGGTACTCAGTTCCCAACAGAAAGTTTATGCTATCACAAAGGTGACTATTATAAACTATACAACACATTAGCTTCATCTGACTGGTCCACAGTGTATAATCAGAAATCACCTGACACAGCTGTTGAAAATCTTACATACTTAGTTAATGATGTAATTAATAAGTCAATCCCTAAAACATTTGTTGTTAAATCAAAATATCCGACTTCGTTTTCAAGGGAGCTCAAATTATATATAAGGAAAAAGAAACACTATTATCGACTTTTTAAAAAACACTCGACTGATTTTTATTATCAATGTTTTCCAGATTATCGAAGATTAGTAAAAGTAACTATTAAAATTGATAGACAACAATGGTACAAATCAATCAATCAAGATTTAAAGTCAAACCCTACTAAATTTTGGAGCTATGTTTAGAAGCTACGAAATAAAAATGATCCCCTGCTGCATGTTAAAATGAACAATTCCATTGTCTCAGAACCAATAAAGCTAGTGAATATTTTCGCAGAGAATTTTGAGTTTATAAACAAGCCCACTAATGCAGTACCGGGGCCCTATGCTCTAAGGGCCCGTATGACGACCTCCAGATATCGTATTTATCTACCAGATAGAGAACCTATCTGGAAGTTGGCCAAGAATTGCGTATTATGGTCTCCTGACAAAGTCTGTCTGGGAAGACAACTTCCAGATAAGCTAGCAGCAGGATGGAGTGGCTGACAAAGTACCAACTGCTAGTTAGGGATCTTGGTTGAAACAAGATGGCAGGATGCGGAAGCTTCCTCGCCATCTAATTTTCAGGATTGATGCTGGAATATTTAATTTACACAAAAATGTCATTTTAGGCTCACATATGAATGAAATAGAATTGCACAAATCGATTAATGCACTTAAAACGATGTGTTATTATGTAATTTAATTGTACAAATACAAATCTGAGCTGCCGCACCTAGCGGAGGTCTACCGAACTACAACAAACCCACCTCTTTGCTCAGTCAGTTAAGGACCATTTTACAAACTTTTACTGCGTTCTTGCCGGTAGCAGTTCAGCGGTGGTATTACGAGGCATCTTCCAGTTAAGCTATCTGGAAGTCACGTATCGGGAGGAATTGTCGGCAGGTGGTAATACAAGCCCTAACTGTCATATCTGAATGCCTACATGTTCCAACTATCATAAATTCTGATGTCTTGGTAGCTCTTCAACATTTGAAACCATCTAAGAGTTCGGGACTCGACCAGATACCAAGCTTTATTGTTAAGGGGTGTGCCCCAATACTGACACCCGTTCTTACATATGTGTATAACCTTTCGCTAGAAACAGAAACTTTTCCATCAATGTGGAAAATTTCTGCTATCAGGCCGGTACATAAGAAAGGCAAAAGCAAAGAAGTGGCGAACTTTAGGCCCATAGCCATACTAAATACATTTTCAAAAATCTTTGAAACCATCATTCATAAACATATTTCTTTCTTCAGTAAAAATAAACTAAATGATTTTCAGCATGGTTTTACCAAGAACATGTCTACTGCAACCAATATTGTCACTCTTCTCAATGACATATTTAAAGGAAATTGCTCTCAATCGCAATCAGATGCCATATTTTTTGACCTGAGAAGAGCATTTGATGTAGTTAATCACGATCTTCTTGTTAAAAAGTTGAGTAATTTAGGTCTACATAACAAGTATGTTAATTGGTTCTCAAGTTATCTAAGAAACAGATCTGCTCGGGTTAGAATATCTAACTATCTTTCTGAGCCCTTTCACATACCACAAGGTGTACCCCAGGGGTCAGTATTGGGTCCCTTCTTGTTCTTAGTCTTCATTAACGACCTATCTAACATACTTACATGTAACAGACTAGCATATGCTGACGACCTATGTATATGGAATAAAATATCTACAGCTTCTGACTGTAAACTATTGCAAAGGAATATCGATCACATAAAACAATGGTGCAGCTCAAATCTTATGCTAATTAACAGCAGTAAGACCCAGAGTATGATATTTAGTAGAAAAACTAACCAAATAATATACAACTATCGTCTTGGCCAAAATATAATAGCATGCTCAGAAAATATAAAATACCTGGGTGTTTACCTAGACTCGAAATTATACTTCCATGTCCATATCGACCATATTTTCACACAGGCTCTAAAAACTCTTGGATTAGTTCGCTTAATTTCTCATAATTTAAAAAGCATAGAGTCACTAATTACTCTTTACAAATCTTTAATTCGCAGTGGCTTAGAATATTGCAGTGTTGCATATAATAGTATTACTGTCTCTGACAGTAATAAGCTGGAACGAATACAAAGAAAATTTGTTTCCCTTATACGTAGTAAGTTTAGCAGAAATCTGGACTACTATGAAATACTTAAGTTATTAAATCTGGAAACATTACATAATAGGCGTATTTCAGCAGATGCTAATGTCATAGCTAAAGTCTTTCGTGGGGAAATACACTGCAAATCAGTTTTAGATAACATAGGGCTTTCTGTCCCTCATACAAGAGGAACAAGAAATCGAACAATTTTTGTTGTACAACAGCCTTATTCAATTCCTAGTAATAGATTGGCCATTGCTTGTAACGCCTTATTCAAAAATTCTTATATATTCCACAAGCAGTGATTATTATTATTATTATTGTTATTATTATTATTATTATTATTAGTATTATATACACACAAGACATTATTTTTGGTAAAACAGCCATATGCTCTACCAGTTTATCGTAGCACGATTGCTGCTAACAAGAAATGTATTAATGACAAAATCTTTTAATTAAAGAATGCGACCTGCTTTCCTCAAATACAAACAATCTACAACTGTGGAATGTGCTGACCACACAATGTTCATGCTATTGACATAGCTGACTTAACATACAAGCCAGAAATGTCAGATGTTTCAACTTAAGAATATTATGCTGACCACACAATCAATGAGGTTAAAACTGCAGACAGTCAGATGTCTAATTATGTATTATTATGTAATTCCTGTTGTATATGTCATTCTATTATTATTGTACATCATTATCGCCATCATAATCAACTACATTCCTGTATCATAAATCATTCTAATATTATCTAAGAAGCCTACTGTTTAAAATTTGTAAAAATTGTCTGTAGCTTCTCTAAATAAATAATTGAAATTGAAATTATTATTATTATTATTATTATTATTATTATATTATTATTATTATTATTATTATTATTATTATTATTATTATTGACTCTACACTATTATTCCCTTTATAGTACCACTTCACTGTAAAAATATCCCATACAAAATACTGTGAAAACTACATTACTAACTTTATAGTCTACACTTGAAAGGAATGATCCATACCTAAAACACTGAATCTATTAGGCACTTTTAATAAAACTTGTTCCTAGCAATATACCTGATGATTGTGCTGACTGGGCAATGGCCGCCTCCAGAAAGGTACAGCATTTTGCATTTGAGCTGCAATATTGGTACTGAACGCATCAAGCATTGAGTTCTGATGGTGCTGTTGCTGAAGTGTCATACCCATCGATGGCATTGCAGTTACAACTGGTGGTGGCACAAAACTTGTCGGTTTCTTCTTCTTGCGTTTAGTTGCTGCTGCTGAAGCCACAGGATTGCTAAATCGACAGTTAAACACACCGGGAATACCACCATGATGATATGGAATGTAACCATTGATGTGGCGTTGATAGCAACTGTTGTTCCCCAACTTGCCATTGCACTCGACATCCTAAAGAATTAAAAATAAAATCAGGTAAACTGATATAACAAAGTGCCAGGTGGAGTTAATAGGCCATATTTCAGAAACTACTGAGTTTTAGGCCACTGTTTCTTGAGAAAATTTGATAAGCATATAGAAGGAATGAGTGGGATAACTACAATATTAACAGAAAAAAATTACTATAATTCCTCATGTCAACAATTGGCCTATTCCTTTATTTTTGTCAAAACATCTGAAGCCACACAAATGTGCAGTAAAAAAATTAAAAAATGTTCAAAGTTTATTTTCAAGGGGAAAAATTAGAAATTTAAATTTTGTTGGAATTTTCTCATCGGTTATAGGCTAAAAGCTATAAGTTTGCGTAATTTAAAGTTACTAGCTCATCTGGAACATCAATGTTAATAAGTGGATGATTAGACCAGCGGTTTCCTAACGTTTTTGTCCTGGGACCCACCTGCACCTAGAAATTTTTTCGCGACCCACTACTACATAATGATAACCAATATAGGCTATATAATTTTTTTTCGCGACCCACTACTACATAACGATAACCAATAGGCTATAGGCTATATCAAATACAGCACATGTTTTTCATATGCCTTTCAATAGTTTTATTGTGTTCAAATGCCCTGCTGAGAAAGCAGTTGAAATAAAAACGGTAAAGATTATTTCAATAAAGAACATTGCCCAACTGCATTTTCTAGTCGCTCTCCTCACTTTCACTTTATTCTTCTTATCCTCCTTTATGTTTTTATAAATAGATTTAGTTATTTACTTTGTACTTGGTAGCAATAAAAGTTTCCTTCAGCCAGGGCGAGTAAAGCATTAAGTGTTGGAACTTCCATAACAACGTATAGTTCAGATGAAGTAGTTCCAAACTCCCACACCTGGCGTTGTAGCGATCGTCATCCCTTAAGAAAATCGCGAGCATAGAGACCTGTGTATTGTGAAGTTCTTAAACCATGCCATGTTATGTAGTGTATTTGTATAAATTTATTTGGTAATGGTCGATTTTAGAAGTGTTATTGTGTCATAATCATTATATGCGATTGTTCACAAGTGTATTTTATTTCCTTTAGCGAATAGAATCAGCTAAACAGTGAAGACTCTAACAAAGTAACTTTCACAATGCCAGGATGTTTTGTGCCTGGTTGTAAATCCGGGTATGTAAAAGGAGATGGGAGATATTCAGACCCCCTAAAAGTTGTTTGGGTGAATGGAACAAAGCAATTCCAAGAAGTGACCATGTGCTAAGGGAAAATGACTGCGTGTGCGACATTCATTTTAGCAATGAAATGCTAGTTAAGGTGGAAGGAAAAACAGTAGAATTGAAACGTAACAGATGAAAATTAACAGAAAATGCCATACCACATTACTTTCCCGGGATTCCAAGGTATTTGAGTTTCGAACCCCGTAAGAGAAAAGCCCCTAAATCACGAAATCCTCATTGTGCTCCACAAAAGCAGAAGAAAATAGGAAAAATCGAGATCCTATCACAGGAAAGTAATGCCAGTGAATTAGCATGCAGCCAGATTCTACTGCAGGAAAGCAATGACACTGAAACTGAATGCAACCAGAAACAATGTGCATCTATCAACAATGACCACATGGCAGAAGTTATACTTCCACGGAAAAAAGTAAAACGTTTGACACACCTTCTTGCTGTAAGTAGAAAAAAGAAACTTAGTTATCTCAAAGAAATAACAAAATTAAGAAACATTGTAAAAAGGTATGATGTTAAAAGTTTAAAACAAAAACAAAAACTTGTTGTTCGCACCATGACAAAAAAGAATGCAACAAATCTGCAAGGAATGCGTTATGAACCAGAATTTATTTTAGAAAGTTTGCTGTTTTTAATAAAATCTAGGAAAGGTTATGAACATTGTTTGAATCACCAGCTGCTACCTCTCCCTTCAATTTCATTGTTGCGCAAGCTATCACGTGGCTTGAAATGCAATTATGGTATAAATCCTCATGCCTTATCTGCCATCTCTGACGACATGGAAGGAAGTGATGCCAATCATCGTAACTGTGTTTTGATATTTGATGAAGTAAAATTGAGAGAAGAGGTACGATATAATTCTAGCACTTGCACTTTCGATGGATTTGTAAATCTAGATCAGTTTACAAAGGAAGAACAGAAAAATGTTCTAGGGGACCACGCCTTAGTATTTTTCCTTGTCCCTCTTATGAAAAACTGGGTGCAACCTAATGCTGTTTATCTAAGCAAAAATGCAACTGATGGTTCTACACTGGCAAAGATAATTTTGCAGGTTATTATTGAACTAGAGAAGAGTAATGTAAGAGTGGTGGCTTTTACTTGTGACGGTAGTCAACCCAATAAGAAGGCTTGGAAAGAACTTGGTATTTCAGGTAAAATGAACGAAATTAATAATTTAATTTCAAATCCAAGTGATTCAAGCAGAAAGATTTTTACTTTAGGTGATATTTGCCATGAAGTTAAATGTGTGCAAAACAATTCCCTTAAGCAGGGTACAGCAATATACCTACAACGGTCATACCATAGAGTATGATTATTATAGGAAACTGTATGATTTTGACACAAAGTCAGGTGATGGAAAGAGAGTTGTCCCACAGCTAATACTATCCCATCTAGAACCCAAAGTATTTCAGAGAATGAGTGTAAAATTAGCAACCCAGCTTTTTAGCAGGTCAGTTTCCTTGGGTTTGAAATTCTGCAGGGAACTTGGTATACATGGCTTCGAAAACAGTGAAAATACTGAAATGTTCACAAGAGATATGAACAATCTATTCGATGGCATGAATTCTAAATTACCAGTCGAAGGTCTTCAAAGAGATAATAGGCAACACAAAACCTTGAAATTGTTTAATGAAGTTCTTCAGCAAAATGATAACACATTTGCATCTTCCCAGACCCTAGAATCTCTTCGTGTTACTATCAAGAGTACCCTTGATTTGGCTGAATACCTTTGGGCATCAGGCTACAAGTATGTTTTAACAGCAAAATTAAACCAAGATCCGGCTGAAAGACATTTTGGTCTTATCCGAGGTTTAAGTAGTGAAGATCATCCAACCTCAATAGATTTTTAAAATTTACATTTGCTCCAGTCTATATATATGTCCCTGTAAAAGGAATCCTCTCTTCTCAAGCAAACTTTGAAGATGCAATTGATAGTAAGCTGACTTCCTTCACTCAACAAATGAGATCAATGGCCAGAAGAGAAGTAGTGAAAAGCAGGGAGGTAAAGGTAAATATACAGAAAGAAATAAGAGAGAAAATTTCTATAATGGATATTGAACCGGACCTAATTCCTTTAGATAGTGACTCAACAATGGCAGGTAATAATATTACTTATTACCTTTGTGGCTACTTGCTTCATATGGCAGAAAAAAAATACATTAATTGCAAGAAGTGCATGGCATCATTAGAACATGGACCCACCTCATATTTGAAGGATATTCAAACTCTTTGTAACACAAGGGACTTTGGAGACAGGTGTAAATTCCTGAAATATCCTTCTGTGCCATTTTACGATGTAATAAAAAAAAGTAGACAATGCCATTGAAGGGAAGTTGACTAAAGAAGATGCACTTTGGGGCGATATATTTTCAGACTGCATAGAGCTTCTGTCCCCCCACGGTGTCCTTACCTTGTCGTGGTGGTGGGGCTTGAGTGGCCAGATGATCCCGAGAGCTATGCCAGCGGTAGCTTAGCTACTGGTAGGGTCTCCCAAGCTGGACAGGTCAAAGGAGATGGCCCAGACGAAAAGGATACCCTGGTCCTCCAGGTTGGGGGTTGAGCTTGGGGTTGACAACCCCATCTCGTAAAAAATTAACTGTTCAGAAACCAAATAACAGAAGCCGGACGGAGGATATTGGTAAAGGACCTGGCAAACGAATTAAGGCTCATGATTTGTCTCTAGCTACCTGGAATGTACTCAGTTTATATCGGGCAGGCTACCTGAAGCAGTTAAAAAGTGAACTGGAGAAATATAGAATCGACATAACTGCGCTTCAAGAAATAAGATGGCGTGGAAAAGGCATTATAGATGTTGGAAATTTCTCTTTGTGTTATAGTGGAAATAAGGATAGTAATACTTTTGGTACAGGTTTCTTGGTGAACAGGAGGTTAAAAAGTATGATAATGAATTTTGAACCAATAGACGAAAGAATATGTACCTTGAGAATTAAAGGTAAATATAATAATGTTACAATAATATGTGTACATGCTCCTACACTGGATAAAAGTGAAGTAATCAAAGATACCTTTTACATGAAACTCAATCAGGTAATTCAGAAAATACCCGCTTACGACACGAAGATAGTTATGGGAGATCTCAATGCCCAGATAGGAAAAGAAGAATGCTTTAGACCTACTATAGGTAAATGGAGTCTACATCAAGAATCTAATGATAATGGATTGCGATTGATTGACTTTGCAACTTTTAATAACCTGATCATCAAAAGTACATATTTCCAACACAAGAAAATACATATGGAAACATGGGAATCCTGTGATCATAAAACTAGGAACCAATTGGATCATATTTTGATAGATAAAAGGCATATGTCTAGTATCATTGATGTCAGAAGTTATAGAGGGGCTAACTGTGATTCTGATCATTACTTAGTGAAAGTAAAATTTCGACAGAGAATCTCAAAATATAGAAATGTTCAAGGTGAAAAACAAAAGAAATTAAATGTTCAAAGGTTGAAAGAAAGTGAAACAAAGGATAGATATGCCTTAGCAATACAAAGTCAATTAACAGATAAAGAAAGCAATTATGAAAATCAGATTGAAGGAAAATGGAACAATATAAAAGAAGCTGTTAGAAATACAGCCATGTTAGAAATTGGGCATGTGATGAAAGAAAAAAGAAATGAATGGTTTGATGAGGAATGTGTTGGTATGATTGTCGTATCTCAACGTATTTGTTTTGTTTTATGTTACGCGCCAACTGGCGCTTCACGCCATCTTGTATGTAGTTCGTTGTTCTTGTTCAGTTTAGTAATGGTGTAGCAATGGCTGTGATCACGTCTCTTCATGAGTTGCTGTGAATGTGAATGTAACTTATATGATTATTTCAATAAATTCCACTGTTAATGCCTAACAGGTTATGGGCCCAGAACGAATACCAGAACGAATACCAGAACGAATACCAGAATTACTGCGATTGGAATAATCATAATACTGGTTTTGATTGAAACAGATTGGAACTGTGACTGAAGATTGTAAGCGTGCAAAATGGCGGTCGAACCATTGGAATCGGGAATGGCAAATATCCCGAAACTAACAAATGGAAGTTATCAGGCATGGCATCTGAGAGTGAAAGCGTACATGATCGACAAGAATTGTTGGAATACAGTTGATCCAGGGTTCAGTGTTCCATTAAATCCCGATCAGCAAAGACTCAACAGGAAAGCACTTTCGATCATTTATCGAACTGTAGGAGATGATTTTTTGTTGGATATAGAAGATTGTGAATTAGCAAAAACAGCTTGGGAAATCTTGGAGGAAATACATACAACCTCAACAAAGTTTCATGCATTGCAGTCCTTGAAGGAAATGGTAAATGTTACTAAAACTGAAGATATGAGCATGCAAGAGTACACAGCCTGCATACAAAGATTGAACAAGAAAGTGAGTAGAGGAGGAATTCAGTTGTCTGATGAAATGATAGCAAATCTGTTTCTGGCAGGGTTACCAGCAAATCAGTATGAAGTGTTTATTCAAAATGTACTCAAGGAAGACAACTTGACATCAAGACTGGTGAAAGGCAGAATGCTGGACGAAGAGAGACGACGACATCAACAGGTACTGTCAGAGACTGATGCAGTGGCGCTGGCAGCGAAGGACAGGAATAATAAGTATTTCAAAAGTAATCAGATCAAGCAAAATTACAATAAGAATAAGCCTAACAAGAGTGAAGGAACTACAACAAGCAAGATCTGTTATAAGTGCCAACAGTCTGGTCACATAAGGAAATATTGCCCGACAGTGAAATGTAAGAATTGTGGTAAGATGGGACATTGGGCTAATGACTGTGGAAATGAAAAACTTGATAAAATTAGTGATGAGCAAAACCAAAACAATCAAGTGGTAACATGCATCAGTGTGTGTGCTCTGTTTTCATCAAGTAAGCGGTATCAGTGGTTCCTGGACTCAGCTGCAACCAAGCACATGTCTCCAAGGAAAGAGTTATTTGAAAACCTTGTGCCTTTAAGTGGTTATGTTACTTTTGGGAAGGGTACAACTGCTGTTAAAGGAAAAGGAACTGTGTCACTTGTGCTATCCAATGCAAATGGAGGATGCACTTTACAGATGAAGGAAGTACTGTATGTACCTGAACTCAGATTCAATTTAGTGTCAGTGTCTAAACTTACAGCACATAATATAGATGTGTGTTTCATGTCAAATAAGGCGGTAGCAACAAAAGATAACTTTACTGTATTTACTGCATTTAGGAAACATGACTTATATGTGCTTGAAAGTGACAACCTTATGCCGGACGATGAACAGGCAGCAGCCTTAGTGACAGAATCGGAGACTACATGTGAGACCAGTGAAGATGGAATTGAAGCCATAGCATTGAGGAGTGTAGGTACATGGCATCGTAGACTCGGGCATGTACATGTCAATGCAATTGGAAGTATTCCTGGACTGGAAAATGTAAAGACTGATAATAAGAAAGAGGAAGAATGTTCTGTTTGCATTCAAGGTAAACTTACTAAAATCACTGTACCATAGGAGAGTAAAAGAAAAACTGAAGGACCCTTAGAGTTAGTTCACAGTGACGTAATGTGTTTACCAGTTGTATCTAATGGTGGTGCACGATATCTCATGAGTTTTATTGATGATTACAGTAGATATGCAGTTGTGAAATTGCTGAAAAGAAAAAGTGAAGCTTTCTCTAAATTTAAACAATACAAAGTAGAGGCAGAGTTGTTTCACAGTAAGAAACTGGAAGCCTTACAAACGGACGGTGGAGGAGAATATTTCAGCAATGAGTTTAAAGATTACTTAATGGAAAGGGGTATCATTCATAGATGTACAGTGCCTCACTCACCTCACCAAAATGGCATTGCAGAAAGATACAATAGAGTGGTAGGGGATATGACAAGATGTCTACTGTTGGAATCTGGCATGCCAAGCAGATTCTGGGCTGAAGCAGCAAACACTGTGTGTGTCATAAGAAACTTGTGTTCATCTAAGGCCATCAACAATTGTGTGCCTGCAGCACTATGGAAAAGGGGAGATGTGTCACAAGATGTATTAAGATTGCGTGTATTCGGATGCAGAGCATGGTTAGCTCAAAATAAAGGCAAACTTGAACCAAGAGCAATTGAACATGTATTAATTGGTTATGAACCAAACGTCAAAGGGTACAGGCTGTATAACATGTCAAAAAGGAATGTTGTTATTGGCTTACATGTAAAATTTGAAGAAAACGTGTTCCCTTTCAAGTCCGAAGTAAACAAGGAAGATTGCTCCTATCAAAGTGACTCAGATGAAGATGATAACGTTAATGCTAATGTGAATGATAATGAAAATGTGATTAGCATAGACGGTGATCCTATTGACTCTAAAAATGAAAATGAGAATGATAATGCTTTAAGTCCACGGAGAAGCAGTAGGGAACGAAAACCCAAAAGATGTGGCTGTTGTAACTTAACTACTTGTGATCATGAAATGAATTTGGATCAAGTAGCTGAACCTAGTACTGTAAAGGAAGCTGTATCTGGAAAGAATGCTGCAGAATGGAAAAAGGCCATGGACATAGAGTACAAACAGATGTTGGATCTGGGAGTTTGGGAAATAGTTGAAAGGCCAACTGATCAAAAGGTAATAGGATCAAAGTGGGTCTTTAAGGTTAAGTATGACGAACAGGCCAATGTTGAGAGATTTAAGGCAAGGTTGGTAGCTCAAGGATTCAAAAGTCAAATGGGATTTTCCTGGGAGGACACCTTTAGCCCCGTAATAAGGAAGAAAAGTATAAGAGTGCTACTTGCTTTAGCAGTCGAAAATCAGTGGTCTGTACATCATATTGATGTAACTTGTGCATACTTAAACAGTCCCATTTCTCATGATGTTTTTATGGAACAGCCAGAATTGTACGAAGATGGTGAAAGAAGAAAGAATGGATTTGTGTGCAAATTGAAACGGAGTATTTATGGATTACCATGTGCAAGCAAGAACTGGAATTCTTGTCTAGATACTGTGTTGAAGGAATTAAAGTTTAAAAGATGTAGAAGTGATTCGTGTGTGTATGTTGGAATGGGAGTCATAATTGGGGTATATGTTGACGATATGGTATTACTGGGGAATGAAGAAAGAGTATGTGACTTTAAGAAGGCATTCTCATCAATGCTTACTGTTAGAGACCTAGGCAGAGTAACAAAGCTCTTGTCTATGCAAATATGCCAAGATGATTGTAAATTAGTCATAAATCAATCATTGTACATTAAGAAGTTGCTGTCAGAATGTAATATGACTGACTGCAAAACTTGTAGTGCCCCGCTACCCATGAAAGAGGAAATTGATGAAAAACCATTTGAAAATGACAGTTTCTATAGAAAGGTTGTTGGCAGTTTACTTTTCATAGCAAACAATTACAGGTGTGACATTGCTTTTTCTGTTAGCAAGGTAAGTCAGGCATGTAAAGCTCCTAATGAAGGGAACTGGAAATCTGTTAAACATATCCTGCGTTATTTGAAGGGTACCACTGACCTTTGTTTGCAATATGAAAGAAAAGGTAAACCCATACAGGTGTATTGTGATGCCAGCTGGAATAGTGAACCTAATTGTAAATCTGTGGGAGGTTTTGTTGTGTTGTTCGCTGGTGGAGCAACAACATGGTATAGTCAACAGTCATTGTCAGCCATGTCTACAGAGGAAGCTGAATATATAAGTATGTCAGAAGCTGTAAGGGAGATCAAATGGCTAAAGAACTTGTTTTTTGAATTGGGGCAGTCAGAATACATAGATAAACCATGTCCAGTACTATGTGATAATACACAAGCTATTGTTTTGGGAAGTACAGGAACTGTGGGTGAAAGGTTGAAACATATTGACTTGAAATATCATTTTTGTTGTGAACAATCAGAGATTGGTAATGTTGAATTTTTGTATGTGCCATCAAATGAAAATGTAAGTGATGCATTCACTAAAGTTATTAGTGGTCCAAGAATGAGATCATTCTTTTCTTTTTTTGGACTAGTGTCTCATTCAAGGAGTTAACTATGTTGGGACATTCATGTTGTTCAAACACATTTTTTTCATTGTTTCAGTTGAGATATGCCAAAGGGGAGTGTTGGTACGATTGTCGTATCTCAACGTATTTGTTTTGTTTTATGTTACGCGCCAACTGGCGCTTCACGCCATCTTGTATGTAGTTCGTTGTTCTTGTTCAGTTTAGTAATGGTGTAGCAATGGCTGTGATCACGTCTCTTCATGAGTTGCTGTGAATGTGAATGTAACTTATATGATTATTTCAATAAATTCCACTGTTAATGCCTAACAGAATGTGTAAACAAAATCGAAGAAAGAAATAAAGCTAGACAAAAAATGATGAGTAGAAGAACAAGATTAAATGTGGAGGAATATAGTATTAAGCGCAGAGAGGCTAAAAGAGTCATTAGAAGCAAAAAGAGAAGTCATGAAAGAAAAATCATAGAACAGCTAGAAGAGGCTGGGGAAAAGAACGAAATAAGAAAGTTCTATAAGATTGCTAGAGAAATGAAAGCAGGTTTCCAACCTAGAACATCAATGATAAAAGACAAGGATAATAATTTGATAGGGAATGAGCAGCAAATAACTGAAAGATGGAAAGAACACTTTGAGGAACTACTTAACACTGACATGCATTGATGAATTTCATCTTTTTTATTTGAGGGTAATTTAGAATATATATATATGTAGATATTTTTAGCCTAGACCCTCAAAAATCACAACATAAGAGCGAAGGACCAAGATGCCTGAAAGATGGGAAATAGTTATAGAATATATATGAGGTAAATTGTTGTTAAGAATGTTAGGTTAGAAGAGCAACTGTACAATTAAATGTATGAAATGCTTACTTATTTTTGTATTGTTAACAGTATAGAGCTTTATAAAGAGATATTACAAATTTGCAGAATAGATATTCTAGGTCATATATAATGTCAATTTATTACTTATTATTTCAAGATCAAGAAGTTATAAATTGTATAGCATTAACATTCCTATATACAGTATAAGAGATAATTAGGATTAAAATGTTATCTGTAACAGTTCAATGAATTGTACGGTAATGATAAGAACTATAGGCCTATTCAAAATCGTTTACATCATTACGATTTTGAATACGCTACAAATTCTTTATGGTCTCTTTTTATGTTATGACAAATCTTGTGATTTGTGACGTGAAGAGTAAAAAATGCAGTAAGTCATAAATAGATGTTGCCATGTTGAGTATTTAGTAACTACTCAGTAAGAGTAAGAGTAGTTACTAAATACTCAACATGGCAACATCTATTTAAATCCACAGTGGAATTCAAGATTTTTGGACTGAAGATGATACATCATGTATTGAAATGTACATATCCACCAACCTACATATATGAGCGAATGGTTAAATGCCTGCCAATCTCTATTTAATAAGTTCATCTACAAGAAGAGCAAAATAATTTATTATCTACGTCATTAATAAGAATCTAGAATTGGAATCATAACTCACCAAAATAGGACTAGAGAAATTAATAGTACTTAAAAAAAGAAGATTACAAGCATAAGAAGAAGTTTAGAAACTTATAACCTATACATAAGAGAACAAGCAAAAATCATATACTAGTGATTAACAATTGTAATATGAATATCACATCATATATTAATTGTACCACAATTTCCTCAATGAACAATTTTTAACCGTTAGATATATAACTACTTGTATACAGAATATATTGTGAAATACAATATTTTGTATTAAATCACCAGTAGTCAATGTTAAATGGTCAAGTGACGTTTTATATAATTGACAGTTTCTTATTACAGAAACTTATTAATATTTTTAAGGTTTTATCTAATTTATATAACTTGTATTAATGTTAAAAGGTCAAGTGACTTTTATATAATTGACAGTTTCTTATTACAGAAATTTTTAAATATTTTTAAGGTTTTATGTAATTTATATAACTTGTATTAATTTATGACTTACTGCATTTTTTACTCTTCACGTCACAAATCACAAGATTTGTCATAACATAAAAAGAGACCATAAAGAATTTGTAGCGTATTCAAAATCGTAATGATGTAAACGATTTTGAATAGGCCTATAGTTCTTATCATTACCGTACAATTCATTGAACTGTTACAGATAACATTTTAATCCTAATTATCTCTTATACTGTATATAGGAATGTTAATGCTATACAATTTATAACTTCTTAATCTTGAAATAATAAGTAATAAATTGACATTATATATGACCTAGAATATCTATTCTGCAAATTTGTAATATCTCTTTATAAAGCTCTATACTGTTAACAATACAAAAATAAGTAAGCATTTCATACATTTAATTGTACAGTTGCTCTTCTAACCTAACATTCTTAACAACAATTTACCTCATATATATTCTATAACTATTTCCCATCTTTCAGGCATCTTGGTCCTTCGCTCTTATGTTGTGATTTTGAGGGTCTAGGCTAAAAATATCTACATATATATATACTGACATGCATGTTTCAATTGAAGGGGAAGAAACATATGAAGGACCTGAAATGAATGTTTCACTGCCATCAAAGGAAGAAGTTGTTGATGTGATTAAAAAATTGAAAAGTAATAAGTCACCAGGTGAAGACACTATATCTGCAGAACTCATTAAGAGTGGAGGTAATGCATTATGGAATGAGATTCATGACCTGATTGAAGTAATTTGGACTGAAGAAAAAATGCCGCTGGAATGGAATACAGCAATCATCTGCCCTATACACAAGAAAGGGGATAAGTTAAAATGTTCTAATTATAGAGGAATTTCTCTTTTAAACATATGCTACAAAATTTTAACCAGTATTCTCCATAAAAGGCTGGAACCGTATGCAGAGAATATTATAGGGGAGTATCAAAATGGCTTCAGAAGAGACCGCTCCACCACAGATAATTTGTATATATTAAGAAACATTTTAGAAAAATTTTATGAATATAATACAGAATTGCATTTATTATATATTGATTTTAAGCAAGCGTACGATTCTATAAATAGAACATATCTATTTCAAGTGCTAAAGGAGTTTGGTATTCCATCTAAATTAATCAGGCTGATAAAAATTACACTAGAAAACTCAACATGTAAAATTAAGATACAAGGAAATTTATCAGAATCTTTTAGGGTGAAAAGTGGCTTAAGACAAGGAGATGCCTTATCAACAACTTTATTTAATATTATGCTAGAGAAATTAGCAAGAGGAGTAACCTTGAATCCCAATGGCACTATCTTTAATAGGACAAGACAATATATTGCATATGCTGATGACGTATTAGTGCTTGGACGATCGGTGAGAGCGGTTGAAGAGGTACTGATGCAGTTCAAAGAAGCAGCACTGTACACTGGATTAGTTATAAATGAAGACAAAACAAAATACATGAGATGTGGCAGAATAGCTGATTCTACATCAAGGAAAATTCAACTTAGTGGAATGGAGTTTGAAGAAGTCAGTTGTTTTAAGTATTTAGGATCTGTAATAACATCTAATAATGTGATAGGAGAAGAAATAAAGTCAAGAATAGCTGCTGGGAACCGATGCTTTTATGGTCTAAAGCATATATTTAAATCTAGAGCTGTGAATAAGAAAGTCAAAGCCAGAATCTATAAAACTATGGTAAAACCCATTGTAACTTATGGGAGTGAAACATGGACAATAACCCAAGAAGAAGGACTACGATTAAACACATGGGAAAGGAAAATATTACGGAAAATTTATGGCCCAGTGATGCAAAATGGAACATGGAGAGTTAGGACAAATGATGAGCTACAAAAACTATATGGAGATCTGGATTTAGTAGCGGAGATTAAGAGAAAGAGATTGCAGTGGATAGGACATGTTATAAGAATGAATGAAGATAGACTAGTTAAGAGAATATTTTATGGTAAAATGGAAGGAGTAAGGATTAGAGGACGCCCTAGATCAAGATGGATAGATGAAGTGGAAAGTGACTTACGAAAATTGAAAGTGAAGAGGTGGAGGAAAAAGGCAGAAGACAGAAGTGAATGGGCATCTGTTATGAAGGAGGCTAAGGTTCTCAGAGGACCGTAACGCCCAGGAGTAAGTAAGTAAGTATAGAGCTTATGTATGATCTGCCAGTTTTTCGATCGTTATGTTGTTCAGAGGATCATTTACTTCTATATCTGCCTCGACTAGTATTTCATTATATTAAATGTCGCTTCATTTTCCGCACGAAAGAAATTTCAAGAGAGAAGAGATGTAGAGTGACTGCAAAATCCTCAAGAAAACTGTCAAAACTTTCTTGTAACTAGAGGTAAGATTTTAAAAATAACAAATATATTTAATTTAGTTTATTTCGGAGTGTAACTGTAACTTATGTGTGTAAAGAAATCCCACTAATGTATTGTCTCATCATACTAAATGTCGCAAAACATGTAGCTAAAACTGATTAGTCCAATACCTATGCATGCAGGGAGCCAGTGATGACGGAGCTAGCACCATCACGCGGCGGGAATGGTTAACTACACAAGTTCCACCACTTAATGCTTTACTCGCCCTGCTTCAGCTATGGCAGTTTTGTTTGGATTATTTAAATTAAACACTCTTTCTTTATATTGAAAATAAGGAAAACTTTTCCAGCCCTTTTCGTGACCCACCAAAATTGCTCCCACTGGTGGGTCACGACCCAGAGTTTGGGAACCACTGGATTAGACTACTGTAGATGTGAATGGCATCACAGCTATCCAGCTAGTTTTTCCACACTTATGGGGCAGATAGAAGCACCAAATTTTGCATGCTTATGGGCTATGGCTGTTGTATGTGCCAATATTCCTGGCAAATATATTTACCTAAAATAAAAAAATCTAACTCAATCTAAGGTATAAGTCATAAGACCAAACTTGTAGATCTCTCAAAATCTATTAGTGCTGATGCAATCAGTTTTTTGATATGACTTACTGTTTAGCTACTATAAGCCTCCAAGAAGGTGTACACAGACCTTAAAGTTGTATCCACTATTTTGAATGTTTTTCGGGGGTAAAAAATTAAAAAAATTGGATCTTTTTGAATATTTCCGTCAGTTACAGTTACATCTATAAGTATGCCAAGTCTTTGAAGTGGGCAAACAATTTTGCCATTGAGTGAGTTGGCCATATGGTTTTATACAGTACAGGGAACTTTCTCTCCAGTGTTTATTATGCTGGAGAGGGTGCTAGCAACAGCAATTATGTTAGCAGCAGAAGGAATGTAGGCAGGCAGAGGTCATTGGAACTTTCATCAATGGGTGCTTTGTCTTGCACCCATCAGTATATATTACTAATCAGTCCATAGTGCAGCATGTAAGCATTTAGACCAAATATTGTGACAATGCAAAAGCAAAATCTGAAGTGTATAAAACCAATCGGAAAACGATTGATGAACTTAAAGTGAGTATCATTAATTATGTGCAGTCAATTATGCAAAAAACTTTAGTGAAAGTCTTCAAGAATATGTGTAACCTAGATGAAGTCTGCCTGCAAGCACGAGGACAACACATTCAGCATCTGTTATGTTTGGCTGTGGTGCATACACAATTGACGGTTTGTTTTCACAAAAGCTCGTGCTGTCAACATAACTGCTTTTGCTAGCACCCTCTCCAGTATGTAGCTGCTCCAGAGAAAGTTCCCTGGCGCACTGCAGTATAGTGATTATTTGCTTTCTTTAAACCGTTAATTGGGCTTTATTCTGACACTGGTCAAACAATTTGGTCCAAAATCAATAGGCTTTGTTCTACAGCCATTATAAGTGTGTATACTAAGTTTCATAAAAATCTGACAAAGTATATTTGAGTTATCATGCATACAGACACAGGGATGGAAAAATGCACAGATGAGCATACATTTTTCCCGTCCATCATACAATCTTAGAAAGTACCATTCTGGAACTCAATAACTATTAAATTAATTGTCAACTAGTATAAGCCTGTAGCAAGATTGAGATCGGAAATATACACACTAAACTTCACTAAAAAGGTATATTTACCCAGTATGATCATTTCAACGGGTCTTCCCGCCATCATCAGCTGATTCTGACTGGCCCTCTGGCGGCGGATGAATGAACTTGTCAATCAAGGTTCCATGTATGCCAACTGAAGTGTCAAAGTTTAAAAGATTTTCTCGGTTCTTTTTAATGAATATTTTTTCCATGCCATAAGATCTATTGGTTTTTCAACTTGTTTTAATAGTTCAATTTCATTTTCAATTTCATGGCCTACTTCCCAGAATCTTTTAAACTTTGACACTTCAGTTGGCATACATGGAACCCTGATTGACAAGTTCATTCATCCGCCGCCAGAGGGCCAGTCGGAATCAGCTGATATGGCGGGAAGACCCGTTGAAATGATCATACTGGGTAAATATACCTTTTTAGTGAAGTTTAGTGTGTATATTTCCGATCTCAATCTTGCTACAGATTTCAACACTTCACTGTAAATTTCCATCTAATATTTATATTGATTAGTATAAGCCTAATTATTTGTTATATGTCATAATATCTTATCCACTCGGATTAATGATTTATCCATATTTTTATACATCCACCTCTGGTTAATGGAAGAGAAGCCTTCAGACCTTAACTATACGAGGGGACAGGGCTGTGGAAAGAAAGCAAGGGCCCCAGGGACAAATAATTAAGTGCCAGATTGGTACCGGTACTTTATGAGATTATCTGGTAGATAGTACTGTCTGTCTGTCTGTGTGTCTGTAAGCTCGATAACTCAAATACGCTTTATCGGATTTTCACAAAACTTGGTAAACCATTTATAACGCCCATGGGACGAAGCCTATTGGTTTTGGACCAAATCGGTTAACTGATGCCGGGCACAAAACTGAAAAATACATTAAAATGTTCTAATTAGGAACAAATTTATCTGTATGTAGGCCTACCAGTTTAATCTTTTGAAAATTATGATTTTAAATGATGAACGTTAGTGAGCCCTACTGTTGAGTCCAAAAGGATTCTTCCTTCTACTTTTCAAAAATAGCAATTTTTTTCAAGAATAATGCGTTTCAGATTAACTGATTAATTCCATGTCACCGTTATACGACAGGACAATGCAGATAAAATAAACACAAAAAACATAAGTTAAACTATATAAAAGTTCTTCACAGTTAAACTGTTTATTGACTTACAACAAATTTTATTTTAGAGTCAATTTCGAAAGTAAAAAATAAAACCCGGCCGGCCGGGCCCCGGCTGCCCCTCCCTCTTGTCGGGCCTGCGAGGGGAAGTAAAAATGTAACTATAATTTAACATATATTCCCTGTTATTCAAGACCCTCAGTATTCAATACCGATATTGAAAACAGAATATGGCTACTGAGGCTGCAGTTTCTACATTCCTTTGTCTAGACTTGATGTGGCAGTGATGATTTGCTATTTTTAAACCATTAATTGGTCGTTACTAGGGTACCAATCAACCAATTTGGTCCAAAATCAATAGCATTTGTCCTATGGAACATTTTAAGTCCATATACTAAGTTTCATGAAAATTTGATAAAGCATATTCCAGTTATCGTGCGTAGACACACAGACACACATTTTTTCTGTTCAGCGTACAATCTTAGAAAGTACCATTCTGGGACTTAATATATAATAATGATTAATTGAATAATCTGTTTGAAAAGTTAAACTGTTGAATTCTGTAAGCAAATTAAGATTCCAATCAGAATGTTTTATGAGCCTATGTTTCCAGACTGATTTGAATTAACAAAAATTGAGTCATCATATCATCCATTCCGCTACAATTTGGGTAATAATTGTCATCAACATTTATTTTCTACTTCATAAGATTTTGCCTGACACAAATAAAGCTAGAACATAGATCTGTTTAAAGTGGAAGGTCATGCTTAAAACATTAATTATTTAATTTAAGAAACTTAAAGCTTTCCTGGCATTGGATTGTAAGAAACAAATGATTAAGTTTTTACTTATTTTTTCTTACAACCAAAACCAGAAACACTCATACCCTTCCTCGTGTCATTGCGAAAGTAGCCTGTAAGGGCAAGTGTAGCAATCCTACGAACAAAATAAATTCATTTTACCACATGTATCATTCACTATTTTTACTATTACATATATTTTAATAAATATCACTTACTAGCCTCTAGCTTTGCTTGCAGTCCTGCTATCTAGTATGCATGTGCCCAAACAGGAAATTGATTTTCTATGATGTTGCTGCCAACATATGAGTTTTAGTCGAACCACCAAGTATGTCTATTTTTGCGACTATTGTGAGAAATTTAACATTTAAAAAAGACAATGAATTTTAACATGTTCAATTTTTATCAAACTGACTCTATTTAATCGTATGCAAATATTTTAAACTAAAAGTGTGTTTTCCATGGGTCGGACACCTAAATTGGTTACCCTGGAGTGTTAATATCATCTACTGTTAAAAGCGCTTCTTTTACATTTGACTTTCTAAAAACAGTTTTTAAAACCTAAAAAACCAGTCTCTTGTAATATATATCAAGGCTTCTCGGGATTTCTGCCAAGTAAGAGAACTGAAGCTGTCTAAACTTTCAGCTGCTGCTTACTCTGCAGCCATCTTCTGAGAAGAAGTGAGCAAAGCTGGAGAATGACTGCAAAATATAAGTGGATGGTGCTAAATCAGGAGCAATTTATTTTTCTACTTACTGTTCCATTACACATGTACTGTGAACATTTTCCTAGCAGATATCTCTGTGTAGTAGACACCCCAATACAATGGACATTATTAAATTTACTGACAGAAACGCATGAGTATATATGGGCAATTTTTTTTTTTATTCTCAATAATGGATACAGACGGTATAAAGACTAATTTTTAGGCCAAATATCTTCCATGCAGCAAACAAAATGCAAAGGATGTTTATTTAAAATTTTCTTTTCATCTCCTGGTATTTGATGCATATAACAACACTAATAGGGCACAATCATATTCTATATTTTATGTATAGGAGTAATTTTTCCACCTTGTGCACTAGTACTAGGAGTGAGAGAATTAGATAAATGTTAAAAAGGAACCAATTATGTAATCTTGATATTCAGTATTTAATTGGTAATATATAATTACAATACTTGTATAAGAATATATTGTAAAAATACAGTTAATTTATCTTCAATATTGATATGAAACTAAGATATGATGGTCACAGTCTAAAGTATACTATATCTAATATATAAAGTCAAATGTGTGTTTGTGGGTATGTATGTATGTATGTTTGTTCCTTATACAAATCCACATTTCTTCACCAATTTGTACAAAATTTTGCACACATACCCAGTTAAGCCCGGGAAGTAACGCGGTCAACATTAAAATTGTAATAAATCAGTCCTTCCCTTGAAAATTATATAATTTCTGAGAATATTATACTCAAAAACAATGAAATGCTGTTCAGTTCACATGACAACCGTGTATTGTTTACTTTGATAACATTGGGCCTTGGCAACTGGACTTTAACGAATTATGATTGAATCGATGCAATATATTGGCGAAAATAATTACTGAAAAATGAATTACACGAAAATAAAGCAAAGTGTGATGCAGTCACACAAATTTATCTACCCTCGGCATAAGAAATATTTTCTCACTTCACATTTTGATGTAGAATAAGAGGTCGTATTGCAGGTACAACTTAAGTGTGTGAGTATGCTATATCAGAAGTCAGTAAATAGTCAGTTATCCATAGCTGTAGGCTTTGTATTAGTTGAGATTTATCATAGGCCCTAAGCATGGGATGGAACATTTTGAGTCCTATACTCGCAGTATATTATGTCCCGTGTTTTAGGGGAGGAAAGTATGAAAGTGATACTGCATTTCTATTTTATTTCAGCCCCGAAAGGGTTGTAACATGAGAATGAGAAATAAAATTTTCTGTCAAGTCAATACAATCTTATGTAATTTATGTTTCTTCTTATTTCAACCCCTCCCAGGCATGATGTGTAGAAGCAACGGAATGCAGCATTCGACATCCTCTATGAGCCATAAAAAGCTATATCTAGCGTTTTCTGATGGAATAGTTTGATAAATCTTTTTCTTCATTTCAAGTTTTACATACATATTATAGGCTATAAGGACCTAGAGTTTCAAAATCGAAAGTCCTCCATATGTTAATTTCAAATTACAAAATACAAAGCCCGGGCGACGCCGGGCCTTTTCAGCTAGTACAGATATAAAATGAATTAAGAGATTTACATATTAATAGCATACAGCTCCTGAATTTGTAATATTGTCATTTAATAATAACATTGAAGTTTTTCATGTAATTTATGAATATAGTCACCTTAGGAGTTGATAATAACACATTAAAATCATACATACAGAATGTCCCTAATGCTGAAGAAATTCCCAAATTATTCCCTGATTTTCATTGATCATTTCAGAAAATTCCGGACTAAAATATGATTGTGATGCAAGAAAAATTATAGCATTATACATACTTTAAATAAGAAAAACTTTTAGTAACAAAAGTAATTACAAACAATAATTACTTAGGCTATAACAGATACAAAAGTAAGGAACAGTAAAATAAATTAAATATACCTTCATATAGGCCTATTATTGTCTAGAAGTCTTCTTGATCCCACTTATTATTTTTTCTTCAGCATCTTAATTTGTTCATCTAGAGTATCTGCAGCTTTTTCAGACTCTAAGAGTAGTTTTCTTTTCTTCTCTTCTCTTCTAGTTCTCTGGCCAGAAAATTTGCTTTCCTTTTTTCTGCTTTCGCCTTGTCTTCTTCTGTATGTTTTAACTTATTACTTTGAAGTGCTTCTTTGTATCTTGCATTGGCATTTCTCATAGAGAGAATTATGCCTTTATTAACGGAAAGATGCTCTGAACTTCTTGAGCAACTGCATCATAGACCAGGCGCTGAGCAACCATGGATTCTTCTTTCAAATTTTCCACCAAAATGTCACTGTTCACAGAGAAGCCACGTTCCACTGAAGCATTTCCATGTGAAATTGGAAGTAATAAACAAACTACTTTCCTTAAACTAGGAGTGTCATAACTATCAAGCGTTTTCATCCAAAATTTTTCCAACCTTGTGTTTTTAGAGTAAGATTTGAACTCAACTGCTGCAGTTTCCTTCGAAATAAGATTCCTATAGGCCTACTCATGATCTGCATTCTGAGCAATAGAGGGAGTAATCAAACTCGACTGAATCAAAATATCCATTGTCGATACCATCTGTGATTCAGCCTCTTCTGGAGTGAAGACGATTTTGTCTGGACTCGTAAAAGACAAACCCTGAGTTAAGGGGTACTTCAAAGGTGACTTCTCCATCAGCTTCTCAACAACACATTTCAGACAGTCTCTGCACTCCCTTCGAAACATTAACACATCAAAATCCTTAAGTTCTTGACACTTTCTTAATGCAAACCTTGTGCCATAACCAAGGTCAACATCTTGAACACTTAAATTTTCAATTTTGTTGAGGTTGATTATCTTGAAGACAAGTCTTTTATAGAATGTCTTCTTTCACAACTCTTTCCATACACTTCTTACTTTATGGCAAAAATTTCAATTGTTTATAAAACCTGTTAAACTGAAAAGTGGAAGATCTCCTTTTCAGGGAATGTAGTACTGTTTGGTTCTGATCAACAGTAAAAAATAAGAATTTTTGGGATTGGCATTTTTTTTTAAATTTTGATTTATCACAAAAAAATTCAGAAGGCTAAAACAAAACACCCTGTACATGCATTTCCAAACTTAGGATATCACTTGAAGCAGAACATTAAAAGAAGAAACAACAAAATATCCTGAACCGTTCCAGAAATAGAGCACTTTAAGTTTTTCCGAAAATCACGCTCGAGAAATGGCATCTGAGACGCCATCTTTGGTGGCCTGTATCTAGGTCCAGGAATTCTTTTGGGCAAAACAAAGAAAATGGGTTTCTTACTTTGTCCTGAATTTTAACATATACTAAATTCATTAACATCTGAGACTATGAAGGTAAGCTCCTGCCTGAATTGACATGGATTATTTATGCCTCTTTACAATTTTCAGGAGGTCACCATGTAGGAAAAGGGCCATTTGAGTGTCAGCTTGAAACTCTTTTAGAAATGGTTGTAAATCTTCTGCTAAAGATAAGAAGAAAGCAATTTTTAGCAGGAGAAGTTTATCTTCAAGAGCAGCTGAGATTTTTTGAAAGCTGGCAGAAGATAAAATTGTATTCATTTTTACCTGTTTTATGTGGGCCACAAATTTTTAGAATTTTCCCGGATATTTTAACAAATTTATTGACTTTTCCCGGATTTTCCGGACCATACGAAATTCCCGGCCTTTCCCCGGATTTTCCCGAGCAGTGGACGCCCGTATATGCCTTTACATTTAGTTTTTCATGTAGTTTATGAATATGGTCACCTTAGGAGTTGATAATAACACATTAAAATCATATATACATTCAGTTAAAAACCAACTAGAACTATAGAAGACAAGTCATCTTAAGATATATTTACACAAAACATATAAGTTGATCTTCTATATTATAAATTTCAGCATTAGGTTAAAAGATGTATAAATTATTGTGAGTAGTGGTCAACATAGAATGTTCAAGTTATATGGTAAGATTTCCACCTATATACTAGTATTCTTAATAAACACCATATATTTCTTGAATCCAACGATAATGAAGTTTTAATTGAAGATTGCTTGCTTTTCTTACAGTTTTTAGACTTATCAATAAATACTAAGTTAGGTTAAAAGAAATATATTTTTTCATTAATAATATAGTAGCCTTAAACCAATGTTCAAATTTATTCTAACTTTACTTTTTGTCTAATTAAGTTATGTCATTAAAAAAAATATATATATAGAGCAGCATACATATACAGAATACAATTAATTGTCCATCTGGAATATTATCAAGAATAATCAACATGAAATTTGTTAATAATAAAATTTTAAAATTTCATTCTAACCTAACTTCATGTTTTCTTTATTAATGAATTATTTTAGTCAATCAGTATTTGAAGAATATTGAACTTGCAGTTTTATTAGACTTATTGAGACATGCTAAGTTAGGTTAGAAATAATAAATTTCACTGATAATATAATAGCAATTAAACAATGTTCAAATTAATCTAACTTTATATAATATTCATTAATAAGTTAAGTTGTGCCAATTAGAATTATGTTCAGAACAGCATATGTAGATAAAATATAATTATTTGTTTATCTCAAATATAAAATATTCTCAAAATTAATTAAAAATATGTTTGTTAATAAGCAATGTTCGATATTTAGAGAATATAGAACTTGCTATAATGGCTATAGTAATCAAAGTTATATTAAAAGTGAGGTTGCTATTAAGCAATATTTAGATTCGTTTTAACTTAAATTTAACGTTTTCTTAATAGTGAGTTCAATATTTGAAGAAGATTGAACTTACTGTACAATAGTTATATTAATCAATCTTCGTTGTCTTTAAAACTTTTATTTTAAAAAATATCAGAGTGAGATTATATTGCCCTCATACGTTAAAATTTGACAACTATAAAATTATTTTAGATGTCTATATTTTAAAAAAATATCAGAGTGAGATTATATTGCACTCTTACGTTAAAATCTGATAATCTTAAAATTATTTTAGATGTCTATATGTAAAACAAAAGCAGCAGGAATAGATGGAATCCCCATTGAGATGGTTAAATGCTTAGGTGAAGGGAAGAAAAAAATTCATTCCTTGTGCAACAAGATATATGAAGAAGGTGAATGGCCTGAAGAATTTACAGAGACGGTGCTAATACCAATACCGAAGAAAAATAATGCGAAGAAATGCAAGGAGTACAGGACTATCAGCCTGATACCTCATTCCGCTAAGATTCTCCTGAGAATATTGAACCGACGTTTACGTTCTAAGATGGAAGGTGAATTGGAGGAAGAACAGTTTGGCTTCAGGAAGGGAAAAGGTACGAGAGATGCGATTGGATTGATACGAATAATCGGAGAAAGATATATAGGAAGAGGTAAAGAAGTGTATGTAGCATTTGTTGATCTGGAAAAGGCCTTTGACAGAGTAGATTGGATTAAACTTATAGAGATCCTGAAGAAAATTGGTGTGGACTGGAAGGAGAGGAGACTTTTATGCAATCTATATATGAAACAGCAAATGAAAGTAAGGATAGGAGAAGAAATGACAGAGGGCAGAGTAATGGGAAGAGGGGTAAGGCAAGGATGCCCTTTATCGCCTACTCTCTTCAACATATACTTGGAAGAATTAATAAAGAACTGCTTCCTGAACAAGGGAGGAGCAAACATAGGAGGAAGAAGAATAAAGTGCATAAGATTTGCCGATGATATGGCTTTGCTAGCAGAGGATGAAACAACACTGAAAAACATGCTGATGGAGCTAAATGGCAGATGTGAGGACTATGGAATGAAGATAAATATAAATAAGACGAAGACCATGGTTATCGGAAGAGAACCTAAGAGGATAGACACGCGAATCAAAAATGAAGCAGTGAAACAAGTGGATAGTTTTAAATATCTGGGTTGTACTATAAATAGCAACATGAACTGCTGTCAGGAAGTAAAACAGAGGATAGCCATGGCAAAAGAGGCCTTTAATAGAAAAAGAAGAATTTTTTGTGGGCCCATGGCAAAAGATCTTAGGAAGAGGCTAGTAAAGTGCTTTGTGTGGAGTGTAGCACTGTATGGAGCAGAGACTTGGACGCTACGGAAGAGTGAAGAAAAACGACTGGAATCATTTGAGATGTGGATTTGGAGAAGGATGGAGCGTATACAATGGGCAGACAAAATTAAAAACAAAGACGTGCTAGAAAGAGTGGGAGAAAGAAGAACATTGTTGGAGCTCCTAAAGAAGAGGAAAAGAAATTGGCTGGGACATTGGCTAAGAAGAAATTGTCTGCTGAAGGATGCTTTAGAAGGAATGATAAATGGAAAGAAGGTTCGAGGCAGAAGAAGATATCAGATGATAGATAACATTAAAATAAATGGATTGTATGCCGATACAAAAAGGAAGGCTGAGAGCAGGAAAGAGTGGAGAATGCTTAGTTTGCAGTGAAAGACCTGCCCTTGGGCAGAACACTATGAATGAATGAATGAATATGTAAAACATGTTATCTTATAGCGAGTTATAATGTATAACTCTTGTCAATGCAACTGTTTCAGAACATACATTCTATAAAAAAAATTTTTAGTATGTTATGTTGATCAGCCTTATTTTAAAATGTTTGTAATGAATAATTTCTTCAATGTGCAGATATATGCTTTTTTATCTTCAAATCTTTTCAGAGTCGGTATTCAAGTAATATGGTGTTTTTATTAATGGAGATGCATTTCGACATTTCATTTATGTCATCTT
This sequence comes from Ectobius pallidus, assembly GCA_964059195.1. NCBI lineage: Eukaryota > Metazoa > Arthropoda > Insecta > Blattodea > Ectobiidae > Ectobius > Ectobius pallidus. Next base: position 61,716,911 of record CAXKWD010000005.1, read on the forward strand.
CAGTCCTTAGCTGTTGACCTGCTTTGTGACTTGGTGCCTATGGAGTTTGACTGTGCACAGTAATTTTATAATTGTCAAATTTTAACGTAAGAGTGCAATATAATCTCACTCTGATATTTTTTTAAATAAAAGTTTTAAAGACAATGAAGATTGATTAATATAACTATTGTACAGTAAGTTCAATCTTCTTCAAATATTGAACTCACTATTAAGAAAACATTAAATTTAAGTTAAAACGAATCTAAATATTGCTTAATAGCAACCTCACTTTTAATATAACTTTGATTACTATAGCCATTATAGCAAGTTCTATATTCTCTAAATATCGAACATTGCTTATTAACAAACATATTTTTAATTAATTTTGAGAATATTTTATATTTGAGATAAACAAATAATTATATTTTATCTACATATGCTGTTCTGTACATAATTTTAATTGGCACAACTTAACTTATTAATGAATATTAATTGCATTCTTATGCTATTTATATTGTATATTGTTAATATTGTAATACTGAGGCATACAGTACCCGTATTCAGGACCCCTATGGTCAGTCATGAAATGAACTGATGCCATTTTGGATAAATAAATAAATTTGAACATTGGTTTAAGGCTACTATATTATTAATGAAAAAATATATTACTTTAACCTAACTTAGTATTTATTGATAAGTCTAAAAACTGTAAGAAAAGCAAGCAATCTTCAATTAAAACTTCATTATCGTTGGATTCAAGAAATATGTGGTGTTTATTAAGAAGTTACATTGGTCCAGGGTTACAAGTTACTTAAGAACTTGTAACCCTGGACTGATGATGAAGCTTTAGCTTCGAAATGCATATCCAATATATATGAAGATCGAATTGATACATGCTAATAAGGAATCATATAGAATTAACATCACATCAAATTGTACTACAACAACATTCTATGCTGACCACTACTCATAATAATTTATACATCTTTTAACCTAACACCGAGATTTACAACCAACTATCAATACTTCTATAATATAGAAGATCAACTTACCGTATTGACTGAATATAAGACCTCATGTTTTTCACCCTCAAAATGTGCTTATAAAAAGTATTGTGACAAAGCCCAGAAAAGACTCGCCTAGAAACTGATAGAAAAAGAAGTCACCCAGAAAGAACTAGAATGACAGAGTCTAGAAAGATCGCGCTCCCCTAGTGGATGGGCGGCAGACGAGCGCCAGTGGGCGTGACAGCGGCACGGCTATTGGGGCACGCTTCGTGGGGGAAGGCCTGTAGGGAGGAGCTCGTGCTAAGGGGTGTGCCACGCGGCGCAGCGTGCATTCCAGATTCCACGAGGGCAGAACTTTCGAGGCATCGGCTCTGGAATATTCGTCGGGCCTATATAAGGGCCGCGAGCGAGCTGAGAGTGAGTGAGTGAGTGAGTCAGAGTAATAGGCAGTCAGTAAATCCGAGGAGAGAGAGTTCGTGAGTAGCAACGGCCAGTCAGTGGGAGTCAGTCCGCGAGGAGCGATGAGCCAGCCAATGGGAGAACAGTCAGTCCGTAGCAGTCAGTAACAGCGGGAGAGAGTCAGCGTCAGAGTGTGAACTGGACGGAGAGCACTGATCAGCGCGACCTCAAGTAAGGGTGACTTGAGGAGCTGAGGACCTGGACGGAGGGAACCGATCAGCGCAGCTGAGGACTTGGGAAGCTGAGGAGCCAGTGACCGGAGGGACCCGCGAGCGGAAGACCTAGTCAACGGGGAACTAGTGACCGGAGAGAAGGGTGAACGGAGGAACTAGTGAACGGAAGAGCTGGTGAGCTGATCTGGATTGGACTGGGACAGTGCTGCGACGTGGCAGTGAGCACCGGACAGAAGAGTGAGTTGGAGAACATTCAGGAGTTTTCTGACTGTATTGACCATTGTGTAATAGGAAATAAAGAATCCTCCATCCTTCAATTATAAACTTGGTGTTCTGATTTTGAACCCCGACGAGCCCTTGTTACAGTATACTCATCTTATACGCGCAGCCTATCACTTTCAATAACTCTCCACTCATGAATGCAACTGTGAGGCGGGAATCCCCACGGGATGACGTGTGTCTTACCCAAGGTCAAAGTCACACGGAAATTACCGGATTTTACCAAACTTGATTGTTCCCAAATTCGTGCTTCTGCTTGTACTGAACTGCTTGGTATCAAAGCTTGGCATCTCTAATTCTCTATGCTCTACGCGTAGAAGCTTTGTTTGACCACCAGTCATGGCGGACCATGTGGAAAAGAAAGCATCTTCATTGTCTCAATGCATAAATAAAGGCGAGAGAAGAAGTTACGACATGAATTTCAAAATTCCATTTTATGTGAAGCAAAATGTACTAATAAGTAATAAGCTATTATTTATTTTTTCGTAACTACCCTTAAAAAAAAAATTCAGGGTCATTTTATATACGAGGCCGACTTATATTCAGGCCTATACGGTATATGTTCTGTGTAAATATATCTTAAGATGACTTGTCTTCTATAGTTCTAGTTGGTTTTTAACTAAATGTATATATGATATTAATGTGTTATTATCAGGGCCCGGATTCTAATGACATGTCATCTTTTTATTGATGCTGCATAGACATTGGCAACTTACGGATAAATCCTAATCATGGCCTCTAGATTATAAAAATGCATTTTTACTAAGTCATTTTTTTGTCATTTTATGCAATTTTATATTTTTAGGGCATTTATTTCGATTTTAGGTCATTATTTCATTTTTGAGTCATTTGCTTCCTTATTTGGTCATTTTCATGTATTTACATTGAGTGTATTTTTTCATCGCCAGCGGTGCTGTCTTTGAAGTGTTGTTTATTTAATGCAAGAAGGAAAAATTCAGCGTTAAAGTGTTGACATGTCTCAGTCGGAAATGAGAATCAAAGAAATGCAAAAATTTTGTATTATATTACTATTGTTATTAGATTCACTTGGCACCAGAGTCTGCCACCTGCTTGGATTTCAGAATGCAAACTACTGTTTACCCTCAATAAACAACAATATAATCCGGCAGACCACAAAAGGATGTGCCGAATTTTGACTCACCAGTGCCTCAGTGCCAGTATAAATTTCCGTGAGAAAAGAACATTCACAACATTACAGTTATTTACAGTTTTTACAATTGAAGAGTGTAACCCAAATACCTGCTAAGTGCCAAAAAGTTGTTTAGGAGTTACAGTAAAAAATGTATTCCTAAATGCATGAGGGACATAGCAGAGCTTCCATCTTGTAATCAATGTTTGAACTAAACTAAATACTGTGGCACATAGCTGTGTCTTGGGTCAATTGGCAATGACATATAGATGGGTTTTGATGCAAAAACTAATTTTTTACAAAAATGGCACTTAGCAGCTATTTGGGTTACACTCTTCAATTATGTACAAACTAGTCTATAACTTTGAGTGTACAATAATAATTTTTTATAAATAAAATATTAGTTTTTAGGTCATTTTTTGTAATTATTAAGTCATTTTCTTTAAAATTTAGGGTCATTTTATAGGTCATTTTTCAAACAATTTTAGGTCATCAGAATCCGGGCCCTGGTTATTATCAACTCCTAAGGTGACCATATTCATAGACTACAGGAAAAACTAAATGTAAAGGTATATATGATTTTAATCTGTTATTATCAACTCCTAAGGTGACCATATTCATAAATTACATGAAAAACTTCAATGTTATTATTAAATGACAATATTACAAATTCAGGAGCTGTATGCCATTAATATGAAAATCTCTTAATTCATTTTATATCTGTATATAGTATACTTTAGACTGTGACAATTATATCTAAGTTTGATATCAATATTGAAGATAACTTAACTGTATTATTACAATATATTCTTATACATGTATTGTAATTATATATTACCAATTAAATACCGAATATCAAGATTACATAATTGGTTCCTTTTCAACATTTATCTAATTCTCTCACTCCTAGTACTAGTGCACAAGGTGGAAAAATCACTCCTATAAGTAAAATCAATAAGCACTAGTGGAAATTGAAATTTATCAATATATTCTATATTACCAGGTCACTATGACTGTTGATATTTGAAATGAAAAGAAAATGCCAGTCGCACATGCACAACTTTGAACTCAAATGTTTCTGACTGTCAATCATCAAAGTGACCAATGTTCATTGGGTTCAACATTAATACATTCCCTTGCTTCTAGTGCCTCACTCAGTCTGCCACAGTTCGTAACACAAAAACAATTGAAACTGAGGTCCAAAACACAGAATTGCACTGTGCGAGAAAAGAATTAAATGTACAAGGATTAGCCGTAATGTTTCAGAGTGGCAAAAACACAAGTGCCATACTCTTTAGCTTCCCTTTAATCTTCTTTGATAGAAAAATTAACGTTCTTGAGTTGAAAAACTCTCTACTTCCACTGATTAAGATACATCTAAGAAACATATGGACATATAAGAATCCCATAAAACTGGAAACAGGTCTCATTTGCATTTTACATGCTTTATTAATCAATTTTGAATACTTCTCTGACTCCTTCATCCAAAGGATGCTTGTGTAACAGTTTGAAAACTGCAAAAACATATTCAGAACTGGAGATGATTTGAGTTTTGCATAGTCACTTCTAGAGAGCTGGCCAGCTAGGAAGATGTTTGAGAGTGCATGCACTCTTGGTACATGATAGACTTCTCTCTCATCGGTGGTGGACATCTTCCTAGTTGAACCGCTCTCTACATACAAATGGCTCTGCACACATGCTTGGTTTTTTGTAGCTGTTGGAAATCTCTGCAAAAATAAACCTACTATCTACAACTTCTTAATGATTTGTTTATCATGTTAGTGTTCTTATGGAATTGAAATGAACAGCACAAAATAGTATTTTCCACAGAAATGCAGCAAAAGAATTCTTTTCTAAGGATTTATGTGCTCGTAAAGTTTAGTTACTGTCATAGCAGTCCCCTACCTGAGTTTTTACACTACTATGAGGATCATCTCCTTTACTATTGGGCTGGATTTCACCAGACAGTCGCTGCGTAGAGTCACAATTATTATTGTAGGGTGTTGGCCGACCACCTGCTTCATAACGCAATCTGGCAACACATACATATCGTGTAAAAGAACAATAATTGGAAATGGAAAGCTCAATTGCAAAAACAGGGTCTTGTGCAGGTCACAATTTTTAAAACAAAATTACTCTCATTTTTATGAGCTATGGCTCCTTAACCTTTTCACTGATTCTGATGTAAACTTATATATGCATCACTGAAAAAATTGAATAAAAGCAGACAAAATTAAATGAGTAATGTTTTATGTTGCAATATGAAGAATATTATGCACGTGTTACAATTTAGGGTTAACGAAGACTGTTTTTATGATCCACAACTATGGTAGATTTAAAACCTCAGCTGCAGATATTCAATATGGATACTGGATCAGATAGAAGCTAACCAGAAATGAATCGATCTTATGAGGACACTGAAACTGTGTGTTAGAATACAAGAATGCTAAATCATAACTTACAACATGATGCTAGAGCTGCAGGGATTCCAGTTTTCAGCCATTCCATGAAAAGTGAGCCTAAAGACCTGTTACTTAATTTTCAGAAAATTATAACATGTTATACAGTCGAACCTCTATATAACAAAAACCGATATAACAATAAACCCACATTAAGCAATATTTTTCTATAGTCCTGGCAAATTTCCTATCTTAATAACATTACTTGTCCCTCGTTATAGCGATTAAGATATTTTGTGGACACCCTTTTATAATGATGCATATTTTGAAGTGAAATTGCCATTCTAGACCAGCAACTTAGCAATGCAGGCGGTAGCAGATTAGTGTCCTTCCCAGCTGGTGCCAACCTTTAAGCCCACCTTAAGAAATTCCGGAAGAGAAATTTTATTTTGAGTAGAGGGTGAAGTACAAGGTCACTGACCAATGTGATTGTTCCGTATTATTTCTTTCTTCCCTCTCTCTTTCCACTCCCGTGTGACTGAACTTTCTGCGACCAGGGCCGTCGCGTGGTTTGTTGGCGCCCGGGGCAAGATTTCATCAGGCGCCCCCCCCCCAAACTCAATCCCACGTGCACCCACCCCACATTCCACCTATCTGTAAGGATTCAAGGATTTAAGGCCCACAGTAGAGTTCATTATTAGGCTATTATTATTAACAGTAAATCCAGCTGCTAAATTTTGAGCAAATATTTATTTTGGGATAACTTAGCAAATATAAAGTTATTGGTGTCAAATATTTAGCCTATTTGTTCAATAAATACATACGTACATACATACAAATACATAAGTACAACGTAATATTTAAAATTAAGTTATACCTAACTTGAAAAAACAAGTTATCTACATCTAACTTATTTTTTCAAATTTTGTTGTTTTATTTTTGCCGTTGCCACGGCGCCCCCCTGGTCGCGGCGCCCGGGGCGATCGCCCCGGCCGCCCCGCCCACACGACGTATGCTGTAGGCGATGTTAAACAGCTGCTAACCAGTCTTTTAAAGTTATTTTTTAGTGGGCTGGCGGAAAATGTCCTTCACTCAACAAAAATCATTAAGACTCAAAACAAAATTAGTGGAGATTAAAGATTTGGATGATAGTTTGAAGCAGACAGAAGTTTCAAAAAAGTACGGACTTTCACAATCTAAGTTGGCTACATTTCTTAAAAAGAGAAGAGAAATTGAGGAAAGTGTTGTGTTACAGCATATGTTAAATAAATTCTTCTGTTTGGCTGTGTTAGTACATAATTTGGTTTTTTGTTTTGCATACAGCTTTCTTAAGATGTCCCTCGATATAATAATAACCATCATATAATAATATGATTTGCTAGGTCCCGCAAATATTGTTGTAAGGTTTGACTGTATATCAAATTAAAGCTAAAACATTGAAGTTTCAAGATCTATCAATTAAAAGCTTGTAGTATGTGCTATAATATTTTGAAGAACATTTGAAACATGAGGTTGTACAGATTTTATGAATAGATGAAAATTGAGGTTGGTCGTTCTCCCTTCCTGCATCCACAAATGTTTGATCAACTAATTTTTCTACTCCTGTGGTGTTTGTCAAGTGTCCTATATGCAAGACAGTGGTAATATCACTTACTTTGACTCCCTAATAAGTAGCACAACACATTTGTCCTGACCATAACAAAAACAAAAAAACAACAAATTGAAAAGTTTTATACCACTGGAAATAACAACAGCAGAGCAATGAATTATATAATGCTCTATCTTCAACATAATTGTAACTTAAAACAAAAATATAGATTCTTGCTATTGATATTAATCTAGTTTTCAAGTTTTCATTATTGTCCTGACCGTAACAAGGAATTAAAGTTGATTTCACTATACAATTATATTTGATAATTTGTTTATTTTCCCTCAACCCTAGTCCACGCTTATCTCCACACAATTGTTAGATAATATTGTAAAATATAAATCTCAATTCATTTTGTTAAATTTCTTGAATTAGATGAGTTATTATTATTATTATTATTATTATTATTATTTATTATCCAAGTTTTAACCTTATTTTACCCGAAGGTATATTAAGGTTATAGTTATTAATAATCATTTAACATATCTAAATATTAAAATAACATAAGTACAAAAGTATTGAGTAATGAGATGGCTAACAATTTAACATGATATGACTAACACTATTTGGTTAAAGTCTAGTTTCAACAAATATATAAATTTAGAAATAGTGTATGAAATGGTTAACAACATACGCTAATAGTTAACTTAGTGGCTGATACAGTATCTGATATACATTTCTAACTATAGAACTTAACTACTGGTACAATTTTATCTTTGGAAATATTGTATTTAAAAATTATATAAAGTATTTATATGATTTACGGTTTACTAAAACATCTGTGAGTGGCTTAGAAAGTGTGCAGTCCACAGATTCCAACAACAATCTAAGTTCGTATCTCTCACTATGAAATAGTGGACAGTCGAATAGTATATGTGTGACATTTTGGGTATCTTCTCCACAGATGCATTCCGGGCTAGGTTTAAGATGGAATCTATGTAGATATTCTGTAAAACCACCATGTCCAGTCAAAAACTGAGTCAAAACAAAATTGGGTGTCAGCAATTTGCGCTTCAATCTATCAAAAACCGTAGGAAAATACAGTTCTTTTGTCAGAACACCTTTATCGTTGTTCCGCCATTGTTCATTCCATTTCTGAATGATATCATCTTTCATAATTAATTTAACATGTGAGACAGGGCATAAATTATAACAGTGTGGAAGGTCTGAATTTGCAGCTAGCTTTGCCAATTCGTCTGCTCTCTCGTTTCCTTCAATACCAATGTGACCTTTGACCCATGAAAAACAAACATGAGCAGTACAGTTTAGGATTAGATTTCTTATTTTTGAAGCTATGGGATTATAATTATATTTATTATTGATAGCAAACAATGCTGACTGTGAGTCACTATGAATACACGCACTGTGATTGTTGCTATCGCACCACTTCACTGCTTCTTTTATTGCGATCAGCTCTGCCTGGAAAACTGAGCATTCTGGAGCAAGTTTATGAATTAGATGAGTTCCAGTGCAAAAGTTGCTGAACTCAGAGAGAACAGAAATCAATCAGAGAGATATGAAGAATTTTTTATGAAAAAAGGAAAGAAATTAGAAAATGGGGCAAAAACTAAAAAACAAAAGATGGAAATACACTTTATCATCAGCTTAGAGAATCAGTAAAAATTATTTAAACCTACAGAAAAGAAATTACTGCAAGAAAGCAAACATTAGCACACAGCTTTCCCTTCTCACTGGATTCATAAAATAAATGTGCAAGGACTAATCCAAATTATTTTTGGTAAAGGCTGTTAAAAGTGTCAGCAATGAATGCCTAAAAGTTCTACTAAAAGGAAAGCAGTTGAAAAAAATCTAAAATTGAAAAATATGCTTCTGAAAGAAAGAGAAAATGTTTGGTTGAAATAGTTTAAAGACAGAGTTTTTCCATTTTATGAGAGGGTCTAAGACCTTAAGTCTGCTAAAAGAGACTAGGCCTATAAGGTCTATACAATCAAGAAACTGATCACACAATTCACCATCAGAAAGAATTCATCTTGCCTGTCTGTACAAGAAAATCAAGATTAAAAATTTTGAAAGTCCAATTTTTTTATTTAAGGTAAATCATGTTCTGCCATATTCCATATTGCCTACAGTGCATGTGCAAAATTCATGCCAATATGCCATTACAAGGGATACCTGAAAGAAACAGTCAAGAGGAATTGAATGTTGCAGATTTGTTTTGGTGAGAATTGAACCTACTCCTACGTTATCCAGTGGTTTGGAATATTGTGCACTAATTGCTGGATATACGGTAAATCATTTAATCTATCGTCAGTGATATAGGTAGCAGAGTAGGAAGATGTAGATTTGGTTAGATCCATGTGATGACTCACATCAACCATATGGTCAGTTGTTAATCCCCCTGGTATCATCAATAATTGGGGACATCTTATGTCCATGTGAAGTCACTGTTTAGATACATTGATACAGAAGCTTGGCAAAGTGGTAAATTGATTAGGCTAGTTATGAGACTATCGTGTATCCTAGCCTATGATTAAGTTATAATTTTGTGTATTTTGTTAAGAAAAAAAAAATATTTTTCTTCATCCCTGTTAACAAATGTGCTCAATGTAATAATAATAACATAATAATATGATCAGTGATGACACAGATAGTCACAGTAACCAAAGAGCTGTGAACTCTTTAAAATTCCTGTGGTTTAGTGGAGACCCGGAATGGAACAGGTAATTCCTGCTTACCTAACAATACTGTGACATCAGTCTTCTCATCATTTGTCTACCTTTCTCCACTTTCTTCTTTTATAGCTGTGTTGCTAAATGCTCTGACAATAATTCAGAAATAGGAATCATTTTTTTTTCGATCATAAGACTTATGGAATTGCCTATGTGATCTTTTGACATTTCACGTTTTTCATATTAAAGTATCCTTCTTTATTGCAATGCACCTTCCATAATTGATAACAAAAGACAGGGCCAGCAATAGAGATTGGTTTTAAGATAACTTCCTGTGTGAATCATATCATGAAAGATTACATTTTCTAGCAGTCTTCTTAGCCATGCAATGTAAAACAGAGGGATGTATTCACCACTGTCCAAAATATGCCGCGTTTCTACATCGTTAAGACGAGAGAACAGTGTTTGTAGAAGTTCAGTCATAATTAACATTAAACTTAACATACAATAAACTTATTTACAGAAATCACTTTCAAAACATTGATTTTAAATTTCATAAGGGCCATTCCAGAAAAACGTCAACCAGGACATGGATTTCTAAAAATGAATGTAATTAGAAAGTAAAACCATATTCATGTAGGGGAAGGATTATATTTCACAGGAATATTTTTTTTAAGATATGTTTCATGTAGTGCAGTTAGGAGCTCATGGAAAAAGAACCTCTTTTACACCAACTATGTGACTGAATTTTTCCACCAGTTGTCATTGATAATTTTGTTTCAAATAAGGGAAAGAAACTTAATAATTAATCATAGAATTAGCATCTAGTATTCATTAAGATTCTTTAAATGCAATTATACATCTATTTTTAAAAAGTTTTTATATGCATTAATTAATAATGGAAGTTTCTGTGTATCAGGCATGTAATTCCATCACAAAAACGGACATTTTTCTCTGTTACTATTAAAGTAATAGCAGTAGGTGGAAGAAAATTTGTATGCAATGTTATATTTGCCTGCTTTACAGCCAGACCATAACATTTGTTTCCCAGGATTACATTTAAATGAATATTTAGGGTCGTGACAGAATTAGGCCCACATAACCTGTTTCACATACTGAGCCTCTTACTAACAAACAGTACTTAACATGAACTTAGTGAAAGCTGAAAAAAGGTATATAATACTAAAATAACAATAATAAGCAGACTGGAACTTTATTAGGCCCAGAATATTATCAGTAATATTTTATTGGAATATTTGGAGTATCAATTTATTCAGCGACCGTATGGTAATGGGTAAAACAGCAGCAGAATGTCAGAGTGGGCATAGGAAAAGAAAAAAGAATGCAGGAATACATGAAGAAATGAAAAAGAAAGACAGAGAGCAGAAAGCAATTAAAAAGCATCTATGACCATCTTCAACTCAATAAACTAAGAGTGACAGAAATTGAGATGTAAGAAAAAGAAGAATGTAGAAATACTGTAGAAGTTCCCTCAACTAGTGATCATTCTGCTTTCCACATTCTCCATACAGATCAAGACAATCCTTTGGAAAGCTGTGAAAAAAGTTCTGAATGCTCTTCCAGCAAGTCCACGGAAGCGCTCATCTGTGGTCAAGCATTTAATCAAGGATTTAACTAAAGGGTGTCCGGGAAGTAAGGACGAATTTGAATTTTGCGTCATTTTATCACATGACGGTTGGCAGCCGTGGTTTTATCATGATTGGTATCTCCTATCCTTCCCATTAGTAGCCTGATAGATTTTGTGTGGTGAGCATTGTTGTTTGATGTTTATTTTCGTCATGGAGAAGATGACAATTGAGCAACGCATCCAAGTGATAAAAAGTTATTATAAAAACAATGAAAGTCCCACGGCAACCCTTCGGGAACTGCATGTGATACTCGGACGTAATGCTGCTCCAACCGAATCATCAGTTCGGAAGTTGATCCGGAAGTTTGAGACCACGGGTTCTGTGTCAAACATTAAGAAAACAGGACGACTGCGTTCTGTTCGAAATGAAGAAAACATTGCTGTCGTGCATGACAATGTGACCGTAAGCCCCAGAAAATCGGTTCGCCGACGAGCTTAACAATTGAATTTATCACCAAGTTCACTGCATGAAATCCTTACAAAAGATCTGAAAATGCAAGCGTACAAGATTCAACTTACACAAGAGTTGAAATCTGCAGATCATGGAAAGAGATATCGATTTGCTGAATGGGTCTTGGATCGACAAGCGGAAAACGAGAACTTCATAAAAAGAATAATTTTCTCAGATGAGTCGCACTTCCATCTCAGTGGATACGTCAATGAGCAGAACTGCAGAATTTGGGCTAACGAAAATCCGCAAATGACTGTGGAAGAAGAGATGCATCCACAACGCATGACTGTGTGGTGTGGGTTCTGGGCAGGAAGAGTGATCGGCCCGTTCTTTTTTGAAGATGTCGAGGGAGCTGCCGTCACCGTGAACGGCGACCATTACAGATGTAACATGCTTTCTGATTGGTTTTTCCCAGTTTTGGATATGGAAAATGACGATTTTTGGTTTCAGCAGGATGGTGCGACATGTCACACATCCCGTGAAACGATTGCTCTGCCGAATGAAAAGTTTCCTCAAAAAGTTATCTCATTGCGTGGCAACCAGGAATGGCCTGCCAGATCATGTGATTTTACCCCTAGTGACTTTGTTTTTGTGGGGATATGTGAAATCAAAAGTGTACGTGAACAAACCACAAACAATACACCAATTAAAGGATGAAATTGCGAGAGTTATTAACGGCATCTCACCAGATGTTTGTGAACGCGTCATCGCGAACTTCAATGAACGCGTTGCTTGTTGCCGCGCGGCCTTGGATGGTCATATGGCGGATATAATTTTTCACACATAAATGGGAGAAGTTACTTAATGTGTTTGTAAAAAAAAATTCGATTTTCAATAAATTTTGTGTTCTACAGCACTTTAAAAATCGTCCTTACATTCCAGACACCCTATACAATTACAGACAAAACTGAAAAACCTCAAGGATTTAATACAATTACAGACAAAACTGAAAAACCTCAATCAGTAGGTCATCAAACTGTACTGGTACAAGCCTTTTTCAATCTTAATCTTATAAGTTGGATGTGCCCAGGTCGTCAAGATTTTATAATAAAAAGAGAATCTGGAAAGAACACTAAAGTCCAAAAAAGGTACAGTTGGTCAAATAAAAAACGTCAGGACTCGTATGCAGTTGAAATTAAAGTTTTAACGCTTCAGTTAACAAGTTTCCTTTAAAAGACATAAAATGCAGGTCATTCTCGGAACATATGAGGACAATGAGACGAGAGGGAAAAATGAACAATGCGGAAAGTGCAATACATGATATTCAACTTAATGTATTGTCATAATTCATTTTGTTTTGTGTCATGGCGCCACATACAAATGCTAGCTTGAGAGAAAGTGTAGTTAGGGCTGTAATTGACCTGCATTTTTCAGCATCTGAAGCAGCGAGAAGGTTCCATATTTCTGAAAGAGCAGCTCAGAGGTGGGTACTTCACTATAATGCGACTGGAAGTTTTCATAGGAAACGTGGATCTGGCCGACCGCATATTTCGACCCTGGATGCTAGATTGGTCGGAGAAGTTGAATAATCCGTATCATACTGCTGCATCCATAAAGGCTACTGCTCAATTCCCTGGCCATCTTCAAACCATTAGGAACCGGGTAAGATCCGCTGGTTTACGTTCTAGGTGAGCACTCTCTAGAGAAGTCCTGAAGGAAGAACACAAGGACACGCACCTCGTATTTGTAGTTGAAAAAACTGACTTCAACTGGAGTAGAGTGATATTTTCATATGAAGTTAGTTTTTCGAGTGCATCTTCGGGTCCAGTTCTAGTGTATCGACCATTCAGTACCCCGTATGATCCCAAATATACTGCAACTCGTGCAAGGAGTGGCAGGGTAAGTGTGACATGCTGGGGCTGGATGTGGCAGGAAGAGGCACGCTCCACCGAATTAGTGGGCGGTTTAACCAGTGGAAATACCGTCGGTTTCTAGAGAGGTATATGCTTATTTATGCCAGGCTTTGCACCGACTCGTATGTGAAGTCGGTACAATTAGTTCCTTCCTTCACCCCAGAGTGCGCCCCCACCTGAGGCAACAGTTGGCTGCCCTGGCTGGCTGCCTTGAGCTGCTCTTAAGTGAGTGACGCAAGCTGTGGCCAGGCGTCCGTACTGATGGCTGCGGGCAGACTGTGGTGTGTGTCATGGTCCCGCCTAATCGAGGCTCTGTCTCGTGCTGCAGTCTGGCGGCGGCTTCTGTCTGGGCTGGCAAGCGTTCCCACAGGCAAGCTCGGCTTCTTCATTCTGGACATGGCATCTAACCAGGTATGTTGCATCGTGCCGACGCGCAATGTCAGGCCTAAAGCCTGTCGGAGTCTGATGTTGGCTTTGTTTTCAAGTTCTAATGCTTAATAGTGATGTGTTCAATGCTGTGTCTTAGTTTTTTGTGTTAAATAAGTGCTGGGATAATGGAATATGAAATTGGCGTCATCACATCGTTCACAGAAGCTTAACTATGCTATTTTCCGAGTAGCTTTTCTCTCATTCATTTATTATTCTGATCACTAAGGTTAATGAATACTACTTGCTAAGTTTATCTATTTGTTTAACTGCTCGTTATTTTGCAGTAAGCGTAATGTAAAATTACCCCCCCCCTTTTTTGTTACCTCATAGGTGATTCAGTTCTTCCTAGCTGTTCGTTTTTTTTTATTGTAATTCCTGTGCACATCACTTTCTCTTTAAAGAATTAACATAGTTTCTTTCCGTTTTTTGCTCATATCTTGATGCCATAGAAGGAATCCTGTTGCTTGGGCCTGGAGGCGGTTATTTAGTGTTGCCTCCCATTTCTGCTAATTAATCTGTATTTATCTTACAGCATCCATCCTTTCTTCCCATGTTTTCATGTATAAACTTAATGTTTCTTCCCTTGCTGTTTCCCTTTGTAATTAACTTCAAATTTTAATGAATTATTTTGTATTGTAGAAAGCAAAATGTATAAAATTTTAACCAACTAACAATCAAAAACTTCTTGCAATTTTGGCTTCATCGGGTGCCCATGAGCATAGGCGTAACCAGGCCGACCATATGGGGGGGTTATAACATCCGCGGGGTCTGGGGGGTATGGAATACGGGATCCTCCCCCGGAAAATTTTAAAAATTAAGATGCAAAATAATGAGTTTTAAGCTTTTGGGGCCCCCCCTGGAAAATTTTAAAAATTAAGACGCAAAATAACGAGTCTTAAGCTTCCGGGGTTTCCCCGGAAAATTTTAGAAATTAAGACGCAAAATAACGATTTTTAAGCTTCTGGGGGTACCCCCGGAAAATTTTAAAAATTAAGACGCAAAATAACGAGTTTTAAGCTTCCGGGGGTCCTCCCCCGGAAAAGTTTTAAAAATTAAAACTCAAAATAACGAGTTTTAAGCTTCCCACGCTTTATACTTGTATTAAGTAATTTATGGGCAGACTTAAAAAAATTATAGAATTTTCCTTTTTTTAATCAATGGGGGGGGGGTTCAAACCCCCAAACCCTCCCCCCCTCGGTACGCCTATGGCCATGAGCAATGTACTTTTATTTGTAAATATCTTTTTATTTTAGCGACCAGGTGTCTCCACCTTTCATGATATCAATTAATATAAATTATTATAGAAATTATCAAGAGCATAAATCAAATGTATATTTCCTTTTAAAATTGTAATTTGTATGTTTTAGAAAGTCCTTGTAAATTATTTGTTTTCTTTTTATATTCTAGACCTGTGATATAAACTGTAATTTTTATTTTAATCGAAATTTGTCTCTTAAAAGAAACACGTGCATTCTATGTAATTATATGAAGCAGTTTTAACAAAAGAAAAAGAAAATTATTCTGCAAATATACTGAAACAAAAAGGGATTTATGTGTTGCTCTGTTTTCTTTGGTTGCCCCACTCTGGGTTCTCATTTATCCTTTGGGCGGGCTCATTGATAAAGTCAGGTTAGCTTTCCTGCGGGTGGCTTCCTAAGCACTCCTTTCCACATTCCCATAGGGGTAGGCGCAATAGTGGTAGCAGAGCGTGGTTCAGTCCACAATTCTCTGCCGCCCTTAGCTTTTGAATTCTTTTTTGTCCCACTAGTCACTAGCAAATTTGAGCAACATAAGTCCTTGGTTTTTCTAGCTTTTAAACATTTTTAAACTGTATTTACTGTATAGGGAAGTTAAGTTAAGGGAAGGGAAGTTTAGGGAAGCTTAAAACTGGTTTTACTGTATTATTTGTATTTTATGATGTTAAATATTCTAAAGTGTTTTAAAATTGTGTTCCATGGACAAAATGCAACGAGTGCCAGTGCCTTCGCAGTATCTAGTCAGGGAAGACTTAGAATATGAACTGCAGATAAGGAAAATACCGTGGCTAGTTTGAGAGAAAAACTGGCCAAGATGGCTCAGGCACCAGTGGATCTACAATGCCTAGGTGAGTCGGATGCAGAAACTCAAGTGAAATGATTACATATAAGGTTAATAATATTAAAAATTTGACAAAGCTAAGTAAACTAACTCCGCTACAAGAAGTTAAATATGCTCAAAAGCTGAAGCAGCTTTTTAACTTAGTTAGTGATAGAGTGCATGTAACAAAAGAACCGGAGTTGTACGCTAAGTTCTTAATGATTCTGGAGGAAATCACAGAAGTCTTGGAAGGATTTGATGAAGTCAGGGACCTTCCACAGTTGTCTGTTTGTCTAGAAATTTGTGAAGATTTGTTCATACCTCCCAGAAAGAGACCCCTTTGGTAACAGCTAGTGCTATTGAGTTGAAGTGTTTGTCCCCTGAAAATCAATATGAATTTTTCACTCCTGACCGTGTCACTTTACCAATCAGTCATGTGCAAATTCCTAAAAATCCTAATTTTAGCCGCCTACCTCATCCATTGGCCCAATCCCTGGAGACGGTCTATCGGTTCAATGACAATTCTTTGGAACGTATCTTAGAATTTAATTTATTTGTGAGATGAAAAGACAAGCTGTTATTTTCAATTTTAACCAAGTGTCCTTACTGGCGATCATGGCGGCCAAGCTTAATGGCGGGCTTAGGGAGGTCGCAAATGACGCGGTCCTTTCTGGTTCTGACTTAGAGAATTTTCATGTAAGAGTACTCGAGACTTATTTTCCCATTAGAGCACGAAGTTCTCTCTTGAATAAGTATTTCTATCGTATGCAGGAGGAAGGTGAATCTTTCGCTAGATATGTTTGCTCAATTAAACAGCATGCTGTGATCTTTCGCCTTGAGTTGAGCGACCTCAAAATTGTTGATAATATAATTGATAGCATGGCTCCGGCGACTGGGTCACAAGTTATTTTCCAAAGGAGGCCATCTTCTTTCAGAGAGTTGGAAAACTTATGAGCTCGAGTGAATAGCGTGAGTTATTCCGATTCACTTCGTGTAAACTCACAGCCTAGAAATGTAAATAGTAATACCAGATTTGACACGAACCAGGGGAGGAATGTTGCTAATATGAATTCAAATGACAGGCGTAGGTGTTATGAGTGTGGAAGTGAAGGGCATTTGAGGAATGCTTTTCCTGAGCGCAGGAGACCTTCTGGTGGTGAAGGTGATGACCGGTCTGCTCAGAGGCGTTGATATCACGTGCCCCCCAGCCAGCAGGGCGTGCGTGGTATCGAGCGGAGCCACCGTCAGCATCTTCAATGACCAATGTCGGGTCGTACTGCGAGTGTGAATGGATCTGTAAATAGGGATGTATGTGAGTTTAGGGAAACAGTTTCTTTTGTAAATAGTTTTTCTATGCCTAGTCAAACTAGTGTTGCTGCAGACAGCAAGGTTGAAAATAGAAAGCCCCGTAAGTTCCAAAGTAAACCGAAAGTGTCTTATAAAATTTTTAATAGGGTTAAACATGTAAACTGTGTGCCGCACAAACAACGGAAGGATTTGTCTACTGGAGTGAAAGGCTTCGTTGATTCGAGTTTGCCACTTATAGAAGTGGAGACTTGCAACCTTGTCTTTTAAGCTGTTTTGGACAGTGGCGCTACCGTGAGTATGCTTTCCTTGGTTTCCTACAATAGCTTGTCCTGTCGGGAGAAGGTACCTAGGTTGACCAATGACATGGAACCTTGCAGCACTGCTGACTCAAGGTCTCTCGCCATTGGGTCAATCCATATCAAATCAACCAATGGTTGTTGCTGACATATTTTATTTTATTTTTAAGTATATATTTTTGTTTCTATGTGTATCTGGGAGTACAAAACAATTTTTTTCACATTTATATCACTAATGCTTTGGCACCTAGTGGCCATTTTGCTTGGAAGGATCTGGCATTTTTGGCATTTTCAAAGGTTAGCGGTAAGTTAAATAACTATTTTATTTATGAAGATATCAACTTGAAGTAAAAACCCTCTTAATCTACAAGAAACAGTCTACAATTCATGTTATGACCAAAAATTTGTTAGGTCTTAAGGAAATAATCTAAAACTTTATTAGAAAATGCAGTTTCGATTAGAAAAAATTAACAAATTTATAAATCTTTTTTCAATAGAAAGGATGAAAACACATGTTTAATATTTTCACCCCCCACAAAGATATAGTAGATCACTAGATGCTAGTAAAATTTGAGATCATTTATGTAAATCCTTTAGGTTTTATGAGACTTCAAATATCGAGATTTTGCAAAATTGTTGATTTTCAAATTAAAATATCTCAAATGGGACTGAACAGAAAAATCTGAACTTTTCTCAAAATAATCAACATATAAAATTTCATCATTGTGTTCTGACCAGAAGTATTTTATTCTTAATAAAGAAAATGCTAAAAAATAACACTGTCAAATGAGCGAATAACAGTGTTAAAATACAACAAAAATTGTAAAAAATAATATAATTATTTGTTGTTGTTAGTAAAATTAAATGTCATAAAACTAACATATTAAGGGCCGATTGTATAAACATCACTGACTGGAGATCAATTATGATCTAAGTTCAGAAAATGATCTGAGTTCAGGCTCAAGTCGTATTGTATAACACTGATCTAAGATCAACAAATTGAAGTTCAATTTTGATCCTAGTTCATACATGAGCACTTGGCAACATCGCAGAAACAGATGAGTATCGCAAGACGAGAGCATTGTTATTCTGTTTTCCTCCGTATTCAGACTGTGTTATGCGATAGGAAGGGTAAATATGATCGAAATTAAGCAGAAAAAGGATCGTTACCAATTGAAATTGTCTTGGGAAAATATAAAGATATTATAGAATCCAAAAAGACGGATGCGATAATATCCGTGCAAGAGCAAAATGCAATGAAAAATGTTATTGTAATTTCATTCCTGGAGTTATAAATCGGCTTAACATTTTCACGGATATGGACGAATAAATGCTTCGTCTCATGAATTGTATAAGAGCGGAGATGGAAAACTTAAGGAATTTTTGTTCATCTGTTATGTTTGTCATTCATGGAAACCAGGTAGCCTATTCCACTGAATTTTTCTCTATCGATTTTAAACTTAATATCCCACTGAAGTTTTTACCTCATGACTGTCTTATTACAATGTAAAATACCAGTTCTGAAAGAGTTAATACGTCACATAAAGAAAGATAACGAAGAAAGCATTTGGGTAAAATAAAAAAACAGGATCCTCCCACTCAAGATTTCCTAGTAGTTCCACCATAGTCTCCTATGTTTCTCGTTTAGCAGCGTTGAAAATTTGGAAAAATTTTATTTTTTCCTCTCTCTACTATTCAATCTCTTTTCTCCTTTACCTACCTACCTATTCCTACAATACAAATTTTGAACCTAAGGTGATTCGGACACGAGACCGCTAGCAAGATAGCTAGTCGTTTTACCACTACGCCATCGAGTGGAAGTTGGGATGATAGACGAGAATTCCTGTATTTAAGGTTAAGGAAGCTGCATGAAATGGAGAAGATTGATAATTTTGTATTAGTTGCAATTGTGGTTCAAGGGTTATTTTCGTATTATAGTAATTAGTGCAACATAATAATAACGTACAGGTTATGCTGTAGAGTTATGTTACACTGCATTATAAGGAGCCTAAAACATAGCATATATACGCACAACTACTATATAGCTACAAATGTACGCACAACTGCGTTATAGCTAGAAATGTACGAAGTTGTATATTGTGTATTTTCTTTATATTTATCGTAACCACACAGGTAGGCCTAATATTATGTTTATAATGAGCTAATCTTATGTCTCAAATACGAAAACAGCCCCTTGAACTGAGATCAGCTAGTTGGATCGCAGAAATTTCCCCAGTCAAAATTGATCAAAGTTCAGTGCGAATTGATCTCAGATTAGCGTTTATACAACAAAATTTCCGAGTTCAGCATGAACTGAGATCAATTTAGTCTCTGATCCAAGATCAAACTGTTTATACAATCGGCCCTAAATGTTCCATGGTAGTAGTCATAGCGATCAATACTCCAGCAGAAGGAGACCATATTGCTAACTTGAAAAAGGCAAGTCTCTACAGACTCCTCTGTAGCTCCTTTGTTCAGCAATCAGTAGCTGTGCTTGAATGAAGATATCAAAAAAGTTGCCCCTTCAGTTAAAAAATATCAATTTCACCAATCCACCAGTTCTGATCATAATGCAGGCAACAATCTCCTTTACTTCGAAAGATCTTATTTCAAATTCGGGCAAAATGGAAACACTATGTTCACTATAAATATCACTTTTTGAGTGAATGTAACACCTTGTGATGCTAAAAGCTTGTTCCACAGCTGAGCAAAAGGTTTAAAAAATGTAAAGGTACAAATAGCCTATATAGGAAATACCTTTAATTTCTTCAGAACAAAATTTGAACATTTCTTCTCCTGAAGTTATCTGGTCCAAATATGGTCTTTGCAAACTAGCCATCGAGACAGCCCTCTTTGTACCCCTTCCAATCCAATCGCAGGCATTCTTTCCATGAGAAGTGGCAAAAAAAAATGCTACTCAGCTTCAAAGTGATTGCAAATATTCATAAAGTTCTTTTTGATTTTGTACTGGCTACCATCCGAGGTGTACATATTCTGATTTTAGCTTGCTTGCCCCTTTCTAACTCTGCAAGCAGCCACAGCTTTTAACTTGCTCGACAAGAGAGGAAGCCAGATTGCTATGATGGAAAAAAAGTACTGTTGCTATAAGTCACAAGCACTTCATAACCTGGTGGGTTTCATGGGGCCTAAAGAAACTGCAAGGCCTGGCGGAAAGAATATGAAACTGGGTATATCAGTGCACTGGTAAGTGGTGCAATTACGTAGTTGAGGAACTTCAGATGTGTTTAGAGTGCAAGTAAAAGGAGAATGGAGAATTTTACCCTGAAGGAAGCCGAGGAGAACCTAAAATGTGGAGAGTTTGAATTATCAATGAACAAAGATACTAGTCCGGCATAGGAAAAATTTTCAAACATTTTCGAGAAAACATAAAAAAAATCAATAATACCAATAACAATAATAAAAATAATAAATGTGTTAAGATGCTAAAACGATTTTTAATACTTTATCCACCTTTTATTTATCTACATGATGAATTTCTTCTACCAGCATGTAGAAAAGCAAGAAAGTATTACGTACACTTAGCAACTACAGTTCTTTAGCTGATAAGAATGTCGCAAACTTATTCAGACTTGGATGGGGTGGGTCAACCCAACCCATCCAAGTCTAAAGAAACCTGCCTGCTTGCTAGCTGGGACACTCGCAACTTGCTTGCCTGGCGTTCAAGCAGGTATGGGCAAGCTAAAACCGAAATTTGTACACCTCTGGCTACCATCTCCATTGCTTAAAGAACAAATTTTTAACCGAAGGGGCAACTTTGTTTATATCTTTAGTCAAGCACAGCTACTGATTACTGAACAAAGGAGCTACAGAGGAGTCTGTAGAGACTTGCCTTTTTCAAGTCAGCATATTCTGTCTTGCTCAGCAAATGTGGCAATATGGTCTCCTTCTGCTGGAGTATTGATCACTATGATTACTACCATGGAACATTTAATATGTTAGTTTTATGACATTTAATTTCACTAGCAACAACAAATAATTATATTATTTTTGGCATTTTTATTGTATTTTAACACTGTTATTCGCACATTTGACAGTGGTATTTTTTAGCATTTTCTTTATTAAAAATAAAGTACTTCTGGTCAGAACACAGTGATGAAATTTTATGTTGATTACTAGGCACTAGAAGAATATTTTGAGAAAATATCAGATTTTTCTGTTCAGTCCCATTTGAGATATTTTAATTTGAAAATCAACAATTTTGCAAAATCTCGATATTTGAAGACTCATAAAACCTAAAGGATTTATATAAAATATCTCAAATTTTACTAGCATCTAGTGATCTACTATATCTTTGTAGGGGGAAAATATTAAACATGTGTTTTCATCCCTTCTATGAAAAAAAGTTTTATAAAGTTGTTAATTTTTTCTAAACGAAACTGCATTTTGTAATGAAGTTTTAGATTATTTTCTTAAGACCTAACACATTTTTGGTCATAACATAAATTGCAGACTGTTTCTTGTAGATTAAGAGGGTTTTTACTTCAAGTTGATGTCTTCATAAATAAAATAGTTATTTAACTTACCGCTAACCTTTGAAAATGCCAAAAATGACAGATCCTTCTAAGCAAAATGGCCACTAGTTGCCAAAGCGTTAGTGATAAAAATGTGAAAAAAATTGTTTTATACTCCCAGATACACATAGAAACTGAAAATATATACTTAAAAATAAACTAAAATAAGTCAGCAAGAAATTATTTTATTATTGGGTGATTTCATATGGATTGGCCCCATTGCAAAGAAAACCAAGTTGAAAATCCGAGTCCTCGATTTTACCTGGATGGTAAATTTCGTGGTCGCGGACAACTTAGTTTATGCCCATGATACTTGGTGCTGACTTCATGCAGCGTACCGGCCTGTTGTTGGACGTGTAGGAGCGGCAGGCATTTTTCAGGTTTAGCCCGGCTTGTAAGGTAAAATTTGTAGACTCGTATTATTGGAGGCAGGTAAAACTTCCCAAGCCTATTGAGTCTGAGAGTCATAATTTATCAGTCGATGTAGAGAGGTCAGTTAATGTTGTAGGCATTGATCTTACTCACTTGCCGCAAAAACAAAATGACCAAGTTACTTCACTGCTTAAGGATTTTCCCGACGTTTTGACAGCTAATTGGGGCAGACTGATGTACTAGAGCAGTGGTTCCCAATCTTTTTCAGCTGGCGACCCACCTTTCCTTATCGGAATACCCCCTCGATCCATCGGTTCATGGTGGAGTAAACATCCTTCCGTATCCCTTCCTTGTGTATATATAATTTACCATAAAATATTATGCTATATGCTTTTTTGTACATACAGATTGATTATTGATAAACAATTGTGTTCTAATTTGAAAATGGTTGACAAAAATAAGCACTTTGTTAACATTTACTTAACAATAGATATATGTTTGCAATATATGCAACAAGTGGTTTCATACTCACTAAACAAGTGTTCCTAGGTGAAGAGCGACCCACCGGTTGGGAACCGCAGTACTAGAGTATGAAATTGAGTTAATTGACAATCAGCCTGTTAGGCGTCCCCCTTATAGGTTAAACCCAATTAAGTTAAAAATTCTAAAGGAACAGATGCAATGTTGGAACAAGGTGTAATAAGAAATTCGAAGTCTAACTACAGCAGTCCCATTTTTCTAGTCGATAAGTCTGGCAGTAAATTTCGCCCGGTGGTTGATTACCGTTATTTGAATTCAAAGATTAAAATTGACTCAGTTCCAATTCCGGATATTCACTCATCTTTCAGTTTTTCTCTACATTTTTTTGGCCCACCACCACCCCCGGGGCCCTCGACCATAGGCCATACCCCGGTCCCAACTTTTCGGCGCTTAGTTTTTTCTCTACAGCCGAATTTTTCACTTCCTTAGATCTGAATCAAGCCTATTATCAAATACCG
Organism: Ectobius pallidus; assembly: GCA_964059195.1. Taxonomy (NCBI): domain Eukaryota; kingdom Metazoa; phylum Arthropoda; class Insecta; order Blattodea; family Ectobiidae; genus Ectobius; species Ectobius pallidus. The sequence continues at coordinate 61,740,598 of CAXKWD010000005.1, forward strand.
TTGACAGAGAAGTCAAGGAGACTGACTGCCTTCGCAACGGACTGGAATTTGTTCGAGTATACCAGCGTGCCTTTCGGGTTAGCAACGGGTGCTCAAGTCCTATCCAGACTCCTGGACGACATTTTCTCAGACATTAAGTTTGAGTATGTTTTCCACTACCTAGATGAATTGGTCATCTATTCATAATCTTTCGATGAACATCTAGGTCACGTACGGGTGGTGCTAGAGCGTTTGAGAGCGGCTGGACTAACAGTTAATCCAGAAAGTCACTATGGCAGCCCGGAAATTGTCGTTTCTTGGCCATATAGTCTCTGCTGATGGAGTGACTATTGATCCGGAACGCACTCGTGCGATCCGAGCGTTTCAGCCACTCAAAATGTGAAGGGTGTGGCTCGATTCCTCGGTATGATTAATATTTTCAATACATTTATTCTAAATTTTGCCCACATTGCTTCCCCATTAAATGCTTTGCGTCGAAAAGGTTCGAAATTTATTTGGTCTGAGGATTGTCAGAAGGCTTTTGATAACATTAAACTTTGTATAGTCAATCCTCCTGTTCTCATGATGCCAAATTTCAATAATAAGTTCATACTTCAAACCGATGCTTCTCATGTTGCGGTAGACTGTTTTGTTGCAAGATTCTCCTGGTGGTCGTAGGTCAATTGCCTATGCATCGAGAACTCTAACTGCTCAAGAGCGAGTGTATAGCACTTACGAACTTGAAGCTCTGGCAGTACTGTTTGCGGTGGAGAAATTCCGCATGTATTTAGAACATGTGGAGTTTGAACTGGAAACGGACTACCAAGCTCTCAGCTGGGTGTTGGCAAAACCTAGAATTACTGGTCGCATCGCTAGATGGGCTATTAGGCTATCCGCTTTCAAGTTTTCGGCTAGACATATTAAAGGCTCCGATAACAAAATAGCTGATTCGTTATCGCGTATGTTCAATCCAGACCAAATTCCGGAACCCTCTCCAGAAGTTACTGCTCAGCCAGAACCTCCTCCCCAGTTAGTTACTGGCATCTTGTCAGATTTCCTACTGGCATTTAAGTTGATACAAGAATTTCAAAGTAAAGGTGAGGAGATTGGCGCTACGATTCACAGAATACCGCTGGTGAGCAGATGCCCCAATTTATTCTTAAGTCTGGCATTCTTTATAGTGCACCCTCCAGGAGAATGCCATCTAGAATAATCCTGAATTCAGCACTAATTGATATTGTGTTTAGATTTTTCATGAATCAGCGATTGGTGGTCATCTCGGTTTTAATAAAACAAGGAGTAAGATCAAAGAATATTTCGTATGGAAAGGAATGGATGCTGCCGTCAAGGCACGTGTTAAAGCTTGTCAGATTTGCTCCTGCTCTAAGCCTGCACAAATGACAAAAGTTGGTTTTCTTGCCTCGGAAGTTCCTAAAGCTCCTATGGACCGCTTATTCATCGATTACGTTTGAAAGTTTCCCCGGTCAAAATCAGGAAATGCTCATATCTTAGTCATTGTAGATTCCTTTACAATGTCACTATAGAATGTTTAAAGAAAGTCTTCGAAGTTGTTGGATTCCCTCGGTCCATAGTGTCGGACAATGCCGCATACTTTGTATCGAGGCAATTCAACAAGTTTTATATTGATTTAGGAATTAGGCATATTACGACCTCTCCGTACCATCCTTCTCCCAGACATGCCGAGCGTTTTAATCGCAATCTGAAGGCTGCGCTGATTGCTTATCACTCCGAGGATCATTCCTCCTGGGATAAGAATCTGTATTGGCTTCAGTTTGCTTTTAACTCTGCTAAGCATGAAGCCCATATGTTCCCACCTGTTTCACTCATGTAAGGGTTTCGCCCTAATAATCCATTGTGTAATTTGTGGTCTATCAATGACCTCCTTCCTGACCCAAGGGATAACATAAAGATTAATGAGATGTGGAAAAAGGCTTCAGCAAATTTAAAACTTTCTCACGACAAAGTCATGAATAGGTATAATAAAGGCAGACACCATGTAAAATTTAAAGTGGGTGATGAAGTTTTTGTTAAGAACTTTCGTCGCAATGATGCAGCTGCCAAATTCACTTCGAAGCTCGCTCCTAAATTCCATGGTCCACACGTCGTCGTTGAATTTCATACACCGGTCACCGTCTTGGTAAGAAATAGAACCACTGGTAAGACCTTTAAGTGACATGTTAGTCATATCAAACCAAAATGAAATGTGAAAATTTTAAAGCTCAAACAAAATTGTTTGGCACTGGTTTTAAATTATAGTTTTAGTAGAGATTTTAAATTGTATTTTGGGAAAGGAAGCTTTAATTTAGAATAGAATGTATTTTATTTGTACCCCCCTTCACATGAATTTGTTTTGTTCTTTTGGCTGCCGGTTGGAATTTAATGTTTCAGAAATACTGTAAGCTGAAAGATGGAGATGGTTACTGACATGCTCTGGATGATGGAATGGTGAGAAAAGAAAAATTACCCTGTTTGCCCTCTCCAGTGATTGTTGGTCCGCCGCAGGCTCTGTACACGTGTAAACATCAACTAGATTATCCTCGCCTTTCTGCCTCCAACGGAAATCACAATCCTGCACTAGTGTCGCTCAACTATAGCTGCCAGGACGATCTTGTGTAAGTGTTCATAGGCTGTTCGGAAGGACCTGACGCATCCAATTAGCTAAAAGGTATGGAACTTCATATTTTAATGACCCCCGAGGGTGTAGCTGAGTGACGTATGCTAGTGCTCCAATGTGTTCAAAATTGATGATATGGATACGACGAAAATTCATCAACTTGGATCAAACGCGATATTTGCTTGGATTAGACGTCCAAGGGTGTTTTCATCAAGTATCGAACAGTTTCCCGAAGAAGACTCACCGATTTAGAGACGAAGAAAGAAATGCAAACACAGTAGGGTAAGGCAAAACACACTGACTTTCTATTTAAATCATGCATGTCAGTTTCCAATTTATCTCCCAAAAGCATCAAAAGGACATTGATGTATTATTTCTTTGTTAATATGAATGTTAAGCGCTATTGTATAATATTTAAAACCGGTCATTTTTTTTAAGGAAAGGGTGTATTGCACCGACTCGTATGTGAAGTCGGTACAATTAGTTCCTTCCTTCACCCCAGAGTGCGCCACCGCCTCAGGCAACAGTTGGCTGCCTTGCGCTGCTCTTAAGTGAGTGACGCAAGCTGTGGCCAGGTGTCCGTACTGATGGCTGCGGGCAGACTGTGGTGTGTGTCAAGGTCCCGCCTAATCGGGGCTCTGTCTCGTGCTGCAGTCTGGCGGCGGCTTCTGTCTGGTCTGGCGAGCGTTCCCGCGGGCAACTCGGCTTCTTTATTCTGGACATGGCGTCTAACCGGGTATGCTGCATCATGCCGACGCGCAAACAATGTCAGGCCTAAAGCCTGTCGGGGTATGATTTTGGCTTTGTTTTCAAGTTCTAATGCTTAATAGTGATGTGTTCAATGCTGTGTCTTAGTTTTTTTGTGTTAAACAAGTGCTGGGTAATGGAATATGAAATCGGCGTAATGACGTCGTTCACAGAAGCTTAACTATGCTATTTTCCGAGTAGCTTTTCTCTCATTCGTTTATTATTTATTATTCTGATCACTAAGGTTAATGAATACTACTTGCTAAGTTTATCTATTTGTTTTACTGCTCGTTAGCTTGCAGTAAGCATAATGTAAAATTCCCCTCCCAAATATCCAAAATTAAAAATCCAAAATTAAAAAACACAAATTTCCAAAATTTAAAAAACAAAATTTAAAAATCCAATAATCCAAAATTTAATAAACAATAAAATCCAAAATTTAAAGATTCAAAGATCGAAAATTTAAAAAATCCAAAATTAAAAATTCAAAGATCCAAAATTAAAAAATCCAAAAATTAAAAAGTACAAAAACCCAATATTAAAAATTCCAGTAATGCAAAATTGAAAAAATCCAATAATCAAAAATTGAAAAAATAAAAATTAAAACAAGTTTTACTTCTGTCGCGTGGCGTTCCACGCACACCTTCTTTATTTGGGCGACTGTACATGTTTATGACTCTCAAAGAAGCACATGCCTTATTCTGTGAAGCTCATCCTGAAATAAGTGAAAATTTTCTTTATTTTGCAGTTTGCAAAGGCTGTGAATGATGGAAGATGGAATAATACCAAAGGCGTTTCACATACCAGACTTTCATAATGTTAAAGTATTTGATCTTTACAAAATTTCTACCAAACTATATAAATCCTCAGAATATTGTAATACACATTTCATAAGCATAACTGATAACAGACAGGAAGATCATTCCGATGAAAGCCAGATGTATACAGTTGTGATTTTGGGCATGCCACTTATACTGGGGAAAACAGCAAAAATGTTTATGAAGCTCAAATAACCACCACAGATCAACACAATAATATGTTCGAAGTTCTTAATTTGAGGCCGCAAAATGATAAAGGAATTAGCATCTTATTTCCTGGAAAATAAGACAGATGTTGGACACATGCCAGTAAAAAAGTACAGTGTTCCGTCTTACAGGCCATGGACGCCCAGAGGGTTCCAGGAGGTTGAGGCTCCAAGATTATTACATAACACAGGAAGGTGGTAGGGTGTCACCCTTATGCACCGGCCACCTTTATTCCCAGTTTATTTCCAGGATTGCTCCTGGTACTCATTTCTGTTAGAGGCTGAGTCGACCCCAGGGCTAGTGCCACATGCCAGCAACCTGCAGAAATTGCCTGAACAACCAGTATTTCAAATAAGAGGCTGTCGTAGTCATGATTTCACCAAAAGTGTCATGGGTTAATAAGAACTGATATAAAGTTAAACAAGCCAGATACTGAGCAATATATATATTGCAACCTGTTCCTATTTTATTTTCTTTAATAACGTTAAAAACTTATTGAAAATGTTAATTAGATATAAACAGTCTGCAGTCTTAATGACTGGTATGAGTAGTGTTCAAACTGAATAAATGTCTAATTCACATTAAATTTCTAATTCAATAATTTCTAATTGAAATTCCGTCGCGTAATTCCATCACACTCGTTCATTCATTAATAATATTTAGATGGAAAGGTGTATCTAGTTTAGAATTTAATTATATAAGCTACACATTACTAGTTTAGAACGATGTGTAAATAAAGTTCCTCGATCCTAAGAGTTCACAGATTTTCAGAAGATTTCACGCTATGGTTTATATGTGGTTGACATGCTTGAAATTCCATCACAAATATTAAGAACATTTTTCCCTTCTAAAAATTGTTTAAATTCAGGAAACTTATATACTCCTAGAAGCATCAATACATCACCTATCAACTAGAGGTGTACTTATTCTGATTTTAGCTTGCTTGCCCCTTTGTAATTCTGCAATCAGCCAGAGCATTTAACTTGCTTGGCAGGGGAGCAGGCTTGCATTCTTGTGGCTGATTGAAATATCATTGCTATGAGTTACAAGCCTTCAATAACCCAGTGGGTTTGGTGGGACCTAGAGAAATTGCTAGGCCTGACGAGCGCACAGCAGTGCACTAGGAAAGGAACTTACTGTAGACTTTTCTCCTTTTGCTTACTTTAAACTCGGTTGAACCAGGCATGTATTATACTTACAAAGAGTATGTTCACATGTATTTAGAACACCTGTTCTCAAAACTTTAAACAATCTTATAGAGGATGAAAATAACTTAGTGTTTTTTTATAGAATTATAATTTTGCCTAGGTTTTTTTAATAGTTGTAGAGGTCTATGTGTAAGCTTTTGTAAATAACGTCCAAAGGATTTAGATTGTATCAAGAACATGCAAATATGGGATGAAAAGGAAAGCATACAGATATGTATAAAGAATAGATAATAGGGGTTGAAATGAGAAGGGTTGTCTGTTTGAATGTTAGCACTGTTAAATTTTCCTTGTTTTCAATTATCGGTGTGTAAAATTTTTCAAACATTGATCAAAGAAAGTAGATTTTATATAGACATTATGTTGTTATAATGAGGTTGAATACTGGAAAGGTTTGAATTCTAATGCTGCATAGAAATTTTTACTGGTTACACATGATATATGTATAAACTTGGTAAAAATCCGTCACAGAATGCATATTTGCATAGATAATAGTGGTAGAAAACATGTATAGAGTGGTTTGTTCGAATATGAATGTTTCCTCGAATTTCTCTCTGGCTCTGCAGAGTCTGTGTGCAAAATTTTATAAACATTGGCGGAAAATGTAGATTTGTACACATATATAATAGGGTGTTACAAACACATAAGGGATGGTTTGTCCGAATAATAATTTTGCCTAAAATTCTTCAACATTCTACAGGTCCGTAGCACAGAACCAGCAGAAGTAACATTTTCTTTCAGAGCCTTACAATAGGGTTTGTATACTGATTATTTAATAGGGGTTGAATACAGGTAAGGGAAGGATAGTTTATACATTATGGTTCCCTACGATTTTCTGTTGGTTCTACAGAGTCTGTGTGCAAAATTTGTTAAAAATTAAATGTAGATTTGTAAAGAGATAACATAATATGGATAGAAAGAGTGGATTGTTTTAACATTATAGTTCCATATTATTTTCTTTCGGTTCTAAAATAAGGCAAAACTCAGCCAAAGAATAAGATTTGTATAGAGAAAGTAAAGGGATTTAAAACATCTTGTTCTTAGAATTTTTACGGGGTTGGTGTGTAAAATCTGTCAAAAAGTGTACATTTTTAAAAGATTGCATAGGCTTAATAAGGTGTTTCGTCACGTTATCATATAAATATGTACATGAGTATTTAACTTCAATATGTATATGAGGCATCATATATTTTAATGAAGATTTAAAGCTTATACTCTGTAATTTTCTCGTATATTTACATCCATTGCCAAAGCGGCCATCTTGTTTGTTATGATCTTTATGGAAATTTGACTTGGTCAAGCAACAAGGCTGCACTTAGCAAAGTTGCCAACCTTTCTTAAATATTACCAAAAACTCCTACACGCGGCCATGCGTAAATAATCGCCAATTAGTCTATTTGCTTTCATTTATTCCAAATTTTGAATATAGCATTAAATAGGTGCCTAATATAAATCTTTCAATAACGAATGCAGAAGTTTTTATTCATGCGTTCATCAGGTTTTTATAAATACGTCTTACACAAGCCAAAGAATAAAATTTTCAAATATTCTGTAAACTTCTCTTTAGAAATCAGAAATTTATATCCCAAAGTGATTTATGTATTAGGCCTAGCGTATATCTATGGAGTCCAAATTCTTAAAGCATTCTGATTGTTCCAACAAAACAATCTCTTTGTTTCGTATAGGGCTTTTTCAATCATACATTGTCATGGTAATTCTGTCGTGACGTCATAACTAGCCATGATTGGCCAGCAAGCCCTTTCATTCACCAATCAGAGTTTTAAACCATGCCCACTTATCAATCGCTATATAAGGTAAGTCCCGCCTCCTAGAGCCCAGTCGCCTTCATTCAGTGATTCTAACCACATCGTTCGCCAAGCGGCTGAAGTTCAGTTGGCGGCCCACTCCTTATTCTACAATTCTCCATTCTGTCAACTTGAACAGTTGGCGGCCCACTTCTCGTCTACAATCAATTCTCAATTGGCGGCTCACTTCAACTACAATCGCCACGCGGCGACCCACACATTATTTCGGCCCATTAACTTTATCAACAATAGCAACCGTTTATATTTATACATCACTGCACAATATTCACTGTAACAAACGTCAATACAACAAACACGCAATTCCTCAAGAGAACAGTGCTTCAAGATTTTCAAGAGTTCACATATTTCAAACCAGTGCGCAGTGGTCCAAAACGCGAATCTAGCGGGACAAAACTGATTTTGGTCACAACAAGCAACAACAGTCTGATAATACTGAAAACATATCCCTTTATCAAGAATGAACCTTTAAATAAGGGTACTTTGATTTATGACAGCATGACACATCCCCAATACTGAAAACATATCCCTTTATCAAGAATGAACCTTTAAATAAGGGTACTTTGATTTATGACAGCATGACACATCCCCAAATTTTAATGAAGGTTTGCCAATTTTGCGTCAGTCATCAGACGGTATATTTCTCAGTCATGTTTGTTAGTGGCTGGAAGCAAGTGTGAATTTGTGGAGGAATTTATTACTACTGGATAATTTAATCCAACGTATGTGGAGCTTTTTGGTATAACAAGTATACATATATACATATTTGTATGTCCATCATATTAGTTTGTATTCTTTAAAGATAAAAAAGTTAATTTATATTTTACAAAAACTTTAAATTGACTTATAACAAATATATATCTGAATAGCACTTTGAAATTTCACCAGATCATAGTTAAATTCATGGGCTATAAGTTGCTTTGAACCGCAAAGTGCACAAGTTGCGCCTTTTTCTGAAAAATCTATTTCTTTCCAAGAATCCAAGAAATCAAATTGCTTCTTGCAAAATATGTTTATTAGTAAAATGTTCCATTCATTACGCAAGATTTGTGTAATTACGCGAAAGAAAATTTTCAACTGCGGGACTGCAATACTGTTGCCTTAAATGAAATTTAAAAAGTGCTATTATTGTTTAAAACTTATTTCCGGAAACTTTGGAAACAATGTGGTAGAAAGCATGATAGATTTGTGGTTAAATATAAAAATGGTTAAATTCTGAACTAATATTCCCGAAAAGTGTTATGAAATTTCATTCAATGAATGCTTCATCTTCATCAAATGTTGGAAGACCGAGAAAATTATTGTCTGAAGGTAGTGTTCTGCTCATCACTTCAGATCCTTTGATATCAAATATACTCCCCTTGCCCCAGAAGAAGAAATACAGTCTACCCTTGGAAGTTCGACAGCTCTCAAAAGAACCATATCTAATCAAAAGCCACAGAAATGATGAACAGAAGAAAATTTCGTCACCTCTAGAAGAAGTTGATGATGATGATGATGATGATGATGAAGAAGAAGAAGATGAAGGTGGTGATGAAGATTATGAAGAAAATGGCGAAGAAAAAGATGGTAATGATGATGATGCTTACGATTACAATTTTGAAAACAGAACTGTAATCTTATAATATGGTATCATAACACAAAGTATTCGTATGTATATATGTATGTGTGTATATACAGTGCTTTAGTTGGGCCGGTACGCACCGGTACTGCATACCGGTATAAAATTATTTTCCTTCTACCATACCGGGAAAAATATGTGCTCCGGTACGTCGTACTGGCAGTACAGGAATGATATTGTCCTAAAATACTTATTAAATGTCCAATTCACGAGAGTGTATTTGTTAATAATGACAAACACTATTAAATTCTATGGAAGGTGAGTACCCCCATAAAATATTTTCCAACTAAAGCACTGTGTATATATGTATGTAGGCCTATGTGTACACATCTAAAGTAGATGATTTGTTTTTTACCATCGTTTTCTGCAAACGAATACATTAGCATGGTTCCCTAATCCGCAAACAGTTTCTTTGTGCTGTAACTGCAAGAGGGCAAAAGTTTGCTGTAACTGAGGAAGTAAAGATCTGTCTGCATGCAGCTAATTGAGCTTCAGTCCACTGATTGACATAATAAATTAGTATGTACAAATGTGGTACATTCTGTGTTCTGTGTATGTGTATATGTATATTCAAGATGCAGATAATTCTGTCCCGTTAGATTCTTCAGACGTACAAAATAAAGAAAATAATATTAACGACTAGAATTTTGAAAAGAGAACTCAAACTGTATGAACATCACATTATGTACATATGTGCACGTTTAGTCATGTATGTATGCTTGTATGTATGTGTGTTTCATGTATTTATATAGGCGTGTAATGTGTGCATGTATATCTCTATATATAAAAGCCAAAACCCACTCACTCACTCACTCACTGACTGATCACAGTTTCTCAAAAACTATACAGCCTAGGAATTTGAAACTTGGTACACATATTGCTCCTAGGCTCTGGATGCGCACTAAGAAAGGATTTCAAAATCGTTGACCTCTAAGGGCCTTTAAGGGCAAAAAATGGGTCGTAAAGTTATGAAATTCACCAAAAGGAATTTATCCTGCATGTACACAATCCCCATGACAACATGATTTTTTTTAACTACACAGGTGGCTTGGCATGACCTGTGATTTTATGTAGACCTAATAGATATAAAATTATGAGAAAGGCTAGCAATAGAATTCCTATAAATGATTTTCAACTATTTTGTGACACGAAGTAAATTTAGAAGGTCCTGGGTTCCATTCTAAGGAGTTGAACTCTTTTCTTATAGTTAGCCTAGGACTGTATTGCGAAAGATAGTTCATATAATATCAATAGATGGCCTATAATTTCCTGATTAATTTCTATTTGCAATATTATTTCTCTATCTTTACCTTAGTTTTTACCTCTTTCTTTTGGGGTCATTTAAGCGACCCACGTTGCCCGGGCCTTACAGGGCCGCGACCTATCAGGAGAGGGATTATCTATGGATCATATACATACTTTCTTGACCAGACAAGGACATGGAGAACCTCCCGGATGAGTGATCAGTCCAATGCCGGGGCCACCTCCGACACAACAGAAACACATAGGACGAGATACACCAGTCACACACTCACTCTGAACAAGGCGAGGATGGGATGAGGATGATAATGGCTGCCAGATGATATCCGGGGACCACTAGGGCCTAAAGTTACCATACATTTGTCTCACAGGTGATGAAAAATCTCGGAAAAAAACCTCTACCTAGGTAACTTGTCCCGACCAGTATTCGAATTGGAGCCCGCTGCGTGAGATGAACGAACGCATCCCCTACCCCCAGCTTTTTACTGTATGTTTCCCAAAATTGAAACAGAATGACTAATTTTTTATGACATAATGAGAGTAAACTACGGGTGAAGGTGTATGTGGAATATAAATACGTCCACCGTGTCGGCTCTGGACGGCTGATGATTTATAGAAGTACATCAAGTCGACTTTAAATTGTGTTCACTTAACCTATATATACATAAATATAACCATGCGAAGCATTGATGGGTCAGCTAGTATAGGTATAAATGTATAGTAATATATTTATACAGCAAATTTATATGTTTAAGTGCGTTTCTTTGCATTGCATGTGTATATTACATTTAAAGGTATAGTTTCAAACCATAATATAATTTTGTTCCGCTAGATTCGCGTTTTGGACCACTGTGCAGTGATTTAATTTTTTATAACAGTGTTCTACCCCAGTGATGTCAGTTTTCTTTTTATATATATACTTTTCTGTTTTTAAAATTCTATAGTGTTTTTCTTTTCTAAATATATTTTCTAAACAGGCTAAGAGCTATGCTGGTTTATTATTTTATTCATTGTCTCCTTATGTTCCAGGCATTTTATTTTATTTCACTTCATTTTTTTTTAATTTCTTTTCGAATGGGATTGCAGCCCTTCCCTATGGCATTCATACACTCCTCTCCTTAACTGCGATCTTATTCATAAGGGCTGAAAATAAGTAAGGTGTGGTTTGTTCCAGTATGATTGCCTACAATTTTTTCCTGGTTCTAAAGCTCTGTATGCAGTTTGGTAAAAATTGGTCCAAGAATTTATAATTGTATAAAGATCACATAACAGGGGTTGAAAATAAGTCGGGGGTGGTTTGTTCGAATATAATTGTCGCCTACAACTTTTCCTGGTTCTACAGGCCTTGTGTGTAAAATTTGGAGTAAAACGGTCAGAGTAAGTAGATTTTAATACGGAAAACATTGGAACAGAATTTGATAAAAAGGGAAGGGATGGTATGCTGGATTGTTGTTGTAGTTGGCCTTGGCAAGAGGAATTTGGGGTCTTTCTTTAAAAGCACATTTTAACGGAACAAGATGAGTATTTCTCATAATATATGTTATAAAAGCTAGACATTGTTTTTAAGATCATGTGTGAATATTAGGAAAGTGATCTTTAACATCTGTGCTTCACAACTGAAATTATAAAACTCCAACTAGTTGACTTTTCGAGTTGTTTATTTTGCATGGATACCATTTAAACATATTTTATGCTGTGTTTACATATTGGATCCCACATAAGTAGTAACTCAGAGTGATCAGTAATCTTTTATAGACATTAAATAACTATTTCCTTTCACTATTTATGATTATGAAACATGAACATAGTTATGGCCGTTCTATCCAGCAAGCAGAGTGGACTATTCAACCCTTCATATTTGACATCTAAACATGGATTCACAGTCATCTGTAGATACCAAATCTTGTCCGCATTGTGGAAAAGAGTTTAAATCCATAAATATACACATAAGTAAAGCCCATCCAGAAATATATCGCAAAAAATTAGTATCTAAATACGAAAAAAGGAATGGAAATTCACAACAAATAGGAAATTCCAATAATGAATCACAAGATACTAATGGTATTAATGATTGTACTACAATTAATAGTAGCAAAGAGAGTATCCATAATAATGTGAATAACGATACTTTAACAGCAGATAATGCTTTACCCAATGAAAATGACAAAGTAATCAAGCAATTTGAAAGTGCATTAGAAGAACTTGTAATAAATCCTAACCTTGAAGTACTTCAAGATGTATGTGTGGAGATTTCAGAGTTCTTATCTCATGCTATTCATTCACTTCCAGGACCAAAGCATCCTGCAGTTCGTTATTATAAGATGAGAAAGAACAGACAAGGCAATCACAGTAATTCATATTCCACAAGTAATAACCCAGCTAGGTTAACCAAAAGGAAAAGACAAGCCAATAGGCAAAAATACCGATATGAGGTTGCTCAATACTTGTATTATAATCAACGTCGGAAAGTTGTGAGACAAGTAATGAATAAACATAATTCTCCTCAGTGTAAAGTATCAACTTCCACAATTACTCAGTACTATCAAAAGCTATTTGGAGAAGCTAATAATTTGACTAACATGCAAGAGGTTGATCCAATTTCTGAAGAGGATATAGAAATAACTCTCGATGAAATTAATTCTGCTATGAAAAGAATAAAAGTTGACACTTCACCTGGCCCAGACAATGTTCTTATTAGGGCATTAAAAGAGCTGCATACAAACAAAATGTTGTGTTTAATAGCCAATGCAATGCTACGCCTTAAGAAATGCCCAGAGATATTTAAAAGGGCTAGGACGATTCTAATATTTAAAGGCGGTGATGCTGAGCAATTATCCAATTGGAGACCGATTTCAATTTTTTCGGTGATACGACGTGTAATTGAAAAAGCAATTGACTTGAGATTACGATCATATTTAGAATTTTCAGCACATCAAAGAGGATTTATCTCCCTTCCTGGTACTCACTTAAATACATCTATCATTAATGGTTGCCTTAAGGATGCCAAAATAAATAAGAAAGATTGTAGTGTAATATTCCTTGATATTACAAAGGCCTATGACAATGTGGGACATGATCATAAGTTCAGCTTCCGAGACAGAGTTACTTTCTCTTGTGATAGGCCTATGTGATATTGTCATCAAGTTCTTCTAACAGTATGTCAATATTATTTATGGGGAAACTTGAAAAATAAAGTGTATAGGTCAATTTCACATACACAAGAAGAACTTAAAGACAATATCACAAGAAAAATTAACTCTATCTCGGAAGCTGAACTTACGCGCGTGAAAGAAAATTCCCTTAAAAAGGTGTCAATTTTGTGCTTATGCAAGAGGAGAACATTTCCAACATCTCTTGTGATGAGGTACGTGGTTATTTTCGTTGTAATTTTAACTGTAAATGTGAGAACCTGAATGATTACACCAACCGCGGCATTATTTGCGTAGATATTTCACCCGATCGCTCGGGAGTTGGAGCTGTGCCAGCCGCGACGCAGAAACCCGCGTCATTGGCCAACTCTTGCGTGGAACTCACTGTATTTAGAGCACCTGTTCTCAAAACTTTAAACAATCTTATAGAGGACGAAAATAACTTAGTGTTTTTTATAGAATTATAATTATATAGCAGGGGTGGCCACTTACCTTAACTTTGGAAGCCACAAATTTATGAAGCTGTTCGAAGCAAACCACATTGTTTTTACTACAAACATAAACATTATTGTTCAATTACACAACAAGAAATAAGATTGTACTTTTGAGAAGTGTTTTTTCGAGTATATAAAAATACTGTACAAACAGACTAAAACTTTTAACAGCGGTGGATAACTCAAACACTCACCAGCAGCACAACGTTTCAACTAGAAGGATCTAGTTGAAACGTTGTGCTGCTGGTGAGTGTTTGAGTTATCCACCGCTGTTAAAAGTTTTAGTCTGTTTGTACTGTATTTTTATATTTCTGACCGGTGGAAAGTTTATGGACTTTGAATTTGTTAAATATGTCGTTTTTTCGAGTGTTCATTTTTGCTGTTAGTTGTTTGAAATCTGGCTGATAATTGGTAAGCGCAGTTCACACGAGTTCACTTAAATGTTCAGTAACGAGTTCAGCTAGACTTAGATTTAATGAACTCAAGCGTCTAGTACAGAGATTCACAGACATAAGTAGTCCCAAATATTGAACTCAGTCTCTTAGCACACTCTTTTGTTAGTACGTATTTTTCTTCTGGAACTTTCTTCCAAAATTCTATGGCCGAAACACCACTTTGTTTAGGTCCTTGTCCTCTTGCAGTTCTGGTAGCTTCAACTGTATTCCAACTTTATCCTTTGTAATTGGTGATGAAACAGGACAGCTATCGCCCACAACACCAACAGCAAAAGGATTTTCCCGGAATGAAAATGAAGGTTTAAGTGCTCTCCCAAATCACTGAATCTGAAATTGATTTCTTTAGCAAGACCAGACATTTTACACAAATAATCTTCTATTTCAACCTGAACGTCAGGAAGGCTTTCAGTAATTTTCTTCAAACATTTGAAATGAGTGAATGCCTTAGTCTCAAGGTTTTTCTGAAAGATTCTTAATTTAGATATATAAGCTTTCATGAACCACAGATTATTGTCTCTTAATTTGCTCTGAAAACTAAATACACTCTGCGCTAAATCAGAAATAAGTTTTTCACTTCCTTGTAATATGTTTTCATTAAATTATATTAACTATATACTTTTTAAAATTTGTATCATATTTACTCTTAGCTAAGTTTCAAGAGCCGCACGAGATTGGCTCAAGAGCCACATGCGGCTCGCGAACCTTGTTGTGGCCACACCTGTTATATAGAATTATCTATGGCGACAAATGTTTCATCTTCTAGATAAAACGTGAGAAGGAGCTACCCACACTTAGCAACTAAATGAATTGGAATATTGCAGGCTTATTCTGATCTGCATGGATTAGGTTCAACCCAACCGTTCAGGTCTAAAGAAACTTGCTTGCATGCTGGCTGCAATGCTCACAACTTGCCTGTCTGCCATCCAAGCGGGAATGGGCAAGCTAAAAACAAGTTTTGTACACCTCTACTATCAACACACAAAGAATAACTTTCTCTCATAAATATATCTCAACATATCTGTAAGGACTATGGCAAAAAAAAAAACATCCCATCACAAATGGAATGACTCATAAATATAATACCTAACGGCAAACTTTCCTACGCTCAAAACTTACAGCATTGACCCTTTGTAAAGCTATAGGCTCCTTTCAGAAAGTTTCATGAAGGAACAGGCTTTCAGTGCATCATTCTTTCTTAAAAGGAATCTATATACAATTCAATCTCACTGCAATCATGCAGCAGCATTATGTTCCTTTAAAAAAAAAGTAATAAAAAAATAACAGAATTACTAGAAAAAAAAAAAAAAGTCCCTTAAATAAGTATCCTAAGCTCACAGTTCAAGAGGTGCTAAATGCAAGACTTACTGTGTTCCGACCAGAAGTAATCTCGCTCCCTCCAAAAGTTGTGATATTCGAGGGTTGTCCAGAAATTAAGTTTCCCTAGGGCCGTTTAAACAAACAAAACAAAATTTCATGGAAATATTTATTGCAACAGATATAGCAGGTGTATTTTTCAACATATTCGCCACAGGAATTGAGACATTTGTCATACCATGGGACCAATTTTTGAACACTTGTGTCGTAGAAATCTGCTGCCTGGGATTTGAATCACTGTGTGACAACCATCTTTACTTCTCTATCATTTTCTGTCATTCATTGGGGTGTAGGAAAAGATGTAAATCATTGGGAGCGAAGTCTGGGCTGTAGGGTGGATGCTGAAACAACTCCTAGCCGAACGTTTGCAGGAGACTTGCAGGGAGGTGTTGAAGTCTCCACCATAAAGCTTGAACCACGCACCCAGAGATTTTCATCTTTTTCTACCCCTCAAGAAATGACAGTGAATGACAGTGAATGGCAGAGAATGGTAGAGATTGACAGAGAACTGGAGAAGGTTATCACACAATGGTTCAAATCCCAGGCGGCAGACTTCTACGACACAAGTGTTCATAAGTTGGTCGCACGGTATGACAAATGTCTCAATTCCTGTGGCGAATATGTTGAAAAATAGCTGAACACTTGCTATATCTGTTGCAATAAATATTTCCATGAAATTTTGTTTTGTTTGTGTAAACGGCCCTAGGGAAACTTACTTTGTGGACGGCCCTCGTAGATGATGATGTTTCCGAAAATGTATGTTTTGTTTAGTTTTTATTAACTTAACTTACACTCAGTCAATGTATTATGATGTGAATAATTTTCTTAAATTTACATTGTATATTTTGACTACCTTTGGTGTTGATCAGTCATGCTCATCATAGTGACATAACATTAAAAGAATACACATTTTGTTCAATGTTGATGGTTGTGAAACAGGGGACTTGGCTTCTATCCAGACAGTGCCTGAGCTTCGCTTTAGAAATCAGAGATGCGAACTCAGCCATAGCTTGAAAGCTGTTGCTTCGATTTATGGTAGGCCTATAGACCCTGCTTTAGCAATCAACCAAACTTTTTATGCAAGATCAAGAAAATGTTCGCTTTTAAAATTCTGTCAAACATTAAGGTATGATAATAACAATAATGCACCTATTGTATTAAGTAGCTTATCTGTATAATATAGTATGCCTACTTATTGAACTATTGATACTTACCTCCTAACATGGAAATATCGATAATACAGGAGCATAAAGGCAATTCCTGTAGCAAATGACAAGAATACAACACTAGGAATGGCATTTCGATACCAAGGTGCTTCATCCCACACCCCAACCAACCAGGCAACAACTAACAGAGCATTTTCCAGGAACATCACCACATAAAAAGTAGCCATTTTCTGCCGAGGATTTAATTCCTGTAAATAAGAAACAAAAGACAAATAGATTATTCCCAGTATAACTTTGAGTATATGTTTCATTGTCTTTATTTCCTAAAACCATTCTAAGTTACATGTTATAGTTACATTCCAATTTTTCCTCTGTCTCAAAAAATCTCAATAAATACAGTAACTCAGGGTACCATAAGAAATTTTAAGTCTGAAGACAGTAGCCAAACCAAGAATTATAGATGCCATTGTACATCAAGAATAATTTTAAGGTATTGAATTAATTTTAATCATTGGCTTTCTGTCAGATCCAGCATTCATTTTAGACTGGTTGATAGAGCTAAATCAATTTTTTCTTGTTACTGTGAAAGCATTTGAAGTGATAGAAGACTCTTATTTGCTCCGAAGTGTGCTGGATAACCAACCAACATCCAAGAAAAGCGATTTGAACTGCCTGTAATTCACCCTGATTTTATAGATGTGTTGCCACTAATAAACTTTCAACACTCGTATATAAAATATCACAGCGTATAGCCCACCATCCCTTTAGTATTTCAGATGTAACAGATGTTACAAACAACATTGGTTGTTACTAGAGGAGCTAGAATAATGATTTGTTAAAACAAGGAAACCAAAACCATTGGCTGGTATATCAATAACTTAGAAATATTTTGGACACTTCTGAGTGAATACAAATATTCATAAACAATTTATTCATGTCAAAAGTGGCCTAAATCAAAAGATCTACCGGCACTAATAAATTTGACTTTTTTGTTGTTGTGGAAACTAAAATAAGCTAATATAAAAAACAAAAATTTAAAAAAAAAAAAGAATCTTTGTCACCTTGTCTCAGAATTTTGGTTGCCAATGACGATCTGGTGACTGGAAATTTCGCGGCCTGTCCTAACTTACCTTAATTTCAAAATTAAGCCGAGACCAATGGTTGTGACTTCACATCTGACCATATCACATCACTAGCAACAATATGGGATGATAGGCTATACGTTTACTTATAACTCTTCTTAAGGCAGTTGCATATTGACAAATAAAATGGCTAATAAAAACTTAAAGTTTGCAACTAGGCTATGTTGTAGAGTGTGTTTCACGTACTAGTTTGGCCAATCATGAGGGGTTCTGTGTCCTTAATTTCATAATTAAGCCGAGACCAATGGTTGTGACTTCACATCTGACCATATCACATCACTAGCAACAATATGGGATGATAGGCTATACGTTTACTTATAACTCTTCTTAATAGCCCAGTCAAATGTTACATCGGAACTTACATTAAATGGAGTATTAATGATTTTTGGAGGGGACTTTAGGACCATTACTGGGATCACAAATCCAGATTTGCAACCCTCAGAAACCTGTGCTCGCTGAATGGCGGTCGAAATAAACCGGTTTTTTCGGACTTCTTTCGGTTTTTCGACAATATCTCCTAAACTATGCATTTTTTTAAAAGAATATTTCTTAGCCTTTTTAAAGTAAATTAATTGTCTAAAATATGAGACCAAAATCGTTTTTGTAAGTTATATAGTTACCAAGATAAGGCTTTTCAAAGATTGACCTTTTTTTCCAAAAAGTTAAAATTTTAAGTTTTCTACGTGTTTCGAACTGAATACCGGCAAAATGACATGTCCTAAAAAAATGTCAAAATAACATAAGTTGTAGGAAGTTTAATAAGCTTTAATTTGAGCTATAGCTGGTTCTTGTAGCTCAGATAGTCTAGTCACAAATGACAAAAACCGAAAATATGAAAAAATGCTTTTTTGGGTGAAAGTTGAATAACAACGTTTCCTCCACCAACACCTTAACTTTTTTGGTAACATGTTGGCGGATAATGTCTTATAACTGTGTATAGAAACTATTTGTGTGTATATGTGTCTATGGGAGATGATTTTGCAGGGAAAAAAAAAGGAATTTACTTTTAAACCAACAGGCATATTTAAACTATGTGTGAGGTTCCTGGTATGGGATGGTATGGGACCTGGGAAATCGATGGTGGGGTGATGTCTTCATCCTCACTTGAAGAACTGTCATTCTGGGGTGTGGGCACATTTCGGCAGAATTTTTCCCCTGCAGAAAGCGCACAAAGCTGAGCATTTCAGCCCAGTTTTGCGGCAGCTGCAGCTCCCAGCGCAGCCCATCTTGCACTTGCACGAGATCAGTTCCCCGTTACTGACAAAATAGTTTCTATTAGCTGTGGGATTGTTGGAGGCTATGAAGTCAATTGTTAAATTGCGAAGGAACTGGGAACAGAAGGAGTGGTTAATATAGAAAACCAGACATTTGGGAAAGTTGGATTCAAACGTAAAGACAAAATTGTTACCTTCGTTGCAAGCTGTTACCTTGGCAAGTGTCAATAATTCCATACAGGTCACTAATAAGAAGATTGAAGTTGACCCTCTCGCAATATTTCAGTGAGTTAGCATTACCATAAAAATCCGACGCAGAGTTGAAAGCCCACTGCAAGTATGAATTGCCCCCTTACGCAATGCCTCTTTTCAACGACGCTGGAGTGAGGAAGGGAACTAAGGCAGCTCTATTTTCGTGTTTCACATCCCTCACTACTAACATCTCCCGAGACGCCAATATCCACATCGTGCTCGATGGTGGCTACTTGCTCCAAAAATACGTGTGGCATCAAAACGCATCAGTGAAGACCATCATTGACGGCTACATTCGTTTTGTGAAAAACCATTTTGGGACAGATGTAACCCATTGTCTTCGATGGATACCCGGAGGACGCCTCTCAAAAAAGTACCAAAAGCGCCGAACATCTCAGACGATACTCCGCCCTCAACTGCAGTGACATTGTCCTATCAGCTTCAACTACCATCAACATCACACAAGAGAAGTTCTTATCGAACGACACTAATAACCATAGGCTGATAGAGCTACTGATAACTGGATTTGAGCAGCACGGTGTTGTAGTGACAGAAGAGAACGCTGACGCTGACATTGTTAGAGCTGCCTCACCAAAGCTGACTCTTCTGAGAAGGTTGTAATCATTGTGGAAGATGTGGACCTGCTTGTGTTATTAGTTGGTTTGAATTCCAAAAAATACATCTACTTCCAGAAGAGGGGAGCCAGACGGTCCAATATTCATCTACATCGTTCACCAACGGAAATTCTTATTACTGTCCCGGGACCCTTTCAGGCAGGGGAAAACCAAATTTGTCAAACTTTCCTCAAGAACCCAGCACTATTCAGGCAAGCAGAAGTCTTCCTCCACCCAGATGTGAGTCTCGATGAAATAGCTGCAGCTGGGGAGAAGTATCTCGTCACAGTTTATGAAGGAGCGACTGACACCACCCTCAACGACCTGACAGCCAAAGTCAACCTCGCCCGTTTGGCACCAACCACAGATGCTGCAAAATATCATGCATATTGTATGTATTACCAGGTATGTCTATGTACATTTCCTATCATTATGTTCTTAAATTTCGTTGTTCACTTATATACTCTCATTGTACACCATGTGTATACTTTGAAATATTATAGAATAACTAACTTTCATTCTACTTTTTTGGAGGTACAAAAGTGGTTGGGGTGGAAAAAACTCACGGATTGGGGTGGAAGTTGGACGAGTTGGGCTTACTCCAATTGCAATGGAAGTTGAACCAGCCCCTCAAACCCTTCTGCAACATTTACTGATCTCGTGCAAGTGCAAGATGGGCTGTGCTGGGGGCTGCAGCTGCCGCAAAACTGGGCTGAAATGCAATGTGCTCACACCCCAGAATGACAGTTCTTCAAGTAAGGATGAAGACATCACCCCACCCTCGACTTCCCAGGTCCCATACCATCCCATACCAGGAACCTCATCACACATGGTTTAAATATGCCTGTTAGTTTAAAAGTAAATACATTTTAATAATATATGCTGCTTAAATATTTTTTATGGCAAAATCCATCTCCCATAGACACATATACACACAAATAGTTTCTATACACAGTTATAAGACATTATCCGCCAACATGTTACCAAAAAAGTTAAGGTGTTGGTGGAGGAAACGTTGTTATTCAACTTTCACCCAAAAAAGCATTTTTTCATATTTTCGGTTTTGGTCATTTATGACGAGACTATCTGAGCTACAAGAACCAGCTATAGCTCAAATTAAAGCTTATTAAATTTCATACAACTTTTGTTCTCTTGATTTTTCTGTAGGACATATCATTTTGCCGGTATTCAGTTCGAAACACGAAGAAAACTTAAAATTTTAACTTTTTGGAAAAAAAGGCTAATCTTTGAAAAGCCTTACCTCGGTAACTATATAACTTACAAAAACAATTTTGGTCTCATATTTTAGACAATTTAATTTACTTTAAAAAAGCTAAGAAATATTCTTTCCAAAAAACGCATAGTTCAGGAGATATTGTCGAAAAACCGAAAGAAGTCCGAAAAAACCGGTTTATTTCGACCGCCATTCAGCGAGCACAGGTTTCTGAGGGTTGCAAATCTGGATTTGTGATCCCAGTAATGGTCCTAAAGTCCCCTCCAAAAATCATTAATACTCCATTTAATGTAAGTTCACGCGTTTTTTTTGTAACATTTGACTGGGCTATAAGGCAAATAAAATGGCTAACAAAAACTTAAAGTTTACAACTAGGCTATGTTGTAGAGTGTGTTTCACATACTAGTTGGCCAATCATGAGGGTTTCTGTGTCGTGGAGGCCAAAACTCTAACTCCCAAGCGATCGGGTGAAATATCTACGCAAATAAAGCCGCTACGATGTAATGATTCAGGTTATCACAATTATGGTTAAAATTACAACGAAAATAACCACGTAGGCCTACCTCATCACAAGAGATGAAGGAAATGTCCTCCTCTTGCATCCATACAACAGTGACACCTTTTTAGATTTTCTTTCACACGCATAAGTTCAGCTTCCGAGGTAGAGTTAATTTCTCTTGTGATATTGTCTTTATGTTCTTCTAATGTATGGGGGTTTGATCTATAAATTTTATTTTGAAGTTATCATATTTTTAAATAATAGTCACATACTGCTAGAAGAACTTAAAGACAATATCACAAGAGAAATTAACTCTATCACGGAAGCTAGGCCTATGTATGTGAAAGAAAATTTCCTGAAAAGGTGCTAGTGTTGTATGAAAGCAAGAGGAGGACATTTCCAACATCTCTTGTGATCAGTGGCGGCTATTCAGGGGAAGTAGGTGAAGTAGCACTTCACTAGTATTTTCCCTTTACAATACGTATTTTTAAAGTTTATTTTCCATATCACGAATTGGTTTTTACTATAAATGTATCTGTATTTTTTAATTGCCCGCCACGCCACCACCTGGTGGCAAAGCTAGGAGACTCTGAGATCCATAGAGCGCAGAGTGCTTCAAGTTGGCCGTGTGAAGGTGAACTGGAAACCACGCCCTCCGTTGCATGGGTAGTCTGTTCAAATAAAAAATGAGGATGGCAAGCAGTAGTTTTCTCGCTTATCCCACATCTGCTATTTTCTAGGGATAGCAAACCATCAATCTTGCTAGAAAATCCATGTGGATCTCCAGGAGTTGCATGCGACTCGAAGGAATACTACAGTGAGTCCCACACAAGAGTTGGCCAATGACGCGGGTTTCTGCGTCACGGCGGGCACAGCTCCAACTCCCGAGCGATCGGGTGAAATATCTACGCAAATAAAGCCGCGATCGGTGTAACGATTCAGGTTCTCACATTTACAGTTAAAAATACAATGAAAATAACCACATACCTCATCACAAGAGATGTTGGAAATGTTCTCCTCTTGCACCCACACAATACTGGCACCTTTTTAGGAAATTTTCTTTCACACGCATAAGTTCAGCTTCCGAGATAGAGTTAATTTTTCTTGTGATATTGTCTTTAAGTTCTTCTAGTGTATGGGAAATTGACCTATACACTTTATTTTACAAGTTTCCTCATAAATGATATTCACATACTGATAGAAGAACTTAAAGACAATATCACATAGGACTATCACAAGAGAAATTAACTCTGTCTCGGTAGCTGAACTTATGCGCGTGAAAGAAAATTTCCTAAAAAGGTGCCAGTATTGTGTGGATGCAAGAGGAGAACATTTCCAACATCTCTTGAGGTGAGGTACGCCTACATAGTTATTTTCATTGTAATTTTAACTGTAAATTTGAGAACCTGAATCATTACACCGATCACGGCTTTATTTGCATAGATATTTCACCCGATCGCTCGGGAGTTGGAGCTGTGCCGCCGCGACGCAGAAACCCGCGTCATTGGCCAACTCTTGCGTGGGACTCACTGTACTAACACCAGTACAGGCTTAACTGACTAACTCCAGAAATTACAATCTGATAAGACCTTAGACTACCTATAACTTACCATAGGCCTATACTTGTTGCCAGTACTGTAAGGTAATTTACAACCATTGATCCTTTCCAAGATAGCCAAATCAGTAGGTTTCAATGTTTGTGCAGGCATTTCAAGACTCTGGTTAATGCTACGTTCACGCTGAGGAATCTGTTGCAGACACAAATACTCCATACAAATCCCAGAAACATTTCTGTGATTCTTGTATCTGGATACAATATCTTTGTTCGAATATCCCATGCAAGCGTCCAGACTGAGGAAGTTGTTGTCAGGCACAAGTATGGCTTTAGATGCAGAACGTTTGCGTCTTTCTGCTTTAAAAGTATTGATGATTCACCCATAACAAGTTTGTAACCGACAAACACTCAATTTGCAAAAGAAAATGACAATATTATACTGTACTAATGCTGATTAAATCTTCCGATCTCTAGGGTCATATTAGTCGGCCATTAAAAAGCAAGGATTTATATTTATCTGGGCAGTCAGTATTTTTTAATTCTGAATTTGACGGTAAAATGGTTTATTAAACATTGATGTTTCAGCTTTAAAGCTGTGTTCAGTTGTATAATTTTTTGCAAATTCAAACTTGTTTAACATTCTTTAGCGGAGACGTTTATGACATGTCAAACAATTTGATTAAAGAAGTTAGTCATAGCATTGCAGCTCCACTTACTTTTTGTATAAATATATGCATTATAGAAGGAATTTTCACTGTAAGTTTGAAGTTCTCTAAAGTGACCCCTATATACAAAAAAGGAGATAGAGAAAGTCCTAGTAGTTATAGACCAATATCAATAATCCCAACAATAGCAAAAATTTTGGAATGTATCTTGAAAAATCAATTGTACAAGTCTATTTAGAAAATAGTGGTTTGCTAGATGATAATCAGTATGGTTACCGTAGTGGTAGATCAACAATTATGGCAGTAGATGCATTGATAGAAAAGATACATCAGGCTTTTGAAGATGGCATGACTGATCAGGCCAGTCTTTGTGACCTGAGCAAAGCCTTTGATTGCGTGACACATGATATACTGCTTAAAAAATGGAACACTATGGTATAAGAGGGCACCCACTAAAAATATTTCAGTCATATCTTGAGAATCGTAAACCGTTAGTGATAGTTGAGGGAAAGCAATCTCAGGTCTCCAATGTAGATATTGTCAGCCAAAGCAGAGAACTTCTCTGCGGGGTGTACTGCTAATTAGAGGGGCAAGAGGAGGTGGTAGTGGAGGAGGAGGTGAGGGCTGCCATCACAGGTGGCTAGACGATTGCTTATTGGCTGCTGGCGCGTGATTGTTGCCACCGCACGTGGCGAGATTCTCTATTAACAAAGTAAAAAATGTCCGGCAGGTGCTTCATTTGCTTATCATTCCTTACGTGTAGTCTTATTTTAATATTTTGTTACTTATTTCAAGTGTGTATAATTACGTGGTGTTCCTTTGATCAGAGTATGCATGTGTTTCAGCCCACGAGTTAGTAAAGTCTGGTATAAACAAAAAGGGGTAAGGAGAATGTTTTCATAACAGCTAATGTAATGTACTGTAGTTTTAATAATAGCACGGCACGGTTCCGACTCGTAACGTAATGGTCACATTCCTCGCATTCCTCACAGAGAAGTTATTTGCTTTGGAATACAGTATAGGTGTCCCACAAGACTCAGTTTTGGGTCCACTATTAGTCCTGATAATGATTAATGATGTGTCTGAAAGCTTTTTTGTAATACAGTTGTCTATGCTGATGATACAACTTTCCTCAATATTCATAAAGATAAAAAAATACTTTCAGATTTAGTTCAAAACACCCTAAAAAAAAGCACAGCAATGGTATAAAAATAAATGGATTTTTAATGAATGAAAATAAAACACAAAATATATTTTTTAGTCTAAAAAATCAGGACGACGTGTTGTCAAACTCAACTGAAAATGTCAAACTCCTAGGAATAACTCTAGACAGACATCTTACCTGGAATTCACACATAGATCTAATATGTAGCAAACTATCTAACATGGTGTATCTACTGGCAAATTTAAAAAAAAATCATACCAATAGAATATGTACGTATGGCTTATTACTCATTCTTTCAGAGTGTAATGAGGTATGGATTGATACTATGGGGAAGTAGTTCCAGAATTGATAAAGTGTTGATTATCCAAAAGAAAGCGGTTAGAATATTGACTGGTGCGAATGTAAGGAAACATTGTAAACCATTATTTGTAGAAATGGAGATTCTAACTGTCATTAATTTATATATATATATATATATATATGATGTTTTATGTTTAATAAGAGAAAATTTACATATGTACCATATGAGACAGCAAATTCATAATCATCATACAAGAAGTTCTAACAAAATAGACATTCCAGCTCACAGATTACAAAAAACTACGAAATACTACAAACAAATGGGAATAAATATGTACAATAAACTGCCAACCAAAATTCAAAATTTAGATATAAACATGTTCAAATGTAGACTATATAAATGGCTAGAAAAACATCCTTTTTATAAAGTGAGTGTTCCGTCTAGCATTCCGTGTCTGGCCGGATTTGAAGCATCAGCTGTTTTCGCGAGGTCATTCGCCGTGTTGCTATGGCGACAAGTGTACTGACTTTGTTTCTTTTATTTTTTTTGTGTCTTCAATATAATTTTAAATATGTTTATTATCTGGTTTGTTCTATCTTCCCATCAATTCTCATCAGAAAAAACAATTGACTGTCGCTTCTTTCATTTTTGGATAGTCATGTCTATAATCTCCAACTGATTATTTTTAGTATATTTTAATCATAATTTTGTGTTTTTAAGGAAACAGTTCAGTTTTAAAGTAATGCTAATTAATTCTCTTATTTATGTTCTAGTATTTTAATGTAACTTATGTGATTTATTTCCAAGATTAATTTATTTATTGTATTCTTGGCCAATGGGATTCTTGCTTTTATGTCACATGTCGTGACGACTGTCATTTTTTTTTCTTAACATTTCATTCTCTCTCATTCGAAGCATTCGCCATGCTGGTTCATTCAGTTCAGAATACTGAATCTAGTTTTATTGTCGTGCTGGGAATTGAAGTATTCCCAGCCCAGTTATTGCAGAGACGCAATTAATATCTTCATTAAAGTCATTTATTTTGTGATTCGATTACAAACGTGTGAATCCAAGTTTTTCACTTCCCTGTTCAAACCGAATGGGCTTGAATGTGCAACTCATTAAGTAACAAGGATTTACTGTAAGTACTGTTGTGAAGTTAATATTAATTGAGTGCTTAATATTAGTTGCAGTGACGAAGCAACATATCAAAGTTCGTCTTCTTCTCGGTCGTTGCAGCAAGCCGACCTTAAAATAATTGCTGAAAGTGCGCATTCATTTCAAGCAAAGAGAAATTCTTATTCAGTCGTTTGAGCAAGCTCGACTATAAATAATTGCTCTGGTCCTCCGAGTCATTCATCAGTCTTGTAAGGCAAGCATGCCTTATTATCCAGAAGGAGCTTGCTAAGTCGCCTCCCCTTGATATCATCAATGTTTCAGCATTTCTCCGGCACCGCTCGGAAGAGGAATTCATTCATGTAAAGCAAGATATCAAAATTCCATCTTGTGTTTAAAGAGGGACTATTTCTCATTTTTTGACCATTGTGCTCTTTGTTTCTCATCAAGGGGCTCAATAAATATATTTGAACCTGACTTAGTGTTGCATCCTTCAAACCGGAGAGGTTTCCCCGTCTTCCCTATTTCGCCTGCGAGCTACAGTGGGAGCGGGAACAGTGAGTGATCTTGATAATGTTACTAAAGACGACATTTAATTTTTAAATACCTTTTCACTATTTTTTTTTTATTATTTTTAATTGTAGTAAGTTAATGTCTTATTTTATATATGTGTGTTTTAACGTGTTCTTATATGTCTATATGTGTGTTTTAGTTGTAAAAATCTTTTTTAACGAAGCTGATAGCAAACATTTGTTTGACTAATATGGTGGAATGGAAATAAATAAAAAATAAATAAATATGATCCCAGAGCCTTGGAATCAACCTTCCCGACAGGTGATGCAGTGATAGTGGATAACTTTGATTCACTGCAGTCGGTATAGAAAGGGTTTGTTTAATCTCGCCAAATAATAGTAGGCCTTTTATCATTATTAAAATTTAATATTATTGTGCTTAAACTGTTGATAAAAGGTGCTAGAGGTGCTGACCATTCACTTACCACATATGTGACACCTTCGTAGAAAATCTGCTTTAAGTTCTACATGAACACATTATCTGCCATGAATCCCGCCTAGGCCTAATTCAATTCTGATGCTGTTCTATTATCTCTCCTATTTCATCAATTTACTCAGTATGCACATGTAGATGTTCACTTGATTATTTCGTATTAAACACAGAATCCATTCAAGGAAGAAGAAAGTGCACCTATAACTTAGGCCTAAATTCATATTTTCTACAAAGTTCTTACGAATATGAGGGAAAACACTTCTAGATCATCTTATGTTCTGTTTAGAGCACTCCATAGCAAAATATCCACGATTTCGTAAAGTAAAACAGTGTGAACATAGCAATATATCTCATGGGATTGATCATAACCTCAAACAGCTGACAGTCATCAGTCAGCTGTCACAAGAAACATGACTACAGCACATGTGCGAAGAGCATTTTCGTGGGATTTGTTTAAAGTTATCGCTTTCATAGCGTAAACAAGTACTTGTGGCGGAAGCTTGATACTGGTATATTTTATTCTCTGTTTGTGTCCAGGGACTAGGATATGTTCAATAGGTTTAAGTCTTGTGGAAAATAGGTTGTGATACATGTGCTCGGACACATATCCCTGCAACAAATTCCTCAGAGTGAACATATAGCATTAGAATGACATGTTCCTAGCATAACGTTGCCATTGTGTACGACAGCCACTTCACAGCATAAATAGAGCATGCTTCAAGTACACCAACTGCAGTCTACAGATAATTTACTTACATTCATAAACATCACTGTCATTATTTCTAAGGCTATGTGTAGAAGATAAAATAGAGATAATTTATTTGATCATATTTTCATTAGGCCTATAAAAGCAGTAAGGGTAGGTAATTAACAAAATGCTTAATTAGCCTATGTATAACAACCATGCCGTCTGCCTATGGTAGATGACGCAGCGGTCGGGTGGTAGGCCTTGTCCCTTCTGGGATGTTAGCGCCATGGAGTTAGAGTTAGTTTATAACAACCATGCATGATTAAGACACAATAGGCCTACGCACTATGTTTATTCACAAAAAAAAGTTCAATAAATGGTGCAAAAATATGTTACAGAAACTTTCTCGCATATAAGTTACGTGTTAAAGGCTAGAGAAAAAAGTAAATTAAAAAGACAATTAAATTTTACTTATTATATTTTCATAAAACTGACAAGTATCTAGAACGGAAAGCATCAGGGTCGATCTTTATGTTCAATGCTTTTACTGTGAAATAACAATAATAATAATAATAATAATAATAATAATAATAATAACAATAACAACAATAATAATAATAATAGTCAATGGCAGTAAAACTGCATATTATTAGTACTAATACTACTACGGGAAAATCCAAATATAAGTCACACCTTGGGATGAATCGGTCCCACCCAACCCACCCTCACTGATGCAGTTTCTTTTCTACCACGATCTAGCGAATTATTCTGTCCTCGTATTATGAAGAAACTCGTGATTGGACGTTGGAGGTATGACACAAGACCGTCTTGTGGTTAGCGTCAGATCCGTCGGCCCGGGTTCGATCCCCGGTACATCCTTGGATTTTTCTGAGGTAGGGAGGTCTGGTAGGGGTGCACTCAGTCTCGTGATTCAAATTGAGGAGCTACTTGATAGAGAAGTAGCGGCTTCGGTCATGGAAACCACCATTAACGGCCGTGGGAATCGGCATGCTGACCACATGCCCCCCAATCCTGCCATCTGCCTGTGGTAGATGACGCAGTGGTCAGTTGGTAGGCCAAATCCCTCCAGGGATGTAGTGCCACGGAGTTTAGTTTTAGTTTTAGTAGTAGTAGTCGTAGCGAAATTCAAATATAAGTCGCCCCTTAAGCTCCTTCCATTCGATATTCACATTTGCATGGACTGTGTGATGTATTTTGTTTCTGAGCAAAGCAGAATGACCAACTGTCCTTGTATATTGTCGCAAGTGCCCTGTATCCACCTCTACAAATAGCTAAATAATGCATAACACTAAGCACATAGTTAAGTGCGCAAAGCGGAGGCGGCAGCCGTAGCGAAGCGCCCTTGCATTTTCAAATAATGTACGATACACTGTTTATAGGTTTAAATAATGTGGCATATCATATCTCCCGCAAGGTTTGTCAGCCTGTCACCTCTCGTCTAGCGGTGTGATGTCATACCTCCAACGTCCAATCACGAGTTTCTTCATGATACGAGGACAGAATAATTCGCTAGATCGTGGTAGAAAAGAAACTGCATCAGTGAGGGTGGGTTGAGTGGGACCGATTCATCCCTAGGTGCGACTTATATTTGGATTTTCCCGTAGTAGTATTAGTACTAATAATATGCAGTTTTACTGCCATTGACTATTATTATTATTATTGTTGTTATTGTTGTTATTATTATTATTATTATTATTATTATTATTATTATTATTTCACAGTAAAAGCATTGAACATAAAGATCGACCCTGATGCTTTCCGTTCTAGATACTTGTCAGTTTTATGAAAATATAATAAGTAAAATTTAATTGTCTCTTTAATTTATTTTTTTCTCTAGCCTTTAACACGTAACTTAAGTTATATGCGAGAAAGTTTCTGCAACATATTTTTGCACCATTTATTGAACTTTTTTTTGTGAATAAACATAGTGCGTAGGCCTATTGTGTCTTAATCATGCATGGTTGTTATAAACTAACTCTAACTCCGTGGCGCTAACATCCCAGAAGGGACAAGGCCTACCACCCGACCGCTGCGTCATCTACCATAGGCAGACGGCATGGTTGTTATACATAGGCTAATTAAGCATTTTGTTAATTACCTACCCTTACTGCTTTTATAGGCCTAATGAAAATATGATCAAATAAATTATCTCTATTTTATCTTCTACACATAGCCTTAGAAATAATGACAGTGATGTTTATGAATGTAAGTAAATTATCTGTAGACTGCAGTTGGTGTACTTGAAGCATGCTCTATTTATGCTGTGAAGTGGCTGTCGTACACAATGGCAACGTTATGCTAGGAACATGTCATTCTAATGCTATATGTTCACTCTGAGGAATTTGTTGCAGGGATATGTGTCCGAGCACATGTTTCACAACCTATTTTCCACAAGACTTAAACCTATTGAACATATCCTAGTCCCTGGACACAAACAGAGAATAAAATATACCAGTATCAAGCTTCCGCCACAAGTACTTGTTTACGCTATGAAAGCGATAACTTTAAACAAACCCCTCGAAAATGCTCTTTGCACATGTGCTGTAGTCATGTTTCTTGTGACAGCTGACTGATGACTGTCAGCTGTTTGAGGTTATGATCAATCCCATGAGATATATTGCTATGTTCACACTGTTTTACTTTACGAAATCGTGGATATTTTGCTATGGAGTGCTCTAAACAGAACATAAGATGATCTAGAAGTGTTTTCCCTCATATTCGTATTAACTTTGTAGAAAATATGAATTTAGGCCTAAGTTATAGGTGCACTTTCTTCTTCCTTGAATGGATTCTGTGTTTAATACAAAATAATCAAGAGAACATCTAAAGTAAAGTGTTCCCTAGTCAGGCCATGGAGGCCCAGAGGGTTCCAGGAGATTGAGGCTCCCAGATTTTGGACATTCGGCACACGAAGGTGGTAAGGTTGTCAGCCTTACGCACCGGCCGCCTTTACCCCCCGGATTGCTCCTGGTACTCATTTCTGTTAGAGGCTGAGTCGACCCCAGGGCCATAGTGCCACCAGAAGGATTAGGCCAATTGAAAAACTCCAACGACCTCATCGGGGATCGAACCCGCGACCTTCCAGTTTGTAGCGCAGCGCCTCAACCACTACGCCACGGCATACCCCACATCTACATGTGCTTATTGAGTAAATTGATGAAATAGGAGAGATATTAGAACAGCATCAGAATTGAATTAGGCCTAGGAGGGATTCATGGCAGATAATGTGTTCATGTAGATCTTAAAGCAGATTTTCTACGAAGGTGTCACATATGTGGTAAATGAATGGTCAGCACCTCTAGCACCTTTTATCAACAGTTTAAGCACAATAATATTAAATTTTAATAATGATAATAGGCCTACTATTATTTGGCGAGATTAAACAAACCCTTTCTATACCGACTGCAGTGAATCAAAGTTATCCACTATCACTGCATCACCTGTCGGGAAGGTTGATTCCAAAGCTCTGGGATCATATTTATTTATTTTTTATTTATTTCCAATCCACCATATTAGTCAAACAAATGTTTGTTATCAGCTTCGTTAAAAAAGATTTTTACAACTAACTTAAAACACACATATAGACATATAAGAACACGTTAAAACACACATATATATAATAAGACATTAACTTACTACAATTAAAAATAATAAAAAAAAATAGTGAAAAAGGTATTTAAAAATTAAATGCCGTCTTTAGTAACATTATCAAGAACTTTTGAACATGTTTATAGCCTATCTAAATTTTGAATTTTGGTTGGCAGTTTATTGTACATATTTATTCCCATTTGTTTGTAGTATTTCGTAGTTTTTTGTAATCTGTGAGCTGGAATGTCTATTTTGTTAGAACTTCTTGTATGATGATTATGAATTTGCTGTCTCATATGGTACATATGTAAATTTTCTCTTATTAAACATAAAACATCATATATATATATAAATTAATGACAGTTAGAATCTCCATTTCTACAAATAATGGTTTACAATGTTCCCTTACATTCGCACCAGTCAATATTCTAACCGCTTTCTTTTGGATAATCAACACTTTATCAATTCTGGAACTACTTCCCCGGTCCTACTGCTACTACTACTTATGTTATATTGCACGCTTTAACTGCGTATAACTTTAATGTGTTTAGTATGTTCGTGAACCATTAGTCTATAGTACCAACTCATTCGCGTTCCTATTGTTTAGTGATGTCTTCTTATGTGGTATTCAGTTTAAATGATTATAATATCCAGTGACATAGCGGCGATGAGTTATGGAAAATAAGCAAGTCCTACAAACCAGGCATTCGCTTTTGCGAACGAGGAAACCATGAAAAACCCAAGTCAATTTGGGCGGCCACGAGGTTTGATTTGAACTCAGGAACTCTTCCCTGTTAGCCCATAGGCCTACCACCTCGATGTAATTGGTTTTAGTGTGTTCATTGCGACTGAGCTAAACTGATTACATTTCACAACAATAACATTTTCTAGTTACTAGGGGCAACAAAATGTCATTCATATTTTAATTGACATGTATGTTCTGAAATTCGCATTTAAGCCGTACTTTTTTCGTTTTTATCTTGATATCTATTAAATCTATAAAGAAATGTTTAAAACAAAAAATGTTAATTTTAATTTTCTCTACAACTTTGCTGTGGTAGGTTTTCATGTATCGCCTACTGTAATGGATATAGCCTAATTTAGAAAAATTGAAAATGGATACGAGTAAAGTAGGTACCCCGTAAGTCAATTTTGCAGAAATACAGATATAGCCATCTTATTAGTCATAAATAGAGCCTGGATTTCCATGCAAATGCATGTTTTTATATACTTCAGTTACACTTCTCAAACTTTGTAGTTACTCATTGCATAACCATACTTTTTCCGTGCATGTTTGCATATTTGGGCCTTTTTATGGCAAAATTCATGCATAATGCATGTTATGGATTCTTTTGGTTTAATATAGCATATTCAGACATTTTTAATGCATATAAACCCTCATTATCTGGTTTTAGTGCATGATATCAAGTTACCATGCATAACTGTGCATTTATGAATGTGCCTCCCTAAAATCTCGGCTTTTCAAAGAAATGTAAAAAATGTTGTATTGTATTACCATTGTTATTTGATTGGCTTGGCAACGGAGTCTGCCACCAGCATGAATTTGAGAGTGCAAACTATTGTTTACCCACCACCTTCCATTGAAAGAAAACTGCTATAACAGAATGTTCACTGCTTGAATTTGTCAGTCACTAGCCATTGTTGAAGACATTGAATAATTATCTTTAGAATCGTGTTGTGGAGAAATGGGTGTGACAGTTAAGTAGGGAAAAACTTAAGAAGGTACTTAGTTCAAATCCTGATCTTAAACTTCTGAAAACAGTGAAAGACGTATTATGTGGAAAAAATGTAAAAGACATGGAATTCGATATCACCCTCAGTCAAATTTCTTCCCTTAAGTATGCACCTGTTACTCCTTGTGAAGTTGAAAGATCCTTTTCTGCGTTCAAGAATGTCCTAAACTGATAAACGCACGAGTTTAAGTGAGGAGAATTTGGAAAAACTCGTATATTGTTTTAAGAGAACTTGAAATATATTGCAGTACAGTGCGGATTTTTGATAGTGCATGTTTCGCCCTTCATTATGCATATTTGGAGATACGATAGTGCATGAATGCATGAATGTTTTTAAGTTTGATAGTGCATGAAAATCCGGGCTTTAGTCATAAATTAGAGATTCCAATTTTAAATTTTTATTAAAATCATTAGAGCCATTTTTTCAAAAATCAAAATTTTTTAAGACGTTTTCATGAAAAGTCCCCTTAATATTTCAGTTGTAAAACTAAATTTCTGGGCGGTTCGACAAAATTTCGAAAAAGTCCTTCATTCAAAAAGTGAAGTAAATAGGCCTACAATGAACCGTTTACCCGCTCTACTTGTTCACGGACAGACGTCATTCCAAAAATACTTTTTTCAGTTACTAGGCTTCATGAAACATGCTCTCCCGATGTTATCTCCACTTCGAATTTTTGTCACGATCACAATACTTTCTCTATACTACGTATATGCAAGAAAGTAAAATCAGTTACATTTAGCTTGTTGTGTTCTTCATAAACCGTAGAAACCAACCCCATATAGGACTAAGTTAGTAAATTTAGTTTTTCTGGAAAGTGTTCAAAACAATGGGAAAAACGAAGATGTCCCTTTTTTAAGTTGGTTGGTTGGTGTAGTGAGGGCGAAAGTGTGCAGAGTGCATAATGAAGGAAACTAACCCATATGCTTTTCAGACACCCTACAACATCTCCCCATCTCCTAATAGCAAAAAACCCCCTAAAATCATGCAGTTAGCCCGGAATGGCATGGACAGCTGTTGTAAAGGTTCAATTGCAATACCGGTACTGGTATGAACATTTTATCTTCCCTGATTAGGCCTATACCTGAGTAGGCCTACATCCTGAGACAAATGCACCCAGCATCCTCCTATAGTACATGCTTAGTGAACTTAACCATTCACTGTGCCCTGTACAAACATTGCAAGCCTGCTTATCAGTAATCAGTAGACATACTTGGGCCATCAAAGAACTGTAATCTAGCAAATAATTCAATAGTGATAGTGGTTTCTTTATAGGTCCCTAGGCAGCTGGAATAAAAAAATGCTGTGGAATATAAGAGATTGAATAATGAACTAAGAAGAGAGACAGACAGAGCAAAAGAAAATTACCTTAAAGAAAGCTGTGATGAAATTATGGAGCTTCGACGAAAAGGAAGATATGATTTAATGTATCAGAAAGCGATGGAGTTAGAATCTAAAGAAAATAAAGGAATACGGACTTCATGGAAATTTAATTACAAACCCTGGAAAAGTTCTTACATTATGGGAAAATTACATAGAAAAGCTTTACGACAAGCAAAATCGACCACAAGACATCGAGATGGAAACAGAAGAACTAGTGGATAAAGATAATATAGGACCTAGCATATTGAAGAATGAAGTAGAAAAGGCCATAAAAGAAATGAAGAATAGAAAGGCCATAGGAGACGATGACATACCAGTGGACCTACTGAAGGAATTAGGAGAAAATGGGATGAGGAAACTTACCAAACTTATCAACCGAATTTATGACACTGGAGAATGGCCTCAAGATTTCCTAGAGGTAACTATGATTGCACTAAAGAAGAAGAAATGTGCCAAGATGTGTAGTGATCACAGAACTATCAGCTTGCTATCTCACGTAGGAAAAATTGTGGCACGGATACTAACTAGAAGACTGGAAAGAAGAATAGAAGACGTAATAGGAGAAGACCAATTTGGTTTCCGGAAAGGAAAAGGAACTAGAGATGCAATTGGAATGCTAAGGATTATATCAGAGAGAGTTTTAGCGGTCAACGAAGAAGTGTGTGTCTGCTTTATTGATTGGCAAAAAGCTTTTGACCGAGTGAACTGGGAAAAGTTAATGGACATACTCAAAAAAATAGGCATTGACTGGAAGGACAGGAGACTAATCCGCAATTTGTGCCTGGGACAAAAAGTGAAAGTGCGTCTAGAACATGGAGTGACCAACAGTGTAGAAATAGGAAGAGGTGTGCGTCAAGGATGTTGTATGTCACCCATCTTGTTCAACCTTTATGGAGACTGGCTAGCAAAAGAAGCCTTAGAAGGAGTTAGGGATTTTGTGATAGGAGGATACGATATTAACACCATCAAATATGCGGACAACCTGGTGATTCTGGCAAAGAAACAAGAAATATTGCAAGGAATGATTGACAGGCTGGTGGAAACAGGAAGAAAGTAGGCTATGGAATGGAAATCAACATAGGTAAATCGAAGGTGATGAGGATATTGAAGAGAGAAGAGCCGCTTCAAATTATCATGGGAAATCAAGAATTAGAGAACGTGAACCAGTTCAAATACTTAGGAAGTGTACTGACGAAAGATGCCTATTGCACCAAGGAGATAAGATCAAGAATTGCCATGGCCAAGAAAGCATTTATGAAGAAGAGAACTCTGCTAACTAGTAGTCTGAACCTAGAGCTACGTAAAAACCTGGTGAAGTGTTATATTTGGAGTACCGTATTGCTTTGTATGGATCAGAGACATGGACTTTGAGGAAATTAGAGAAGAAATATTTAGAAAGTTTTGAAATGTGGTGCTGGAGACAGATAGAAAATATAAAGTGGATGGACATGGTGACAAACGAAGAGGTTCTGAGTAGAGTGGGTGAGAAGAAGTCAATCATACACACAATTCGTCAGAGGAAAGCAAACTGGGTTGGGCACATTCTCAGAAGGAACTGCTTATTACATGATGTTGTAGAAGGAAGATTGGAGGGTACAACTAGACTTGGAAGAAGAAGAATTCAGCTGTTGGACGATTTAAGGGATGCTGAAGGAGGAAGCAGAGGATAGACAGTTTTGGAAAACAAAATTCGCGTACCAAGTTTGAAAACCTGCCGGAAGGCAGAATACTTACTACTACTACTAGGCATTATAAAACATGCATTACCGTAATTGGAATTCTTCCAGATACAGATAACACAAAATATTTACGTTGAGAAATTAGCATATGTCATAGCCTGCTTGTTAAAAGGTAATTATCAAATTCAAAATATTCATAAATAGGCCTACATTAAAATGGGTGAGCAACCAACCAACTAAATAATTGGCAAAAGACAAATACAAGGTGCACTTTAAGCTCGATATTCACATTTTGTTTCTCAGCGAAGCATGGTGATAAAGTATCCTTGTATATTGTCGCTGACACTCCCGACCGTACCAAATGTTAAAATTGCGAGAGTGCCCCTTGTACCAAATATTAATATGCGAGAGTGCCCCTTGTACCAAATATTAAAAATACGAGAGTGCCCCTTGTACCAAATATAAAAAATGCGAGAGTATGTGCCTTGTACCCACAGGTTTGCCTTGTACCCAACGGTTTGTCAGCCTGTGGGAAAAAGGTAGAATCGGTCTCACCCGAGTTCCCCACTCCACTCTCTAATGGGACCCGCGTGGAAAGTAGGGGTTTTGGGTGGGGAGATTCTTAACAGTGGAGAGACATCTAGCGGTGGCATTTGAACTACTAGCAGAGTAGCGACGGTAGCACGATCTAGTAATGAACTGGTGAAACAGAAAAATAATTTATTTCTCCTTTATTCTCTTCTTCTCTTCCTTTCCCGTCTCCTTCCTCTCTTCCTCTCACCTCCTCTTCACCCTACCTACCTATTCTAGACTTATTCCTAACTGTAAATTTTGGATCGACCGGCATTCAAACTCAGGACCCCTAGCATTATAGTAGGAGTCTTAACGCATTACGCCACAAGCGATTGTTGAGCAGTGAAGGAAGATTTCGTATATTTGAGTTATTATAGCGTTCATGAATGTTAACGAAAGAATCAGTTTTTATAATTTTTATACATTTTGTTAGTTTTGAAAAGAGTAGGTGCAAGGGAATTTTTCTGCATCAATTGAGCCATGTTTTATGTTATAATACGGCATTTTTTAAAAATTGTCATATATTATGTATGGTGCAATTAACTGTTAAATATTTTGTTTTTTGAAATGTTCTGTTGGCATATGTACGGCGTTGTTTTTTTTTAAATATAATTTGGTTTTTCTTATAATCGTTCGCCATCGTTTTTTGTAATTGTGAAAGATTTTGTGGCGCCGATTATGTTGGCGTTAGTGCAAGGGAAAATCTTTTTAAATGTGAAATATTATGTTGGTCCTGAGTAATGCTAAAGAGGCTCTGGTGATTGCAATTGCATTGAATATAATTTGCATGCATATAACACAGTGAGCTGCATTACCGGCTTTGAGTAGCGGCCGGCGGGATAGGGGAAGCGATCAGGCAGGAAAGGACAGGTGGGGAAGAAGCCGGCGGGCGAGTATGGAGTGGAAAGGGGACTTGGGTGAGATCGATTCTACTCTTATTCCCAGCCTGTTTATCCTCGCTAGATCGTGGTATAAAAGAAAGTGCTTCACTGAGGGTGTGTTAGGGCGGGATATGTCTCATGCGACGATGCACCTTATATTTGGTTTTTCCCAAATAATTTTCTCTATTAGTCTATAAGTCTGTAGGCATAGGAGCTAATTAAAATATTTAAGATCATACGCCTATGTAAACGCAATGAAAAAAAAATTTAAGGAACAAAATAATTTTGTTCATGTTACCTGAAGATTGATGTAAGAGAATACGTAGACAATTGCAATTAAGGCTGAGAAAGCTGCCTTCCGCCTTCTTGAGATCCTTTCACCATGGAACACATTCTTGGGTGAAATTAGCCACAGGAACATCGATATCCAGTGAAGACCAATCACAATGAATACCCAGTGTCCGTAAAGAGTAGCATACACTGTCAAAGCTGTTACTCGGGCTGAAACTGTCCCTAACCTCCAAAGGAATTGGAATATCACACCGAGCCATGTTAAAACAAGCCGATGAACATTCTGAAGTCTTACATTCTTACTAAATGAGGCCAGAGCCCAACAAACACTAAAAAGTGAAAGAACTGTAGATACAATGTTCAAATCACTGAACTCCTTAGGGGAACTTTCTTGCCATAACAAATACAATTGGACTAGTAGCATAGGGGCTGCTTCACAGAAGGCATGGAATAATCGCAACATACACAGATCTCTAACTTCATGTTTTACATAACGAAGATCTACAGGAATGAAGAGTTTGAAGTATCGCCACAATATACCAAATTGCATGACATGGAGTGCAGATACAAGCCATCGTATACAGAGTTCGCTACCATTTCGTGTACTTGTCGCTACCTCGCCATCAGCTTTTGATTTTTCTTTCATCTGTCTGCGTGCTTCACTTGCATGAATATACCATTTAAGAGATATCACTTGACTTATGACCAGAGAAGTTGTAACAAATGTCAATGACACAGCAAACCATACCATGAGACCCCTTTCAAATAAAGCATATCCCATCACGACATCGAATACTACGTCACAGAAATAAGAAGCTAATGATATAATATTAAATAGCACATCACATAAGGGAAGGAATTCGTAGTGAGCCATACTTATTTTGGCTGATGCTGCTCATGAACCACTTGCATCCTTACACTGAGTTCCCATTCTCAGGTCATGTGTCCGTAATTTCAGCGACTTTATAAGCATTACATTACGTACGAATAAAATATAATTTTCTATTATTCACAACCATAGACCTAACTCATAACACATGTTTGGTAGAGTATTTCTGGCGATTACTTGATTGATCAATTCCATTCTTTCGGTGGAATGTCAGGAATGTCACGTGAAAAAATAATTATTAATCCCTTATATAACTGACTGATGATACGGCATCCACTCAAACCTTCACACTTTAACGTAGGTACCGTTTTTCTTTATTTTCAAGCAATATTTACATTATGAATCCATAATATAAAAAATATCCTCTATTTAGTTCACTGTACAAACGCCATTGTTGATCATTCATAGTTCACGCCATCTAACGGAAAAAACGTTAACTATAAACTATCTCTGGAATGTAATGAGATTCCATTGCTGGCGCGAGGCTTGAAATATGTGTGTTCTTTTTCTTGTGAAAATTAAATGAATTGTAGGTAAATTATAATTCATAAGTAGTTGAATTTCAGTGTTCAGTGTTTTTAAGGTATTAATACTTATATTAAGAGATCTACATTGGAAATTAAATGAATTATAAATCATAAGGGTAATCCCCCCCCCCAAAAAGAGCCGATTTGAATGTTAGAATTGTTTTAAAAATTATTTTTTATTTTGGACCATGTAATTTTTTAAGTAATATTTCTTTCTGCAGAGTACTACTGAGGTACAGTCGGTCAAATAAAAAACGTCGGGACTCGTATGCAGTTAAAATTGAAGTTTTGACCACCGCCGTCTCGAGAATTACACTGCCTGTCCTATGCTTTATTTTAACATGGAGTTTAGAGAATTGCTCAATTGCCTAGTTTCTCCAGTAGAGGCGACACAGTTCACACCCAGATTACAGCAATCACCGCCACCTATACAACCGCCGTCTCGAGAATACACGAGTAGAGTTGCATTACTCCCACAAAGTCTCTGGCCTTGAAGACTAACCCAGCCAGGGAGCTTCTCGTTACGTCTCGTTAACAAGATGCGCGAATTCGCTGCGCGTAAGATCAGTAAGCTACCGCTGGGCAGAGAGTAAAGATCATGCTGCATGTTGGCAGTGGTAGAAAAGACTGTAATAGTTGAGTGGAGGGATAATGCCGCAGACATAGAGACAGACAACACGTGGAGTGGGATAGCCAATCAGGGTGCAGCTACCTCCCCTACGCAGGAACTCTATGAACGGTGAGACTCGCTCCTAAGGTATATACGTAAAAACCCAGAGACTTTGTGGAGGTAATCCTACTCTAATATAGTCTAGAAGGCATTGCCCTATACATTGCCGTACATTGCTTCTATGCGTTTGCTGCGTCAAAAAAAGCATTAAACAGACACAGATACTTGTGTTATTTGTTTAGAACATAATATTATTCCAGTATATGACACTTACCTTGAAATGGAATTTTGGAGCAATAATTAAAATAAATATAAATTAATTAGACGTATTGATAGTAAATTTTATAATTATTGTTTTACAAAATTTTATTCATAGCAATTAAGTACCGGTACCTAGAATAATACAAATTTAAACATTCAGTTTATGCTATATTACGAGACAGCACTACATAATCAACAATGTCGTAGCAAAAAACAAGAAGCAATCTGGGTGTGAAAGGTGCTGCCATCTGTAATGTCGCCGAGTACGCAGTGTATACACGAGTAATACAGTTTAGGAAGGCAGTGGTTTTGACGCATTAGTTCACAAGTTTCCTATAAAAAAAACATAAAATACAGGTCATTCTCCGAACACATGAGGCCATGCGACAGGAGGGAAAAAATGAACAACGAGGAAAAAATGAAGAACGCGGAAAGCGCAACACACGATATTCAACTTAATGTATTGTCATAATTAATTTTGCTTTGTGTCATCGCGCCACATACAAATGCTAGCTTGAGAGAAAGTGTAGTTAGGGCAGCAGCGTCGCCAGGAATTTTATTAAGGGGGCAAAATCAATTTCGGACCTCAATTTCAAATGATTAGGCTAAACACATTAATATTCACTTAGTAACCGGATCGTTATTTCGAACCCAAGCTGAATTCGACGAGGCTACAAAGTTTTTTTTTTTTTAAGTTACAGAAAACGCTCTTTTGAGCAATGGCCTTGGTGAGATATTATTATTAATACATATTATAGTTATAATTAGTTAATACTTGCTAAACTCATTATAAAGTAATTCTACTTTTTTTTATTCTCCATGCTACAACTGTATGTTGACAAATATTACCACAAATAAATGAATCCATAAGGCAATCCAGAAGGGGGCAGTTGCCCCCCCCCTTGCCCCCCCATGCCGACGCCCATGAGTTAGGGCTGTAATTGACCTGCATTTTTCGGCCTCTGAAGCAGCGAGAAGGTTCCATATTTCTTAAACAGCAGCTCAGAGGTGGGTACTTCACTATAATGCGACCGGAAGTTTTCATAGGAAACGTGGATCTGGCCGGCCACGTATTTCGATGCTAGATTGGTTGCAGGAGTTGAACGTAAGTTATTGATTTTGCACTCAAGTACCGATATTATAAAATAAAATCTTTAAAAAATGCTCCTTGAATAAACATATTCCTCGCGAATTTATTCATTATTATTATATAAGAACTTCCATGCAAGTGTTGTGGAGCAACTACAGATTGCAAAGATATTAAGTAATATGATTGCCGCAACACAATGAAGAATCAACAGCCTAATTACAGAGTGCAATGTCAGCATTATCTTCGTATAAATAGGACTCGAAATATGTACTAGGAGAGTCAGGCAGTAGCCCTGTCTGTGGCCACACCACTCGGGCCTTTGGGCCCGAGAGAAGATTGGAGAGGTTCCGACGACAACATCACCCCGTCAACCCTTCCCGTGTGTGCTGCTAGCTCTGAGAACAACTTCTATAAAAGGTATGAAACTTGTCTATGTTATTATTGTATCAATATGTAGAGAGACATCATAAACTATTTGAATAAATATGAATACTTACATGATTCTAACTAACAGAATAAGAATATATATGTTGTTAATAAAGTTGATAGTATCTTTTATACGGATTTTATGAAACCCTAAAAGTATCACATTAACAAACGAATATTTAAATAAAATATTCACCATAACACAAGAATATGGCGGACGTGAGGCATATAGCCACAGCCTTCTATACATGTTTGTTTTGGAACAAAACTGACTAAATAATCAAGAAAATACATGGACAGACAAGAGGCAGGTGTGAGCCTAACCTTAAGTCTTCCTGTACATGCGCATATGCTCGTTCGTGGTACTTAATCAAATAACGCCCGACGTTTTTTATTTGAGTGACTGTACTAGTCCTACTTACCGAGTGGTATTTTGCATTAAATTAACAAGGTTAGAAAATGGTGCATTCATGGTGGTGAGAAAATAGTAAGAAATATAGAAGTTATGTGAGAATTAAAATAAATTTACTGTATTAAATGTTATCATGAAAAGGAACAATATTTATTACTAAAGCCTGGATTTTCATACACTATCAAACTTAAAAACATGCATGCATTCATGCACTATCGTATCTCCAAATATGCACAATGAAGAGCGAAACATGCACTATCAAAAATCCGCAATGTACTCAATATATTTCAATTTCTCTTAAAACAATATACGAGTTTTTCCAAATTCTCCTCACAAACTCGTGCGTTTATCAGTTAGGATATTCTTGAACGCAGAAAAGGATCTTTCTACTTCACAAGAAGTA
The DNA here is from genome assembly GCA_964059195.1 of Ectobius pallidus. NCBI lineage: Eukaryota > Metazoa > Arthropoda > Insecta > Blattodea > Ectobiidae > Ectobius > Ectobius pallidus. The sequence goes on from CAXKWD010000005.1 coordinate 61,783,827, forward strand.
ACAGGTGCATACTTAAGGGAAGAAATTTGACTGAGGGTGAGATCGAATTCCATGTCTTTTACATTTTTCCACACAATACGTCTTTCACTGTTTTCAGAAGTTTAAGATCAGGATTTGAACTAAGTACCTTTTTAAGTTTTTCCCTAACTGTCACGCCCATTTCTCCACAACACGATTCTAAAGATAATTCAACGTCTTCAAAAATGGCCAGTGTCTGACAAATTCAAGCAGTGAATATTCTGTTTAGCAGTTTTCTTTCAATGGAAGGTGGTGGGGGTCGGCGAGTCGGCATTTTCTTTTGTAGCCTGGTGTATTATATTACTGTTTATTTAGTGTAAACAGTAGTTTGCACTCTCAAATTCATGCAGGTGGCAGACTCTGTTGCCAAGTCAAACAAATAACAATGGTAATACAATACAACATTTTTACGTTTCTTTGAAAAGCCGAGATTTTAGGGAGGCACATTCATAATATGCACAGTTATGCATGGTAACTTGATATTATGCACTAAAACCAGAAAATGAGGGTTTATATGCATTAAAAACGTCTGAATATGCTATATTAAATTAAAAAATCCAAAACATGCATTATGCATGAATTTTGCCATAAAAAGGCCGAAATATGCAAACATGCACGGAAAAAATATGGTTATTTTGGAATCCATAAGTCATGTAATGAGTAACTACAAAGTTTGAGAAGTGTAACCAAAGTATATAAGAACATGCATTTGCATGGAAATCCGGGCTCTATTTATTACCATACAAATGGATTAACACACATCATTTTTACTTATTTTTTATCTATGTTAAAATAGATTATCACCTTCAAATCAAAACTTTAAAGCAAAACATGATATATTGTCATAAACTATTAGGCTATACCAGTATCTTCTTTAAACAAAAATAATAAATGCAGACAGTTAAATATGTCATCAATTACAACATTAATTACACCTCCATGGATAGGACTCAAGAGTAACAGTAACAAAGGTGAGAGTAACGGAGGTGAGATTTTTTCTCTAATTTGTCAAACAGCTTGAGAACATTTGAGGTTAGAAAATCTCAGTTCTAGAGTTTAACTTTGCATTCCTTATCAGTGGCGGACGCAGGGGGGGGATAGGGGGTTACATCCCCCCCGAAATTTGAGAAAATGTACTCTAAGTGGCCAGTTTTATAAACCAATTGTATATGTAAGTTGATTAATTTTTTTTAGTATTCTTTCTACCTATTCAAATCCCCCCCCGAAAAAAATCTCTGCGTCCGCCACTGTTCCTTATTATTATAATTTATAGCAAAAGTAAATATAAAAACATACAACTTTACCTTTGGGTGTAGGTTTCGGAGGTGAGAAAGTTCAATTACCAACTCTGCATTTAGCCCTTTTACACAAACAAAACAACACAGAAAAGCAAACTGACAGCTTGGCTTTATATAAATGCAATAAAGTTAGAGCCCAAGGAAGAAAGAAATACTACTGTGGAAATAATTTAACTTTTATCATGATTCACGGAGGTGATCTCTCACTTTGGGACAGGCATGTTTAGTGCAAAAAATTGTCTTTACAAAATGATATATTTGCTTTTCAGTTATTAATGACTCATTTTTTGAGCTGTTTGTTCTTGTTATAACACTAAAATGGAATACAAATTAAAGTCTGTTGAATTATGAAAGAATGAAAATGACAAGTCAGGCATGGGCAGAGGCGCCAACTTTTGAAAAACATTGGGTGGGCTCAAAAACTTAAAAAAAAATTATTATAGAATTGTATTAGAAACGATTTCAGTGTTAATTAATAACAATCATTTATACTTAGTAATTCAACTGTCAAAAAATAGATCGTGTAGCCTAATTAACGGAAATCCTTTAAAGTTTATAGTCGTATATATATATATATATATATTTTTTTTTTTTGGATCTTAGATAACTATTAAAATAAAGTAAAACATAGACTCACCATTATGTACCACGGCGTGTTGCAAACGTGTTTCTCCTGACTGCACTTCTGCCTATAAATTCGTCACAAGCGTCATCAAGATCCAACTTTTCTGTGCTATCCTTATGTATGCTTAGAAGAGCAATGTGGTTCAACCTTTTCTGGGACATTGTTGAACGCAAAAATGTCTTTAGTCTCTTCAATGCGGAAAAAGATCTTTCGGCGGTGGCTGTGGAAACTGGCATTGTCAGAGTAAGACGTATAAATTTAATAAATTCCGGAACAATTTCGCTGACAACATTGGACTTCAGAAATGTTACCACATCATTAAAATTACTCAATTCTGCACCCACCATTGCTGCACTGTCAACCACCACATTCCTCTGCGAACGTAATACTTCATAGTCACAAATGTTATTGCTGAAAACGCACTTTACGTCGTCTTCTTTTCCGATAAAATTTTCAATTTTATTTAGAATTCCACTTTCCTGGAAGCGCTCTTTAAGTGATACATTCACACAATCTACAAGTTCGTAAAATTTACACTCAAAATACTTTCTTACATCAGTAAATTCGTATTGTGTATGATGACGATCATCTAGGTGACGAGACACCTTCCTCTGTTTGGGGGCCCTTGGTTCTGACAGGTCCAGCTCACATGCTTTTTTCGTCGTTTTTTCCCAGAACACGTCAAAGTTATTACGAATTCCCTGGAATATTTGTATCAAATCCTGAATGAGACCGTTTGCTTTATGAAAGTTAAGGTTTACACTTTGTAGTTTTACATTCGTTGCATCCATGGGGGTAAAAATGAATGTCAACATATTTAAATAAGCAAAATGTTCAAATGACTCGAGCAGTGATAAGTAACCAGCGGCTTTAGTACCAGCGTCACCTTTATCGTTTTCAGAGAAATCCGAAAGGAATGAAAGAACATGCTGGTAGTTGTCAATCAGAGATTTTAAACTGAGGGCCCTTACAGTGAATCGCGTTGGGCAAAAGGGCCTTAAATTATGTTCATCTAATGTGTTGGTATCTCTTATAGCATTAAACCAGTTCACCCTTTTCGGAGACTCCCTTATCATATTGATCAAATCTTTAGTAATATTTAACACATTTCTGCAAGTTGTAATGTGCCGCACACTGTCTTGTGCTACTAAATTTAAGGAGTGCATGAAACAGTGTAAATATCTTGCTTTTTCATTAACTTGTGAAATCCTTGCCTGCACCCCCTTGTATTTTCCGCTTACATTCGCAGCACCATCATAGCACTGTCCGCGGCAATTCTGGATATTTAACCCTAATCTTATTAAAACGTCACTGACAATATTGAAGAGACTGGCTGCATCTGTTGCTGACGTTTCGTAGAACCCAATGAAATGCTCTTGTGTCTCAAGTTCCTTAGAAACAACGCGCAAACATATTGATACCTGTTCTTTCTTTGCCGCATCAGTAGTTTCATCCATAAGCAGGCCATAATAACCCGCATCTTGAATTTCAATCGCCATTGTACGAAGAAGTTCCATTGCCATGATTTCAGGCATTTCGTTTACTGCTTCGTGTGACACCCACTTAAATGATTCTCTCTCAATATACCGCCTAAGTTCCGGCGAATCTTCACATCTCAGTTTCAGAAGCTGGTAAAAATTACTTGTTTTGTCCGTATGCCCCCTGATTGCCACTCCCTGCTTTGCTAAGTATAACAATGATGAAAATAATTTATATAAAGCTATTCGGGAATTTTTAAGATCTTGCAACTTTGAAAGATTCAGACTAGATGCAACATTCACTCCACTCTGCACTGCCATAACTTTGGTACACGATTCTTTGTGACACTGTGAGGTTTCGTGGGAACTAAATTTTCTTAATGCATGCTTCCAGTTGGAAAAGCCAGAAGAAATAAAACAAGGGTCCTCTTTGCTGGAAAAACTTGACAGTTTTTTATCATGTGCTTCCTTGCATACTTTACACAATACTACCTTTTTGTTTTCTTCATACAAAATCCACGGATGCTTACTTTGCCACGAATTTTGAAAAGTTCTACCTGTAGCAGCACTTTTTGTTTCACTTTCACTTGTTCGTATATTATCACAAACTCCCGAATTATTCGACAAGCTTGGTTTATCAGTGATAGATTTCCGAACCGAATTTTTATAAACAATATCCGGGTACTGATCGTGGGTATTTTCTATCCCCGGTCGTTTGATCAGAAATTTATCCATGATCGATAACACGTAAAAAGAACAACAGACACTAGAACAATGTTCACGTCTTCTGAAATTAGTTTCAACTGATTCCTCCCGGGGCTGTGAACAGTGTTGCCACTAAGATCTGACTGTCTGAATTTTTGGGGATTTTGTATATAAGTCGAAGTGTCGTTAAAGATGATTTTGCCATGTTATAATAGACAATTTCCACCCTTAAGATGCAATAATCGAAAGGAGGAAATTTTGTTTCAGAAAACAGACGGCTGTGAGTTAATTTATGGACTGAAACATGAGAAAACTAACAACTACATAAGAGTATAATATGTTTTCGTTTTCAAAAGGAAAGAGAACATTTTAAAGCACTTAACCACTACTTGGGTGGCACCAGATTCTGTAACATGGACTAATAATAAAATTGTCCCTGTCTGCAACCTAAACTGTCAACTTAAAACAACACAGATACAACTCTCCCCTCATTCTCCCATTTACTTAAAGACAGCCCTCTGGACCCTCTGTCTCATTAACTAGAAACTGACCAGAACTAGAAGCTTCTGCTTTGAGACAAGATGAGATCATGTTACGCTTCAAAGAATAGCTCGATTTTCGTTTTTCACTTATTCAACAACGAAACCACCTATTTCTGGTAGTAGTAGTAGTATTGATAATAATAATAATATTAATAGAAAATTATGAAAATAATACTCGGGAAATTATTGGGTGGGCTCGAGCCCCATGGGCCCATATAAGTTGGCGCCACTGGGCATGGGGACATGACACGGAGGTGAGATCTCACATACTGTGCCCTAAAATGCAGAAACTTGTAATTTTTGTTTAAAAAGTGGACCATGGGATCAAATAGACCTTATTTCAATCTAACTTGGCATAATGATTCATAATCCATAAATACTTATTTTACACTAGAAAATCAATTGCCACTTGAATCTGTCCTTTTCTGGAGAATAACCCATAAGGAGTTGAATTTCAGTGTTCAGTGTTAGGGTATTAGGACTTTATATTAAAGTGATCTACATTGAACTCTAGTTAATGTATTATAAAGATACTGGCATCGGAACTTCAGAACCAACTTAATTGCCCGTTTACGGCGGTTCGGGTTGTTGTCCGTATGATTAATGATGGGCGCCAAGTATATTGCATATACTAATATTTCTGTCTTTTTTGAACACGCCTCCGGCAGCCAGTAGTTCGCTGAACACTCCACTCTAGCCTGAAGGTAGGAAGCTATGAACAACTTACTTCTATTATTGAAATAATAATAATACAGTTTTTCTGAACACCGTACAAATCAGCTATTTATTTAGCACTTGTATAGATATATTCTGGCGTTAATAATTATAATTATAATTATAATTATTACAGCACTGTTACAGCACTGTTACAACAAATGTTATTGTTAATAACTTCTCAGGTAGATCAATGGTGATGATACAATCGCTTCGCGGTATAATATCTTAATTGCTCGCGATTATGGACAAAAATATTCTAAGTTGAAATATTATTCTATGTAAATTTTTTCTAAGTCCAATTAATAGCAGACGTTGTAACTGGGAGCGGCGCTCTCGACGATTAAGTGAATAATTAATATTCGGAGCGAAGCTCCAAACGTAAGGAATATTCGGAGCGAAGCCCCACACGTAAGAGTGTTAGTAAGTAAGTAAAGTAAAAGTGATTTTAGTCAGTCTCTCGAGGCATTAGGAAACCTCTGATATTCAATTATTACCACCACTCTTATTAATTATTATTGGTGCATCGAGGCACGTGGTACTATAAACATATTTTCATTGGTGATTATTTCCACCAATAATATTGTCACAAAGCCCAGGACTCATCCAGAAAGTGCCAGAATTCGAGACGTCTAGAAAGGGGCGGCCCTCTTATTGCTGATTGGGGCTGCGCGCCGATTGGCGCGGCCTGCTACAGGCACGGCGTGGTGAGTGGGCGGTGCGCGCTCGTGGGAGGGGCCGGAGGAGGAGCTGCGTGCTAAGGGGAGGCCGCGCGCCGCAGCGCGCATTCTGGACCATGCGCGGAGAATCGAGACATCTACTCTAGAGCATTCGTCAAGGCTATATAAGGAGCGCGAGCAAGCCGACGGGTCAGTTCAGTTCGTTAGTAGCAGAGAGTCAGTCAGTGACAGACAGTAACAGCGAGAGAGAGTCAGCGTCAGAGTGTGAACTGGACGGAGATGACTGATCAGCGCGACCTCAAGTAAGTGTGACTTGAGGAGCTGAGGACCTGGACGGAGTGAACCGATCAGCGCGGCCTCAAGTAACTGTGACTTGGGAAGCTGACGAGCCAGTGACCGGAGAGACTAGTCAACGGAGGGACCAGCGAGCGGAAAACCGAGTCAACGGGGAACTAGTGACCGGAGGGACTGGTGAACGGAGGGACTAGTGAACGGAAGAGCTGCTGAGCTGATCTGGACTGGACTGGGACACTGCTGTGACGTGGAAGTGAGCACTGAACAGAACGGAAGAACTGGAGAACATTCAGAAGTTTTCTGGCTGTACTGACAACTGTTATAGGAAATAAAGAATCCTCCATCCTTCAATTAGAAACTCGGTGTTCTGATTTTGAACCCCGACGAGCCCTTGTTACAATATTATTTTACCAGCACACGGAGCTACTCTGGAATTTCCTACTTTCTCTTACCTGCATCGTAATATTCGGGACTTCTAAGAATAATTAAAAGGGTGGACATATCGCGACTCCGGTTTTCCCTGTATTTCATTTTCTACATCTTAACATTTCGGACTTCTAAGAACGGTTTTAATGGAGAAACCACCTAGCTCTTGTATCATCACTACGAATCAGAAGTTTCACCCTTAACACAATAGGCGACTTCTCAAAATAGCTGAGTGTATCAATACCCTTTGATATCAATCTGGGAAATCACGGTCACAGCTTACCTGGATAATGTTCGGCTCTGTGCCTCGTCCCGTTAGACCTTCTAATGGGATTTTCTAGCTCCCCTAGTCCCTCCATTACTCATAAATACAATTTCATTTTACTAAACATTTAAATGAAATTGTTTAAATTTTACACCTTGCTTTATTTTTAACATTTAATATTTATAATGAATGTTTCATCTTCTCTCGGTCATTTTGATATCAAACATTTGATACTAATTGAGCAATTAATTATTTATTTAGTATATTTAATTTAATTATCTTATTTATTTATTTGCTGGGGTACATGAACTGCAATACGTTTTAGGACTTATTCACAATGCCAAATAAATTAATAAAATGTGAAGGAGAAAACCCGTGAGTGAAATCATAACAGATCAAGACATGTTGATATCTATCACAGATGCTGAATCATTAATAGTTAAAGAAACCCAGCAGGATTTACAAAAGAGCACAAGACAAAAGCTCAAGTAATGAAGGAGATTCTGATTACCAAAGAAGTTTGCTGAACCTTTCACTACACCTACAACTCCGGTAAGCACTTCTAATTCATTAGCTCCTGTGTTAGACCATGAGCTACCAATATGAACCCCCCCCCCCCCCCCGTGGGAATTTCCTACTCATATTTTTTTGTTGGTATTGCCATCTAGTTTAAGTTTTTAGTTTGTTTGCTATCCATTACAGCATTTACCCGGAAAACCACGGAAATCCTGAGAAAATGAGTTTGTTTTAATTTTTATTTGTTCTTTGCTCCTAACATTTCCAGGGAATTTCTGACTCACACATTTTTGTTGGTATTGCCATCTAGTTTAAGGTTTCAGTTGCTTGCCCCTTACCAATTACTGAATATCCCCGGAAAACCACGTATAAGTTATACGGACAAAATGACTATGTTTTATATTTTAAATCTTTGTTCTGTGCTCCTAATATTCAAGGGGAATTTCTGACTCATATATTTTTGTGTTGGTATTGCCATCTAGATTAAGGTGTCAGTTGTTTTCCCCTTATCAATTACAGCATATCTCCGGAAAACCACGAAAATCGGGAGAAAATTAGTTTTTTAAATTAAAAAAACCTTTGTTCTTTGATACTTATATTCCTAGGGAATTTCTGACTCACATATTTTCTTGTTACTATTGCCATAAAGTTTAAGATTTCAGTTGTTTGCCCCTTACCAATTACAGCATGACAAAGAATACTGGAAAAAATCCTGATGTTGAAGGGATGAAAGCGATTGAAAACCTGGCAGAACACTCTTCATATTCTAATTCGACATCTGTGAATAATAATTTATCTTGCCAAACGTTCCACAGTCACTACCAAACGTTCTCGACTGAAGTTAGAGAAGGGGCATTGGGTAAAACAGCACAATTTTGGATCGGTAACATGGACAAAGTATCATTGATTTTGAGATTTCAGCGAAGCAACTAAAGAAAAAAATTTGACTTACACTTGGCATGTTTAGAAGATATGATTCCCCTTTTCTTTGTATGTGAAAATCACAATTATGCCAGACATCTCGTAGTCCACATAATCACCCTTTTGAACCTGCAAAGGACACCCCTTGGAGCAGAAAAAATACTTCGCAATGACGGTTTCAGTGACTGTAGATCACAAGTTCCGAGTTCTAGAAATTCTGTGGACATCACAATAGAACATTCAATCGATATGACAAATGTACTGGCGGAATAGTGGGTTAACTTACAGCAGAAATTTCTGGGCATATGCACGGTGGTGCATTACAAGACATGAACGTGCGAAATATGTAGAGTTGTAATTTGAAAAAGCAAGTATGTTACATACCACAGATGCCTCTCACGGTGAATGGAAGAATATATAATTAATAATTTCAAAGAAAACTAGGGGAAGAACTTCTTCACAAAACATTGGATATAAATAAATCTTCTTTAATTAAAAATTTCATTGAAATAGGAATGAATTCGAAAAAAAAGCAATTTCTTCCGGATTTCCGTGGTTTTCCAGGTTTTACGGGGATATGCTGTAATTGATAATGGGCAAAAAACTTATATCTTAATCTAGATGACAATGCCAACAAAAGATATTGAGTCAGAAATTCCCTGGGAATATTAGGAGCAAAGGACAAAGATTAAAAAAATAATAATAATATAAAAAAATAATAATAATAATAAACTCATTTTCTGCGGATTTTAATGGCTTTCGGAGTTTTCCGGAGATATGCTGGGTTGTAGATGGAACCTCTGCTCTAGCCGGTATGCGCTAGCCGTTCGTCACTTGTTTTTCCAGTTGTCGTCTGCTGGTACCATGCTTTTAAATGGAGTTTCATCTGAGCAGACTGAAAAATACATTCAAACTTTTCTATTTTTGTAGCGGGTAAAGCGCTACTAGGCGCATTTCTTTGTATACTGGACACTTCCAGAATATATTTACGTGAAAAAGCTTAAAGAAAAATTGCAAAAGATAGACGCTATATAAGTCGAAAAGAAGGAAGAATAAGCTGACAAATACTGTGAGAAATGCCCACTATTAACTACATTACTATGTTCCCGACGTACAAAATGTTATGCAGATATGAATATTTATATACAGTACTGCTAAATTGGCGATTGGGTATGATTCAAAGTATCTAAAAGAATATACCTCTAGGGTTCAGACAGTAAAATACTAATCGATATACGTGATAAACACTGATATATGTGGTGTGTATTCGTATACATTTTTAATATTATTTATTTTCTATATCAAATGCATATTTAGCCTATGTCACATTAAAAAGTATTCAAAATCAAAATATTAAAATATGTTTACAACACGAAAACTTACCTTTTCCTGTCCATAATAGTTAAAAAAGATAACTTGAGAATCGATTAGACCTTTTTTTTCTTTTTTCTTCTCATTCCTCATTCTTTCTTATTCCTTTTATTATCGGTATGCTAGACCATCGTTACATGACTTTTAATTTCTGGTTATGAGACAAAATATTGTTAAGAATATTTCATTGCATGACATAGCAGAATTTAGAATATAAAGGCAGAATTTAAGAATTATCATACGTTAAGTTATGTAGCCTATTAAATTGGCAACGCTATTGTCACAATTTTTATTCGAGGCCGTCAATCTAACTTGGCCATTTAGAATTCACAGAATTTATATTTTGATCTCAGATGTAATAGAAGGCTACAGTAATGTACAGATATTTCTACAGCAAAGTAAAATAAATAGGCCTAAAATAACTAAATAAATTGAACAGGGAAGTGATCTTTAAATATAAAGGTGTACTAAAGATACAGGTTAACAAAGGTACAAAACTAACACAATGTACTGTAATTATCATTGCGTTACTACGTAATTTTAATTTATTTGTATTAGAAATTTACTCTATTTTTGAATGGCCCATAACATCTTCTCGATGCTCAGGGCAAATTTAATATTAATTAAAAAATTAAAGAATATCCAATCCCCACACTGCATGTAAATATTCATACATCGATAACATATTACTGCAAGTCGAGTACAAAATAATGTCGTCTATATCGGAAATATCTCACAATATTTGTTAGTTAATCCTTCCTTTTTAGTGTTATTTAGAGCCTATCTGCTGTAATTTTTCTTTCGTCTTTTTGACACTTAAACATTCTAGAATGGCCCAGTAGACAAGGAAGTAAGTTAAGTAGCCTCGTGTCCTCTATAAAAATATAAAATTACGAACATATTTTTAGGACTGGCAAGATGGAACGCTATTTAAAAGCATGATGCCAGCAGACGACAACTGGAAAAACAAGTGACGGACGGCTAGCGCATACCGGCTAGTACATCCACGCTATCTGTCGGAGAAGTTTGGTGAGCTACATCCCTATTGATAAGGGACAAACAACCGAAACCTTAATCTAGATGGCAATACCAACACAAAAACATATGAGTCACCATTCCCTTTGAATACTAGGAGTAACGAACAAAGATTTAAAAAATTAAAACAAAGTAATTTTATCCGGATTTCCGTGGTTTTCGGAGTTTTCCGGGGATATGCTGTAATTAATAGGGAGCAAACAACTGAAACCTTAATCTAAATGGCAATACCAACAAAAAACATATGAGTCAGAAATTCCCTTTGAATATTAGGAGCAAAGAACAAAGATTTAAAAAATAAAACAGTCATGTTCTCCGTATATATGCGGTTTTCCGGGGATATGTTCTAATCGGTAAGGGGCAAACAACTGAAACCTTAAACTAGATGGCAATACCAACAAAAAATATGAGTCAAAAATTCCCTGGGCATATTAGGAGCAAAGAACAACGACAAATGAAAACAAACTCATTTCTCCAGATTTCCGTGGTTTCCCGGGATATGCTGAAACCGATAAGGGGCAAACAACTAAAAACTTAAACTAGATAGCAATACCAACAAAAAATATGTGAGTCAGAAATTCCCTGGGCATATTAGGAGCAAAAAACAAAGACAACTTAAACTAATTTTCTCCGGATTTCCGTGGTTTTCCGGGGTTTTCGGGTAAATGCTGTAATTGATAAGGGGCAAATAACTAAAAACTTAAACTAGATGGCAATACCAACAAAAAATATATGAGTCGGAAATTCCCACGGGTGGGGGATGGGGGTAGGCCTATACAGTAGCCTACACTCAGATTCTACATCTAATTCAACATTAGTTCAAAACACGAAATCTAATTCAGAACTCATTCAGCAGTAACAAGTTAACGGAACTACAGAACATAGGCCTACTTCAAATTTATAACCTCAAAAATACGGTAGAAAATGCTACAAGGATCACAGGACATTCAAAATCACTTCTTGATGTAATAGTAACAAACATTGAATACTTGTATCCAGCTAAAGTAATTGATTTAGGATTTTCAGATCATGAAGCCCAGATATTGAACTTAACATATTTCACAGTCCCAAAACATAGGCCTATAAAAACAACAAAAAGATGTTATAATAATTTCAATTTAGAGGAATTTAAATACTTACTAAGTAATGAGACCTGGGGTGAAATATACACCAAAGAAGGAATAAATTCAAAATTTGATACTTTTCTTAATATGTTTCTGCATTATTTTAATATAGCATTTCCTCTAAAAGAGGTAAAACTGGGTAAAGGTAGCAATATGAATACCAGTAACTCTTGGATAACCAAAGGGATTAGGATATCCTCAAATAAAGTAAGACTTTTAAACAGTATTAAAAAGGTAGGACAAATTTCAGATGAATTGCATAATTACATAATGAACTATAAAAGAATATACAAGAAATTTATTAGGCAGGCTAAGACAACAGACAATGATAAATACATATCAGAGTCAGCAAATAAGAGCAAGGCTATGTGGCAGGTAATAAAAAAGGAGACAGGTAAATCAAATTACAGCAACCAACCCATTGAATTAACACATGGCTACACGGGTAATAGAATCACACATCCACTGCAGATTGCAGAACTATTTAATATACATTTTACAGAAATAGCTAATACACTTATACAAACACAGTATGGTCCACCAAATAGGCAAAATAGTTATAATGAAAAGATAAACAGCTGCGGTGAATCATTGTTCATAACACCGGTAAGTGAAGTAGAGGTAAAGAATATAATAAATACATTAAAGAATAAGGCGTCGACTGGAGTTGATGAAATACCAATCTCAGTAGTGAAAGAAAGTATTAATTACATAACAGCACCTTTAACACACATCTTTAATATCTCCTTTGAGAGTGGGATATTCCCAGATAAATTAAAAATAGCTAAATTAAAACCACTGTATAAAAAAGGGGATAAAAAGGACATACAAAATTATAGACCGATATCCATACCTTCAGTGTTTTAAAAAATTCTGGATTAACTTATGTATAGTAGAGTCATTACGTTCTTAGATAAAAATGAAATTTTCACAGATAAACAACATGGTTTCAGAAAGAATAGGTCCACAGAATCAGCAATTCAATCTCTATTACATACTGTTCAAAATTCACTAGAAAAAAAGAGAGTACAGTAGGGTTATTCCTTGATCTAACTACCCTATGACATTATAAATCATGATATCCTGTTAAAAAAATTAGACACATATGGTATTATGGGAGTGGCTAACTCATGGTTCAAATCTTACCTTTCCCAAAGAACTCAAATCGTTGAGAAAACCAATATAGACAAAAATAATCTAATCCTTGAAAGAAGTAAATCTAACAGTAGAGTATTAACGCAAGGGGTACCACAGGACAGATCTGTTTCCGCCATTCTCATGGCCATCGTCTTTCCCATAGACTTGTGTGCCTAATGTTATATTTAACTATTTTTGGGAATTACACAGTGAAGTGGTATTGAATTACATAAAAACCTTTGTTATTACATACATGCTTCACTAAATATTTACCTGTTTTTATCAGGACAGATCTGTTTCCGCCATTCTCATGGCCATCGTCTCATAATACCGATATCCATACCTTACCATACCTTACCATACCATAAGGTTTTTATGTAATTCAATACCACTTCACTGTGTAGGCCTAATTCCCAAAAATAGTTAAATAGAAGTTTACTGTTTGCCGATGATACAAATCTTCTTATAAAAGGAACAAATGAAATAGATCTTACTCAAAAACTAGATTCCAGTTTGACAAAAATATTTTCTTGGTCCAATAAAAAGAAGTGTTTAAAAATATATTTCAAGTCAGTGGATAAAAGTTAAAATCACTACACAACGTTTCAACTCTCCCCTGGAGTCTTCCTCAGGTGACTTGAAGATTGAGTTTCGTCATGGTAACCATCAATAAAAACACAGTTTCTCAAATGTCTTTCTTTCCAGTTCTTTGGAATGTCAAACATTCCTTCCTCTATGCATTCTGCTGGTGGCTGGGGAATTTTTAACACTGGAACTTTCCTTTTCAGTCTCCTCATTACATCCAGCCATTCGTCCCCTATATCACCATCATACCTATTTAAACACATCCCCTGGCTGCCGATTATGGACCATGCCTCATATACCTTTCTTTTTATGTAATCATTCTCAATTCTTACAATGTTTACTTCACCAATGCCATGCTTGTTTTCTGTCATATGCTGACTGAGTCCAGTAGAGCATTTCCCACTATTTACATCCCTTTCATGTTCGCGTATTCTGGTTTTAAAGTCTCTCCCGGTTTCCCCGACATATACTCCCTCACAAACACTACATTTTATTGAGTAAACTCCAGGAAAATCCATTTTGTCCTTGTTCGTACCAAGATGTTTATACTGGGAAAATATTTTTTCTATTGTCTTTTCAGTTTTATATGCTGGTACTATGCCGTATTTCAGGAAAATTTTCCCTATGCGTTCGCTGACGTGGGGATCATATGGTACGCCTATGTAACCTATACTATTATTTTCTTTCCTTTTTTCATCTTTTTTGTCATTTCTTTTTTCAACACTTTTCCATATATGGTTAATTTTTCTACCACAATATCCATTTATTTCTGCTAATCTAAATACTACTTTCTTTTCCTTTTCTAGATCTTCGTTATTATTGCATAGACCAATGGCTCTGTGTGCAAAATTACGCCATAAATTGTTTTTGATTCTGTGATGGTGTGTTGATCTTCTGAGTATATACATTTCTCCTTTACATGTTTTTCTATACACGCCTAAACAAATTCCCTGTTGCTGTAGGGTAATTCTTAGGTCCAACAAGTTGATACTCTTGTTCGCCGATTTCTCAATTGTGAACCTCACCCTGTTGTGGTAACTGTTGAATTCTTCTAGCAGTGAGTCAGAAATGTCTTGCCTAGCTATTACCAATATGTCATCCATGTAACGCATATACAGCAATATGTTGTCAAACTTCTTCCCAATCACCTGTTTTTCCATGAAGTACAGGAATACATCCGATACGAACCCCGACACCGGGTTTCCCATAGCCAAGCCCTCTTTCTGTTTGTAAATAACGCCATCAAATTGAAACACATTATATTCAGAACACACCCTGAACCATCTATCATATTCGTTGGCCACTACACAGTCCACTCCCTGTTCGATAAGCCACCTAAGTAAACACTCCCTAGCTTGTTCTCTAGGTATGCTGGGATATAGCGAAACCACATCCAAACTAAACATACATAAATCATTGCCGTACTCCATATTCTCTAGAAGGTTTCTTGCTTCAAATGAGTTGCCAATAGACCATCTAGTTCTCTTTTGTATATCACTCAATCTTTTCACCAAAAGTTTTGCAAACCCAAATGCTGGATGGTTATACATAGGGATTATAGGCCGCAAAGGCACATCCTCTTTATGTGTTTTAGGCAAGCCAAAACAATGTGGTAGATCAGATTTGTTGGTGATCAGACTTTTTTTAACATCCTCACTAATTGTTATACTACTGTTGATCACTTTGTTCACTTCCCTTCTTATACTCATGATAGGGTTCTTATCAAGAATTGAGAAATCTGGGGGTCCAAAACATTCTTTCATTTTTTGGATGTATGTGACAGAGTCAATGAAGACATGTCGATTTTCTATCACTTTTTACAACCAGTATTTCGTTTTCACTCAACCACTTCTTAGCATACGCGATGTTTTTTCTCATCTTCATTCCTTCACCACTTATTCCTTTTTCTTTTTCTTTAACCTCGTCCATAGCTAAAGACACCTCTTGTAAAAACCTCTTTTTTTCATCACCATCCACGATCATTCCAGAACCTTTGATCGCAGATGCTAACAAATCCTCCATCTTACATTCACTGTTCTTTGGAGCAAATTTAAATCCATACTGGAATATACTCGCTACTTTCGGTGGGATTTCCTTTTTAGAGAGATTGACAAATCCATCAATCCTATCGTTTGAAGCTATATCAACCGGATTCCTCTGGGAACAAATCCCGTACTTGTTATACTTCGTGCTTATGTTGTCCCTTAAGATGTTGTAATTTTCAGAAACCAAGTGATGAAACCAAGTGGAAATTTGGGACCAATATGGATGTTTCATTATTTTCTTGGTTTGAAGCAAATAAACTTTTGATGAATGCAGAAAAGACGGTAGCCATGAGCTTTCATGCTACCCAAAATCAACATGTCATGAAGCCTCAAGTAAAATTAGATATTAAAATAATTCAATACAAAAATGACACAAAATATTTAGGCATACACATAAGTGAAGAGCTAAAGTGGAAAACACATATTGAGACATTAACCAATAAACTGAGTACAGACTGCTATATATTAAAAACTTTAAAACATATCACAAGTGCACACATGCTTAGAAGCTCATACTTTGCTTATTTCCATAGTCATATGAGGTACGGAGTAATTTTCTGGGGTTTTCTCCAGAAGCCGAAAAAGCCTTTAAAATCCAAAAAAGACCAGTAAGGATAATTTGTGGAGTAAATCAACAGACATCCTGTAGAGATCTATTCAAAACATTAGGAATTCTACCCTTAGCGTGTATATATATATATACTAGAAGTAATTTTCTATAATAAGCTAAATGGGAAAAATCTGTTAACGAACCATAACATCCATAACTATCAAACAAGACAACAGACTGACCTGCATGTCCAATACAGTAGAACAAATATTTCAAAGTCAAATGTTTACAACTCTGGTGTAAAGTTATTTAATAAATTACCTACAGCTATCAAGTCTATAGAAAACAGTAAAATATTTAAAAACAGGCTAAGGTCCTTTCTGCAGACACACTGTTTTTACTCAGTACATGAATTTCTTTCTTTATAGGATAAGCATGTAAAGTTGTACAGCCATTTCCTATGGAGTAAAATAAAACAAAACAAAAAAATAGTT
This sequence comes from Ectobius pallidus, assembly GCA_964059195.1. NCBI lineage: Eukaryota > Metazoa > Arthropoda > Insecta > Blattodea > Ectobiidae > Ectobius > Ectobius pallidus. The sequence goes on from CAXKWD010000005.1 coordinate 61,800,650, forward strand.
TAAACAATGGTAAAATTAGAAAATATGAAATACTTGTAAAAAAAATCTGAATTTCTAAAAATCCCTTTCCGTGTAGATACTGCCCCTTTTTCTTTATGTTTCAGGTAACTCACAACTGGTTCTCGAGATGTTGACGTGCACCACCAAGCTTGACAGGATGGTTCAATAGTACCAAGGACATAAAAGTAGAAAAACCAAAACCTATTAATGTAAGTTCCATATTTTAGGCTATGAGAACAATTTAAACAGTTTGTAATGGTAATACCAACATGTCAGCTCTTCCCCAAAGGGTCAAGAATTCTACTAGAAAATGAAGTTGACAGTAAGAAGATAAAAGATTATCTACTTACTCAAAAAATCGAGTTTTATACGTTTGTTACTGGAGAACGTAAGACAATAAAAGTTGTCTTGAGAGGATTACCTATAGGCCTAGATACCCCTACTGAGGAAATTGACAGACAGCCAAGAGATCTTTGGTAGGCCTATCCTTTAGAAAATATGAGGCAGTTAAAAAGGCAGATTAAGGATAACCAGTCTGGGGTAAAGAAGTTGGAAGCTATGCCATTGTGTGTTATAAGTCATAACACTTTATGATACTCCCAACACCCCGAATAACAGAAATTTAACAAGATTTTACGACCGGACCTGCACAGTGCTACAAATGCCAAGGTATCGGCCATAAAGCAGTTTAGATTAGATTAAATTTTATTTAGTCCAACTGAACATAACCACGTTATGGGACTTGTCAAATGATTACACACAAGTATGCCTATATAAGTTACAAATTTACAATTCCACAGTCAAAGAAAATCAAATACAGTATTTAGCCTACAGAATGAATTATACAATTCAATAGTCTAAGAAAATGAAAAACAATATTTACATAATTACTTACATATTTGAAACACTAGTCTTTACGTATTCAACACAATCTTGCCTAACAATTCCACTATTGCTGCTGCAGTATTCGGAGATGCCTGGTAGTAGTTGCAAGTTACCTGAAACATAGAGAAGAGAGGGCAGTATTTACAAGGAAAAAACAGCTTGGTATTAAGCTTACATGGCATATGTCAAAATTTTAAACTTAAATTATCTTCTATGCAAAATGGCAAATGTTTTAAGGAGATTGTTTTGACTTCATATTTAAATAGCTTATGTTTGATTGCTTTATGTGATTTGGCAAGATATTATATATGGCAAGATATTATATAATTTAATACCTCTCGGTGAGATACTCTTAAGACTTCTGGTCAACCTATGACAGGTCATATGTATATTATGGGATGTTCTGGTATCATACTCATAACATTCCGAATTTTTTCTAAAAGAGTTTATATTTTGATGGATGAAGCATACTGTTTCTGTGAAAATGTTCAATGGATTGCAGGAATAAACTAAGAACAACTCGCGTACATTCGGATGAACAAAGGAATATATTTACCACAAGGTACACTGCATAAACATGGCTACACACAGAACAGTGATTAACACAACTACCCACAGGTGGCGTTGGTGCTTGATGCGGGTGAACAAGTGAAGGATTAATCGCACAAATTGTTTCTCGTTCAAAATACTTTAACACCCTCACATGTGCGAATAATCAAAAAGTCAAAAGTCAAAACTTCAAGCCCATGTTCTGTACACATGATCGAAGTCTTGGCGCAAACAGTCCTTTCGTTAAGGCATCTGCTGTCATCTCTTCTGTTCTTGCGAAACGTACATCAATATCCCCACCTTCCTGTGCTTCTCTGACGAAGTGATGACAGATGTCGATGTGCTTCGTTCAAGGCCTGTAAGCTTGGTTCTTCGTCAAGTCAATCGCCCCTCTGTTGTCATTGAAAATGACAGTTGGGAACAGCACCATGGATGGTTCCAGCTCCCGTGTCAGTGCACGCAACCACAGTGTCTCCTGACAGGCGGCTGAGAGAGCCAAATATTCGGCCTCGGTGGAAGACAATGCTACTGAACTCTGCCTCTTGCTCTTCCAAACAATGGGACCTCCTTGAAACAGAAAAATGGTTCCTGTGATTGAGCGGCGATCGTCGCTGTCATTGGCCCAATCAGCATCACAATATCCAATATATCCATTTTGTCCAGCTTTCGGGTCACTGGAGAATTCTATTTTTGCATTTGCAGTACCCTGGAGGTAGCGCAAAATTATCTTGACTGCTGTCCAGTGCTGTTTTCCAGGATTTTGCATGTAGCGACTCACACTGCTGACTGCAAAAGAAATGTCCGGCCTTGTGCCCGGACTGGCATAAAGGAGACTGCCCACTGTCTCAAGATATGGAACACCTTTCATTTCCTCAATTTCTTTCTGGGTTTTTGGTTCCATGTCCTTGGTTAGCTTGCTGTTCGGGTCATACGGAGTAGATACAGGTTTAGAGTCGCACATACCAAACTTCTGAAGAATCTTCTGGATGTATGCGCTCTGGTCCAACCAAACCTTTTTCACCTTGCGGTCTCTGGAGATTCTCATGCCAAGAAGCTGCTTTGCTTCCCCAATGTCCTTCATATTGAATGTTTGTGAAAGTTTCTCCTTCAGCAACACCTTTTCTTGCTTATCACTTGCCACGATCAATAGGTCGTCGACGTAGACGGCAATAATGACGATGCCTGCTTTGGTTTTCTTGAATTTCATCCCTGTCAGCGAATCATGTAGTCTCTTGTTCCATGCTCGACCACTTTGTTTCAAACCGTACATTGATTTTTGGAGTTGCGAGACTTCACTTTCATCTTTGGGGTTTCGAAGCTCTCTCGGTGGTTTCACATAGATCTCTTCTTCGATGTTCTCATGTAAATATGCAGCTGTCACGTCCATCTGATCCATTTCCAGATCATGCTTGGCTGCCAGTGCACAAAGAAACCGTATTGATGTGTAGCGCACCACTGGGGAGTAGGTTTCACTATAATCAATCCCCTCTACTTGGCTGCAACCTCTAACTACTAGTCTCGCTTTATAGCGTTGTGTGTTTCCAACTGAGTCTTTCTTGACTTTGAAAACCCATTTGGTATCAAGCGCTCTCTATCCATCGGGTAGTCTCATTGGGAGCCAGGTATTGTTGGAAACAAGGGAGTCGTATTCCTCTTGCATTGCCCTTTTCCACTTATCTCTGTCTGATGAACTCAGAGCTTCTGCAACATTCTCTGGGTCTGCTGGATCATGGCCCACGGTGAGGTATGTGACATAATCTTCCATTTTGACTGGTTTATGTGGCCTCGTTGACCTACGGAGAATAGTGCCTCCGGTTTCATCCTCTTTGACTGCATTTTCAGCAGGTCGGTCTGTATTGCTTGTTAATTCTGAGTCAGCTTCGCTTCCCTTTCCTTCTTCATTGAAGTCTTCCAACAGAGTAGCTGGCGAAGGTGTTCTGTCGCCATTCTCGGACTCAGAGTTTTCTAGAAATATTACATCTCGGCTTTTTGTGATCTGGCCAGTTTTTGGGTCCATGAGACGGTATCCCTTTGAGTCTTCACAATAGCCGACGAACAGGAGCTTTTCGCTCTTTGGGTCCAGCTTCTGACGTAACTCTTTCGGGATATGGGCTTATGCAGAGCAACAAAAAATTCTCAGATGCGCCAAGCTCGGTGTGCATCCTTTCCACAACTCTTCTGGCATTGCTCCGCCTATCGCCAATTTTGGGGGTCATGTTTCCTAAATAAACTGCGGTAGACACTGCTTCAGCCCAAAATTTTTTCGGAAGGCCTGCATCAAAGAGCATACTCTTTGCTCTCTCTATGATAGTTCGGTTCTCTCTTTCTGCTAGGCCGTTCTGTTGGGGCGTGTATCTGACTGTCAGCTGGTGTTTAATTCCAGATTCCTTCAAGTAAGTTTCCATTTCATTACTTAAGTACTCTCGGCCATTGTCAGTCCTAAGTGTCTTGATCCTGCGTCCCGTTTGATTCTCAATCAATGCCTTGAATTCCACAAAGGTTATCTTCACTTGATTCTTGTGCTTGAGGAAAAACGCAAAGGTTTTCCTGCTATAGTCATCCACAAAGGTGAGGAAATACCGGGATCCACCGATGGATTCGTTTTCCATAGGGCCACAAACACCTGAATGCAACATGTCCAATATCCCTGTTGTTTTTATTCTACTTCTCTGAAATAGCTCTCTGTGATGCTTGCCCTGAATACAAGGTTCACAAGGTGGATGTCCAGTGTTCGGAAACTTTACCTTTGTCTCTGGGTTTTTTCTCAAGTCGGTGACACTCTTGTAGTTTAAATGACCGAGTCTTCTATTCCATATTTCAGCACTTAGGTCCTTTGTTGCAAAGAACGCTTTTCTCTCTTGTGTGTCTAGTTTGTAGATTCCGCCTTCCAACGACAAACCAATGGACCAATCTCCTTCATTGTCACTAATAAAATTGCCCTTTGGTGAGATGGTGACCGTAAATCCACTGTTCATAATCTTGCTTACCGATAGCAGGTTTGCCGCACTTCCTGGGGCGTATAACACGTCTTTTGCTGTAATCTGATCAGAACCTTCCTTGGTCCTCACGGGTATTTTCACACTACCTGTTGCTTGGGCACTGATGGTGTCTTGGTTGGCCACTGTTGTATCAACATTGAGGTGATGATCAAAGCTCTGGAAGTTCCTTTTTTCATTAGTGAGATGAACAGATGAGCATGAGTCTACATACCAACTGTTGTCAGATGTTACTGAAGACGTTAGCATGGCTACAAATGCTTTTTCACCCTTGTCCTTATCTCCTTTTCTTGGGACTTCCTTTTTCGTACTTCCCTCAGAGTCCCTTTTGTTGGCAGATCTACAGTCTCTGGAGAAATGTCCATATTTGTTACACGTGAAGCAGCGGAGCCCCTTTTTCGATTTCCCTTTGGTTAAGAAGGCTGTCTGGGAGGTACCACTTTTACCTGCTTTCGTGTCCTTGACATCCTGCATCAGTTTTGCTTTGACAGAGTCTGCTGTAATCGACGTGCCTGAACTCTCAATGCCCATAATCATTGGCCGATATTCGTCCGGGAGACCAGCTAACATCAAGGTGCCTACCCACTCATCAGGAACACTGAGGCCAAGACCGCATAGCTTGTGCGCTGCCACAATAATCTCGTTAACATACTCCTCAACTGTATTATGCTTTTCGAGTTGACTAGTCACAAGAGTTCGAAGCAGTCCTACTTTTCTGGTGAGGCCTGAGTCCTCAAACACTGCCTTTAACTTGTCCCAAACTTCCTTCGGTGTAGTGGCTGACTGGATATGCGAATAATTCATTTGGTCCACACAGAGGATTATTTTGGACTTCGCCCTCGTCAGTTTCTTTGTGTCCTGGACACTATCACTGCTGACGCACTCCCACAGGTACTCGTGCTCCAGATAGGCCTGCATGGCGAACTTCCAAGTCGGATAATTCTCTCGTCCCTTTAGCTTTTCAATTTGCGGTATTCCTTGCAAAGACGACATCTCCGTTTCTTGATTGTCTTCTAGTTCATTGGCTTCTAATTCAATTGCTTCTGAATCTGATGAAGTTTGCATGTACGCGGTAGGTTAGGATTTCGGCGCGACGCGTTACTTACTACGATTCACGTATCCCGTTTCGGTTAGTTTATTCACCATGAATTACACTTCAGGCCGATTAGATCGCCATAGGCATGCCTGGGCCCATAACCTGTGAAAATGTTCAATGGATTGCAGGAATAAACTAAGAACAACTCGCGTACATTCGGATGAACAAAGGAATATATTTAGCACAAGGTACACTGCATAAACATGGCTACACACAGAACAGAGATTAACACAACTACCCACAGGTGGCGTTGGCACTTGATGCGGGTGAACAAGTGAAGGATTAATCGCACAAATTGTTTCTCGTATAAAATACTTTAACAGTTTCCAAAATATAGATGCATGGTATTGGTAAAATTTTTAGTTCTTTGAATACATTCTTGCTCTCTGATCTCATAGGGACTTGTTTACAATTTTTGAGTATTCTTTTCTGTAGTTTGAAGATCTGAGAAGATTTTTATGATGATCCCCACAGGATAATACCATATGAGAGAACTGAATGAACATAACCAAAATATCAGTTCTTAATAGATCTACTGGTGATGCTTTGACAAGAATGCGAAATGCATAACATAGACGACTTCATTTCTCAGATAGATGATGAATGTGAATATCCCAGGTAAGGTTTGAACCTATCCATACACCTAAGAATTTAGTACAAACCACTTCCTTTGTTACAGTATTCATGGACAGCATCATGCAGTTTTGTATTAAAAGTCACACAGAAAGTTTTACCTGTATTTAATTTAATTTTATTATTAGCTAACCACTGCTCTTGTTTCGAAGAAGTGTAATCTATTTTCACTTGTAAGTTTTTTGTTTTGTTAGAATCATTAAGTATTACAGTATGTTTGTGTCATCAGCAAACAGAACAGTTTCACCATGAGACATGTTTATGGGGAGGTCATTAATATAAAGGAGAAAAAGAATTGGTCCAAGTATTGAACCTTGAGGGACTCCTTGTGTCATTGTCATGAAGTTTGATTTTGATGACTGTTCCATTTCGTAAGCTTGCAGTCAATTGCAAAATATTTCATGTTCAGTAAGCCTATGAACAGGGTTATTTTGTTGTTTTTGGGGAAATTTAATAAGGAAGCGTTTCAGGAAAAACACTCAGTCAGCTCAACAATTTTATAGAATTCCAAGATACAAACAATTACAACAATACATGGGTCAGATAACAATTAAATCCAAAATTGTGTTGAGAAAACCACAACCCAAGAAATATCACAGATTATAATTAGCAAATCCCCTGAGTTCCAAAGATTCCACAAATACCAACATCAGCACTCGGACCTACAACACCTGCCGCCGTGCTTAAAATACACACTATCAATGACTACCTAGTCAATATAAGGAAATATGATAAATGCCATCTTCACAACTAGAAATAATAAACTACAAGGTTAAGTAGCTGGGCAGTAGAATGTCCAGAACTTAATTCAGCAAAATGAAAATAGTAGAAATTAACTCAACCAAGCAGAGTAATATTCCCACTCAGCATAAGCCGACCTTATAGTGCCAAACTAATTTAACATTAATCTGAGAAGGGTATGGGGTTGGATGGCAATCTAGATATTATTATTTTACCTATTCACAAGCAATAGAAAATTCACGCAGAGAGGGCAATGCAAATTTTACACAACATAATAATGTATAAGATCGAATAATTTTCAAACATTAATCTGATAAAGTTATGTTGCTAGGTTCCGATCTATTAAAAATTATATTTGGGAATTAACAACAATAGAAAATTTTACCTAATGGGCTATGCAAGCCTTACACAACATAATAATGTATAATATTGAATAATTTTCAAACATCAATCTAATAAAGGGTAAATTGCTAGGCCGCAATCTATTTAATGTTATATTTGCCAATCCGAAACAATAGTAAATTCACCTACTGAGGGCAATGGCAGCTTTACCCAGCATAATAGTGTATAATATTGAATAATTTTCAAAGATTAATCCAATAAGGTTAAGTTGCTAGGCTACAATCTATTTAATGTTATATTTGGCAATGTATAACAATAGAAAACTCACCTAAAGAGGGTTAAGCAAGTTTTACACAACATAATAGTGTATAATATTGAATAATTTTCAAACATCAATCTGATAGAGGTTAAGTTACCAGGGCGCAATCTATTTAATGTTTGCCAAATCAAAACAATAGTAAATTGACCTATTGAGGGCAATGTCAGCTTTCCTCAGTATAATAGTGTATAATATTGAATAATTTTCAAAGATTAATCTGATAAAGGTTAAGTTGCTAAACTGCCATCTATTTAATGTTATATTTGGCAATGCATAACAATAGAAAACTCACCTAAAGAGGGTTAAGCAAGTTTTACACAACATAATAGTGTATAATATTGAATAATTTTCAAACATCAATCTGATAGAGGTTAAGTTACCAGGGCGCAATCTATTTAATGTTTGCCAAATCAAAACAATAGTAAATTGACCTATTGAGGGCAATGTCAGCTTTCCTCAGTATAATAGTGTATAATATGGAATAATTTTCACAGATTAATCTGATAGAGGTTAAGTTGCTAGGCTGCAATCTATCTAATGTTGTATTTGTCAATGCATAACAATATAAAATTCACCTACTAAGCCCTATGCAAATTTTACACAACATAATAGTGTATAATGTTGAATACCTTTTAACATTAAACTGATAAAGGTTAAGTTACTAGGGCACAATCTATTTAATGTTATATTTGCCAATTCAAAGAATATTAAATTCACCTACTGAGGGCAATGTCAGCTTTCCTCAGTATAATAGTGTATAATATGGAATAATTTTCAAAGATTAATCAGATAGAGGTTAAGTGGCTAGGCTGCAATCTATTTAATGTTATATTTGTCAATGCATAACAATATAAAATTCACCTAATGAGCCCTATGCAAATTTTACACAACATAATAGTGTATAATGTTGAATACTTTTTAACATTAAACTGATAAAGGTTAAGTTACTAGGGCACAATCTATTTAATGTTATATTTGCCAATTAAACAATATTAAATTCACCTACTGAGGACAATGGCAGCTTTACCCAGCATAATAGTGTATAATATTAAATAATTTTCAAAGATTAAAGACAAGGTAATGCGGGTAGGCTGGACTCTAGTAAATATGACCTTTTTGGCAATACCCAACAATAGAAAAATTCACCTGATGAAACCTATGCAAGATTTACACGACATGAGCAAGTGGTACTAGAAGGTACTGGAATGTCAGGGCCTACGTCACAAGTTCTGGAACTAGGGCGTGTCACTAACCCCAAAATGGCCATAATATGGATTCATGCTATATCTCAGCACGGCAATTACATCAGTACCGAACTAATCTTTAACATACCGGAGAGGAAATGTCTACCAATACCTGTGGTTAAATACATAATCAAAACTGTTCCTCACTCGGAATCGTTCCTCTAACCTTGACTGACCTTTAACAAGATGGCCGAGTACCATACTACAATAACACTTTTGCAGTAAGAACCTTTAAGGATATGGTTACAACCCTGTCAATAACCCTCAACAGTATATAAGTGGAAAACCTAACAGAAATTATTCTGCCATTATTTGCCATTCTCGGATATCCATTCCCAATTCAACCTCTACAAAAAACTTGAAACATGACACACCAGAAAATTACAACAAGGCTTGGTATAACTTTGAATTTAAGTTAAAGATTCCGAAACACATAAGTTAGTGAAGCTAACATTTCATGAAATAATTCTCACTCTCGGAACACATACCTGACAGCGGATCCAGCAGGCCAAGGACAGCACACTCCACACAACCGAAGTACAGAAAAACTACACGGGTTCTGATCTGCTCTCCGCGAGCACACACGCGACATGGCTGCCAGCGCCACGCGCATGCGCAAGAAGGAGGAGAAAGGAGAAATCTAAAATTGACTGCCACGCTCTCTATACGTAACATCAGTAAATTCATAACAAAATGCCTCACCTACATGTTATTATTGAATTGCAACGTTATTTCGTAAGATTTCGTCTCACAAACATTACCACAGATGTAATGTTATGTGCAGTTTATGTTTTAATTCTTATTTCATTACATACTTAGGTATATAGCCTAAAAGCCTATTTAAGCCTTTTTTACACGAAGGCGTGTGAAATTTAGGCCACGAATACTTTCAGTCATTTCTCTTAAAGGCAGTTTATTATTTAACATTTGAATTATATATTATCATATTTATGTTTTTAGGCGCTAATTCTTTAATTTGAGTCATAAATTGAATAATATTGTAATATTAATTTAGTTAGTTCAGAGATGTCATTGTACAAAATTGTGCAAATTTTCTTTGTTCCTCCTTGGATCATCCAGGATTTCATCTTCCTTGCGAGACCTCTCGATACTTATCGATACACTCTCCAGGGATGCCACTGTATAGCAAAAAATTATTATATGTCACACTACTAAATATTTATTGTAATTGATATATAAGCTTTCATGAACCACAGATTATTGTCTCTGTTAGACATTACATGAGAATGTTATAGGAGAGAAATTCCCCCGACACTGGGACTTGAACCCAGGACCTTTGGCTATTCGCGCCAATGCTCTACCAACTGAGCTAAGCCGAAGTTCAATTCACAGCGCCGTATGGAACCTATCTCCCATGACTGATTGCCCTAGTGGTGTGCATCACAGTACTGCATATGACATAACTTGTCTGTCTGTGAGGTAGACCATTAGGGCAATCAGTCATGGGAGAGAGGTTCCATACGGCGCTGTGAATTGAACTCCGGCTTAGCTCAGTTGGTAGAGCATTGGCGCGAATAGCCAAAGGTCCTGGGTTCAAGTCCCAGTGTCGGGAGAATTTTTCTCCTATAACATTCTCATTTATTGTAATACTAATTCTTATAATCTACTACCTTAATTATAGTCGATTTGTGCTTCAGATTTGTCCTATAATAATTTATTATGCTTTAGTATAGCATATCAAGCTTAACTAATTTAATTTTATGAAATTTCAAACATGGGATTTTATGGGCCGTTATGTTGTCAGCATAACTGTTCTTTGGCGGTCTTACACTAACAGTTTTTTCACTCTGCAATGGTCGCTGTTCGTGCTTGGACATGTTAGTCCATAGCTCTTATCTTTCTGGAGAAATCTCTAGAAACTCACAACTCACAACTCACAACTTGCCAGAGAAATATCTGGACCTACAATTCTCAACTTTCGGGAGAAAATCTCCGAAACTTACAATTATTTCCAACGTATTTCATAACGAAGAGCCCAATTCAGAAGAATTGTTTTGTGTATAGCCAAGGTGCTGTGCCTCAATCAAACTCACAACTTGCCAGAGAAATATCTGGAACTACAAAACTCAGCTTTCGGGAGAAAATCTCCGAAACTTTCAATTATTTTCCAACGTACTTCATAGCGAAGAGCCCAATTCAGAAGAGCTGTTTAGTGTATAGCGAAGGTGCTGTGCCTCAATCAGCATAGGCCTACTTCTGCTAATTACTGTATATTATAATCCCCGTGCAGCAAATTGCTGATTCACAATTCGTTATAAGGTCTTATTTATTGGATCCACATCAGATAGTAATAGACAATTTATGCATCTGAGCGTGGTATTGCAAGACTTTATAGTGAAATAAACTCACAACTTTAATCTCTAGCTTCAAATTCTTAAACACATATTCCTTTCAAACATTTTAAGTTAAATCATTATATAACAACTACCACTCCTGTGTGAATTATTATACAACTACTACTACTATATTATCTTCAAGAACATTATTAAATTAACTTCAAGATCACTATCAAGACTTCAATACTTCAAGATTTCCAACTCAGCATCCAAGAACTGTATATTTCTTTATCATTAATTTATCCTTCAGCTATTCAGTTTATCTTTAATGTTTTATTAATAAATCTGAATATTTCAATATTTCCAGCAGATTTCTTGTCTAATTTTAGTGTAAGAGGTGCAAGCAGGTTCCAACCAATTACAGTCCACTTTCCCAGCTTCCCACTATCACTCTTGCCCCTTAAAATGACCAAATTTGAACCACTTGTTTTCTATTGTCTAAGTACGAAGTAAACCAGTTACCTGTTAGACCTCTAATACCAAAGTAATGTAGTTTATCGATCAAAATTTTAACATTAATTGTATCAAATGCTTTACTAAGATCCCAAAATAGCTCTATAGTTTGATTTTTGTTGTCTATCGCATTAAGGATTGACTCTGTGGATGATATTAGAGCATTATGGATTCCTTTACCCTTTCTGAATCCACATTGAGAAAGCAAAGTATATTAAAGCGTTCTAAGAAGGGAACTAATCTGTTGTACATCAATTTTTCTAGAATTTCAGAGAATCCTGAAAATAGTTTTGCTTGTCTAAACTAAACTCCGTGGCGCTACATCCCTGGAGGGACTTGGCCTACCACCCGACCGCTGCGTCATCTCCTGTAAGTAGATGGCAGGATTGGGGGGCATGTGGAGTTTTGCTTGTCACCCTTTTTAAAAATTGGACAAACCTTCGCTACCTAGTAGATTTCGGGAAATTTCCCTGATCTCAATGATAAATTGCAGATGTTAGTGACAGGGAATAATAGAAAATCAGCACATTCTTTTATGACTGCATCTGGAATCTCATCAGTTCCACAGGCTAAGCTACTTTTTAAGTTTCTCATTATTTTAAAAATTTGATCTGAAGTTACTGGATTTAAGAAAATGGTGTTTTCGTTGCGTAGACCCTGAACAGTTGGGGAAAAATTTTCTGCTACTAGGGTGGCTAGATCTTTTGATATATTAACGAAGTGATTGTTGAATGTCTCAGCTAACCGATGAGAGTTTTTTTAGGATTGACCATTGTGTAATAGTTCAATCTTATTTACCATGGGGTCTGATATCTTACCTGTTTCACTTTTTACTACCTCCCAGATGGTGTTATGTTTATTTTATGATTTCATAATGAAGTTCACATTATTTTTTTTATTTTGCCTCATAGATAACTTTTTCAAGATAAGGGAGTAAGTTTTGGAATGTGATTTAAGATTTAAATCATTTGTCAGTTGACATAATTTGTAGAGTTCCTTTTCCTTTTACATGATTTTTTTTTTATTCTTGGTAACAACTTTCTTAATAGGAAATGCAATATTAAAATAATGGGTTACAGTAATAATGAATTCGATGGATTTTTCAGCTAAGTCTGATTAGTTGATTATCATATCCCAGTTTTCCCTTTGAAGCACAAATTTAAAGTAATCCATATTAAGCTTATTAAAGGTCCTTATATAGGTTACTAATTTGTCTGATGATCTAGTTACTTCATCTAACTGCATGTTTAACATAACTGCATTGTGGTCTGAGATTCTTAGATTTAAGTTCTTCACTGTAAATATGGATACATTGTTATCTATAATTATTTGGTCTAGGCAGGTTTGGGATATCAGCAGTTATGCATGTGGTAGAGTGAACAGTTTCATTTAAATTAAAGGAATGAATTAGTGATCTGAATTCAAGAACTGAATTATTATTTTCTAGAAAATTTATATTAAAATACCCACACAAAATGAATGACTCATTTTTTTGTCTTTTAATTCATGCAAAAGGGTTTCTAAGTTTTCAAAAAAGTTTTCAGGCAGCCTTCTGGTAACCTATAGATGCAGACTATTCGTATAGAAAAATTTGGGCATTTTATTTCAGTTTTTACATGTTCGAAGGTTTTTTCTTGATTCAGATAATATGTTTGCTCTTTCCCATAGTTAATAGAAGAAATCTTTCAGGTTATTAACAATTACTGCACGTGAACTATCTGTAGTATTATGCCGATTGTCTACAAAAAAGTAGCCATGTAACGTTATTTAATTAACACGTTTCTTATTGACAGAGTATGATAACATAAATCATGAACAGTATGGAAATATATAACGACAATAAGAATTAAATGTACGTTATTATTGAGATGAAAGTGGTTCAACTCAATCCCTTTCCAGCTGACTGTCGTCCTCAGTGCTACTAATGTCGGCAGAATTGATTACAAAGCGATCAACAATGGCATCGCACATACTCTTACATGGTACATGCAAAAATGACTGACTAACTATATTATAACAACAGAAAAGCCGAATGCGCAGATCTCAATTCCTTTTGTTATTACTATTTAGTAATGTTTATAAATAAAGTGTGAACTAAAATTTCCTATTTTAAAAATGTTGAGTTTTTTAATCACACAATGTATTAATGTACATCAAAATTAATTTCTGTAACTTTACATGCAATATGTGTTATGATCCGCGGCCGATGCACAGCTCTGCTAGCTGGCAGTACACGTGAGATTTGTTTGATCAAGTTCCCTTCTAAGGCCGGCGCTGGTATTATTTTTAATTCTATTATATTATTATTGTATTTTTTAACTAAACAATATTAAAATTAAATAGTTAAACAATATTAGTGTTTGTGTTGTTTCGTCTCTTGTTGATGTTGGCGTTGCTTCTGTTGTATAGGTAAGAATGATTTCAGTAAAAAAAATGTGCCAACTAAAACTACCATGGCCATCATAGCTTTAGTCCACAGTATTAGGCAGTGTTTTTTTTTTTTTACAGAAATGGGACCAAAAAACCTTCTGGAAGCGAATTTAAGAAAATAAGAAAACGAAAAGAAGACAAAAAGACTAGCATCGGCGTTTGGAAATTGGCTGCGAAATGAAGATAAGGAAATTGGCCATACTTGTTCACGAAGAAGAATCAAAGGAAGACGACCAAACAGAAAATGAAGGAGAAAATGAAAAGGAAGATAGTAAGACTGAGCCAGTTTCAGAACACGGCCACAGCCAGATCACTCCAATGGAGTTTGGATCACGAGGCTGAGTGCACTCCTTTCCAGACCTCCCTCCCTCAAAAAAATCCGAGGAGGTACCGGGGATCGAACCCGGGCCTACAGATCGATTTAACTGTTAATAAAAGAACCATGCATTTTTCTTCAATTTTGTCATTGCATGTTGCAGAAGCTGTTTTAAAAATTTTGTATTCGAAAAAAAATACTTTTACCTATATTAATGTGTTAAACATTTTAGTAGGTCTCAGGCCTATTATGTACTTTACTTTTGATACTAGATTTTATTATGTATTTATCTTTTAAGTAGTTCAATCGTCTGAAAATCAGGTTTTAGTACCGTACCTTGAAAGTCCAACACTTAGTTCATTTTCAAATTGAGGTTTAGGTATTCTTTGATAATAATAGTGTTTTTATATTGAAATAATAAACAATTTTACAGAAATTAAAACAAAAAAATTGCTCAGACCCCCAGTATTGGAGGGCGCAGAGGACCTTGCTACGGCGCTGGCTAGAAGAAGCAGATACAAAAAACAGTGATTGCTGCTTGAAGCGGTTACATAGTTACAGGAAATACTCCCATGAAGACCAAGACTGTATACAAGCCGGGAAGCAGCTACAGTATATAAGAAAAAAAGTTAATTCTGCAGAAAGCAGCTATAAAGAGACGGTGATTCCTGCATGAAGCAGTTAGAAAATAACAGTTCCAAGGGCAGAAGCAGTGATTGGTTGGCGTGAAGCAGTTATTTTGCGAACAGTTTTAAAATAACTGTTTTGTTATTTTCATCCGCGCATTGTTCGTGAGTCGTGTGATACTCGTACCGGTTTATGGGGGAAAAAAAGTTTTATTTCGCGGCTTACAATTGCCCGCATCTTAATATCTTATTATATAAAGATAATATAACCTTGACATCAGAATACATCATTTCGTTTTATCGCTAATCAACAAAAACAAACAGTGGCGCCAACTTTTGAAAAACGTTGTGTGGGCTAAAAGATTTTAAAATTTTCATATTCCCGCCCCTTGAGGTCAAGAAATAGGCTTATATAATATTGATGTGACTATGGTTATATATAGAACTGTTGGCCTACATGAAATGATTTCATTGTTTATGACGACAAACTTTGTAATAATAATATTGTCTTGTACTCCACACTCTAGTCTTAACCACAAGCATAATATAAATTCTGAATTTAACTTTTCCGCACTCTCCTATTGCGTATTTTGAATTTTTTTCTGAACGCAGAAAAGTATGGCGGTGGATGTGGAAACTGAGTCAACAGATTAAGACCTAAAAATTTAATGAAATAAGAAATGACTTCAAACAATAAGAGGAGATAGTATTTTGTATGTCGACAATAGTCTGATTTTCGCTTTCCAGCGATTCAGTAACGAAACGTATTTTAGTAATGTAATCTAATAAATAATTTAACGAAATAGGCCTACGGCAAATTATTGGGTGGGCTTTAGCCCCATGGGCCCATATAAGTTGGCGCCTCTGAAAACAAACACCTCTAATTATAGCATAAGAAGATGAAACCATCCCTAAGGATGGCCGACCTTTGGTATAACATTCCCCTCGTTTTTCATTTTTATTGTCGCAAGTCATCCACGGGTTGCGGAAAGAATACGGTAATAATCGTAAGAAGATGCAATCATCCCTAAAGATGACCGTCCTTTGGTAGGCCTATAACCAGGGTCGGCGAAAGCTTTCACGGGCCCCAGGGCTGAGATATTTCGGGCTCCCGCTACACCGTTTGATTTTATTGGTACACTATTTTTAATAATACAAAATCGACCTACTAGTATTGTATTTGTGAAAAGCAATTCCTTCTTCCTAAAGATGAAAGGACTCACACCCACTTCCTAAGGCAATAAGAACGAATTGACCACAACAACTAATGTACATTTTAAATTTTCTTTGCGTTTAACTTTAACTATAGGTACAACATGTACAAATTTTATTGCTTGAAAAATTGCACCAGTCTAAAAAAGGCGGGATTTTTCACGGTTAATTTTGCGCCCTCTTTGTACCTGCGCCCTTGGCGGGAGCACATCTCTCCACCGCCTAGCTACGGCCCTGCTTTTAGCCTTGTCTTAGCACAGCAAATATGTTAAATAAGGGTACAGAGGAAGAAGGCGGAATGTCAACAAAAATCGAAAATTTAGTTATCAAGCCCATCTGGTTGCTGACTGAGCACTCTTTTAGTGCTGCTTATGAAACCGGTGAAAAAGTGTACGATAAGGAGAAAAAAGCAGTTTAAATTTCACCGTACAGGGAATGAAGGCGGAATGTCCACGCGTCACATGGACATAAGGCGGCGAGTCAGGAGACACTGGCACTCACTGTCCTCTAAACGATATCCTCGTCCGAGGCACTGCATCGGTGCGATCTTTGAAATGTTGTTTCTTTAATGCTCGTCAATAGTCGAGTGCTGAAATATATTTACGAAACGTTAGTAGGCCCCAAAACAAAACCGACGCCGCCCCCCAACCCCTGTACTATGGTCCTATATGACATGATGGGATTCGATTCGAACAAAGCAGACGTGGGCAATAAGCCCGTGCTACCCCCACCCTAATCAGACCCACTTCGAAAACCGACGCCTGTCCAGAGGGCTGGTTACACCCCCAGATACGAGGCGTGGGCAGATGATATAATGCAAATACGGTTTAAGAAACACGTTCCTATGTTATCCAGATCCTTTAGCTACAACGTAATGATAACATATGTATTGTTTTCACATAGTTGTCTAGAAACCTGTCCTTCGTTTATACCCTTAGGCTCTATGGCTAGATAGTGTAATATTGACATACGTACAATATTGCGCAAGGGCACATGAATACCATTACATAGTTATGAAAAGATAAAATAGGTTTATACTTACATAACCAATTCTTCTTCCTTTCAGCATCCTTTCTTCTTCCAGACGAACACTGTTACTATTACTATCAACTAAGTGAAAATGACTATGTAAGGAATAGGAAATGGTTAAGGTTATAGTTTCATTTCAGAACGTCACAACCCTATTCTGTATAATAAGGTTGTCACGTTCCTATGAAATAATGTGTATATACAAATGGCTTCACAGTAATAGAGCTGGATGATTTATTTCATCGGTAACCATGTCTAATAAAGACAGAATATCACAACTTGCAGGAACACTTTGTTTGTTGTTTATATAGTTAAAAACCTCGCTTTGCATGAGAACATATTTACTCATAATGTCATTGATTATGTTAGAATTCATCACAAGGAACGTAATGTCAGTATTACGTAAAACAATGCGAGCACTATCGTATTGCATCATACAATCTTTCAAGTCCTTACATGTCTGTAATTTGAAAGAGTCTTCTTTAAACAGATAAGGTTTAGAATAACACATATTTTCACACATTTTAGGTAAATGTAACAAGAACGAAGAAAGTAGGTAGGGCGACAAAATAACACAAGCACCGTTTGAAGTTCCAATCTCGGCACACCCAATACAATCCATAATGGAGTAGAATCCAAAACTGATGTACCGGTCCTTTCTGCTGTTGAGGAAATAGGTTCTGCGTGTTAATACCGAAGGAGCAACTCTCGTTGTTGTTGTCACAGCTTCCTTCACCACCTTGTCGACCTTTTTCTGTTTCCTTACAGAACCTGATGACGATGGAACCTGAAACAACAAACAAACAATACTCGTAAGAAATCTATTTTCATACAGAGTTTTGATGATGAAACCTGAAATAAACAATACGTGTAAGAAATCTAGAGTAACGAATATATAATACATACCTTTTTACATTTGGTCTTGCTCTTGCTCATCTCTGACGAAGACATCTCGATGGATCTAGGATGAAGAGAACCTCTCGTTCCAGACACTGCAGCGAAACTGAGCTAGTCCAATGAAATCGGCCTGCTTTCATTCTGAAATCAATAAATACAGGTTTTATCATGTGTGTAAACCATTTTCTAATCTGGAAATAAATCCCTGTTGTTGTTGTTAAATACTTACATTGCATATCACCTGGAAAACATCTCTGGCCTCCTTTCCTCGTCCCACACAGAGATCCTAGGATATTGTGGAAGATGCGGACGACCTCTATGTCCGGTGATGTAGTAAACATGTTTACAAACTCCTGCATCATCCATCCTTTACTCATGAAGTATGTGAACAAGTAGACATAATGCCCACATACAGCCGTTGTCAGTCCTTGTATTCTTCGAGTGTTGTATAGCCATTGAATTGAGTTTTGATTTATAAATTTAGATATCCCAGGAATGATGGGTGGTAGACCATAAGAATCAAAGTAGTAGGCAAAATTTTGACTTTTGAAAAACACGGCAACCCAATGAGAACCAGGTGACGAATGAGGATCAAAGTTAATGATATATATCTTAGGTTTATGCGTTACAACACGAGGTAACATATCGCTAGGGTAAACCCCATCGAATGTTTGTACATGACGTAATGCATGGTTTATTTGATTACTGTTCATGATTCTAAAAATCCGTAATCACCTTTCTATCTTTAGTGATTTCTATACAATTATCGTATTCAGAGTAGAGGATACAAGTGATGGCTTGATCTAAAGCCTTATCGAACTTTGCTTCTAATCTAATGTTCCCGCTACAGGGCAAGCTTCTATGACCATGCGATGCAGAAACATCAGGCGTAAGATCATACATCAGTGTAAAATACCCATTTATATACATGTCGTGAGTGATTAGCATCCCGCTATTGCTATGATAGATCCCCGAACCTTTAAATAGTGTATCGTAAGCTAGAGTAGTAGTCTTTTCATGATCTGTGGAAATGTGTAATCCCTCCGATGGAACCTGTTGACCGTTGACATACAAAGCAAAAGAACTCAAAGCAAAATGTCGAAACTCGTAGGGATTGGACTCCACTGTGCCGGAGAAAGAAGAATTTTTCACCATCGAGAATAGAAGACGCTTAGGTAGAGTACCAATGTATGCGTTATCTATAGAAATAGAACTAGCTCCTGAACTAAACGTAAAGGTTTTCAAATCCACTCTTGTGATAGGGTAGTGAGCATTATGACCTTTCTCCAGAGTTTTAATGTGTGCTAGCAGAATGGTAGGCGAAGCTTTAATTTTCCTCACGTACAGACCTGCATCGAGAAACTTAAAGAAGACTTTCGAACTGTCGTTTTCACCCAGGAGATAAAACTCTCTCTTTGCTTTGGTAAGTCTTATATGCATGTTTACACCAGGCAGTAAAAGTTTAGACAGATTGAAAATATCACCGTGTAGTTTTCCTATCAGTACTAGTACTTTAGAAGTCTTTGATCTGTTGTATCTTTCGAGCCAACCGTCATTCTTAACGTTGGCCCCTAACGTTCCGTTTAATTCAGCCAATTCTTTAGGTTCTGTCAAACCTTCGATAGCTTTATCGGCATACCAAAATGCGTTTGTTAGGTGAGTTTTAGAAGCATCCTCTCCGTACCCAAACAATGTTTCGAGGTAAGACCTGTAATTGTACAGGTCCTCCGAAGGAGTGATTGATGTCCCGTTCAAGGAAACGCTGAGATGACTGAAAAGCGAATGAAGCAAGTTGTTTACTCCTGTAACCTTATCGCCTTCACCTATATCTGCCCCGTCGCTTTTAACGAATTTTCCCTCCACCATGAGTTGTACGTTTAAATCTGTATAGTGTTCGCTGTCTGCAGCAACTACGAATTCGAGAACGCTCTGTTCCACGGGAGTAATAGCTTTGCATAATGTAGTAACATTTCCCACCACCGATGTTTGAATAGGGCTCTTCTCGAAAAGGTCAAACTCTGACTTTGTCACGGCAAACATCTTTACTCGACTGACTACTTTCTCCTCTTTACATCGTTAAATATATCTCGCATCTTAGGAGAAGGCCTCTTTCTCTTTCTACCCCTACCCTTCATTTTATTCACGAGTTTCTGAGTTGATTCGTTTACTCTATTAGCAATAATATCTTTTACCTTATCCCCCTCCCTTCTACTTGCTATATCAGTTAAAATATTTGCTCCTGCCGAAAGAGTTTCACGACCTACTGCTTTAGCACCCGAAAAGAGAATTGGTTTTATCATTCTAAATAATCCTCCCAAGAAACTACCTATTCCACCACCGTGTTGAACATAAGGGCTGCCTGTGTAGAAGGGACCCAAGTTGCCTAGCCGCCCACCCGACTGATTTACGTAGTATGTCGTAAGGTGGTCCATAGCAAACTAATCCGTAAAACAGTCTACCTTCTCTTTTTAAAATGTAAAACAAGCATAGTAGGCTTAGTGCTAGCCGTTATGTTAGCTAATCCTCCTAGTTTTGTTGTGAGTTCTATACTTATCACCTGAAATTCGGATGATTCGACAGGAACATAATAAACTACGGGAAAGACATGAGTTGATGTACTTAAAGGAAACTGAATAATCCTAAAACATTTCACGTACGCATCTCCTACAAGTTGCGGTTTTATTATATTACAGTATATAAAAACAAGTTCCTTCCTACTTGTATTTGATTTCAAAGGTGTTGTTGTTGTTTCTGTTGCTTTGGGTTTCGTATCTACCGTTTCCGATACAATCCCCTGAGAGTAACTAATTTCGCACAAACCCACATCCCATTGATTCCTCTCTAGCTTTATACTCTGTGCCAACTGCACCTGGAAACTAGCAAGAGTGTTACTAGGATAAGATTTGTACGATGCATCGCTCAGGAGAGTAACGTAAAATCCTTCATCCATTACGCTAAATCCTTAGCTTTAACCCAAGAATCAAACTCTGGACCGTAACCTCTCCAGCGAACGAGATGTTCGGTACTACCCTTTACTTTACGAGTGCGTAGAATTTTATCTATTTTGTAAACAGTGTCTTTGCCTATAGTTACAGGTGTGAGCTCGTAACTGTAAAACTGACCGTAAATAGACGTGTTCATGAGATCTTCCAGTTCGTATACGGGTTGAGGAGAATGTTTAATGACCTTGACGATTCTGAATACTTCGGTAGAATAGTTTTGCTCGAAACCTTTAGCGAATTTCATTTTCTCTCTACCTATTCTTACCGTTTGCCCTACCGAAAACTTTACAGGTCTCGGTTTCACACGAATCTGTTTCTTTGCCATACGTCGCCATATTTTCAAAACATCTTGATCGGTAACCATACCTGGGGCCATTCCTGTTGTATTGTGTACGCTATCGTTATATCCCTTCACAAACTTATCCAACACGTCCAACACTGTTCTTGAAAGTAAAATATTTGTACATTTTAGTTTTTAGAGTCCTATTAAACCTTTCCACGACGGAACATTTAACATCCGGATTCCTACACACTTGAAACTCGATTTCCTCTTTCCTTAACAAGTCTTGAAAAGATCTGGTTAGAAATTCTTTACCCCTATCGGTTCTTACAGCAACAGGATTCCTATCGGACTTCTCCAACACCTTTTTGAATCCCTCTGTCACATCGTTACCTCTTTTAGATTTTAAAGGTACAACCCATACGTATTTGGAAAACACATCTATAGCAACAAGTAAATATCTTGCGTTATCATTATGTTTTGCAATGCTTTGTACGTCGGCTAGATCAAGTTCAAACACGTCGTAAAGGTTATTTACAGAATACGGATTCCTAGGAAACTTTCTCCTAATGGGTTTATGTAAGGAGAAAACATCTTGCTCAATTAACCATTGCTCGATATGTTTATCTGTAATGGTACACGCTTGTGAAAGTTTAGCAATAGTGGAAAAACCCGTAGATGCCTCAGGGTCGTAATACAATTTGTGTAATGTTTCCTTCATCATCTCCGTTGTTTATAGGTACTCCACCTAAGCTCTCTCGATGGAAATAATTTAGAAATGATTTGTTTGTATTTAACTGTTCTAGCGGTTTTAATACCGATGCTGTTATGTCCTTCGGTCCTAGTTAAAATGTCTTTGTACGTGTCGAGGTCTTCCTGCGTAACAAGATTCATATCAACCTTCTTCCTAGTAAGCAACTCCCATAAACCTGCACTCGCATCGTATTTTATACCTTTAAAGATCAAACTATTGTTTAACAATTGAACTTTAGAATTACCAATCATGTACTCTCCCGTCTCCATATTTTTATAGATTCCAAACTGTGAGTCTACAATCCTTGGCGATGTTACATAAGCCGATAAATATTTACCTGCTACATCACCTATAACGTTACGTTTAGCTTCGTCATCGGAGATAGGTTTTGTCTCGGGTGATAAATCCCTAACTATTTTCCTCGATTCAGCTACTTCCTGTTCAAGTATTCTGTTCTGTTTCCTCCTGACTATAGGATCTTCACTCTCGCGTATTTTAGACCACTCTTTGTACGGATCCGTAACAACATCTGCCGGGTTTGAACCTTTGACACAACGTTTTAAACGCTTGTACTCTTTAGCACTAAGCAGAAACATTTTCTGTAACATTATGTTAATGATCCCAAGACGGATAACACGGACGACAAGAGAGGAATTAAAAATCCTCCTTTCTGTACCAAAGTTTTTCTTTTCCTAGATAAGGATACGTTCCTATCTACAAGATGTCTTAAGGAATGTTTATGTTTAAATAGTTTACGTTTGGAACACGAAGATAATTTACACTGACCGTTCAAAACATTAAGAACACAATCGATAATAGCAAGTATCAGATCTTTGTTTGCACTCTTTAGAATAACGTTTCGTACCTTGGGAGTTGCCTTTTTAAGAACTTGTAACATATGGTAATTGGATTTTAACCGTTTCATCCTTTACAGGGACGTAAACCTTTGTAACTTCCGAGGGAAATATTCTAGTTCTAAATCTAAGTAAATCGTTGGTTCTTTGACGAAAGTCTATTAGTAAATACCCGTGAGGTTTCTTTGTTGCGTCTAGGAAAGCTTTGTAGAAAGACCTCTAATCTTCGGGATACACCTGTCTTGCTAGAAACGTAATTTGATTTTTATCTCTCAGGTTTCTAAACAACACCATGTATTTTGTGTTCAAAGAGATATCCCTGCTTTGAGCAGACTGGTGAAACAGGTTTTGCGTTATGAGAATAACAGAAATGTTTCTATGATGGCATCCTTTTGTAAATATCGAACTCACTTCTGTCGAATAAGCTTTGTCTAGCAAATCGTCTAAAATAACAAGTCTAGGTTTAGTGCATTGTTCTTGTTTAAAGTCAGGAAGACCTTCGTGGTACGTCACGAAGTATTGAATTTTGTCTGGGGAGGCACAGCGTTACTTTCACTAAAACACCACAGAATACTTTCGTACTTAGTCACGTTACACAATTGTTGCAAATTATTAATAAGGTTAACACAGAATGTTGTTTTCCCGGAGAAAGATGGTCCTGAAACTATCAAAGAGAAAGGGTGGTCAAATTGAATTACAACCATAACAATGTTTAATCATAGGTGAAGGTCCATCCAAGCAGTCGTGATGAGAATAGCTATATACACTCCAAAGGCGAGGACGAGTCCATACTGACACGGTGTTCTCGTCTCGTCCCTATTTATACCCGAAGGGCATGGAATCATATCCTCCGCTGACTCTGCGTCTTTTTCGAAAACAGAGTCGGTATGTCTTATCCTCAGGTTCAGAGATGATCTGTGGCCCGGGACGTCTCTTAATTTTCTTCTCCGTTCTCACAGAGATAGTCGCTGTAGGATCACCATTTAAAACCATGGTTTTAATGGCGTCGAAATTGACATCCTTCAACGTTTTATAATTAAGAGTAATACCTCTGACTTTACATACAGAGGTGGAAGCAGTGTCATTACTTGGAACAGTAACTTTAAAACCATAGTTTTTAGGACCCCCGCTAGCAAATTCTGAAATGTAAGCGTCCTCCCCATAGTCTATCAATTCACAAGCCATGTCGCCTAAATAATCACCTAAGGGAACAGTGTACCTTTTAGCGTCATCATCTGTCTGTGTGTATATTACGCTGTCCGTGTCGCAGTACAAGGCTCTACGTTGCAGATTGTCCAGGTAGCCATAAAGGGCCATTCTACCACCCGTTGTTACATAGGCACCGTGAACGACACTAGTATGAGGAAGAGAGACCTGTTCTTCTTGTATAGAGATCCAATTAACCCACACGACTTCATCATTAGCAAAAAGCAGCCTCTGAATTTCTATTCCCGGTGTCGTGAGGAACCTGTACAGCTCTTTTGGTTCTTTAATAAGCTTTGTTTTGCTTCTGTTTGGATCTTCAATGAGCTTGCCCCAGAAAGAATTCAAACAAAGCTTGCTTAAAGTCCTTTTTCCAGCGTTCTTAACGATTTGTTAAGGGTCTAGCTTTACACCTTCGTGTTTATAAAACAAATCGATATATTCCTGTTTATGGGCCTCGGTTTTCACCCAAGCAGGGTATCCGCTGGATTCCGTCTTAATCTTCAGGAATAGATTGATATAATCAACGAATAACCCTCCCTCATGGGTTTCACGCGAGTACTGCGTAACAGCGTACTCGAGAAATTCGTGGATTTCAATCATTCTATATCCTTTTTCTATTGCTAATCTCACTTCGTCCACTACCCAGGTACCAGTGAGAACTCTCTCTTCCTCTTTCGCATGTTTGCAGCTACCTTGTTCCATAGTCATAACACAGGTGCGGCAAAGGGGAAACAAGAGCCTACCATTCCACCTGAAAGGCAAAACGGGATGATAGAGCCCTTGCGGTGGCAGGACTGTACATTTTACGAGGCCCTCTTTCTTCAACATGCTAGCCGTATCTGTACACTGGTCACTAACGTGAACAGTGGGGTGACCTACAGGAAACTTGTTATATTTACATACGGATGGATATAAAGACATGATATCGCTGTACAGGATTTTTTCGTTTTTTGTCACATCCGCCTTATGGTAAAGACGCATGGCTTCGGTACGTCCTCCGTAGACAGAGTCCCTAAGGACCAACGGGACATCTCCTATCAAAGGATCGTCTCTCAGTGCGGGGAAGCGTTCGAGAACAACGTCGAACTTGCAATCTCACATCACGTGGACGGTATAACCCTTTGAACGGATAATGTTCAATCGGCCCATGGTGTTTTCGTACCTCTCGGCAAGGGATTCTGAAGAATCCATCACGGGTACGTCTCTGTTTGGCTGACAGAGACAGCCGTGATAATAACAGCCGAGAAATTCAAAAACCTCTCCTGTTTCTTCGCAGAAACCGTCCACCTTCCATTGGGGAAGTTCGGGAAGCCGTACCTCGCGTCCATTGCCTGCATGACGTATGACGACGTTCCTCTCTCGGGCTTCGTGGATAAGCCACATCAAGGATTTCCGGGAATGCCTGTCTGCTTTTCTATAGCCGCAGGAGGGAGCAATGCCAAGGGTCTGAGGTTTTAGAAACATCAATCTAAAGATTCTATTACAGGCCGATGCAATAGTGATTGCCTCAAGAAAAATCTCAATGTTGGCAATCTGTTTGAAAAGGGATTTAAAGAGAGTGCAGGCTTCTCTCAACACCGTAACATCGGCCTGGCAATACCTTTCGAGCTCTACACGTGTATTGAAAGGAAGATCTTTAACGGTCTCGTACCATGTCATAAATGCCTCTCTGTCTTTCACAGACATGGTATCGGGCCCGTAAAGCTCTCGATCTGGATGACGGGGGTAAACCTTGTCCAAGTTCTCGGCCGTGTTGTGAAGATGATGAAAATACCCCTTAACGGCATCTTTGAGATCAAAGGTCTTGGGGAAACTACGCAGAGGCAGCGGAATGAAGTTCAAGCTGTCTAGAAAGACGAGATGCTCGAGCTTCATGCAAAGAATCTTGCACCCAGACATAACCAAGTCGGGAACCCACTTTTGCCTAATTGCGTACTCGAGAATGAATTGAAGATCGAACGCTCTAGCGTTGTGAGCAATGACGATAATCTTATCGAAAGGTCTATCCATTCTCAGATAGTCCATGAAACCACGGACGGGATCTTCCCAGAAGGAATGACTGCGTTTTCCGCATCTTGCACACTCTTCGTCCTTGGACGTCTCGCAGAGAGAGCAAGATTGTTGTGCACAAATCAGATTAGGGACGTGTAGAAAGGTATTGTCTTTAATACGAGTATCTTGTGTTGTCTCCGCGTCGTACTGGACATACATCACCCTGTTTGAACTCCTAGTCTCTTTCAGAGCCGCCATGTAACAATCGTGTCCTGTCTCTGCTTGAAAACTTTTACATACGCTACAATAAATTTTGAAACATTCATGTTTCTGCTGAAATGTTTTAAACTTTCCACAGTCTAAACATTTCTGCAGACCCATGCATACAGTGCGCCCTTGAATCTTGGTGCGCTTATGATTATCAAAACATGCCCGTCCGCGGAAGTCTCTACGGCATTCATTACAAATCACCACGTCCTTGGTAGGGTCGCAAGGAGGTACCGATCTACAGCAAAAGCAGACGTAATGGCAGGAATGCTGCGCCCCGTTACTGAACCCAATATGACATCCTCGACAAATGAAACGTTTAGCCATTGCACCTGTCAAGTTTATTATGGTATGGTAATGTAAGGTGTCGGGGTCGTATAGTAAATACCAGGTATAGTATCTGTTTCCCTACATTACCACCGTCGTAAATAATAGAGTCAAGATTAAATCCGCTATACACAACTAGTCTATATGAATCCTTAAGATAGGCTTGAATCTTCTCCAGCTCAGGTATACCTCCCCCTTGCGAGAGATCGACACCCGAATCTCGGATCAAGTCATCCAACTCTGCTTTGAGTTTTCTGCTCGTCATGTGTTTAATGTAGGATGTATACTTTTTACGATCGCTAACTCTAGCAATAGCGAATATTATTGCAAATGCTAAACAGTTCACGACTGCTTTCACGAAAACTACGCTTCTCTTCAAATGGGCAAGTACATCAACCGTACGCCCCTTCGTGGGTATACCTCTATTTCGCCCGTTTCCGTTAGGCATATGGACAATGTCCACAACCAAACGCAAACGGTCGGTGGCATTAAAACGGGCGTTCGATTGACATACTTTCTGGACAACGCTGCTAATGACTTCCAGACTGACTTGATCTTTACGCCTGTACGAGAGACCTATAGGCTTATCCATTTCGTTTTCCTGGTTGGAAATAGAAATGCCAACCATATCATGGTCTCTCGCTTCTACTAAAGCATGGTCTATTGCCTGTTTGAGGGAACGTTCAAATGGGTTGGGTCCTGCATTCGCACCTGGTTCTTTGAGCTGTATCACTAGCTGCAGACCAACGGAATTAAATCGCTTATAGTCTTTACGACTACTTTCAAGGATTGAAATCAAGGTAGGGACGTTTCGCGTAGCGTTTTCGCCAGTATTACGTGACGTCGACGCTACAGGTACATGTTCCTCCTCGTTTTCATTCATAACATCTAATTCATTGGCTGAAGCTAGTTCATCATCGGATTCAGCTACGTCGGAATCTGACAACGTGACAGTTTCTATACCGTTATCCGATTCCGAACTTGAGACTGTGTAAATCTCAGGTTCGGAATCGTCTATCGTAATAGTGTCCATCTCGTTTTCTGATTCCGACGAGATAGTATACACAGGGGCAGACATTTCTATTTTCAAATCTTTTACAACACTACAAATATTGAATCTGTAAAATAAAAAACAAATTAGAAATCGTGTATGTTACAGTGTAATATATGCTAATTTATAAACACACTATCACTCACCTTATCTGTAGAATGCGGTATGCAAGACTGTGAAGAGAAAGCAAGGTGGATCTATTTATAGTAGCTGTGGAAATGATTTTTTTAAAGGTATGTAACGTATTCTTGCTGTGTTCGTCTTACTTGTTTACCTACTTAACGATATCTCAAGGTCTTTGTTACATCATCCTAATGGGAAAAACCCAGATACCAAACCTACGTCATAGTGTTGCTCGGAGTGTTTTGTTATCGTATTTTGCTGTGTTCGTCTTACTTGTTTACTTACTTAACGATATCTCAAGGTCTTTGTTACATCATCCTAATGGAAAAAACCCAGATACCAAACCTACGTCATAGTGTTGCTCGGAGAGTT
The DNA here is from genome assembly GCA_964059195.1 of Ectobius pallidus. Lineage (NCBI taxonomy): Eukaryota > Metazoa > Arthropoda > Insecta > Blattodea > Ectobiidae > Ectobius > Ectobius pallidus. Next base: position 61,829,003 of record CAXKWD010000005.1, read on the forward strand.
TTGTTATCGTATTTAGCTGTGTTCGTCTTACTTGTTTACTTACTTAACGATATCTCAAGGTCTTGTTACATCATCCTAATGGAAAAAACCCAGATACCAAACCTACGTCATAGTGTTGCTCGGAGAGTTATGTATAAAAGACATGTATTTTACAGGGTCATGTTAATTGTGCAAGAGTTTCTACAGTTGTTCAGACGTCGACCTTCATCTGCTTTAAAACCCTTATAAGGTAAGACTATATCTAATGTATTTTATTTCATAATCTTTACGGCTTTGTGTGGTACCTTTATTATTATTATTATTATTAAAGTAGTTAATCAGACTTCGTTCTTGTTTTTTACAGATGGCTAGTCTAGTTGAGAAGTTTACTTCCGCATCGTCCTTGCCTAGGTGCGTAGGTATTTCTGAGCTTGTACAGAACGTCCCTTACAATATTTTATATGGAGTTATAAAGGAAACAAAATTTGGACGGTGTGTGTTGTTACATATTCGAAAGTGTGAGAGTATGGATCTGTTATCGGTATTCCTACCCAGAAAGTATACAGATGTGTTTGCGGATAAAGTCATCAGTGGAATAAACAGTGGTGAAACTACCGTTAATCTAATTTATAAAGGGACTTTCCCTAATTGGAAGGCATATAACCTATCATTGGTTAATGCATAGTTACCTGTTGCTACATCAAAAGAATATAAATGTTTATTACTTTTTTCATTAGGTAATATACTCAAGTGAATGTGTTGATGTAAGGGTCAGTTATTTCATACGCTAATACACTGCCTATATATTTAGGGTACACTGTAATGAATATATTGAAGGTATGATTCCTGAGACCTATAGGTAATTAATTAATTCTTTATTGTTTTGCTTTCATCAGGGACTGTTGCATAGTAGATTTGCAAGGATATTATGAACAGAGTACAAACAACTTCATATTGAAAGAATATGCTTCAGTTGATCTTATTACTACTACTACTATCTCTCGTGTGCTTCATCTGTTATTCAAACCTCCAACAGACTGTGTTGTGGACAATGGTATTAAACATTTTCTTGAACAATATTATCATGGACTGCACTACGAGTTAGGTGTAGAGAAATACGATAATATGCCAAGTATAATACAAAATGATTTGGGAAACTGTATGTTTGTATTTGTAAAGGGCATTGAAAAAAAGCGTTTTTTACAGACTATAGTTTCAGATGATGTTCAAATCGTAGATCTTATGAACTACGAATGTCCAAACGTAAAATGTCTACCTAAAACTAACATAAGTTGTAACTATCATAGTTTTCCAGAGGGAATGTGTTCGTATAGGAATGTATTAGCTTTACAAACATGGCTGATGAAGGACAACAACATGTTTAGCTTTTATGCATAAAGGACAGTGTTTCGATATGTTTTAGGAACACTTGTGGTAAAACAGAATAATTGTTAAGTATCTGTATATTAATAATAATAAAAAGGATTTAATTTGTATCGTATTGTTATTTATTTATTTATTGTATACCCTTTCTCTTTTTTTTTTACTCAGTCCTACTCATATTATTTAAGTTCACAATATTAGTTATGTAATGTCAGGATTTATTTAATTCATTATTATTACTGACTTAAAGAGACATTTAATCTATATTCCAGATAAATCATAGTTATATGCTATCTATATTATATATATGACCTATTAAAAAAGTGTTCCCTATTATAGACCATGGAGGCATTGAAGGTTCCATGAGGTTGAGGTTCCTAGGTTCTAGACATTCGGCACATAAAACTGTTAATGTTGTCAGCCATACTCATATTTATGAACTATTAGACTTCTAAATAATCCATTCCTACCACCATATAAGTAAGGTTTGTGATATATATATATATATATATATATATATATATATATGATATGTTATGCTGCTACCTTTCTGTAATATTATTATATTTGCTGAAGTCGGCATTAAAATATATAGAACTGTGCTATATCTTAAAAGCAAAGGGTGAAATACTTAAATTCAACACGTTACTTAGTCAGCCTTTCGCTAAGACATAGATGTAAACTATTACCTATTTATTCTCAGTAAACATGGCTACATAGTGAACATAGGCTTGATACACACGCAGATATTGTCCTGGGTAAATCATATTCATTGCGGGACTGTGCATTGTTTTAAACTAATATCATTTCGTTTCTATGAAACACAACCCTTACGGATATTGTATTATGAAGTCACTAATAATCGTAATCGTGATAGGTCTATTGGTAGGCCGCCTTACATAGATGTGTCTCTTATTAGGTTGTTTGTTTGTTTTCTGTAGTATCTCATCGTAGGAACATAGTACTAAATGTGTAATGTCATGATTTAATTTATTATTATTATTAGACGTTGCTATTATGGTATCTGAAACAGTCATCTCCTACGTTTGCAGAATATTATATTTATTTATTAAAGTCACCTTAAATCCCTACTCATAGTAAAACACAGATATAACCTATGCTTCACATATTATATAGGCCTAATAGTAATCCCTCATTACTTTGGTATGTCTAGATTTCGTTAAATAACATCGTATAGTATTACATTCTTTCATTACGTTAATACATCACGTATTTGAAATTGCACTGAATACTCTATAAGTGTCACACTAACTGTTATGTTATACCACAGATTGATAAATAGTTGATATATAATTGTTACATACCATGAATCAGCAGATCAGTCTTCGTCACCACACTGTTCACACAAACTGAATGGTTTGATTATTATTTGATGTACAGGGTATTTATAGAAGGTACTATCTGGACAAATTGTAAACATCAGCATTCTTTGAACTCACTCTCTAAGATGTTATCAGTATGGAATGTTTTTGTTGTTAATAAAAGTACATATTTGAATAATGTTTCGCTGAGTGATATAGGTATTTAACATCTAACTTGTTATTCTAACAGAGTTGTTTTCACATGACTTTGTTATTGTGTTTATCTTAAATTCACTATCACTGTATTGCACAAGTACTACACACACACACACCATCCTATAGGATTTATTCCCATTGATATTAAAACGTATTTGAGTTACCTGATATTAGTATCTTATTTACGGCCCGTATGGATCTAATTAATACACTAGGCCTATATGTTATCATTACGTTGTAGCTAAAGGATCTGGATAACATAGGAAAGTGTTTCTTAAACCGTATTTGCATTATATCCTCTGCCCACGCCTCGTATCTGGGGGTGTAACCAGCCCTCTGGACAGGCGTCGGTTTTCGAAGTGGGTCTGATTAGGGTGGGGGTAGCACAGGCTTATTGCCCACGTCTGCTTTGTTCGAATCGAATCCCAGCATGTCATATAGGACCATAGTACAGGGGTTGGGGGGGCGGCGTCGGGGGGCGGCGTCGGGGGGCGGCGTCGGGGGGGGCGGCGTCGGGGGCGGCGTCGGTTTTGTTTTGGGGCCTAACTCTTTAACGGGGCGTGGGGGCGGGTTGGCATTAGCACAGGACGAACGGGCTCCTTTCGCTTTTTCGAATCGTCACGTTAACCTATACGTGACTCTACGTCGGGGGGCGGCGTCGGGGGCGGCGTCGGTGGCCGCCATTTTCGGGAACATAACTCCCTTGTTACTACTAACGTTGCCAAATGTCAGTCGGAAACGAGAGCAAAGGAACGCTGAAATTTCGTATTATATTACTATTGTTATTAGATTAATTTGGCAACAGAGTCTGCCATCTGCTTGGATTTGAAAGTGCAAACTACTATTTGCCCTCAATAAACAATAATATAATCTGACAGACCGCAAATGGCAATGCCGACACGAAAATGACGTGGCAGTTTGGCGCGTTAATTTCTAGGTGGTGTATGTTACGTTTAGCCAGATTCCATTATTAGTGAGTGTTGTCTGAAAATGGTAAAAAAACTAAAATTATACTATTTGAATATGTTTAAAAAACTAACACAGGGTTTATAAAATCTAAAAATCGGACCCTAGTAATGATATTAAAAATTAATCATTGCCTTCGATTTTATGCGCCTAAGTGTTTTTATTTTACTAACGACACAACCCATGTTTGTTTACATGTAGAAATATTTTTTAGACTTTTTACTGCACAAAAAATCAGTTTCCTAAAATTTTAAGAAAAAATCTTTTCTACTCCTTTAATTTTTATAAACCTAATTATTATCTGCATTACTTTTATTTTGTTTATATTTTATCACACTTGCAAAGGAGAAGTACGCAGATGTAAACCATTTGAAGAAATTTTTTCCACGCAGCTCCGATGTTCTATCACTGACTTCCTCATAAGGAATAATTAATGTACGGCAATTAAGGGGAGATAGACTGCCCTATTCCGCCAATGTTGCTCTATAAAGGACTCTCGTCATATTGGCCCACACACTCCTGAAGAGTTGAAAGGCGCTAAATTGAAAATACTAGGCTTGATGCAAGCTAGTGAATACATGAAGGAAATTCATGACTTGAAGACTAACAATTAGTTGCTTCGACAAGCAAACTAAGGTCTTTAAACCCCTTCCTTGATGATAACAGTTTGTTGAGAGTTGGTGGTAGACTTGGGAATACACAGTTGGAATACAACAAACACCCTATTATCATTCCACCAAAGCATTATCAAAGCTGTTTATCAAACATGAACATGAAAGGCTGTTGCATTCTGGCCCTCAAGCTGTGTTATTTTCCTTGCGGAATAAAGTTTGGATTCCACGCGGAAAACCAGTTGTGCGCAGTGTGATTCATTCATGTTACAATTGCTTTCGTAACAAACCTCATCATACTACTCACATAATGGGTGAATTACCCTCATATAGAGTTCAAACTTCATTACCTTTTGTTAAGGTTGGTGTTGATTATGAAAGGGTGACAACCCCAGGAGTAAAGTAAAATTAAAATCATACATTGGTCTCTTTGTTTGTCTCACTGTGAAGGCAATACATATTGAATTGGTAAAGAGTCTAACGACTCATATTTTCATGCAACATTCAGAAGATTTGCTGCACGTAGAAGTTTCCCTAATCTAATTTTGAGCGACAATTGCACAAATTTTGTTGGAGCCAACAATGAGTTGTTGAGATTTTTTAGGGATAATAATTCTGAAATAGAAGAACGTACAGCTAATGAGAATGTAAAGTGGAAATTTATTCCACCCTCTAGTCCTCATTTCGGTGGACTCTGGGAGGCTGGAATAAAGTCAACTAAATCATTGTGGAAGCGAACAATTGGAAATTCCATTCTTGAGTCTGTGTTAAACTCGAGACCGCTTTGTCCCATGGGTGATGATCCAGATGACCAATGTTATTTGACTCCTGGACATTTCTTAGTAGGAAGACAATTGACTGGTGTTCCTTCACCTGACATATCCAACAGTCCCTTGTCCTGTCTGACAAAGTGGAATCTAGTTCAAAAATTGTATCAGGACTTCTGGCAGAGGTGGTCAAGAGACTACATGCAATCGCTTCAACAGCGACGTAAATGGTCGTCTACTGGGTCTTGGAAGCCAGCAGTAGGAGATTTAGTCCTCCTACGAGAAGACAACCTGCCTCCACTTGTTTGGAAGACTGGAGTTGTGAAAGAACTGCATCCCGGTGGGGATAATGTCACACAAAAGTGGTTTGTTCAGTCGTGCTACAGTGGAACTTTGCCCATTGCCTAAAGATGTTGACTAATTATTTGTAAAATCACTCTTTAAGAACCTAAGTTCACTTCATTTGTTCTAATCATTTGTTTTGTATTTGTTGAGTGTTGAACCCCTCAAGGGGGGAATATGTTGATAATTTTTCCCTAATTTGGCTACCCTGCGGGGTAGTGAGTTTAGCGCTGCATATTGGTGCAGTGGGGACTCGTGAGGAAGAAGGAGAGACTTTCCAACATGGCGCGCAACTAGCTACAAGTGTGGAATGGCACGCTTGTTTGTAACTAATTTGAAACTGCTTCACAGGACTTCTGTAGGGATTTGGGCTAGGTAGGAGTCTAGGATCCCTAACATATAATTAAATAAATTTCTCCTACTAAAAAATATTCCTTCTGGTAGCTGGTTCAGCAGTGGTTGATATGAAATAATAGTATAATAATTCAAACAACAAAAATAACAATTTATTTGTATATAAATCCAAGTTGAATACAATATAGTTGCTGTATTGGTCCAGGTTTGAATGACCAAAAAGTTGTAGTAGACTGTAAATTTATTTGCTTATATTAAGTTTGGTTATCTTTAACCTTTGCTTAAATGTTCAGGCTATTCTTTAGCTGAACTCAATTCAGTACAAGTAAAGCGGAGGTGGCATATTGCCCAAAATTCCGGAAAATTATAAATGCAGAAATTATAATAATTCTTTCAAAGTTGAGAGCTCTTCACATTCGAGCTATTAGAATGGGAAATGCGAATCCTGCACAAAGTGCCAAATGATTCGGTAATTATACAAGCTGCCAAGTTGTGGTCAGGTTATTGTATTTAACCTTAATGTTTTACATTATGAGTACTTAACTTTTGATTTGTAGAGAGTATGTAGGTTGTCCTGGACTCGTTTGAAAGTATTAATAAATGCCTAAGATCCCATCGGTGAGGTTATGTAGAATGCTGAAGTTGCTGCTGGAGGCTGTGGGTAAAAGGCTTCTTTGCCTTAGACGTCCAGGTCTAGAAGATCTGGTAGACTACATCTTCTGCGTTGTGTAGAATAGTACCATGAAGTCTCGGTACCCAAGTGTCGGTACTGGGATGATTAAGGCTAAGGTGCTTGCCTCATGGCCAAGTGCACCGACCACGATTAGTGTAATCAGCGTTTATAATTTCTTCCTAACCTATGATTAGGGAAAGTTATGGAGCATCAACCTCGATTGGTGTCGAAATCGCCGATTACCATTGATTAAACTTAAACAGTCAAAATCGGGCGGTTACTGAAGCTAAACAATGATTAGCAGTTTGCTGAAATGGCGGGAGTCGACTGCAAACAATAGATGAGACTCTCTTCTTCTCATATTTCTCTTTTTAGACGAATTAGGTCTCGATATTAATGTTATCAGTATCATAATACCATTTTTCCGAACTGAAAAGTACAATAAATATTATATAAACACATCTCATAGACCTACAAAGACGATTTTAAGTCTCGAAGCACGGCACAACAGAAGCCTTACCGGTTCACATTGCCAATATTCAAGCAATGTTGCTAACGTCGTTCGTGGCTGAGTGGTTATGGTACTGAGCTGTGGTGCTTGCCTTAGTGAAGTTCGATGAAGAATGAAAAGAGTCAAACAGGTTAGCCTACGTACCCCCTCTAAAATTACATTCGAGCGCTTTCAGTTTCTCGATCGAAAGTAGCGTAGAAGCTTCTGGAGACTTCTATCTTGAAATACGGCGAATGTACAATATCTTCGTATTTCAAAAGATCTGTAAAACTAAGAAAAACTATTTAGCAAATTGTTTTATAATTAATGTTTATGAGTGTCTGTAAACATTTCAAAACATTGCTAAGCTTTCGAGATATCGATAGAGACATCGATCGACTCATTGAATGTTTGGTTACTAATGTCACCGCCGTCTCGAGAATTACACTGCCTGTCCTATGCTTTATTTTAACATGGAGTTCAGAGTATTGTTAAATTGCCTAATTTATCCAGTAGAGGCGACACAGTTCACACCCAGATTGCAGCAATCACTAATCAAAATAAGCATTAAACAGACACAGATACTTGTGTTATTTGTTTAGAACGTAATATTATTCCAGTATTTGACACTTACCGTGAAATGGAATTTTGGAGCAATAATTAAAATAAATGTAAATTAATTAGACGCATTGATAGACTATATTATGAGCACCGCCGTCTCGAGGAGTAATACAGTTTAGAAGGCAGTGATTATGAGACGGCGTTGACAGCACTACATAATCAACAATGTCGTAGCAAAAAACAAGAAGCAGTTTGGGTGTGAAAGGTGCTGCCATCTGTAATGTCGCCGAGTACGCAAAATTAGCCGTATAGGACAGGCAGTGTATACACGATTAATACAGTTTAGAAGGCAGTGCTAATGTTTAAGAAGTATGTTCAAAAACAAATGTATAGAAAGGAAAATGCAAAATGTGAATAGGTTAACATTTCTCCTGAAATGTTACAACTTCCCAATCTTGTAATTATGTTAATTAGTGTTGCAACTATAGTAGTATGGTTTATACAATAAATGCTACCAAAGGACTTGTTTGTTTCGCTGGTTTGTGTTGTGTTTGACTTGTGCAACGAACGCCAACTCATTGCATCTTGGGCCGACGTTACAACCATTTATACAGTCCACTAAAATTGAAACTTGTCTTCGAACACAACAGTTACTATAGAATTAAAATGTATTCATAATTTATTTCGTAGATCTGAGTTTAGAGTACTCAAACTTTAAAAATAGTTTCCTGCAAAACTTTGATTTACTGACATTCCGCCTTCTTCCCCTATACCCTTATTACTAGAGACAGGCACAATATGAAGAAAAGTCAGCCAAAATATGAAATTTATTTATGCCAAATATCAAATTATGATTTTTTTTAAATATTATGAAATACAATAAATCACCAATTTTATCATCTTAATATTTGTTGTTTGATTTAAGACAACACACAAAGGAATATCTACCCTATTCACAATGAGAGGACAAAATAAAACACTAGTTAAATATTCACAATATTCTATTCACCTACATTTTTTCACATCACATCGTCACATCAATTATTATTTATTACAATAAGATACAAGAAGCTTTTCAATGTTTTCTGGCAAAAGGTCGCATCTTCTGTTGGTAAGAAACGTCTGAACTGTGTGTGTGTCTTTTTTATTTTCATTTTTTTACCACTGTTTATAGGAAGAGACACGATGGACAAAGGCCTAGTAAAAATTGAGTTCAAGCACCTAGAGGACAATATAGTGATCATGCAGAACAAAAACAAACGGCAAGGTCAGAACCGATACATAGATGATTATATGACCAAGCAAGAAAGGGAAATCCAAAGTGCCCTGAGAAAGAAAGCTAAAGAAGAAAGGAGCAAAGGTAACAACGTCAAAGTCGGATACCAAAAGATCTCGATCAATGACCAGTGGGTAAACTGGAAGGACCTGACACAACAAGGAGACACATAGAAAATGTGCAAGAAACAAGAGGAAACCCAACAAACCAGAAAGAGGAGAATGAAATAATCATCGGCACACTAAATGTAAAAACACTTAGAACAAAAGAGAGAGAAATAGAACTCAGTAATGCACTTAAAGATATTAAATATGACATTTTAGGCTTGTGTGAAGTCAGAAAACTAGGGGAAACAATTCTAGAGAAGGACAACGGGGACATATTTTGCTACAATGGACAAACAAAAGAGCAAAAAGGAGTGGGTTTTCTCATAAAAAGCGAAATGAAGAACAAGATCAAAGAAATTGTGGGGATCTCAGAAAGAATAATGGTACTAATCCTAAACATCAACAAATGCAAAGTAACTATAAATCAAGTATACGCCCCAACACAGAAATGCAGCGAGGAGGAGATAGAAGAATTCTATGACCTGCTGGAAAGCACAATGGAAAAATACAAATCGCCAAGAAACATCATTCTAGGAGATTTTAACTGCAAAGTAGGAAAAAGAGCGCACATACACGAAGAAGCAGTGGGCACCTATGGCTATGGGGAAAGGAATGGCAGGGGAGAAAGAATGATGCAATTCGCCACTGAACAAAAAATGAAAATAATAAACTCCTTTTTTAGGAAACACCAAACAATAAATGGACATGGAGGCATCCAAATGGGATAAATAAAAACGAACTAGACTACATCTTAAGCGACAGCTTATATGGAATCAAAGACATCTATGTGGAAAGGAACCTCAAGTTCGATACTGATCACAGGGCCATATTCATTAAAATGAAATCAAAGAACCAAAGGAAGTCCTTCAAGAAGTCACCAAAGCGAGACATCGAAAAGCTAGATAAGAATAAATATGTAGCAACTTTACAAGCAAAACTACAACAAAACAATAGCAACAGAGAAGCAGGGGTACAAGAGGCATACAACACATTAGCAATAATCCAAGCAGCTAACATAAATCTCCAACCATCAGAACAAGAGGAAAGCACACACAAGCTAACACAGGAAACAGTAAAACTTATAGAGAAGCGAGAGAAACTAAAACATGAGAGAGAGACAAATACCGATAAAAAACGAGAATACACGGAAGTGGATTTACAAACCAAAAGAGCAATTAGGAGAGATCTAAGAGAATATAGAACACGCACGACAAGACAGATATTACAGTCAACAAAGTTAATCAGGAGAGCAAAGAAGGAGACTACCGAAGGGAAACAATGGATTTTAGGAGCAAAAACACTAGATGGCACCAGGAAAATAGCAAGAAAAGATATCAACACAGCAGCCACATGCTTCTACAAGCAGTTATACACGAGTACACTAAAACCCAACAGCCAAAAAGGGAACACGAACATAATAGGAGACTCACAAGAAACAGTACCCCCCATAATACTCAGCGAAGTCAGAACAGCCATAGAAGATCTAAAGGAAAACAAAGCCCCAGGCGAAGACAAAATATTAAACGAATACATGAAGATAGGACAAGACCAACTACTAATCCCAATCACCAGGATCTTCAATAAAATCATAGAAACAGAAATACTACCAACCCAGTGGCTGACAAGCACAATAGTACTACAGCATAAGAAAGGCAATAAAGATGAACTAAATAACTACAGGCCTATTAGTCTAATATCAAACCTCTATAAATTATTCTCCAAGATAATCACCAGAAGAATTACAAACACAGGACCAAGCAGGCTTCCGTTCGGGTTACAGTACCATGGACCACCTACAGACCACTAAACAGGTGATGGAAAAGTCAGAGGAATTTAACCTCCCACTGTTCATAGCCTTCATCGACTATACTAAGGCATTCGACTCTGTGGAGCACACTAGTGTCTTCCAAGCACTGTCTGAACAAGGAGTGGAGAATAAATACAACAGGCTACTATCCCAACTATACAGAAAATCACAGGCTAAGGTAGAACAGAAAGAGTTGGACAACCTTTCAAGCTAGGGCGAGGAGTGAGACAAGGCGACCCCATATCCCCAAAACTGTTCACCAGTCTTCTTGAGAGTATTTTCCGGAAAACAAAGTGGAGGAAAAGTTATGGAATTAATATGAATGGGTACAAAATCACAAATCTCAGATTTGCAGATGATGTGGTCCTGTTTGCAACAAATGCTCAACACTTACAGGAAATGATACAAGAACTGAATAATGCCAGCATCCAGGCAGGGTTAGAAATGAATATGACAAAAACCAAAGTAATGACCAACAGACAGACAACCCCAATCAAGGTAAATACGACAGAACTTGAATATGTATCAGAGTACGTATATCTGGGCCAACTCGTCTGTTTCCAGCAGAATATGGAGAAAGAGATTAGGAGAAGGATGGCCATAGCATGGAAATCCTTTTGGGCACTAAAATTCATCCTACTAGACAGAACTCTCAACAGAAGACTAAGGCTGGAAGCATTGAAAACAAGCATCTACCCAACAATGTTATATGGATGCCAAACATGGAACCTGACGGAAGGACAGAGAAAACGGATTCAAAGCTGCCAAAGAAGAATGGAGAGGAAAATTCTAGGGATGACCTGGAGGGAGAGAATTTCAAATGTACGACTAAAAGAAATGACAAAATCTAAGGACATCTCACAAAAAGCCATGCTTCTAAAATGGAAATGGGGAGGACATGTGGCACGCCTCAACAACAACAGGTGGGCACACATTTCAACAACTTGGGACCCCCGTAATGGCAAGAGACACCGTGGAAGACCAGGTACCAGGTGGGCAGATGACTTCAAGGCGGAAGCAGGCGTACACTGGTCCACAATGGCAAAGGACAGAACCAAGTGGAGAGCAAAACTAAAGGAAAATGACAAGACAGTGCTATAAAAACCGTGGTGCAAAATCAGTGTTGTGGAAAAGACAATCACAAGACAGACTTCAAGTCAACCTTAGAAGGTTGAAGATCATATGAACTAGCCCTCCATATGTGATACCTAATCGAGCTCCCCCTAATTAGGAGGCCATAGCCCTTCATGGGACAAATAAGGCTTATTCATTCATTCATTCATTCATGTTGAATGCTATTTGTGTGTTGTTTCAGCTGAAACTTTGTGTTTGCAGATACCAGTATAAAAAAATAAATTAATAACAAAATTATTATGTAACTCAGTCACCCATTCGTTCAGAATAAAGGTATCGGCGGAAGCCAAATATAAGGTGCACTTTAAGCTCCGCACACTCGATCACTCGATATTCACATTTTGTTTCTCAGCGAAGCAGGGTGACAAACTATCCTTGTATATTGTCGCCGACAGACCGTATCAAATATTAAAAATTCTAGAGCGCCCATTGTACCAAATATTAAAAATGCGAGAGTATGTGCCTTGTACCCAACGGTTTGTCAGCCTGTTCATCCTCGAAGAATTCACTAGATTCGTGGTATAAAAGAAACTGCTTCACTGGGGGAGGGCTGACCGGGATATGTCTCATGCGACGATGCATCTTCTATTAGTTTCTTTCCAAGATATCAAATGTAGCGTAAAAATAATTTGACTGTTAGTAAAAATTTGTCTTTAGAAAGTATTACACAGATAATAAAAAGGACTATATTCCATACTTACACGTTTGTTATAAAATGTGCACATAAAAATCGTTCCATATGTTTTAAAACAGTTGAACTCTGTCACCAATCGCGCATTCCAGATTTAGGCATGTCGGCAACTTCACACGATCAAAAAAACCACGAATCACAAACAACACGTAAATGCCAGTCCAAAACTGATGCAGTGGCTAGTGAGCAGGGAGGAGAGAATATTCCCTCCTCCCTGCTAGTGAGCTGGTTCCTCTAACTGTAAACATTCCTTACCCCCGCCCTTGCTGTCGAGTTATCTTTTGGAATGCAAGAAATGTGACTACTTCCACACACCTCCGTTCATAATGGAAGCATGCTATTATTAGAGAGAAAATGTGTAGGGTACCTCTTAACAGTTAGAAAGTGTTGCCAAATTTCTTAGCTTTCTGGAGTTTGTCGTTTAGGGATTTGAGATGCGATTCCCGGAAAACTTTCCAAAACATTTCAATAATGTGGAAAACTCTATTCATTTGTCATAGAAATATTAACGAAGGACAAATTTGCAAATCATACGAAATATGAAGCTTTATGAAGATTTTACGAAATATGTTGATTTTACCAAAATATTATGAAATATGAACTTTTTTCTTGCGTGCATTGCCATCTAAACTTCGTTATTCGTAAAGTTCCGAGTTTTCAGAGCGCTAGCAGCCATATTTTAGAATATGAAATTTCATATTTTTTCTGTCCCTACTTATTACACAAGCCTATCCCTACCAAGGTTGCTTCACTTTGACGTTCCTTGGCGAGGTCTTTACGGGGCGGAGGGAACGGTCGTGACGTCACAAGTGTCTTTTCGTTCCCCGCTTAATGCCAGTTTATTTAAAAACAATGACTTGACAATTATGTGCTATTACAATTTGCAACAGTTTTTACGATAAAAGGAAGAATGCAAATGTTTCTTTCTTTATTTTCCCAAATAAAGATGTCAATGGATAGTGGCGTGTAGAAGACAGGATAATTTTATTCCTAATACAAGCAGGATATGTTCACTGCACTCTCAAGAGGAAGACTTTGAATTGGATCACTGACTTTCATTACTTGGTATTGAAGTCAAAGAGGCCAAGAATTTTGAAACCAACTGGTAAGCAAATATTTTAATGTAATTACCAGGGCCCGGATTCTAATGAGTAATGACATGTCAGTAGTAATACCTAAGGCATAATGAATAGAGGAGAAAGTGTGATGACTGAGGTAGTTCACTGGTTCCGCCGCTAGGTAGCAGTTACTCTGTTTGAGATTCGCGGGAGCAAGGTTACTACGGGCGGTATGGGGAAAATTGCAAATGCTCTTAAACAAAACAATACATTAATCTACTTCAAAATTACTCACCTTATCAAAAATGAATTGTTAGATACTTTTCGCCATTTTCGGACTGCTTTACACGTCTTGGAAGATCTCATCTCCATAAATAAATAAAATAAATAATAAATAAAATCAGGTAAACTGATGTAAAAAAGTGCCAGTATGTTTTTGTTTAATCAGTTATGACTGCAATTATGATATGCAGAATATGTTTTTTTTAAATTGATTTCCAATTAAGCTCCAGATTTATTCATTAAGCAGGGCTTACGGAAGAAGAAAGGTCTACCATCTCGGCCACCCGGGTCATTTTAACGGTCTAGTTGGATAAGCGCATGTAAAACAATAATGTTTTTTGTCATAGCTACCTGTATTTTAATTTCCAAGGCCTTATAAGATCACAGTAAAACAATAGGCTATGTTGTCAAGATAACTGATTTTCATTTTTTTTTAATAAATTCTTTCGAATACGTATATTGCCATAAAATAGGCACTAAATTGAGCATTACTCCGAAACAGATCAACCGATTTTATCCATTATGAATAGACGTCTTCCCACGGACATTGTAAATGTGTATACCAAGTTTCATAAAAATCCGGTAAAGCGTATTTGAGTTACCACGTCTTTAAAATATACACTAAATTGGGGTTTACTCCGGTACCGGTCAACAGATTAGGTTCAAATTCAATAGGGCACTTCTCATGGAAGTCATAAATGGGTATACCAAGTTTCATGGAAATCCGTTACAGCGTTCTATGAGAAAGGCGCCATAATCTATTAAAATAGGCACTAAATTGGGCATTACTCCGGTACCGGTGAACCGATTTGGTTCAATATCAATAGGGTTCTTCCCATCGACATTATGAATGTTTATACCAAGTTTCATGAACATCCGAAAAAGCGTACTTGAGTTATGGTGCGTACAGACGCACGGACAGACGGACGGACGGACGGACAGACAGACAGACAGACGGACAGACATTTTTTCGTCCCCCACACAATCTCATAAAGTACCACACTGGCACTTAATAACTGAACCGTTATGCAGAGCCAGACATGTGCTGTGACCGTGTGTAACAGTAATTTCTCAGATTGCAAGAATCTTGACAGTAACATTTCGTTCCACATCTTTCCAGAAGTCAAAGATGTTCACAAGCAATGAACAATTATATAAAATAGGTATAAAACAGCTAAGGGATGAAGTATTGATCTAATATTATGTTGCCTACAAAATAGGGTAAAGAGTATGTGACGGACTTTCTTACTGTATGCTATAAAGTTCCCTTATATTGGTAGTCTCTTTGATTATTTACAATCGTAGTACAGAAGTTCAGTGAACTCCTACAAAACAATGTTACCTATACGCCTGTTATGCCATCATAACACGGCACGCGTGGTCCACATTCCAACGTTCAGCACAGTCACCTTCCCTACCGGGTGATTGCAAATTTCCTACACCCAGTTTACTCTCTTTCTTTTTAACAGTCTACCAAGTTTGATATTATTGATGAAAATTTATATAAAGGCGCCATCATCAATACTCTCCTCTCTTCTTTTTATCTTGTATCTGCCCAGTCACAAATTAAATTTATAGGTACACAGGCTATGTACCTACAGGCCTCTCGGCTAGCTTTTTATTTTAACAGTGGAGATGGGAATAGGTTCGGCTTTGTCCTTCTATTATTATACTACTCCTCTCTATTTTTTTTTTTTGCAATGACCATTACCAAAATATGTAACTTAGCCCAAAAATCTGCGGCTCTCAAACCATTACAAGGATAGGGGTCAAAAATCTGAACTTCACGATAATTTACTTTGCATAATTATTATTATTATTATTATTATTATTATTATTTATTTATTTATTTATTACAAGAGATATTACAAGAGGTATTACATTTAGTAATACACCCGAATGAGCAAGACTGCCCGTGCTCGGGTGCCGTTTCAAAAATATCAAAGTGAAGAAAGAGGAGAGACAAAGAAATAGAGTGTATAATGTGCTTAACTAAAAAAGAAAGTAAAACAAAAACATTAAACATAAAAACATAAATACATAAAAGGAGTGAAACAAAAATTACTTAAAAGCTAAAAAATTACAAAAAATTCTTTACATATCTATTAAATTTAACAGTGGAGTATGCTGAGAGATCAGGATTTTTTCTGATAATTGAGTTATAGAAGCGCGGTCCAAAATTAACGCTATGCTTTAATCCTGCCGATGTGAGACATTTGGGTGCTACTGAACAATAACCATAGTTTATTTAATTTTTTTTTTCTTTTTTTTTTTCAACAACAATCTTATTTACAATAAATTACATTTTCTCTTGGGTTTTCCCCTTTTTAACAACTACTCATCTTTAAAATCTTCAGGTCACACGATCTGAACAACATTAACCATTCAACACTTTTATTGGAAGAATAATATTCAATTCCCATATGCAAGGTTAGTATACCCAGTTTAATTGTATAAATGTGTTCCTTGTTCTACAGGACAAATTCCTAATTAATTACTTTAATCTCCTTTCTTTCTTTATTTCCAGGTGACTACTGGAACGTCTCGCATTATCCTTATAATTTACTACTAACTTACGTAGTCTTTTACATTTGCAATTTCAAAATATTTCAATGTATATATTGTACTTTCTTCCAAATAAATAAAGGTTTTCAATTCATAATTCAGTCATTAACTCTACATATTATACTCAATGATTCCTCCTATTTCTCCTATACCAGTCCACTAGTCATTTTAGTCCATGGAGAATTGTACTCAAAGATAGATAGGAAAGACAGTGTTATGAAGAAAGAAACGGAAGTTTAGGCCTATATCCACAGAGTGACTGTGGCGATAAACCACCGATACAGGGGCGGCGTCTAGATCTTGAATTACAAACAATCTGACTCCTCTCCTGTAACCGGGAAAATATTAACGGGCCGCAAACAAAAACACAATTTTGACAATCGATGTTAGAGGTCCCTGACACTCTTCTCCTAGAGGCTCGTGGGGCCGTTGTAAGCCTCCAACACCGATGACTTTCACAGATTCTTATAAATTTTTATACTCCACTAGTATAGGCTTTGCCTACTACTAGATTTATATTTACTTTATTTGGGACACTTCCGGCGCTCCCTCACCTCACCTTTTTTTTTCTCCTGGGGTAATCTCTAGTACGTGCTACTGAAACACTTGTCATCTATTCACTACACAAGATTACCAATTCTCCTCTTTCTAATCTAACCAGTTATTATTTGTTATCTTTTAACTCCTTTCTCATTAAGTAGAGTTCCCTTTCAGTTTATACCATTGCTCTAATTTACCTACTTTATGTTACTCTGGTTTCCATACTTTTCAGGTTACTACTCTCCACCATGGGCACCCAATTTTCCTGTTTCTAAATTCCCTAGAATTCTAACTGAAACTAACTCACGCCCCAGGTCAGTAACTCTCTTTATAACCCTTGAGTGAACTTCTGCTTCTATCCTAACATGTAAATTTTCCAATGGTATGCGCCTAATTTACTGCTACTCATAGGCCCTCTTCTGCCTCTCAATATTCACATTCTTATCTCCTTCTACCATATTCCATACGATTCCCGCTCTTCGATAAATCTCTTTTAAAAAAAACAACTCAACATTACAGGCCAGCATGAAATCCACTTATAAATAATCACCTGTCACCTGAACGAAACCCAAGTAGGAGAGGCCCTCGTAAGCAATACTAAGTAAGCCCCTATTACCCTTCTTCCTTACTCCCCTCGCGTCCTGTCTTATAAAAACAAAGTTTGTATGAGCATTACCAATTGCCCCGAGCTATGTATTCATTCGTGGGACAATCACCCATAGAAACCCAAAGTATAGAGATTTATCTTTACTATTCAGCGGTTACTCTCTTGACTGCTCTTTTTTTAATTAACTTAGACCAGAAATGGAAACTGGTTGGATTACTGTACTTTATTACCTCACCCTAGACTAATCACATCTATACTTCTAACCCTACTCTTTATCATTCATTACGGCGTCTAGTCGCCACACATCTCTTAGAAACAGGCTTTAAATAACAATGCCTCAAAATTTTCCCACTTCCCAAAACAAAAAAAAATGTTTATGTGATTATACTCAACGGGTGGTGACCAACTTATCCTCTGATCCTGTGTTGTTTCCGTCTACTTCCTGATGTCCACATCTTCCCTTATTCCAGACTAAGCAGTCGTGACCCACTCTTCCTTCCACAGCTGGTGTTCGCTGTAGCGGTCTCTCGTACCGGCCGACGTGATGTACTCTTCCGACTAACGACTATCCCCATATAGTCGCGTCAGTGAAATTCTCATTCAGAATTTCATTAGATGAAAGTCTGACAAACCATCATGCCAGGACGCCTCCACCGCTGTCACACATTCCAGTCTCGTCTCCCCGCTTCTCTCTCTTCAACCTTCCTCTCTCGTAGTCAGACACGTTCTTCCAACCGTTTTTTCAGGTTCAACTCCTCTCCCGTCGATTCGCCGTCCACGCATGCGCACTTCTCCTTTTTCTGTAATTCAAATAAATTCAGGGCAGTATCGATAATCATGAAAGTGTTCAATATCGATTAGTTGAGGTCTCCCCTATCCTTCCTTTGTTTAGGGATGGTTTCCTACCGTCTATTATGCACGTAACCATTTGCTTCATTACATTCTTTCCACACTCACCATAAAAAAATAATGTTAACACTGTTCACATTTTTTTTGTTGTTTTTTGTTGTTGTGTGTTTAGTTTACCAGCCTTAAAGAACGTTTATCCAGGTACAAAGGGTTTCAAGTCTTTGACGTGCCACTTCCCCAACTGTTTGCCAAAACGGTTTGTCAATTCATAACTATTCTCGCTAAGCTTTTTCTTTATAATATAGGGGCCGACGAACTTTGCACTTAAGCCTGCTGCATAAGCTTGTGAGGCATCACTTAATTTAAAGTTTCTTCTTAACACGAGATCTCCTAGACGAAATCTCACCTCTCTCCTCCGAAGATTATAATAATGACTCGAATTCTTATAAGCAGTTTCTAAGTTATGTCTGACCATTAGACGTACCGTTTTCAATTTATCAATCTTTCTATCCAAAGTTTTGGAATTTCTTTCTGTATTTGTTGATTTTCTACCCTCTCAATTCTACTGATAATTTCAGGCTCTTTCCCATAATTTAGCATATAAGGAGTGCATCCAGTGGAACTATGCTTAGCCGTATTTATAGCAAAATTAAATTCTCTCAATTACACGTCCCAAACTGTTTGATCCTTTTGAATGTAACTGGAAATCATGGTTTTCAATACTCTATTAAGTCTTTCTACCGAATTTCCTAGTGGCGAATATACAGGTAAATAACAAGGAGTTATATTAAAAGCTTTAGCTATCCCACGCATTAATTTACTAGTATATTGCGGTCCATTATCCATCAGCAAATATCCCGGAATTCCCCATTTAAGGATAATCAATTCATAAAATGCTTCCGTAACTGCTCTACTGGTTGCTTTCCTTAACGCTTTACACTCTACATATTTGGTAAAGGTGTCCTGAAATACCACTACATATCTATTTCCTTTCTTGGAACGTGGATAAGGTCCCAACAAATCAGTAGCTACAGTCATCCAAGGTTTCTCTTTCTGGTAAAAATGCATTGGTCCTGCTTGAGCCGTTTGTAACACTTTCTGTCTTTGACATATTTCACAAGCAGTAACATACTTAGCAACATCTCTAAACATTCCCGGCCAATAATACTTGTTCGCTATTCTAAAGAAAGTTTTAGCTATCCCCATATGCCCTGCAGTAGATGCATCATGACATTCCTGCAATACTTTAATCCTATAATCTTGCGGCATAACTAATTTCCACCTATTCACTGTTCCCTCTAAAGTTTGTTCTAACTGATCTAATCTTAAATGGTACAACTTCCCATCTACGACCTTCCAATCTGGCCAAAATTTAGGTTTACTCTGTACTTGTGCTTTCCGCTTAATATACCAAGCATCTTGTATATTTTCCCATTCCACTACTTCAGAGTTATTAGTCAACAAGAGGCAAAATTCTTCCTCTACCGTTTTCTCTTGAACTTTCCCTTCGTGTATTCTAGATAAAGCATCCGAAACTTTTTGTAATCTACCAGGCCTATGTATTACTTCAAAATCATACTCTTGGAGCAATAAACTCCACCTAGCTAATCGTCCGGTCGGATTCTGTAATGTATTTAACCATTTCAGAGCAAAGTGATCAGTATATACTTTAAAATGATAACCTTCCAAATAAGGACGAAACTTTTGAACTGCCCACAATATAGCTAACAATTCCTTCTCGACTATTGCCCACTTTTGTTCACCTACCGTTAAAGTTCTACTAGCATAAGCTATTACTTTTTCCTCCCCTTCCTCTCCTGTCTGAATTAATGCTGCTCCTAGTCCTGAAAAACTAGCATCGGTCTGTAGTACTAGGGGTTTAGTATAATCTGGACAAGTTAATATAGGACTACTAGATAATTTCTATTTTAATTCATCAAAAGATTCCTGACATTCCTTAGTCCAACGCCATTTCTGATTCTTTTTCAGAAGTGCAGTGAGGGGCTTTACAACTTCAGAAAAAAATGGAATGAATCGTCGGTACCAAGAAGCCAATCCTAAAAATGCTCGTACTTCCTTGACTTTTGTAGGGGCTGGATACTCAAGGATACACGAGATTTTATCTGAATCTACAGCAATTCCTAATGGAGTAATGATATGACCCAAATATTTTAATTCACTTCTGCAAAACTTTGATTTCTCTCTATTAATTTTCAGGTTAGCTTTTCTTAATTTCTCTAAGACTTTTTCTAACAAGGACAAATGTTCTTCAAATGTCTCGCTAATAAGTACTATATCATCCAAATAACAAAAGCATTTCTCTCCTATCTCTTCTCTTAATATAGTATCAACTAATCTTTGAAATGAGGCTGGTGCGTTATGGATTCCAAACGGCATAACTCGAAACTGATACAATCCTCTACCAGGTACGGTAAATGCTGTTTTTTCTTTACTTGCTTCATCTAATGGAACTTGCCAATACCCATTTTTCAAATCTATTGTACTGATATACCTAGCATGTCGTAATTTACTCAAAAGATGTTCAATGTATGGCAAAGGATAACTATCTCTTTTAGTACATTTATTTACTTTTCTGAAATCTACGCAAAACCTCCATGTTCGATCTGGTTTCTTTACCATAACTACCGGAGATGACCAAGGTGAATTTGAAGGTTCTATAACTTTTTCCAATAACATTTTATCTATTTCAGCGTGTATAACTTTTTCAAGAATGGGTGATACTGGATAATATCTTTGTTTTATAGGTTTCGCATCGTCTGTATCAATAACATCAGAAATCAAATCTGTAAGTCCAGTACACTGATCAAATTTCTGTAACTGATTTTCCAAAAATATATTTAATCTGTCCCTTTCCTGAGATGTAGGTAAAGTAAGAATATTACGTAGTTGATCTTCTTCTTTCAAATCTATAGCCTTAACAAATTGAAAAATTTTTGTCGGTTCATCTTTGAAATACCAAGTCCCATCTTGCAAATCTACTACTAACCCAATTTGTTTCAAAACGTCCATGCCCAGAATCATATCTACTGCTAAATTTGGCATAATTTTACATTTTATCTGAAAGATCCTGTCCTGCAATTTCATCTCAAAAGTTCTCTCTCCTGTTATAGAACTATAAGTTTTATCTGCTAGTTGCACTACCCTAACTTCAGATTCTTCCACTGATAAATCTAACATTTTACACAAAAAATCAGCTTTCTCTCCCACATAAGTTTTATCTGAACCTGAATCTATTAAAGCAATAAATGTAATATCCTCCAACAAAATTTCAACAAAACATCTGTCTCCATTAACTAAATCTGTAGGGTTTATATTTAACATCACACAAGCATGATTTTTAGTTAATTGTCATAAAGAATTTGTAGGCCTAACTTTTCTTTCTTGGGGCATCCTACAATCAATAGACCTATGTCCAAGCTTATTACAATTATAACATTTAATCGTAGTGCGTGGAGTAACTCTGCGAGGTGCCTTACACTCGAACTGCCTATGTCCTATTTTATCACAGTTCCAACATCGCTGGTTATTTGAAAAATGGAAAGTGGTGTTTTTACCATTTTCCCCCAACTCATCCTGTCTCTCTTTATTTTCTATTGCTTTAACCATTCTAGAATTATTTACATGACTTGAATTTCGTTCTTTATCCCACGTCTTTGCAGAAAAACTAACATTGGGTTTCTTTTGTAACTCGGACGATGGAAGTTCCTGTTTTCCCTGAATTCTTAACGCTGTATGAACTGAAGGTATAACAACTTGTCTCTGAGGTTTATAAGCCGTTTCTTTGATTGTAGCTCTAACCTGCGTTGGAGGAGGAATATATCTCTCAGAATCTAACAATATTTGTTCATACTGTCTACCTACACGTATTAAATCTGTTATAGTTTGAATCTCTGCAGGTCTAATGTACAAATTTACGTCAGGACGCAAATTTTTGATAACATTCTTCATCATTTGTTGAGGACTCATTGGAGTACTCAGCCTCCTCATTAACGTTTGAATAGCATTAACATAATCAACAATCGATTCTTTAGGAAGTTGCGTTCTCTGTCTAATCTCATCCAAAAGCGAGTCTTCCTCATCAATAGGCAAGTAATATTCTCTAAATTCTTTCAAAAAACTTCCCATGTAGGCCAATCTGTTAATCTGTTCCTGTACCAAAGTAAAGCTGACTCTTGTAAAATTTCGGGTAATACTGACAATAACTCTACACCCTGTAACTTAGAACTTTGTTTTAAATCTTCCAATCTCTCCAAAAATAAGTAAATGCTATCCCCAGGTTTGAATTTAATGTTCCATTTACGAACCAGATCCAAAATATTTGGTTTATGCGGCTCTAACTGAATTGTAAACGATGGTATTACTGGTACAACTTCTTCTGAATCAGCTATCGCCATGGCCTTCCTACGCATTAACTTAACCCATGTGGCTCATGAATGCTTATATATCTGTCTTAACCCATGTGTACACTACATCTCCATATGAATCTTGTGGAACCGTTATATTATGTTCAACTAAGTCTTCTTGCAAAACTTCCTGACTCAGAGCAAAAGCCGTAATTAGCACTTGAAATGACTGAGGGTTCTTGCGGGCATAATCTAACAAGCGTTGTCTTAACTCATCCCTGGTACCTGTGGTCGGTAACTTAACTCTATCACATTCTGCCTCCAGATCCGCCTTTCTCAACTTCCTAATAGCTTGGGTTAACTCAGCTGCTCTTATTTGTGCATACGGATCAACATAAGTGGCCATATTTATATATTAACAATTCCACTGACTGAAAAAAAAGATTAGAACACAATAGTTCAGTCGTCTGTCTTAGTCATCTATAGAAGTCCTTAATTTGTCAACAGTCATTATTCTTCTCCCAAAAATATTTTATTATATTTGAAAATAAAATTCAAGTTATACTAACCCAACTCCCAAATTTCTTTCACGTAATAGGCTCTATAATCTCTATAACCTCTATACCTGCTAACGTCAAAATCGGTAACGTTGGGCAACCACTACGGCCTCAAATTTCTCCTAAAGCCACACGTATAGGATATCAAACTATGCTCCTTTTTTTTATTTTTTATTATTTATCTTTTATTTATATTAACCAAGCCCTAAATTTCTCCTTTGGCCCCTGTAACCTCTAAAGCCTCTAAAGCCTCTCTAAAGCCTCTCTAAAGAGCCCCACGTTGTTAGCGTCAAACTTCTGTGACGGACTTTCTTACTGTATGCTATAAAGTTCCCTTATATTGGTAGTCTCTTTGATTATTTACAATCGTAGTACAGAAGTTCAGTGAACTCCTACAAAACAATGTTACCTATACGCCTGTTATGCCATCATAACACGGCACGCGTGGTCCACATTCCAACGTTCAGCACAGTCACCTTCCCTACCGGGTGATTGCAAATTTCCTACACCCAGTTTACTCTCTTTCTTTTTAACAGTCTACCAAGTTTGATATTATTGATGAAAATTTATATAAAGGCGCCATCATCAATACTCTCCTCTCTTCTTTTTATCTTGTATCTGCCCAGTCACAAATTAAATTTATAGGTACACAGGCTATGTACCTACAGGCCTCTCGGCTAGCTTTTTATTTTAACAGTGGAGATGGGAATAGGTTCGGCTTTGTCCTTCTATTATTATACTACTCCTCTCTATTTCTTTTTTTTTTTGCAATGACCATTACCAAAATATGTAACTTAGCCCAAAAATCTGCGGCTCTCAAACCATTACAAGGATAGGGGTCAAAAATCTGAACTTCACGATAATTTACTTTGCATAACAATAACCATAGTTTATTTAATTTTTTTTCTTTTTTTTTCAACAACAACAATCTTATTTACAATAAATTACATTTTCTCTTGGGTTTTCCCCTTTTTAACAACTACTCATCTTTAAAATCTTCAGGTCACACGATCTGAACAACATTAACCATTCAACACTTTTATTGGAAGAATAATATTCAATTCCCATATGCAAGGTTAGTATACCCAGTTTAATTGTATAAATGTGTTCCTTGTTCTACAGGACAAATTCCTAATTAATTACTTTAATCTCCTTTCTTTCTTTATTTCCAGGTGACTACTGGAACGTCTCGCATTATCCTTATAATTTACTACTAACTTACGTAGTCTTTTACATTTGCAATTTCAAAATATTTCAATGTATATATTGTACTTTCTTCCAAATAAATAAAGGTTTTCAATTCATAATTCAGTCATTAACTCTACATATTATACTCAATGATTCCCCCCTATTTCTCCTATACCAGTCCACTAGTCATTTTAGTCCATGAAGAATTGTACTCAAAGATAGATAGGAAAGACAGTGTTATGAAGAAAGAAAAGGAAGTTTAGGCCTATATCCACAGAGTGACTGTGGCGATAAACCACCGATACAGGGGCGGCGTCTAGATCTTGAATTACAAACAATCTGACTCCTCTCCTGTAACCGGGAAAATATTAACGGGCCACAAACAAAAACACAATTTTGACAATCGATGTTAGAGGTCCCTGACACTCTTCTCCTAGAGGCTCGTGGGGCCGTTGTAAGCCTCCAACACCGATGACTTTCACAGATTCTTATAAATTTTTATACTCCACTAGTATAGGCTTTGCCTACTACTAGATTTATATTTACTTTATTTGGGACACTTCCGGCGCTCCCTCACCTCACCTTTTTTTTCTCCTGGGGTAATCTCTAGTACGTGCTACTGAACCACTTGTCATCTATTCACTACACAAGATTACCAATTCTCCTCTTTCTAATCTAACCAGTTATTATTTGTTATCTTTTAACTCCTTTCTCATTAAGTAGAGTTCCCTTTCAGTTTATACCATTGCTCTAATTTACCTACTTTATGTTACTCTGGTTTCCATACTTTTCAGGTTACTACTCTCCACCATGGGCACCCAATTTTCGTGTTTCTAAATTCCCTAGAATTCTAACTGAAACTAACTCACGCCCCAGGTCAGTAACTCTCTTTATAACCCTTGAGTGAACTTCTGCTTCTATCCTAACATGTAAATTTTCCAATGGTATGCGCCTAATTTACTGCTACTCATAGACCCTCTTCTGCCTCTCAATATTCACATTCTTATCTCCTTCTACCATATTCCATACGATTCCCGCTCTTCGATAAATCTCTTTAAAAAAACAACTCAACATTACAGGCCAGCATGAAATCCACTTATAGATAATCACCTGTCACCTGAACGAAACCCAAGTAGGAGAGGCCCTCGTAAGCAATACTAAGTAAGCCCCTATTACCCTTCTTCCTTACTCCCCTCGCGTCCTGTCTTATAAAAACAAAGTTTGTATGAGCATTACCAATTGCCCCGAGCTATGTATTCATTCGTGGGACAATCACCCATAGAAACCCAAAGTATAGAGATTTATCTTTACTATTCAGCGGTTACTCTCTTGACTGCTCTTTTTTTAATTAACTTAGACCAGAAATGGAAACTGGTTGGATTACTGTACTTTATTACCTCACCCTAGACTAATCACATCTATACTTCTAACCCTACTCTTTATCATTCATTACGGCGTCTAGTCGCCACACATCTCTTAGAAACAGGCTTTAAATAACAATGCCTCAAAATTTTCCCACTTCCCAAAACAAAAAAAAATGTTTATGTGATTATACTCAACGGGTGGTGACCAACTTATCCTCTGATCCTGTGTTGTTTCCGTCTACTTCCTGATGTCCACATCTTCCCTTATTCCAGACTAAGCAGTCGTGACCCACTCTTCCTTCCACAGCTGGTGTTCGCTGTAGCGGTCTCTCGTACCGGCCGACGTGATGTACTCTTCCGACTAACGACTATCCCCATATAGTCGCGTCAGTGAAATTCTCATTCAGAATTTCATTAGATGAAAGTCTGACAAACCATCATGCCAGGACGCCTCCACCGCTGTCACACATTCCAGTCTCGTCTCCCCGCTTCTCTCTCTTCAACCTTCCTCTCTCGTAGTCAGACACGTTCTTCCAACCGTTTTTTCAGGTTCAACTCCTCTCCCGTCGATTCGCCGTCCACGCATGCGCACTTCTCCTTTTTCTGTAATTCAAATAAATTCAGGGCAGTATCGATAATCATGAAAGTGTTCAATATCGATTAGTTGAGGTCTCCCCTATCCTTCCTTTGTTTAGGGATGGTTTCCTACCGTCTATTATGCACGTAACCATTTGCTTCATTACAAGTATGTTAGTATAATTTTATGAAAAAGTGTTAAAGAATGTATATTTGTATAGAAATAACACCGTAAAATTAGGGTAGACAACAGCTAAGGGGTATTTTTATAAATTAATATCAATATTACATTGTGTAGAATATTATAGAGTATTAATTTGTATTGATATTAATTTTCTCCTGGCTATATGGGGTAAGATACATAGGTGAAACACGGTCAAAAGTGTAGACCTGTATACAAATTATGTGACAGAGATAATATAAAAACTAGGGGATGGTTTGTGAATTGCAGGGCAGAGAACATTTTATAAGCAGCACTACAAAAAGGGGATGCAGGATCTTTAAAATTGATGTCTCAATATCCCATAAGGACACTCATACACAAAAATTGTTTTGCAATGCATTCTACATATATCACACAATATTCCAAAGCATTTTCCCTGATTTTTTCATTAAAATAATAACATCCTCTTGCCTTAACTACAGCCCGCTATTTGCTCTTAAACCCTCGGCAATTCGCGACCCCCTATAATGATGTACGTTTGATGTTGTTGAATTATATTATGGAAAAAAGCGTAACTAGATAAACTAATAAGGCATTTGCGATGATAATTAGACATAAAAATTACTAACATAAATGAAAAGAAAATATAATAAATAATCCAACAAATGTCTAAATAAAAGTATTGCAGATTTACGAAGCTAGGAAAAAGCTTGATTCATTCCTTTTCCCCAGCGGTTCAATCTTGCAGTAGGAGTACAAGTAGTCAGTTAATATAGTTTTATTATTGAGCCCACTAATACATTATTTAAAGATTTTTTACGTTATTGCTGGTATTTTATGGAATAGATCCCATTCTGACAGCTTTAGCGCCTGGAGTAATTACCACTCTATTACTCGTAAACCATTATAGATATAAAGGTGGTACTCGATTTATAATACGATTCAAATATTTCACTTAAACTCACATGCTTGAATCATTTTCTGGACACAAAAATATAAAAAATTGTCGCATAGTCAAATTTGTTTCACCCTCGACATTTCACGAACGTCCCATATCATGCAAACAGCTGTAGCGCACGGAGTAATTACCTATCAATTACTCGTAAACCATTCAAGATATAAAGGTGGTACTTCGTTTATAATAAAATTCAAATACTTCACAAAAACTTTCTCGCTTGAAGATTTTACAGGACACAAAGGTGAAAAAAATTGTCGCATAGTGCTGCGGTACTAGTTCACTCACGGAGCACTACTGCCAGTGCTGCTCCCCGCACTGTAGATGACTGGAATTTCCCACTCGAAGACACAACTGGAGTTCCATGGCATATAGGTTATGGCATATAGGATTTGGAAAACAGTGCAATAATAGGGGATAGGAATGAATGAGATGAAAACTTATATAAATATAAATTTAGCTTCGATACCAGAAAAAGATGTAAATTTTCATACTCATAAATTTATTTACAATATAATTACAATTACTATGGCAAAAACTGAACATAACATTTTCTGAATCTGTAACCTCTTAAAAAATTATAATGATTATAATTATGGTCAGACTGCTTTTACCAAATTACATAAATAAGACTACTTGTGGACCCATGTTAGGTTATTAATTATGTTTGCCTGGTAGTAGAACAAAAATGTCTGGCTACAGAAATTAATAATTAAGATCTCTATCACTTTTGCAATCTAAAGAATATTCTGTGAGATATAAGAAAATGCCCGAAGGGCAGAAAGAAGAAAAGAAGAAGAAAAGAAGAAAAGAAGGGAGTCTAAAACATTCACACACCATACACACATTTCAAACAAACCGATATCTGCGTGATGTAAAATTTAGAAATATGACAAAATAATGACTGACAAAAACCCAGGTGAGCGGGCACAAAATACATCTGAATAATGAAAGAACAATATATATGAAAATTTACGTGACAAGAAATATACTATACAAAATACAAAAGCCGCTCACCTGAATTTTCAAATCATCACGCAGACATCGCAGACATATACGAACACACAGACGATCCCAAGCAAACGACTCGAAGAAGACAGTAGTAGATCGAAGAATAGAATAGAATCAGGCTGATACAGGCAGCTATTACGTAAACAAGAAACAAAGCCGTTAAGCGGCGAGAGAGGGATACACATGCGCATAACATCATCTTACTGCGCCCCTCGGACTAGACGTTACAGAGAGAATACAAAACAAATGCTGAGTTAAGCTTACAGAGAGAATAAACCACAAAAGATGCATACCAGCGCCTATCATATTTAAGTGAGAAACTGTATAACCTTTTACAAGAAAACAAATACATCTATGTGAATAACAGTTCGTGTGCGTTAATAATAATGGAGTGCAAAATAATAACTATAGAGTTCTCAATAGCGTAGAAACTGAGCACCGAACAATAGTCAAATTTCGCTTCAGGGGAGATGGTAGTTACCGCTAGCAAAATGATAGAAAATATAGCGTATGTTCAAGAAGCCATAACTCAGGTGTTTACAGTCAGATTTAGTTGAATTTTTTATGCTTTACAAGTGCACCCCGTACTTTGAAATAAGCTGATAATGGTTGTTCTAGAGCTCACTGTTTGGTAGGAAAGAATTTTTTAACACATGGGTGATAATTTATTTTTACAGTTACTTCCCTTGACATAGGTACGCTTTATTCAATTTCTGTGACTTAGATTTTTGGGAAACTTTGGGAACTTACTAACAATAGGTATTACTATTTACCCTAGCACAATCAGTCTAATATATACAATATTATTGCATGAAAACTGCATGAAAACTTCATGACTAAAAAAAATACTTTTTTAAAATAAAAATAGTTGAAACTTCTGTATAGTCAAGACTTTTCCCATAATTCTGATAAGGGAGATTTATCACCCATCTATAATGAATTCCTGAAAGTTTCATTATTTTAGCATGAATAGCTTTTCAGAAAATGGTACCTGAAGTACAAAAAATGTAATTTTACAGGAGAGCGAAAAGAAATGACGTGCCGTATGGTATTTTATCCATTTTAGAAAGCTGCAGGTTGCTCTGCTTGGCTTAATAATAACGCAACATATAAGACCTATATATCAAAATGTTCACAAAACTATGCTGTATTACGTGAGCCTAAGAAAAAAAATATATTTTTTTGACACTGATAACTACCATCTCCCCTTCACCCTCCATGAATTTTGTGTAATTGGTGATGTTTATAAAATGAAATCAAAACATTTATATCCGCTTTTTTAAGACTCTCTTTTAACCATCAGAAGGACTATTGTGTGTATATTATTTCTGCACAAATTTCACAGAAATAGGACCAAGGGTTAATTAAAGATTGCGAGTTTAATCATAAGGTGCCGCATTCAGAAGCTGAATCGCAAACGAAGGTGCTGCCAGTGTTTCGGTGGACCGCCGCGCTCCCTATACCTACCATTGTCTGAGCGGCCGAGTCATCACACTTTCTCCCTCTATTCATGTGCCGCTTATTTTCCGGCACTTTATATTATTATACTTACTGAGATAATTTACTTATTATTTTGCTGTTTTCACGTATTATATTTGCTTCTCATGTTTGTTTACGTACATATTCTGCGTCTGTGCGCAAGCATTCCTTTCTTTGTTTCGGGTTCGTTTTTCTTTTGCCCTTCAGGCTGTGGTTACTCTTGTTCTCTCTGCTCGACAGTGCCCTCTTTTTGTGTTTGTTGGTACTAACTTTTGGGGGCGTTGTCTCGCAGGGAGCTTTTTGTCCCGAGCGGGGACCAGGGAGTTGCCTTCCGATCGTAGAGCAAGACAGTCACGCTCCGACCTCTGTACTTCTGCCGTCGAGCTCCCGGCCATCACGGAGCTGCTGGACTTCTTTTCCGAGGTTGTGTGTGCTACAGTACAGTTCTTAATTTTCAACATGTAATTCTGCTCATCCTTCTAACTTTAGCAGGTATGTCTTGTTAGTTTGTTTTGGCTGGTGGGCCTTTAGTTTATTTCATTTCCGTTTGATTTGTTTTCCCACCAGCTTTCTATTTCGGTTTTCTTATTTTTGCCTTATGCTTAGTTTTTTTTTTTGGAGGAATGCTTGCCCGACTGACCACATCTCAATATTAAGCCATCAGCTCTAACTTACTTTGATATATGTTCCGAAATTTCTGTACTCTCATGCCTTCCTGCCTCACAGGATGTATTCTGGAGTTTTGTTCTGGCCAAGTTTCCTTTTGAAGAGTTGTGTCATCCATAGTGTTTATCAATTGTAAAATAAACTGGCATTTCTGGAATTTCACCTTAATTATTTTTGCTAAATCCTTTTATTTCCTGCATATGTTATATCGATTACTGGGAGTTATTTGCATTTTGTTACGGCCTGGGTAATAAGCCTGTGGGGCACGTAACATTCATTATGCCTAAGGCATAGGAGCTGAGCCATCGAGGCCGGTCAGCCAACAAAAGAGAAGTAAGCAATAAATAAAAAAAATTAAATCTTATAATATTTTGGAATGTGATGTGAACATTAAATATTAAAAATAAAATGTAATCCGCATAGGCCTATTTATTAGGGGTAGGCCCATCCCTAGGTACGCTTAAGCCTATCATTATTAACTAAAATTAAGCCCAAAAATAAATTATTATAATTTTGTGAGACGAGTACAATTATTATTTAAAAAATAAAGCGTAATCCACATAGGCGTGTCTATTAGGGGTAGTCCCATCCCCAGATCCGCCGTGGCCCCGGGAATATCAATCCCGAATACGAAAATTAAATTATTATAAATAAGATTTGGTCGGTAAAACAGAGACCTGCAATACAAACCTTAAAACAATCAATCTAAAAATAATAAATAATATTAATTAAAAAAAATAAGAAAATGTTATACAAAGAGTTAGGCCCTTATGAATTAATTTTCAACCCCACTATAGGGGCAGTTTGAAGAAGTAAAAAAATTAAAGGCTAGTAGGCTATTATATCATAACCCTAAGCCCCAAGTCATACTCAACTTAACCGAATACAGTCTTTATTGCTTAAACTAGTATTATGAGAGTCCTAATATTTTTAAGACCATATTAATCATTCCGAATAAACCGATACCATTGCGGGAATGTGCATTCAGCAAGACAAGGGAAGACCTCAATCCATCTGTCAAAACTTGATGGAAATAAAATTCCCTGTTATCATTTTGTTTTAAACCCTATAAATAACCATCAATAATCCCGTAACAAGAGGGTGATGTTCACGCACCCCCAGGCACCTCTAATAAAATAAGAGATCTACATGACCAAATAACCTAAATAATATTAACAAGATATAAATAAATGTTATACAAAGAGTTAACCCTTATGAATTAATTTTCAACCCCCCTAGAGGGGTAGTTAGTATTTTAGCCCATTTGAAGTTTATTTTCAAGATTAAAAAATCATATTGTGTTATAAAAAATGTAGGACATATTCCAAAACGTATTTTCACCCCAAAGGGGTTTTTACAAAGGGGTGGTTTTTCAAGGTCGCCCAGGTTTTTGCAGTTATGGACAACTTGAGCCACTGTAAATAGTCTTGAGGGTAGTTTTCACCCCCACTACCATTATAACCCGATTAAAATTTTTATGAAGGGGTGACTTTTCAAGGTCACCCATGTTTTTGCAGATATGGACAGTTAAAGACGTTATAATTCTTCTAGAGGGTAGTTTTCATCCCCACTGCCAATCTAAGCAGATTAAAAATTATTTTCTGACATATAAACATCGTTTGGAGTGATATCAACTATTTGACATGATTTACACGCCCAAGAGGGTTAATTTTATGAAGGGGTGGTTTTTGAAGGTCAACCAAGTTTTTGCAGATATGGACAATTTGCGCTAATATAAATCGCCTAGAGGGTAGTTTTCACCCTCACTGCCAATATAACCCGATTAAAAATTATTTTCTAACATATAAATATCCTATGGAGTGATATAAATTATATGACATGATTTACACCCCCAAAAGGGTTAATTTTATTTAGGGGTGGTTTTTCAAGGTCACCCAAGTTTTTCCACAAATGGACAAATTAAGCCATTATAAATCGTCTAGAGGGTTGTTTTCACCCCCACTACCAATATAACCCGAATAAAAAATTATTTTCTGACATATAAACATCCTATGGAGTGATATAAATTATCTGACATGATTTTCACCCCAAATGAATTATTTTTTACACAGGGGAGGTTTTTCAAGGTCACCCAAGTTTTTCCACAAATGGACAAATTAAGTCATTACAAATCGTCTAGAGGGTAGTTTTCACCCCCACTACCAATATAACCCGATTAAAAATTATTTTCTGACATACAGTATAATCATCCTATGGAGTGATATCAACCACTTGACATGATTTAAACCCCAGGGTAGTTTGCAAAAATTGATAAGTTGAAGCCATTATAAATGGTTTTCATCCCAAACAAACTCAAAACTTATTGGTTTGTTACGCCAAATGTGGGACATGCCCCACTATAGCCAAAGCTAAACAAGGGCAAAGGTAAGTCCCATCTCAACTAAAGGTAAGCCCCATCCCAACTGAAGGTTAACCCTCAAAATAATAAAATGTCATACCCACCATAACCGGATGAAGGCTCAGCAACTCTTAATTTATAAAAATTACGTACAGGATGAGAGGAGAGGAATTCAAGGTTAAACGTAAAAGAAAGACATACCGAATGGTACATCGTTCCTTTTTTAAAATTGAGACAAAGAAAAATGTTAGTAAAGATTGTTTATTTCAAGATCATCCTTCACCAATTAGCACAGTGTCAAGTTGTACTGTTTTTGCTATGGTAAAACATTATCAACTGTTTTTCTGTATCATAAGGAAGTTTATTTCATGCAAAAAATACTATTACAAAGAATCATACAAACATAATCTTTATTTGCACATAAATTAATAAGAACAACGATAAAGTTTAGATAGAAGTGATTTAATTTCATTAATCAATCCCTTTTTAGGTGAACAATATATTCCAAATAGTTCAAGACTAATCTTAAAGGGTGTTGTTAAATTCACTATATTGTATTACTTTATTATCCTGGAAGAAGTATAACAACCCATCTGTATACCTAAACAACTTATCTATTTTTGGGGGAATCCCGGGGGAAATATTCTTAATGTAATGATGTTAGCTGGTTTTACAGCACAATCGTCAATCTCTAAAGCTAAACCGTCATTATAAAACATATATGTTATTCCTCTATACGTGTTTACACCAGCTGTCAAAGAGTTGTTTCTAATATCAAAAGTAGGTACAGGTTTAGGATAGCCGGGCAAAAGTCAAAATGTTTTATGTTCAACGAGATACTGTTTAGTACCGCCTATCATAACGATGTAGGAATTTGGTTTTTGATAAACAGCTGTAACATTAAACTCCTTAGGTATGTGCTGTACCGAAGTGGGTATGAAAAAGGGAGAGTTTATTTCCATATCTACTAAATCTATAATCCATACCTATTCTGTATAAAACACATGTAATGCATTATTAACAATCATAAATGTGTTAAAGTTTTTCAGTTTACACAGGTCGGGAACACTCGGCACAGGTCTGCCAGATTCATACTGAGGAGTTGATGATGGCGTAGGTAGAGTTGATGATGACGTATGTTGAGTCGATGACGGCGTAGGTCAGGTGATGAAGGCCTAGGGCGAGGTGTTGAAGACGGAAGCAGCGGCGGTGATGGCTGAGGCCAAGGTCGTGATGACGGATTACCATATCGTTTTCTAGCTTCAGCAATATAATTAACATTCAATTGGAGTGGTGGACGATAGGGATTGTAAAATGCATACATTACAGCGTCCTTATCGTTTATGTGCGGTATTCCCCGGGTGTGTCCAATTTCGTGAAGGAGTACGTAATACAGACTGCTGATCGTTTCATCACCAGAGAAAGTCGTTTTTGTAGACCATTGTAAGTCCTCGTTAATGTGAATTTCAAGACGAAGACCATCAGCAGGATGGATGGCATGTGCTAAAACACGGTCAGATTTCACGAAACTGTCAGAACAATTAACATCGTGCAGTAGAAGTTTATGGTATCCTCTCTGATTAGTTATTAAGACATCTGGTTTTATTAAGTCTTTTGAGAAAGTGACACCAGATATAGATGCCGATATTTCAAAAGCCATATGTGTAATGCCTATAGCCTTTTGGTCCATGGTGATATAATTCAATGTTAAATATGTTTTGCTTCAGTTGTTCAACTCTTCAGAGTGCGTTATATCTGCAACCCCGCATCGCGCTGTCCTGATTAAAATCAAAGTGTCATTGTCTAACTGTGAAGATACATTTAGTCCATAATTAGCTTGAAACATGGCAAGAGCTTCTTCGAAAGTTAGTTTGTCTCGTAGTGTGTTGCTATTACAAGGCAGATATCCATACTTCTTTAGATAATTAATTGCCATTTCTTGATAGTCGTCAACCATCATATTCTCCGCCGGGCCACAGAGGGCAATTGTTAAAATAATTGCAAGCGGTAACATGTTGAAGTTCCACCAACATGGTCTCGATAGTGATGCAGCCTAATATATACTCTATCGGTGACGTAAGCTGTTGCAATCGACACCTCCCCTCTCCTCCATTTTCCTCTGATGCGTAGCAATTAACATATGTACATCCTGGAATCAAAGAAGTGTTGAGAAAGAAAAAAGGAATTCCTATTTGGTTACCATACGAAAACTGAACTATGTTATACCTTTTGTGATGTCTTCTTAAATGTTTCACACTTGGTGTCACATTTTCTGCTCCATATTCCCATCAGAGGATTGCCAGGAATTAAACAAG
The DNA here is from genome assembly GCA_964059195.1 of Ectobius pallidus. NCBI lineage: Eukaryota > Metazoa > Arthropoda > Insecta > Blattodea > Ectobiidae > Ectobius > Ectobius pallidus. Next base: position 61,864,580 of record CAXKWD010000005.1, read on the forward strand.
TTGTGAAATGTTCCTCTCCCGTGCACACTTCCTCGTGGTGATTGAAGTCATGATCAAATTTCCGTTGCTGACCAGCAATCAATTTGTTTGACCGCCCGCATGGAAACACCTGTACTACAGTATTTTTCCAATGAGAAGCGATTTCCTTCACCGCCAATCACGTGTACGAGCTAACGAAGTGCCGCTAGCAGGAAGAGTCTTCCCTCTGTCTCGCCGTCTCTGATTGGACCGCGTATCTAAGCAGGTGAAGGACAAACTGCTTGTCATCTGGATAACACTGTAATTCCTCGTGAATTTGGTCATACCCTTTGATTCTGGATGAACCACCTATTTGATAACAACACATCTGTTGTCATACACACGATAGGTGATAGGTCGCTCCTTGCTCTCCAACATTTTCCAACTTTCCGTCGTAGCTGATCGTTTTCCAAACGCAACTAGCCTTTTTATATATATCCCGGCAAGGGAAAAAACCTTCACGACCTTGTTACAAGAAATAAAACTACTCCACAAAACCTTTATGCACAGTCATGGCCAAGTGTAATCTTCCTCATGACGCATGATCATTATCATACTCGTTCAATGAATTGGTCATTTGTGCACAAAAATTACGTAACAATATGACCAAGGTACCTCTTCAATACTGAGTAGAGAGGCTCAGGATAGGTATCACCCGCAAAACATGATTCATCGTGAACAATAGACAGAGGAATCGAAATCATTTATGCTTTTAAAATGTACACCTATATCATAATGACATTCATAATAGTACATACAAAATGGATGTAAATTATCAAAAATGTGCGAAAATAATGTCAGTTGTGCATTTTAAAAATGAAAATTACGTAAAAAATCCTCGAATAATAATTGAACATGTCCAATTGACAGAGAAAATGAAGCCATTTATACATTTAAAATGTGAAATGTTTACGTATTGCTAAACAATAGGACCAATAAAACGATAAGAGCCTTAAAATTTAAACAATGAGGCTGTAAACTAACAAAGGAATAGGAAAACACAACTGTAAACAAAGGGATTATATAGAACATGTCTAGCAGGAGATGAAAATATTGTCAATTGTGCTAAAATTGATGAAAAACTACTAAATTAATCCACAAATCATGCTTCAACATGTCCATCGACACAGCAAATGAAAGGTCGTAGTTTTTCAAAGACCAGAACATAACCGAAAAGCTGAAATATAATCATGTAGAAACAAAACTACTCTGAACGGAATTTTGAGTCGAAAAATGGATGAGCAAAAGTTTTCTGTTCTTTTAAACAACTAAAATGGAAATATATCTTCAAAATCAAAAAGGAATAAGCTCACGCAGACAGCCATGAAGATTCATGGAGATACGCCCACTAAAATAGGAAAACTTTCAATTACATGTTACTCACACGGATGGAAGTTCCAGACTGGCTTTTACTTTTCCCACGGACTTCTAGTTTCTGGCCATTAGGTGGCTCTGTAGTCGCTGCAAGCACATTCAACTACCAAGAAGATAACCATTTCCAAAAGGGCGTGTATAAAAATACAAAATATGATTCAGTGTTCAACCTTTCTCTACAGCCACGCCCAATTTATAGTACATATGCTGAAATCACGGCATAAACTGGAAAGATTAAATTGGGTCTTCATCCAAATTCTTAACACCATCACATTCTGTAGTGCACATGCCATATGTGAAGCAGTATGAAAAAAACATTTGACGTCACATTGTCTTAATTTACTCAGCTTAGGGCAGCTTACATCATCAAGGTTAATAACACTTCTTTGCAATAGTTTTTTTTTAAATTGCTTTTTCTAGTCCCTTGCAATAAAGTTTGTCTTCACACTGTAAAACACTCTCTAGTATAGATTTCAATGTCACATATGGTATGTATCCAAGCTGCCACGGGACTCCGTGAAGATACGATTCTGCATACCCCTGATACTGCGCGTCTGGAAAAACATCAGCTGGCGGTTCAAGCATAAAGTGTCCAATTCTTTCATCGTGTGAGATCAGTACCACCTCCTTCGCCACGAACTGCTTGGATTCAGACTGAAATCCCTGGACATCTATGATGACAAAATTATCATACGACATTGGTAACGATGTTAGTGAGTGCGGTATATTCAAAACTTCTATCGTGGAGAAGTAAACAGTAGGCTTTGGTGTTCGCAGGAATGTTGTTTACTGCAGAAATTTTAATTCTGATGGTACAAGCTTCTGATTTTAACACCTCGTTCTGCTACGAGCAGTCAATGACAAAAACTGGCGTGTGATTGATAAAGTCACTCCTTTTAGGTAGCGCACAGCTCACACGCTTTGATAACAAAGAGCTCTGCAATAATTATCATCCTCATTTTTCATAGATAATATTGTTTCATCACTTATTTGTCTTTCTTTCGTTCCTACCTTCACCCAACCAGTGGATTTTTTCAATAAGACATTTTTTGAAATAAATATTTAATGTTATAAAACTAATTTACATCCACATTGTTTGAATTGTTAAGACTATTAGAGTTATCTCTGTTGTATTGTTTAGTAATAGGTAAAAATTTCACAAATAAAGTGTATCATGATTTATGTATAGCGTAGAGCTTTATCACTGGTACTCACTACTAAATTGCGGTATTTTGTTTACCTGTTGGAGCGCTTTCAACCGCATGGAGCGGCCATCTTCAGCAACTTCAGCAATTTTCAAGTTGCTGAAGATGGCCGCTCCATGCGGTTGAAAGCGCTCCAACAGGTAAACAAAATACCGCAATTTAGTAGTGAGTACCAGTGATAAAGCTCTACGCTATACATAAATCATTAAGATTATCGCTACAGAATGGACAAAACTCAAGAAAGTGTATCAATTACTTCATTTCCTGTCATGCGTTCAAGTTCCATCATAAGTTGTGGATTTATTTCGTAATTTTCAATTTTTATGAACAATTGACAACAAGATTGTTTGGAATAGCATATGTCATTTTGTTAAGTGAGAGTTGTACTTTCGTAATTTTAAATGTAGAAATGACTTCATTTTGCTGTGTCGATGGACATGTTGAAGCATGATTTGTGGATTAATTTAGTAGTTTTTCATCAATTTTAGCACAATTGATAATATTTTCATCTCCTGCTAGACATGTTCTATATAATCCCTTTGTTTACAGTTGTGTTTTCCTATTCCTTTGTTAGTTTACAGCCACATTGTTTAAATTTTAATGCTCTTAGAGTTTTCTTGGTCCTATTGTTTAGTAATACGTAAAAATTTCACATTTTAAATGTATAAATGGCTTCATTTTCTCTGTCAATTGGACATGTTCAATTATGACTTGTGGATATTTTACGAAATTGTCATATTTAAAATGCAGAATTGACATTATTTTCGCACATTTTTGATAGTTTACATCCATTTTGTATGTACTATTAAGAATGTCATTATCATATAGGTGTACATTTTAAATGCATAAATGATTTCGATTCCTCTGTCTATTTTTCACGATAAATCATGTTTTGCGGGTGATGCCTATCCTGAGCCTCTCTACTCAGTATTGAAGAGGTACCTTTGTCATATTGTTACGTAATTTTTGTGCACAAATGACTATTTCCTTGAACGAGTATGATAATGATCATGCGTCATGAGGAAGATTACACGTGGCCATGACTGTGCGTAAAGGTTTTGTGGCGTAGTATTATTTCTTGTAACAAAGTCGTGAAGGTTTTTTTCCCTTGGCGGGATATATATAAAAAGGCTAGTTGCGTTTGGAAAACGATCAGCTACGATGGAACGTTGGCAAATGTTGGAGAGCTAGGAGCGACCTATCACTTGTCGTGTGTATGACAACAGAGGTGTTGTTATCAAAGAGGTGGTTCATCCAGAATCAAAGGGTATGACCAAATTCACGAGGAATTAGTACAGGTGTTTCCATGCGGGCGGTCAAACAAAATGTTTGCTTATCAGCAACGGAAATTTGATAATGACTTCAATCACCACGAGGAAGTGTGCACGGGAGAGGAACATTGCTTCCATATTGCTTCCATATGCTTTCACCTGGCATGCCCATAATGATAATGATAATTATATATTCTGAGGTGGTCTCTTTGTCCCAAACACTTCGACCAAAAGGTCCACTGTGCCTACCTCTTGCATCTTAGATGGGAGTCAGCCAAATCGCCCGGTGCCTTTTACCAGGTTAACAAGCTGACTCACAATCCTATCAGATGTTGGTACTTGCAGGAGTTCCGAAGTTCCAAATATTTGGAATCTTCTCCTGCTAAGAGCTTCACAATTGTGAATAACATGCCAAGCGGTTTCCTCTCAAAGGCCACATAGTCTAGATTCAGTACTTCCTAAATGGATGCCCATTTTGTGCATGGGCTTCTTCAGTGTACAATGTCCTGTAAGTAATCCCATCACAATTCTTAGGTCGGATTTTTTTCAGTCCTAATGCCTGAGTTGCGATGTTCTTAGAGGGTTTTCTAATCATCCCCTTACAATGTTTTGAACCTACATTTGAGTTCCAATACTTGGTATGCTCAATGGCAACCCAATAATTCACTGCAGTGCGAATTAGTTTGCCTGATATCCCAGTAAATGGTTCAGGTCCTATATAAGCTTCTGCTGCTGCTGCCCTCGCCAGACAGTCCGCACCCTCGTTACCAGGTATTCCCCTGTGACCCGGCACCCAAAAGAGTTTTACGTCATTTTGTTTTGCCAGTTCCACAAGGTCTTTATAACAATCCCTGATTAACTGGGATCTCAGGCTGTAAGACAAGAGCGCCTTTAGTACTGCCTGACTGTCCGTGAAGATTGAGATCTTCTGCTTCTTGTAATTTTTCCTCAAATTTTCCCGAACACAGGCATGCAGTGCCGATGCTTCTGCTTGAAACACAGTCATATGTTTCCCCAAGTCTTTCCTGGGTTTATATCCATATACACCAGCTCCAGTACCTACCTCAGTCTTAGAGCCGTCCGTATACCACGTTAGCTGCTCTGGCCCTGAGGTTATTTCAGTTTCTTTAATCTTCCATTCCTCTCGATTACCTTTAGTGATTTGGAATAGTTTTTCAAAATGATATTCAGGAAGAGAGTAGTCTGAGATCATATCACCAATCTCTGATATATTCACCATCTTGCTGATTTTGGAATGCCCTAAATCTATGTAAGGGTTGTTCCAGCAATCACTCACAGACATTCTATACGATGCCATCCTTGCCTCCCCCTTTATAAATATATATAAAGGTGGAAGGTTGAGAATGGCATCTAGTGCTGCGGTAGGGGTGCTTGAAATGGCCCCTGTTGTGATTAGTTCTGCTAGTCTTTGTATCCTAGACAAGTTTGTTATGATTGTCCGTTGCATTACCTTTGGCCACCAAACAACAGCAGCATAGATTATACTAGGCCTAATTACTGCTGTGTACAGCCAGTGTGAGATTTTGGGTTTGAATCCCCAAGTCTTCCCACAAGCCCTTGTAACTGTCACTAGAGATATTTTGGCTCTATTTATAACTTTCTCTACATGTTTATTCCAGGTTAGTCTAGAATCTAATGTTATTCCTAGATATTTGACCTGGTCTGAAAATAGATGTTTTTCTCCAACGAAACTAGGAGATTTCATACTCCTTAAGTTTGTTTTGTAGGTAAAAGGTATAAGAACCGTTTTCTCAGGGTTCACTTTTAGGTTTACACCTATTCTGTGTAATGACGACTTCATTACATCAGTGACCACATTAGGGAATTTGCCTCGGATAAGCACTAAAATATCATCTTCATATCCTTGTGTGTAGTACCCTTCACCATTGAGTTCCATCAACAGCTCATCTACAACAAGGTTTCATAAAAGGGGGGATAGTACCCCACCCTGCGGACACCCAGTCGTTACAGATTTAGCCATATCTGCCCTCAACAGTGAGGTTTTAATTATACGCCCACTTAGCATCGAGTTAACCCAATTGCAAATTATGGGATTTACCTCTTTTGCTACTAATGTATTGATCATTGACTCAAAGGAGGTATTACTAAAGGCTCCTTCAATATCAAGAAAAAGCTCCAAGGGCTATTTCTTTTCCCTGTAATGTTGCTTCAATTCTGCTTACAAGATGGTGGAGTGCCACTTCACATGATCTTCCTGGTCGATAGGGAAACTGGTTTTGGTGGAGGGGTCTAGCCCTCAAATACTTGTCCCTAATGTATCTATCAACCAGTCTTTCCATTGCTTTCAACAGAAAGGACATCAGACTTATAGGTCTGAAAGCTTTAGCCTTGTCATAGTCTACACGGCCAGGCTTTGGTATATATATCACTCTTCCTTCTCTCCAGGGTTTAGGAATATAGTTAAATGCTATACTAGCCCTGAAGAGTCTGATGAGGATGGGTGTAAGAGTTTCCATGCCTGTCTGCAGTAAGATAGAGTATATACCATCTGGTCCTGGGGATTTATATGGTTGAAATGTATTAACAGCCCAATGAACCTTTTCATATGTTACCACTCCCCTGGCTACCCGCCAACATTCTTTACTAGGTTTTCCAATAGCCCTTTTTAAATTGGGGCTCAGCATTTCCCCTGTAGATTGGATTGATCCAGGGAAGTGTTCTGAATACAAAACTTCGAGAGTTTCCTCTGGTGTTTTAGTATATCCTCCAGTAGGCTTTCTGAAGGTTCCTAGTGGATTTATTGGATCCTTAGCCATTATCTTATGGAGTCTAGCACTGTCAGAGGTTTCTTATACCTCTTCACAGTATTTCCTCCAAGAAGATTCTTTGGCTTTGCGGATCTCTTTCCTATACTGAGCAAGTGTTTTATAATATGTATCCCACTAACCATATGTTTTTGCTCTGTTAAAGAACCTTCTTGTCAACTTCCTCCTTCGTTCTAGGTCTTTATTCCACCAAGCAGATTTCTTGTGGTTACTCCTAGAAGTTTCTGGAAAGTTGTCTTCATAGGAGGAGATTATGCAGTTTTGAATCATGCCTGCTACCTCCTCTATCTGTTTTATACAAGATACTCTTGAATTAATATCACCTAGGGCGGAATTCTGGAATCCTCCTTTCAAGCTCCTTCACTACAATCCTCCTTACATAGCCATTCGTACTCTGGAACCTTCGTTGTTTCGCTTTAGGGAGGATGGCTTCTTAAAGGTGAAAGGGGGCCTGTGATGTCCCTTAAGAAGCACCTTTTCTTATTCTCGAACCTCCCTGTTAGTTTAAAGGAGGAAATAAGAGAGTTTCCTTATCTTAAATACTGAAGGAAGCCGAGTGGTCACCTTTTTCCATCCTCTATAGTTTTCAGACGTCAGTTTTCTCACTTATGTGATATTAGATGGTGGATTTATTGAGTTTATGCAACTTATATCAAATTTCAGATTATACTACAGCAACGTAGGTTAACGATAATGTTACGAAATAATTATGTACCGGTTTCTTTACTCAAAACTATTTTATTAGTTCCCAGATCTGCAGACTATGGAGGAAAACAGAACCGGAGAAAAATCATTTGTAATTAATAAATAATTAAAAGCACAAAATACTTAACAGGAGTTTTTATTACCCAAAAAGACATTTAAATAGCAATAGGCTTCAATCAGTATGAATTCATTCACATTTACAATAATGCCATAGTTATGTTAAATAAATACAGATAAAATAACTGATATAAAAAAGTACATACAATTTTACATATAATTTAAGATAAATGCTTTGCCCTAAATATATAATTAAAGTGCAATCTTGAATAGAATTGCAGAATAGAATTTACATCACAGTCTTACGTAAGAAGGAGGAATCACTTGTAGCTATTAATAACTGTACCTTCGGTACACTACATTCCTGCCGTGGGAAAGCAATATGCCCTGCATTCTGAGTGATCGCATCAATAAGGAATTACCTTAACAACACGAAAGCAGAAAACTAACGAAAGACGAAGCATAATGAAGTAGAGAACGAACGTAAACTGAATAAAGAAAATCAAGAGAAATGTCCAAGTGGACAGTTGCTTAAGGCTTAGAAAAATAAAGAATTAATTCATCACTGTAACATTACTTACATGAGAAGAAACAGAAGTCCGGAGTTGAGTTCACTTATAGAAAAACACTACATCTTCCTTATGCTGTAGAGATCTCACTTTACAAGGCAATAACGGGCGTTTGCCCGAAGATCACTGACTCAAAGCTAACAGGCTTATTGTTCCGACCTGTCCATGGCGAGGGCTGACGGCGTTCTCCCTGCTCGCAAAAAACATACCGGAACCTAACTCGCTCACTGACGAAAAAAATGGCGAACAGGAAGTGATGATATCACCCAGAATATCGAGGCTATTACCAATATTACATCGAGAATATTACGAATATTAAATACATAATTAGTAAGTAAGAAAATAATAAAAAGAATTTAAGAAAAATAAATAAACGTTAATTAAACAATAACAAAAAAACAGAAATATATAACTATGAAACAGCTGAATGTAATATTGAATGACCAATGGAAATATCTTGAAATTTTCTGAATAGTTAAAAACTGACGGTAATAATAATACATGGAAATTTCTGAACAGTTAAAAAAAGTGAACCAATGGAAATATCTCGGAAGTTTCTGAATAGTTAAACAACTGAAGGTAATAATAATAATATAACCTAAAAACAGTGAAGCTATTGAATGCAAGGTAATTAATTAGAATAAAAATAAAGAGATTAAATAATAAAAATACAATATTAAGAATGGGCCAGAAAGAAGTGGCACAACCTTCTAAAGCTGCCTAAAAAAAATTCTGAAAGACAATTTTTTTCACACCCCATTATTTTAATAAAGTTTTATGTAAAGTTCTTGAAGTAGGGTGGAAAATAGTATATAGAAACCATAGCCTGCACAAAACACAGTTTGAGATAAAGCACACGCCACCTGAAGAGAGGTCCCGCACACTTGCACATAGATACACCCATATAAGTCAAAGTATCCATACCTTCAAATAAGGGTGCTAAATTATATTCAATGCCCAACACTCCACAGTAAATGTTATATTAGTGAAGGTCAATATCCATAGAAAAATGCCCTTTTAGCAGCAGAACCCCACGGCCAAGCGAAAAGATGGATGAATGTGGGATGGAAGAAAATTTTGGAAGGAACAATAGATTGAACGATGGACAAAATGAGGCACACAGGGGTGGAACAGGTTGATCAGGCCCGTACCAAAACAATGCCACTAGATAACAGTTGATGTTGAATATGTCAAATCTTAAGACTCGTAGCATTAACACTGATTCCAATAAGTAATGCATATCAAAATGCATGTCCATTGCATATACTGTAAACTGTCATTATGAAAAGTGGCAGATATAGGGCAACGGTAACTGTCCATTAGTTACCCATAAATATTGTTAATGATATCAAATCAAATCAAATCAAATCTCTTTATTCCCATTAAACAATACATAACAGAAGTAATGATTGTATAGGCGTCGTCAATTGAAACTTAAAATTAAAAATATATACATATGACAGAAGAGAAAGTATAAGTACACAAGAACAAACATTGTTAATACATAGAGTTAGATAGGTTCTGCTTAACAAGGAACCATAATATATATATACTGTATAGGTTCCTCCTGCAATATATGGCATGTCCATGTAAACAATAACACATATAGGCCACCAATGTTGCGAGGCCCACGGCGAATGAAGTGAAGAGCGTAGAACCAGTAGAATTAGCTTGCAGCAAACTGATGTCGGACTGGTATATTAGCCAGTCAAGAAGAAGGCGCCCGTCGACAAGGCATACAACAGCAGCCGAAGCGAAGAATAGTGCGGCCCCAAGCGTGGCGTGCATGCAAGACTCTTTGTGCGGCGAGGCATCATATTGATTTACAGGCAGCATAGATGCATAATTCACATCTCAAACTGAAAACAGAAACGAGCGGCGGTACTCATATTCCCTTAACAAATCCCCACTCTCTTATAAAACTAGAAATATTCATTTCAATCAAATTATTTATTTTTAAATTTAACTTCATAAACAGCTATTTAAATTAACCTTTTTTTATATTTGCATAAGTTTTAGTTGGTGCATAAGAAAAAGTTATCATGAAGAAAATCTCAAGTAAGAAATTTTACGAAAATATTAACGCTTCATAATTGATAACTTTATCACCAGAAGACAATATTAATGTAAGCATTAAATTTTCTGAAAAGTACATATATACCTCCCTTAAGTAGAGGGGAATAAATTACAACAGTGTGTAATATGGAATAATTCCAAATCTTTCCAATTAAGCAAATATAATATTAATGGATGAGTTAGAAAAAGGAAACAGAAAAAAAAGCTTAGCTACATGGCTAAGATCGGAAACAAATGTCTCCGTCCCGCTACTGGACCCACCCGAACAGTCGAGAACGGAATGAAGACAAATATCAAAGAGTAGACCCCAAATTCCAAATTTATAGGGCAATTTATGACAATAATTCAAAATTTGAATAACCTACATAGCTATTTAATTTGGGATGTCTAATTTTAAATATGGCCGCCAGGCCTCGTGATAATTTCTTTATGTTTCATGATATTTTATTTAATGAATAATGTCAGACAGATCTCCAATATTTTAAGTATATTGACTTATATATTTGGGATCTTTACTTTTAACATGGCCGTCAGGCCTATTAATAATACATTTTGCATAAGCTAACTTAATAATCTATTTCAGCCAGATCTCTATTATTTTAAGTTAATGAAGAAAATTTTAATAAATTGATATCAATTTTTTTTCTCCTCAACTCCGATATCATACAAAGTCTCCTCCGGGCAATTTTATGAGTTTTGAATATTGGCTGAATAGAATGAATTTAAATAAGTTAAGTGAATAAATAGAATAAATTAATTAATAAATATATAAATATTTGAGACAAAAAAACGGCCTGAAATACAACAATTCAATTTAGGCCATAATTAACAAGACAACATTGGCCTCAATGAACAATTTAACATAGGCCATAATTAACAAGACAAGATAGGCCGCAATTAAAAATCAACAAAGGCCGTAATTAATATTTCATAAAACAATTATTATGGGCACAAATTTAACATTGTTTTAATAAAGACAAGGAATCAGCCAACATTTTAATCAAGGCCCGGAGAGAAAATATTAGCAATTCAAGTAAGATAATGCTAGAGTGATGAAACTAAGAAGAGTAAGAAATATAAGAGAGAAAAAACAAAATCAAACAGAGGGAACACAACAATAGAAGAACAGGAACCAAAACAAAAGAAAAATAAAACAAAACAGAGAACAAAACAAAATAAGAATGGCCGAACGGACACGAAAACGCGATATGAGCTCACAATACAGGGAAAATACAATTTAATAGAAAGTAAAGTGAAGCTAAATATGTGGGAACAATAATAATTTGGAAAACAAACCAATGGCGTGTTCGAGGCAGAACAACCGTGGGGCCTACAATAATTTCCTTTTTTTATATAGGTCGAAGTGAACAAAATTTTCAAATTATCATTGAGGCATATTTGATTTTAAACCTTAATAGATTAGCTAATGACGTGAGAGTAATGTACTTAGAATTTTTATAACTTTTTTCTTTTCAGATTATTAATGGACATTATATATATTTACAAACCCCTGTTCTGAAAAATGTCCAAAACCAATACTCCCAAGCAGACATATATACAAATAGCGTTCGGCTCAGGACCCTGGAAATGCCAGCTCTCAAACTTCTGTCCCCACAACAGAAGCCCCTGGGGGGAGATATAAAGTTAACGGCAGTTATAAAAAAACAAAAACAAACAAACAAAACAATGATGCCATCACTCGAACAAGACTTACTGCGGTTTGAGTTGGCTCACATGAGCACGTGAATATTTTCCTTTATCATCTCGAAGTACCACAGAAACTAGGCTAGAAAATTTATGAATCCAGAAAGGACCCAAAAATCGGAGAGCAAGTTTAGCAGAAAATTTATTAGCTGCCTTACTAAGGGGATGATTTTTCAAAAAAACCAAATCCCCGACTTTAAATGGAGAAGGAACTCTGGAACGATTATATTTGCGTTCAACTACCCCATGACTTTTCTTGAGATTAGCATAAGCCCGTTTCCACCTTTCCTTAATTTCCGCAGGGTCAACCTCATCTGGCAAAAGATCGTTAAGAGACCAAAGGTTAGAGAGAGGACAATTGGGCTGGAACCCCAAAAGCAGACTAAACGGAGTGGACTTATGTGACTCATGAATAGCAGTATTAAAGGCATATTGTAACCATTCGAGGTTCAAGTCCCACCCAGGGTGGTCAGCGGAATGATATGCTATAAGAGCCGACTTAATATTGCGGTTTACTCTTTCAGCCTGAGAAGGATTGGGATAATAAGGGGTCGTGTTTACACGAGTAATACCTCGGTCAAAACAGAATTTGTGAAAGGCGTGAGCAGTAAACTGAGTAGCATTGTCAGTAACAATAACCTTAGGGGGCCAAAACTGCCACAAATAGATGACAAACAAGAAATAGTAGCTCTAGTGGTGGCTTCCCTAACCGGGAAGAGCCAGACATACTTAGTAAAAGCGTCCACACAAACCAATAGATAAGTATTACCTTTTTTGGAACGAGGCAGTTTACCAACATAATCCACAAAAAGTTTTTTCCATAGGTTTAGTAGCTACATTGGAAGCCAGAAACCCATAATGGGTTTTCTGAGCGGGCTTACTCTGCATACAAACTTGGCAAGATTTAACACTGGCCTCAATATCTTTATCCATCCCCTTCCAAATAAATCTTTGATGGATCTTATTTAATGTTTTAAACAAACCCAAATGTCCCCCTATTTGAGAAACGTGGAAGTATTGAAAAATAAGCGGAATGAGAGCCTGAGGGGTGACAATTTTCATACCAGCATCCCTGCGCGCTTTACACATGCGGACTTCATCCTTCAAAGCATAAGGAGGAACTGCCTGATGACGCTCTAAATTCTGGATAATATCAAGTAATACAGGATTTTGACGCTGGGCATGCATAATAGTGGTAAAAGAACTAGGTAAGTCGGACAACAGGGACCCTAATAAGGCTGGATCAAATTCAGTTTCAAAATCCCCAGAAGGAGGCGGAGGCTCTTCATCGCCAAACATTCTAGATAAAGAGTCAGCCACAACATTAGCTGAGCTGCGAATATGAGAAACCTTAAAGCGGAAGGCAGATATTCTGAGGGCCCACCTAGCGATCTTACCAGTTTTCCTGGGCTTACCAAGAACCCAACTCAAGGCTTGATTATCCGTCTCGAGGAGAAACTCGACATGTTCGAGATACATGCGGTACTTTTCATTTCCGAAAAGCACCGCCAGAGCTTCGAGTTCATACATGGAAAGCTTCCGCTCTTGTTGAGTGAGAGTCCTCGAAGCAAAAGCAATAGAACGGCGTCCTTCAGGAAATTCCTGAAGAAGAACAGCAGCTAAAGCACGACCACAAGCGTCAGTCTGCAAGACAAATGGACGACTAAAATCAGTCATATCCAAGACAGGAGGATTAGAAATTTTTTCCTTTAACTTTTCAAAAGCTTGTTGCTGTTCATTTCCCCATTTGAACTTTACAGCCTTCTTTCTGAGAAGATTCAAGGGCGCACACAGGTCAGCATAGGCAGGGATGAATTTCGCAAAATAGTTGACCATCCCCACGAAACGAGCTACTCCTTTAGCATTCTTAGGAACTGGATAATCCCGTATCTTTTGAGTACGGTCAAGGTCAATGGTCACGCCTTGAGAAGATATTAAATGACCCAGGAATGAAAGTTTCTCAGCCATAAAATTAACCTTTGCCGGTTTCACAGTAAGTTTAGCGGCACGCAACCTGTCAAATACTTCTTTGATATGACGTAAATGTTCTTCATAAGTTTCAGAATAGATAATTAGCTCGTCCAGGTAATGAAATACATATTTAAACTTAATGTCTGATAAAATACTATCAAGAAGCCCAGTAAGAACTTGAGCCCCAACCGCAATTCCAAAGCTGTATTGAAAGCTGTTAATTGCATCGAACGCTGAGTCAAAGGAATCTGATAATAAGCACTGTTTAAATCAAGACTGGTAAAAAATTGAGCTCTATTAAACCAATGGAAATTATTATGGACATCAGGCAAGGGTACTGATTCAATGGCGATTCTACTATTAAGAACTCTATAATCAACTACCGGACGATAGTCGTTACCGGGTTTGGGTACCAGAAAAATTGGACTTGAATAATGTGATTTTGATGGCTTAAGAATACCTTCCTCAAGCATATCTTCAATTTTCTCCTTAAGAACGTGCATACGAGGAGGAGCTAACCGATAAGGCGGTAATCTCACTGGAGTAGAGTCATTATGAACAATATCATATTCTATAATGTCAGTAAGGCCCAATTGGTTAGTAAGAACATCCGGGTACTGTTTTACTATACCAACAATATCTCTCTTCATCCCAGCAGAAAGATGGTCGAGCTTAATTTCCGTTGAGGGTTCAACCACAAACAACGGGTCACTGGTAGCCCCTAACATTTCATAGCGACTATTACAGGATTCAAAGTGAGACGGCACCTGGGTTCTCGGGTCGAACCCAAAATGCAAAACCTTTTGTTTTAAGTCCAATGATATTCTAGATTTTGTCAAAAAATCCACCCCCAAGATAACTTCCACAGCCAGATTCTGTACTATTAAAAACTGAAAGTCCCAAGAAAATTTATGTAATTTTATCCTAAGGCGAGTTTTGCCAATAACCGAAACAAGAGTCTGGTCGACACTCTGGCAGAAAATCTGGTATGTTTCAAACTTGATTTCATTTTTCAAAGCAAATTCCGCCGATATCAATGAGAACACACTGTCAGAGTCCAATAATGCTAAGCAGGGAATCTTATTTAGAAATATTTGGACCAACGGTAAGTTATTAGATACCTTGGCCTCGAGACCATAGTTACAATTGGCCAAGCAAGTAGGTTTGTTGTCTAGTCATAAGCGGCTATCAGCATTAGAACGAGAAAAACTGCCATTGCCACGACGGCTGACGTTGTTACTATTAGGGCGACCAGAATTCCAACACCTGTCTATACTATGGCCAGACCGTTTACACCCATTACAGAAAAAATATCTGCGCTCATTACGAGGTCCCTGAAAATTATTCGAAACCAAACCGACCCTAGAATGAACTGCACGTTCAGTGTTATTACTATTCAGTTGAATATCCTGATCTCTATTTACAGGTGTGTCATTCAATTTATACGCTAGTTGTTTCAACTGTATCCATGTGGTAGGTGGGGAATAACCCAAAAACAAAGCACGAACTTCAGAAAGCCTAGCGGCAGCGCCGACCATAGCGACGGCCTCACTTTCAGTATAAGGGACCATAAGCGCCAATGAAACTGTTTCAATATCTTCAATAAATGTTAAGAAACTTTCAGAAGCTAACTGGCTACGAAAATAATATTTTGCAATTAACTCGTGCAGTACTTTAGCAGAAAGAAAAAAATTAATTACTGCCTCTTGAAATTCCAACATGGAACGTCCATTATTCAAAGCTTCATCAATTAGACTAACAAGGTTTCCAAGGTATAAGAACCGTTTCCTCAGGGTTCACTTTTAGGTTTACCCCTGAACACCATTCTTCTATTCTGTGTAATGACGACTGCATTACATCAGTGACCACACTAGGGAATTTGCCTCGGATAAGCACTACAATATCATCTGCATATCGTTGTGTGTAGTACCCTTCACCATTGAGTTCCATCAACAGCTCATCTACAACAAAGTTTCATAAAAGGGGGGATAGTACCCACCCTGCGGACACCCAGTCGTTACAGATTTAGCCATATCTGCCCTCAACAGTGAGGTTTTAATTATACGCCCACTTAGCATCGAGTTAACCCAATTGCAAATTATGGGATTTACCTCTTTTGCTACTAATGTATTGATCATTGACTCAAAGGAGGTATTACTAAAGGCTCCTTCAATATCAAGAAAAAGCTCCAAGGGCTATTTCTTTTCCCTGTAATGTTGCTTCAATTCTGCTTACAAGATGGTGGAGTGCCACTTCACATGATCTTCCTGGTCGATAGGGAAACTGGTTTTGGTGGAGGGGTCTAGCCCTCAAATACCTGTCCCTAATGTATCTATCAACCAGTCTTTCCATTGCTTTCAACAGAAAGGACATCAGACTTATAGGTCTGAAAGCTTTAGCCTTGTCATAGTCTACACGGCCAGGCTTTGGTATATATATCACTCTTACTTTTCTCCAGGGTTTAGGAATACAGTTAAATGCTATACTAGCCCTGAAGAGTCTGATGAGGATGGGTGTAAGAGTTTCCATGCCTGTCTGCAGTAAGATAGAGTATATACCATCTGGTCCTGGGGATTTATATGGTTGAAATGTATTAACAGCCCAATGAACCTTTTCATATGTTACCACTCCCCTGGCTACCTGCCAACATTCTTTACTAGGTTTTCCAATAGCCCTAGTTAAATTGGGGCTCAGCATTTCCCCTGTAGATTGGATTGATCAAATCAAATCAAATCAAATCTTCTTTATTTGCAGAAAACTCCTGAGTTCATCAGGAGCATTACAAATGTCCATACAGGTTATATATAGTATTATAGATGAAATATAAAACTTTCCAACATACATCAGCACTTCATCATCTTAAGATTCGTCACTAATAAAATCATAAAATTCATTAACACTGTACATAGGGTTATTTAATATAAACTTTTTAATGGCCAATTTAAAACTATGGATCAGTAGCCTTCTCATGTTGTTAGGTAGAGAATTGAACATCCTAATCGATACATTTTTGAAACTGTTTTGAGTTTTAACATAATTACAATGAGTTGTGACTATATTGTGTTTACCTCTTGTGTTATAGTTATGACACATACCATGTTCAAGATGAGAATTATAATTTTCTTTTATATACAATAAGCACTGAAAAACAAATAGCCCTGGCAGAGTCATAATTTGAATATTCCTAAAACTATTTCTACAGTGACCATTTAATGGTAAGCCACACATCAACCTAATTGCCCTTTTTTGCAATCTGAACAATTTTAAACTGTAAGTTTGATCCCCCCATAACAAAGTCCCATATGATAGGTGACTGTGAACATGTGCAAAATACACCAGATTCAAAACATCAAGACTAACGCAGGATCTTAATTTTCTCAGCATATAAATTCCTCTACTCAGTTTGTAAGCTATATTATCCATATGACTATGCCAGTTCAACCTGGAGTCCACCTTAAAACCCAGAAAATTTACAACATCGTTGTTATGATTTTTAACATTTAAGGAGATCCTGAGCTCCTGAATTTTATCCATATTTAGACACAAGAGATTGGCACTACACCAATCTCCAACCATTAAAACTGTGTTACTCAAATCTCTTTCTATTGGCTCAATGATACATATTGCGAAATCATCCGCGAATAAGTACCCCTTGGCTGATGGCCATAATATATTGGGTAAATCATTAATGTAGATGATGAATAAAATAGGTCCCAGAATAGACCCTTGCGGTACTCCATTAAGAACATGTAAATAATCGGACTCTATGTCATTAACATTAACCTTCTGAAACCTCCCTGTTAAGTAAGAGCTTAAAAGTAAAACAGCACTTTTTTCCAGACCATAGAATTCTAATTTTTTTAACAGTATTTTATGGGATACAGTATCAAATGCTTTTGATAGATCAAATAATTTAGGCCTTGTTATATTTTTAGACTCAAGTGAGTCCTAAAAGTTTGTATACAGGGACACAGCTGCTTTGATTGTCCCCATTCCTAAACGATACCCATATTGGCAGTTGCTAAAAAGATTATTTTTTTCAAAATAATCAATTAATTGATCGTTTAACAATTTTTAAAACACTTTAGATATGATGGGAACTAAGGATATAGGCCTATAACTGTTGCAGGCTGATTTACTTCCCTTCTTATATATTGGAATTACGTTGACCAGCTTTAAAGCATCAGGAAAAACTGATTCTATAATACAACTGTTTATTATATTGGTTAAGACTGCCATTAAAAAGATTCTTTACCTAGTTTAATCATTAACGCGTTCAGACCATCAACATCAGTACATCTACTAGCTTTTAGATTTCTAATAACTTTTTCCTACTCACAATTACTTACTAATTTAAATTTTAATGAACAACTTG
This sequence comes from Ectobius pallidus, assembly GCA_964059195.1. NCBI lineage: Eukaryota > Metazoa > Arthropoda > Insecta > Blattodea > Ectobiidae > Ectobius > Ectobius pallidus. The sequence continues at coordinate 61,882,712 of CAXKWD010000005.1, forward strand.
GTTTTACTCTAGATTCTATGTACTCCAATGCAGTTTTGGTACAATTCTTAGAAGCTACTGCAAGAATAAGTTCATTTATTTTGTCTATGAAAAAGTTATTGAATTGGTCTGGTGAGAGATTATTCTGAGTCTGTTCTTGCTTAAGTACAGTATTACATTCTTTTTTGATTACATCCCACATGGCCTTACTTTTATTACTTGATGAATTAATTAAGTTATAATTTTCTAAGCGCCTAGTCTGTTTAATTAATGTTCTGAATTGTTTCTTATGTAGGATGCCGTGGGTTACAGATACAGTATTGATATCAGGTATTATTTATTACAACATTACCTTACAATATGAACTACAATATGAGCGTGCGAATGTATACAGGCTTAGCTTGTGGCTTCTGTTCTCCCTATGACATGGCTGCTGCAACACTGCTTCGCGGGAGGAAGTCTTTACACACCACCCTGCTCACTTCCGGTGATGGAAGCTTGTAAAGGTGCTGCCAACTGTGGTGGGAAACAGGCAGTGTTCCCACACTTATATCTGATGTATAATTTTTTTGCAGAGTCACTTCTTGTTGTTTGATAAATATGATAAGACCAGTCGCACAATTCCCTGATGTAATTTATTTCCGGACTAACTACCTTATTCCTTCTAGGTAATGTAGTCTTGTTTTTAAGTCTAATGTAAGGAAAAGCTAAATTTATAATTGAATTCAGTGTTTCGATTAATATTTGGGTTTTAGAACACGCAGTAGGTGAAATGTACAAACGGTGCCAATCTATATTACTTAAAAGTTCTGTGAAGATTAAAAAAATTTTCACTTTCATACTGCGTATTACCTTATTTTTAACAGGTTGATTTGCTTTTGTCCTGCTTTTAGATTTGTATGATAGCCTAAGAGCCCAGTGATCTGATACCCATGATTTTATAACATTACATTCAGTTGAGTTTATATCTAAATTGGTGATCATATTGTCAATACATGTACCTCCCTCGTGAGTTGCATTAGGCCTAGTTATTGCATTATTACATGCTCCCATACCAAATGACGTAAATAAATTATTTAGGTCTTTAACTCTCGCACCATCATCCAGTTTAAAATCTATATTAAAATCACCACACACTAAGATCTTTGCCTGTTGTTTACTTAAAAACTCTAATATAGAACTAAGCCTAGAGAAAAATATGTCCCACTCCCCACATTCAGTGCCGGGTCTGTACAATGATACAACCATTATGTTTTTTTCTATTAAGAGGACACCAGTCACTTCTATAATCATTTCTATAGACATATTGTTTATCGCCTCTAAAGGTTTGTAAAAAATACCACTTTTTACATATATGATACATCCTCCATGCAGTCTTGTTTTCCTGCAGTAATAATTAGCTATTGTAAAATTATTTATGGAATATAGATCAACTTCCCCACTCTCTAGCCACGTTTCTACCATGCATAAAATCCCTATTTTATTTCTGTCAACAAAGTCTTCATTCCAATGAAGAATCTCAACGTTATTTGCAGCATCTTGCAAAGGCTCTGTATTTTTTGAACTAAATTTTCCAATATTTGTTAGACTATCTTGGAGTTTAATTCCATTTACTTCACTCATTCTCTTACCTTTACCTATGTAGTGTAGTGTTGTAGTATTTAAGTAACCCAATTTATTATCACAACTCAAGAACCTATGTTCTTCAACTTCAGGGGATTTTTGTCCACTGTTTACTCTAAAAAAGGTGCATTAAGTGCAATGGGTTGAAGTTGTCCTAATTTCCTAAAATGATTATCAATACTTTCAACAATTTTATCACTTACATACTTCTTACCTAATGTGTTTAGGTGTAGGCCATGATTAGTGTGAAACCTTTTACCAATTTTGCTAATATCAATAAAGTTACAGTTTTTAAACAATTTACACACCTTCATGAGCTCCACGTTAGTCCTCTTAACCTCTTCATTCACACTTGACCACTCTGGCAGGTCGTGACGGTGGGGAACAGAAAAAACAACTACATTGGTCCCACATAAATCTGTAAGCCTCTTCCAAAGAATCCTTCGTAAATCTTTGGATTCGTTCCTACTAACATCATTAGTTCCTGCTTGAATAACTACAAACTCTTCTTGTCCTAAATCTTCCTGTTTTTCTGGCACTACATCCTGAAACTTGGCTCCTGGTTTTATAATGGAAATAATGTTAATGTGGTCAGATCTCTTCAGAACTTCCTTGTACACTCCCCTGCCTTGGCTATCTGAAAAATGATGAACAGCAATTTTCTTGGACCAACTAGGTTGTGTCTCAAAATGTTTAGGGGAAGTGTTCTGAATACAAAACTTCCAGAGTTTCCTCTGGTGCTTCAGTATATCCTCCAGTAGGCTTTCTCAAGGTTCCTAGTGGATTTATTGGATCCTTAGCCATTATCTTATGGAGTCTAGCACTGTCAGAGGTTTCTTCTACCTCTTCACAGTATTTCCTCCAAGAAGATTCTTTGGCTTTACGGATCTCTTTCCTATACTGAGCAAGTGTTTTATAATATGTATCCCACTCACCATATGTTTTTGCTCTGTTAAAGAGCCTTCTTGTCAACTTCCTCCTTCGTTCTAGGTCTTTATTCCACCAAGCAGATTTCTTGTGATTACTCCTAGAAGATTCTGGACAGTTGTCTTCATAGGAGGAGATTATGCAGTTTTGAACCATGCCTGCTACCTCCTCTATCTGTTTTATACAAGATACTCTTGAATTAATATCACCAAGGGCGGAATTCTGGGATCCTCCTTTCAAGCTCCTTCACTTCAATCCTCCTTACATAGCCAATCGTACTCTGGAACATTCCTTGTTTCGCTTTAGGAAGGATGGCTCCTTAAAGGTGAAAGGGGGCCTGTGATGTCCCTTAAGAAGCATTTTTTCTTATTCTCGAACCTCCCTGTTAGTTTAAAGGAGGAAGTAAGAAAGTTTCCTTATCTTAAATACTGAAGGAAGCCGAGTGGTCACCTTTTTCCATCCTCTATAGTTTTCAGACGTCAGATTTCTCACTTATGTGACATTAGATGGTGGATTTATTGAGTTTATGCAACTTATATCAAATTTCAGATTATACTACAGCAACGTAGGTTAACGATAATGTTACGAAATAATTATGTACCGGTTTCTTTACCCAAAACTATTTTATTAGTTCCCAGATCTGCAGACTATGGAGGAAAACAGAACCGGAGAAAAATCATTTGTAATTAATAAATAATTAAAAGCACAAAATACTTAACAGGGGTTTTTATTACCCAAAAAGACATTTAAATAGCAATAGGCTTCAACCAGTATGAATTCATTCACATTTACAACAATGCCATAGTTATGTTAAATAAATACAGATAAAATATCTGATATAAAAAAGTACATACAATTTTACATATAATTTAAGATAAATGCTTTGCCCTAAATATATAATTAAAGTGCAATCTAGAATAGAATTGCAGAATAGAATTTACATCACAGTCTTACGTAAGAAGGAGGAATCACTTGTAGCTATTAATAACTGTACCTTCGGTACACTACATTCCTGCCGTGGGAAAGTAATATGCCCTGCATTCTGAGTGATCGCATCAATAAGGAATTAACTTAACAACACGAAAGCAGAAAACTAACGAATGACGAAGCATAATGAAGTAGAGAACGAACGTAAACTGAATGAAGAAAATCAAGAGAAATGACCAAGTGGACAGTTGCTTAAGGCTTAGAAAAATAAAGAATTAATTCATCACTGTAACGTTACTTACATGAGAAGAAACAGAAGTCCGGAGTTGAGTTCACTTATAGAAAAACACTACATCTTCCTTATGCTGTAGAGATCTCACTTTACAAGGCAATAACGGGCGTTTGCCCGAAGATCACTGACTCAAAGCTAACAGGCTTATTGTTCCGACCTGTCCATGGCGAGGGCTGACGTCGATCTCCCTGCTCGCAAAAAACATACCGGAACCTATCTCGCTCACTGACGAAAAAAATGGCGAACCGGAAGTGATGTTATCACCCAGAATATTCGAGGCTATTACCAATATTACAATGAGAATATTACGAATATTAAATACATAATTAGTAAGTAAGAAAATAATAAAAAGAATTTAAGAAAAATAAATAAACATTAATTAAACAATAACAAAAAACAGAAATATATAACTATGAAACAGCTGAATGTAATATTGAATGACCAATGGAAATATCTGGAAATTTTCTGATTAGTTAAACAACTGACGATAATAATAATACATGGAAATTTCTGAACAGTTAAAAAAGTGAACCAATGGAAATATCTAGGAAGTTTCTGAATAGTTAAACAACTGAAGGTAATAATAATAATATAACCTAAAAACAGTGAAGCTATTGAATGCAAGGTAATTAATTAGAATAAAAATAAAGAGATTAAATAATAAAAATACAATATTAACAATGGGCCACAAAGAAGTGGCACAATTATTATATTATCTAGAAGTATTAAATAAAAATATCACTACTTTGATACGACACAAAAAATTAAACTCGTTATTATGAGCAAAAAAGCCGTGAATTTCAAAATAACAGTCCATTGTGAGCAGAATATCTATTAACTAAGCTCCATAAATAACTATTTTTGGAAAAGAGTAGCGTACTGCATGTAGTTCATTATTGTCTATTTGTTAAACAATTTAGGATTGGATATAGTATAAAGTGATCAATGTCACGATAAATGACATCGAAGCGTGGATATAAAATACGTAAATTAGGCCCATAAACATACCTCTTACATATCCATATAACAAAGGAAAGGAGTACTGTCTAATTAACCTTAAAGAATACAAATATATTTTTTTAAAGTCAACAATTAGGCCTACAACTGTTTAATTGCACGTATGTTTGATCTCAATACTTATGACAAAACAAAGAGGAACATAATCATAATAATAATAATGATAATACATACAGAAATAATAGCAATAGACCTAACAATGACAATACCATTAAGAATAATTATAGTACTAGTAGGCTAATAATAATGCAATATTCATATCATAATATAACAAAAATAATATTATAATAAAAAAATAATATAATACAAATATAATAATAGGCCTTTAATATAAATATAATAATATAATACAAATATTATAATAGGCCTATAATAAAAATATAATATAATAAAATATAATAATATAATAATAGTGCTAATAATAATAATAATAACAATATTAATCAAGTGTACCGGTAATAGATGCAGCTGCAATATTATAAAAATGCTAGACAAGTTTTTTATATCATAGACTACACAGTCTTTATGTTCTCAATAAAATAGTACTGTATGCCATTAAAAAGAGGATAGTTCCACCAAGCGCTACGCAGTTTTGTTCTATGTATAGGCCTATGCACATTTAACTTTAAAGCAAGTTTCTGTTCATGAAATAACATTTATAGGCTTATGTTACCATTCTTTAGGCCTGATGTTACAGGTTAATGTAAGAAAATGCACAAGTCAATGAAAGGCGATAAATTCCAAGTTTTTTTTAAGAAGAATATAATACCTACTCAAGCACATTGATAAAATAGAACACAAGAATGGAATCTACACAATTTCACATAAATAAATAATTTTTTTTAAAAAGTCGATTTGGGGTGGATTTGATCCTGAAACCTCTCGATCACTAGATACGCACGTTACCCCGAGACCAAGAACACACTGTGAAGAGGATTGTCCATACCGGGTAGCAAAGAGCCTATCGCATCAGTGGCTCATAGAATAGAAAAAACACTTACCGTATTTCGACATTGGACTTTACTTCGGAGCCCTGCTAGTTTTCTTATGTTACATTATTGTATTATTTCATTCATTGGTACCATAATACGCTGAATATTCTTGTGATAAATGCGGATGTTGTAACGTTGTGTTTCCGTTACGTATAAAAAGTGCTATGGACCACGAGGGAAGTATTCATAAACAAAGGAAACCATAGAAACTATCGATACTGTGTCAGTTTTGTTTGAATTGCAGGAAGAGGAAAGTGCGCATGCGTGCGCCGGAAAGTAGAAAGGAAGACCGTTAACGTCTTGAGAGGAGAGGAGAGGAGAGGAGAAGAGAGCAGTCAGTAAGAACCAGACAGTCAGCGTCGAGAGTCAGAATTGGAAGGTTGAAGTAGAAGGTTGTGGAGTTGGTTGACGAGGCCTGGAGTGAGCGGCAGTCGTAACGACGTAGTGGCCTGACGTTCCCTGTCAGACATAATTTGAAGACGACCATCTAAACTGGGAACCAACGACCGATGGCTATGTGGAGATAGCTGTGGATGGGAAGGAGTCTGAACGTTAGTTGGCTTATGACGTGGCCGCCGGCAGCGAACATCCGCTGGGAGAAGAGGAAATGGGCCGAGTCTAAGTGACGCTTAGATGTGGAATGGGATCCAACAGGAAATGGACAGTCGACAGAAGAAGGAATGACAAGAAGAATGAAGAACAACACTAATCTACTTCTTGTTGAGTATAAAAACTATTGATATCAGACACTTCTTTTGGTTTTTTGGAAATATAGAAGAGTATTGGTAACTCTAGCCCTGTAGATTCTAACTCATGTTTGACTAATAGATTATTAGAGAAACAAGGAAGGCTTTGATTGTAGAAATATTGGTTAAACAGGACTAGTAGAATGTTAGAAGAATTAATGGCAACACAGTAATCCAAAGTTTCCATTCCTGTCGGAAAAGTTAAGATAGAAGTAGTTGAGAAGAAAGAAGGGAACAGTAAATATAAATCTCTATACTTAGGGCGTTTATAAGTGGTTGAACCACTAACGAATACGTAGCTAGGTTCAGCTGGAGTTGCCTATAAATGCTTTTACATTTTTAAGACAGGTCGCGAGGAGAGTAAGGAAGAAATTATAAGGGGCATAAGAGTAATCCTTATTTGGGCTTCTCCCACTTGGGTTTTGTTCAGTTGACAGATGGATATCTACATGTTGGATGGCATGCTGGCCTGTAATGTTTAATTGCTTTATTAATAAAGAGATTTACTAGGAGAAGGATTTGGAATAGAGCAGAACAAGTGTGAAAGTAGAGAAAGATAGGAATGAGAGAAAAGAAGTTTGGTTGGTAGTGACTCACTTAAGAATGAAAGTAAAGATTATCAGATGTGTAGTTCAAGTTCAGAGTTAGGTTAAAAGAGGAGAAAAAGAAAAGAAAAGAAGTGAGAGAGGGAGAAAATAGAGAGGTTACTTAGGTGGTGTTAATTAGTTTCGTATTGGAATTCAAAGGGAATTCAGAAACATAAATGGGCACAGATTGAAATTAAGTAACGGGAAGACATAATTGAATGTAAAGGGAAATTTTGTGAGTTTGTATTAGGAAGGAACTTGAATAAGCTACGCCGAATAATACAGTACATTGAGTCAATATAATTATAGTGAGTTAGAGAAAAGAACGTCGGGTTAATGGAAATTCACTTTGCAATTAAATTGGAGGAAAAAAATGCATAATTCAAATTCAAGGTTAGGTTAGAATAGAAAAGAATTTCACGAAGTTGGAGGATAGATAGAAGTTACTGAAAAGGGTGTAGATGGGTTTCAAATTAGAATTCAGGGGAATTCAGAAACATAAATGTACACAAAACCAAAAGTAAGTAAAAAGAGAGCATAATGGTTATACAACGAAAGGGTTAGTGAAATTGAAGTAGATAGGAATTTGAATGAATTACGACTAGAAATGACAGTATTGTGGGTTGAAGTGAATTTAAGAGAAAGGGTGAGTAGCATTGTAAAATCACTTAAGGTGAATGTAAACAGAAAAGAAAAGAGACCTGATGATTCTATTATAGTTCTTTGACTGGACGGACAAGGACAACCTAGTACAGTGAGAAAGTAAAATAAAATACATTATAATTGAAAATGAACATTTATTAAAAGAAGCATTTACAGTGTGGGATCTTATAAGGTTTCTTTGTTGTGAAGTTTGATGAAAGAAATATTTGATGTAGAATTCGGAAATCAACCTGTAACAGAAATTCAGAAATTACTTGGTTAGAAGGTAGTAAACCAGTGAGATTAATTCAGAATACTAACCTTATTAAGAGCAGGAAGTTTAACCTGGTGTTTCTTATTGTAAATGTTCATTTTGGGATGATAATAATAGTATATAAACAGTTATAACTTAACAGATACATTGTTGGTGAATAGATCTTTGGCATAAATATATAAAGAATTAAATCTAGTGTAATTAAAAGTTAAATCTGTAAAACAATTACAAAACAACCTGACTATTGTTGAATAAAACATTATTGTTATTTGTTAAAAAAATAGTTAGAGTGGCTTTATTATTTACGTGGTGAAATAAATGTAGTAACCCCTTTAAATATTAAGAACCCCTCCCTATCTCCACTGTCTAAAAGCTAAGCCGAGAGCCATATATATATAACCTTGTATATATATATAAAATATTTTGTGACTGGACTTAAAAATAAAAAATTTAATCAAGAAAGCAGTTAATTGTGGTACTTAGTTAATTGGTGAATTAGATAATGAATTGGTAGATGGCGCCCTATATAAATGGTTCTACCAACAAAAGAGAGAATTTTGATAAGAGTGAAATTACAGTCAAGAAGTTTGAGAACACCCTGTAGGATGTTTTGGTAGTGGCATTAGCATTGGAATGTTAGCATACGCGTGTCGTACCTTGGAATATTAAAACAGGTGCACTTACGTAACTGGGTCACTGTCACGATAGTTTATCAGACGTCAGAGCTAGATTACGTAAAGATATACTATTGAAAAAAAGATTAATAAAATAAACTTTAAATTGTAAAGTAAAGTAGGAAAAGTCCGTAACAGAGTTTTGACGTCCATAGCGTGGGGCGATATAAGTAAAGTTGTGAGGCCATATAAGTAAAATTGTGGAGTGTTGTGTAAGTAAAATAGTGGGGGTAATATATATATATATATATATATATATCAAAACACAATTTTCTGAGAGAATAATAACGATTATATTTAAGTACTGTTGATATTTTCCTGGACTTATATAGGTGACTATAACAGACAACTTGACTATTGTTCTCTAATCTCTTTTTCTCTTTTCAGTCTCTTTTCTTCTTGTTGAAATTGTGAATACATTAACATGGCTACTTATGTTGATCCTCATTTTCAAATACGAGCAGCTATTAGAAAGTTAAGAAAGGCAGATTTGGAGGCAGAATGTGATAGGGTTAGGTTACCAACTACTGGTACTAGAGATGAATTAAGACAACGTCTATTAGAATATGCTCGTAAAACCCCTCAGTCATTTCAAGTGTTAATTACTGCATTTGGGTTAAGTGAAGAAGTCTTGCAGGAAGAGTTAACAGAACATAACATAACAATTCCTCAGGATTCATACGGAGATTTAGTATATGCATGGGTAAAGTTATTGCGTACAAAAGCGATTGCGACTTCTGATTTAGAAGAATCTGTACCAATAATACCGTCATTTACAATTCAGTTAGAGCCGCTTAAGCCTAATATTTTGGATTTGGTCCGTAATTGGAACATTAAATTTAAGCGTGGGGATAGTATTTAATTATTTCTGGAAAGATTGGAAGATTCAAAACAAAGTTCTAGGGTACAAGACGTAGAATTATTATCAGTATTACCAGAAATTTTACAAGATTCAGCTTTGCTGTGGTATAGGAACCAACTAGTAGATTGGCCTACATGGGAAGCTTTTCTGAGAGATTTTAGGGAATATTACTTACCTATTGATGAAGAAGATTCTCTTTTAGATGAAATTCGACAAAGAACGCAAGGTCCTAAGGAATCTATCTCCGATTATGTAAATGCTATTCAAACTCTAATGAGGAGGCTGAGCATTGCGATGGGTCCTCAACAGATGATAAAAAATATTCTAAAAAACTTACGTCCAGATGTTAAACTATACATTCGGCCTGCAGGAATTCAATCCATAACATACTTAATCCAGATAGGAAGACAATATGAACAAATATTGTTGGATTCTGAGAAATATAATCCTCCTCCTACTCAGGTTAGAGCTATCATAAAGGAAACAGCTTACAAACCTCGAATACAAGCTGCTATACTTTCAGTTTATACAGCGTTAGGAGTTCAAGGGAAAATGGAAAATAAACCTACTGAGTTACAGAAAAAAATGTTAGCTTTTCTACTAAGATGTTGGATAAGGAGAAAAATTCAAACCACATTAATAATTCTAGGATGGTTAATACAATGGGAAATAAGGAAAATCATAAGGAACTGGGAGAAACTAGTAATGCAAGAAATTTTCGGTTTTCTAATAATCTAAGATGTTGGGATTGTGATAGATTGGGACATAGGCAGTTTGAATGTAAAGCACCCCGTAGAGTTAATTCACATACAGTAGTTAAGTGTTATAATTGTAATAAATTAGGACAAAGGTCCATAGATTGTAGGATGCCTAAAAGAGATAATTCAAAGGTTACAAATTCATTACGACAATTACCTAATAACCATACCTGTACGATGTTGAATATTAACCCTACAGATTTAGTAAATGGCGATAGATGTTTTGTTGAACTTTTGTTGGAAGATATTACATTCATACCTTTGATAGATTCAGGTTCCGACAGAACTTATGTGGGCGAAAAAGGTGATTTTTTTGTGTAAAATGTTAGATGTTAAATGTTCAAATGTAAAATGTTTAATAGTGGAAGAGTCTAAAACAAAAGTAGTACAATTAGCAGATAAAACTTATAGTTCTATTACAGGGGAAAGAATATTTGAAATGAAGTTACAGGATAAAAGTTTTCAAATAAAGTGTAAAATTATGCCAAACTTAGCAGTGGATATGATTTTGGGAATGGATGTCCTAAAACAAATTGGCTTGGTGGTAGATTTACAAGATGGAACTTGGTATTTCAAAGATGAACCGACGAAAATTTTTCAGTTTGTTAGGGCAGTAGATTTGAAAGAAGAAGATCAGTTACACAATATTCTAACTCTTCCCACTTCTCAGGAGAAAGATAAATTAGATAAATTTTTGGAAATACAGTTACAAAAATTTGATCAGTGTACGGGACTTACAAATTTAATTTCTCATGTCATTGATACAGGTGATGCTAAACCTATAAAACAAAGATATTATCCGGTATCTCCCATTCTTGAGAAAACAATTCATGCAGAAATAGATAAAATGTTGGCAGAAAATGTTATAGAACCGTCAAATTCACCTTGGTCTTCTCCGGTAGTAATGGTGAAGAAACCAGATCGTACATGGAGATTTTGTGTGAATTTCAGAAAAATTAATGGATGCACTAAACGAGATAGTTACCCCTTACCATATATTGAACATGTTTTGAGCAAATTGCGACACGCCCGTTACATAAGTACAATAGATTTGAAAAATGGTTATTGGCAAGTTCCATTAGATGAAGCAAGTAAAGAAAAAACAGCATTCACTGTACCTGGTAGAGGATTATATCAATTTCGAGTTATGCCGTTTGGAATTCACAACGCCCCAGCCTCATTTCAAAGATTAGTTGACACTATATTACGAGAGGAGATAGGAGAAAAATGCTTTTGTTATTTAGACGGTATAGTACTTATTAGTGAAACCTTAGAAGAACACTTGATCTTGTTAGAAAAAGTTTTTGAGAAGTTGAGAAAAGCTTACCTGAAAATTAATAGAGAAAAATCAAAGTATTGCAGAAGCGAATTAAAATATTTAGGCCACATTATTACTCCATTGGGAATTGCCGTAGATCCAGATAAAATCTCGTGTATCCTTGAATATCCAGCCCCTACTAAAGTCAAGGAAGTACGAGCATATTTAGGACTAGCTTCTTGGTACCGACGATTCATTCCATTTTTTTGGAAGTCATAAAGCCCCTCACTGCACTTCTGAAAAAGAATCAGAAATGGCGTTGGACTGCGGAATGTCAGGAATCTTTTGATACGTTGAAATCAAAATTATCTAGTAGCCCCATATTAACGTGTCCCGATTACAATAGACCTTTAGTACTCCAGACAGATGCAAGTTTTTCAGGACTAGGAGCAGCGTTAATTCAATTAGGAGAGGATGGAGAAGAAAAAGTAATTGCATATGCTAGTAGAACTTTAACCGTAGGAGAACAAAAATGGGCAATAGTCGAAAAGAATTATTAGCTATACTGTGGGCTGTTCAGAAATTTCGTCCTTATCTAGAGGGTTATCATTTCAAAGTATACACTGATCACTTTGCGCTTAAATGGTTAAATAAATTACAAAATCCGACTGGACGACTAGGTAGATGGAGTTTATTGCTCCAAGAATATGATTTCGAAGTAATACATAGACCTGGTAGATTACAGAAAGTTCCCGATGCCTTGTCTAGGATACACAAAGGGAAGATTCAAAACAAAACGGTAGAGGAAGAATTTTGTCTCTTGTTGACTAATAATTCAGAAGAAGTAGTATGGGAAAATGTACGAGACGCATGGTTTTTGAAGCGAAAAGCGCAAGTACAGAATAAACCTAAATTTTGGCCAGATTGGAGGGTTGTAGATGGAAAATTATATCACTTGAGATTAGATCAGTTAGAGCAAACATTAGAAGGAACGGTGAACAGGTGGAAGTTAGTCATACCACAAGAATATAGGAATAAAATATTACACGAATGTCATGATTTACCTACTGCAGGACATATGGGTCTAACTAAAACTTTTTTCGCATAGCTAATAGATATTATTGGCCAGGAATGTTTAAAGATGTTGCAAAATATGTAACTTCTTATGAAATATGTCAAAAACAGAAAGTGTTACAAACTACTCAAGCCGGACCAATGCATTTTTATCAGAAAGAAAAACCATGGATTACTGTAGCTACTGATTTATTGGGACCATACCCACGTTCCAAGCAGGGAAACAAATATGTTCTCGTATTTCAAGATACCTTTACCAAATATGTGGAGTGTAAAGCAACCAGTAGAACAGTTCTCGAAGCGTTCTATGAATTAATTATCCTTAAATGGGGAATTCCGCGATATTTGCTAATGGATAATGGACCGCAATACACTAGTAACTTACTACGAACTATAGCTAAAACATTTAATGTAACTCCTTGTTATCTTCCAGTATATTCACCACAAGGAAATCCAGTAGAATGAGTTAATCGAGTATTGAAAACTATGATTTCTAGTTACATTCAAAATGATCAAACTGTCTGGGATGTTTATTTAAAAGAATTTACTTTTGCTTTGAATACTGCTAAACATAGTTCCACTGGATGCACTCCTTATATGCTAAATTTTGGGAAGGAGGCTGAAGTTTTAAGTAGATTAAATGTTATTGAAAACCAGCCTATAGTTAAAGAACTTCCAAAGAGTTGGATTGAGAGGTTAGATAGGTTGAGAAAGGTAAATCTAATGGTCAGACATAACATAGAAACTGCTTATAAAAAGTCGAGCCATCATTATAATCTCCGAAGGAGAGAAGTAAAATTTTGCCCGGGAGACCTAGTGTTGAGAAAAAACTTTAAACTTAGTGATTCAGCGCAAGGTTATACGGCAGGCTTAAGTGAAAAATTTCTTGGTCCTTACATCATAAAGAAAAGGATCAGTGAGAATAGCTATGAATTGACGAACCGCTATGGCAAAAAGTTAGGGAAGTGGCATGCAAAGGGTTTAAAACCTTTTGTACTAGTGTAGACCTTCCCTGGTTGTTTGATAAAGAAAAAAATGTTCCATTATGAAAGCAAACATTCTTTTTTGGTAAGAAAGGGAGGAATGTAACGTTGTGTTTCCGTTACGTATAAAAAGTGCAATGGACCACGAGGGAACTATGCATAAACAAAGGAAACCATAGAAACTATCGACACTGTGTCAGTTTTGTTTGAATTGCAGGAAGAGGAAAGTGCGCATGCGCGCGCCGGAAATTAGGCTGTGTTCCAAATTCGAGTGCGGAAGTGCGGAAGTGCGCACTCGCGCACTTGCACTGCCCTTGACTGCTCACGCACTACCCTTGCACTCGATGCACACTCTATGCGAAATGGAACGATCTACACTCGATGTGCACTCGATCACCGGAAGTGCTTATGGGTACCGGAAATAATATGATGTTTATGCCTGCTTTCCTCTAGGGAGCAATGAAATCGCTTTGTTTCGCGTTTTGGTTGTCGTTTGTTTATCGGCTTTCGTTCAAAGCAGTGGCGGGAGCAAGTATGGAAGCCGTTCCAAAACATCAAATAGCAAGTAAGAGAAACAATTTTTTTTTTGCCAGATTAAAGAAGAATATGACCATTTTATATTGTTTTTTAACCATTTATTTATTTATGTATTTATTTTTGAAGGTACAATCCCTGAGATAAGAGCATAAGAACAAACACACTTGTAGAATTTCAAAATCTTAGAACAATACCTATATTTGCATGACTCCTCTTGCTCAAATGTGTTCCAATTGAGTCCTTTACCACTTTCTTATATCTATTTTTTTTAATAGCTTAATTTCATCAGGTAGCTGATTATATAAATTGATGCACTGCCGTATAGCATTCTTTGATCCGTGCCGTGACATACAAAAGTTGAGGTTTTGTGTATATCCAAAGGGCGTCTTAAGTTGTCCATATTCTTTTGTAACAGCGATGAGTGCGAAATTTTACAAAACAACTTCCTTTAGCTGTAATTAGCTTATATAATGATAGATAAATTTCATGTTCGTTTGTTGAATACTAAGATTCATTTTACTCAGGTCTAAGATCTTATGAATTCATTGAGTATTTTAGATTAATGTTCAATTTTGTAGGGTACTAAGTACAATTTTTCCATGTCTGCAGGATAAAGCTGCAACAAATTGTGCTTTGACATTGAAGCAGTAACAAACTACAAATAGCTCTGCATTGGTGCAATTGATGACAAATATGGGGTTTCTAAAGCCTCTGTAAGCTGTGCTTTCAAAATGTTGACAATAAATCAGTAGACACAGCCATTTTTTCTGATTTTTCTTCCTATTGTGTTTTTCAAAATGTTTATTACATATGGATCCTTTTTATAGAATAGGGCAACCATAAATCGGTAATACACAGTAATCAGAACTGTGGAGTTCCCATGCAAGAACGCACCATAACCTTCTCTCTAGCCTGTTTTAGAATGATTATTAATAGTTACAGTATAACTGTGTGCAGCAATTTTCGTCTGTTCCAATACCAGCGAGTTATTATTTTGCAGACAGACACAAATTAAATGAATCTAATTTTGTAATGGTAGCATTAAATTCTACAAAAAGTTTCCTAATGAATTAAAAACATTTCAGCACCTGCCTTTAAATGACAAGATTGTTGATACCAAACTTTCTTTACAATCATGGCTTCTCTTTAATACCAGATTCTAATTTGGCTAATCTTAGTTACAGTACTTTTATTTTAACCAAAAAACAAATATCAAAGATTTTTTAAAAATATCTGTGCCTGAAAACCAGTTACTTATCTTTTTCCTGTATGCTTAATGTGGCTGCAAAATTATGTCTTCCAAGGGATTGAGAATCCATCATAGTTAACAATTTTTGTTGAAAAAATATATTTTTTCTAGCAGGAAGTCATGAAGGTTATTGAATATTCAATTTAACTATTTTTGAAACCTCTTTAACTGTCTTACATAATCAGATATCCTGACAGAACATCTTAAAAGATATACTTAAACAAATTTTTAAGATTATGTGCATAAAACTGTAACTGCATTTATGAAATTGTTCTTAGAGAACTGCTCAAAACTGGGTTTAGTTGGGATGGACAAACCATCCCTTCCCTTGCAGTGTTCTCTTCGAGTTTAGGAAGTTGCATGATACTGGGCCATGGAGTGACAAATAATTAGAGGGGTTATCGATATAATTCATTTCTGTACATCAATAATGGACAATTAATATCAGGTGTGATGCATCACATAACTTTCTCTTCCTGGGAATTAAAAATATATTTTTCTCATTTGATGCAGAACATCAAGTCGTGCATATTAACTTCTCTCGGCCTAAGTTTGTGCCAACAATGGGTAGCAAGAATGCTATATCATAAGTCTGTTCTATCCACCAATATGTTATTCATCTCTGTAGGCTTTATATTAGTTAAGAATAGGGGAAAAATCCCGAAGGAAACAGAAGCAGTAAAATGTCAGCAAGACATTTGCATTCTGAGGACAGACGTGTTGAATAACAAGAAAACATTTAGTAATATCATTTGTCTTCATAATATTGCCATTATGCATCATCACTACTGTAGACCTATTATTTTGCGTAATTTATTTTTTGACTCCTGTAGAATTTAGGTTTTTGAATATAATAAAGTTTACAATGATCTTCATTTACTGTGCACATATGACTAAAATGTTCCATCCTATTTAGTCTCTTTTTACATGCAATAAAAAAAATTAATGTGCATGCTGTATTCTTTGATTCTAGAAACATGAGAAACGGCCATATTTGAGGTTAGGTCACAAAACTTGCACTTGTTCTTCCCACATGTAACGCTACTGGTAGCATTGTATTATGCAGTCAAAATAAGTTGAACGACCATGTCCAGCCAATCAGTGTGTTCGGAGAAACCTACGGGCCACGTAACCCACACCACAAACATGGAGCAGGGGGGTCATAGTCAAGCGGGTCATAGTCTGCAGTCATAAGAACTATATCCCACAATCCGAAATAAAGCACTGGATATAACAGGAAATCAAGTGTTGGTACTTAATTTAAACAGATGATTTAACTTTAATTTCACAAATTTATATCAAACTATAATCACATAAAGATACATAGATTACAATTTGTCTAAAAAATGTTGAATCCTGCACCAGCAGCAAGTCTCTCCTACACAGCTCTAGGTATGGGTCCTCTGCATCTAGCTGCCTCTTTCTAAAATACTGTGGTGCTATCGAAGGCAGGGCTAAATAGGTTGTGGGATTGGGAAGTTATGCATCATAAAACCATCCCATAGGATTTCCAATGCCCTCCATACATACTCCAGTTGCATGGGCAATATTCTCCTTGTATCTTCTTGCAAGATTCTCCCATCTGAAAAAGAATAAAACAGTTATCATTATTACAACTTGGCAGAAGAGTAAAACAGGGCGCGCACACGTCCCCCTTCCATTCAATACCTACCTGCCTGGCCGTTTCCCCTAACCCGTCGGCCCTCCTAGCCACCTGCCGGCCGCTGCTCAACACCGGTAATAATATCTCACAATTAAAAATACCCTCTTACCAAACATATTTTGCACGGCCTGTTTTATTTTTTTAGACCCTTGAACCATACATAATATTTCGCAATTATAAAAAGACACCGTAATATAGCTTAATTGATGCAGGAAAATTCCCTTGCACCAACACTTCTCTTTTTCATAACAAAACCCCTACTTTCCAGGCGGGTTGGAGTGGGGGACTCATGCACGGCCTGTTTTACTTTTTACCCTACAACTTTAACACGAAAAGCATCCCTGACAGAGAAATAAACTACATTAAAGTACACAAAGCACTAATTGTCTTCCAAGGTCTCCATATATCTTAAAACGTCAGATGACTCAAAGCAAATAATGTCTCTTGAACCAATCAATAGTATGGCTAAATTACTTCTTGTGAGAAAAATTAGGGATTTTCCCAAAACGTGAGCTTAAAGCACTGTCATCTAGAGGAAAAGTGTAATACATAGGCCTACTCTTATGCTTACCGTTCTTCCTGTGAACGTTGCTTCAAGAAACATTGAGTTTTAACATATCCTCATCCTTCCCTGAAAATATAAATATCATATGGTTAGTAATCTATCATGATGGGTAAAGAAGGCTCAATGATAATAAGTTATTAAAAAAGATTTAAGACTGCAAAAATGATGTGCTACTGTGCCGATTATTCAGCACATATGCTTTTCTAGTTAACTATTTTATCTTTTCAGGTACTTACACTTTGCGAAAACTTTTTGGATTTTGTTGAGGGTGTGGAATTAGTTGCCGCGGCCTTGCAGCTGCCTTATGCTGAGCAAGAGTCGGTGGCAGTGATTTGCGTTGGAGCTGAGCTAGCGGAGGTTCGCGCATTATTTTTAAGTGAGTCTCCGCCCACTACTTTAAAGCAGCTCCGGTCTCTTGGCCCTAAGTTAAAGGACATTGCCGTTACCCGAGGCAGGTTGTCACAAAAACAATTTACAGAGGAGGTTCTCTCGGAAAGTAAACCTTACGGGAGGAATAAACATTTTCAAACTCAAAGGACTAACCTAACAAATAAGAGGGAACGCAAACTGTTGTTTTGTAATTATTGCAGACGTAGGGGGCATGTCAGGAAACAGTGTTGGAGAATTACTGGAAATAGGAATTCATATACCCGGGGTGCCCCTACTTCCAGTTATTCTAGGCCAAACCCTCAAGCAACTGATTTTCAAAATTCTGGATCTCTTTCTGTGGTGCTACGTGATCATTCTATATCTGCCATTGATAACGGCAGTTGTAGTATGTGTATCCAGTTATATCAACAAATACATTCTTTAGGTACTGAGTTGAAAACAGTTGATCGGTATAAACGGGATTTAGAAAATCAATTATCTGAATTCAAAACCACTAGTCAGCAATTACAGGGAATTAATCAGGGTTTAGAGAAGGATAATCATAAATTGTATCAAATGCTACAATCCGCCGATCAGCATAAACAGGATTTAGAAAAACAGTTATCTGATTTCAAAACCGCTAATCAGCAACTACACGAAATTAACCAGAGTTTAGAGGAGGAAAATCTGAAATTGAATCAAACGCTACAATCCGACGCTGAACAAAAGTTAAGGATGCGGATCGTATGACTGAGCTAATTATGATCGAAGAAGGTTTGAATAAAGAAATTGGAAATATGACCGAGACATTAAATGTTCAAAAGTTTAAAATAGCACAATTACAATATGAGTGTCAGCAGTGGCACAATGGTGTAAGCTCTGGTTTGATCAGTGATAGTCAGAAGTTACACGTATCCAATCAAAGTCTTAAGAAAGAAAATAGTAAGCTCTATCAAAAGTTGCGTACCGCCTCTGAAAGACAATCTGACCTGGAGGAACGTGTAAATGAACTTACGGTTATCAGAGAAAGTTTGTACGCAGAAATCGAAGAGTTACGCGACACTGTAAATATTCAGAAACAAAGTATAGCTGAGCATGAAAATGTGTCTCACGCATTAACAAATAGTTCCAACTCTGATTCGGGGGCAGTAAAACCCTCTGCACGAAAAGGTAAGGGTAAACGTCATGTAAAAGATTCTGCCAATCCTGTTCTAACCTGACCCAGGTTTTTATTTCTCTAAGCGATGAAAGGCAAGTTCATATGTCCCTATTGAAAATGGCTTAAGGATTTTGCTTGCCAGGGGTCTCCATGATTTGGGCATGGTGATTTGGGAGCTGACGTTCCCGGCTTTCCGAGTCTTAGGTCTTCTTTTCGGCTTTTGTCTATGTTCTCTATTATGTAGTAAAATATTTTGGTCTAAATTTTATATATATATATTCCCTTGTATTTTTCATACCTATGTTTTTTTTTGATAAAATGAATAATAAAATTAAATATATCAAAGTATATGTTTTGCCAAGTTTCGTTATGGCTTTAAAACTTAAAAAGTCTAATTCAAATTTTGGGAGTTTTTCTGGGGTTTTCTATTTTATTCAAAATTTTAGGCCCAAGCCGCTTTAAGTATGAAAATGCGAGTTTTAATTGTTTTTCAAAATTTAGTATTTGTCTAGTTTGTGCAATTCTTTATTAATCTTGTACCTTGTAATTTTGCTAGTACTTTTGCTTTAGACTTAGCATATTCATACTTATTCGGCATTTTTGTTTTGGGGAGGGTTATATGAAATCACTATGCAATTTTGATTAATATCGGTTTATTCTTCACTGGTTCCAGTTGCCATTTTCAATCCGGTTCTATTATCATTCCATAATGCGTTTTCTGCCACTTGCTCTTGTTTACATGTTACGTCTCTAGCTTGTCGGTCGTTCCTCTCTGATGTTTTGTTATTGTTTTGTTTTGGTTTAGATTTTGTTGAGTTTTCTTCTTCTTTCTGCATACCTGAATATCCTTTTGTTTTCATCCGTTTCCTGAAAAGAAATAGTAATTTTCAATATAATTGTTTTTTTAAATTTTTTTTCTATCTGAATTTAATTGGTATTTTCAAAAATGATTAAGCAAACAAGCTAAGCTTTACAGACTATTTTCCCCTAGACTGCAGACTCCTAAGTACAGGCTTTAGCGGTATATTTTGCTAATAAAAATAATAAATATAATATAAACAGTCTTTCTCAGCAGTAATTTAACTATAAGCCATTATATTTCACACTACCGAAATTACATAGTTATCATAAATATTATTGGTTTTTGGCATTATATCAGAGATAAAATATATTTTCTACAAATCTAAATTTTCAGATAAAAAAAAATTCATTATCCTGGAAATTTTGCTATAATTTATTAGCTTCTGTAAAATTTTTCACTTTATACAGGCCAATTAGTGAGCTTTCTTATTTCAAATATAAGATTTGGAAGAGTCTAATATAAAAAAAAACCTGAGACATTCCATTGTTTTGTATTATATAAATAATCATTCTATAATGCAACAAAATATTATAATCTAATATCCTTAGATGTTAATGCTTCCCAGATTGAGCATTTCTCGAATGAGCTTACCAAAAATGAATGAATAAAAAAAAACTAAAGAAGTAACTAAGACATAAAAAACTAATACTAATCATCATTTGTGTCTAAAACCTCTATAATGGTTACCATGCTTGTGTCCTAATGGTCTGTCGGCTCGGCAAAACATTTAGTTCATATTACAGAAGTAACTGCTACTTCAGCTATGTTTTCTTCCGACTTTGAGTTTCAAAAGATAAAGAAATATATAATACAGCAAGGATATTGTATAAAAAAAAAATATATATATTTCTAAATAAACATGAAAACTGTATATAACTAACCTGAAAATAAAAGGGTAAAGTTAATTTTCCCAATTTGACTTATTAAAACGCCGTGTATTTACATATATTACGTGCCATGATTATTAATTTGCACGTATGCAATTAGTGATTTTCATTTTCATCTGTTGGTTTTCTTGTGTCTGTTGCGCGGTTTGTTTGTCGTGCGTTTGTTGGTCGTCTCTGACTCCTCCACGAGAGGGCACCTCAGCTTTCCGTTCGCAGCTCGCGGGGGTGTCTGCTAATTTCGTGGAGGAGGTCTCATTTTTTATCTGTGCTGCCGGGCAGCTTTGTTATTTCGGGTCTCACAGAGCGGGGCGTCAGCATTGTGTTCCGTTTCCGCCCCATGTGGGCGAGGATTTATTTGCTTTTTGTTTCAGACTCCCAACTCGACTATCTGTTTTCTGAAGGAAAAATTTTCGCTATGTAAAGGCATGGCCTACTAGCGATGCGTCGCCCTCCGATCCAGGACAGTGGAAGAGTGCAGCGAGCGACGAAGAATTTCCTTTCAAAAATAAAACAACCTTACTTTCCAATCACTCCGCGCTCCGTCACTCCAATTCCAATTTCCATCAATTCATTCCTCATATGTTTTAGTCCGCACTATCCAACTATCCATTTATGTCATCATTTATTCATTACATTTCATTTTTCTATCATTCGCATTAATCTTTTCTCTGCGTCATTCTATTTTCATCTCATTTACCTTTTCATTTCATATGTTATATCATCATTAAATTTAATTATTAATTTAGCTTAATTTATCATTATTTATTAAATTGTTGTTGTAAAAAAATTATGTAACTTAATGCTGATGTAGATATTAAAATAATTGTAAATAATAACATCTATGAGGCTTCACCCTTATGTAAATATTCTCTTTTAATCGTTGTTTATTCAAGTTCAGTTTTTTATATTAATAGTTACTTGAAAAATTAATTGTATATACAAACAAAAAAGGGGCCTTTCATATTCTATATATGGCTATCTATAGCTATTGGGGCTTATCCTTTAGTTGAAAGTTTTGTAAATTAATATTGTCCGGTGTATATAAATTTTCTAAAATTCTTATTTGTAGCACATAATATTTCATAAAACTGTAATTGCTAATAGTTTGAAGTTATAAAATTCTACTATGATTTGTAAATTAAAATAATGTCCCTTCTGGATCGTTTTCTATTAACAATTATTTATAAATAAGATACCAAAAAAAAATTGATATAAAAGCTCTTAAAGCAATATGTGTAATGTTATGTTGTGAGTACCTGAATATTAATATTCCTTTTGTAATTTCAGTATGTTGTGCTGTGGTTCTTTGGCTCCCCCGTGGCCCTTCTTCAGAATATGTATTTGCACTGACTATGTGGCTTCGTGCTTGCTACTCTGTTTTGGCCATCCTCTCCGACTGGCTTCTGTGTCCGGGGACGCCCGGCGCCGCTGTCAAGGTCTCCTGTGCAAGATAAAGCAACTATCACAACATTACCCAGTTTTGCTGTTGTCACACAACTATGGAATGCATGCACCTGTCATGCGTTACTCACCGTCACATCAACATCTCAAGAACTATGGAGGTACTGTTTGATGCATGTTTGTCGTGCTTCAATTATTCAGATTATTACACCAAGTTATTATTACAAGTTATCGTACTACACGATATTGGACATTGTGTTTAGCCAGTGACTATAATTATTGAGTTTTGGACAACTCCTGTTTTGTGATGGACCTATGAGTTTTAGCAAGCCATCTATGTACTATATATACATTGTGCAGTTTTTTTCAAAGATTTTTTGGGGCCCGCGGGGTGATTATGTGCCGAATATTTAGCACATATGCTTTTCTAATTAACTACTTTATCTTTTGAGGTACTTACACTTTGTTTACTTTCGAATCCTTCCATCTCTTGTTTGTTTTCGCGTTCTCTGTTCTTTTGTTTCTTTCGCTATCTTTGCTTATATTGCAAGAGTACGGGTTTTCGGGGCGCGTTCTAATGTTTTCTTTTGTCGCTTCACGACCTACTCGCATGCTCGGGGCTGGAACTCGAGTCTGCAGCTAGGAGCCTTACAGTTAACATCTTCTCTTCTCTTACGCTCACCGAACCTCTGTCCAGGTTCCGTCCGTACTTATATTCAGGTATGTTTTTGCTTTAGTTTCTGCCTTAAGCATTGTTTTTCCTGGCGAGTGATTTATTTTTAAATTAAATTCAAGTTTTCTATTTAAGTTATTATTCTTACTCGCCAGGATGTTTTTCTTTATTTTTTATCTATGCTATCGTTTAGTTCGTTTTCGTTACCAGTTAATTTAGAGATGGAACGATCCGGCCACGCCCCCTTCTAAATAACTGATGTATTCTAACCAGACCAATCAAACTTTTCAATTCATCGTTTTTCAAATAGATTTTCATCAGCTGTAATTTATGATTATAAATAAATTGTTGGAACTGTTATTTCGTAATTTCTTGCTTCAGTAATGTTCTCCCTCCTGGGTTATTAATGGGTAAAATAAATCCTGGCACACTACTGAGCATAGACGGGTAACATTATTGTTGTACATAGCCTATACAGTACCCTTACTCATTGGAAACTGTTACGTTAAACTCGTGCATAAAAAAGGTTATGTCATCTATCATGTTAATTAATTGTAAGCGTTTTGGTATGTAATTCTGTGTGTAAACATAGAAACCACAAGCATTAAGCATTATAAGTACAATCATAAAATTTAATAGCCAATCAAGCGAGGCAAGTTGCAGTCTACTAGCATACTTGACACATTCATAAAAAAGGATTATGTAAGACTAATCTACCACATTAATTAATTGTAAGTGTTTAAAATACAATTCTGTGCTATAAGGTAAAAAAGAAAACACACAAGCAATGAGCATCGAAACAACAAAGAAACAAACAAATAAGCAAAGGTGCAGTATGTAGTCTACAAACTCGCGTTGGTCAACTCATGCATGAAAAAGGATATGTAATCGACCATGTTAATTAATTGTAAACGTTTTCAAGGACATATATCTGTGTGTAAAGGTAAAAAATCCAGGCAATGAGCATTATAAACACAAACATAACACTGCACCATAGGTTATGGTGTGAATAAATCTCGTCACTTTTGTCTATATTGTACAAGTTATTATTGTAATATATTATTGGACGAGCTACAAAGTTACAAAATATACATACACATATGAAAGTAATAGAATTTTTGCGCAATACTTACAATGAAAAAGTTTTCCAGCAAATACTGTCTTCAGTGTAAACCAATATGGCTACCATCGAGTGCACAGCGAGCGTGGTCCGGACTGCACTCGCTTCATCCGCACTCGCACCCACACCCACACTCGATGAAAATGTCCATTTGGAACAGCACTCGCTGACGTCACGTCCGGGTGCGAGTGCACGAGGGCACATTTTTAACCATTTGGAACAGAGCCTTAGAAAGGAAGACCGTTAACGTCTTGAGAGGAGAGGAGAAGAGAGCAGTCAGTAAGAACCAGACAGTCAGCGTCGAGAGTCAGAATTGGAAGGCTGAAGTAGAAGGTTGTGGAGTTGGTTGACGAGGCCTGGAGTGAGCGGCAGTCGTAACGACGTAGTGGCCTGACGTTCCCTGTCAGACATAATTTGAAGACGACCATCTAAACTGGGAACCAACGACCGATGGCTATGTGGAGATAGCTGTGGATGGAAAGGAGCCTAAACGTTAGTTGGCTTATGTCGTGGCCGCCGGCAGCGAACATCCGCTGGGAGAAGAGGAAATGGGCCGAGTCTAAGTGACGCTTAGATGTCGAATGGGATCCAACAGGAAATGGACAGTCGACAGAAGAAGGAATGACAAGAAGAATGAAGAACAACACTAATCTACTTCTTGTTGAGTATAAAAACTATTGATATCAGACACTTCTTTTGGTTTTTTGGAAATATAATAGAGTATTGGTAACTCTAGTTCTGTAGATTCTAACTCATGTTTGACTAATAGATTGTTAGAGAAATAAGGAAGGCTTTGATTGTATAAATATTGGTTAAACAGGACTAGTAGAATGTTAGAAGATTTAATGGCAACACAGTAATCCAAAGTTTCCACTTCCTGTCGGAAAAGTTAAGATAGAAGTAGTTGAGAAGAAAGAAGGGAACAGTAAATATAAATCTCTATACTTAGGGCGTTTATAAGTGGTTGAACCACTAACGAATACGTAGCTAGGTTCAGCTGGAGATGCCTATAAATGCTTTTACAATTTTAAGACAGGTCGCGAGGAGAGTAAGGAAGAAATTATAAGGGGCATAAGAGTAATCCTTATTTGGGCTTCTCCCACCTGGGTTTTGTTCAGGTGACAGATGGATATCTACATGTTGGATGGCATGCTGGCCTGTAATGTTTAGTTGCTTTATTAATAAAGAGATTTACTAGGAGAAGGATTTGGAATAGAGCAGATCAAGTGTGAAAGTAGAGAAAGATAGGAATGAGAGAAAATAAGTTTGGTTGGTAGTGACTCACTTAAGAATGAAAGTAAAGATTATCAGATGTGTAGTTCAAGTTCAGAGTTAGGTTAAAAGAGGAGAAAAAGAAAATAAAAGAAGTGAGAGAGGGAAATAATAGACAGAGGTTACTTAGGTGGTGTTAATTAGTTTCGTATTGGAATTCAAAGAGAATTCAGAAACATAAATGGGCACAGATTGAAATTAAGTAACGGGAAGACATAATTGAATGTAAAGGGAAATTTTGTGAGTTTGTATTAGGAAGGAACTTGAATAAGCTACGCCGAATAATACAGTACATTGAGTCAATATAATTATAGTGAGTTAGAGAAAAGAACGTCGGGTTAATGGAAATTCACTTTGCAATTAAATTGGAGGGAAAAAATGCATAATTCAAATTCAAGGTTAGGTTAGAATAGAAAAGAATTTCACGAAGTTGGAGGATAGATAGAAGTTACTGAAAAGGGTGTAGATGGGTTTCAAATTAGAATTCAGGGGAATTCAGAAACATAAATGTACACAAAACCAAAAGTAAGCAACAAGATAGCATAATGGTTATACAACGAAAGGGTTAGTGAAATTGAAGTAGATAGGAATTTGAATGAATTACGACTAGAAATGAAAGTATTGTGGGTTGAAGTGAATTTAAGAGAAAGGGTGAGTAGCATTGTAAAATCACTTAAGGTGAATGTAAACAGAAAAGAAAAGAGACCTGATGATTCTATTATAGTTCTTTGACTGGACGGACAAGGACAACCTAGTACAGTGAGAAAGTAAAATAAAATACATTATAATTGAAAATGAACATTTATTAAAAGAAGCATTTACAGTGTGGGATCTTATAAGGTTTCTTTGTTGTGAAGTTTGATGAAAGAAATATTTGATATAGAATTCGGAAATCAACCTGTAACAGAAATTCAGAAATTACTTGGTTAGAAGGTAGTAAACCAGTGAGATTAATTCAGAATACTAACCTTATTAAGAGCAGGAAGTTTAACCTGGTGTTTCTTATTGTAAATGTTCATTTTGGGATGATAATAATAGTATATAAACAGTTATAATTGTAACAGATACATTGTTGGTGAATAGATCTTTGGCATAAATATATAAAGAATTAAAACTAGTTTAATTAAAAGTTAAATCTGTAAAACAATTACAAAACAACCTGACTATTGTTGAATAAAACATTATTGCTATTTGTTTAAAAAAATAGTTAAAGTGGCTTTATTATTTACGTGGTGAAATAAATGTAGTAACCCCTTTAAATATTAAGAACCCCTCCCTATCTCCACTGTCTAAAAGCTAACCCGAGAGCCATATATATATATAACCTTGTATATATATAAAATATTTTGTGACTGGACTTAAAAAGAAAAAATTAATCAAGAAAGCAGTTAATTGTGGTACTTAGTTAATTGGTGAATTAGATAATGAATTGGTAGATGGCGCCCTATATAAATGATTCTACCAACAAAATAGAGAACTTTGATAAGAGTGAAATTACAGTGAAGACGTTTGAGAACACCCTGTAGGATGTTTTGGTAGTGGCATTAGCATTGGAATGTTAGCATACGCGTGTCGTACCTTGGAATATTAAAACAGGTGCACTTACGTAACTGGGTCACTGTCACGATAGTTTATCAGACGTCAGAGCTAGATTACGTAAAGATATACTATTGAAAAACGATTAATAAAATAAACTTTAAATTGTAAAGTAAAGTAAGAAAAGTCCGTTGCAATGTGTGCCTCGCTGCAGCCCCGTACAGCGGAATAGAGACGCTGGTTACTACCAACCTATGCATATTCTCACAGCTTCATGTTGTTATTTATTAAGAGGTCAGGAATTACTAATCTGACATAAAATGAAGTAAAATCCAATTCTGTAATTTAATTGTCATAAATTTTCATAAAATAAATAGTTATTATACAACATCACTTAATGTATAATCGAACATATGGGAACATTTGTATTCCATGCAGATGCCACCTATCCACGGCAACTGAAGGAGGCTTTATAAGCTGTCCTTCATTAAGGACGCTATAAGAAAGAACTGAGAATTTGATTTTGCATTTGAAGAAGGTGCCTTCTTTTTACCCTTCTTTACTAAGGAGGGTTTCAGGAGAAGTTGAAGGCTTGTTCCAGAATTCCGCCCCTAGTTGTTGCTGTAGCCCAAAATTAACCCACAAAAACCCAAAATTTCAGGAATCAACCTTACCAATTTCATGGTTAAACCAAACCCCTTTGCCAAATTCCAAAAGAAAATACTGGATAGATAATCCTTCAAATTGCAATATCCCTTTACCTAGATTCAAATATAGAGAATTTAAGTATAAAAAACCAAAACCTAACTTTCATTCAAAATTTCATAGAGCGTGCGGTATGCATACTAGACCCAAATTTACTCCCTTAGGGGATCAGCGAAACCGGCTTTTAAATGGGAAACTTGACATCGCAGTCTTTTACCATCTGCACAATTCTGTAATAGATCGGTGACGGGAGTGAGAAAAGACAATATCCTATAAGGCCCTAAAAAACGTTCACACAGTTTTGCGGCTACCATATTGACGGCCCTGCTCTTAGGAAAACTCTTCACCCACACCGCATCGCCTTCCTTAAATGGAACGGGTCTTCTGTGCTTATTATATCTTACCACATTTTTTTTCATGAGAGATTTGTAAATTCTTTGCCGCCCTTTTCCACGTTTCTTTAACCTGTCCGGCGTGGTCCGGATCTGGCAACAAATCCTGGATAGACCAGAGATTAGCCAACGGATTATTGGGTTTGAAACTTAGCATCAAAGAAATGGGAGAGAAACCATGAGCCTCATGGCGAGCAGAATTAAAAGAGAATTGCAACCAGAATAAATTCTGGTCCCAAGACGACTGATCCTGAGCATGGTAAGCAATTAAGGCACTTCGTAAATTTCTATTGAATCGTTCGGCCAAAGAAGGTTGAGGGTAATAAGGCGAAGTAGTACAGTGTTTAATTCCCAGATCAAAGCAAAATTTCCGAAAGGAGGCCGAAACAAAATAGCTGGCATTGTCAGACACCAAGTTACGGGGAAAACCGAACACAGAGAAAACCCTTTTCAAACATTCCACCGTATTTCTAGCGTTAGCATCCCGTACTGGAAAAAGCCAAACGAATTTAGTGAAGGCATCTACAATAACGAGAATATAAAGATTACCATTGCGGGACCGCGGAAACTTCCCCACATAATCTATAAAAAGAAGCTCTAAAGGAGCCTTAGGCACTTGTGAACTGAGAAAACCCAAATTACTCGCCTGACTCGGTTTAGCTTGAGCGCAACGAGAGAACGCTCGCACACGGGTCCTTATGTCAGCCTCCATACCACGCCACACAAAATACTCCCGAATTTTGGCTCTGGTCTTAAACAGTCCTAAATGTCCCTCCACCGGAGACTCATGGAAAAAACTAAATACCATGTCAATTAAGACAGATAGTAAAATAATCTTTCCTTTCCTAACTCCACGGTCAGCACTATGCAACACCCCCTTCTTCAGGACATACTGAGAGAGGACACGACCATTTTGAAGATCCTTGATTAGAGGACCTATTTCTGGGTCAGATTCTTGGTGGAGAGCCATAGGTTTATAGGCCAAAGGAAATTCAGACATAACTCCACTGACCAAATGCATATCCTCCTAACCACAGATAACAGCACTAACCTCGCTGTCTCTAGGCTTAGCTACCGACTCTAAAAGCTCAATAGTCTCGTCTACTACCGTCTTAGCGGGAGACACACAGAACATGTGCGATAACGCGTCAGCTACTGCGTTCTAAGAAGTTCTTATATGCTTAGCAGAGAATTTAAATGCTGAGAGACGAACAGCCCAGCATGATTTGTGGATTAATTTAGTAGTTTTTCATCAATTTTAGCACAATTGATAATATTTTCATCTCCTGCTAGACATGTTCTATATAATCCCTTTGTTTACAGTTGTGTTTTCCTATTCCTTTGTTAGTTTACAGCCACAATGTTTAAATTTTAAGGCTCTTAGAGTTTTATTGGTCCTATTGTTTAGTAATACGTAAACATTTCACATGTTAAATTATAAATGGCTTCATTTTCTCTGTCAATTGGACATGTTCAATTATGACTTGTGGATTTTTACGTAATTTTCATATTTAAAATGCAGAACTGACATTATTTTCGCACATTTTTGATAGTTTACATCCATTTTGTATGTACTATTAAGAATGTCATTATCATATAGGTGTACAATTTAAATGCATAAATGATTTCGATTCCTCTGTCTACTGTTCACGATGAATCATGTTTTGTGGGTAATACCTATCCTGAGCCTCTCTACTCAGTATTGAAGAGGTACCTTTGTCATATTGTTACGTAATTTTTGTGCACAAATGACTATTTCCTTGAACGAGTATGATAATGATCATGCGTCATGAGGAAGATTACACGTGGCCATGACTGTGCATAAAGGTTTTGTGGCGTAGTTTTATTTCTTGTAACAAGGTCGTGAAGGTTTTTTTCCTTGCTAGTTGCGTTTGGAAAACGATCAGCTACGATGGAACGTTGGCAAATGTTGGAGAGCGAGGAGCTACCTATCACTTATCGTGTGTATGACAACAGAGGTGTTGTTATCAAAGAGGTGGTTCATCCAGAATCAAAGGGTATGGCCAAATTCACGAGGAATTAGTGCAGGTGTTTCCATACGGGCGGTCAAACAAAATGATTGCTGGTCAGCAACGGAAATTTATAATGACTTCAATCACCATGAGGAAGTGTGCACGGGAGAGGAACATTTCACAACTTGTTTAATTCCTGCCAATCCTCTGATGGGAATATGGAGCAGAAAATTTGACACCAAGTGTGAAACATTTAAGAGGACATCACAAAAGGTATAACATAGTTACGTTTTCGTATGGTAACCAAGTAGGAATTCCTTTTTTCTTTCTCAACACTTCTTTGGTTTCAGGATGTAGATATGTTAATTGCTACGAATCAGAGGAAAATGGAGGAGAGGGGAGGTGTCGATTGCAACAGCTTACCTCATCGATTGGGTATATAAGAGGCTGCATCACTGTCGAGACCATGTTGGTAGAACTTCAACATCTTACGGTTTGCAATTATTATTAAGTGTGTACATGACTATTTCATTCAGATGTTCAAAATTGGCTTACCATCCGAATTCATTTTACGTGTAAAAATTTCAAACTTTCCACAAAAAAGTATACATTGTACACAATATTTTGCAAATGCTATGAATTAAAATTTAAAGCTAATTTTCACGAAAATGTATTAAATTGAAACAATTATTTTCGATAGGAACTAGCTTATTAAAAAAAGGGTGCGTGGAACGCCACGCGACAGAAGTGAAACTTGTTTTAATTTTTGGATTTATTAAATTTTGGATTATTGGATTTTTCAATTTTGGGTTATTGAACTTTTTAATACTGGGTTTTTGGACTTTTTTAAATTTTGGATTTATTTAATTTTTGACCTTTATGTTTAATTTTGGAATTTTTTATTTTTAATTTTTTTAATTTTGCATCTTGGAATATTTTTGGATTTTTAAATTTTGGATTTTCAATTTTTTAATTTTGGATCTTTATATTTTTATAATTTTGGATTT
Source organism: Ectobius pallidus (assembly GCA_964059195.1). Classification (NCBI taxonomy): domain Eukaryota; kingdom Metazoa; phylum Arthropoda; class Insecta; order Blattodea; family Ectobiidae; genus Ectobius; species Ectobius pallidus. The sequence continues at coordinate 61,913,697 of CAXKWD010000005.1, forward strand.
TCGACTTTCAATTTCGAATTTTTGGATTTTGGATTTTTTAAATTTTGGATAAGCTTAATCATTGAGTTAATTGTTTTTTGTGTGCAGTCCGTTCCGTCACACCATACTACGAGCAATTTCGTGACGATTTTGAGCGTAACGCAAAGCTCTCGATTTACTCCTACCGCGGCTAAAGAAGTTTCACTTCACAAAATTAGCGTTATCGTCATTTAATGAAGGTAGTCTAGCTGTAATGTAAATTATGTTATTTCTCGACTTAATTCCTGCATTATCAAGCACAAAAATAGGTTACTATGTCGTCAGGACTTCTAAAAATGAATTTCTTTCTACAGCTTAATAGGTTCCTTAAGTATCTTCTGAGACTGCTGACCACTCTTACTCAACAGATTGCACCTCTGTGCTAGTGGACATTTTGAACAATGGGAATAGAGTAGAGTGAGTGGTATTTACTTATTGAGTGTGTTTGCCTCAATGCAGCAATCGAATGCGAGCAAAATGGCGGAATCCGTATGCCAATCATTCGAGCATGTTGTGCACTTGATTAGTAACGAAGGATATATATTACTAAAGTGTTTATTCCGATGATTACTGTTTATATATCCCTTTTTTTATAACATAAAACTTGGTTTGGCTGGTTTATATAAGGTTAATACTTAAAGTATAGTCTAGGCTTGCAGTAATTTAGCTGTACGATAGTGAAAGTGGGGTTAGTGTGAGAAAGTGAGGTTATGGTGTGGGGTAGTAGAGAAGTATGCACCTGTGTAAAGATATTTGCATTATAAAATATTAAATTCATAATTTTTATAAATAATTACGCAAATGTGTTGAATGAGAAAAACATGTCCAAAGACATTGCAAAGGAACTAAAAAGGCAGTCGAGTGCTGTTAATGTTGGCGAGAAGGTGAGAAAGCGTAAGGAGTTGAAGCTGTCCAGCAAATAATTGTCTGCTCTCAGGTACGTTGAAGTATTTACTTTATTTGTTTATTTATTGTATTGTGATTCCTTTAATAGCTCATCTGATACAGCCTAAGTAGATACTATGTAGGCCTATTAAATGTAGTCTTGTTAAATGTTTAGTCAACACTAGTTCAGTTTATGGGCTTTAATTGTCAGTGCAATTACTATCATTATGTAATGTTTTATTGTGGTGATATTATTTAAATTTAGTTATTCCGGAAATTAAGTATCTTAATACTTGCAAAATATTATTTTCATATTATGGTGTGACATATCAGCTAATATCGTATTAGGCAATAGTTCGCGAATTTTAATGAAATCCTTATTGTTATGATAAATAGAAGTGATAAGACACTAATTAAAATTATTTTTTAATTGCTGTTGAGGTATGTCTCGATGCAGCTCTATTGTTTTGGTATCTGGCATATGACCAACATCGGCCGCCATTTTCTTTTCACCATCCGGTCTGAGTTATTGAAGTTGGTCTTGCTTCTACCCCCACGGAGGAACACTTGCAGTGTTGTATGGGAACAGATGAAGCCAATGACCACGCCCCCTTTTCGCACCAAAAGGGAGGCTTGCTGTATACAACAGCACACAAATACTCCAAGTTTTACGGGTTATAACAACTTAACGGTAGGGAAAATATGTAATATTCCAATTTCATATATTAACCACATACCCTGACATCATAATAATCCCCGTAGTAAACATTAACCTATTTCAGAAGAGCCAAAAATGTAACTTTCAAATGAGCAACTTTACGTGTGCGAGTACAAATACTAAGTCAGAAAATAAATAAGTGACCGTGCGACCATTATAATCCAGAACGAGAAAATTATTCTGGACAGTTATATAGCTACACCATGTGGTTATTGACTCTCTTAAACGCAATAAATGACAACTAATATAAATATTGGACATCTAAAGCAATAAATTACTTAGTATTTTTGAAATACTAATAATTCAGGTAAATGCACTTAACCACTTAGGCCTAAACAACATGAATTTCGGAGATACAATAGTTTATGATGGGCCTACTATGAGTTTTCTATTCAAACTATTAAATAAAATAAGACTAAATGATTAGTCAAACTATCGGAAGTCAAAATATATCGGAAATATATTAGATGGACCTTCTTCAGTCTGTTCTATTATTGAATTAAACACAAGACAAAAAATGCACACGAAATTCACCAGTGAAACACACAACCACAATTCACAGAATTATTTTAAATATATTTAGGCCTAATTCAGTCTAAACTGTTACTTAATTTTACGATACCAAACTTGTTTTTTTATGAATATTCATAAGTGTGCCGGTAATTTAGAGATGTCTTTTCGGAGATAATCATAGATCTATAGACCTATATAATATATCCCCATCGTTAAATAACCATATACCTACCTTGTCAATTAAAGAATATCTTGAAGATGGAATATCAATATAAACTACAGTAAAATAAATTTGTGTGCATGTCACCTTGTCTGTACTTATTGTTAAATTGTAAATAGAAGATATATTGTGAAATATTACAACGGACAGTAGTATGGTTTTGCCGATGACGTCACGGGTGGCGCGCGGGTGGCCCGCTGACCACTGTCCACTCACCACTGACCACCCCCCACTGTCGACTGACCACTTCCCACCCCACTGACCACCCCCACTGTCCACTTGACCACTGACCACTGCCCTTTGGCCATATGGGTACTAGCGCCCTTTGCGCCACGCATATTATAACAGGGAAAGCCCAGTGGAACAACGACCTATGTGTTTTGATTTTTTATTTTTGATTCGACTCTTGAATTTATTTCGCATTTTGCGCAAGACCGTACCATCTGACATTTTTAAATTTGACTTTAGATTTTATTTCGCATTGATAAACTTCATTTCCGCTTGTGGTATGTTTAATAAAGTAATTTTAAATGTTCCACCTTATACCACAATACATATAACATGCGGCTAGTATTAACTGGATATACGGTATCTATTCTTGTTTTATTTATTATAGTAATATTTTAAAATTTCTTAAAAACCTATATACAAGTATATACATGTCATACTGACAATCGTTAAAATGTTACCAACAGACATCATCATTACTAAAATTTACCTCATTAAAATTCAATCTTTTTGTAGAATCTAATTTTGAAAACTTAAATGGGCAGTCTGCGTTATATAATTTCAAACAAAAAATCAAATTCTATATAGAACCTCCAACATTAAAGAAATAGTATCCAACCACATAGGTAAATTGCAGCAGGAACAACAGGAACACAGCACGCGTGGCTCTGGATGGTCTTATGAAAAATTGTATAAAATCGAGGTGCGTATCAATGAACATGTGCTATTTGCGGGGCGTGGCCATATGATCCTACCAGCTAATTTCCGGCACCTACACTCTCTCATCAACATTCAAAATGATGATAATACAGTTCTGAGTAATCCAGCAGAATAAAATCATATCAATTAAAATATACTCTTACATTAAAATGCTAGGTGATTAAATTATACTCTTACATTAAAATGCTAGGTAATTAAATGAAGGATAATCATTATTCATAAAATAGTATCAAATTGCCAATAGCTACGTGTGGTATCAAACTATGCAGAATCAGGATAAAATTTCATTGCAATTAATAATTTACCTAATGTTGTAATGAACAAATAGAATTTATAAACAATTTCGCTTGTCTAAATAAGCCAGAGAAGAAAGGGAAAGGCCGAATAGCGAGCTGGAATTTCCCTTCCTAACATGAGTGAAAGCCACTACGACCACAATGCCGCCAGGTATCAACCCTTTAAACAATGGTCTAACTGCATACTCAGAGACTTCATTTGTATATTCCTAAAGGACTGGTACTGTTAAGAATAATTTTAAGATACTAGTCTTCTGTATGAAAGGAATTCTGTATACCCATATTCAAGAACACAATGGCAAACTGATGGTTATCGCGTAGGCCTTATCGGAGGTTAGAATAATTGAACATTAAGTGGGTTTCTTGTGAAAAGGTGCAGGAAAAGCCATATGCCCTTTTAGAAAGTTAGTCTTATACTATTGGCTGAGAGGAAAATAATTACCATCCAATTAAATATATCAGAATAGTCACGTGGGGTTCTGATTATTGCAGTAAAGGGCGTTCATTATGTGGTTTTTAAGTTGTTAAAATTTATGCTAGAGTAATAATCATCGATCGGCGATTACAAGTCTTCGGGGGAACTTGGTCCTATAGCATCATCCTTCAAACCTCCGCGGTTGTTCGCGGAAATAATTTATTCAACTTAGAATATTTTCTAACGATGATATATTGTACTTAAACATTTTGACGGCGTAGCCTATATTTATTAGACTTAGAAAATTTTTCATCCACGGGATATATCATACTTAGTATCTTTGAGTGAATAATCAATTGTACTTTAAGAATTATCCCCTATAACTAAATATTATCTTAGGAGATTTTACTAAGAACTTTATATCAATAATAGTCGAACTTCTGAATTACATCAGTTTGCTATCCAATAATTGTCCAATAATTAACGAGTATTATATTAATTATTGTATAACTAGTATTTTTATACCAACTGGAACTCTATAATTATTACAAATAAAAGCCTGCTATTCAACTGTAAATTCCATATCATTTCTGAAAGTGAAGTGTCGTTGATCTGCAAGCCTACCACTCCCGCCTTGAGAAGAGACGAAACCTGCTCGCAACCGGCTTTGAAGCTACCGGAGGGTCTACAACTACATTTCGATATAGTAAATAATTATGTCTGGTGCCCAACACATCATCTCTTAATCACAAATCAAAGTGAAAGCATCCAATTAATTCGACCCGCCGCAATGATTATTGCTTCAAATATTGTGTATTGTCTAAATTTATAGATCCTGGCAAGGATTTGTGGACAAGTTACCTTAATAAACCCGAATTGGGTAGCAAGTACGATTGGGATTGCGTCAAGTACCCTGTATCATTACACGACATTTAAAAGATTTCTAAAATAAATAATTTTTCAATTAATGTTTTCGGCTTAGAAGAAAATCGTGATGAGGGACATATTTCGCACTACGTGTTCCCTATCAAAATTGTTGATAAGGAGTTAGATGATCGTAGAGACCTTTTGTTTTTTTGTAATGAGCAAAATTCTCATTGCATAGTCATTTATGATATCCACCCATTTGTAAGACCTTCCGTAACATCTCACGGACAACACATCAGAGTGTGTAAACGCTGCTTTACGCACTTCGAATCGTACGAGGGGGAATCTGCAGATGAGAGGTTGGCTAAACATCTAGTGTTATGCAATTTTTTCACCCCTGTCAGATGCCAGATTCCAAGGAACCCCGAAGTTTGCTTTAATAAGCATGAATATTCGCAGAAAATTAGGTTTCTTATCTATGCGGTTTTTGAATGCCTATTGGAGCCGATTTCTGGGTGCTTATTTGAACCTGCAAAATCTTGGACCACACCTTATCAGAAGCGTACTCCGTTCAGTTTTTCTTATTTTATAAAAGATGCGGAGGGCACATTTTCTCAGTTACGGCTGTTTAGAGGGAAAGACTGCAGCGGGGTTTATGCGATCACTTGTTCCCGATGTGAAATTCATCGATCGAGTGCTACATACCGAACACAAACCAATGATCCCTCTAAGCAGCGAGGAAAACAAACAACACCATTTGTCACATCTGTAAGCATGGTAATTTCACCGAGGTGAACTTTAAAGTTAGGGACCACTGTCATGTCAGCGGTCGTTTCAGAGGGGCCGCTCACAAAAATTGTAATTTAAATTATAGGAATCAAACATTTGTCCCTGTTGTATTACATAATCTATCAAACTATGACGCTCATTTCATTGTAAAAGAGCTAGGTTTCGATGAAAATAGAATCAACGTCATTTGTAATACGCAGGAGAAATACGTTACTTTTTCAAAATTTATTCCCTCCTCCTATTTGAAGAGAAAGGGTATGGAATGGAGATTTGTAGACTCTTTTCGGTTCATGGCAAGCAGCCTGGAAAAGCTAGCAATCAATCTACCCATGGAAAAATTTATAGAAACAAGAAATTCGTTTGGTGAAAACGCTGATTTGTTGTGTCGCAAGGGTTTGTTTCCCTACGACTATGAATCGTCATACGAAGTTCTAGATGAGAAAAAATTGCCTCCTAAAGAAGCATTTTACAATAGACGTAATAACGATCATATTTCAAACGAAGATTATCGTTATGCCGCCAATGTGTGGCATACATTTTCATTGAGCTCTTTAGGCGAATATTCGGACCTGTATTTGAAAACCGATGTTTTGATTTTAAAAGATGTTTTCGAAAATTTCAGACAAATGTGCCATGATACGTATAGGTTAGATTGTTATTCTATTCAACTGCCTCAGGCTTTGCATACTTAGGCATGCTAAACTTCACGCAGGTAAAATTACAGCTTTTGACCGATATGAATATTATTCAAATGATTAAACGCGGAATAGGAGGAGGAATTTGTCAGTGTATCACCAGACACGCTGCGGCAAATAACCCTTGTTCCGCCGACTACGATGACTTAAAGACCAGCTCTCGCATTTATTACGTCGACGCTAATAACCTCTATAGTTACGCCATGTCGCAGGCGTTGCCAGTAGGTAATTTCCGTTGGCTTGGTCAAGATGAGATCGTGTCGCTTGATATCATGTCCATATCGAACAATTCCAACACCGGCTACATACTTGAGGTTTACATTGATTATCCAGACCATCTTCACGATGCTCATTCAGATCTGCCCTTCTGCACAAAAATGAAAAATCCACCAGGAAGTAAAAACAAAAAAACTTTTGACCACTCTTGACCCTAAACAAAATTATGTCGTTCACTATTCTGTGCTTAAGCAAGCATCGCAACACGGACTGAGATTATCCAAGATCCAGAGAGTTATTGAATTTCAGCAAACCTGCTGGTTGAAACCCTACATTGAATATAATACGGCCATACGTAGGGCTGCAGCTAACAACTTTGAAAAAGACTTTTTTAAATTAATGAATAACGCCGTTTTCAGAGACTATGGAGAATGTTAGGGAAATAATGAACTTTAGACTTATTTCAGATCAAAATTTAATGAGAAAGCTGGTAGCTAAGTCAAACCTTTTAGATAGAACCATATACAATGAAAACTTGGTGGGCGTCCATCTTGCTAAAACATATTTAAATAAGCAAAATGTTCAAATGACTCGAGAAGTGATAAGTAACCAGCGGCTTTAGTACCAGCGTCACCTTTATAGTTTTCAGAGAAATCCGAAAGGAATGAAAGAACATGCTGGTAATTGTCAATCAGAGATTTTAAACTGAGGGCCCTTACAGTGAATCGCGTTGGGCAAAAGGGCCTTACATTACGTTCTGAATCTAATGTGTTGGTATCTTTTATAGCATTAAACCAGTTCACCCTTTTCGGAGACTCCCTTATCATATTGATCAAATCTGTAGTAATATTTAACACATTTCTGCAAGTTGTAATGTGCCGCACACTGTCTTGTGCTCCTAAATTTAATGAGTGCATGAAACAGTGTAAATATCTTGCTTTTTCATTAACTTGTGAAATCCTTGCCTGCACGAATGTAAAACTACAAACTGTAAACCTTAACTTTCATAAAGCAAACGGTCTCATTCAGGATTTGATACAAATATTCCAGGGAATTCGTAATAACTTTGACGTGTTCTGGGAGAAAACGACGAAAAAAGCATGTGAGCTGGACCTGTCAGAACCAAGGGCCCCCAAACAGAGGAAGGTGTCTCGTCGCCTAGATGATCGTCATCATACACAATACGAATTTACTGATGTAAGAAAGTATTTTGAGTGTAAATTTTACGAACTTGTAGATTGTGTGAATGTATCACTTAAAGAGCGCTTCCAGGAAAGTGAAATTCTAAATAAAATTGAAAATTTTGTTATCGGAAAAGAAGACGACGTCAAGTGCGTTTTCAACTATGACATTTGTGACTATGAAGTATTATGTTCGCAGAGGAATATGGTGGTTGACAGTGCTGCAATGGTGGGTACAGAATTGAGTAATTTTAATGATGTGGTAACATTTCTGAAGTCCAATGTTGTCAGCGAAATTGTTCCGGAATTTATTAAATTTATACGTCTTACTCTGACAATGCCAGTTTCCACAGCCACCGCCGAAAGATCTTTTTCCGCATTGAAGAGACTTAAGACATTTTTGCGTTCAACAATGTCCCAGAAAAGGTTGAACCACATTGCTCTTCTAAGCATACATAAGGATAGCACAGAAAAATTGGATCTTGATGACGCTTGTGACGAGTTTATAGGCAGAAGTGGAGTCAGGAGAAACACGTTTGCAACACGCCGTGGTACATAATGGTGAGTCTATGTTTTACTTTATTTTAATAGTTATCTAAGATCCAAAATTTAAAAAAAATGCGACTATAAACTTTAAAGGATTTCCGTTAATTAGGCTACACAATCTATTTTTTGACGGTTGAATTACTAAGTATAAATGATTGTTATTAATTAACACTGAAATCGTTTCTAATACAATTCTATAATTATTCATCTTTTTAAAGTTTTTGAGCCCACCCAATGTTTTTCAAAAGTTGGCGCCTCTGTATATTAATAAAGTTTTTCTTATTTTTGTAAATAAGAAATATTTTTGTAAAAATTCTTGTTGACAACCCATTTTATACTGTTACTGAATATTTCGAATATGACTTTAAGAATTTATAGTTAGTAATAGTTAGTAAATGTACAAGAAACTTAATGTAGTAATTTAACTTATATTGTAAAATTGGTTGTGAATTATGTATATAATTCATGTTGTAATTTATGTATGTAATCTTTGTACTCCTGACTTTGTCTATTACCTAAATGGTTTAATGAAAAGAAAATAAAATTATTATTATTATTATTATTATTATTATTATTATTATTATTATTATTATTATTATTGGCTGCTGGAACCATCGCTAAAGTATATCATCTTCTTGACTTCGGGTAAAACATTCTTCACTTCAATGATAAGATGCTTTTGAAATTCATAAACTGTAGAGGTGTCGTGAATGAGATAGTCACTTATTATACAAATGGTTTTGCAACAAATTTTACCTTCTTTTTTAAAATAAAAAACAAATGGATGTAACGTAGCCTGTGTGTTAGTTCAGTGGTAGCTTTGAATTTCATCCTGAACACAAAATGTAAAGTTTTCTGAAAAATCACCAATGACCAAACATTCACTGTCTTTGAGATTATCTTTAAGTTCTTTGAAATGATTAGATTGGACTTTAGAAATGAAATGGTGAGATTTTAGTTTTACTATCTCTTCCACAAGAAGATTTAGAAACTCATCATTTGGTAGTAGTCTGGTGATAAGGTCTGTTCTGTCAGTTTGCACCCACTGCTTGAAAACTACTTCCTCCGGTAAATTGTCAATTTCATTCATGAGAAATTCCAGAAGTATTTCTGATCCAGGACATTCTGAACACTTGTCCAGCATGCAACATTCATCCTCAACGTCACACACGAGAAATTCCATCAAGTCTCTGTAATGTACATTTAGCTTGGCTCCTTCAATCATAAGCTTCACATTTTGGTGGTATTTACAGACACACACACTATGTGTGCCAGATGTTCCTGGAAGGACACACCATTTCGGTCGCAGAGCACAGAGCATTGACCGTCCAATTTTGTGGTTAGGGTATTTATGTTTGAAAAGGCTAAAAAGCTCATTTAAAGTCAGTAGAATTAACCCTTTTTGTTTTTGAACTCTGACATTATCAATGACGGTTGAAACACACTCTTTTTTCCAGGGTACAACCTACTGTTTTCATCATCCTCGTAAAATGCTATTACGTCAGAGGCGCCAACTTTTGAAAAACATTGAGTGGGCTCGAAGACATTAATATTTTCACACTCCCACCCCTATTAAGGTTGATGAAATGGTTTTATAAGTAATATTATTGATGTGACTGGGCAAGAAACGATTTCAGTGTTTGTAATAACAATCACATTTTGTAATTCAATCGCCAAGAAAGTAGTGTGTAGCCTGGTTAACATATTTTTAAGTTTGTATTATTGTATACATTATTGTAACACTCAACAATGCTTTTGACACATATTTTGTGCAAATTTGTATTGACTGAATTGAATTTATTGAATGGCGAAGACATTTTATTACTGTTACATAGTAGGAAAATTAATTTTTAACATCAATTACCGTTAAATTTTATGTGTGTATAACGCAATTTTTGGCCGACTTCAATGCACTATAACTCCGGAACCAGTTGAGTCTCAATCACCAAATTTATATCACGTCTTTATATCGTAAAGAGGTGTTATCTGTATAATTTTCATAATTTTTTACTCAGTCCCTTTTGTGATATTCTACTTCAAATATTGCCAAAATACGATTTCGGTCATTTTTGAAAAATTGTAAAAAAAAGGGCAAAGTTCTCAACATTGAAACTTCTACAGCGAGTAGTCCTATAGTAGATCTACACAAGAAAATAATTAAGGGCGAGTCTTTCTTCCTTATAATAATTTTGCGGCACTAAAACTCCCGTTTTAAGTTAATTATCAATTTGTAGTTGTGAATTTTTTTCTTCACTTTCCTCACTAGTTAGGTAATATTATGTTAAACAAAAATGAAGAACATTTCATTCTGATAATTTTGGTCTTTATGTTGTCTTGTTATCTATAAAATTAACAGAGTTACATACATTTGTGCAAAACATGTTTTTGACTGAAATACGGTTACAAAGCAAACTTAAAATGGCTTCCAAAAAAAAAGTATGCGCCTAAAAAAATTTTTACTATAGTTTTGAACTCACCTTTAGTTGGGAAATAACTGGTAAAAAAATTAGGAAAATAAAAAATGTCGAGCAACTTGGCCTGGTTCATTTCTAATGGATTGACCCTATATCAAGCATTTTCTGAGGGAATAGTTTGAGTGTGATAAGTCGTTCTTCCTATTTCAAATTCTAAAAACCTATTTAAGGACATATAATTTAAAAATCGGAAGTCCTTCACAAGTTAATTTCCAATTACAAAATAATAAAACACCGGCGACGCATGGCGTTTTAAGCTAGTCTTCATATATGTAGCTTTTACGATAAAACACATTATCACTGAACACAGCGACTGGATATATAAGCAGCATAGGCCTATATGCAAAAGGAGATATGAAAATAATGTATATGTGTGGTGAAGAATTTTTAACCTTGTATGATATTAAATTAACAACACGACATTATTATAGAGTAAGGTTAACAAAAGAATGCAATAGCTCGCAAGAAGCGCGACTATCAACGACGGCGCGACGATCGATATATTATAATAATCATATAGGCTATCTTGCTTACAATGACACAAATAGCTATCTGTTTTATTAATTTTCGTTGTTTTAAATATTCATTACGTATAATTTTTTGAGTATTCGCTAAATCGTCACAATAAATGTAATTCGAGGTCCGGATCTCTCGTCATATTACCTACTATAATTGATTTAAAACGTTGAAATTAATACACCAAACATACAAGCATTTGGAATTTATACTTGAAGAAACTGTATTTTTTTAACAGATGCCAACTATTTTGTTGGTATTAACATTTATATTTCTCCTTCCTGAAATCGGGCAACCCGAGATTGGCCTGCTTGTACGGGGGTATATTTCAACACTTGCATGCTTCTGATGACTCACGCTGAGTTAGGCTAATTTTGGGCCTTTACAGGATAAAACTGTATTGAATATTGAATATTAAATTTTAAAATGTATGCCAGATGTAGGATTCGAAACTACGACCCCTTTGGGGACCAGAACTTGAGTCTGGCGCCATCGACCGCTCGGCCAATCTGGCTGGGGGATAAAATAACAATCAATAGATAAATTTATTCATCCCAGCGGTTTCGCATGGCGTCGATCTCTCGTAAATATAAACAAATTATAATCAATGCGAAATCGGATTTAAAAAATGGTAATAGCGAAATAAATTCTAAAACCGAATTAAAATATAGCCAATGAAAATCGAATTAAAAAATAGCAGTAGGTTTTCAGTTGAAGTAAATCGTATGCGGATTATGTATTTATATTGCTAGCTTATGATATAAAAACCATTGGAGCGCATGCGTATGATGACCCATGCTGCGGTCTTGTGCTTCGGACCCATGCTAAAGTGGGCTATTTTTGAACGTACCAATGACTCCGGCTAGCCTATGACATAAAAACCGCTGGCGTGGGTATATTTAAACGCGTATAACCCACGAGACCGGTTCAAAATGGAGGGAGGGGCGGGGCATGAGTGGCATAATGGTCGTGGGTGGCCAAAATGGCTGTAATGGCCGTGGGTGTGACCAAAATGGCGGTAATGGCCGTGGGTGTGGTATAATGGCGTAATGGTCGTGGGCGGGGTCATCCCACCGCGTGACACACTCCCCCCTCCGCGTGACGTCATAAACACGTGACGTCATCCATCCCACCCATGTCGTCATATAGAAACACCACTACTAAGGACTTATTTAATCATACAAATTGTAACTTTTATATGATGAATAGAATTAGAATTCCTTCAAAACAATGAAACAAAGATGAGTAACCACGATATAAACATATAAACATCACAGTGACACGACCCCTTATAGTACCAAACACTCGGACAATTGGCTTCACGCTTGCGGTCTCAGGGCATCTCCGTGTCTACCCCACAAGAATGCTAACTAAAAGCAAATACTCTCAATAAGAATACCGCCCACTCTACTCTATTCCCTTTGTTCAAACTGTCCACTAGCACAGAGGTGCCATCTGTTGAGTGGGAATGGGCAGCAGTCTCAGAAGCTACTTAATGAACCTATATAGCTGCAGAAATAAATTTGTTTTTCAAAGTCCTGATGACACAGTAACTTAATTTTTGTGCTTGATAATGCAGGAATTAGGTCGGGAAATAACATAATTTACACTACCGCTAAACTAACTTAATTAAATGACGATAACGCTAATTTTTTAAGTGAAACTTCTTTAGCCGCGGTAGGGGTAAATCGAGAGCTTGTGTAACGCTCAAAATCGTCACGAAATTAGTGAGGTGTGACGGAACGGACTGCACAGAAAACAATCAACTCAATGATTAGGCTTATCCAAAACTGAAAAAGTCCAAAAATTAAAAAAAATCCAAAATTTAAAAAGTTAAAAAATCCAAAATTAAAATATACAAAAAAAAAATTAAAGATCCAACATTTAAATAATCTAAAATTTCAAAATAAAAAAATTCAAAGAACCAAAATTAATAAGTCCAAAATTTAAAAAATAAAAAATTCAAAATTAAAAAATCTTAATATTCAAAATTTAAAACATAAATATCCAAAATTATAAAATTCTAAAATAAAAAAATCCAAAATAAAAAATACAAAACTTAAAAAATTCAATGAACTAAAATGTAAAAAAATTTAAAAATCCAAAATTAGAGAATTAAAAGGTCAGAAATTTAAAAAATTCAAAATCTAAAAAGTCCGAAAACCCAATATTAAAAAGTCCAACAATCCAAAATTTGAAAAATCCAATAATCCAGAATTGAACAAATAAAAAAAAAAGTTTCACTTCTGCCGCATGGCGTTCCACACACTTTTTTATAATAAGTATGAAAACAAATTGTTTCACTTTAATACATTTTCGTGAAAATCAGCTTTAAATTTTAATTCATACGATTTGCAAGATACTTTGTACAATAGCCTATATACTTTTTTTTTAAATTTGAAATTTTTACATGTAAAACAATTCGGATGGTAAGCCAATGAACATCTGAATGAATCAGTCTTGTACACACTCTAATTAACGATTTTACTTATTTCACTCTCAAAATAATTATTACAACCATAGACGGCACATATCATGCCGCCTACATAACCGGACATTTTCTTCAGGCCTATGTTGTATTTATTATTTTACTCAGGGGTGCCCACCCCCAAAACTTCATTGCTCACCCCCCAAACTTCATTGCTCACCCCCAACCCAATTGCCTGTCGACAAGGGCGCCCATATGATATTTTCTAGGGGGGGGGGCAATTTTTTAAATTAATTTATTTTTTGTCGCTTTAACTTCTTGGGCCACTTTGTATTTTATATTAATAATATAATAAGTAGCCAGAATATAATTGCGGAGAGGGTCGGAAGTGCCGGGGGGGTTTGGAATACCCCCCAAAAAAGGGGTCGGGGGTCCATCCCAGAAAATTTTTAAATATTGAACTAATGAAAATCACATTTTACGCTATTTTAGCACTCAAAAACTAGTTAAGAAATTTGTTTATCATACTCTAAGACATGCCAATGTAAACAAGAAAATGTTACCTAGTCGGATGTCCACCCCGGGAAATTTTTAAATATTAAACTAATGAAAATAGCATTTTACGCTATTTTAGCACTGAAAACTAGTTATGAAATTTGTTTACCATACTCTAAGACATGCCAATGTAAACAAGAAAATGTTACCTAAGTCCGGTGTCCACCCCCGGGAAATTTTTAAATGTTGAACTAATAATGAAAATCATATTTTACGCTATTTTAGCACTGAAAAACTAGTTAGCAAATTTGTTTACTATACTCTAAGACATGGCAACTTAAACATGAAATTGTTACCTAAATTATAATACTTATTACTATTTATAAGAAAAGTTAAATAGCACATGGAACAGTGGACATAATAGGCCTACTCATTATGTTATGAAAAGAAAATAACTGCTATATCATAACTTATTTGACACACCAACAAATCTTGTTTAATTAAATAAATATATTTTTTAAATACAAATATACAATTTTAGGTTTTGACTCTTGGGGGTCTGAACCCCCTTTCCTAATCCACTGTGGATTCTGCTTCCATGTTGTCGATTTGGTAAAACTTCTGCAATTATAATAATTGTCTTAAAAGAAAAACACCTGACGATAATAATTAATAATATACATTTTTTCCTTGCGCCCCCCCCCCCCCCGGGTACGCCCATGGCTGTCGAAATTCTTCATCTTTATAAAGAATTAAAAGAGACCTTTTGAAGTTATAGAACTTGGCCGTTTTTATTTGTAACATATAAAACTCTAATTTTGCAACAATTTTCAACCCCCGGCCAGAAAATTCATAACACGATAATATTCCCCCCCCCAGAAATTTCAATGACGCAGTCTGCGTCTTAACCCACCCCCCGTGGGCACCCTGTTTTACTAGAATTTATATTATATTTTCGTACACAAAACACAACAGACAAACGTTAACTATAACAGCTGACGAGTAACTGCCCATTCCTGCTCACTGGCGGCGCTAGTAGTAGCGTGTCCCGGAAAAAGACAGGGAGTGGACGGTATTACTTATTGAGAGTATTTGCTAAAAGAGGACAGGCAACAGAAAAGAAGAGAAATTTGGCAAGAGTTTTTCACAACTGAGGCGATGATGAACCGAAACTGGATAGGTCCTCATAGGCGTAGCGAGGGGGGGGTTTTGGGGGTTTGAACCCCCCCCCCATTGATTAAAAAAATGAAAATTGTATAATTTTTTTAAGTCTGCCCATAAATTGCTTAATACAAGTATAAAGCGTGGGAAGCTTAAAACTCGTTATTTTGCGTCTTAATTTTTAAAATTTTCCGGGGAAGGACCCCCGGAAGCTTAAAACTTGTTATTTTGCATCTTAATTTTTAAAATTTTCCGTGGGAGAACCCCCGGAAGCTTAAAACGCGTTATTTTGCATCTTAATTTTTAAAATTTTCCGGGGGAGGGCCCCCGGACCCCCCTCTCCTTCCATACTCGCCAGACCCCGCGGATGTTATAACCCCCCCCATATGGTCGGCCTGGTTACGCCTATGTAGGTCCTAACAATAAATTCCGCAGTGCCATAACAAGACTGGCAATACATGGTTTTCACCATCAGCTATGCTGAAGAACCGAGTATCATGATCTTACATGTGTAAACTATGTGACAATAACTGCAGAAGATACCATTTTTCTGTATGTCTAAACAGAGTGAAGTCATTGATGGATTATAGCAAAGACTTAGTCTAAATGCATATTTGTGCGTGTTTTCTTATTATAAGGTTCACATTTGCCTCTTGTCTATCCATTTATTTTCTTGATTATTTAGTCAGTTTTATTCAAAAACGAACATATATAGAAGGCTGTGGCTATAAAGCCTCACGTGGGCCGTATTCTTTATTATGAAGGAATAAATCCGCGAGGAACATGTTTATTCTGGGAGCATTTTTTTAAGATTCTATTTTATAATAGAAGTATAGTCCAGTCGATATAATGAAAAATAAGGGAGGTAGCTGGAAAATATTCCGAAGTTCATGAAAATTTTACAGGTTATTAGGAGGTACTCTAGGATGTCTATCCTAAGTTTTCGACCTCGAGGACCCTGTGCTAACTTGGGAGAGGGACAAAAACCTCAATTTTTTTTTAGTTTTTTGATGATTTTTCGTAAACTAAGCATAATTTGTGCACCATAGTAATACACAAAGTTGTAGAGCATTAAATTTTCTAAGATTTGGTTGGTACTTCGAACTCGTAAACCCAATATTAACTGAGATACGGCCGATCAAAGTTAGACAACGTTTCTCGAAATGTAAAAAAATATCCGAAAAACGAAGGTTTTGGCCCTATAAGTTAACTATTTATTACATCATTTCTATGTTAATTATGTTAATAACTCATTAATATCAATGTCTTGGAATATCTATGACCCCTTCCTCCACCCCCTCTTCCCTTCCACCCTCCCCCAGTATTATAGGAATCAGCATTACAAATTCTATGTAATATACATATATATATATATATATATATATATATATATACAGGTATATATATATATATAGAGAGAGAGAGAGAGAGAGAGAGAGAGAGAGAGAGAAGAGAGAGAGAGGGTGTGTGTGTTTGTCTTTCTTTACAATTTCAGCAGTTTTATTCGAATCTCTTTGAAATTTTGCATACTTTGCATGCTTTAACTGTCTACATTTCATTTTAACAAAAACATTTGTGCCTTTATTCAAGGCCTTTAATATTACATAATGTAATGTAAGATCTATGTGGAAAAAGGAAATTTTGAAGACTTGAAGTTGAAGAGGAAGGATAAGGTGGTTACTCTGGCGTCTGGCACCTGTTTCCTGTTCTCTGAAAATCAAGGACAAAAAGTTCACAGTAGACCCACTCACTCTACTCCAACGAGTGTGCATAACCAAACAATCAGAGGCTGACCTCAGAAACTTGTTCAAGTAAGAACTCGCCCCTTCCCCATGTCTCTCTTCGCAGAAGAAGGAATGCATATAGGCCGAAAATCAATGTTGTATGATTCATTCCTTCCTATCGTGGGTGGCACTTTGGTGCCAGAAAATGCAATGTCATTGATGGTGGGTTTCTGTTGCATAGGGTTGTTTGGACCAAGTCAAGTGAAGCTTCATTTCAGGTAGTCTGCCAAAACTACGTGGATTACGTCCATTGGCACTTCGGTAGCAATGTCATAGTGGTTTTTGATGGTTATGGTTATCCTTTAAATTGAGAATGACGACTACGATAAGTAGCCTACATATCTTTGTATTCTTTTGAAGAAGATTCCATCCTTTTAGCCAGGAACCAAGCATTTCAAGTGGTTTTTGGATAATTTTAAATCTCGTATGAGATCGTTAAGATCTTCTTGAGTCAATAAATGAGGCTCAGATGAACAGCTTTGTTCAAAAGTTGTATCACCAAAATCTGTTTCTTCTTCTTCTTCCTTACTTCCATCGGAATCTGAGCTCTCTTCATCTAATGTCACATGTTCTGGAGGCTTTGGTATGGGCAAGTCTTCGCTGTGTGGAACTGGTCTCATTGCAGATTGCAAGTCAGGTACACCACTGTATGTTTTGATTTTGACGTAATCCCTTTAATGTTTTTAATTGTGAATTATTTTCCACCTTCAAGCACTAGTATATTTTATATTGATATTGCAATAATAGGATGCTGACGAAGAATTTCTAGACAGTTTTTGTACCTGTTTATTTTATTATAATAAATACACAATAAAATCTAAAAAGCATATGTTGAAGAAGAAACGTCAGGTTAAAATCTATGTACAAAAGTATTCTTCTACCAACAGTCACAATATTAAAATTAATCAGGTGAACTTCCAGTGGTTAAAAATATACAAGAATATAGTATGTACACTGTTTTTTATAATATTAAAATTATCGTCAATAGTTAAAAAATGTACAAGAGTCTATTCTTCCATTATCAATCTCATCAATAAAATTGTTTTTTCATTTATCTTAACTATGTATACACTGTTTTTTATGAGTTGATACCACAATGGAACGGTATATATGTAGATTCGTAGTATGGATTTTCTAGAATTCTTCTGTCAGCAGTCATTAAACAATATCAATGTATTTTACATGGAGATGCATTTCGATGCCTGGTTTTGCATCATCTTCAGTCCCAAACACTAAAATTAAGAAGAAAAATTGGGGTTTAGACTATTAAGTGGAATATGTTTTGGATTTTGTTGACTTTCTATGGTTATTGTTTTTTAGGGTTATGTGTAATTAAATAAAGTTCATATAATATTTTATGCTACATTGTGTGAATTTGCGTAGTACCCAGGTAATAAAAGTAAAAACAGATTTGTACTTACAGTTATATTTAGACTTGTTTATGGTGAAGTGTTCATTGCGTGAGCAGGAGAGCTACTAACTTGGCGAGCTTTGTGAAGGTCAGAAGTTAGTTCTAGGCATGTTTCAAATAGTTTATTTTGGTCTATAGTGTCTTCATTAACTGTGTGTTCCTTATGTTTATAAATTTCAAATTGTTCAAGTGTGTTTAGCTTTGTACTTTTTCCATGCTTATGTAGAATTTCCATGGTTTTATCAATTGTATTTAAAGCATGTATATTATTTAATGTTTGTTAAGCAGAAATAACAGTCAGAGGAGTGATCTTTGGGTTCCCTCCAAATCATAGGGATAGCAAATGGCATGTGGCATTCTTCCATGCAGTGAGAAGCCTACTACACGATAAACAACAGATATGTGGGGCCCAGGTCCTTGTTTGGTCCCCCACTTCCCTAGTAGCACACTTCGTTGGCCCATCAGAGGAAATTGGTTGGCATGGTAGGGATATGTTGGGGAAAGGTTGGTTGTAATTTCCTCATTTGGGCCATCACATGATTCGCCGCTTGCCCTACCGTTGGGGTTACGATTGTTGGCCCAACAATTTTTTTTGTTGGAATATAATCGCATTTATGTTAAAATTAAAAAGTGTTGAAATAACATTATAAGCGTTAAATTTTTATTTCCTATAAAATAAACTGTGTTAATTCATTAATTATTCAAGCTTATCCTGCGCGCTAGATCCTCAACTCCTCTTCGGAAATTTCCGGCATAGCTCGTATAGGTCATCGGCACCTGCGCGTCGACAACATCGCATAACCGTCATTCGCCATCTTGATTGTATTAAGAATGGTGTTTGATTCTCGTTATTTTACATAATATTAAATAAGCCCTTTGATTGTTCTCTGAATATATAACGTTATCATTTTTTCACAATACTGTATTATGAGTGTTGCATTCATATTATAATATTGAAGGTTCGTTCAACGTTACAATACTGTAATTTCCTATTGCAAATTTATTTGTTTCAGATGATTTACATAAAGAAAGGCAGAAGGAAATTAAAGATGAGTAGGCGCAACGAAATTTCAACTGAATTGAAACGCAGTTCAGTTCATAATCTACATCAATTGCGGGATTTTCAAGATTTCAAACTTGCAAGTATAGCCTACAATAATGTTAAGGTATAAATATTTGATTTATTATTAAAATGTAGATGCCCTCATTATATAGTATAAAAAATCCAGGGAATGTTGTCAGTAACATTTAAATATGATGTTAATCTTTATATTCTCATATCCAGTGTTAGTACTTTGCGACTCACCCTGCTCCCCTTTACACTCGCCTGCCATGTCACCTAATATTTCACAAATAAATAAAAATACCCTTGCACCTCCACATAATACTTCATAATTATGAAAACGACCCTTGCAACAAAATAGGCTATTTTGGATTGAGAGTAGGGGGGGGGGGACTCGGGTGAGTCGCAATGTATCATTTTCCCATAAGTTATAATGTGCACTCTTAGCCTTTAATTGCCGGTACTTTGATTACTTAATGTGTTATCCATTTGTCGCTTGTGACCAGTTATGCCATCATTATTAAGCTCTATCCACAATGTGCAGTTGGCCGCTTGAAAGCTGCCCACAATAAGAAGTTAACATTGAGGTTAGGGAAACATTTAATAGTACAAATAATGGGAAGGAATCGATTTATAGTGCATAATATGTGAATGAATGAATGAATAAGCCTTATTTGTCCCATGAAGGGCTATGGCCTCCTAATTAGGGTTAGCTCGATTAGGTATCACATATGGAGGGCTAGTCCATATGATCTTCAACATTCTAAGGTTGACTTGAAGTCTGTCTTGTGATTGTCTTTTCCACAACACTGATTTTGCACCACTGTTTTTATAGCACTGTCTTGTCATTTTCCTTTAGTTTTGCTCTCCACTTGGTTCTGTCCTTTGCCATTGTGGACCAGTGTACGCCTGCTTCCGCCTTGAAGTCATCTGCCCACCTGGTACCTGGTCTTCCACGGTGTCTCTTGCCATTACGGGGGTCCCACGTTGTTGAAATGTGTGCCCACCTGTTGTTGTTGAGTCGTGCCACATGTCCTCCCCATTTCCATTTTAGAAGCATGGCTTTTTGTGAGATGTCCTTAGATTTTGTCATTTCTTTTAGTCGTACATTTGAAATTCTCTCCCTCCAGGTTATCCCTAGAATTTTCCTCTCCATTCTTCTTTGGCAGCTTTGAATCCGTTTTCTCTGTCCTTCCGTCAGGTTCCATGTTTGGCATCCATATAACATTGTTGGGTAGATGCTTGTTTCCAGTGCTTCCAGCCTTAGTCTTCTGTTGAGAGTTCTGTCTAGTAGGATGAATTTTAGTGCCCAGAAGGCTTTCCATGCTATGGCCATCCTTCTCCTAATCTCTTTCTCCATATTCTGCTGGAAACAGATGAGTTGTCCCAGATATACGTACTCTGATACATATTCAAGTTCTATCGTATTTACCTTGATTGGGGTTGTCTGTCTGTTGGTCATTACTTTGGTTTTTGTCATATTCATTTCTAACCCTGCCTGGATGCTGGCATTATTCAGTTCTTGTATCATTTCCTGTAAGTGTTGAGCATTTGTTGCAAACAGGACCACATCATCTGCAAATCTGAGATTTGTGATTTTGTACCCATTCATATTAATTCCATAACTTTTCCTCCACTTTGTTTTCCGGAAAATACTCTCAAGAAGACTGGTGAACAGTTTTGGGGATATGGGGTCGCCTTGTCTAACTCCTCGCCCTAGCTTGAAAGGTTGTCCAACTCTTTCTGTTGCTACCTTAGCCTGTGATTTTCTGCATAGTTGAGATAGTAGCCTGATGTATTTATTCTCCACTCCTTGTTCAGACAGTGCTTGGAAGACACTAGTGTGCTCCACAGAGTCGAATGCCTTGGTATAGTCGATGAAGGCTATGAACAGTGGGAGGTTAAATTCCTCTGACTTTTCCATCACCTGTTTAGTGGTCTGTAGGTGGTCCATGGTACTGTAACCCGATCGGAACCCCGCTTGATCCTGTGTTTGATTTCCATCTAGTTGTTTTGTAATTCTTCTGGTGATTATCTTGGAGAATAATTTATAGAGGTTTGATATTAGACTAATAGGCCTGAAGTTATTTAGATCATCTTTATTGCCTTTCTTGTGCAGTAGTACTATTGTGCTTGTCAGCCACTGGGTTGGTAGTATTTCTGTTTCTATGATTTTATTGAATATCCTGGTGATTGGGATTAGTATGTAGGCTATAATAAATACATCTTGCTTTTCATAGTAACCTAATCTATTTCTTTGCACTAGTAAATAATTTTCAATCTCGTAATATGTAACTTGCAGTTGATAGTCGATGATGAATTTCTCGACTGCCGAATACCAACTGCTGACTGCAACTGTACTTTGTGAATGGCGTACATTACGATCACCACATGTTTTACTTTGACTACCAACTACAGACTGCCAACTACACATTGTGGATAGAGCTTTAGGCCTAATACGTTAGTTATATAATCAACTCTACCAACTAACTTGCATTCTATTTGCCTGTAACTTATAATTTAAAAACATAGTTCATGAGAGGGTTAAAAAATGCATTTACATTATGTTTGAATAACCGTCTAAATCTCATTAGCTTAACTTGATTGCTAGAATGCTTTTCCATCAAATTGTTTCATCTATCCCTATAGGCCTATATGTGCACTTAATAGATTAGGTTATTTAAAACATCTTTACGAAATCATGCAAAATCTCTTCACAAATTTCTAAAGAATTCTATCTGTTCTGTTCTTAATTTAGGCTTACATTCAGTCACAATTTTGGTTATAACCCCAATAGGCTACAGTTTGTAGAATTCAATTTAAAATGAACTCTAAAATGTTGTGTGTAGGCCTAATCAATTTCGCTAATGATCTTAACATCAGTCTTTGTAAAAGTAAAATATTACTAGATTATGGAGTAAAATGGGAATAATGGAACTTTGTGCCCCACGCGATCCCCTTTCCACTCGCCTGGCTGCTTCCCGCATGCCACCTGCCACGCTTCCCCGCAGGTCATGCCGTCATGCCTGTAGCTGCTGCTCAACGCCGGTAATGCGTAATTGCATGTCACCTAATATTTCACAATAAAAATAAAATACCCTTGCACCTGGCATTCAACCCAATTCTGTACTAATTCCATTCTACTATCCCCCACAAATCCTATTTCCCTTAAATCTACA
Source organism: Ectobius pallidus (assembly GCA_964059195.1). Taxonomy (NCBI): domain Eukaryota; kingdom Metazoa; phylum Arthropoda; class Insecta; order Blattodea; family Ectobiidae; genus Ectobius; species Ectobius pallidus. Next base: position 61,936,515 of record CAXKWD010000005.1, read on the forward strand.
TCCTAATATTTTCTTTCCACCTACGTCTAAGTCTTCCAAGTGATCATTTCCCTTTGGGTCTCCCACTCAGCATTTTTTAGATGTCTTTCCCACCCATACGCGCACAACATGTTTAGCCCATTTCGTTCCCCGTGATTTAATTTCCCTTACTATATCTGGTGGCGAGTACAGATTATGAAGCTCGTCGTTATGCAGTTTCCTCCAGTCCCCATTTTCATCTCTCCCATAGGCCCAAATATTTTCCTAAGCAGCCTGTTTTCGAACACACTCAGATTATGTTACAAACTGCATCTTACAATTAAAATTGTAATTGAATGTAAATTAAGAATATAATAAATAGAATTATTATGAATTTTGAAGTGATTTTACACAAATTTTTAAAGCTTTTTTAAGCCTATATTGAAGTCTTTTAAATATTAATTGATAATGAATAAGCTAATCTAAGTGCATAGGTCTATAGGAATAGATGGAACAGCATTTTAGAAATAAAGCTCTTACAGGTTAAGCTAATCAGATTAGACTGTTTTTCAAACATAATGTAAATACGCCTTTTAACCCTGTTATGAACTATGTTTTTAAATTATACAGGCATGTAGAATGGAAGTTACTTGATAGAGTTGATTATATTTCTAACGTATAGGCCTAATAATGGTGATGCTATCTGGTCACAAGAGCTGGATAACAAATTAACTAATCACAGTAGGCTAAAAGATTGCACATTGTTACTTATATGAGAATATAAAGATTAACACCATATAATATTGTAAACGTTAATAGTAACATTCTTGGATTTCCTAGACTATATTGAGGGCATAAGGTGGAAAGATCAACTTACATAAATCAACTATTCTCACATTGCTTAAAAATGAAATTTATTAATACATGTTATGTAGTTCATAATATATATATCTGACTTATCCATAACTTGTAAAGCAGCAATAACAATAAACTATTCATTATTCATTTCTCTGAATTTTATTTAGCCTATAGCCAAGATTCTTTCCTTATGTTATACCATGTATCACCATTTTTCTGAGATATAGAATTCTGGACCAGGGTGCACATAGCCTCATGAAGACGAGGAGCCACTTGATAAAGAAATAGCGGCTTCAGTCATGAAGACCACCATCTGCCAATTGTAGAAGAATGGAGGAAGAAGATGCAACATGGGTAGTAGGCCTTGTCCCCTCATGGGATGAAGTTCTCGACCATTAGTATTACAGTGCTTTCACTGTACGACTTGGCCGGTAATTGCACGGGCCGACTATCCGTGACTCATGCATCAAGCGCCCAAGTGATGCCTCGTCTCACCACTGAAGTCTAGCATGTGATCTGATTGCGTTCACACGTGAATAATTATTACAGCAGTGTTTGTGTTTTTTTATGGTTAAAGTAGTTTTTAGTTTTGCTTGAAGTGTTTTAAAAATGCCACGACCTAATTATACATTAGAACTACTGCCTGTTAATAGCAATTTCCTCATTAGGTGCCATAGATGTAATGATGCAGAAGGACGGCATTTCCAACATCTCCTGTGATAAGGTAAGTTTGTATTTTTATTTTATATTTTCATATTTTATTGTGATTACAATTACGGAAATATATACGATTCGCCGGGAGTACCGTGATATGTCACGCGCCTGGCCCCGCATGAGGTTTATCTGTGACGGTGGAGCGGCCCGTGCGATTGCCGGCCAAGTCGTACAGTGAAAGCACTGTATAACCATCAATAAGCCATCCAAATCCAATGATTTCCCTATATTCCTCCATTAGGTTCTGCTTTTTGTCTTGGTTTCATGTTTATTTTATCATAATTAGGTAGTTGATGAAATATTTTCCTCAGCAACTGCATTTTAAGAATGATTAGCAAGTCCATGCAAATCTTTCGCACTTTGCCCCTTTTGATAGGTGCCCAGGAAAACTAGGCATTTAGCTAACTAATAAATTCATTCTTATACATTCACAAAATACAGTATACGGTTGAATTAAGAGCAACATAAGAAATGTATACTGTTTTTTGTGAATCTGTATGAGTGAATTTATTAGTTAGCTAAATACTTGGCTTTCTTGGACTATTATCAAAAGGGGTGAAGTGCGAAAGATTTGCATGGATTTATAAGTCATTCTTAAATTGCAGTTGCTGGGGTAAATATTTTATCAACTACCTAATTGTGACAAAATAAACATGAAACCAAGGCAAAAAGCAGAACCCAATGGAGGAATGTAGGGAAATCGTTGGATTTTGGTTGGCTTATGGATGGAATTCGGATGGCAACAGTTGGCATTCTGTTGGCATTACAATGATGGCCCAACAGATCGCCAACGAACATTCCCAACTGTTGGGATTTTGTTGGATATTGGTTGGCTACAGTTGGCAATTGGTTGGGTAAAATGCACTTTGCCAACGGAACCCCGACGGACATTCCTAACCGTTAGCCAACGAAACATGGCGATCGTTTCCCAACATTGGCCCAACGATCTGTGCTACTAGGGTTTACACCCAAAATAAAGTTCATAACACTTTTTAACTAATGGAGTAAGGTTTCGCCTTTGGGACTTGAGCATCACTTCACCACATAATAACAAAAGTTGTTAGGATGATTTAAACAAGCTCTAGGCATTTTGTAACTAACAACAAATTAAAAGAAATAAATTTGTAAATATGTAATATACAATATACAACATACAATACACAATAATCCAGACACAATGCACTCACAATTACGTGTTTACTGGTTCACTGCTATCTCACAACTGACATCGTTGTAATGAATGCATGCATGATCATGTTTGTGCCTGTCTGTACAGTCTGAACTTGCACAACAGTAGCAACGGTACCATTTGAGTTAGCTCATTTGGTTCCATCACATTTACAATGCTCTAGGAGTTTTAATTTTACAATGGACAAATGGCCGTTTATTAAAAAAATATATTTAAATCCATTAATTGAAATTGGAAAAAAAAAACTGTGGGTGATGGAGAAATTCCGAATACATATTTGAAAACATGATAAAAAAACTGCATTAAGTACAACTATTGATACTCATGAGACAAAAATCATGTTGACCAGTGTTTCCAGAAGAGTGGAAAGGGTAACAGCCCAACTATGCTGTATTCATCCCATTCGTTCATAGTTAACTCTCTTCATAATAATAATAAAAACATTGTTATTGTTTATCTAAACATTGATTTTCTAAGCAAGCCTACTAACCTATGAAATCAACTAAAGTCAGTCCTAAATTCATACGGTTTAGAAGCAGTGATAGAAACCCCAACTAGAATATGTAATGGGGCTAGTACAGCAATTGATCAAGAAATACTTAATGTAATAACTTGGGATTACAAAACTAGTGTAATTGATACTGGTTTTTCAGACCACTTCGTAGGTCATAGAGATGAATTCTAAAGAAAAGAGAGAAAATAAACTCACATTATAGGATTAGTAGACCATATACTGAAACTAATATGCAATATCTAAACTACCTACTCGACAAAGAATCATGGGATAATGTCTATAGTAAAAAATCACTTCACTCAGCTGTGCAGAATATTATAAACAGTATAAAAAAATACACAATAAAGTACTAGAGGAAGCAAAGAAATTACAGAATGATAAACATATAATGGAATCAAATAATAAATCTAAAGGAATGTGGAATATTATTAAGCAAGAAATAGGTAAAGGGAGGGAAATTAAAAAAACCATACAATTAATAATAACGGTATTATATCAACAGATCCAAAAGAAATAGCAGAATTGTTTAACAGTTATTATACAGACATAGCACATAATCCCTTGAGTAATGCCCTCACTGCTCAAATACAAGATGTAGACAGTGGTAGGCCTACTATTCCACAACAAAGTAATACTATCTATCTAAACCCAGTAACAGTGAATGAAATCACAGAAATTATAAAGCGGTTGAACAATAACAAATCAGCAGGAATAGATGAAATTTCTGATAGTGTTGTAAAAAACTGTCACAGACACATTTATCAAAAGCATTTGATGTAATAGATCATAACATCTTACTCAAGAAACTTCAAGCTATTGGAATAAAAGGGTTGGCATTAAATTTATCCTTAAGCTGCGGTCGGTTTCCAGATGAATTAAAAATTTCAAAAGTGAAACCACTTTATAAAAAGGGATCTAAAGAGGAAATTGGAAATTCTAGACCAGATTCTTTACTCTCAGGTTTCTCAAAAATCTTAGAAAAGGTTATGTATGTAAGACTTAGAACATTTATAAAGAAATATAATATCTTATCTAACATACAACATGGGTTTTGTCAAGGAAAGTCCACAAACACTGCAATAATTGACTTTCTTCAAGAAGTATATGAGGCCATTGACAGAAAAGACACTAGCATAGGACAATTTGTAGATTTATCAAAAGCATTTGATGTAATAGATCATAACTACTTACTCAAGAAACTTCAAGCTATTGGAATAAAAGGGTTGGCATTAAATTGGTTCCAGTCATACCTAGAAAACCGCAAACAGGTTGTAGAAATCGTACACAAAGATGAAAGGACACACATAATAAACTAAGTATTGTCAAGTGAGAAGTATATCAAGTATGGTGTACCACAAGGTTCCATTCTTGGGCCAGTATTGTTTTTAATTTATATTAACGTTCTAGATATTCAGTCCAATCACACAATCACACAAAGTCATCTTTGCAGATGATACCAGCATCTTTGTCACTGGTGAAAACAAAGAAATTGCTAGACTAAATATGAAAGAAACAATAAGTAAACTTCACAATTGGTTTGAAGGGAATAGATTTATAGTTAACAAATAAAAAACAGTTGCAATAAACTTTCAGCATGTACAAAATAAGAATACAGAGTTTCCCAGCATCTCGTATGAGGATAAAACAATTAGTTATGTGGATTCAACAAAATTTTTAGGGGTGTGGATAGATCAAAATCTGAATTGGTTCAAGCATATTTATATCCTCTTGAAAAAACTGAGTAAAATATGTTTTGCCCTATTGTCAGTGAGGAAAGTATCCAGTCTAAACTCAGTACGTTTGCTCTATTTTGCCTACTTTCACTCCCTCTTAAGTTATGGAGTAATCTTCTAGGGAAATTGAACAAACAGTGAAGCTATATTTAAAATGCAGAAAAAAGCTATCAGAATAATGATGAAAGCAGACAACACAACCAGCTGCAGGCAACTATTTACTACCTTTCCCTTGCATCTACATATTAGAGACACTTATATTTGTAAGAACTAATCTTGCTACATTTCAAACAAATTCAAGTGTACATTCCTATAATACAAGAAATAAAAATATTTTAACAAGTATACCGGTACCTCATTAAACCAGCTTACTTGAGAAAAGCTTCACATATACTGGTCTCAAATTATACCCGTACAATAGCTTACCTAAATTCATTAAAGAAATACCTGTGTGATGGCCCAGACAGCCATCAGGATATTTTATTTATTATTTATGTTTCTTTTGGTTAATTGATATATTATTGAATATTGCTAAATTTAATTATTTTATTATTCATGATTATATGACACTTACTCATCTCTAGTATGTTGCAACAAAGGAAAAGACCGACAGGATTTTGTGGTCATCTGAAATATTAAAATGTACATCTTGGGAACTTCACAGGATGTAACTGACCACAAATCTTCCTGTGAAAATAGTGTCATACGTGACTCAATAGATACAGGATATTGCATCAGATTTTCCTGAGTTCGATCCTTGTGTAAGGCAAACTCCAGTAGTTATTATGCTGATTAATGTTCATAAAAGGTATAAGGATGAGCTTCCTGTCTCTGTGGGTGTAAGCCAGTATATAAACCCAGCCAGCCGTTCTGCTCATCATGATATCTACTTGAGACATCTTCAGGAGATAATTACTGTGCGAATTATCCCCGGCGGCGAAAGACTCCTTTGACTAAAGTTATAGTTATTGGACATACATCATGATGGAACGGCTGGGCATATTTATTGTATGTAAGTAAACTTCTGTATTATTTTCAAGAGACTGGCTTACGCGGAATAGTAGTTAATAAAGTGTATTTATTTAAGGAAATCCCTTTAAATTCAGACAAGAATATTAGATCGATTTCAATTCTAATATTAGCAATAATGCATGAGTAGGAATCCTTAAATTCAGAAAAGAAGATTAAGTTGTTTCCAATATTATAGTCGTAATAAGAATATGTATCTGTAATAAATATTATATTGGGTAATAAGATTAACAAATGTAACCAAGAACCTATTATATCGTTTTAATACGTAACAATCATACTATTCATGTAATATTAACCTCAGGAATAATTATTGTAACTATTATGGAATTAGAAGAAACGTGTTTTATTTGTGCTTTAATTATTTGTGTTATCAATTTGTTTTATTGGTTAGTTCTGTTAAATAAATATTGTTTATGTTAAGGATTTAATACGTCATTTCAAAGGTATAAGTTAGGGACTCGCCCGGCCACTTCCCTTCCTTTACCCGCGGCATGACAACTGGTGGCAGCGGTGGGATTAATTTAAAAGTATTAACTACGTTAAATTTTCGAACCCAGGTCGAGAAGAGAAAGCCAAAGCTAAAATAAGTGAAATAAATTATGTTATAGTAGCCTACTGTGAGAAAAATAATATCAAGACATTGTAGGTTTAATAAAAACATACGTACCCTATGGCGTGGTGTTGTTTCAAAAGACGTGATCCCTGTGATAAAGAATTTACAGTTCTTTATGTTAGAGTACTTACCGTGTCAAATTCGCTAGCCTTGCAAGGATCCACGAAGTATGCCAAGGAACTAACTATTAACTAACTAACATTAACTATTTAAATTACCTTCTAGCAAAAGAAAATTGGGAGGATGTATGGAGGCAGTCAAATGTAGATATAGCCTTTAAGAATTTTTCAGACACGATTACATATTATTTAAATATAGCAATACCAATAAAAAGGATCAAAGTTAATGTTAATCATTCGGGGAAGTGGATAACCAAAGGCATCAGAATATCAAGTAATAAATTGCGTTGTATGAGTAAAGTAATCAAAGAAAACAATGTATCTGAAAATTTCTTGAGTTATTTTAGAAAATATAAGAAAACTTATAACAAGGTTATTAAATGGGCCAAGAAACAATATCATGAAAAACTTATCAGTGACTCAATAAATAAATCGAAATCCATATGGAAAATAATTAGGCAAGATATTCAAGGGAACTATAGGGATGATGACAGCTGTTGTTTTGCTACTAATGATAAAGAGCGTATAAAATTAGTTGAAAATTTGAATGACTACTTCATAAATATTGCGAGCAGAATGAACAATAATAATAGGAGTACAAGGATCAACTCAGCACAAACTAATATTATTCATAGCTCCTTTTTCATGACACCTACCTCCGAGGAGGAAATAAGTAGAATAATTAATAGTATGAAAAATACTAAATCTTGTGGGCTTGATGAGTGGTCAAATTTCTTATTAAAGAAATGTTCTAACCTTTTAGTAAATCCTCTGTGCTATTTAATAAATATGTCATTCATGGAAGGCTCCTTCCCATATGTTTTAAAAACTGCTAAGGTGATACCAATATATAAAAAAGGAGATAAAACAGACTTAGGTAATTATAGGCCTACATCGTTGCTTTCAGTATTTGCAAAAGTTATAGAGAAAGTAGTACATAATAAAATTACATCCTTCATTACCAAATATAACATCATAACAAATGCACAGAGTGGGTTTCAAAAAGGGAAATCAACCATCACAGCATTGCAAAATCTCATCTAAAATATTTACAATAAACTAGACAAAGGCGAACCATGTATAGGAATATTTCTAGATTTATCGAAAGCCTTCGACCTTGTGGACCATGATATACTAGTCAGGAAACTATCCATGTATGGTATAAGAGGTATCCCGCTAAATTGGTTTGAATCTTATCTAAAAAATAGAAATCAACTAGTGGAAATGAAATATTTTGATGATAAAGATAGGGAGTACAAACACATTAAGTCAAATCTAAAATTTATAAAACAGGGAGTTCCACAAGGATCTATATTAGGGCCCCTGCTTTTTTTATTGTACATTAATGATCTAGGGGATTTAATGGAGCAAAATACCAACATAAATATGGGATTATCACTATTTGCTGATGACACCAATATCTTAGTCTCAGGGATCAATAGGCCTATACAAGAATTACAACCAAATACTGATAATGTGACTAAACTGATTACTTCATGGTTTAAAGATAATAAATTGATTATTAATACAAATAAAAGTATAGCAATAGAATTTAAACACAAAAATAATAAAAACTAATTGTTACCAGCTGTTCTCCTAGGTAGTGAACCTGTGAATTACGTAACAAACACAAAATTTCTAGGCGTTTGGGTAAATAGTAATTTGGAATGGGACACACATGTGGAACACCTAGCAAAGAAACTTGCCCAAACATGTTTTGCAATCTTCAGCCTCAGATCATCGGTCAGTTTAGAAATCCTCAGAGTTGCATACTTTGCTTACTTTCACTCCCGTTTGATGTACGGAGTAATGTTTTGGGGTAAATCAAATCATAGTGTCAGAATATTTAGAATGCAAAAAAAAGTAATAAGAATAATGCTCAATGTACCCAGAAACAATAGCTGTAGACCTTTATTTAAGCAATTAAATATACTGACACTGCCTGGTATATACATAAATGAGGTCCTTATACAAACGCGAAACCAACTAAACAGCTTTCTCTCAAACGAACAGGTACACCATCACGACACAAGGAACAATTCTAATTTACACAGCACTTGGCATAAAAGTACGCTTTTTAAAAATAGCTTTAAGTATAACGGGACAGTTTTATACAATAAATTGCCTTCTTGCATAAAAAACATACAATTAGCCAAGAATTTTAAAAAGGAATTAAAGAAATTTCTGATAAATGGTAGTTTCTACTCAGTGGAGGAATATCTTATGCATGGGAATAGGTAGTAGAAATTCAGTGAATAAAATATAAACAGTGTTAATTGTAAGTTGTTACAGTATTAGTTGATTATAGAAACTATGGCACGTGGGTTTTATTTAGGATACTAGTTTAGGATCTATTTAAATATTATATGTTGGTGTGTGGATGTGAATGAATCAGATCGAACCAATTTAATTAGGATATTTTAATGTTAGTATGAGAAGCTTGTAGATGGGATGTGGATGTGGATGAAGAATATTTTATTTATTTTATTTATAGTATGTCATAGTATACAGTCCATGTTCCTTTTCTTTTATTTTAATTTGTTTTATTTACTTATTTAATTAATATAAGCATAAGTGTGAATATGAGAATAAATGCAAATGTAAGCAATATTTAGCATGTAAGATTTGACGTGTCCAACATCATTTGTACCCTGTACATGTTTTTATGATATAATGGATGAATAAATTTATTATTATTATATTATTATTATTAACTCGTGGAACGATTTTTTAAGAAATACACAGATATAGATATTTCCAGGATTAAGGAACACGAGCATAAATTCAGAGGACTAATAGCTGAGAGTAGACTGGAAATTGCATTTGAGGGTCGTCCTAAACATTTTAAAGCTCCCATACAGAAAATTTATAAATATGAGCATGGGGAAGGTTTGGCTGTGATTTTTGACTTAGAAGTTAGAATAGTACTTAGATATATACCCCCAACTCATGATTATGAAACACTAGAAATAGAAAGGACGGATTACCTCCCTCAGTATAGTTGTACTAGGTCCAGGAGTGAGGACATGAGAATTTCATTTAGGCAACATTAGAATTGGGGTACGCCGTAGCGTAGTGGTTGAGGCGCTGCGCTACAAACCGGAAGGTCGCGGGTTCGATTCCCGATGAGGTCGTTGGAGTTTTTTTAATTGGCCTAATCCTTCTGGTGGCACTATGGCCCTGGGGTCGACTCAGCCTCTAACAGAAATGAGTACCAGGAGCAATCCTGGGGGTAAAGGCGGCCGGTCCGTAAGGCTGACAACCTTACCACCTTCATGTGCCGAATGTCTAAAAATCTGGGAGCCTCAAGCTCCTGGAACCCTCTGGGCCTCCATGGCCTGTGATAGGGAACACTTTACTTTTACTTTAACATTAGAATCAAAATTTGAAGATAGTTTTAAACTCAAAATTTATTAATTATATTTTTATGAATATATATATACATTGTTTAGGCCTATATACAATTTTTTTTGTGTGGACTAAGGGTCCCCATACCGGGCCCTGCATTGAGAGGCCGGCTCATTGGCAATTTGGAATTGCCTGAGTCCCTCAAGGGTCAGGACCCGGTACTCGTAAGATATATTGGTCGCGCAATTCCACTGAGGTAGCGGCCAAGTGGGGAGCCGCCGGAACGGGCCCCTAGCGAGGGACAGTACCACTGGGTACGTCCACTCGGAGGAGTCACCGCAGCGACGGCATGTCCTCCGCCGAATGACTTGTATATATGTCTGCGGGGAATCCACAGTTGGCATCAGCTGAAACAATAGAAAAATTATAATTTTAGTTAACCAGGTAGATCAAAATGGCCCAAGAGACCAGAGTTAAGGATTTGTCAGTAGCAGGATGGATTCAGGCATGGGATCCAAAAAGTGGGAGGCCAGTTGCAAATTTTTTGCGGAATATCGAATCTGCCGGAGAGTTAGGAAATTTAACGGCTAAGGGTAAAGTTAGGTTAGTAATAATGAAAGTATTGGGAGCAGCGCAGACTTTTGTAGATACACACCCCGAGTTGCAAGAAGAAATTACGTTTACGAGACTAAAAGAAATCTTTTAGAAAGATTTAAGGAGCTACATACGGATTTTTATTATTATTCGCAATTGCAGGCAGCGACACAGGGAAAAGATGAGTCGATCGCAGACTTTGCTGACCGTCTGCGACGTTTAAGTAGGCAAACAATTAGAAGAGTCGCAGATGCGGCTGAACAAAGGGCAATAAACGCAGAAGCAGAAAAACGCATATTAGCAAGTTTTATTAATGGATTAAAAGGTAATCCTGGGCTGCAAGTTAAGTACCAAATGCCCGAGACATTAGAGAAAGCCATTAAGATAGCCACCATGGCAGCCCAGGCGGAAACAGAGAGTGAAAAGACGCGTGAAAAGGTTCCAGCACGGGTTTTTAGTAATGAAAGTCGAGGCTATCAGTCGCAGAATAAATATGGTGGTGGTCCTAGGTCAGCGGGACGTGGTGGACATTGGGGCAACAACAATAATAGAAATAATAGTAATAACAGTGGTGAAAGGAACGCCGGTGTCATTAATGCGCAACGAGGCGGTTTTTCACGTGATCCTGGTCCCAGAGGATCGAGTAGCGCGCTGAGTGCGCGAGGAGGTAACAGTAGTTATCGCAGCACGGGTCGAAGGGGGTACCAATGTTATAACTGTCGGGAAATGGGGCACATCGCAAGATATTGTAGAAAAGGGCGAGGGGAGCGCCAAGGTTTAAACGGGGTAGGGGGACCAAAACAACCCCGCAGGTCTTCCCGAAGTAAAGCCGCACATAGAAGTGCCATCCACAGTATATCCGGCGACGGGATTACTGCTACCTGTATATATTGAGGGAAAGAGACGCGAGTTACTAGCGGATACCGGTGCCGCTGTATCATTATTGAAACCGACAGCAAGTTCGGCACGACTTAACATGAATAAAATAACGGCTAGGGGTGTAACTGGAAACAATTTGAAACTAGACGGTGAACAAGAAGTCACTTTGTTTATTAATGAGAGACCATATACTCATTTTTAGTTTGTGACCTAAAATCCCCTGGGGATGGAATTCTGGGTGTCGATTTCCTGCAACAGGTTGGAGCTCAATTAGACCTGCAAACTAACTGCCTCTCGGTAGGGGGCCAGCGGATTCCTTTAATATGTAGCTCGCTGGGTGCTGTCTCGCGTGACGTCACGCGAGATGGAATGGGCTGTAGGGACTCCTCTGCTCAGGGATTGATCACCCCGCTCCAGGCTTTGGACCCTGCAGATTGCCGCACTGAGCTACCGGACGCTGGTCAGGATAACTCTCCAGATTGGTTTTCATCGGTCATCCTAACGGAAATAGTTGAATGCTCTCCCTTCAGTGGGACTATAGTTCGAGCCAGGGTCGTTGGAAATGAAATCCCTGATGACACCCCAAGTGCAATGTTTGAACCGGTAGAAGCCCTACTACCTGGTTTGTATTCACCACGTGCTGTAGTGAATTTAAGTAAGGATCCTAAAGGTCCCCCGGGAAACGGTCCCTTATCGACCACAAGCCCCCAAGGTATTCCCTCAAAGCCTCGCGAAAATCCGGAGGACGAATGGCATCCCAGCTTTCCATCCACCAGTGAGCGGTGTGGGGACTCCGTAGCAGAAAAGCTATCGCGCCAAACAGGCGCTCTGGGGTATTCTAATGGGACAAGAACTGTTCAGCCTCTTTGCCCCGTAAAAGAGGACATGAACCAAGGATACCTTGGGAGAAAAGAAAATTCAGAATCACTTATCGCATAGCATAAATATTCCGTCTCAGTGTAAAAAGAAGAAATAAAATAAGTCATATGTTGTTCCAGTTCATATTATTAATTTGTCCGAGAAAGTGATCGTGTTATCAAAAGGCACCAGGCTAGGCGACTTATCTCCCCTACAGGAAGTAGAGCTGATAAACAGTGTCGCGAATGCATTAAGAGAGCAAGAGGAGAGCTCTGACACATTTAATGAATATGTAACACAGAAACTCATTCATTTGAACCAAGCAGATAAGGAAATAATCTCTAGCGTACTACAGAAGTATCAGCATTTGTTGTATAAGGAAGGCAGTACGGAAATAGGTTGTACCAGTAAAATTAAACATGAAATAGACACTGGAGACGCAAAGCCGTTTCGAAAGGCCCCGTATCGAATCCCGCATGCGTTAATACCAGTAGTAGAAGAGCAAATTAATGATATGTTACGTAAGGGGATCATTTCAGAAAGTTTATCTGAATATAATAGCCCCATCATCTTAGTACCCAAAACGTCTCGAGATGGGAGCCCTAAGTGGCGCATGTGCGTCGACCTTCGTAATTTGAACTTACAGACAAAGAAAGACGCGTATCAGATACCAAATATAACGGACATTTTAGATTATTTAGGACAAAGTAAAGTTTTTTCGGTTTTAGACATGGCGAGTGGGTATTGGCAAATAGAAATATCCGAAAAAGACAGAGAAAAGACAGGATTTAGCACCCCCCAAGGTCATTTTCATTTCAATAAATTATGTTATGGCCTATGCAACGCTCCAGCGACGTATACGCGATGTATGGACTCTATTCTTATGGGCCTAAAAGGGATAGACGTCCTTGCCTACCTTGATGATATTATTGTCTTTGCACCGGATATGCGTTCCCATGCTGAGAAATTAGAGCGTGTATTCCAAAGATTGGAGGGGGCTAACTTTAAAATTCAACCGGAAAAATGTCAGTTTGCTGTAGATCAGGTGGAATATTTGGGTCACATTGTCACTAGTGAAGGCATAAAACCGGACCCAAATAAAGTTAAAGCCATTAAGGAGTATCCAGTACCAGCCAATATTGCTGAGATCGCGCAACCTTTAACAGCATTAACTAGGAAAGAGACAAAATTTGAATGGGGAAAAGCCCAAGAGGAAGCATTCGAAACATTAAAAGAAATTTTAAGTACACAACCGTTGTTAGCTTATCAGGACTTTTCGAAAAATTTCATTGTCTGCACAGATGCATCGAACACCGCAATTGGTGGAATTTTGGCACAAGAGTTTGATGGGCATGAGAAGCCTATAGCTTATTGCTCCAGACAGCTAAACAAAGCAGAAATAAATTATAGCGTGACCGAAAAGGAACTGGCAGCAGTGATCTTCGCCATCAAACAATTCCGATGTTATATATATGAACATCCTTTTGTTTTGGTGACGGACCACGCCGCCCTGAAGTGGATGTTAAATTTAAAAGATCCTAGTTCCAGATTGGTGAGATGGAGCTTAAGATTAGCTGAGTTTGACTTTACTGTAGTGCACCGTGCGGGCCGGAAATTGATCCACGCGGACTCCCTTAGCCGTCACGTGGCTATGATGTTTTGCGAAAAGAACTTGAGTAATGAAGCAATTTTGCAAGCCCAGAAAACAGATGCAGACTGTCAAGTTTATCAGAGAAAAAAAGAAAAAGTATCCGGAGTTCCGTGTTGATAATGAAGGTTTGTTGTACAAACAAAGTGAGACAAGTATATCCGGTTACGCGATAGTAATACCACAAGTGCTAATTCCAGTAGTATTACATTATTATCATGCTACACCTTTTGCCGGACACCAAGGTGTTCATAGAACAGTAGCTAGAATTGCTCGCAAATATTGGTGGAGCACCTTACGAAAAGATGTAGAAGACTTTATTGGTACTTGTGAAAAATGTGCTCGTAGGAAACCGGGTACCGCGGGAATTGTACCGCTAGCGGAACCGCCGCAAGCCTCAGAATTTTTGGAAATTTTATCCACTGATTTTGTAGGTATATTAACTACAACAGAATCAGGAAACCGTTATGTATTGACATTTGTGGATCATTTCACACGGTACTGCTTTGCGATACCTGTCCCTAATCAAAGTGCCGAGACCGTGGCGCGGGAATTCGTTTCAAAAATCGTGCTACAGCACGGAGCGCCTAAGGCCTTGCTTTCGGATCAAGGCGCGCAGTTTTTGTCCAAACTCATTCAAGAAGTGTGTAAGTTACTGAAAATAAATAAACTACAAACCACTGCATATCATCCGCAGAGCAACGGTATCTGTGAGCGGTTTCATAAAACACTCGCAGATATGATATCCCATTTTGTAAGTAAAGATGCAAAACGATGGGACGAGTACGTACCTTATGCTGTAATGGCATATCGAAGTACTCCGCACACAGTAACAGGGTATAGCCAGCATTATTTAGTCTTCGGACGAGAGATGCGGCTACCTATTGAAGATGAGGGACAATTAGCGATAGGTGATCAGGAAAATGTGGAAGACTATGATAGTCACATTCAAGTATCAGCCGATCGATTAAAAACAGTCGGTAAAAACAGCTAATAAGCAAGGACAAGAAACATCAAAGAAATACTTTGATAAAGGAAAAAGGCTAAGAGAGTTTCAAGTTGGCGATTACGTATATGTATACAACCCTATAGCTAAAAAAGGGGCAGGAAGAAAATTTGCCTATGCATGGCAAGGTCCACTAAAAGTAATCGATAGGACCTCCGATGTAACGTATAGGATAAAACGAGACGATGGAAGTTTAGTTGTAATACATGTGAATAGGTTAAAAGAATGTAAAGTGCCAATGACAACAGATACACATCACTTGCCTGATTCAGGTAGTAAAACGTCTACTGAGAAAGTTGAGAACGAGCGATTACAGTTAGAAACCATTTTAGAGGAACCAGAGGGAAATGAAAGTATGACATATTCGAGACCGTTTAAATGTATTGATCAGGAACCAGTCGACGAAACTGCAGATATGTCGAATGAGTCGATAGAAGTAGAATTGCAAGAGTCCAGAGATGAGTGGTTGCCTCCGTATAGAGAACGGGCAGGAACACTACCCGAGATTATTGATAATCGCTACGAACTACGCTCGAGAGTGCGAGCGGAGGAAAATGATGTAAATAGAGATTCTGTACATAGAGAAATAAATGTAGATTTAGCTAGGAATAATAATGTAGGTTTAAGAAGATATGACTTACGTCCGCGAACAAGGTCAGAATAAAAAGGAAAATTATATAGGTTAATTTATTTTCTTAATAATGTGCAAGGAACACCGTTAGGGCCCTTGCAATGTAAAGGTGGTTATATAAACTACCGCGTAGGAATATTTCCCGAGGAACGACGAAATAATTCCTCGTTCTTCACGTTTGTTACAGGTTTATTGGGGATGATCCACCAGAACCATATGGATGCAGTACCCTTGGATAAAGGGATGGTATTTTTAAAAGACAGAGATATTTTGTTAACCGGAGACAAATGGACCGTAATAGTGGATATACAGTTAAATGACTATGATAATTTGATATTAGGTTTAAATACCGCACTCGATGAATTATACGCAGGTTATAGAAATTTCATAAATTTTGTGCAAGGTGATTTAGCAGATAACGTCATATATATGGGAGAATTAAACAGATTAAAGAATTTAACAGCTGAAATGGAAACCGATGTTGCCGCATTCAAGGCAAATAACAATTAACAATTCCAAATAACATGCAAAATCCCAGAGGAAAAAGAGGGTTATTTGATGGCGTTGGGTATACACTTAATTATCTTTTTGGTAATCTTGACTCCCGAGACTTAAATAGAATCAATAGCGTAATAAAAGACTTAAAAGGATTTGCAACCAATATGGTACACACTACGGACCAACAGGTTACTTATATCAAACAATTAGATAAACGAGTAAGTCAAAATTCTATCCTTATAGTTAAAATGGCAAAGGATCTAGGCAACGTGTTAAGAGCCACGATTCGAACCGAGGCCATTAAGCAAAGAAAATGGTTTTTGTTCGCAACGCAAACTAGGGAAATAGAATTAACTATTCTCCATATGAAAGCCCAACTTATGCAGCTACAAGAAAGCCTAGACATGACGTCAATTGGCAAACTATCCACAACTTTACTACCTCCAGATAACTTCACTAAAATATTAAGTGAAATCTCTTTAAACTTGCCAGAAGGAACGAGTATGATAACGCCTCCCACGGCGGAATCCACATACTGATGGCCGATCAGAAGAATACGAGCAGAAGGAATGCAGTTCTGAAGAAACTCACCCCATGTTATCCCCCCAGGCATCAACCCTGTCACGCAGGGTCTGTACTAACTTACCTTTTAACAGTCGCTGAGCGGGCGTGCAAGTTCCTCGTCGCCGGCAGAATCATTTACATTATCACTAGCACTGTCATCACTGGACTCACTGGAATCTATCCCTCCTACAGTAATGATAAAATTGTCCATTACGTTTTCCATCAGTCCGTCCTTCTCCCAGTATTTAGCCTCCAGTTTAATAACATGGCTAATATAACCCTCCCAGTCAGATTTTGAAATGGACTGCACTGCACTTTCTGTTGTCTGCTGTAATTTTGTCAGAGAGATATCACCTGTTGTGTTATGTTCCCTAACAAATCGTTTCATTTGAGCCCACGCCAGCTCAATTGCATTGAGTTCACACATGTAGGGAGGCAATCGGAGTGGGGTGTGGCCATGCATGTGAATTAAGCGGTCGATGCGATATGTTTTTTCTTGGGGCTTAAAGCGTTCAACCAAATTGTAAAGTTCGTACTTTCTCATGTTGGAAGAGAAAGGAATATTGTTTCTTTCCAGCCACTCCATCATTACTTGATTAGTAGCATACTTTGATGGGGGCTTATTCTCTTGCACACTGTGATAAGGTGCATTGTCAAGCACAATTACACTACGTGGGGGTATGTTGGGAAACAGTCTTTCCAGCATCCATTTCTCAAAATTTGTGCCGCACATTTGGCCATGGTAATCGCCACTGGCTAGTCCCGCTCTAAAAAATAATGACGCTCCAGGTATAAAACCATCTTTACATCCGGCATTCACTACAATTAGGCGATTCGATGCACTCGTGTTGGTTGGTATGCCATATATATCATCGCTCTGCCAGCATTTGCCAAAAGTTAGATTGTTGTCAACCCAGGATTCGTCAATATAAATGATGACTTTTTCATCTCTGAAGGTCTTTATGCATCTCAGATACTTTGAACGCCAGTTGATTATGTCTGGACGCTCAATCAGCAACTTTCTCTTACTCCCGCACCTTTTCCATTTGAAGCCCATGGTATGTAAAAGGTTCCTTAACGTATCTTCTCCCCATGGGAAATGTATTTTTTGTCTAATTGCAGTAAGAAGTTTGGGAGCTGTTGGAACTATCTGCCTTTGTTGATAAAATTCCTGAATCAGATCTCGAATCACCCTTTTATCAAAATCGTCACAATGAAATTTGTGTTCCTCAGCCCGTGGTCTCTTTTTACCTGGTGTACTTAACAAACTTGGACCTGCTGCAGTATCCTCGTTTCTTATTTTTGTAACAGTGCGTTCTGATATGCCACAGTAACTGGCAATGCGTGCATTACTTTGGGTAATTAAATGCTGCAGTTGTCCTGAACGAGCTTCTTCGTCACACTTCCTTATTGTTCTTCTTATGAGCTCCCTTGCTTCGCTATGTATAGTTTGCCCTTTTCTTCGTTTTCGATTAGCAGCCATTGCTGAATTTTATTGTATGATTATACTGTAGCCTAGGTATGTTACAGGTACTGAAACTACACAGCACCACCCCTAACACGTGCTTTAGATAATAATAATAATAATAATAATAATAATAATAATAATAATATACTGTAATAGACTAGACTTAAACAATTGAAAAATCGCAGAACTCACTGAAACTAACCACCACCACTCAACACTTGTAAACAAGGACTGTCTCTAAAACATGTGGTTTAGCGAGAGGGTCTATCCCAAACTACACAAAAAAACGTGCCAAACGACCCGCCTTCCCCGCACCCCTCACTCGCATTCTTCTCATCGGTCATCAGTACTTGTATTATCAGTTAGCGGATGTACACGCAGCCGCATTTCAGGACACAATTAGACTTTATATTGAAATTCCTTTAAAAGGTAGTGATAGGTATTTTGAAGTGTATAAGGCTCATTCATTACCTTATTTTGAACCTGAGCTTAATCAATTTATATCTATAAACGTTCCAAAGTCTACTTACCTTGCAGTCTCTGAAAATTTACAGATGTTTACAGTCTTAACTGAAGACGATTTAAATATTTGTAAGAAAGGTGTATTTACCATATGTCCAGCTGATTATGTTTTATATGACACAAGAGCTAATAATTGCTTAATAAATTTGTATTTAGGTAAGACAAAACAAGTACAGCAAACATGCCAAAGAGTCATAGAAAGTTCACAGTTCGCGCCTATCTGGATCAGATCCACCCTGAGTGACTACTGGATATACAGTCTAAGTGCACCCCTAGCAGTAACCAAGAAATGACAGAATGGGAGTCCGCCGGGCGATAAATTCGTCACAGAGACTGTGTTATTAAATGGCACAGGACTATTCAATAATACCTATAACTGCTTTATCTACGGGGGCGCTTTCCAGTTGTTACCACACTCAATAGGCCGCTCTGTGTACGAACTAAAGACACCTACTATAGTCATACCAAAAATTAGTGCTATGCTTACTCCCCAAGAAATTGAGATGTTCCAGACACCTTGGGAAGAAGGAAACGGAGATCCAGGAATAGAAACTGCAATTAATATGGACCTAGCAGGGACACGACCCAGGATCGACGTGACCAAACTACATCGATCCCTGGACCGTCTACAGAGTCAGCCGGAGTTAGTCGAGCACCATATCTTACCTATATCATTAAGTGGTGTGTCACTAATTTTAATAATAATTATTGTGTTAAGTTGTGTGTTTAAGGCCAGATTACTGGAAGCAAGAAGAATTTATAAGTTATGGAGACACAAGGAAAAAGTACCACAATCGGCGCGATGCAAGACAAAAAGGAAGCATCGTACACCTCCACCCGTCCTAGAAGATATTGAATT
The DNA here is from genome assembly GCA_964059195.1 of Ectobius pallidus. Lineage (NCBI taxonomy): Eukaryota > Metazoa > Arthropoda > Insecta > Blattodea > Ectobiidae > Ectobius > Ectobius pallidus. The sequence continues at coordinate 61,956,120 of CAXKWD010000005.1, forward strand.
AATGGCTAAAGAGGAAGAAATCGACCAGGGGATGGATGAGAGGACGCGTTCATTCCACGTCGCATCAATAGTAGAAACTGACCCAGGAAAAGTGTTATATGCTAAACATTAACCATGGAAACTCTGATTTCTGGCGTACAAAATTAATTATATTATCTCATGTTACGCCGTTTTGATTACAGTATAAGAGATGCACATGTCACTTACCTCAGGATGGAGAAATAAGTCAAACCCCCTCCGTCCAGCATTCACCTCGTCCGCCGACGAGGCTGGTGATGGTGGCGGTGACGGAGATGGGGAGGGTGGTGGCGGTGACGGTTCAGGCACCGGTGGTGGCGACGCTGGCGACGGCGGTGGCCCTATCGCCCCGGCGGGCGGTGCAATGGGAGCCCCGTTCCCTTCGTCGGCGCTTTCAGTTCCAGACTCACTTGCGTAGATTAAGTCCGACATGTTTTTGTGTAGTAAAATTAGTTAAGCTGAACTTAACTATAATATACTAGAGAAGATGGGAAGTGGTTTACCACACCTGCCGCTAGAAAACGATCAGTCTTGTCGACGACGTTTTCATTTAAGGTGGGAAGGGTGTGATGGCATCAGGATATTTTATTTACTATTTATGTTTCTTTTGGTTAATTGATATATTATTGAATATTGCTAAATTTAATTATTTTATTATTCATGATTATATGACACTTACTCATCTCTAGTATGTTGCAACAAAGGAAAAGACCGACAGGATTTTGTGGTCATCTGAAATATTAAAATGTACATCTTGGGAACTTCACAGGATGTAACTGACCACAAATCTTCCTGTGAAAATAGTGTCATACGTGATTCAATAGATACAGGATATTGCATCAGATTTTCCTTAGTTCGATCCTTGTGTAAGGCAAACTCCAGTAGTTATTATGCTGATTAATGTCCATAAAAGGTATAAGGATGAGCTTCCTGTCTCCGTGGGTGTAAGCCAGTATATAAACCCAGCCAGCCGTTCTGCTCATCATGATATCTACTTGAGACATCTTCAGGAGATAATTACTGTGCGAATTATCCCCGGCAGCGAAAGACTCCATTGGCTAAAGTTATAGTTATTGGACATACATCATGATGGAACGGCTGGGCATATTTATTGTATGTAAGTAAACTTCTGTATTATTTTCAAGAGACTGGCTTACGCGGAATAGTAGTTAATAAAGTGTATTTATTTAAGGAATTCCCTTTAAATTCAGACAAGAATATTAGATCGATTTCAATTGTAATATTAGCAATAATGCATGAGTTAGTATTAGTATTAGCCCGTAACATCCCTATCGGGCAAGGGCCTCTTTCTATGAAAGGTAGCTGGGTTCTTGCAGACCCGGGTAGCTAGTCCGGGAGAGATCAGTCTTTGATAGTGTCCAAGTTAAGTTTTATAAGGTGTCTCCAGGTTTGACGATCCTTGGCTTGCGTCGTCCATCGGTTACCAAAGGTGTGCCTGATGTCGTCTGACCAGCGTGTTTTCTGTCTTCCTATGTGCCTTTGACCTGTCCTAGGGTCCCATGAAGTTATTCTGTATGTCCATCTGGTGGGTTGTAGTCGCATGGTGTGCCCTGCCCATCTCCATTTTAGGCGGCTTGCTGTGGTTGCTGCGTCCCTCATACCTGTCCTCCTGCGTATTACATGATTGGGTATCCTATCTTTTAGTGTGATCCCTAAAATTTTCCTCTCCATTTTCCTCTGACAGATTTCTATGGCTTGTCTGTGCTTCTTCGTTAAGCTCCATGTTTGTGCTCCATATATTAAAACCGGGAGTATGCACATGTTCATGACTTCGGCCTTTAGGTGAACCTTGTATGAATGATCTAGGAGGATGAATTTAAGGGACCAGAATTTTGCCCATGCTGCTGTGATGCGACGTGCTATTTCTTTGTCTGAGTTATTCTGGAATGAGAAAATCTGCCCCAGGTAGGTGGTTTCTTGGACATATTCAAGCGGTTCCTTAGTAGCTAGTGTGATGGCAACTTCGTTTCTGTTCGTCATTAGTTTGGTTTTTGCTGAATTCATGGTTAGACCTGCTGCTGCACTTAGGTTTTCCAGAGCGTTAATGTGTGATTGTAGTTCGATTGGTGTGGGGGCAAAAAGCACGATGTCGTCTGCAAATCTTAAGTGGGATAGCTTTGTCCCATCTATGTTGACCCCGTAATCACCTTCTATTCCTCTGAATATACTCTCCAGTAAGCTTATAAAGAGTTTAGGTGACATTGGGTCCCCTTGACGCACCCCCCGTTGTAGCTTAAATTCTCTGCCTTGTTTATCAAGTTGAATCCTTGCCGTGATGTTGGAGTATAGTTTGGCTAGTACTCTTATGTACTTATCGTCTGTTCCTTGGTTCTTTAGGGCTGTTATTAGTGGTACATGTTCAACTGTGTCAAATGCTTTCTTAAAATCTATAAAAGCCAGATAAAGATCCTGATTAAATTCCTGGGTTTTCTCTAAAAGCTGTCTGGCTGTGTGTAAATGGTCTGTAGTGGAGTAACCTGCACGGAATCCTGCCTGTTCCTCTGCCTGGTTTTCGTCCAGATTGCGGTTGATCCGTTTAGTGATGATCTTAGAGAATATGTTATACCTATGTATATGTTAGACATTAAGCTTATCGGGCGGTAGTTGTTGATGTCTTCTTTATTCCCTTTTTTATGCAGCAGTATTATGTTATTGGATTGCCATTGCTTGGGGATATTCTCCGTCTTGAGGACTTCATTGAAAATATTTGTTAGATGTATTACTAGCTCTTCACCTCCCGCTTTTAGCTGTTCATTGGTGATGTTGTCTTGTCCTGGCGTTTTGCCTACCTTCACTTCCTTTATTGCTGCCCTAACCTCGCTCTTCAATATTGTAGGGACGTCCTGCACTTCTTCTAGAGGAGTTGAGATGAATTGAGACAGTCCTTCGGTTGAAGTAGCAAGTGTGCTCTGGTATAGTTGTTCGTAAAAGGCTGTGGCTGTCTCCACTATGTTCATTCTCGTAGTGACTTTCGTTCCATTGGTTGTTTGGACTTGCTTGATGAGTTTTTTGCCTTGTGTTAGCTCTTTCTTTATTTTCTTCTTCATCTCCTGCTCTACTATTTCTGTTTTATATTTGCGTAAGTCTTGTCTAATGGCTCTTTTTGTGGTTCTGTTTAGTTCTGTGTAATGCTTCCTAGATTCATCGTTGTCGTCCCTCGCCGTGTATGCCTCTGTTCGTCTATTTATTAGTTGGAGTGTGGTTTCGCTGAGTTTCGACTGCTGCCTGGACTTGCCTTGTGTTGCTGCTTCTGTGGCTGCTTTTTGAATGCTCTGCTCGATGCTATTGTAGTTTTCCTGGGTGAGGTTAGGATCCATTCGTGCTCTGCTTTCTAGGTTTGCCTGTAGCTCTTGTTCAAACTTTATAGGGTTTAAGGCCCCTTCTTTTGGTTTCCGTTTGTGGAGGAGTTTGCGTCTTATTATTTTTCTTTGCATATTGACTGTCGCGTGTACCATCCTGTGGTCCGTGTCGAACTTTAGGCCTTTGACTGTTCCTACGTCTTTTATGAGGTGTAGGTTGTCGCTTAGAATATAGTCAATTTCGTTTTTAACCTCCCCGCCTGGTCCTCTCCAGGTCCACCTGTCTCTTGGATTTTTCCTGAAGAAGCTGTTGGTGATCTTAAGGTTCTGTCCTTCGGCAAATTGGATGAGCCGTTGTCCTCTTGTGTTTCGTTCGCCTATTCCATATGGGCCTACTGGGGTTTCTCAAGCGCCCCTAGTGTGTCCTATCTTGCTGTTGAAGTCGCCTAATACAAAATTAATATTTGCTCTATGAGTGTTTATGGTATCGTCTAGCTCTTCGTAAAATTCTTCCACTTCCTCATCTGAGCTGTTTTGCGTTGGAGCATAGACCTGTATGGCTGTTACTGTCGTGTTGTTGATGTTAAATTTCGCCACGGTGATCCTTTCCGATATCCCTATTGCTTCCGTTAAATGTTGCTTCAACTTCTTGGATATTAAGAAGCCTACTCCTCGTTGACCACCTCCTGTGCCTGTGTAACTCAGGAGTTGCCCGTTCGGTAGTTCAAGTAGTTCGTTTCCTTCTCTGCGTACTTCGCTTAAACCAATCACGTCAAATTGCATGTCCCTTACTGCTTCTTCCAGTTCTAAAAGTCTATGCTCCCCTATAAGGGTCTGAACATTCAACGTTGCTAGCTTAATCCATTGGCCTGTGTGTTTTGCCGGTTTTTGCTGTCCAAGAGGTCTGCGGGCGTTGACTGGGGTGCTTTCTAGTTGGAGCGTGGAAGTTGGTCGTTTTTTGGAGGGTTATCTTGCCAGAATTCCCATTGTCCATTGATGTTGATTTTTTGAAATCCAATTTTCACCTCATTGCCTTTTTCACGTTCTTCTCTTGCTCGTTTGCGTATCTGTGCCTGTACTTCTCTCTCCCGTTTCGTCATGTCGTCCTCTATAAAACATTCTTCTCCTGCTAGTTTCCTTTTGTTCCTCATTACTTTGACTTTGTCCTCGAACTTCTCCATTGTGAGTCTCACAAGTCCCCTTCCTTTCCAATCCTTTCCTATATACTTGGCTGCTGTTTGAGGTACTTCTGATTCTATTTTACTGAAAATCTCTTTTACTGCTTCTTGTAGTTGCTCTTTGTTTTTTTCAATTTCCGGGCTTTTGATGATGATGTTGTTCCGCCGTTCATTTCTGTGTCTTCGTCCTTCTTGATCTTCCATGAGTTTGAGGCGTTGGTCTAAGTTCCTTATTTTGGTTTCGATGGAATTATTTAGGTTCTCCATTCTTGTTTCTAGCCTTTCTTTATCGTGCTCCCAATTCTTGTCTCTTTTTTTGAGTTCGTTTCTCATAGCCGCTATTTCTTTCTTTGTGTCGTCTTGAAAGGCTTCGTTTTGTTTTTTAATTTCTTTTATTTCTGCTAATATGACAGAGAACATCTCTTTTGTTTCGTCCGTATTTTGTTTTTTGTCCGACTTCATCGGAGGTGTATCTTTTTCTCTCTTTCCACCCCTTCTAGTCTCCATTTTATTGGTCGTTTTGCTTAGATTGGTATCTGCGTTACGCTGCGCCATCTGTTGGTTGTCCCTTGTGGTGCTGGCTTATTTTGAAGGTAAACTCGTCGTGTGTGGTTGGTACTTGTACTTTTCGTCACTTCCGGTTTTTGAAATTTTCGGCACGTCTGCGCCTGACGCCTGGTTTCGGAGAATGGTTTTCTCGTTGGTTCACTTACTGATTGTATCGTTAACATTGTTACGTTGACTATACCTTTATTTGTGCTAGGCCCCACAGGGGGGGTTAAGACGCAGACTGCGACATTGAAATTTCTGGGGGGGGCAAAATATTATTGTTTTATGAATTTTCTGGGGGGGGGGTTGAAAATTGTTGCAAAATTAGCGTTTTATATGTTAAAAATAAAAACGGTCAAGTTTTATAACTCCAAAAGGTCTCTTCTAACAGTGGATTAGGAAAGAGGGGTCCAGGGGGTTTGGACCCCCCAAAAGTCAAAACCTAAAATTCTATATTTGAATTTTTTTTAAATATTTATTTAATTAAACAAGATTTGTTGGTGTGTCAAATATGATATAGCAGTTATAAACTTTTCATAACATAATGAGTAAGCCTATTATATCCACCATAGGCGTAACAAGGGGGGTTTTGGGGGTTTGAACCCCCCCCCCCCCCCATTGATTAAAAAATGGAAAATTGTACTATTTATTTCATTATTGTGATATAACACCTTTTTTAAAAATCTGCTTATAAATTACGTAATATGAGTTTAAAGCGTGGGAAGCTTAAAACTCGTTATTGTGCATCTTAATTTTTAAAATTTTCCCGGGGGGACGACCCCGGAACCCCCCTCTCCAGATGTTATAACCCCCCCATATGGTCGGCCTGGTTACGCCTATGATATCCACTGTTCCATGTGTTATTCAACTTTTCTTATAAATAGTAATAAGTAGTAGCCTATAACTTAAGTAACAATTTCTTGTTTAAGTTGCCATGTCTTAGAGTATAGTAAACAAATTTTCTAACTAGTTTTTCAGTGCTAAAATAGCATAAAATGTGATTTTCATTAGTTCAACATTTAACAATTTCGCGGGGTGGACACCTGACTTAGGTAACATTTTCTTGTTTTATTGGCATGTCTTAGAGTACGGTAAACAAATTTTCTAACTAGTTTTTGAGTGCTAAAATAGCGTAAAATGTGATTTTCATTAGTTCAATATGTGATCAAAATATATTATAAACAGTATAAAAAGATATACAATAAAATACTAGAGGAAGCAAAGAAACTACAGAACGACAAACATATATTGCAATCAAATAATAAATCTAAAGCGATGTGGAATATCATTAAGCATGAAATAGGTAAAAGGAGGGAAACGGAGAAAAACCATAAAATCAATAACAACGGTGTTATATCATCAGATCCAAAAGAAATAGCAGAATTGTTCAACAGTTATTATACAGACATAGCACATAACCTCATAAGTAACACTTTCACTGCCCAAACACAAGACTCAGACAGCAGTAATATTCCACAACAGCGAAATACTATTTATTTAAACCCAGTAACAGTGAATGAAATCACATCAATTATAAAGCGATTGAAGAATAAGAAATCAGCAGGAATAGATGAGGTCTCGGACAGTGTTATTAAAAACTGCCACAGACACATTGTACATCCATTAAGTTACATAGCAAATCTATCATTAAGCTGTGGTCAGTTTCCAGATGAATTAAAAATAGCAAAAGTGAAACCACTGTATAAAAAGGGATCCAAAGAGGAAATAGAGAATTATAGACCAGTATCTCTACTCTCAGGTTTCTCAAAAATCTTAGAAAAGGTTATGTATGCAAGACTTATAGCATTTATAAAGAAATATAATATCCTAACTAATATACAACATGGGTTTTGTCAGGGAAAATCCACAAATACTGCGATAATTGATTTTCTTCAAGAAGTATATGAGGCCATTGATAGGAACGACACTAGTGTAGGACTATTTGTAGACTTATCAAAAGCATTCGATGTAATAGATCATAACATCTTACTCAACAAACTTCAAACTTTTGGAATAAGAGGATTATCATTAAAATGGTTCCAATCATATCTAGAAAACCGCAAACAAGTTGTAGAAATCGTGCACAAAGATGAAAGGACACACATAATAAATAATGTACTGTCACGTGAGAGGTATATCAAGTATGGGGTTCCACAAGGTTCCATCCTTGGACCGGTATTGTTTTTAATTTACATTAATGATCTAGATATTCAGTCAAATCACACAAAGACAACTCTTTTTGCAGACGATACCAGCATCCTTTTAACAGGTGAAAACAATGAAATTGCTAGACTTAATATGACAGAAACAATAAGTAAACTTCATAACTGGTTCGAAAGGAATAGACTAATAGTTAACAAAGAGAAAACAGTTGCAATAAACTTTCAGCATGTACAAAATAAGAATACAGAATTTCCTAACATCTCATATGAGGATAAAACTATTAGTTATGTAGATTCAACAAAATTCTTGGGGGTATGGATTGATCAAAATCTTAAATGGTTCAAGCATGTTGATGTCCTCTCGAAAAATTTGAGTAAAATTTGTTATGCCCTATGGTCAGTGAGGAAAGTATCCAGCCTAAACACAGTACGCTCACTCTATTATGCCTACTTTCACTCCCTCTTAACTTACGGAATAATCTTCTGGGGAAATTCAACTAACAATGAAGCTATATTTAAATTACAAAAAAGAGCTATAAGAATAATGATGAAAGCAAACAACACAGCCAGCTGCAGGCAATTATATAAAGATCTTCATATATTACCCTTCCCCTGTATCTACATATTAGAGACACTTATATTTGTAAAAACTAATCTTTCTTCATTCCAAACAAACTCAAAGGTACATTCCTATAATACAAGAAATAAAAATGATTTAGCGAGTATACCACATAAAACTAGCTTATTTGAGAAAAGCTTCACATATACAGGACTCAAATTATACAATGGTTTACCCCAATCCATTAAAGAAATACCTGCACTATGTAAATTTAAAAGAAAGGTATGTGAATTTCTTCACAGCCACTGTTTTTATTCAATGGATGAATTCTTTGACCACAGTCATTCATAAGCAGTTTTATTTTTCAAAATTTTTTATTTATCTTGATTTCAGATAGCCTGCTAGAGGATTTGCGGCTGGATAAACCCACGAGTTCATATAGTGACAGTGTGAAACATGATATGGACCAAATGGCCTCATGTAGTGATGACTTATGGAAAAATGACTTAATCATTAAAATCTCCATGTACTGTAGAACTAGGACAGGTGTTGAATTATTCTGGTAATAGGGTCATGCAACAGTTAGGACTGGCTCAATCTTTCGGAGAGCGGCTTGGTTGACTCTGGTTCCCTGTTGCTAGGGTTTTGTAGGTGGAGTGAGCTCGCTAAGGCTGGAGGAACCTTCATCTACTTTTCCTGTTCTAAATTTTATACTTATTTATTTACCTTCATTATGTTACATTGGTATGTAATTATGAGTTACTATTTGAATACTACATTAACAGGTATTTATCCTATTCCTAATTATTAATTTTTATTACTAGAAGAGATCATTCAGTATTTATAACCTATTGATATAAATAATTAAACAACAGGATAACTCAGCACCTTTGTATTTGTATTTGTATTTGTATTTTTATTTTTTGTATTTTTATTTTTTATAATTTTACTTATCTGAATTATAAAACTGGTACTTAGGCTATAAATTAATATAAGTCAATAATTTGCTAATATCTATATTTTATACTCTGTAAAGAAATTTTCATATTGTACATATTTCTTCAACTGTAAGTTTATATTTGTATTTGTAATTATATTGACATGTCCCATAACATGCATATGTTCCGATGGACTTAATAAATCAAATCAAATCAAATCAAATTTAAAAATTTTCCCGGGGTGGAGTCCCCACTTAGGTAATGATTTCTTATTTACATTGGCATGTCTTAGAGTATGGTAAACAAATTTCCTAACTAGTTTTTTAGTGCTAAAATAGATTAAAATGTGATTTTCGTTAGTTCAATATTTAAAAATTTCCCGGGGTGGACACCCGACTTGGGTAACAATTTCTTGTTTACATTGACATGTCTTAGAGTATAATAAACACATTTCCTAACTAGTTTTTTAGTGCTAAAATAGCGTAATATGTGATTTTCATTAGTTCAATATTTAACAATTTTCCGGGGGTGGCCCCCTACTTAGGTAATGATTTCTTATTTACATTGGCATGTCTTAGAGTATGGTAAACAAATTTCCTAACTAGTTTTTTTGTGCTAAAATAGCGTAATATGTGATTTTCATTAGTTCAATATTTAAAAATTTTCTGGGGATGGACCCCCGACCCCCTTTTGGGGGGGGATATTCCAAACCCCCCGGCACTTTCGACCCTCCCCGCAATTATTTTCTGTCTACGTCATTGTTGCACTTATTATATTTTTATATTATTAATATAATGTTACAAAGTGGCCCAAGAAGTTAAAGCAACAACAACAACAAAAAATTTAAAATTACCCCCCCTAGAAAATATCATATGGGCGCCCTTGTTGACAGCCAATCAGGTTGAGGAGTGAGCAATGAAATTTGTGGGGGGGGGGTGAGCAATGAAGTTGGGGGGGGGGTGAGTCATGAAGTTTGGGGGGGGGGCACCCCTGCTTAAATTCAGAAAAGAAGATTAAGTTGTTTCCAATATTATAGTCGTAATAAGAATATGTATCTGTAATAAATATTATATTAGGTAATAAGATTAACAAATGTAACCAAGAACCTATTATATCGTTTTAATACGTAACAATCATACTATTCATGTAATATTAACCTCAGGAATAATTATTGTAACTATTATGGAATTAGAAGAAACGTGTTTTATTTGTGCTTTAATTATTTGTGTTATCAATTTGTTTTATTGGTTAGTTCTGTTAAATAAATATTGTTTATGTTAAGGAAAGGGGTGTAATACGTCATTTCAAAGGTATAAGTTAGGGACTCGCCCGGCCACTTCCCTTCCTTTACCCGTGGCATGACACCTGCACTATGTAAATTAAAAAGAAAGGTTTCAGCATTCCTTCACAGTCACTGCTTTTATTCATTGAATGAATTCTTTAGTCATAGTCATTCATAAGCAGATTTATTTCTCACAATTTTTATTTATCTTTATTTCAGATAGCCTGCTAGAAGAAGTAGCCCGCCAGGACATTATAGTGTGACAGTGTGAAACATGATATGGACCAAATAGCCTCATGTAGTGAACCAGTGATGACATGTGGAAAAAATGACTGAATTCATTAAAATTTCCATGTATTGTACAATTAGGACAGGTGTTGAATTATCCTGGTAATAGGGTTATGCAACAGCTGGGACTGGCTCAACCTTTCGGAGAGCGGCTTATTTGACTCTGGTTCCCTGTTGCTAGGGTTTAGAAGATGGAGCGTGCTCGCTAAGGCTGGAGGAACCTTCATCTCTTTTCCTGTTCTAAATTTTATATTTATTTATTTAACCTTGATTCTGTTACCTTGTCATATTATTATTACTTACTGTTTCAATACTACATTAACATGTTCCTATAAGTTCATTTTTATTGCTAGAAAAATTTTTCTGCGTTTATAATATCAGAACATTATCAATATAGCTACTTACACAACAGGATAACTCAGCACCTTTGTATTTGTATTTGAATTTTTATTTTTGTACATAATTGTATTATAAATTTTGTATTTGTGTTGCAAATTTTATAATATTTTTTTAATGTTTATTTGTATATTATGTAAAAATTCACATTGTACCTACCTATTGCTTATAACTGTAAATTCATATTCTTCTTTGTAATTATATTGACGTGTCCCATAACATTTAATATGTTCCGATGGACTGAATAAAATAAAATAAAAGGGCTGAATAAAATAAAATCAAATCAAATCGAGTACGAACCATAGGATATTCTTTTCCTGCATGTGATAAGTAGGTGTGACACCACCTCAGCACCCATTGGAATTGGAAAGAAGAAGGTGCATGAGGAAGACGTGTCCATGGACCCCAACAACGATGACGGCGACAACGACGAGGAAGGCCCGGCAGCCCCCAAGCGCTATAAAGTTTTCGTAGCCTGATACACTATGTATTAATTATTTGAAATTTATTCTACATTGGTCATAACATCTGCAATTATCTTAATTATTTATAATTATGCTCTAAATTATGATTTTTGTAAATAAATTCCATACTTCTAATACTTTATTTCTTGATTACTAATTACTGATTTTAAACTACCTGATCTACGTTTATTGAGGTTCAAGATTATGGGTTAACATGAATTCATTGTAGGGTGATGACCAGGCACGAAAATAAGTAAATAACTGCAAATCACAATAGGCTCTTGGTCAACGGACCTCCCTCCTCCCGGTGACATCACATTATGTGTACAACGAAAGCGTTTTTGGTGTGAGACAGTTTCTTAAAATTCATTTCTTACATTAAAATGAGGCATCTTCATGTTTGGGGGAGGGGTGGGAAGAGGAGGTGGAGGAAGGGGTCATAGGTATTCCAAGATGTTGATATTAATGAGTGATTAACATAATTAACATGGAAATGATGGTAATAAATAGTTATAGGGCCAAAACCTTCGTTTTTTGGATGTATTTTTTACATTTCGAGAAACTTTGTCTAACTTTGATCGGCCATATCTCGGTTAATATTGGATCTAAAACTTCGTTTTATCAACTAAATTTTAGAAAATTTAATGCTCTAAAACTTTGTATTGTACTATGGTGCACAAAATATGCTTAGTTTACGAGATATAGGCCTAAGCTAAAAACTGATCGTGCCAGCCCCTTCCTAAGACATCCAGCCCCAGCATGTCACACTTACCCTCCCACTCCATGGAGTGTATTTGGTATTGTACCGGGCACCGAATGGTCAATACACTAGAACTGGCCCGCACTCGGAAAACTAACTTCATCTGAAAATATCACTCTACTCCAGTTGAAGTCAGTTTTTTCAACTACTAATACGAGGCGCGCGTCCTTGTGTTCTTCCTTCAGGACTTCTCTAGAGAGTGCTCGCCTAGAACGCAAACCAGTGGACCTCTCCCAGAACCTAATGGTTTGAAGATGGCCAGAAAATTGAGCAGTAGCCTTCATGAATGCAGCAGTATGAAACAGATTACGTTCAACTTCTGTGACCAATCCAGCATCTTGCTCCAGAGTCGAAATACGAGGTCTGATTGGAAATTTTTAAGAATGGGCTTGTAATTTCACAATGGTGGTTCTTATATGCTAATGTTATGCATCTCCTTCAAAATAATCCCCTTCTGACTGAACACACCGACCCCAACAGTGTTTCCACTTTTGGGAACATTCCTGGAAATTTTTTTCCTGAAGTGTGTTAACGACGCTCTCCGTATTTGCCTGGATGTCTTCAATCGAGTCAAATCGCTTCCCTTTCAGTGAAAGTTTCAGTTTAGGAAACAGGTAGAAGTCCACAGGGGCTATATCAGGGGAATAGGGCTGTTGTGGAAGCACAGGAATTTGTACTTAGGTAAAAAATTCCATGACTGAGAAGGCACGATGAGCTGGCGCATTGTCGTGGTGGAGCACCCAACTCCTGTCTTTCCACAATGCAGGCCTTTTCTTCCGCACCTTTTCACGCAAACGCTCAAGGACACATTTGTAGTATTCCTGGTTAATTGTCTGTCCTCTAGGGGTAAATTCATGATGTACAATACCGGTAGAATCGAAAAAAGTCACCAACATTGTCTTCACATTCGACCGACTTTGCCGTGCTTTTTTCGGTCGTGCTGAACCTGGACTCTTCCACTGCGAAGACTGAACTTTGGTTTCAGGATCATATCCATATACCCACGATTCCTCCTCTGTAATTACCCTATTTAAAAAAATCTGGGTCATTTTTAACCCGATTAATCAGTTCTTGGCACACTTCAAGTCGGTGTTTTTTCTGGTCATTTGACAACAATTTTGGAATGAATTATGCGGACACTCAACGAATGTTCAGATCTTCAGTTAAAATTGACTGAACTGCATAGAAACTTAAATTAAGTTCATCAGCCATCTCCCTAATTTTAAGTCTACGATCAGAGAGCACTAAATCGCGAACTTTCACAACATTTTCATTCATTTTTGAAGTGGAAGGACTGCCGGACTGTGGTTCATCTTTAAATGATACGCGGCCATTTTTAAATCTGTTGAACCACACAAAAACATTTGACTGGCTCAGACACTTATCTCCAAAAGCTGTTTTTAATAGTTCGTAAGTCTCAGAAGTTGATTTCCCGGTTTTAAAACAAAATTTCACACAAACTCGTTGCTCCGTTTTTACGTCCATTTTCACGCAGACAGAATCCAGCAACAAGCCCTAACAGACCCTCATTCCACCAGCTGCCACAACGAACTGAATAAAGGAAACGCATTTTCCTGTCAGAAGGCGTTCAAGAACAAGTCAATGATTAACCTTCGGTGTACCTGCCTGCCAAACCAATAAGCAGTGGCGGATCCATTCTTAAAATTTTCCAATCAGACCTCGTACATGGCCGGCTGGATCCACGTTTCCTATGAAAACTTTCGGTCACATTATATTGAAGTACCCACCTCTGATCTGCTCTTTCAGAAATATGGAACCATCTCGCTACTTCAGAAGCCGAAAAATGCAGGTCAATTAGGCTACAGCCCTAACTACATTTTCTCTCAAGCTAGCATTTGTATGTTGGAGAATTTAATGTTGTACCGGCACGTTGCCATGGTAGCTCAGTTGGTTAGAGCATTGGCATGAAAAGCTGAAGATCCCGGTTCAAATCCCGGCTATGGCAATGAATTTTTCATTCCAACTTCACGTGTCCATCTTAGCCTACACACGGCCAATGTGAAAGAATTATCATTCCACTGTGACCTACTATAAAGCCCGGGTCTTAAAGTACTTACAGGTTGTAAGTCGCCACTGGGTTCGTATCTCATAATGAGAACGCCTGGTGGTATACTGGGATTGTGAGTCAGTTGGAGAATTTAATGTTGTACCGGCACGCTGCCATGGTAGCTCAGTTGGTTAGAGCATCGGCACAGAGAGCCGAAGATCTTGGTTCAAATCCTGGCTATGGCATTGAATTTTTCATTCTGACTTCACGTGTCCACTCTTTTTATTGCTTAAAACTAGCCATCCAGTGTAAAAATATTGAGCCTATTTAATAACAGTGTATTTTTGAATAAACAGAATACAGTAAAACCCCCTTTTTACACTTTTCAAGGGACTGATTAAAAAAAGTGTAAAAGGCAGGAAAGTGTAAATTGCAGGAAGTGTAATAGCTGTAATGTTATATATTGCAAAATTTAATACTTGAAAATAAATATAGATACCTATGTACACTTACATTATCTATACAAAATATGTTGCACATTGCAAAGAAATGCATTTTCTATTGTTTTATTTCAACTTCATAATACCGCCAAAAATCATGCAAAACAAAAACACTGGCAATGATTCAAATTACCATGAATTATGCTATTTGAATAACTACAATACATTAAAAAGCAGTAAATTGCACCCGCACAGAAGAAAACCAACTTCACCTGGACTAACACAAATAAAAACTGACACTGTGTCTAAGAGAGTTGGCAACATAGCGGAAAATTTTGTTAAGGGAAAGCAGTTCTTCATTGAAAACCAATGTTGCCAATAAAGAAAATGTGTAAATGGCAGAAAATGCAACTGTTTGAAAGTTGTTAATGACAGGAACACTATGTATTATCGGAATAGGATAAAAGATGGGTCCAGCAGAAAATGATGTAAAAGGCAGGAAAATGTAAATGACAGGAATGTAAAAAGGGGGTTTTACTGTAGAAAACTTACAAAGCACATAGAGCAAAATATAGTAATACAAAAGTATTCTGTAACTTTGAAGTTCATTATTGAGTGTCTTCCACAGTGTGATTTTGGAGCCATTCTGTGATAGAATCTTTATGTTTCTTGATCCATTGCAATTCAGTTCTTGTGACGTTTCCCAAAAACAACTATCTTCTTGTGTTCAAGTAATAGGAGAAGTCAAAGGAAGTACACTTCCTCCAGGCCAGAAGATTCAGTAAAAGTGCCCTTGATGCTGGCAGCATTTCCATGCTGCAGGGCGATGCCAATTCGCTGCCTCAAAAACTCGGTTGAACGAGGTTCCCCGGTTAGTGAACACAGCCTTCTGCCAATGTCAGCAACAATTGTTGACAAGTGCTGAGATGTTGAGCCTATTTTATATAATATTCTATTCCCAGAGGAAAATGATTTATTTGATAACCCAACCCTTATGACGTGTAATTAATTATTACGTAATACCGTCACCACGTTATATTATTGGACTGCATTAAAATCGTTGTATATTAAATGTTACTACATAAAATAGCGAGGATGATTCATCGGAGGTAATTATCAAATTCGGCATCCAATTTATTGTTTGTTCACATACCTCACACTTACGCTGTTGATGTGCACTTACCATACACACGATTCTGCTGAAATGTGATTTCTTTGGTTATTAACACTGCAGAAAGACAGGCGGGCTAGTGATGTTTTCTTCCCCCGACCCTCACTTCCCCGTAAAACCAGCACCCAAGAAATCCCGTGCAGGTAGTAGACAGATAAATTTAAAGATATTTATGTATAGAAGGAAATATTGTTGAAAACAGTAGGCCTATATGAGATTAAAACGAGGAAGTTATAATAATAAGTTGGTTTATTCAATGAAGAAAATATAATAGTGATAACATTTACAATGTAATATGCAAAAGTTATAGGATAAGGGCTACCGACATTGTTAACTAATTACATGGCTCTATGGTATTTTACTTAACTTGCTGGTTCCAATGAAAATGAAAATGTCAAGTATGCATTGGAGCAGCTTTGACATCATATTATTTTATGTTTATGTGGCATGATTTTCAAAAATCCAAAATTCATAATGGTGCCTAAGTTGAAAGAAAGTTTTTTCACTTGTTTTCTCAGTAGCCATGGAGATAAAATTGATGTAAATTCTCGACTTTTTGTCAGTAGTTATGCCAAAGACACCGCCGTCTCGAGAATTACACTGCCTGTCCTATGCTTTATTTTAACATGGAGTTCAGAGTATTGTTAAATTGCCTAATTTATCCAGTAGAGGCGACACAATTCACACCCAGATTGCAGCAATCACTAATCAAAATAAGCATTAAACAGACACAGATACTTGTGTTATTTGTTTAGAACGTAATATTATTCCAGTATATGACACTTACCTTGAAATGGAATTTTGGAGCAATAATTAAAATAAATGTAAATTAATTAGACGCATTGATAGACTATATTATGAGCACCGCCGTTTCGAGGAGTAATACAGTTTAGAAGGCAGTGATTATGAGACGGCGGTGACAGCACTACATAATCAACAATGTCGTAGCAAAAAACAAGAAGCAATCTGGGTGTGAATGGTGCTGCTATCTGTAATGTCGCCGAGTACGCAAAATTAGCCGTATTGGACAGGCAGTGTATACACGAGTAAACACGAGTGATACAGTCTAGAAGGCAGTGGCCAAAGATATACACAGAGTTGAAGTTCCTTTTTCTGCTTCTTCTATGAATGAAAGTGTCATGTGAAATACTTCAAATAATTTTGCTATGGAATCTTACTCTACTGGTACAGTAATAAACTCAAAGCTTTGCAATGGAGTGTGTCAACTGAATAACTAGGCCTACTTTTGCAAAAACAGTAGACAAATTGGTATTGTTTATGGTAAAGGAGATTTCAGGAAGAGAGACTCACAAGATCTTTAATTTGTACAACCAGTGAAAGATTGCATTTTATTTAAGTCAGGAAATCTTTAATCATATACAAAATATTTTGAAATTAGTGACCGGACTTATCCATGCAGTCTTTATAATCATCAAAACTTACAAACTAACTCATTATGTACAAAAATATGTCACACTTGAGATAAGTTGATACATATAAGCAGCGTCAACTAAAGAAATCAGTATCTATTTCTGTCATGGGAAGCAAAATGCAGATACATTATTTGATTGTTGAATCATTTGATTACTCAGCGCATGATTTGTAAAGTGTAAAAGCAATATAAAATTAAAATTATGCAGACTGGGAGATTCAATTATGAAACACAAATTCACATAACCAAACAACAAGATCAAGCAAGATAAAATTATTGCAATGCGGTTCTTTGTACTTGTTTAATTGGAAAATTACCGAGGAAGTCATGCTGGTCATACAGTATAGATACATGCATGCCAACATTTCTGCATAATATGCCTTTTTTTCTCTTTTTTTTCTGTTCTATTAGGCCAAGTCACCTTCTGCAAAAGTGATCTTCTTTCCAAAAAACCTACTTTGCTTTCAACTAAATCAATTTTCCTGTATATTTTAGCATAAGCAATTTTGATAATTTTACAAATTTGGCGATGTGCCGAGAACACATGGTCGTTGCGGCAGCTTGGAAGCAAGTCATCTACTGGTAAAGGCTCATGTACATAATCCCTCAATTCAAGTGCATGGATTTCTGAATTAGACCTACCCTCATACCGTACAATTGAAGAACTGAAAGAGAACATAAGAAATTAAATTGCAGCAATTTCACAAGAAAAACTAATGTGTGTGAATGAAAACTTTCTTAAAAGATGTCAGAAATGTGTGGCGGTAGATGGAGACCATTTTCAACATCTTCTATAACAAAGTTAGGTGATTATTCTAACTGTAGGCCTAATTCAGAAATCCATGCACTTGAATTGAGGGATGTTATGTAGGCCTACATGAACCTTTACTGGCCGATGAATTGCTTCCAGGCTGCTGCACGGACCATGCATTCTCAGCACATTGCAAAAATAATCTCTCTGTACCTAGGCCATTTTCAAGGAAAAAGATGAGGATGTGATGTTAAGAGAATTTATTCACAGGGTAAGATTTACCTTTGGATGCATCCAATTAATGAAAGAAGGAAAGGGATACATAGGCTACCGGTAGGCCTACTTCAAAATTTTCTGCAGAAATTGCAATGATGCTAGCAGTGATACAATGATTAGCAGTATCTACAACAACTTGTTTTCAAACTGTTATTTCTAGTAAATATAAAATAAGCTTTCTTTGGATTATATTCCAATTATTTCCTAAATCTATGACTACAATGAAACTGAGAGATTTAACTTATTGATATCCAGATATGACTGTCCATTTATAATTTCTTAGTAATTTATCCTGTAAGCATTTTAAGTATAGGTTATCTGAAGAGCAGGCTTCTCTGACAGCATTTTCTAAACTGCCTTTTTATTTCAGCTAGGCCGGATCAAGAATAATGCCCTATTTAAATTTAAATATTTGCTTTAAATCCATTAAATTCTTTTAATGAGTTTTTTGAAATATTGATATTGTATTTTGAATTGTCTTATTTTTTATGTCTTATCACTAATATCGTACTTTAAAATGTCATATTTCCATATTCTGTTTTGTACATAACCTTTCATTCTGTAAATCATATGTAACTTACCTGTATGTTAATAACTGCATTTTGATGCAGTTCAAGAACATAATAAATCTTGTATCTTACAACACTGGAGTCAGGTCATGGAATGCACCAGTTGGTCAGACTTGCCAAATGCCTCAGAGCAAGGTGAGCTGAGCAAGGTTGGAAGAAATCAAAGTTATTGGAGAAAGCCTGACCTTGTGGTGCTTTGTCCATCACAAAACCCAAAAGGTTTCACTGAGCTATAGGCTAATAATGGTTTCTGCAGTGAAGTGTCGAGCTACAGCTCATGCTGCTTCTTTTTTTAATGAATGGTATAATTTCTCTTAGCTAATTGACAATCTGGTTACAATTTATGAAAACTATAATGCTAATTACAAGAATATAGTTGAATATACTACTGATCAGTTTTTCTAAGCATGAAATGACAAACCCAATAAGGAATTTGTTCTATACCAATGCATTTATTGGATTACATTAACACTAAAAATAGCATATCCTGAATGTAACAGAATGATTTGATCGTAAGTTATCCTATTTTTAATTCTTGATGAGATAAAGAAGCCTAAAGGCTACCTATTCTTGAAGAAGGAAGACCTTTTAGTAGCATTAAAAATATCCCATCAAACAGATTGCTACTCCACTTAACACATGAAAAACCACATTGCTTTTCAAAACCTTTACTTGACTGTTTATGTTTATGTCAATTTATGTTACTGACATAGAACCTGGAATCATAGAGTTAAAAGTATCAACACAACCGCCATAGCACATTTGTTTTTCGCAAACATAAGTCAGAAAATAAGTTTTCCTTAGCAGTAGATACAAACTAAAAAAAAAGAATACAATAAACTTTGTTTTTTATTTTTCCACAAAATCGTTCCGGAAAACAAGTTACTTTATATCAACAAAAAGATTCTGTACTTCTGAGGAATCTGGCAGTGTATTTTCTTTTGAGCATATGTAAAGACCAACTAAATGAAATTCTATATTCTATAAGCATCCACTAGGAAAAATAAAAATAAAATGGAAATATGTAAAATGTGTGTGTACATACAGTTTACAAGGGGCAATTTTTTAAAACTATTCTTGACATAATGTCAAATGAACTGTTATTTGCTCAATCAAAAACCACTTCATAATTACTAATTTCTCACCTGAAACTAAAACTTTAACTTTCATGATCAGGCTGAAGTTACAATGAAACAACAAAAATCAAGAGTTACATATTAGTATTAAAACAAAATGTTCCTATATGTTTAGTTATATTTATATCTAGAAAAAGTTTTAATCAAAAGTTTAAAATGTGATGTTTCATTTAATTTATAGAGATGAATCAAATAATGCGCATATCAATAAAGACTTTGTGTGTTTATGTCAACTCATATAGTAAATTAAATTTAATGCACATATCACTTATTTTAATTCCACGAAAGTGGAGACTTGTGACTTCAATAGATCAGTGAATAATTTTTTAATAAAAGGCATGAAGACAGTTACTAAGTTCACAAAGGCAAAAGTTTAAGTCAGAGTCTGAACATTTAAATAAATAAAAATGGATATAAGTTTTAATGAAAGATGAGTACAAGTGTGAACATTTAACTCCTGAATTTTGGCAAATCAGACTGATTTACGAATGTGAAAGGTGTTTGTTATGCATGTACCAAGATATAATTGTCAAGAGTTTCTCTACTGTTCTTATTAATCCCCTCAACATGTATGTGCACAGAGCATGTAAATATATATTGTACATATATAATGAAATCACTACTGCCTGCCAGATTATTTTTTACTACTGACAGTCAATGAAATAGGTGAACTTACTTTCTGACTTATAATTGCAGCACAACCGGTATACCACAACTCTTCTTGGAGCAATGTAAATATATTTTAAAAATAATCCTGTTCACACAATCATAATAATTTTGACCATTTGAAGCCTGACTAGTTACTCAGAAAGTCACATGTTCCGTTCAAAAAACAATAATATTTACATCTTCACAACATCCTGATCCACCAAAGCTCATAATTAAAAAGTTTATTGGAAAAAGAGGATAAATTGATGCTGTTCGCCATGATAAGAAGAAACTTGGTGTTGAAATCTGAAACAGTAACCTAACCTATCTACATTCTCATCCATGTTCCCCTCAACATCTGTTCAGAGGAACATTATGTACAAGAGGTACATAGTACATAATTAAGGAAAACACCAAAATGAGTGCCATGGAAATATTTCCAAGAACAAGGGAACACAATTTTTGAACAATGTAACAAAGTATTACTATTCTAAGCTTCACTGACATAAGAAGGAATGGATACTGTCTCCAAGTCCCCTTCACTCTAATTTAATTTTCTTTTTGAGGAAACCACCGGTAGTAGAATAACTACATAACTAATCATGGTTATATACCCACTCTGTATAAAAATCCTTGAAGTACTATCTCATTATCTCATTTTTTCTGTGCACTTTTAGACAGTTATTAATATCCCTCAAAATAATGCAAGTAAGTAAACTCTTGTTTTTTTTTTTTTAACGTAATGTCAAATATCCCTGTCCAAATTTTCATCATGATGCAATTTTGTCAAAAACTATAATTTCAAACTGAAGGTATTAATTTTTAATTTATTGTAATTTACTTAGTAAAGTAAAAAATAAACATGAAGAAAATGTGAATGCTAATTATGATATACATCTACAAAATGAGAATAAATTCCACATAAGAATTCATCACATTTCACAGTTTGCTTGACTGGGTTTTGTAGGTAGTGATGTTGAAAAGATAAGAGAAAGATGCATGCAACATCTTTGTAAGATTCACAGATTACTGAATTCAGGGTACTAAGGTAAGAAATATGCACTCACTTTGACAACAGCATTTTCTTCACCATAACTGAAGTTATGGGGGTATAACTTGGGAATACTCAAACATACTGTGTGCATCAAAATTTACTTGTATGGTAGGCGTTTCCTTATAATGCAGAACGGGGAAAAAATAAATTTAAGTCGCTCCTTGGATGAATGTTTCCACCCACCACTCCCTCGCGATGCACTTTCTTTTATACCACTTCTTCTGTTCTCATATTACGTAGAAACTCGTGATTGGATGTTGGTAGTGTGACGTCATACCGGTAAACAAAAGTTGACAGGCTTACTCACCTCTGGAAGATATAATATGCCACATTTTCAAAACCTACAAAGAGTGTATCGTACATTATTCGAAAATACAAGGGCGCTTCGCTTCGGCTGCCGCCTCCGCTCGCGGACTTAACTATGTGGATAGTGTTATGCATTATTTAGACTATGTGAAGAGGTGATTGTGGTCTGATCGGGAGTGCCGAGTGAGCTATAGGGTTGTCATTTTGGTGCAAGGGTTGGTAGCTGGTATTTGGTACGATCAGGAGTTTGGAGAGAAGGAACGATCGGGAGTGCCGAGATAACAAACGTGTGGTCACCAATAGCAACGCATTGTTCGGAGCGTAAGGGGCGACTTACTCTTATCTTTCGCCTGCAGAACTAATACATGAGGATTAGTTAATACCACAAATTCAATAAAATTTATATAACAGATTTTAAAATATTATTCACAATGTTTCATTTTTTCAGACAAAAGGGGGAGAAAGAGAAAAGGTTACAAGACAGGTCTAAATTTTATGAGAAGTGATGCAGTGAAGTTATGATACTTTCTTTTTAGGAAAATGAGCTGTAAAATGTACAGAAACTTCACTAAGTTTGTAAATTGATGTGGAACATGTTTAGAAAGATCTTACTCTCATCATTAGTTGTATTCCAATTGGTGTTGTACACTATCAACTTCCCCCCCCTCAAGGCTACTGATGAATATGGAGATTTTGTAAAATCCAGATTCATCACCATGCTGTGAGAAGATAGCATATTCCACATCAATCTGAAAATCTCCTTGAAGTGTTGTGTATATATTCGTTCATTGCGATATAATGTTAAGAGTTCATGCAGATAACCATCATGCATGACCATTATTTGGAAATTCATTTCATATGGGAACACTTCTACATTTATATCTACAACATAAATTAAAATTCATTAAATGAAGGACAGACATTAAAATTCTTTGCAATATAACTTGCATCATGTACACATGATTGTGTGTTGAGCTGTTAAATGCAGACAATAAAAAATTACACACAGGAATGAAATACATCTTATTTCTTGACACTTCATCCATGAATGACAAAAGTAGAGAAAATGTTCGTGATCTAATAATCAGGTTGTTAATTTGAGAAACTGCAATGTTTCTGGGTTGACCTGAGGTTCCATTCTCTAAGTAAACGACATTGCTGTTATATGTAGAGAAGGGGGAAGCAAAGAGCATCCTGGAGATGAGAAACGCTCCTAGCTGCCCCCTTTTTCCTATATAACAGCTATCCTGCCCCTACTTCATTCACCTTGAGAATGGAATTTCAGATTAGCTTGAAACAAAGGAATTTCTCCAATTAACAACATTCTTAGTAACCCAGGAAAATGGTTTGCATTGTCTGACAAAGCTCTGTTCCATTTGTTTCACCACATACCAAGGAATATTCAAATTCTGTTTGCCATCATGGGTGTGTGTTGCCATCATTATTTTCCACTCTGGTGGTCCCAGTTTTGTTTATGGATGATTGGGGGTTTTTCAGTAGTGAGAAATTCCTTTCCCAGGTTCAGAACTGGGTGTTGTTTAAGGACCCCCCTCCCCATGCCACCTCATTCCCACTATCATCCTTCTATCTCATCATCTCATCGTAGATTTTTCAACTTGTAAATATGGGCTAAACTTATATCAGGCCTGGGGGGAAAGCTCCAAGCCCTACCAGAGATTCTGAGTATTGTTAGCCAATATGAAAGCCAGCACAAATTAACTTAATTTTAAGATTTCTTTCCAAGAGTTCTTTAGTACCAAAACACTATGGAATCGCCAGTGTGTTATGAGAGAAAAAATATTAACAGAATGGAAGCATATCCCAACATTGTTCCTTGGCTTTTATCTCATGCCTTGTATGCAAATGTTACAGCATTTCAGTTTATATACTAGGGAGGTTCTTAAAACCTATCGAGACAAGAGGATGGTACTGGTATGTGAGATCATGCTGAAACCTATTCCTCCAAAAAAAAAAAAAAAAAAAAAAAAGCTGCCAGTTTCAACCACATGATCATTATAAAGAAATTTGAAATGTTGGTACTCAGCATTCTTTACAGATCAGATTTTTTTTCTGTATTGTAATAACAACAATTGTGACCTTGCAACAGTAAAAGAAATAAATTACCCTCTGCGTTTCAGTGAATGAAGCACACAAACCATGATGTTTTTACAGAAGTGTTGAATCCCATATAAGCACTTTCAACTGCTGTAAAAAATAGATAATTTTCTTGCAAGTCAAACTAATTCTGTGAATACACACACACTTCTGTTTCACCTTCAAACAGTGTGCAATTTGTAGGAAGGGATGGAGAGAAATTCCCCCCATTGCACAGTGGTCTAAAATGTGAATCTAGCAGGACAAAATTAATTTTGCTCACCCTTGTAAAAATAAGTAGGGGCCTAAACATAGTTGGATTATACTGCAAGCATGTCCCAGTATCACAAATGGACAATGAAATTTCAGTAAAATGACAGAGTGAAACATCCTCAAACTTGAATGAAAGCCTGCTGACTTTATGCTCAGTGTGAACAAGTGGATGATTCTATTCCTACTGGATAATTTATTCTAAGTTATGTGGAACTTCTTTTCGTAATAAATATATAGATTTAGATATTTGTGTGTCCATAATATTAATTTGTATTCGTCTCGCTAAGTAAGCAAATTTTAATTTTTGGAGGGAAAAAACTTTAAATTGACTTATAAAAATGTGCTTCAAAATACAATACATCAATATAAACCTATTATACAATAGTTCAATTCATGGGAAATGCAATGAGCCTTTTTCTGAAAATTGTCTTTCTTTTCCAGGACACAAAGAAATAAAAATGACTTTTGCTGATTTTATTAAAAGCAGAACATTTGATCAGTATACTTATCAAGGTAACCAGCAAAACATCTTATCTGAAGATGAATGTGATGCTTATTTAAGCAATGTTAAGTAAATGCAAGCATAAAATTTAATTTATATGAAATTAAGGGAGAAGATGAGAGCATTTTCAATGGAATTTGGTTGAAAATTGCATTTTTTTTTCAACAAATTAAAGTATTAACCCTAATTAATCCTAATTACAAGGTTCTAAAATTTAAAAATTTACAAGCAATCCTAATTAACATGAAGTCTAATTTTTAATGTTTCAAAATGTTTTCTAAATTTAAAATTATTTTCTGAGAAGAATACAAATTAATGGACACACAAATTTCTACATCTGTATAATTATTACATCAAGAAGTTCCACATACCTTAGAATAAATTATCCAGTAGGAATAGAATCATCCACTTGTCCACAGTTGGTACAACACACTGACAAAACTTATCGAGAAATAAATTGCCTGAAGCTGGGTGCAAAGTCAGCAAGCTTTCATTCAACTTTGAGGATATGTCACACTGTCATGCTTTAGTTTACAAAAATTTAAAGGTCCGTTCTTGATATTGGGACATGTTTACAGTATTAATCCAACTATGATTACT
This sequence comes from Ectobius pallidus, assembly GCA_964059195.1. NCBI lineage: Eukaryota > Metazoa > Arthropoda > Insecta > Blattodea > Ectobiidae > Ectobius > Ectobius pallidus. Next base: position 61,981,294 of record CAXKWD010000005.1, read on the forward strand.
TATTTTTACAAGGGTGACCATAATGAATTTTGTCCTGCTAGATTTGTATTTTGGGCCACTATCTATGTACTGGCTTGAACCATCACATGATATTCATATTTAAAATTTTAATTCTGATAGTGAATCTATTAGGCATATCCCTCTGGTAAAGTCACACTGTCTTAATGAATAGTTTAAAATAGTTATTTACGATGTAAGACCGTTATAAAGAACTTAGCAGGCAAGCACAAGGTTAACAAAATGAGTGATAGCAAGTTTTATTATTCATGTGAGCCTGTTAAGTTCTTTTAACAGTCGAACATTGTATTCTGAATCGTAAATTTTAAAAAGAAAATAATTTCAGTTCGCTTGTGCTTAGAAGAGTAATCAAAATACATTTTAGTATCTTCATAGTGGAATTCAGGCTCTTTTGGTCGACAATAATTTGTTTGAAACAAATGACATATGAAGACAAATGAACGTAGCTTCTACATTTGCTGAAAATAGACATTTATTTATAATCTCTCTCTCCAAGTGATACTGATATAGAATAGTCAAATAAAGACCTAATCTGGAAAAATCCTTTGCTCTAATATGGAATTGTAGACTTGGAATGAATGGGGGAGAAATGTAGGTTGTAAGTAATGTTTTGAGTGATGCTATTATGTTGTGTTGGCTTACTTATGTGCTTTGTCGTACACATAACTGCCTGTACCTATGTTATGGACCACAAATTTTTATTGCCAAAATAATTATTTTATTTATTTATTTTTTATATATTGTAAATGATTAATAGGTACCACACACAATAGCAGTAGTAGTAATGGTAGGAATAATAGGATCTGTAGTAGTTAAAATGAAGGATATTGATAATTATTAATTTGTACGAAAGGGAAGTGAACGACAGTGACATATGGTGATATCCTGTATAATCTTTATGACATGCTAGACCCTAAATTTTCACCATAATGGGCTCGGCTAGTAAAATGAAAGTTTACGTTGACGGAAAGAGTTCTGTTAAGAAATGTTTACGATTCAAAATAATATAATAGCTATTTATGTATCAAGTACGCAAAATAACTCTTTAGCAAATGAATCTAATATAATACTGGATGGGTCTGATCAAATTTTTGCATACATGGTGCATACAATATTTTTCTAATAAAAGCTCTATAAATTATATGAAACGAAACAAAAAATACCGTATAATGAATTATAATGAAAGATAGTCAGCCATATGTTAACATCATAATCTCTCAGCTGCCTAAATCGCAGAACAACAATGAACCAATGAACCAATGAAGTTTTATGCAATTTTTTGGCTTGTTAGCAGTCCGACAAGCAGCTGTTTTAGAGAGGACATAACAGAACATATTTAACATCCAATGTAGTCTTAGTCAAAGATTAAAAATTAAACTATGATAGGTGTTAAAAATCATATTGTGTTGTATCGTTGAATTCAATCAATAAAATAATTATGTAATACAATAATTTAGGTTTTAAGATCTACCACTGCACCAAATCTAAAGTTAAGTTTCAACATGATCTGACATACCATCCCATTGTGAGACCACATGTCAGTATGCTTTCCTGTCATACTCACGAACTTCTTACATTTGGTACAGGAAGGAATAATAAACTGTTATAAACATTTCAGTAATATCCTATTTTATACATGAACTGTATGCATAAGCCCCTGAAGAGTAACAGGGAGTCTTAAGTTTTGCTTCGAAGATAATGCCACAAAAATGATAACAACAGCAATTATGTAAGAGACATAAATATGAAAATGTGAAACTACAACTGACAGGAAATAATACATAGTGTAAATGAACTGGGCATTACCTAAGGCACGTGAAAGAAATTAGATTTTATGTTTCTTCGTACAATAGAAAAAGGTAATACAATATATCCCTGAAAACGTGGATATAGTATGTGGAAGTAAGTGATTTTACTCATTATATCTACTAAAACAGTGGTTGCATTTATGTCACTTAATGAAGCATCAGACTCAAATATATATAGAAAATTAAAATAACTTTTGAACATTCAAGTGTGAATTTATAAACTTAGATATAATTACAATATTCAAAATAGCTAAGATTGAAAGAAAAATGCTTTAAAAGATATACTTACACTCAGTGGCAAAATTCAATGATCACAAATAATCACATTAAGAGGACACTCTTAATGCACGACAATGTGTAATTGCATGTCACAATCATAGTATGAAACTTCCTGAATGAAGTCAGTGTAACATGACTGCAGTGGCCTGTTCAAAACTGAATCTAAATCCTACAGAGCATGTGTGAGACACGATTTAAAAAAATCTGGGAGCTCAGACACACTTGAGGAACTTAGAGCTGATATCCTGGAAGAAGGGAGTGCCTTCCTCAAGACATCATCCAGACATTAATTTAGAGATGTCTCACCAAATTCAAAGCATTGTCTAAGATAAAGGATGCAACTCCAGATACTGACTACCTGTGATAACCTGACTTCACACACTGTGCTTCAAATTCCTTCCAATTTGATTCCAACATTATGTTTTATGTTGCCTGACATTTGAACATTTGTCAATCAGCATTATGATATATATTCTTGTGTCATAATGAACAGTTATAAATTAGTTAAATATGTATTAAGTTGTGATTAGTTGTGATATTCATGACTGGATAATTTTGCCACTGAGTGTATTTTAAAATATTTAAGAAAAATAACTTCTTAAGCTAATGCAAACAATTGTGAAAAATGTGGAAGACTGCTGTTCTCTATCCAACCAGGTGTCCACTTAGCCTACTTACTGAAAAAAAAAATGCATTTATAAATAAAATGAGTCAATTAAGCTTTAGTATGATTAAGTAAAATTATAGCACATAGAAAAAGGAACTTAAAAATTGAATACAGTAAAACGACCACTCTTATCTAATAACTAAATTCTAATACATATAAGTCAAGACTACAGCTATTCTATGAGAAAGAATGACTGATTCAAGAGTGATTTTTACTCATCATAACATATAACTAGGGCCCGGAAGTTAGGCAAAATGCCTTTTTTAAATAGAGATAAACATGTTTCCGTACATTTAGGGACGGTGGGGCCAGATTTTATTTTGCCTTTTTTGCTTATTTTGGCTTCTGCTGCCTATTTTAAGATTTAAAGCCTTTTTTTTGCATATTTTGGATCATTTTGCCTATTTTGGATTATTGAGGATCTTGTTCCCTATAAATGATGACAAATGTTCTCTCTAAGCGGCCTGTCACACTGAGCTTCGATCGATCAAGACCAGCCGACTGCCATCTTGTGCTCTCGACTAAATTTCTGTTCCTTGTCACACTGCATCGAGCGTCATCGATCAACGAAAATATTATAGGTTATGTACCTATATGATTTTACTAGGTCTACTCATCACTGTATATTAGAGGTAAAGTATATTACCTTATTAGGAATACGAATGCCTATTTCCTGCACATTATCATACTACATGTGTTGGGATGTAAGGTTTAATATTATGCCTACTATATCAGGCTACATCTGTTTACTTCAAGCTTCCATCAGTCGGCCGAGCGAAGAGGTTTGTTGTTTGTTGTAGTTCGATCGCCCACCGCTAGGTGCTTACAACTCGATCTATTTTTGTGTTTTTTAAATTAAATTACATAAGAAGATATCGTTTTAAATGCCTTAAATGATTCGTGCAATTATATTTCATTCAAATATAAGTTTAAAACGACATTATTGTGTAAGTTAAATCTTCCAGCATCAATTCTGAAATTCAGGTGGGTACGAAGTTTGCCATCGACTGGCGATTGAAAAACGGACAGGTTTGATTTCACAGACCAGATGATCTCTCACCCTCGTTGTTGATCGCTGGCGATCGATGCTATGTGACTGGTACCACTGCTGTCTATAGGTTCATTATACCAGTCAGTCGGACGCTGTCCCTCGATCGATCCAGTGTGACAGCCCCTTAACAGGTGGCTGACTATGACAGTTGACACTTTGGGAAAACATCTTGTTGTTGCTTGTAATCAAGAAAAGTAAGAGTAAGTACTGTATGTGGTAAATAAATTATTAAACATCTTAGATAGCTATTTTCATTAATAAAGAGTGGAATTTCCCTCCGTTTCAATTTTTAATAAATGTCTATTTTAATCATATTACTGCCTATATTTGGTATTCAAGTCCCTTTTTTGCCTATTTTAACCAAAATAAATAGGATTACTTGAACTTCCGGGCTCTACTCATAACACATGCAACCAATATTTGAGTAAACACAGAGAGAGTATAAAAAACGAGTAAAAAGTAAAAAGAACCAATCCTGCAAATGTAGTTAGTTACATTGCCAGCAGTGACAACTTAAAAACAAACTTTAAAAATTCCTTGTTGAAGTGGAGTGGAACTACTTCACAGTTGAAAGTGGGCGAATATTTGGCGCAATGTTTGGCACTGGAGCTGTCCTGAGAGTCAGGACCACAAGCTATAGATTGTCTCTAGTATCTGCTAGAGGATGCTGTCCCTCATTGTTTGGTCGCTGTAACAGTCCTTTCTTTTCTTCGCTTATACTTGTTGTCCCACTTCCTGTTGAGCCGATGTTGTATAGGGAGTCGTATACAGGATTTGCAAAATTGCCACTCTGCACAAACGAATACAAAAGTTAAAATTACTATGATAACCATTGTAAAACTCACACAATTGCAATTGTACTTGTTTTATTTCTCTCCCATGGAGTACAGTAAATCCTTGGAACCAGATCCCATTATACCACATATCGTTTAATCAAAAAAGTATTCTCACATGGCAAAACCTTTGTTTTTGAGTACTATAGTGCATACCTAGTAGCCTAATGGTACTTGTCGAACTTGTTCTTGAGCTCAAAACAGAATAAAACTGACCACTCACTCTACTCCCCCATCCCCCTTTTGTGATACTGAACACTGTAAGGAATCGAATCATTCAGTGCTATGATGACTTATTAAGATACACAGTACACTTCAACACATGAGTGACATCATCAGGAAAAGGAAAACATAATACATTTTCTGCATGAAATATTAAAAATAATGGAAAATGCCAAACATGGTGCCACAGTTGCCCCCTGTAGAAGATTTGAATAGCTAAACCATATCCAATACAAGAAACAAATAAGTGAACTTCTTTCATTTCTATTGTACGAGGGTTTATCCAGAAATAAGGTTCTCACCAATTTTACAAACAGACAACATTGTTTATTCTCAAAGCAATGTACATCGCTGGAAAGAAGACACTTCGCTCTATTTTTCGACATAATTGCCAACTTTTTCTAGGCATTTGGTAGACAGTGCTCCAATTTTTGTATCCCAATGTAGTAGAACTCCGCCGCCAACCCGTCAAGGAAGCGTTTCACCCCATCTTTGACTTCATTGTCGCTCCAGAAGCGTTGGCCACCCAAGTGTTTCATTAACCAGGGGTGCCCACGGGGGGGGGGGGCAAAATATTAGCGTTTTATGAATTTTCTGGGGGGGGGGTTGAAAATTGTTGCAAAATTAGCGTTTTATATGCTAAAATTAAAAACTGCCAAGCTAACTAGTTTTTGAGTGCTAAATAGCGTAAAATGTGATTTTCATTAGTTCCATATTTAAAAATTTCCCGGGGGTGGACACCCGACTTTTAAGTAACAATTTCTTGTTTACATTGGTATGTCTTAGAGTATGGTAAACAAATTTCCTAACTAGTTTTTCTGTGCTAAAATAGCATAAAATGTGATTTTCATTAGTTCAATATTTAAAAATTTTCTGGGGATGGACCCCCGACCCCCCGGCACTTTCGACCCTCCCCGCAATTATTTTCTGGTTACGTCATTGTTGCACTTATTATATTATTAATATAATGTTACAAAGTGGCCCAAGAAGTTAAAGAGACAAAAATTAATTAATTAAAAAAATTGCTCCCCTAGAAAATATCATATGGGCGCCCTTGTCGACAGCCAATCAGGTTCGGGGGGGGTGAGCAATGAAGTTTGGGGGGTGAGTCATGAAGTTTGGGGGGCACCCCTGCATTAACTTCGGGAACAAGTGATAATCACTAGGCGCGAGGTCTGGACTGTACGGTGGGTGGGGCATGACAGTCCACCCAATGTTTGTCAAAGGTCCTGGGTTTGACGGGAGATGTGAGGTCAGGTGTTGTCATGAAGTAGCATTACACCGGCTGTCAGTCGTCCTCGCTGGTGGTTCTGGAGCAACGATGAAGTCAAAGATGGGGTGAAACGCTTCCTCGATGGGTTGGCGGCGGAGTTCTACTACATTGGGATACAAAAATTGGAGCACTGTGTACAGAAATGCCTAGAAAAAGATGACAATTATGTCAAAAAATAGAGCAAAGTGTCTTCTTTCCAATGATGTACACTGTTATGAGAATGAACAATGTTGTTTTTTTTTAAATTGATGAGAACCTTATTTCTGGATCAACCCTCGTAGTTAAAATGGAAAAGAAATTGTTTAATTAAATAAATGTGGCTGCCATATAGGTGTGTGAACTTCTAGTGCAAGAGTTGGGTGAAAATCACAAAACAAAACTGACATTGTTTTAAACCAAAGTCATTCATTTGAATGATATTTTTTCAAAAATGTCAATTATGCATATGACTTCTATTTATTCTTTATGTACTTATTTTTTACAGAATCCTTGTGATATCAATTGCAATAATCACTTATCCTTAAAACAAATTAAAACAAAGTGATGTAAACAGTGGAGCATACTTAATATTGAGAAAAGTAAAACAATAAAAACACTTTTGACTCCACTTACGTCAATTTTTAGAAAAACTGGACTAGTTTCGGGAGTGTTTCTCCCATCATCGGCTGGCAATTGACTGGCATTCTGGCAATCGTGGGTGGTAGTATAAGTATGCTGACTGGTACTGCCATTCCTCTTCCTGGTAGTGAGTCTGACAAATTCCTCTGCTGACGGGATTTCAAAATTCATTATGCTGTTTTCGTTCTTTATGATGAAAATCTTTTCCCAAGTGTTTAGTTCTAATGGTTTCTTGACGTGTTTAAGTAGCTTTATATCTTTATTAATGTGGTGGTTTTCTGTCCAGCAATGATGTGATACCGCTGATTTTTCTCTTTGCATTAGTTTTACATTCCTCAGGTGTTCTTTTTTCATATTTCCAAACTTCTCCTGGTTTATCCAATATAAATCATATTACAATACTGCAATTCATGCAATCCATCCATTGGCTGAATGTTAGTCATGTATACATGAGCAATCTTGAACTACAAGTCACCAGAGCCTTTCCACACATCTTTAGAAGTTGGTGCAGATATGTTGATGATACCTTTGCCATAATACCGAGAAAAATTGTAGAGGATGCAGTTGAATTACTTAATCTACAGGATGGGTCAATCAAATTTACAATCGAAATGGAAAATGATGGATGTCTACCTTTCTTAGATTTAAAAATGACGAGGAACCAGAATAATCCAGAATTCAGAATTTATAGGAACTCTACACATGTCGATGTCGGCCGTGGTGGTCTAGAGGTAGCGTGCCCGCCTCTAGATCTGCAGGGCGCGAGATCAAACCCGGTCGCGGTCGATGGATTTTTCAGGACGTAAAAATCCTGGGCAAGGAGTCCTCCGGGAGGGACTATAAGCTGGGGGTCCCGTGTCGTAGATTTACGGCACGTAAAAGAACTCCAAGCCTAAATTACAGCCTCTGGACAAAATTTCTCGGCCCTTTCACGTCCAAGAAATACTTAGTTTCCAGAGGGGGTTGCGAGGCGATGGGCTTACCACCTGTCCCTCTACCCTCTCTCGGAAAATAAGCATATCAAAATTAGTATAGGTAATGAAACCTCCACTTGGAGGCCCCTTCACCCCACCTGGGGATCATAGGGTACCAGATACAGATACAGATACACATGTCGATAATTACATTAAATACAACAAGTTCAACCCAAGACCTCACCAATTTGCAATTTTTCACAGTTTAATCCATAGACTAATTCACTTGCTACTAACAAAGACAGAGTACAATAGTGAATACAAGCAAATACAGGAAGTAGCAGTTACCAATGGCTTTAAAGCTAACTTCATAGATAAGATGATTGAAAAACACAAGAAGCAAAAAAGAATCAAAGATATCACTACACGGGAAGTACAGAAAAAGCCCAAAAAACTATAGAAAGTTCACCTACCACCCAAAATTCTTCCATAAATTTGAGAAAGTGTTAAAAATTACAATACTAAACTGCCTCCACAGAATAAATACACTATCAGGAATCTACTTAACCACCCATTAAAAAACAAGTCGTATGTTGCCATATAAGGCAGAGAATCAAAATGCACTCTCAACTATGAAATGCAGGATGAACAACCTGACAGACCTATAATATCATAATTTACGTAATTAATGTGTATTTGATATCATAATTTAAATTATAAATTATATTAAGGAGTAATGATTTTAAAGGAAAAGAACTTGGCCTAGATACAGCCCTTAATGGTAACCTATTTAGGTATTGTTTACCTGTTCTTAAATAGAATATAATACCTGTTTTATTATTTCTTAAATTTAAAATTCAGATTCGCAATAAAGAAAAATATTGAATATTTTTCTCTCTTAATATAACATATTTTGTGGATGTGTTCATGTATTTTCCAAAGTAATTTGATATGACGAGAATGTAGTTTTAGTTACTCTCTGCATGGAGCACGAGTGCCGTCCAGTTAACGTGTTGTCATAGGACTTTTTTTAACAGACAGTTTCTTTACAGTATTAATACTTATACTGTGGTAGTACAGAACAATGGATCATGCTATATGAAGGGAATGATTGTAATCCAATCCCTGGTGAACTTTTCTGTACTGCTGCCCTGGTGATAGATGTTTGTAAAGGTTTAACCCTTCAAGCAGAACATATAGAGCCTCTTGTGAGTTTATCCTACACCGGTATTTAAATGCCATATTATATTTCAGCTAGCGTTGCCACCTGTCCCGAATTTGGCGGGACATCCCGCATTTTAAGAACATTTTCAGCGTCCCGAATTATGCGAGGAACGCATTATATAAATCTTTATTATTTTGCTAGCCTTTTCTTTTCTAATGTTAGTGTTACTGTTACATAACCTATTCGGTTTTGGCTTTGTAACGAATATATAGGCTACCATCTTTCTCTTATTAATAAATTGTTCCATGTACAAATTTAGGTATGAAGATCGGCGATATGCATATATTCGATAAGTGTCCCTCCCAGTGGCGATTATTCCATATAGGATGTGAGGATCATCCTACACTTCTTAATTGATCAACATAAATGTTTACTAGCATTCATTGTCAAAATTAAAACAATAAATTGACAAAACAGCGTTATTGTAGAGCAATCGGGAAGGAAGTTAGCGGTTCCTTTTTGAGCAGGTTGGTATTTGCGAGGACGTCCTCAGTCACTCACTGTTGATGTTACGGAGTCCATGCCGTTGTTAAAGCTCTTGGGCATGTGAAGGGGGAGGTGGGAAGAGAAAAGGCAGTGAGAAGCCAGTTTCATATGGACGAAGTTGAGGACGTCTTACAGTCCTTCCTCACATGTGTTTTGTGTTCCTCACGTTCGACAGCTTGTTTTCTAAGAGGGGAGTGATCATATTTTTATTAATATTTATTTATTTCATTTCTTGGTATATATTATAGGCCTAGCTATTATTGAACTTTACAGTGCTGTTTATATTTCAATATAAGTATTCCTGGAGTAATATCAAGTTTGATATCAACTATGAAAATTATAGCGGGATAGCTCATTTCCGTAAACGACAGTCTTCGTACGTGGTTAAATCTTTTCATATTTTAGGATAAAGCATTATTGTATTAAATTTACATCTCAGCCTTTATGTATTTTTTACGGCGACGCATACTTTTAGTCCCTGGTGAAGTGGAAGAAAAGACCTTACGGTCTTAACTTCTCCAGGTTAAATAAACTATTATTATTATTATTATTATTATTATTATTATTATTATTATTATTTATTATTTATTATTATTATGTACGTCAATAGTAGTGAATGGGTTAATTCGCTCTCTCCACACCATCCTACACAACTAAAAAACCAGGAGTCGCCACTGGTCCCTCCTTAGCCTTACCAAAAGGTGGCAACCCGAATTTCAGCATTGTGAATTATAACTTACTTATTTACTCAATGGGAATAGACAATTCCTCAGCAAGCTAAAGGAATATTATCTATTTTATGGAACCCGAAAGTTCATTGCCACAATTCCCTGACCCCACCATTCAACCATATTCTGTGCTAACTCCATCCAATCATCCTCGCAAATCCTACTTCCCTTAAATCTATCCTAATATTGTCCTCCCACCTATGTCTAGGTCTTCCATATGGTCTTTTCCCTTTGGGTCTCCCATTCAATATTTTTTAGATATGTCTTTCCTCCCCCATACACGCAACAAGTCCAGCCCATTTCATCCTCCGTGATTTACCCTTACCATTTCCAGTGAAGAATACAGGTCATGAAGCTCATCGTTAAGCAGTTTTCTCCAGTCTGAATTTTCATCTCTCTTAGCCCCAAATAGTTTCCTAAGCACCCTGTTTTCAAACACTCTCAGATTATTTTCTTCCTGATCAGTAAGCAGCCATGTCTCACATCCATATAATACAACCAGCAGGATAATAGTCTTATAAATCTTTATTTTTAGATTTCTGGACAGAAGACAAGAAAATAAGAGTTTCTGAACTGCATAAAAACAACCATTTCCTGATTTGTATCTACACTTAACTTCTGCCTGAATATTATTTCTGTCTGTAGGCCTAATTATTGCTCCCAGATATTTGAATTTTTCCACTTGTTCGAATGATTTACCAGCTATTCTAATATTTTGTAGAGTATTATTTTGACATTCCATGACCATATACTTATTAATTTCCAATCCAACATTTTAGGCCAGTCAGTAGAGAATCGAAACAGGGGTGTATGTTGCAAAAGGTGGGGTAGAAGATTTTATTTTTTTAACTTGTATATATGGATACAAGCATGTAAAAAAACAAAAATGCTAACACGGGCGACCTCGGGAAAACGTTTGGCGGCAAAACAACCTCGAAATTTTAGGACTTTTTTTGGTTTTCTGTCTCTAACACCTAAACGGTGCATTCCAGCAAAAAGGTTATGATATAACTAATTAAAATCATTAAATTCTGCATCGAATGAATACCACAACGCAGTGGCGTCGCGTGGGTAAAATATTTGGGTGTTCACATGGGGCTAAAAATATAAAAACAAAATACAGGACTTACGAATCTCATCATTTGTAAAGAAAATGTGGGAAAAAATAGTTTTATGCTGCACCCTAGGCTCCTCTCTAATGAGGCCCGCCTGGGAAGGTGGGGTTTAGGGTTTCGTCACAGAAGAAATTCAATGTGAGACATAATAAACCTCGTGCTATTCAGTATATTGCTCCTAAACTAACATAAACGTTCCTAACCTAACAAAACGGCGGAGCTTGGCTGGGGTGCAGCATAAATCTATCTTTTGCCGAAAATGTACTCTTCTTTCTTTCTGTGCAGCGAACTTCTCCATAACTTTAAAGTTGAAGTCTTTCTTCTCGCGCACTAGACGTTTCTCTATTGCCAGCATTGCAAGTGCTGCACGGTATTCACACATGGGCGTCCGCAGAAATTTTGTCAAGGGGGGGCCAATGAACAAATTACTACCACCACCACCATCACTAAGCTACAACAACCAATTTATTATTAATAATATTACTATTATTATTACTATTCATATTATTATTATTACTATTATTATTATTATATAATCAACATCCTACTGTAGCTGTTGCAAGAACAGAAACCCTAACTTTTCCTTCCATCGCTTGATCAAAGGTAGCGGACTATGGCCATGGATACAAAGAAAATATCTGATGTATACACTCACATGACTTACCATACACCTTACAATGTCATAGGTGTACTATTCATATCAAATATAAAATGCGACATTTTCTTGCCTTATCTTCATTATAATAAAATATTTGGGTATAAATGGTTTCAAGTTTAGGGGAAGTAATCATTCCTACAAGCTAATATCTAGTCAGCTCGTTTTCTTCCAAACAACGCGAACATAAGCTTACAACAGTATTTGGAGACTTAAACCTCACTTAACATTAGTTGCTTATAGTCATTTAATTTAGAGGTTTATGTGTAAACAATTTCCAGGGAGGGGCAGCGGCCCTACCCTGCCCCCCCTTCCGGACGGCCATGTATTCACACATTAATAAACAAAATTACTTTTAAGTTCACTGGCAGATAACGAACTAGCCTATTGAATGCATTTCCCAAATGGTTATAGTAGTGAACTATATATACTGTTCTACTCTTTAACTACTATAACTATTCTTTAAACTAGGCTAGAATTATTAATATTATATACACTACTAAAGTAAACAATCAATCGCGACATCACAAAGAAACTACTACTTCACGCTGTGAGAATTCCAATCGAACTGATACGGAATTCCTGTTTGGGAGAGAATGTAACTGTAAACTTCGCACCCCTTACTACAAACATGAAAAAGCACACCACCTACCACCCGCCGGTTAATCTTTGCTGGCCAGAAAAAAAAATATATATTTTTTGAAGTTTTGAGCAAAACTCATGGTATAGACAGGTTTAGGTTTAGGTTTATTTAATCCTTCAGAACATGTACATGTTATTGGACGCGTCAAATCAACTACACAGAAATTCTTCACGATAGGAGACTGTGTTGCAACTTATACCTTCCAGCTGAGGGTGAAAGAGAAATCACTCTTCGGCTATGTATCAATGTACTAAAGTAAATATTTATTTATTTATGAATAATTATAATAATGGCATATTGATGTAGGTAATTGTGACATAAACGACGGAATGTAGAGGAAATAAACAGCAAATCAAAGCTTCACTGTGAATTGGGACAATGCGACAACACTGTATTCCACTATCCAAGTTATTTGATCAAATCGTCTAGAAAAAAGAAAATGGCCGCCCGTTGCTTCAAGGAAACCGTATTGGACGAGCATTTGAAGACTTTCTGCATGTCGTTACATTGGATCAAAGATTTCCCGGCATTCATAGCATAGGGGTCCAAAATGGCGGCTAAACATCGACTGCTTTGAGAAATAAACGGCACCAAAATAGTTGATACCACATTTTCTTCAAGTAGACCTATATATAAATATTCATTAATTAATCCACATTTCAAAAATGATGTACCGGTACTACATGCTATAGTAGTAATATACGGATATATTTTTAAAAACCCTGCAAGCTAACCTAAACTCGTCTCACATAACCAGTGTAAACAATGATTCAGCCTGATTTTGTCATTTAGATATTTCTCAAATGCGGGGTCACTGCTACAAAAACATTTATAAACTAATAAATTTATGCCATTATTTATACTGTTTTACGATTCACCATCGAAAATCAAGCCTTTTGTATATAGCCTGCATTTTTTACTTGTATTGAGCAGACCCAATGTATGTCTGCATTATAAATCACAAATATTCAAACAGTACTGTCATGGCAGAGCATTTATACTATTTAAGCCACATTTCGAAAGCGACATACCAGAAGATATAAATATTGGCATTGCAAGCGAACCTAAACTCGTGGCATCGTTAACATAACCTTCAATTTTAAAAAGTAACGATTCGGCCTGACTTCCTTGTCATTTAGATATTTCTGCAATTATGCTACAAAACATTTATGTAAAACTAATAAACTAATGCCATTATAAAGAATGTTTTAATGATTTAATCTTCGAAATTCAAGCTTTCCCTATACAGAGAAAACTGGTTTTGGTCAAAGCTATTGGATGTAGTGTACTACCGCATCTTTGATTCAAATATCGCCTGACAAGTTCTTCGTGAAGTTCTTGTCCAATGAATTGGATAGTGGAATACCATGGAATACCGCATGGATGGGTCATAAAACAAGTTCCCTCTGGCAGTTCGCAAGTTGGATGAGATGGAGGGGTGGTAAGAAAAATACGTCAGAGAACTGTAGTGCCATAGAGCTCTGAGTTTACCGATGTTGCCGTCTTCAGTTGAAGGGGAAAAAATCAGATGCGTTGCTCGATGCTGCCCTCTTAAGGTCGGGTGCACGAATGACGTGTGATCCTGTCACACTTGCTAGCTGCGGACCCCCTGCTAACTTTAGGTAATGCAAAACGCAATACTAAGAGGTTCACCCCTTTAGCTAGTGAACCACCTCGAGGAAGCCCGCAAAAAGGAACTAAATACACATCTTTCTATACAGCGAGACGGCAAACCATACAAGAATGATTATTTATTCAATAATACTGACAAAATTAGGTAAGATAAGAATTATTAGGGGGTTCACGTGCTCATGTGATCCTATGTAGGAGACGCCACTGCCACAACGTAATAATTTGGTCAAGTAGTATGGTCGAAAACCACGGTCAAAGAATGACGATTTTTTCCAACTTTGCCAAAAACTGAGATATGGTACTATATATGGGTATGCAGCTTGGAAATGAGTACTCTGAGAGAAAAACTCGCGAAATAAAAGTTGTAGAGTATCAAATTCTGCGTCTCCTGAGTACCAAAATTGTCAGTTTCGGTGAAGTACACCTCTCGAAATTTGCGATCTCCCGGTGTATGGTAATTGGCATATGACATTGTTTCACTTGCATGTTGACGAATGAATAATTGTATATATAGGAACGTGATGATTTTTTTTATGTTTTTCCTTTTATACATTTTAGTAGGGACTGACTTAGTCCACTTGTGTATTCTACACTGTATTGGACAGAAATAAATTATTATTATTATTATTATTATTATTATTATTATTATTATTATTATTAGAATCCCATGAAGGTACCTGTGAGTTGCAACTCTAGCCAACCAAACCGAAAGTATCTTCCTATCACATTTCTTAATAATAACAGTAGTAATAATAATAATAATAATAATAATAATAATAATAATAATAATAATAATAACAATAATATTATTATTTAACAATAATTTAAGTATAATTATATTTAGTGTATGTCTAGTGTATAGTGTCTATGTATGCAGCATTCGCCCCGCTTCTCTCCAATGCTGCAGAAGAGTGACAGTATTTCGCAGTGTTGGATGGAGGCTATCTGCTTCATAAAGTTGTTTGGCCATCCAACGCCTCCTTCGACACCATCGTCAAGAGTTAATCATCTTTTTAAAAAAATACACTATGGGTCCACGAAAGTTGCCGTTGTGTTCGAAAGATAGGCCTACCCTGCTCAGAGTGGCATCAAAAGATCTGAGTTATTGCGGCGGATGAAGATTCCCCATTCCCCCGAAGTAATCTTTGATGTAAATACAAATAACCAAGTCGCTCAGGAAAAGTTTTTGGTCAATGAGTTTAATAAAAGTCTTCTCATTGAAGTCCTGAAAAGTCACTTCGAAGATTGTGACATTAAAGTCAATCAGGCCCATGCTGACCTGCTCATTTCCAAGGCCAAGGAGCATGAAAATGTCCCAATAATTGGAGAGGACATACACCTTCTTGTGCTTATGATAGGGTTTGGACAGCCATGCATCAACTTGGTCTTTCTGAAGCTGCTGATGTGCAAAATTTGAGAACATTTTTCAAATTCGACCAATCCATATCCAGCCACATCCTTTTCATCCACGCGTTTAGTGGATGCGATACGACATCTGCTCTTTTTGGTCGAGGCAAGATGAAGCTGAGCAGCATGGTCACCTTTTCGAAAGAACTTCAGGACATCTCCCGATGCTTCGTCGACCCATTCACCAGCCATGATTAGATTGATGAGGCTGGTGATCTCTACACCGGAGATCCCACCAAAGTAGCTCTGGACGAACTGCACCAATCCATGTTCACACGAGCAGTGGTCTTGGGAAAAGTGGACCTTGCAAGACTACCACCTGATTATGATGCTGCGCGCCACCATTCATATCGGTGTTTCCATCAAATACAGACATGATTGGACAAAACATGAAACCTTGAAGAAAGAGGATGGGTGCGTAGTAATGCAGGTCTAGTGCCACTAAAAACCAACAAATACGTGACTCCCTTGTCTCTACTCAAGACAGTGTCATGCCCTTGCAAGATAGCGTGTAATAGAGCCTGCTCTTGGCGTAAGGCTGGTCTGAAGTGCTCTTCCATATGCAAGCACTACTGTGTTCAACAATGTGAGAACACTTTATCCACTGGTAGTTGATGATGATGACAACAAAGATCACTTCAACCAGCTATTGGAGCCCGAGGAACAACCTACCACTTCCACAGACGCTAATAGAGGTACTGGGCTCCTTGGTTTATTTAAATTATACACATTTTTAAACATATATTTATTGACTAATGGTTTTTCAGGTACTTAGAATGGCTTTATTTGGTGACAGGTTTCGGGCTTAGCCATGCTATCCTTGATCAGGCTTATTAACACATCATTTCTATTATTAACAGTTTTTTAATAGATTTACATCATGGTAAATTAATAAAATAACGGTATGTGTATAATTCTTATGTGTTTTTAAATTACATTCATGTTTTCTTATTTACTCATGTGTTTTCATATTTGTTTTCTCCTTATTCACATTTTAAAATGATTATTTGATGATACTAAAGCAAGAACAACTCTGTAGGATATACACCCGTACTGTTGAAGTGTTCTAAGTCATAGGTACCTTCATATGCCAACTGCCGGACACCGGGAGATTGCCAATTTCGAGAGGTGTACTTGACCGAAACTAAAAATGTTTGTACTCAGTAGACGCAGAATTTGATGCTCTACAACTTTTATTTCACGAATTTTTCTCTCAGAGTACTCATTTCCAACCTGCAGACTCATACATAGTACCATATCTCAGTTTTTGGCAAAGTTGGAAAAAATCGTCATTCTTTGACTATGGTTTTCGACCATACTACTTGACCAAATTATTACGTTGTGGTATTCATTCGACGCAGAATTTAATGCTCTTTAATTAGTTATTTCGTAACTTTTTCGCTGGGATGCACCGTTTAGGTGTTAGAGGCAGAAAACCAAAAAAGTCCTAAAATTTCGAGGTTTTTTGCCGCCAAAAGTTTTCCCGAGGTCGCCCGTGTTAGCATTTTTGTTTCTTTACATGCTTGTATCCATATATACAAGTTAAAAAAAAAAAAGCTTCTACCCCACCTTTTGCATCATACAATACCTCTACTGACTGGCCTATTTCTGCAGGCATTGAAAAGACTTTCTGCATTTCTCTCGATTGTGTTTATGTCATCTCCTAACAACTAAACATCATCTGCATAAGCTAAAATCGGGTGCCTGCCATTTAATTCCAGAACTACCTTGTTTTCCTGAACTTTCCTAATGGCATATTCCAAACAGCAATTAAAAAGTAACAGGCAATAGTGCATCTCCTTGCTTCAAGCCACTTCTAATGGCAAACCTATCTGATATAAATTTCCCTACCCTGACTCTGCTATAAGTTTCATTTAGACATATTTTGATCAGCCTAACTAACTTCCTTGGTATCCCAAACTCAATGAGGATATTGTACAATGTGTCTCGCCTAACTGAATCACATGCTTTTTTAAAACCTATGTAGGCCTATAGCTGGTGAACAGACTTATTATATTTCCACTTTTTCGCCAAGATTTGGCGAATACAAAATATATTATCAATGGTTCATCTATTTTGCCTAAATCCACATTGTTGATCTCCAATGATATCGTCCGCATATGGGTTAATCTTGCCGGCAGTATATTAAATAGAATTTTGTATGATGTTGATAAGACAGAAATTTCTCGATAGTTATTAGATTCGACCCTATCTCCCTATTTATGGATCGGTACAATAGTAGATTCATTCTCTTTTTATGCAGTTCAGAAACTTATCTTCTCGTCTTCTGTCCAGAAATCTAAAAATAAAAATTTATAAGACAATTTTTCTTGCCAATAGTATTATATGGATGTGAGACATGGTCACTTACTCTTCAGGAAGAACATAATCTGAGAATGTTCGAAAACAGGGTGCTTAGGAAAATATTTGAGCCTAAGAGAGATGAAAATGGGGACAGGAGCAAACTGCATAACAACGAGTTTCATTACCTGTACTCATCACAGGATATAATAAGCGTAATTAAGTCACGAAGGATGAAATGGGCTGGACATGTTGCGCACATGGGGGAGGAAAGACATATCTCAAAAATATTGATGGGGAGACCCGAAGGGAAAAGACCACTTGAAAGACCTAGATGCAGGTGAGAGAACAATATTAGGATAGATTTAAGGGAAATCGGATTTGTGAGGGATGGTTGGATGGAGGTAGCACAGAATAGGGTTAATGGCATGCTGAGATAAGCGCAGCAATGAACTTTCGGGTTCCATAAAATAGATAATATTCCTTTAGCTTACTTGGGAATTGTATATTGCGTACTTTATTTTGTCTTCCATATATGTACAATAGAAATGCAATGTATCAATCACTGAAAATTTTACCCCTACGCCTTGAAATATCTTATTCTAGTCTAGTTCATATATAAGGTTATCAATCACAGGATTCATAGTAATATTTCTCTAAAACACTGTACTGATATACATAATTACAACTTGAGACGCCCACTTGACATTCACACATCCACATCTAATACTGCCCGGCATGGTACCAAGAATATCATAAAACATTGTGTTAAGCTCTATAATCAACTTCCTGACAATATTAAGCTAATCACAAATATTCATAGATATAAGAGAGAGGTGAAAGAAATATTGTGGATGAAGTTTGAAATTGAGAATTGTTAATGATCTATGTTTTTTTTTTTTTTTTTTGTCTGTTTCAAGATTGGTTATATTTTTGTTTTGTACCATTTTCTTTGTGTGAGACTATGCTATGTATATTCTGTTTCAATTTCTTGTTTGTGTCTATGTTTTGTATTGACTGGTAATTTGTTGTCGCCATTGTATTCTAATCTTTTCTGTCCCAATATGAGCATGTTGCTCAGGGATTGTAACAGTTTGGGTAAAATAAATAAATAAATAAATTGAGTAAGTAAGTAAGTATGTCTCTGTAAGACAAGGCATATGGAAGAAGATTTTGTTTGCAAGAGATCACTGCCCTTCCTTATCTACTGAAAAAGAAACAACTGGTAGTGGGAACAACTGGTTACTCCTCAAATTTACAATTCAGTTCAAAAAATATTTTCATTGAGGACTGAGGATCTAGCTTCATCGTCCTCAAATGAAAACAGTTTAAAAATTGGTCAATATGTAACTAAGGTATTTGAGTTAAGAGACTGTTCTGCTCAATGCATTCCTGGAACATAAAAACATCTCAGCAGTAGAACATCAAACCGTCTCTAAGGGCTGATGCTGTCTGATTCTTTATATAAACAAATTTAAATTAACGGTAGTACGTCAAAACTACGTAAATACCTAATAAATCATGCCTCCTGAAGTTAAAGGGGTACTGAACGAAATTTTTTACATTATCTTGAAATAAAATATGATTCTCGCTAAGTGCAGAGTCAAAAACCGTTTCTTTTTATGTTAGCTCATTCTCACTCTGTGAGCAATTTAAATTATACTGTTACAAGGCTGTGACATCACGCGGCTAACGCGCTATGCTGTCAGCAGTTTCAGTTTGGCTTGCTCCGGTATTGTGTGAAAGGTGCCGGTCTTGTATTCCCTAGTATTGTTTATTGTGTAGTGTAAGTGAAGATGCCTGTGTGCAGTTCTTACGGTTGTTCAAATAATTCTGGTGTACATAGAAATGTTGGTTACTATGCATTCCCTGATAAAAACAAGAACAGACATTTGTACAACAAATGGGTTTCTTGCATGAAGCGTAAAAATTGTTCCAACAAAAAATTCTAGAGTATGTCGAAAGCATTTCAAAGAAGATGATTTTAATTAATCATATATTTAAAAAATCAGAATATTGAAGGATGCAAAACTCAGGTGCCCTAGACTAAAAGACAATGTGGTACCTTCAAAGTTTTTAGTAGGAAGTAAAGAAATTTCTTCTCCCAAGAAAAGGAAGTCTAATTACCGGTACTTTAAAAGAGGGAAGTCTTGGAATTAATTGATAATTCAATAACTGATTCTAAACAAGAAAGAGAAGCTACACAAGTTTATGAATGTATGCATGTAGAGTTGAAGATTGACGCAGAAATACAGTTTGAGACAGGCACAGAAATTTATAGAGCTGCAAATTCTGTCTATATGAACTACATTGATGAACATGACACCTTGGATGAAAAGGATGAAGATTACGTCCCCAATGAAATCACTAGTGAAGAAGAAGAAGGCATAGAAAATATCAACTTGTCGGAAAAATAGTCTTCTGTGTTTGTCTGTGTAAGTGCCCTTCTTACACTGTTCAGTATATGCCATACATGTGGCGCTCCAGTTAATGAACGTAAAGTTGAAACGAGAGGAGTAATGTTATGAATAAAAACTCATTGTGTGAATGGGCATGCATACGAGTGGTCTTCTGGAAGCATAGGTGGAAGTTTAAAAAGTAATGTGTTCATAGCCTCAGGAATGTACCTATGCAGATTAACATTTAATTATTTATCAGCTCTCTCAAATTCTATTAAGCTATTATATTTTTCTGAATCACACTTCTATAGGCTTTTAAAGAAATTTGTATTTCCTTCCGTACACAAAACGTGGTTAAAAGAAAAAGAAGCTAACTATGTAGATGCTATGAGTGATTTAAATTTACATTTATGTGGAGATGGACAATATGACTCATCTGGTTTCTCTGCCACGTATGTGATGTATTCCATTATGAATTTAGCAACGAATAAAATACTAGATTTTGTAATTGTACAAAGAGGAACTGTAGCTGGTGACATTGAAAGAGCTGCTTGTGAAAAAATAATAAGCACTATGAAAGAGAAACTCCCTATTAAATTGTTCCTAGTGGACAGACACACAGGCATTAGAGCTTTAATGAAAAACAAATTTTTACACATACACTATGAATTTGATGTTTGGCACCTTGGAAAATCTCTAATGGAAAAGATTAACAATTTGCTGAAATCCTCCGTCATTCATGAATGGAAAAATCGATTTATGGTGGGCATCGTCTACATGTGAGAATGACAGTATACTGCTAAAGGAGGAATTTACCTCAATTCTCAATCACATTGTTAACATTCATAGTTGGGATGTAACGAGAAATACCATTCATGTGCTCATGACATGTTTAAGTGCTGATAAAATTAAAAATACTAAATGGCTCAGTAAGCATTCGAAAGACTACCATGACCTATATAACATCATTATGAATACCAGATTTTTAAATGATATTTTGCATCTCAATCATTTTTGTCACACAGGAAGTCTTGAATCCTATCATTTCGAACGTCTTAAATATGTACCAAAAAGAACACTTTTTCATTTGAAGGCATGTATTTACAGTCAATGATAGCAGCTCTTGAGCACAACTTCTATCAAGGAAAAAGAGTCATGGGTGGTTCAGTGGAATTTTTCAAATCATGTGGAGATTGGATTTATAAGAGGAAGTACGACAAGAAAACATTTGAGTGGAGGCAAAATCTTGTAAACAACACTGTCAATGATGTTAATGAACACACATCTCTGAATTGTCCATATGTAATACTAGATGTTACTGATCAGAATGACATACCATGCAATATGGGTTCACTCCACAAACCAAACCTACAAAACTGGAAATGAGAGAGATATTTTTCTCGGATTGGATTAACATTGTTAATGAATGAAGAAGTGAATGAAGAAGTGAATGAAGAATGCAAACAAAGAAATTAATATGATGAGTTGAGTTACGGTAGGAGAGAAGTGTAATTACAACAATGGATACTCAACAATAAAGAGTGCAACAATAAAACTAATATTATGTTGTGTTCTTCTTCTTCTTCTTCCGTCGACACTACGGTCCTCTAAGAACCTTGGCCTCCTTCATAATAACTGCCCATTCCTCTCTATTCTTAGCCTTCTGTCTCCATCTCTTAATCTTCATCTCTCTCAAATCGTGTTCGATTCTGTCCAACCATCTTAACTTCTGTCTGCCAACTTTCCTCCGTCCTTCTGGTTTCCCTTCCAAAAGCTTTTTTGCTACTCTGCTTTGCTCCATCCGCCACACATGTCCAACCCATTCCAATCTCTTTCTTCTTATATCTCCCACCAGGTCTGGGTCCTTATATAATTCTTTCAATTCCTGGTTTGTTCTAATTCTCCATGTATTCTGCTCCTGCACTGGCCCATATATCCTCCTTAATATTTTCCTCTCCCATGCATTCAATATGAATTGATCCTTTTCTGACAACGTCCATGTTTCGCTTCCAAACATCACTATTGGTTTCAGTATTGTTTTATATGTTTTGATTTTGGCCACTCTGCTCATTGTCCTGGAGTTAAACACTTGTTTTAATGAATAAAAGCATCTATTTCCTGCTGTAATCCTCCCTCGAACCTCCTCACTCAGGTCATTTTTAGAAGTAATTAGAGCGCCTAGATATTTAAAATTCTCAACCTTCTCAAATTTTTGACCATCCAAAAATATTGCCGATGTTGGGTTTACTGTTGTTCTTGACATCTTCATATATTTTGTTTTTGCCTCATTTATAATTAATCCTGTTTTCCTTGATCCCTGCTTCAATTGTATGAATGCTTCTTCCAGCACTCTCGTCGATCGTGCTAATATAACAAAATCATCTGCATATGCCAGATACTGCAATGACCTATTAAAAATGGTTCCATTTTGATTTATCTCAATATTTCTTATTGATTTTTCCAAAACACAATTAAAAAGAATGGTCGACAAAGCATCACCCTGTCTAAGACCTGTATTAACCATAAAACTATCAGACAAACTTCCTTGTATTTTCACTTTACAGTTGGAGTTACTGAGTGTCATGTTAACCAGATTAATCAATTTGCTTGGGATTCCAAATTCTTTTAAAATTTCTAAAAGGTAGTCTCTATTTACAGAATCATATGCTTGTCTATAATCTATAAACAACAAGTGCAATTCAATCCCAAATTCATTACATTTCTCGATTGCTTGTCTTAAAATAAATAGATTGTCAGTAGTTGATCTCCCTCTCCTAAAACCATTCTGATAATCTCCTAAAATGTCTTCAACATATGGGACCAGCCTCTTATGTATCAAAGATGTTAAAATCTTATAACATGCGCATAAAAGAGATATACCTCGGTAATTATTGCACTGCAATTTATCCCCCTTTTTAAAGATCGGGCAGATAATAGCTGCTTGCCATTCTATTGGCATAGTTTCTGTGGTCCAAATTATTTCTATTAATTCATGGATGTGGTCCCACAATTTTGGACCTCCAAATTTAATCATTTCAGCATTAATATTATCCCCTCCAGGTGCTTTATTATTTTTTAATCTCTTAATGGCCTCATAAACTTCTTCTTTAGTGGGTGTGGGCATTTCAGTTGGTGCTTCCAATTCTTGGTTTATTTGTTCGTTATTTGCTTGTACAACTGGTGACTCTATATCATTGTTCAGAAGTTCTTGGAAATGTTCTTTCCATCTATTAACTACTTGGGTGTCATCACCTATTATGTTATTGTATTTATCCTTACACATTATTGTTCTTGGTTGAAATCCTGCTTTAAACCCCTTTATTCGTTTATAAAACTCTCTTGTATTATGTTTCCTATTAGCTTCTTCTATCTCTTCTATTATTTTTAAATCATGTGCTCTTTTCTTCATCCTACAGCATTTCTTAGCATCTTTCCGTTTTTCTTTATACTTTTCAACATTTAACCTTGTTTCTTTGTCTAACATTTTCTGTCGGGCCCTATTTCTTTCTTGTACCTTAACTTTACACTCTTCATCAAACCACTCATTTCTCTCATTTTTTGGTACATAACCAATTATTTCCTCAGTGCTGGATACTATGGCTTGCCTAATATAACTCCACTTCTCTTCACATTGTTGCTCTATTTCTTCATCCTTTTCCCGTAATTTTTCCAACAGCTGTTCTTTATACATTTCTGTTACTCCTTCATCTTGGAATTTTCCAACATCATACTTCTTCTGTTTCACCCCCATTAAATTTCTTTGTTTTACTATTTTCTGTCTGTATTTAACCCGGACTAGAAAATGATCTGTATCACAGTCTGCACCTCTATAGCTTCTAACATCTATTATGCTTGATGCATGCCTTTTGTCCACCATAACATGATCAATCTGATTGTTGGTGTTCCCATCCGGGGACTTCCAAGTTACTTTGTGTATCTGCCTGTGAGGGAAATATGTACTTTTAATTATTAAATTATTACTAGTAGCAAAGTCTATGGCTCTCATGCCATTCTCATTTGAATCTTCATGTAAACTGTGATTTCCGATTGTTGGTTTATATTCATCTTCTTTCCCAATCTTTGCATTCAAGTCCCCTAGAATGATTTTAGTGTCATTCTTGTGAATATTATCATAAATTCTGCTAATTTTATCATAAAAGGCATCCTTAATTTCATTATCTTTTTCCTCAGTTGGTGCATGTATGTTCAAAAAGGTGGTGTTATTAAACCTTCCTCTAATCCTGAGTGTACATATCCTTTCATCTATTGCATCAAATCCCATCACTGCGCTTCTATATTTTATTTACTACAAATCCTGTGCCTAACATATTACTTGTGCCACCACTATAAAACAATGTGAAGTTTCCAGTATCCATAACTCCATTTCCCTTCCATCTTATCTCCTGGATGGCTGCTATAGCAATGTTATATTTTTGTAATTCTGTTTTTAGTTGAGTTAGGGCTCCATTTCTATACAGGCTAAGAACATTCCATGTAGCAAGAAACAAATCATGTACCTTGTAGCGTTTTCCAGGTCGTTTTACCAAGTTATCCGTCCGGCAGTTACTTTGAGTTTTCTGAACAATTTTATTTTTACAGTATAGGGCTGTTAACCCTGCCCAACCACCCAGCAATCCTGGAAGGACGATGTTTTCTGTTGGGGTTTTCTCCCCTAGCTGACGGGTCCCAATTATAGCGTCGGGAATTCGCTTTTCGCCCTTACTTGCTTCGCACTATCCAGGGGTCACGACGAGGACGTGCAAGATTATGTTGTGTTAGGGCTGTATAATGCTCCCTGTCCGACCCGAGCTAGCCAGGTGATGTCACGATGTACTGCTATAGAGCGCTACAACTCAGAAACGGTAAGTTGGATCCAGTTTTTATTTTCGCCATAGTAATACACAATCAGAGCTCTTACTCATTTGTAAATAAAATATATATGTTAATTTTTTAGTTCAGTTCCCCTTTAAGAATTATAGACCCACTAGCATGGGCCCGCGGCTTCGCCCGCGATAATTACTTCAAAAATAAAAAATAAAGAGCATAATAGTTAAAACATTATATTTATTAACACCTAAACCACGTGGACTACTTACCACGATTAGATAGCGTCGCCTGACAAAAGCGATCTCAGATTCGAGTTCCTTGACCCAGAAAATCCCTGTATAGTGAGTTTCGTCCAAATCGAACAATGTTTAATCATATTTAGGTCTATGTTGATTATCCCTCTTCCGTGTAGGTTGAAGATTTCGTATGTCTACGGGCCTTGATATTCTAAACAAATGAACCAGCGTGGGATTACAACATTCAAGCGATTGCGATGCTTTTATTTCCATGGTATGACAAAAATAGCCAAAGCCAAATGCAATTGATTTGACATTGAAATGTATTACTGAAATGTGATGCTTCGACAGCGCTAAAATCACGTTTTCTGCCAGTTTTTCACTCATAACTCGCGAACGAAAGCTAAAATTAAAAATCCGGCTTCGAGGTGCATTTGCCCACCTTTCAGTCCATCTATATTTAAAATTTCAGATCTCTGCGTTCAGTAGATTTCGCTGGGCATCGCGGACAGACAGACAGACAAACACGTCCTTTTATTATTATATAAGATAACATGTGCCCGCGGCTTCCCCCGCGATAATTATTTCAAAACTTAAGTGCATAATAGTTAAATCATTATATTTAATAACACCTAAATCACGTGGAGTGTATTCCACGATTAGGTAGCGTCCCCTGATAGAAAAAGCGACCACAGGTTCCAGTTCCTTGGCTCAGAAAACCCCTGTATAGTGAGTTTCGTTCAAATCGATCAATGTTTGACCATAATTAAGCCTATGTTGATATCCTTCTTACGTGTAGGTTGAAAATTTCATATATCTGCGGGCCTTGACACTCTAAACAAATGAATCGTCCATGATGGACTTACAAAATCAAGCGATCGCGATGCTTTTATTTCCAAGGTAGGCTATGAGGTATGATGACAAAAATAGCCAAAGCCAACTGTAATTGATTTAACATTGAAATATATTACTGAAACTGATGCTTCGAAATCGCAAAAAATACACGTTTTCTGCCCGTTTTTCACTCATAACTCACGAACGAAAGCGAAAATTAAAATTCCGGCTTCGAGGTGCACATTCCGACCCTTTAGTCAGCCTATGTATAAAATTTCAGATCTCTGCGTTGAGTAGATTTCGCTGGGCATCGCGGACAGACAGACCGACAGACGGAGGACAGACACTTCCTTTTATTAATATAGATTACAAAGGGTGAGTCTATACAATGGATATTTTTACACTGTTTCAGATTGCATAATGATGTATGAGTATTTAAGTCACATGTTTTAGCAGTATTCAGTTTCAACATGCACTTCTTCAGATTATAATACCTTAGTGAATGTAACTTATACTTGTTCCTTTGTACCACTGGGAGTCAGTTCTAAAAAATATTAATCGCGATTATAGACCACTCTATACATTAAAAAAACCAAAACAAAAGTACTGTATGAACTATAAAAGCATGAATATCTAAGCAGATGAAGCAATAAGTGATTTATCAAGGATTTAACCTCACACTGAAACCTGACTACTATAGTGGTGTAGGGAAGAATATTTAGACAATATTATACTCATGACATAAGATAACAAACATGATCCCGTGAGGCGCACAATTGCTTATTAATCAAGAACCCCACAGCCAGACAATCATAAGCCATAAAAACTATGGTTTATTTACAGCTACATCAGATACATTTGTTCTTTCTCACAGTAAGAGTTGAAATGTTTCGTTTATGTGCACAATTGATTTTGGTCAATTTGTTGCTTCTAATAGGCAATCTGAATAGTTACCTGAATGGGCAATACTGCCTTACTCACAGGCAAGCCTCTTAGGTCTTGCACTTTTTTCTTCATATAGCATGAGCCATATGGTGAATAAAATGTGTAAAAATGTAAAAAAGAATCTTGAATTTAATCTTTTCCCTTAAGAAGCTTCATATTTATTTTTCAAACTGTATTTATCATAGGGTTGCCATGTGTCACAGATTTCATGATATTCCACATTTTTCAGTGAAAAATGTCCAGGCCAAAAAGATTAAAAATCCACAATTTTGTTTTGATATTATAAATTCTGAAAATGTTGGTCAATTTAAATCGCGCCCATATAACATTACTCTTGCCATCATTGAAATTTGGTGCTATTTACTGTTCTTATATTTCTAGAGGATACTTGATACAATAGTGGCTATTCACTTCAGCACAGGTGCTATTAATTATATTATATCTATATTAATAAAAATGAATTTGCAAAAGGGTTGTTGTCACATCACTTGAGAACGGCTCGACCGATTTGGCTGATTTTTGTTTTGTTGTGATCATAATTATCTGGAGAAAGTTTGTATGAAAGAAAATTTTTGGAAAATCCACTGGGAAAGTCGGAAATGTGATGAAATGAGGCAAAGTTAGACAAAGTTAGAGAGTTCTGCTGTCAATTGTTTACATAAAAAAAAAGATTAAAAAAATTGAAGTGTGACATTCACAGTTTGAGAGTTCCACTTTCACATGTTTTCATAACAAAACAAAGAAAAACAAAAGTGAGTCTTGCAACCAAACCAAATCGAAAGAGTGTTATCCATTCATTTTGAGAATGCAAGTCCGTGTAAACAAATGCGCGTGATTTGAACCACACCACATATCATGCTACAAGACAATATAGTGCGGTATTAGATTTTATTTTTATAACAGTAAAAGCTCATAAAATGTGACGAAAATTTTTAAGATAACAATATCAACTTATTGCAAATGTTTCAATGTATTGCGAAACGTGGCATTCGTGATATAACCCTCCAGTTTGCGAGAGTCATTGTTGTGAATAATGTAAACATACAAATTTCAGTGAACAGTGAAACGTGGTGTTTATAATTTATAACCCAGTCTGTGAGAAGCATTAAACATAATGACTGAAATTCAACCAGGCCCAAGTGGCATAATTAAAAATAAGAGAGGTAAATCTTTGCGAAGTGGACAGAAGGAAATTATATTGAATGTGTTTAATGGGTTTAAAAAATATATATCCAGCACTTGCAATTGAGGACGTTGTAAAATTGACATCTGAATTCACCGGTATATGTACCAGAAGTATCTGGAATGTGCGTAGTGAATACAGAGACTCTGGTGTAGTGAAAACTCCCCCAAGGAAGGCTGAAAAGCTGCATAGTGTTTTAGATAACATTGATGACTTTGTGAAAAGTGCTATTCGAGCAAAAGTTCATCAATTCTTTTTTGATAACATACCTCCAACTGTGGATAAACTTCTTTGTGCTGTCAATGAGGACTCCGACCTACCTAATTTTAAAAGAACAACAATTTATAAGTTATTGTTGGACATTGGAATGAAATATGTGAAAAGAAGTGAGGTTAATGTTATAGTAGATCGTGATGATATTGTACTTTGGAGAAGACGATATCTTAGAGCTGTACGGCAATACCGAGCAGAGGGTCGAAAGTTTTATTACTTAGGCGAAACATGGGTAAATGCAGGACACACCACCCATAAAATTTGGCATGACACTACTGTTGAATCAAAGGAAAAAGCTTTTAGGGCAGGATTAAGTCAAGGTTTAAAAAATCCTATGGGTAAGGGGAAACGCCTAATAGTTACGCATATAGGTAGTGAAACAGGCTTCGTAGATGGGGGTTTGCTCATTTTTGAGTCAAAGAAAACAGGTGAGTACCACGAAGACATGAATGGAGAGGTATTTCGTAACTGGTTTGCTAATGTTTTGCCGAAACTTGAACACAACAGTTTAATAGTTATGGACAATGCATCATACCACAGTGTGAAACTCTATCGGCGTCCAAATACTTCTTGGCGTAAGCAAGATATTGTGAAATGCCTACAAGAAAAGAATGCAACATTTAATGATAAAAGTGTTAAGGCAGAGTTAGTGATCTTAGCACAGGAATTCGCGGACAAAGATGAAAATAAATATGTGGTTGATAATATGGCAAATAAAGCGGGCCATCAAGTACTGAGGTTGCCCCCTTATCATAGCAATTTGAATCCAATTGAACTGGTATGGAGTTTTATCAAAGGGTTTGTGGCCAGAAATAACAAAACTTTTAAATTATGCGATGTTAGGAAACGGTTTGACAGAGCAGTATTGATGGTGACGCCAGAAATGTGGCAAAAGGAAATCAAGCATGTAGTGGCTATATCTAGCGTTTTCTGAGGAAATAGTTTAAGTGTGATAAGTCGTTTTTTCTCATTTCAAGTTCTATGTAGGCCTACAAATCGAAAGTCCTTCATAAGTTAATTTCAAATTACAAAATAAAAACCCGGCCGACGCCGGGCCTTTTAAGCTAGTTATATTATAATTTTAAAAAGGAGTTTAAGCAGAAGTGTTAAATCTATTGAATGTGATAATGAAAATTGAGGCACTTTATCAGATCGGGTATATATAGTTATTTCAGAATATAATATTAATATTGACTATCGATTTGGTAAATCACATCAGGGTTTTTCATTCTTGAATTGGCAACCCTAATTTTTCATTAACACATTCACTACTCACTACCTGCCAGCTCTTTAAATGCCCCAGTCCAGGGACTTTTAAATGGCTATTTAAAAATACACATGAATTTACACTACCTCACTATTTTCAGTTTTTCTTGAAAACCATATGAAATTATTGCATAAAAATTTTACATACTTTTAGGAATGGCTGCGGAGCTGCAGCAGACAGGATTAATTCATGACCAGAATCATTGTTGAATAATAATTCGTCTATCTCCTCACCTGATAATGGCCTATGCCTTTAATCACATTTATCTCTTTTGTCACTGCACATGGAATTACCACTAAGCCTCATGCTAGCCATTCTTCACGCTACTGACCGGCGTTGCGAAACTGGTCTTCAAAAGCACATGGAATTCTTTTGTTGTCAGGAGGTCAACAACATAATTTTTAGGGTTTCTGTAAATCCAGCAAGTGTATTTACCCACCATCTATTGCCGTAAATGGAAACTAGCAAGTGTATTCACCCCCCTATCTATTGTCATAACTGGAAACTACCACCTTCAACACTTCCTTGAAGAAATATACAAAAAATTGGCGTGGACGCTTAAACGCCAGCTGGCGTGGACGGGAGCGAAGTGCTGGATTTTCTTCCACACCATATGGCGTACACAGTAGCGAATGTGTTAAAAACAACTGTTCTTTTCTTTAAAGAACATTCTTTCATTATTAAAAATAAATCATTAACTCTTATAAATAATACTGTACTGCATTAATTAATATTGCAATACCTCTTAGAAGACTTGAAGTAGCTTTGTCTTCAGCTTAGTCCACAATTTTAGTGAAGCTTATGCCAATTTGTAGGAGACGGATTAATAGACAAAACAAAGTCTTATACGTTAATAGCTTCTTCCAAAGCAGGATTACATTCATAGCTGACGTCACAAGTCACATGCTTTGAAGTCACAAAGCTTTTAAATTGCAAAGAAAATATTACATTTACCTTGTCTGTGTCAAGAGTAAAACTTCCATCAAGAGCATCAGCATCATCGTCAACTTCTTCTCGTAGGTACATAGGGTTGCTGATCTCTACATTTTCTTGCATTCGCACATGCATAAATGGTTTTCCACTGGGAAAAGATAAAATTATTTTAGTAAACTTTTATTTGCAATTACAATTATTGCTAGAAGTCTGTATATTGTATGTACATATATACATATATGCAAAACTTTTCTTCTAAATATAAATTATTATCTCAACTCTAAAAACAAGAAAATTCACACATATGAGGACTCTCAATATTAAGCATTAAAGCAAACGTTAATGTAGTTTTCAATATACCTTGATTTTTACAATAGCTTCCAAATTGGGCTCATCCCACTCGTCTTGTCAGCTTTTGCCCCATCACTTTCACTACACTTACTGTTCTCGAGTTTCAACTTTTAGATGCAGAAAGTGAACAGAAAAATTGTCATAATATTTAGGAAGTTTACACAGTGAAGTAATTATTATATTAGAATAATAATGAGATGGATTGTAACACACTAACTTCACTAGAATTGTCACTAATCTGGACTGCAGTTTCGAATGGCATCCTCATTCATCCTCAGTTAGACTCCATCTGCTGGTTTGTTGGTGTCGGTATCCTCTGGTGAGCAAATAATGAACCTTGTAATGAGGTCATCATCCCCGGGAATTTCGAAGTTCATAAGCCTGTTCCTATTCTTGTATATGTGAATTTTTTCCCCACACTGCCAGTTGTTTGTGTCCTTGTATACATTTCTTTAACTCAGGTTCCATATTGACCTCATGTCCTGTCATGAGGTCAATATGGAACCTGAGTTAAAGAAATGTATACAAGGACACAAACAACTGGCAGTGTGGGGAAAAAATTCACATATACAAGAATAGGAACAGGTTCCATATTGACCTCATGTCCTGTCATGAGGTCAATATGGAACCTGAGTTAAAGAAATGTATTCAAGGACACAAACAACTGGCAGTGTGGGAAAAAAATTCACATATAAAAGAATAGGAACAGGCTTATGAACTTCGAAATTCCTGGGGATGATGACCTCATTACAAGGCTCATTATTTGCCCACCAGACGATACCGACACCAACAAACCAGCAGAAGGAGTCTAGCTGAGGAGGATTGAGAATGCCATTCGAAACTGCAGTCCAGGTTAGTGACAATTCTAGTGAAGTTAGTGAGTTACAATCCATCTCATTATTATTTTTATAGAAAAATTGTGTTATTTTACTGCTCATTGCATAAAACTAAACACTGAAATTTAATGAAAAATTCAACCTCACTCAACCACACTAAAATTGCCAGTTTTAATTGAGTTGAGAGTAACACTAAAACTTACTGTAACTTCTGGATGCCTGTAAATTCCAATTGAAAACTTAACCTTTGAGACTTAGAGAAAACAACACAAGATGGCAGGACTAAGATAAACCAAAGATTAAAGAAAATTTAATGAAAAATTCAACCTCACTCAACCACACTAAAATTGCCAGTTTTAATTGAGTTGAGAGTAACACTAAAACTTACTGTAACTTCCGGATGCCTGTAAATTCCAATTGAAAACTTAACCTTTGAGACTCAGAGAAAACAACACAAGATGGCAGGACTAAGATAAACCAAAGATTAACGACTGTCCAGTTCCTAAACTCCTATTTATATTGTTACCAAGAAATATCACTGAGAGAACAATGCAAAACAAAATGTTTTTTGCACAATGTCTGGAATGACAATGAATGATTTTCCACAATGAGGTATAACCTGTTGACACCAGCATGTGTTGCAAGAGATGATGTCATCACAGCCTGGATAGGCCCATATTGCTGAGCAATTCAACTCTTGCATTATGTTAGCTCACTCATTTATTTGTTAGTGGTTGGAATTAAACCAAGAAGATTGAATTAAACCAGTAAAGATTCTACGTATATTCAAATTTTCTTGTGAAGACCGCACATTTTTATGAACTCCCATGCACTCAGTTTTAACTTGTAAACATGGTCCCCTTCATGAATGTTTCACAGTTCAAACCAGTTTACTACATCTTATACAAAATACAAGAAAAGGACATAAGACATTGCCATATAATGAAAAACATTGCATACTTCATTTCTTCCTTTTTGACACACATCACTTTCCTTTTCAAACAAATTGGCGTGTAGACTCTAACAATGGATCTATCTCGATGTTTCAGCCCATAGGGCCTTGTTCATCCTGATGAAGGCCCTGTGGTGAGGCTGAAAACATCGAGAGAAAAATATAAGATTCACTGTGAATATCTATACCCCAATTTGTTTGAAAAAAAACAAAAACATATAAATACAATGGAAAAAGGATTAACTTCGATTAATTGTCACATGACTTTTCATTCACGTGTCCATGTTATCATAGTCATTATGTGATAGTCTGAATGATTTATTTAAAGTCAAACTCTCATAACAATTTCCACTTCCATCTACAAAATATCTATATATTTCATATTCCATTTCACAGTGAATAGCAGTTTTGGACAATTCCTTATATTGTTAAGCTTGTTCACTGTCTGATTTTCTCAATTTTCATTTGGCTTATTGGTACTTTGATTTACATTTTCATAACTAACTGCCTCATGTACAATCATTACTCCTTCTGCCCATACCATGGGTATTATAGGTAGAGGAAGTATTGTGTTCACCAAAAGTACTAATTTCAGAAACATGTCTGTGTGTGTGTCTGTGTTGTGAATAGCCTAGCTCCAGGGCGAAAAATCATATGAAAATAATGATTTGTAATTGGGTTGAAGATTGGTGATGATTTCCTCTTTAATGCCAGTTTATATGAAAACAGCGTGCATTGTGTAGGCAAACAAGTCAACTACGAACAGGCTATGTGCAAGGTGTAACTGTAGTGTATAATGTGGAATGTAAAAGGACAAGACATATTATTATTATTATTATTATTATTATTATTATCATCATCATCATCATCATCATCATTATAATCATCATCATCATCATCATCATCATCACCACCACCCAAGCACTCAAAACTCTGGGATTAATTCGTTTTGTTTCTGCTAATCTAAAAAGTCTAAAATATATAAATATTTTATATATAAATCTATGGTCCTAGGTGCATTAAACTATTTGAGTGTAGCTTGGAACAGTATAATCATCTCTGACAGTAATAAATTAGAACATATAGAAATCAAATTTGTCTCATTAATATATAGAAAGTTCTTCCTAAATCAAGACCTGCAGTATAGGCAAATCCTCAATTTTCTACAGCTAGAGATAATGCACAATAATAATAATAATAATACTTTATTGATCCAGTAACATCATTAATGTACAAGGTACAACTGATATTGGACAAGTCAGATAAACATACTAAACTAAACTAGACTAAATATAACTAATACTTTACACTGTAATATAAATAAATCAATCAATATTATATAAGGAGTTAGATGAAGTTGTGTTATTAATATAGAAATTGGGTTATGTATTTATGGATAGGTATTCTTCAACGGAATAAAAGCAGTGGTCAATCAGTTATTGCATGTCATCCGATGCAAATTTCATAGTAAATGTTTTTTGAGGTATTATAAATTGTAAATCATTTCTAGAGAACTCAGGACTTTGGGTACCATATACAGGACAGACAAGGAATCATTCATTCATTAATTTTGGTAAAACAGCCATATACTCTACCAGTTTTTCGTAATGAGCAGGCCGCAAACCAGAAATGTATTAATGACAAAATTTTCAAATTAAAGAATGTGACCTGGTTTCCTCAAACACAAACAAATTACACTCTATGTCTGAAATTGTCTGCAATATATTAACATTGTCATACAACTCGAGAATGTCCTGACCACACATTGGGGGATATGCATAAAAGAGAGTATGAAGTTTATACTAGCAGATTTCAAGTATCTACTTGCAGTCGTATGCATAAAAATCCAGCGGACCCCCCACCCACTGCGATCACGTGACAATACGCTCTTTGTACTTAGTCGCATAGCACCTGCTTCAATTCCGCATGCTTAAAGATCGAGCGGGTTCAGCATATGCTAGGAAATTTGTGAGCTACCAAATTCGACACTCACTACTTTCTACTCGGGTGATTCGCACGGAATATATGGACATTCCAGAAAGAAGGAAAACTACAAATAATGTAGGGACAGCCCCCTGGCATTGTAGATGAGCCGGAAACAACCCCTGCGGCTTTTCCTTATGAAAATATGCGAAAATAAAATATGTGAATTTTTATTTTTAATTCTCTGTATAGACCCCAAAATTTGATGTCATGTTTTGAGGCCCCCTGAATACGAAAATATTATTTTCAAAAATATGTTGTCTGCATAGCTCGAGAACGAAAAATCATATAAAAACTCAATTTTTAATTGAGCTTAGATATCTTCGGGATGTGACACGAAGATTGGTTACTTTACACAAAGAAAAGTTCGGTTTTCGCAACATTCTCGAAAACGGGTGAAACGATTTTGTTTAAATTTTGTATTTGAGGTGCTTATGCTAAGAGCTAAACTTGTATTTGATATATATATATATATATATATTTTTTTTTTTTTTTTTCAAAAATTCTCTGACGGGTAGTTACAAGGCAGGCATCGTTCATAGAAACTCAATTTTGCCTGGTGAACGATAAAGCTTTGCATCAATCTAATACAACTGAATACCTATTCTCTGCAACACGGCCTCTTATTCTATATCAGAATTTGGTTGCACAAATCAAATTCTATATCAGAATTAGGTTACACAAAAGTATGCGAGTGCATTTATTAAGATTTTATTTGTATTGTGTATCCTTCAGGGATGCGACACGAGGTAGGCCTACGGCAATGACTTTCTTTTCATTTTTACAAGCACTTTATTTGAAGAAAATTTCATTTTAATTAATTTTCTCGAAATAGGTTTAACGATTTTATAGGCTTATTTGTAGGCCTACTATAATATATTATACATAAGTGCCATAACTTTTATTTGAAAAACTTCCCAAAATAAATTCTCTGAGTTATAAGCCATTCATTTTATACATAGACTTGGAATTTTTGGTCTTGCCTGGCGAATAATGCGACTTGGAAACGAGGCTGATACAAGTCAATGTGCACTACTGCAATTCATCCGTGTACTTTACACTGGAATAGGCTATGTTAAGGGTAGAGGGAGTTATATGAATATTTCATATCACATTTAAAAAATACTAATTATATTTAATGTTGTAATTATGTTATAGTGAATTTTCGTTAAACTAATTTAATCCTAAAATATTATGGAAAAAAAAATTGTCATTTATTATATTACTTCATTTCAAGTTTCATGAGAATTGTGAATACTTGTATTATAAGGTTGTGATTATTATTGTAAACTTCTAAAAACTAATTCTTGCATATTAACTTACAAAAATAATTATTTCGTTTATATTGTAGGCCTCTCTATAAAGTCCATTGTTTGTTAAAACTTCAAAGAGATTTGATAGAATTAATTATTTCCTCTTCCTTAAAACGCCGACGTGGCTGTGATATAAATGCCCCGCTCTATGAACACCCTTCTTTGTTTTCTCAGCTTTGTTTATGCAGGTGCATGTTCCGCATGTGGTTGCCGAAGAATGTACTTTCTGCTCTGAGTAGGTAGTATTCTGTCGCAACGATTTCTTATGCATATGACTTGTGAGTGACTACACTTCTCAGCAAGAAGTTGCTCTTACTTTATGCTTACTTTTTTTGCATATCCCCCAATATATGTAATTGATCAATGAGACTTACACTGCTGACTTGACATACTTACAAGTCAGATGTTTTATCTAAAGAATTCTGTAATTCATGTTTGTATATGTCATACTGTCATATTTTTCTATTTTCTTTTTCTTTTTACTTTTCTTTTTCTTTTTAAGATGCCTCCTATTTAAAATTTGTAAAAATTGTTTGTAGCATCTTTAAATAAATAAATGAAATGAAATGATTATTATTATTATTATTATTATTATTATTATTTTTTTAAATTTATTTCTCTGTTTAACAAAACAGGTATATAAACAGCTTTACAGTGTACTTACCTGCGTGTAAAGCTGTATATATACCTGTAACAACACTGTTCGGTAGTACACAACTTCTACTGGTCCACCATTTCCCCAAAGACTCTTCTGACGATGTTAAATGTTTCTAGGATTACCGCAAGCTGCACAGATAAGTACAAATATTTCTGTACTTTTAATCTCTTTAAACTGTCATGAAGCTTAAAGGGAATCTCACCAGTACATCCCAGCGCAATAGGCACAATCTGTACAGTGTCCATATGCCACATAGCCTTGATCTCATCAGCAAGTGGGATGTATTTATTAATTTTTTCCTCATAAATTGTTTCTACATTGACTGCTAGCGGAACCGCAATGTCGATGATGTAGGTTGAGTTTTTCTTCCTTCAAGGAAAGCACAATATCTGGAATATTATTTTGTATGGTCTTATCTGTGATGATTTTCCAGTATAAAT
This sequence comes from Ectobius pallidus, assembly GCA_964059195.1. Lineage (NCBI taxonomy): Eukaryota > Metazoa > Arthropoda > Insecta > Blattodea > Ectobiidae > Ectobius > Ectobius pallidus. Next base: position 62,018,599 of record CAXKWD010000005.1, read on the forward strand.
TTGCCTTCTGATCCTCACATACAGCAATAGGAACATATTTATAATAGGGCACTGTAGGTTCCTTTTCAAAGTACATGTTTTTCAGCTCTTGGTGAATAATATTCGCTATCTTATTATGGTGATCAAGGTATGCCATCACCTCACATCCAGATATAATATGGCGTATAGATTCTTCTGCTTACCCACACATACGACAGATGATGTTTTCTACCACCTGCTTCATGATTCTCTTTCGGTAGCTGTGCATTGGTATTACTTGATCTTGTACGGCTGCTACAAAACCTTCCATTTCCTTCTATAAATTTCCACTCATTAACCACTTTTGCGATGCTTCAGTATCCATATGTGGCTGCTCTATGCAAGTCCTATACTTCCCATGTAGGTATTTTGACCTCCACTGGTTTATTAGTTCAACTGATGTTGCTACATTCTCTCCAGGTTCATAATTTCTATCACTCAGCTTCAGTGGAGTTAATTTGTTATTATTTTCCACTACCATCTGCTGTAATCTGCTACAGTCTACTTTTTCATAGAAATATTTCCGCAGGTTGCTTATTTGCCTGGCATGTCTATCAGAGAAAATGGCTATTCCTCTGCCCCCAAGTCTTCTTGGCAGTTGAAAACGTTCAATTGAACTATAGGGGTGATGTGCTCTGTGCTTCATAAATTCCTTCTTGGTCTTGATGTCCAATACTATCAGCTCAGTTGCTGTCCATGTCAATACACCAAAGCTATATTCTATTACTGGCACAGCATATGTATTAACTGCCTTCACCGTATTCTTTGCTGTGTCTTTGAAATGGACTTCAGCCGTGTTAGATATATGTTAGTCACTTGTTCCATGCATTCTTGGTATTTTATGCCTTGAGCTTGTTGGTATCCCGAATAAGTACATATGTATCATATTTCTCCATTCCAACTATCTGCCCCTGGTGTCCAATGTGGTAACCGTCATTTCTATACCACTTCCCTTTAACCATGCTATTGGTCTTACATTTATCAAGGCTGAATCGCATTCCAATGTCAGAACTGAAATTGCCCACTGTCTTCAAAGCTTCCTGCAAACTTTGTCCACTATTGGAAAACAGCTTCAGTTCATCCATGTACCACAAGTGTGTTATATTAAAACCTTCTAAGGTATATCCCTTCTTTAAGTTATTTAATATTGATGTTAGTGATTTGATAGCAAGACAGAACTACAAAGGGCTTAATGCATCACCCTGGAAAATACCACGTTTCATTTGGATGTTGCCCATTTCAGAACTTCCCATTTTTGTGTTAATAGTTAGCATGGTTTTCCAGTTTTTTATTTCATGTCTAATAATAATAATAATAATAATAATATCATTTATTGTCGTTTAACAGTACAAACTGTAATAGACAGTCAGTCGTATTATAAATGTAAACAGTTGTAAAGTTAAATTGTGAGATCTATGACATTAAGTGATAAAAATTCATCAATATTATAAAATGGATTTTTGATTAGCCATGTATAAAATCTTTTTTTCAATTCTTTCAGTCGTAGTTCCAATACAGTGTGAGGTAATTTATTAACAACCTTTTGTCCTAAGTATTCATAATTTTTCATTGTTTTTTGCAGTCTACAACGTTGTATGTCTATTAGATGCTTAAAACGAGTATTATGATTATGAATCTGCTATCTGTTGTTATACGTTAAGTTCTTGCTTAAGGTAAAAATTACCAGGTCAAATAAATAAAGATTTATAGCACTAAGTACAGACAACTTAACAAATAAAGGTTGACAGTGTTCTCTTGCTGAGGAATTATTTAATATTGTCATAATGCCGCGATTTGCCCAGAAACTACTAGAAACCACTGACATCGAGAAAGATCGCCATGCGCCAGTAAGCGTGGCTTAGAGAGACACGTCACAATGAGAGGGCTATGTGCACTCGTGGGAGAGGCCAGAGGAGGAGCTGCATGCTAAGGGCTGTGACCGTGCACCACCACAGGCATTCTAGACCATGTGCAGAGAGAAACATCGCGACATCAGAACATTCGACAGGCAAAGCCATGGAGGACAGAGTGGACACATAGTAGACAGTGTGGACAGTGTAGACTGATCAACGTGAACTCAAGTAAGTGTGACTTGAGGAGCTGAGGAGCCAGTGACTGGAGGAACTAGTGAACGGAGGAACTAGTGAACGGAGGACCTAGTCGACATAGGAACTAGTGACCGGAGGAACTAGTGAACTGGACTGAATTGAGACAGTGCCGTTCTGGTGAACTCAGCATGACGGGTGGATCGTGAAGCGGCAGTGAGGACTGCGGAGTTGACCGACATGGCATTGAACTACTTTGACTTGGGAGTCTGCACAGTGTGTGTGAACGGAGACAGTGCTGTGACTTGGAGTCAGCACAGTGGAAGTGAGCAGCGAACAGAAGGGTGAACTGGAGAACGATCAGGAGTTTTCTGGTTGTATTGAGCATTGTTTTTGGAAATAAAGGAACCTCCATCCTTCAATTAGAAGACAAGTGTTCTGATTTCGAACCCTGTCGAGCCCTTGTTACACTGGTGTCACAAGCGGGATATAATGCAAAATGGAGGACATGTAAAATCAATACTCCACACCTTGAACGAGATGAAGGCAGAAAGGGACCAGTGGATCGCCGATTTGAAACAGCAGAATGCCCGACTGAAGGAAGTAAGGGACCAGTGGATCACCGAGTCGAAACAGCAGAATGACCGGCTGAACGAGAAAATGGACCAGCAGAACACAGAGTCGAAACAGTGGTATGACTGGCTGAACGAGAAAATGGACCAGCAGGCCACCGAGTTAAAACAACATTACACCGAAATAAGAGAGGCCCTAAGAGAAATTACAAGTGAAGTGAAGTGAAGTGAAGAACCTGCAGTTAAGCCCTAAGAAAGAACTCACGCAGGAATTGACACCGGATAAGGAAAGATTAAATGAACCAGACGGCGAACTAGTAGCAGTGGAAAGTGAACTAGAGAGAGAGGCCAAGGTGGAAGATAAGGAAGAGTAGGAAGAGGTCAGGGCCATCACCGTACAACCAGCTCCCAAAGGGAAAGATCACGCCCTAAGTGCCCAACAGCAGGACGACGTGGACATAGGACAGACACTGCGGGACGTCATGTCAGTTACGGGACTGACGTGGGACGAGGTAGCCAGTTGCAGTGCCATCTACGAGAGCTATGGGGCCCAGTGGGGTGGCCTAGTGGTCAGGAACAGGGTACTGAAAGGAATCTGGGAGTCTGCGGATGGGAAGACGACTGCGGAGCAACAAGCCCTTCCCAGAGCTGGAGTCAAGGAGGTCCTGGAAGAAGTCCACGCAGGAGCGACAGGTGGTCAATTAGGAGTGAACCGGACCCTCGATAAACTACGGAGAAGGTTCTAGTGGTTACACCAATGCAGTGACGTTGAGAGGTGGTGTCAAAAATGCGACACCTGTGCTGCCAACAGAGGGCCTAGAACTCGCAGCCATGGAACTATGAAGCAATACAACGTGGCAGGCCCATGCCCCGTTATTGATGATGGAAATCGGTACCTGTCACTGGCCATGGATTATTTCACCAAGTAGCCAGAAGTCTATGCCATCCCGAACCAGGAAGCGGCAACAGTGGCAAGGGTACTGGTGGAGAACCTGATCTGCCGGTATGGAGTGCCGATGGAGTTACACAGCGACCAGGGAAGGAACTTCGAGTCGAAAGTCATGAAAGAGTTGCTCCAACGGCTGAGGGTACACAAGACCCATATGACCCCCCTTCACCCTGGAATGGTGGAGCGCTACATCAAGACCCTGGAAGAGCACCTACGGAAGATAGTCTCAAGCCACCAACGAGACTGGGACGTCCGGGTGCCCCCCTTCCTTCTGGCATATAGATCCTCGATCCATGACACCACCGGAATGACACCAGCCAACATGGTCTTCGGGAGAGAACTCCATCTACCGTGCGGCCTACTGTTTGGCACCCCACCCGATGAGGAACAGCCAGCTACCGATTATGTGTGGAACCTGACCGAGAGGCTGAGGGAAACCCACCAACTCGTCCGAGAGAACCTCCAGTTGGCTAGTGACCGGATGAAGGCGAGGTAAGACAGGCTGAACAACTCAGCTGGGTTCCACGAGGGAGACCAAGTGTGGTTGTAGTGCCCTACCAGGACTAGAGGGAAGTCACCAAAGCTGCAGCTGTCCTGGGATGGCCCCTACCGGGTCATCAAGCAAATTAAAGACGTAGTTTACCACATTCAGTGACAGCCAAGAGGGAAGATGCTGGTAGTTCACCTGGACCGTCTGGTGGCATACCATGGGGCACTTCGGGATGAAGGCCCTTAAGGAAGGGGCAATGTCACAATGCCGCGATATGTCCAGAAACTATTAGAAACCGCTGACATCGAGAAAGATCATGCCTCGCTTATTGAGCAGACTGAGGCCACGTGCCGGTGGGCGTGGCTTAGAGAGACACATCACAATGAGTGGGAGAGGCCGGAGGAGGAGCTGCATGCTAAGGGGCTTGACCATGCACCGCCACAGGCATTCTAGACCATGCACGGAGAGAAACATCGCGACATCAGCTACAGAACATTCGACGGGCCTATATAAGCCCGTAAGCAAAGCTGTGGAGGACAGAGTGGACACAGTGTAGACAGTGAGTGTGGACAGAGTGTGGACAGTGTAGACTCAGCGTGAACTCAAATAAGTGTGACTTGAGGAGCTGAGGAGCCAGTGACTGGAGGAACTAGTTGATGGAGGAACTAGTGAACGGAGGAACTGGTGAACTGAACTGAACTGAATTCTGGTGAACTCAGCACGACGGGTGGATCGTGCAGCTGGAGCGAGGACTGTGGAGTTGACCGACGTGGCATTGAACTACCATGACTTGGGAGTCCGCACAGTGTGTGTGAACGGAGACAGTGCTGTGACTTGGAGTCAGCACAGTGGAAGTGAGCAGCGAACAGAAGGGTAAACTGGAGAACAAATCAGGAGTTTTCTGGTTGTATTGAGCATTGTTATTGGAAATAAAGGAACCCCCATTCTTCAATTAGAAGAAAGTGTTCTGATTTCGAACCCCGACAAGCCCTTGTTACAATATTCTTACTGCTTTCTTTTGTATCTTCAGTATTTTGTTTATGTGTGAGATATTACCATACAAAATTAGACCATATCTAAATAATCTTTGAAAAAAGGCGAAATATGCTCCTTTAACATACAAGAATGGAATGTAGTTTTTCAAGTTCCTAAGCAAGAAAAGCACTCTTGACAGTTTGTTACACATATAATTGACATGCGTTTCCGAAGAAAGCTTAGAATCCAGATACATACCCAGTAATTTTACTGGTCTATTTTTACCATCGTCTATAATTTGATCTGAAATATTCTCTAGGTCATTGAGGCTGCTTTGGGAATTAATGCATCGTCTGTGTATATTATTGATTTTACACGTAAGTAGTTTACAATATCATTTATATAAATTATGAACAGTACAGGACCCAGAATGGATCCCTGAGGAACTCCGCTTATGATCTTTTTTCTATCTGACTGTTGGCCATTTACCTCAACAACTTGATAGTGTTCCTTCAAGTAAGTCTTACAGAAATCATGTTCCTTTCCTTTTATACCATAGTAATGTAGCTTCGTAAGAAGTAAT